>JAWDJD010000002.1:330155140-331420140 GCA_035047305.1 Bradypodion pumilum
TTTCGTCAATCCTTTACTTGTATCTCAAATTATTTACAGATATTAAGAAGTTGGGAAGCGATGAGTTTCCCCATACAGATAAATAGTTAACAGATGCCATGACTCTACTACTCTTCAGCAGACAAATCTGCAGCCAAGGGAGGGAGTGTGATGGAAAGGGGGGTGGGGAATAAGCATGCAAAACACTTTGACAGGCCAGATGGTATAATTGCTAAGAGGCAGAGAGCATTTTAATTTAAAATAATATGATATATTTATTTTGTAAGTGAAATATGCACCTGTCACGTAACTCCCTACAGGCATTTGAAAGCGAATGCATATAACTCACTGGCCAACATTAACTGTTAGTTGCTTCCCATCTCTCAGAGTAAATTATGTGCCTAGCCTATAACCTCATCCCTGGGGTAAAAGCCTGTATGGGCAGAGAGAGATCGCTCTTTCCATTCTGATGGTAACAAATCAAGAAGGACAGAGAGCAAATTCCAGAGATGAAGGTGCTTACAGGCACGTGTCCCATCTTTACTTACAGGTGTATGACGGGAAAGCTCCTCAGAATGCCAGGTGGACTTTAATTCCATCCAGTATGCAGAGACAGGGGGAATAATCCAGATAAATGACTGTGTTCTGTCAGATGAAGTTTACTGCTGCTGTAGGTCTATGCAGCTTGAGATTGGTAAACAAATAGCCAAGGAACACCTTGTTACTTTGAATGAGTTGAAATCTCCATGACCAGATGAACTGCATCAAAAGATATTAAAAGAAGAATTCTCACAATCACTATCATTTTCTTGACATTGTGGAAGATGAATGACATGCCAGATGATTGTGGGCTAATGTAGGCCCTATTTGCAAACTGGACAAAAAAAAAGAGGAATCAGGGAACTACAGACCAGTCAGTCTTGCATCAATCCCAGGGAAAATTCTGTAGCAGACTATATAGCAGTCACTCTGCAATCACTTTGAAAACAATGTGGCAATAATTAGAAGGCAACACAGATTTGTCAAGAACAAATCCTGCCAAACTAATCACATCTCATTTTTGATCAGGTAACTTCCTTAGGTAGACAGTGGGAATGCTATAGATGTATATCTTGATTTCAGCAAAGCCTTTAACAAAGTGCTGTATGATATTCTGATTAGCAAGCTAACTAGGTGTGACCTGGATAGCACAAGTGTCAAGTGGATACAGAATTATGTTCAGAATGCTTATCAATGGCTCCTTGTCAAACTGGAAGGGGACATTAAGTGGGATAACGTAAGTTTTAGTCCTGTGCCCAGTGCTTTTTAACATTTTTTATTAATTACTTGGAAAAGGGAATACAGGGAATATCAAATTTGTGGATGGCACAAAATTGGATGGAATAGCTAATAACTTGGGAGACAGGTACTGACTATAAAAAGATCTTGATATGGTTGAACATTAGGCTGAAAACAATAGAATGAAATTTAACGGAGATAAGTACAAAGTTCTAAATCTAGAGAAAGAAAAAGCAAAGTTACAAGATGGAGGATGCTAGACTCAGTAATACCATGATGTGAAGGATCTTGAAATTGTTGTAGATCAGAAGCTGAATGCAAGTCAACATTGTGATTTGGCTATGAAAAAGGCCAATACTATTTTGGCTGAATAAACAGATTTATAATCTCCAAAACCTATCAAGTGCTAATCCCTTGCTGTTGGCCACCAGTCAGACCACAACTAGAGTACTATGTCCAGTTCTGGACACTTCACTTTAAGGAGGATGTCAATGTACTGGAGCAGGTTCAGAGGAAGGCAACAAGGATGATCAGGGGGCTGGAAACCAAACTCTATGAGGAAAGACTGAAGGAACCAGGCATGTTTATGATAGAACTTTTCAAATTCTTGAAAGTTAGTCATAAGGAAGGAGGGGCAAGATCATTTCAGTGTGCAGAAAACATAAAAAGGAATGAAACAACAGGAAGCCAGATATAGGCTGAATATCATATTGTTAGTACAATCTGGCAATGGAACCAAATACTTTGGGAGGTGTTGAGTGCTCCAGTGCTGGAGGAATTCAAGAGAAAGTTGGATAGCTATCTGTCATATATGTTTTGATTTGGAGTCCTGCATGAAGCAGGGATTTGGACTTGATGGCTTCATAGGCTCCTTCCAACTCAGTTATTTTATGATTCTAAATTCAAGTGATATTTTACTACAACAGAGAAAGATGCAATTGGCTGGATCCCATTTTAAGGTATTGCCACATGAGGCCTGTTAAGGTAGAAATTGAAATACAAATTAAAGTTACTGAGTATAAAACATGAAGGATTACCATTATGGTTTAGTGGTTGGGATGTGATTTGAGGGATCCTAATTTAGTCCCAGTGAGTCATTAACTTCATTAGGTTACCTTAAGACACTCACTATCTCTTCATCTGCCAAATTTACTTAGCTGTTATTGTGTAAGAGAGAAATCTTTTTTTCAATTTCCCAATTACTAGCCATGACACAGGAGTGCCAGATTTAACATGAGGATTCTGTTTTGCCTGGTTAATGCCTTGGGGTTTTTACCCCCACCCATTGGTTGACCCAGAAGTACATGAACCAACCTCATTATGCTCATGTTTATACTATTGTCTCATGATACTATACATTCCTAGTCAATAATATCCATTATTTTCAAGAAATTAGCTAGAAAGGTTATTTATTTAGGGGTGGGATTAACTTGAGATAATGCCCCTTTTGAATAGTAGAGTTTTCAAAGAGATAAAGTGAAAAGATATGCCAAAGATCTTCCCATGTGCACGGCTGGATATCCATCAGTTTGGGTGAATGGCAAGGATTTAATTCTACATGTACTGCCACCCCTGCCACTGTGGAGACTGGAGCTCCTTAGATACCCTTATAGGAGTGCTGTATTAGCCCAAGGCATAGAGATATGTTTGGCACACACAAGCCATCTACCTAACCCTCTTCTAGTTTGATTCATTTAAAAATAAATGGAATAAAAATGCCACCCAGCACCAAGTAATCTGACTTGCACAGAGAGAACAACACACAAGGCAAGTATCCTAATAAGGAGGGTGCTTTTCATCTGATGTATATAATGCACAGAATTTAGAAAGTTTGCATTTTTAAAATACAGCTTGTAGAATCCTCCAGATGGCATGTAATCCACTGGGGGATTCTGAAAATTGTAGTTTTAAAAGGTAACATTTCTAAGCTCTGCAGGTACTCATGAGACTTGGGGCTTGACTACTTGCACAGTTGCAGCCACATTTATTTGGGATGGATCACAAGGAGTGAGACGAGAAGAGAAGGAGGAGGACATCTCTTATGTCATGTTGTACTGACTCAGGAAGAGACAGTCAGTAGGGAACTCTCTTCTACAAAATGTCTGGAGGTTTTTGCATCAGGAGAAAGGCAGGCAGGGAGAGGAGAGGAGAGGGAAGCTCACCCAGAAGACAGTAGTGTCAAGAGGGTGGGCTGATGAGACCTCAAAGAGTCATCTTTGCTTCATCGCATAGCTGCTCCCAGCCAGTTGCAATGGAAAGGTCCCTAGTTGTCCTGTGGTGGCCATGACTAATGCCATGGCTATGGCAGCTGTGGCACCAACTACTCTTTTTAATATTTTAAACATTTTCCTAAAGTGGCATATCACTTTTCTGGCACAGTGGATTAAGTGATCACACACATGCTAGAAAGTGGGGAAATGTGATATCAGCTGCATTGAAAAAAATAAAGCCACCTGCACTGGCTGAGCAAGAAAAATCATTTCCCTGATAAAAAGAGATGATTCCCCCCAAAAAGCTTCCCTGTATTGAGTTTTATGTCATGAAGCCACCATTTTAAATTTGACTTTACCCATACACAATCTGATGCAAACTGCAGTGTGAATGGCCAATCTATTCCCCACTCCACTGGTGGTGGAATGACAAATAACACCAATTCTGTTTTTAAACAAAACTACTGTAAGATACAATTACTTATAAACATCATCATCGCTCCCACCAAAGAAAAACCCAGTGCAGGTGGCTATATGCTCGTTTCGCATTAGAAATTAAGACCATTGTAATACCAGGCAAAGAGATCCCACATAAGCTACTTAGCTTTACAAATTGTAACTCCCGCAATGTGATCTATTTAAAAATATGTCCATGTGAGAAATATTATATCAGACTAACTTCTCAACCCCTGAAAGTGCGTATTATGGAACACTGCTCCCTGATTCATAGTCAAATAATTACAGCCTCTCTGGTATCCCATTTTATGGAAAAGAAACATTCAGAAGATGATTTGAAGTTTGTAGCACTTGAAAAACTAAATTTAAAAAAATATGAGAAGGTCAATGTAGATAGACTATAGCAACGCAGGGAGGCTTATTATATTCACCTGTTTAACTCTGTGGTCCCATATGGTCTGAATCATGATCATGATTTAAGTTGCTTTCTGTAAAATGCTATGGAGACAGCATTTGTTACAGCTGTGAAAATTAGTAGGTATAAGTTGGCTACAGTTTGTACTTTTAGTAACATCGTAGGCACTAAAGAACTACCATAGAGGCTGTGACGCGAATAAAAATTATATTGTTAATTGCCAAATATGGAAGTTGAGAATGACTGTCTTTATGATCCTGATTCCTGTGTAAATATAAGGATGTATATAATAATGTATATAAACATGTATGTATATTGGGTATATATAAGTTGAGTTGTAATTCTATTATTTTATTATATTATAGAAAACCCCAAGGAAGCGAATTTGTGAAAGGCTATATTCAGTGATGGGCACCACAAAAAATTTACTACCACGCCGTGGACGTGGCCTAACTGGTGGGTGTGGCCCAACTAGTGGGCGTGGCCTAACTGGTGGGCATGGTCTAACTGGTGGGCATGGCCTAATCAGTGGGCATGTGACTGGGTGGCCAATCTAGTCACGCCTGCCACATAGCCCATGAAAACATCTGCAAACACAGACAGCACTGGCTCTTTGGCTGTAAATGGAGAAGAGCACTGCACCTTAGAGTCAGATACGACTGGATTTTGAGCAAGGGCAACCTTTACCTATTGTTAGAACCAAAGCTGCCAGTTGTATCTGCCTCTAGGGTTCAGTGCTCATCTATTTATAGCCAAAGAGTCAGCACTGTCTGTTTGTAGATGTTTCTGTGGACATGTGGCAGGCATGACTAGACACCAGAATGTTGTTACCTTTCCCACCAAAGTGGTTCCTATTTATTGACTTGCGGTTGTCAGGAGCTGGGACAGAGACGGGAGCTCAAACGGTCATGTCGGCCTTCCAGCTAACAAGGCAAGCTTCTTAACCACTGAGCTCAAGTGGCTAAGGCTCTGACTGCAAGGTGGTAGGTCAGCAGTTGGAGACCCAAGTGCTGGATGTTGGAGTGAGCTCCCGTCTCTGTCGCAGTTCCTGCCAACCTAGCAGTTTGAAATTGCAATTGGATAAATAGGGACCACTTTGGTGGGTAGGTAAACAGTGTTCCATGCACTCCAGTGTCTAGCCATGCCATCGGGCAGTCATGGTTTTCACTTGGTCGGGGGTGGGGGGAGAGGTGGCAGGACCAGGAGCCTCTTCCTTCCCCCCCGCCCCCCTGGGTCAGGGGCAAGGCTATAGCATGGCCCCAACTCAAACCCACTACTGCCGCTTCTTTGTCTGCCCGCCCGATGCCGAAGCTCCTTTGCCACTTGCCTCCTCCACTGCTCTGGCCACAGCTCTACCTGACGCCGCCCTGTCTCTGATGAGGAGGGGCTGCAAAGGGCCTCGTGTGCAAGGCCGCCAGCGAGACCTCCTCCGCCGCCACCACGCTTCAGTAGGCCTGGCCCTCAGCTCTGCTGCTGACTGCATGGTGGCGGAGAGGTGGAGGAGGAGGCCTCGTGGCTGAGGCCAGTGGTGGCGGTGCAGCGGTGGCCTTGCACCAGAGGCCCTTTGCAGCCCCTCATCAGAGATGGGCCAGCGTCGGGCAGAGCTGTGGCTGGAGCAGCGGAGGAGGCGAGTGGCAGAGGAGCTTCAGCATCGAACGGGCAGACAAAGGAACCAGAAGCGGCAGTGGTGGGTTTGAGTCCGAGCCATGACTGCCTTGCCCCCAACCCAGGGGGGCATGGAGGAAGAGGCTCCTGGTCCTGCTGCCTCCCCCCCCCCACTCCCAACCAAGCTAAAACCGCAACTGGCCGACGGCTGGCCTGGGGCAGGGGGAGGGGAGGAAGAGGCTCCTGCCGCCTCTCTCACCTCTCCCCCCCACCCCCGACCAAGCGAAAACTGTGACCGCCTGACCGCTGACCTGGGTGGTAGGGGAGGAAATGGCTCCTGCCGCCTCTCCCACCCCCCCCACCCCCAACCAAGGGAGGAGAGGAAGAGGGAACTGCGACTGCCCAACACCGCCTCCCTGCCCAATACCTCAACTCTGCTGCCGCCTCCAAGCTCAAAGCAGGAAATGCCGGCTTGGCTTGGCGGCGCAACACACATGCATAAGTGGAGAAGTGGGCGTGGCCACTAGAAATTTTTACTGCCCCCCCCCCTCCCGGACAAGTGCAGACCGGTAGCTGCCCACCACTGGCTATATTACCGGATTAGCTTCGGATTTCTTGATATTGCTACCTGAAGTAAAGGAATTTAAGTTCATATGAGTTCATTACAATAAACACTTTATTCTTCTAAGACGGATTTTTTGCTATTATTATCCTTGGATACTACCGTCTGGCCATTCTTCTGCTAGAACGGTAAACCAACGAGTCATCTATGGCACGTTTCTCAGACAAATAGAAAACTGCTATACACACCAGGAGTAAACCAACTAGTCATCTATGGCACGTTTCTCAGACAAATAGAAAACTGCTATACACACCATGTTTTCAATCTCATTGGATCTAAGCCTGATTAATAGTTGGATGGGAAACCACCAGGTGATACCAGAGATCTATAGGTAGGATAACTACCACATGAACCCTCAAAGAACTGCTGTCACTCAGAGTTCACAGAAGGACCAATGGTCTGAAACCTGCTTTTAAGAATAGCAATATTTCAGCAATATTTATATTCTACTATTGTCTTTTAGAAATGATTGCTGCATCTCTGTTAGATTAGGTAGATCAGTCCTTAACCAGCCAGGGCCGTAGCCAGGAGGTGGCCAGGGAGGGCATCGCCCACCCTGAGTTAGCAGTTTGCCCACCCTCTAACCTCCGGCTGCTTATATATATATAAGTCACACACAGTATGACATTGTTGTCCATCCTGAAAAAATATTCACCCACCCACATCTAGAATCCTGCCTATGGGCCTGTAACCAGTAGGTGTGGGTTAACCATTGATCTTTATTTGAAATCTAGATTTGGAACCAATTAAGTAATATTCTATATTTTGAGACCACTTTGGAAGCCCAGGAGTGGAAATGTCCACATGACAGTACATGAAAATGGATTATGTTGCATCCAACGTTATTATCTGAATGAAATGCGTATGAGCCAATAAATTAGCACTGTACCTTGATTTACTGACAGTCACAACTCTGACTGTTTGAGTAAATGAAAACAAACTCATAATCTCCCAAGCTCTTCATCTTCTCCCTCTATGGCATCATAAACTTATGGGCACAAGGAGTCTCCTAGATTGATTGAGGGTACAATAAGGATATAATGAAAAACCCCACAGAAATATTTTATTCCTTCTAATGGACTGTACAGCCCCAAAATGGCAATGTCTCCCTGGGCATGAAAGGCAGTGTATTTTACATAATTGGTTTAGCTGCAAAATAAGCAGATAAATAAATGTTAATGAACAGCTGGTCCCAATAAACAAGATAAATTAAAATTAATAATAATCTTATTAATTTAATGAACATGCTAACCATATTTTTAAAGGTAAAGATAAAAAATGCATGAACTCCTGCAGAGAGGTGTAAAGCCAAGAGAGATAAACATATCTACAGGCACTCCAAGGCTACCTTTGAGCTTCACAGAGAGTAGGCACATTGCCAAAAGCTCCAGGTTTTCTTTCATTCATGCCCAATAGAGTATCCCTTTTTAAAGTAGCCTCTCTCCACCACACATGCTCTACTAGATACAGAATAGACCAGCTGCTGTCTTGTTTCATAGTTTTATTTTTGCCATGCCTTGCTCCTGTGCCTTCTTCATCAAGGTGAAGAAAGTGTGACCCCTCCATATATCACTGGATTGCAGTCAGTCTTAGCCAAAATAGTCCCTGGCGGGAGAGCTGCACTTTGCCTAACCATGCTTTATTTGCTGAAACCTTGGCCATAGCCTTAGCCAAAAGCATTGTCTCTTTAACCCCTTTGTGCTCTGCTTCTCACAAAGACATTGAGAAGCTATTTTATTTTTTTACATGGAGCATTTTTATTTATTTTGGATTCAAACCCATCAAACCTGTCCAGCAAGATGGACGTCTAAGGCTAATGGATGTTATAGTCCAGAACATTTGGAGGGTGTGTCACTTTGAGAACAGGCTTGTTAGTGTAATGGGAATTCAAAGGATGCCATTAATTTTCATTAATTCTGTGTGAAGTAAAGGAATTTTTTAGCCAATTAGTGTTTAAGATGTAATGCCAATCCCGTAGATTGCTGCATACCCAGGTGTTAGTTAGTGCCCCACACTTCCACATTCTCATGGAAGCAAGTTCTAAGGACACTTAGTCTGGGAATCTGACAGTTTGATCTATCACATGAAGATACCAAGATGGAATCTAAGATAACCATCTCACGTAAGATTCAGGTGCATAACACACAGCTGGATGTCCAGGTGTCCAGCCATTTGTCTCCTCACGTCATATTTGGGGAATTTTCACATACTTGAGAGGGGAGGTATGAGTGGGGAAAAACATATATAAACTGAGAGTTTTAGCACCTCAGCAGCAGACACCCCACAGCCGGGGGTACCTCTGCCCATTTTCTTTTTCAATATGCCATGAATGTCAGACCTCAAGTCTGATATTAATGGGGGCTTAAAATGCCCAACTTTTTATCTATTTAGCTAGCTTAGCCATTTCTATTTCTTTTATGTTTTATGTTTGTATTTGAACTGCCTTTATCCGTATGCTATTTTACCTCATTTTTATACCAATAAAAAGCTGCTATATTTGAAGAATTGTAGTAGCGTACTTTTATTCTCCTCAAACCTTAAAGAGGGGAATTCTTAGAATCCAGCATACAAGATCAAGGGAGAGGGAGGCTATAAATTAGGTCTCTGTCAGGAGGAGTGAATTCCAGAGGAGAAGAAGACTTCATTAAGAGTTTCGTTCTTTGCAAAGGAGCGTTATCAAGTTTTGCTGGAGTCTCTTCCTGGTGAGGTAATTTTTATCTAACCCCTGGTTAGCTGGACTCTGAAAGTGTCATAAGAGGAAGGAGGCATAAAACTGTTATCTGGGAATACTGGACATTTCTATAAGTTCAGCATCGCCATTTTAATTGCCAGATAGTTCTGGATAGAGAGAGGCCAGCACATCTCAAAACACTGTCTGCTGAAGCAGTAAAATCTCTAAAGAAGGAACAGCCCCCTTTAGGCCAAAAGGTCATAGACAGGCCACACTGCAGGGTTGGTTTATGCCTGCGACACTATAATAAACATCTCCCTGTTCGGCAGTGAAGGGAACCTTTTACAGTTAGGAAAGCAATCATGGGAATGGATGAAAACATGGAGTCCTACTCATTGTGAAAGACTGGAAGGAAAAGCAGTTGAAAGCATGGGAGTACCAAAAAGCCATGCACTTCCTTTGCCTTAGTTATGTCATAGCTCAACCACTGCAATGAGCCCTATGTAGAGTCACTGCTTCCCATTCCAACCTGCCCCCATGTTATGATCTTGAAATGAGGCCACTAACCCCCCCCCCCGAGTGCCACCACCTAGCAACATCCAAAAGGTGGGCAAACCTGGCCACCCAGATGTTTTGGATGTCTGCACACATAATTCCTTAGCAGTGGGCATTTTGTGAGGTCTCTCTTGGACCTCACAAGTGAGTGGAGGGGAAAACCTGCTCAAACTTGATGAAAGAAATAGACCTGTACCTGAGCATAATGGATTTTGGGATTAAAATAATGAGATACTCTGAGCTCTCCAGGGCAATGTAAATAAACACAGGGTGATTTATTATTTAGTTGTTTCTATACTGTGTATTTTAATAATTATTTTTTTCTTAAGTATTATGTTGTATACTTTTGTATTGTGCTTTGTATTTTATATGTATAAAATTTAATAAAATTATTTTTAAAAAAATCCTGCTCAAACTTACTTCCCCTCTATTCCCCATAGCTGCTAAGAACTCACCTGCTTTGCTTATCAGAGTAAACAAAAAAAAAAGACAAAAAAAGTTGTAGCATTTTAAATTTATTTATATTGTTATTTACTAGCTGTTTACCTGGCTTCGATCGGGTTTTTCTTTAATGTAGGGCAGCCTTTCCCTCTTGGAAACCTTGTGGGGTGTATGTGGGTCACTCTTGCCTCCCTTCCTCCGTGTCTCTCTTCCCTCACCCATCCCGCTTCTCTGTCTACGGTCACTTACAATGCTGATCTCGCCCATTTGCCTTCCACCTACTGTGAAAACTACAGCTGACCTCAGAGGGCTACAGCTGAGCTAGTCAGATGATTTCACAATGGGACTATGACATCAGCTCAATTACATCACTAGGAAACACACACATTGTATAGATCAATTGTGTCCCAATTTGGGGGATGTACGCCCTCCCCCGGGTATCGAGACCCCCACAGTGCTGATCTCCCAAGCTCAAGGTATGTATGTGCCAAATTTCAGCGGGATCGGTCCAGAGGTGTGGGAGCCTTTGGAGCACATACAAACAAACACTTCTGTTTTATATACAGTATATAGATTATACTTCTACCATGCACATTTAGGAGAATTTCCTACTCTGGGTGGCTAGCAACACAAAACTCACACATTAAAAACAGTGGCACATTTAAAAAAAAATACATACATATATATTTAAAGACTAACTGCTGTGTTTTCATGTCAGAGATTACTCTGGGTTGAAAGGATTGTTGCGAGTGTTGTCCAAATGAGGCTCCTTTCATGTCCCCTATTGTGCAGCTCTCGGGGAATTGAACCCCATCCTTCCGGTCTCCAAGCACAGTGCTTTTACCCACTGAGCCACTGGTTAGCTGTAAAATACAGACTAATTCTGCTTTGCTGCAACACAGCAGCAGTACAACACTGTGGAACAGTCTGATTTGTGGTGCTGGTGGTATTCTTCCTCTCCTTAGGGAAGTTAGCATAGCTGAGCTTAACAGCTCAATCCAGTAGGGTAAGTGATGTTGACTAGGTACAGCCAGAGGCTTCATAGATCCAGATTGCTAGCTAACTCTAAATTTAAGAGTGAGGGCTGTGATTTTAAGCACACTGCTTACAAAATGAGTTCCAGGGGAAACCAAATAGGGGATTTTACCAGAGTTGGGTCTTGCCTTCCCAGTCCACCACATAGCAATTCTTGAAGACTGGGGCACTGTGAAATGGAGTGAGCTGAGCTGTGACTAATACTCATATACATGATCAAGGTAAATGATGGTGAAGTGTCTCCTTTGGATCTTAGACAAGCTTCACAAGCAGGTCTGATTTTTGAAATAAGCAAGGATTGTTTACTATCAGCTAATCAGAGAGCAGAGGCTGAACTTCGAAGAAAATGCATGTTTTCCACCCTAATTCATACAATGTTGCTTCCAGACACTGTCAGTGAATTTGACCCCAGGGTATGGGAGACAGCAAAAGCACTGATCACTTTGGCCAGCAGTTGACCACTCAAGTCCCTCTTCAGCAACTGAACTCTATCCTGTAGGTTCTTTTTTTTAATGAACTAATTGATTTGACCTCCAGCTAATATATTTCAAATTAGCAACAGTCCTAGGCTAACCAAAACCAATACTGGGTCATCTCAGGAGAAGTGCTTGTGCTGACAATGATTGGGATCCTTTTCAAGTAAGTGCAGTGGAAAGTTTTTATTTAGAAGCTGATCCATAAGTATTTGTAGTTTAAAAAAGAAGGGAGGGAGAAAATAGCAAAGAACCAAAAATGACCCAGTAATAAAGACTAATTAACGTAGCCCCCGCAAATCCTCCGGTGTCTTAGTGGTTAAGGCGCTGAGCTCCAGCTCAGGGTTTCGATACCTGAGAGCTGCACTTGGGGACATGAAAGGAGCCTCATTCGGGCATCCTCTAAAAATCCTTTCAAACCAGAGTAATCTCTGATACAAAATTATTATTATAACATAGCCCCCAAGATTCCTGTTAACCAACTATTTATATACTACTAGCATAGTTTGCACAGCATTGCCGGGCTGTTATAAATTGTGTTTTGCTTTTTTTTTGGGGGGGGGCGTGTTTTTGAGTTAAAAATCAACAGAGGATGCTATATATATATATTATTTTTTTATGTAACATATGTTTGTTATTTGTGTAAACTTTTGATGTATTGTTATTTGTTTGACTTGTTTTTACTCTTGTGGCCTTTAGGTGGGACTTTATTGTTATTTAGATGTTTTTACTATTCCGCCCTGCAAGTGGGGCTGTTAGTGGTTTTTTTTTAGTTTCATGTGGTTTTTCTCTCCTGGCCTCTAGGTGGGGCTTCTTCCGGTAAGTAGTCTTTGTTTCTTCATTTCTGTTCGGATCTCGTAGAGGGAGGACGAACTGGTGAGTTCTCTGCTTTTCTTTCTTCTGGGGCTTTTCTTTGTTTTGTTTTTGTGGTGGTGGGCTGGGAGGTGTTTCTGTTTGTTCTTTTTTGTTTTGGTTGGGCTTTAGATTTGTGTAATTGGTTTGTTTATTTCTGGTGTAGTTTATTTTTGTTATTTCATTGTTGTTTATTTGTGTAATTTGTTATAGTTGTGTTGTTAGAGTTAGGTATTTTCGTGTTGTAGTTAGGTGTTTTGTCTGTGCTTTTGTGGTATTGCGGATGTTTTTGTTTGTGTATTTTGTGGTTTACTTTTTATTTATTAATGGTTTTTTAAATTATTAATTTTGGTGTTTGTTGCTGGTGTGTAGGTTTGCATGAAGAATGGGCTGCCTGTTGGTTCCTCTTTTCCCCATTGCTGCTTCGAGTTTTTGTTTTGATGCAGCAATGGGGGAAAGGAGGAGGAGGCAGTCAGCCTGTTCTTCCCCTGGCTGGTAAGGTTCGTTAGGTAGGTCGGGGGAGAAGGAGGCAGAGAAGAGCTATCTCTGCCTGATGTTGGTTCTCTCCTCTCTGTCTCCTTTCTCTCCTGCCTTACCTAACCGGAGATTGGCAGGCAGCGATCCGTAAGGGGTGGTGCTCTTCCTTGTGGATTGCTGGCTGCTGCTTTTGTATTACCTCTGTCAGAAGTACAAAGGCAGCAGCCAGTCATCCACCAGGGAGGGTGCTTCCCCTGACGAACTGCTGCCTGTTTTGGGGGTTTTTTTCCACCCCGGCTCAACTTTCCTTGAGGCTGGCGGTGGTCTTGCCATGACTTCAGCAGGGTAGCGTGGAGGAGAGGGAGTCTGTCTTCTCCCCGTTGCTCCAGGAAAGAAGGCCGGTGGGTGTCTTGTGGTGGAGTTTTGTGGCTTTTTGTATTGCGAGCCTGTGAGGCGCTGCGTCTGCCTGCGTCCGGCTTTCTCAGTGTTCTGTGTGCTCATGGCGCACAGGATGCTGGGACTTGTAGTTTTGCGTTTGTGGTCTGCGTTCATGCGACTTTTTTTGCAGCTCGATTTTAATTGGCCGCGCCGCATTTCCCAATGTTCTTTTTGCTCATGCCTCTCATCCTGATTGGCTGTGGCGTGGCACGGCGCAGAAAACATTGGGAATTGAAGTTGTTTCCCTTTGTTCGCATTCGTGGGGCTCTTGCCCCACTGGCACATTTCTCAACCCTGCAGTAACCTCCGTACTGGGTTTGGGTGAGTGCATGAGGCTCAGTACGGGATAGGATGGATGGGTGCAGAAATGTATAGCAAGTTCCAATGGTTATCCCTTGGATTTATAGGTATAGATATTTTATAGTATTTATATACTGTGTTAATTTAGTGCTGAGGTACTACTTGCAGCACTGTACAATGATGCACATCATATGTAAATAATTCAATAATAAAATAAACATAACTAGATATGGTTCTGAGGCAAAATATATCTGGTAAGTATTCAAAAATATTTTTGAAATATACCATAGATTTAAGCTTTTAATGCAAAATGCATTTTGGATTTTGATTCAAGAGTAGGCCCATTGAATCAGTGGAACTTACAAAAGAGCTGATTCACCAAATCCATGTTGCAGCCTACTATGCTAAGCAACAGGAGATCAGCCAGCAGAACAACACACAGTGACAGGCTTTGTGGGTCAGTCATATCTACATTTGAACAGTTCAGAAGAAAAAGTGTAAAGTGGTCTGGGGAGTTTTGCTTCCCAAGTTGATTAAATTCTTATGTTGACCTTCCTCTAAGGAGCTCAGGCAACAGGCATGGGACATCCCCGCCCCCTCATTGTCACTTTACAACAGCCCTGTGAAATAGTATAGGCTGGATGGATAGAAAAGACTGACCTGTGATCTCTCCTTGAGCTTCATGCTTGAGAAAAAGCTGAGCCTGTGATGATCAGCTCCAAGAATCTACAGGGTGGCCCATAAGTCCCTACCTGTCCATGTTATTATGTTATATTCAATTATGAATGTATTATTTTAAGAAATTCTTTTTTTCCCCAGTGAAATATGGCCGATTTAAGCCCATTTTCACTTGAAGAGCATTTTGTGACACGAGAACAGGAATACTGGTGACACCCTGGATACAATAAGTGGCAAATTTAGAGGGACTTACAGGCTACCCTGTAGTCTAAACACTACAGCACATTGACTCAGCTCTATATTTCCATGATCATCTTCTTCTTCTATCTCTGCAGCCTCCTGTTTATCTATTGTCATCTCTAACAAGTTTTGATGTTGTGCAAAACATTGTCCATCTGTCATTATTGCTAACACAAATTTCACAAAATATTATATATACACACTAATATAACCTTACCTTGGATACTTTGGGGTCATTATTCTTCATGAAAGAGCTGAAAACCTGGTTGCAGGGCAAGTGTGGGGAGGTGGAGAAACAGCCACCCCCACTGGCTCATTTAGAGCAGGTTCACTCATGCTTTTAAAAGTTTTTAACTAGATTTTTAATTGGTGAGGGTGGGAGGTAGTTTTTCAGTGTTTTTAGGAATTTTAAGGGTTTATATAGTTTAAACGTTGGGGTTTTTATGTACGCCGCCAAGAGTCGCATGTTGATTGGGTGGCTATACAAATTGAATCAATAAAATAAATTGTTCAGCGAGGAGTCCTTGTATGAGTAGATGTCTCTACGACAACATTCTGCACAACACTTACATAACAAGCAACAATAATGATATAACAAAACTGAATGCAATAATTTGTCCATCCAAGGTCATTTCACTAGATATGTAATTGCTTGAATAATTAAAGAAGAATTCAGATTACTCTTTGAAACTGAATGAAAACAAAGTCCAAATTATATTTGTCAACTGAAGTAGGACGTCCATAACAGAGGAATTGGCTTCATATGTACAGTCCCTAAAGCCCTAAAATAAAATACAAATGTGTAGGATTACTGTGTAGATTTACCCTTCAAATGTTCCTCTTGCACAAATATATTGAAGTTTTTCTACTTAAACCAAGATGGCAAGGACTTTTTACTTGTCTGTGGAAACTTCAGCTCCTGCCATTCCAGCAATTCTTCTTTAATTATTCAAGCAATTACAAATCTGGTGAAAAGACCTTGGGTGGACACATTATTGCATTCAGTTTTGTTATATCATTATTGTTGCTTGTTATGTAAGTGTTGTGCGGAATGTTGTCGTAGAGACATCTACTCGTACAAGGACTACTCGCTGAATAATCAAATCCTTCCAAGAATTTCCCCCACCTGTTGGGCAGAACCAAATAATTCGTAGGGGTTACACATGCTTTTAACTTTGGTGGGGAGGAGAAGACACTCCACTCCATCTCAATATCTATCTTACTTTTAGATAAGGCTTTATGAATTCTGTCCAACCCTTTCTGTGCTCCAAACTGATCAATATAATAAAGAGACCATTTTCAGATAAATGTTATTTAGCAACTTGTTGGAGCACGTCTGTGGAGATTTGACTTTATTGTTTCCATATACCTCTGTGTTCCACCTGAAGCCTACAAAGAGAAGGATTTAAATAAAATTTATCTGTTTACAATGCAAGATTCCAAAACAAGAGAGTGTGCAAAATTGTTGTTTATTTGGAAAGGCTCAATTGTACTGATGTGGCCAGTGAACTCAGGACCCATTGTATCTTCTCCATATTGGGAAGATTTCCTCTCATTGTCCCATTCCTACTTGAGTGTGCCTTGGCATCTTAACACATTTTTAAAAAAACCAGACAAACAAAGAAACAAAATAAAAGGGGAAGAGGTTCTTAATTGCTTGTAGAAACCATCAAACTCTCCCCTCCCTCCCTCAGCTCCATCAGACCAGATTAGTGAGACCCATCATGGTAGGTCAAGCCTGGGTCAAAACTAGTTGATGGTTCCTTTTTAAGCTCAGCACTTTGATTACAGATACAGTACTGCACTTTCCCTGCTTTCTGTCTCCTCTTCCTTTGTAGAAAGCAAGAAATATTTCAGTCATTTCTAGAGAGGGGTTGCTTTTGATCAGACAACTTTGTGCAATTTTGAATAGTCTGGTTTAACAGCCACAAAAGTATGCAAACCACTAGCATAGTTAATGCTATATGTGCAATTGGATTGAAGGATTGAGGAGAGACAATATGGCTTATGTTGTCCCATGTAAAAGGAAACAGTTAACACATGGTGTTATTAAGAACCTGGAATGGAATATAGGGAGGGAAACACTTTGGTTACACAATTTACACTGGATATCCTTCTCTACCCAAAGCGGACGCCAATCAATTTATCCAGAACACATCATTAATAACTTTCCACAGAAACAAGCACAATTGGTGGGTCAAATGCTAATTAAAACTAGGAATGAAAAATTATCCACAGCTGCCTCATACCTGGCAGACGCAGATCCTAGGGCTGAACATTTGCTAGAGGGTTTTATCTGGTAGTTCTATGCTAAAGTTTAAATAGTAAGCACTTGATTCCTCTGAAATCTGATATTTGATTACCAATAGTATAAGAGATGTGAAATCAGTGCCAAGAGGTCTCAGGTTGAATAAGAAATCAGGGCAATGCTGCCACTCGCTTTAGTAGATCATTTCATCCTTTGCTGGCGGGTGAGACATATGTATGTATGTATGTATGTATGTATGTATGTATGTATGTATGTATGTATGTATGTATGTATGTATGTATGTATGTATGTATGTATGTACTGTGTGTGTGTGTGTGTAAACCACAAATCTATCCACCAATGAAATTAGGGGCTCTTGGTTTAAATCTACAGTTTCCAAACTCTAACCTAGCTCAACCAAAAGTCAGTTGTAGTCCAAGGACATCTGGTGCCCCATGTTTGGAAGCTGCTATTTACTAATGTTGAGCTGAGTTCATCAGCCTCATATTTTACAGTTGTTGGGTTGGACCCATCCCTAACTATGCTTAGAGCAGACCCACTTGAAGTCTATGGGAAGAACTGGTCATAGTGAGTTCCACGGTCTTAAATCCAATTGTACTAGCCTGATTTGAGTAGATCCATTGAATAATTGGGATTTACATAAGTGTGGTCTGACCATTCAGCAGTTTATTCAGTAAGGTAGTCTAGTTCATTTGTATTTAGGTTCTGATTTGAATGTTTACCTTCCAAGCATAGGCACACTGGATTGTACCAGAAAGGATTGCTTCTAGGGTGTGGTCTCAAAAGGGACCCTTTAAGCAACTCTTCTGTCTGTTCCTGACGATTACACTGGTCTGCTCCAAAATGAAAAGGCAGCTTTGTTGCTTGACCAAAAAGGTCCAGAAGGGATCGAGCAGGGTCAGGCTGGTTAGTGACCTGTAATATATCCTCTGGTTGCAGCAAACAGAGTGGACCAGACAGTGCTGTCACAGTTCCAAAATTCAGTCTAAAGAACAGCTAGATTTCACTAATAGTCTAGAACAGTGATGGCGAACCTTGGCACTCCATGTGTTTGTTTGTTTATTTTCTGATTTATATTGCCACCCAACTCTGAAGACTCTGGGCGGCTCACAGAAAATCAAACCAATCACATTTTAAAAAACAATAAAAGCCCCATTAAAACTGCTACCAAAAATTACTCCCAGAGGCCCTGATCAGCAGGAGTGCTGACTTGGGCTGCAAGTAATTAAAGTACAAGAACACCTGGAGTTCAAAGCTTAGCCATCACTGGTCTAGAACAGTGCTTCCCAACCATTTCTCCAACAAAAATCCTTTCAACCCATAGTAATCTCTGACACGAAATTCTTATTCCCAACCTTTGGTTTCTGGACTTCAATTCCCAGAAACTTAAGTCAATTCCCCAAAGCACTGATCAGCCAAAGTACTGATTTAGGCTTCTGGGAATTGAAGTCCAGAAACCAAAGGTTGGGAAACAGTGGTCTAGAATCAATCCATTGGTTGTCTAGATTTCAGTAGAATACACTTTGAAAGGTTTGGAGAGGGCAATTTTCTGAGTGGTGGGGTGCGGGGTGGGGGAAGCTTGATTTAAATGTCTAAAGGATATATTGATAAACCACGCAAGAGTTTAGGTATATTCCATACGCCTTCACTAGAAATCTATCCTGGCTTCTCCTCTTTCCATTCACAGCTTCCATTCCTTTTTAAAATTTGTCAGAAATCTATGTGGACATTCTGCCATCTAGTGGATTTATTTTTGCCATATAAACCCAGACCGCTGTTTCCTAGAACATATGCTTTTCAGCAAAACCAGAACCTTGAAAATAATATATACCCTTTTGGGTAGTTTTCAAGCTGCTATAGGAGGTATTTTTGTTTTTCCTAGAACAGAGATTACTCTGGGTTGAAATTATTTTTGCAGTGGATGCCCGATTGAGGCTCCTTTCATGTCCCTCATCATGCAGCTCTCGGGGAAGCGAACCCCATTCTTCTGGTCTCCAAGCACAGTGCTTTTACCCACTGAGCCACCAGGGAGCATATAATTTCTGTTCATATAAGCAAAGTTAATGCATTAAAATAATGTTTATTAAGTGGGCTCACTGAGAGTTTGGCATGTGCTGTTGAAGTGGTCATATGAAAATAGTTAAACCTCAGGTCTAGCTCTGTAAGCTAATTCTGCCAAAGGAGAATCCACTGACTGTGTCATGGTTAAATGTGAAATAAGTCAGGCACTTACCAAAGAAATCAAAATAAGAAAAAGAAGCCCCTCCCTCTGCCTTTTACTGTGCTTGCCACCCTCCACACTAATTCAACCAAGCACACATTCTTCTCAGCTTGCTAACATGGTTGTGTGCATCTGTCACTCCTGCAATGTTACTGCCATGAAAATGTATACTGCTGGTCATCAGCTTGCGTGATGCATTGGATATTTCCTATATATTAAATGTGTGAGTTGATTTGGAGGCAGCCTTAATCAATTTGTTCCTGGGTTTCTTCTGATACTTGTATGCATTTGCATACTCCTGGCTGGATAGCTCAATTGCTTAGATATCTGGCTGCAGAGTCAGAGGTTGGGAATTCAGTCCCCCACTCTGTCTCTTGGGAAAAGAACAAACATGTGTAGTTGTGGTAAAGCTCAACAGTCACCAGAAGAAGGGAATGGGAAACCACTTCTGTGTATTCTCTACCTAGAAAACACAGGAAGGGGTCACCTTTACCCAGAATTGACTTGACAGCACATGATGATGATGATGATGATGATGATAATGATGATGATGATCAAGAAGAAGAAGAAGAAGAAGAAGGTGAGGTAGTTCTGAAAATGTGGAAAATAAAGGGCCATGGTCTGGGACAGGAAGCACGTTCCTACCAGAATCCTTCTTTTCTTCCAATCCTCCCCGGGAGCTGTGTTGATGGGAAATATTTGGTGGAGGTGTGGAAGATGGCCTCTTTGAATCTCTGATCAGGAGCCTGGCATTGCCAGGTGCACCCCCTTTCATTGACTAGACCAAAAGTACCATACACAGACACCTAATGCAAGAAAAAGAAATGGAGGCATGCAGAAGGCATTAAGCTTCAGTTGTCAACTTCATTCTGCTTTGGAGCCTCCATTATTTGCTACAGCCACCAATGGAAGATGCTTTTGTTCAAATTGCAGCATATATCTATATCTATATCTATATCTATATCTATATCTATATCTATATCTATATCTATATCTATATCTATATCTATATCTATATCTATATCTATATCTATATCTAGATAGATAGATATATAGTTAGATAGATATAGATATAGATATAGATATAGATATAGATATATATCTGCAACAAGTGTTTTTTTTTAATTCTCCGCTAGTATCTCTTTCAATATCTAGTAGATATAGGTGTCTTTAATCTTGGTGGATGAAAACACCTGTGATTTTGAAGTGCATATTCAGAAGACAAAAGAGACTTTGGTGAACAAGGTTAAGGCCAGCACTGTCATGTGGCAGAAGTAGGACAGATACCAGGAGTCACACTAGTGACAACACTTGCTACTCCACCTCCACCAGCTGATGGTCTAACTCAAGGGTGCCCAAATGTTTTGGGCTGCAGGCTGGTCACGTGGTTGAGCATGCCATGGGTCATTTATGGCAGCGTTCTGCACATTCACATTTTACTTCCACTTCCAGGAGCAGCAAGGGTGTTGCGTGCTGGATTAATTAGTGTCATGGGTTGGATCCGGCCCACGGACCGTAGTCTGGGCACACCTGGTCTAACTCACTGGCTACTATGTTTCTTTACTGAAATGCTGTTCTGGCACACTTGATTTAAAAACATGGTCCTTGCCACACACACACACAACCAGGAGAGATGTAGGCACCCAGCTGCTCAGTGGGGAGGCAACCCAGGATGGCATCTGGCTGAAAACATCTCTAATGTAGCTAGGTTTGACAAAGGCATCAAAACCAGGCCACAACAATACCCATTTCTCTGGTTTCTGGTCAGACAATTGAGGCCTTGGTGAAAACTGACTATAGGAAATGGTTTAATTCCTTAGAAAATACTTGTGCAGTCCTAAAAAGAAGAAGGGGAAAATACCTATTGTGGTCTCTGGAGAAAATCATGCGATCTTTCAGTCTCTAAGATATTAAAAATTGCACAAAGACGAAGAGGAAAGTGTTGGAAGCAGTAGTGGAGCTCCCCTGGGGTGGGATCTTGCCAGCAAGGCATTTGAGCAGCTCTCTTTGAGGCATTTAGAAAGAAACAGGAAGGGGCCTGTTCCATGCCTGGCAACTGAACACAGACTACTGCTCAGCTTCTAGCCAGCAAGAAGGGCAAGTTGCCCTTATTAACCTTCTGTAATCCCTCTACCAGTTTCTGGAGCAGCACTTCGCCTGGAGAATATAGCTGCCTTATAGGGTAGAAATTTCCAAAGGATACTGATAGCCACTGGCTACTATGCTTAATTTCTTGAACTGTTGTTCTGGCAGATTGGGATTAAAAACTGTACTGTTTCCACAACAAACATAACAGCTGCCTCCCCCCCCCTCACCTGCTCAGCCCACCGTGGGCATGTCAGGTACAGAGGGTGTTTGAATGACTCCTATGCATGAAGCACCCTTTTCTTCTGTGGGGGTGCCAGAGATAGAAAAGTTGGACATCTAATTGTGGCAACATTTTAAACTGGAGGGGAAATATGGGTTTACACACCCAGAGGACCAGTTGTAAAATAGGAATGTTTGAGAGGTTACTTTTTAAAGTACTGTATTTAATTGCAGCATAATTATACACCCAGTATTTACTTACTGTTATAGATTAACAAAAAGATCCAGTTAGAATCTTATCCTGTTGGGAGGCACTCTTTCACGTTTATCCATTGGGCAAGATGTGTTGCTTTGCTCTCCATAGATTTTCCTTAACCTCTTCTGGTTTCATATTTAGAGCATGAAAGGTGTGCAGAAAATGTTTTCTCAAATTTTGCCATGGTTGGTGTCCATGAAGTGGGTGGTTTTGGTGTTGTTTTACCTTATTCCAATCAATATTTGCTAGCACCTTGTAATATACTTTTGGAGGGACAATACCAGCCAAAATAATTAATTTTTTTAATTTTTTATTGTATTTTATTGTATTTCTATGCCGCCCCCTCGCAGAGGCAACTCAGGGTGGCTTACAAGCAATAAAAAGACACCAACATTCAAGTACATCAACAATACAGCTTAATTAAGTTTTTCTAAAAAAATTAAAAATTCCTTTAAAAATTTCTTAAAAACCAACCAAAATCAGATCCCAGACTTCAACAGAGCCACCGCTCATACCAGCCAACCCACAGTGGTTATAATAGACCTTTTTAGTGGGAGTAGGTTTTAGCAGCCAATAATAATCTTACATGATTTATTAAGAGCTAAATCCACTTGTTTGGTATGTGCTGGTTTATATCATATTCCATTAGCAAGTCTGCAGTGAAGTTGCACAAGGGCAAAACTTTGTTCTTATTGTTTGTGGGTATGCACCCCTCAGTGTGAACCAGCCAATTTTCTAAGTATGTTATTTCCGGTGTCAACTTTTTCTTTGTATTTAGACAATATTTTTTGTAGGCCAGGGTTCAATCCAGAGTGAAGCCCAAATACTTTGTGTTCCAAATTCGTACCTTCCCAGCTAACTTAGAGATCCCTCTCTGGTCCTTTGTTCTTTAAGTAGAAAGCACAGACCTGTGGTTTGTAAAGGGTTTAATTTCAGCTGGTTGTTTTTATAATACAGTAAAACCCAGACTTACAAATGCCTCAAGTTACATAAAATTCGACTTACATAATGATTTTATGCTAAAACCATGTCCTGGTTTACACAATTTCCTATGGGTTTGCTTCGAGTGACATATTCTTTTCCCTATGGGTTTGCTTTGAGTTACGTAAAAATTTATTTCCCTATGGGTTTGCTTCGATTTACATAAAAAATAATTTTTTCCTATGGGTTTGCTTCAAGTTACAAAAAAAATCGATTTAAGCAAAAGCCTACGGAACTGACTTTTCCCCCCCGTAAGTAGGGTTTTTACTGTATAAGTAATCCTGTTCTAAAGCCTTTTAGATCTCCCTATTCACTTTGTGGCTCTGGCTTTGCTATGATGTAATTAGCAGAAAGGTTTTCAGAAGAATTGATCTGTCCTATTGAGAAAATTTAACTCCAGCCAGGAACGAGCCAGTTTCACTATGCCCTCCTATCTATTTTTATGCCACCCTCATCCATTCCTCCACCACCCAGAGCACAAAGGTAGATTGCTGGGTCTGGAATCTTCCACTTTGGGCCTCATCATTTCTTTCTATTTTCATATTTTGTCAATTAGTGCTCTTCATGAAGGAGACATCCTGAACCATAAGAGTTTGCTATATGAATCTGCTAAGCAAGAAGTGATAAGGCTAAGCTAATAAATCTCGCCAAAGGTCAGTGAGGGTTACACATTCAAATCCTAGTTACAGAGATGGCATCCCAGTTACTGATGTATTAGGGTGGATACATTCAAATAGAATAAAAGAAAATGTTAATTTCCTATCTCATCTCAGTGAGCTCATTTTAAACAAACCACCAAGCCAAAGAAACACCTTAATTTTGGAATGTGGAAGCATGGTTACTACTAATCTTTGAATTACTGCTGCAGCCATTACTAAGATACTTATAGAACAGCTTGAACTCACATCAATATAAAAATGTTAACATTTTATCAATCAACTATTCTAACAATGTTTCTTATATCAACATAATGGTTACCATTTCAAGAGATGTCTGGGCATAATACGAGTTTCTTAAACATGCCATCTAACCTACTCCAGCACCTTCGTGTATTTTAAATGAAAGAAAAAGGCAAGGTTGTCTTATGTGTGTTAAATGATGCAAATAATTTAAAGAGCTGTCAACTGCTTCATTTCCTCCATTGGATTCAAAGTACTGACATGCAGCAATAAAAGATGGGATGGGGAAAAATACCCATTAAAAGTATGACTGTATTTCAGAGTCAACTTTTTGAGCAAATGCCTTCATTGAAGAGAAATTGTGAAATAGCACTATCCCTATCATTAAATCACTTAATTGCAAAGGCAATTTTCTGCAAGGCCAAAATGTGGTTTGCACCTGTAGCAAAAAGTGGTTTACACCTGTGGAGCTTTGCCATTATTTTTCACATAATTACAGAGTTCCTTTAAGATGTGACCTATGTTCAAATTAGCTTTCAAACTGGAGAACTATTCAGTCCTCAGGTTTTCTGTAATATGTGTCTAGACCTGATTTCCATTTAGTTTTTTTTTTAAAATGAAACCAAGCACCATACTTTTGAGTTCTACATCATTTATGGAAGAATCATTTTAATTACTGCATGGGGCTGCAACATTGGTTATTAGACTTGCTAATAAGCAGCAGGCTATGGGCTCCCACTGGGGGACTGTCAATCAAAGCAGCAGCCATTATATAGCAATGAGAAACTCTA
Source organism: Bradypodion pumilum (assembly GCA_035047305.1). Taxonomy (NCBI): domain Eukaryota; kingdom Metazoa; phylum Chordata; class Lepidosauria; order Squamata; family Chamaeleonidae; genus Bradypodion; species Bradypodion pumilum. The sequence goes on from JAWDJD010000002.1 coordinate 330,179,590, forward strand.
GCTGGAGCTACATGTGCTGTATTGAGGCTCCTTGCAGAGGCTGTGCACTCCATCCAGAATGTCAGATTTGTTTCAGCCATAGAGGGCTTGAAAGAGAGAAAGAGAGAGAGAAGACGGAACAAGAAGGGATTTAATCGAGTAGCTCAAAAGGCATTTACCAGAGAAAATCTGCGTTCAGCACCATGAACAGCTCCCTGGCTCATCCGCTCCATTATGCAGGAGGCTACGAACCCCAGGATTCCAAAGAGTGGAAGGTGGTGATTCCAGCCTTCTTGGGGGTGATTTGTCTGGCTGGCTTTGCAGGGAATGTGTGTGTAATTGGGATCCTACTCTACAATTCCAAGAAAGGGAAACCTTCGATGATCCACTCCTTGATCCTCAACCTCAGCTTAGCGGATCTTCTCCTTGTTCTCTTTGTATTGCCCTTCCGGGCAGCTGCTTACTCCAGAGGAGCCTGGTACCTGGGCTGGTTTTTTTGCAAGACTTCTGATTGGCTCCGACATGCTTTTATGGCAGCCAAGAGCTTGACCATTGCCGCAGTAGCCAAGACTTGTTTCATGTATGCAAATAACCCAGCTAAACAGGTGAATATTAAGTGGCATACCATCTGTGCAGTACTGCTGGCTATTTGGCTGTTGGCCTTGGGAATCCCGCTACCTTTGTGGTTCTTCAGCAGCTTCAGTGAGCTGGAGGTTGGCTCTGCTTTGTGTGTCATGGTTATTCCAGCCAAGGCTCATGAGTTTATGTCAGCTTTTGTCAAGCTCTATCCCCTTCTGGTCTTTTGTGCACCATTCACCTTTGCTTTATTTTACTTCTGGAAAGCTTACGGCAGCTGCCAGAGAAGAGGGACCAAGACTCAAAACCTGAGGAACCAGATCCGATCCAGGTGCCTGACTATGATGCTGTTGAGTGTGACTGTCACTTCTGCTGTGATGTGGTTTCCTGACTGGGTATCTTGGCTGTGGCTCTGGCACCTGACCAAAGATGGGCCTACCCCTCCACAAGGGTTCATGGCTACCACCCAAGTCTTGATGTTTGCCATCTCTTCGGCCAACCCTCTTATCTTTGTACTTATGTCTGAAGAGTTCAGAGAGGGTTTTAAAGGCTTGTGGAAAAGGCTTACATCGAAGAAACTTCCACCAACACCTGAAGAGCAGGAAGAAACAGTAGTTGATGCTAATGTGCAGGGAATCCCAGAGAGTCCTCCTTCACCAAAGGCACTTACTCCAAATCAAGAGGAAGAGCCCATTTCTGTCCCCTGCACCTCAGAAAGCATGGAAATGAAGATGGAGATGCCCATTTTGCCAGATGTTGAGCAGTTCTGGCATGACAGGGAAGCTGTCCCTGATGCTCAGGACAATGACCCTATTCCTTGGGAACATGAAGGACAAGAGACAGTAGGTTGCGACCAACAAAAGCAAAATTAGAAAGCTGAAAAAGTAAAATGGTGGTGGTGAATCATGAGGTTGGATCCCACTTTATTGATGCTTAAGTGTAGATCCATTTAAATCAATGAGACTTAGGTGTGTTCTAACTTAAATCTCGTTGCTTTCAGAGGTTCTATTTGATGATGCAGTGACCCAGTCCAGTATGGTTTTCTTGCTTACTTGGAATATTTGATAAACTGGTATCTAAGATATTTAAAGTACTGCTATATTTTTGACTGTTAGTTTTACTTTTGCATGTGTTCAACAGCAATGGTTCTTATTGATTTATCCAAAATCCATGTTATATAGAAATGCAGAATTGACTTTTGATGGCATGAAGAAATTCAGTATTCACTGTAGCTATTATGCGTTCAGATTTTACTCATCTTGTTTAAAAATCCTGTCCTTGCACTCTGAGAATTTAAGTTCAAATGTCACAAGGAAATGAAAGTTTTCCATTGATTAAATTTGTGAAGTAGTTTTGCTTCTGTTAGTGAGTTGAGAAACTGCATGATCTGACTGCAAGGCAGGACTTTTTGTTTATTAGTAATATATAAACATAACACGCTTTTTGTGTACTTTGAATGAAAAATTGGATCTTTGAGCCAGTTTTGTTCCAATCTTTTTTTAAAAGTGCAGAGCAAAAGATGTTAATTGGCGTTCACTAGTGAGAATATGAATTACTAGTTTTCTTGCTGTTACTGTGCTACAGATGTATTAAATGTGCTTAAAGAAAAGGTGGATCATGTTTCCTGAAAAGTGATCAGCTTTATTATCTTGCTCACTACCTTTGTATGAGATTTTTAAAAGCCACAATATTGTTCCAACGCAGATATGAAAAAATTACTCACCCTGCATTATCGTAATTCATGCATTTATAGCATGTACGAGGCATTACAAGTGTTGGAACAAAAGTACAGGTAAAACTCAGAAAATTAGAATATTGTGCAAATGTTCATTCATTTCACTTAAAAAGTGAAACAAATATATGAGATAAACTCACTACATGCAACAAAGCGAGAGATGTCATGCCTTAATTCGTTATAATTGTGACGATCATGGCATACAGCGTACATGAGATTGTGATGATTATGGGGTACATGAGATTGGGGGGGGGGATTGGGGTTTTCATAAGCTGTAAGCCATAAGCATCAATATTATAACAAAGTAAGGCTTGAACTATCTTGTTTTGCTTGTAATGAGTCTATCTCATATATTTGTTTCACCTTTTAAGTTGCATTACTGAAGTGAAAGGACATTTGCACAATATTATAATTTTCCGAGTTTCACATGTAAAAATTAAATTACTTTGGTATTGAATAGTATAACTTTGTATCAAATGCAGGATTGCTCATTATTCAAAAGTGCTATTTTTTCAAAAGTTACAGCTATATCTCAATGACAGAAAATGTTTGCATTTAAATAAGTTGCAAAGTAGTATGAGCCGGCTCAACCAGAAATGCTGCTGTTTCCTTTCCGAAATACTTTGTAGTTCTGTAAATATTAGCTGATATATGTGCAGTCAGATTCATTTTTATTGCAATGAAAGATGCTTCAGCTTGAAAGTATCTTTCACTGGACTAACAATAACTCATTCAGTTTTAATTTTTTTAAAAAAGATTTTAAATTAATTAGGAGCACTGGGCATCTAACTCAAGTGTTATGAACAGAAACAGGGGTAGCTTGGGCACTGAAGTCAGTTTACATGCAGTTCATACCTTGTCGCTGAACAGGTCTTCCTTCTTACCCAGCACATGGCAGTACTGTTACCAGCTGCTGAACTGGACATTTACATAAATACCATTCTGTGTTTTAAGGATAAAATGAGATAAAATGTTTTAGTGCCATCTGTGTACATTTTATCAACTCTTCCAAGCCTCTCTGGAAAGAACAAAGCACAACTTCTATTCTCAGTGGATTCTACCTTGCCACTAAGTCAATTGTCAAGAAAATCCTGTATTCAAAGATCGGCCCTTAATAGGTAGTTTACTGGGCAAGAAAGGGCTCTACAAAAGTTAACATTGGATGTTTTTGAGCTAGGAAAACAAGGCAAAGTACAAGGGCATGCTAGATGTGTACAGAATTCTGTATAGTATATGAATATGGGATCAATTATAGAAAAAAGAGGCAAGGGACAAGACACAAGACTGCTAATAATTGGAAACAATGTGCTTTTCCCAATGAAAATTTGATCCACAAACCTGCCCTAACCCTCGATCCCTTTCAGCTGACCTATGTGGATAAACAGAACTATATAGCAAATAATGGTTCCTTAATTAATATAGATTGGGGGGGGGGGGCTCTGCATTTGAACTAAACTTGGAAACTGACTGTCAGCAACTGCATGAAATATAAACTGGTCACAATTGTACAAAGGATAAGTTTGGTGAGAACTTCAGATGCAAGTATATATGAGTTTAGTTTTCTACATGCGTTTCAAAAACATCAGTAAGTAAGTATATTCTTTAATCCATCTTGGACAAGTATGTGAAGTTGGTACTGAATATGACACCAGTCTGTGTTGTGCAAACTGCAATTTAGACGTCTAAACTGAATGTTCCCAAAAGGTGAAACTGATTTTTGGAGTGAAAAGCAAGTTCATCCAAAACATGCTGAATCCTCATCACAGGATTGGCAGTACAAGAACACTTAATTTAAAAATTAAAATTTAGTTTACTGTCGTTCAGTTGATTTCAGACACAGATATTGAACCTCTCAAGGGGAGGGGGAGGGATAGGAAGAGCTGGTTTAATCAACCTACAAATGATACCAAATTTCAACTTTGAATAATCTTGCTCCCTTCCACACTTTTCCCTCCCAGTAAGACAGTGTGAGGGAAGTTGGAAAACCAGGGTACTCTCTGGGGTCAAGAGTGGTATTGTGGTCAATTATACTTAGTTATTGATATGTCAGTCTCCATTTCATCATTTTTGCCTCCAAGGAAAATTCAGGTTTCATTCAATCCAGGGTCTACTTCTTTTTTGGTAGCACATAGCATCTGCAAAGCCCTTCTCCTGCACCACATTTCAAATGAGTCAATATTTTTCCCTAATGGTTTTGTTCACTGTCCAGGTTTCACATCCATACATACAGGTGAAACTCGAAAAATTAGAATATCGTGCAAATGTTCATTCAGTCCAGTAATGCAACTTAAAAGGTGAAACAAATATATGAGAGACTCATTACATGCGAAGAGATAGTTCAAGCCTTACTTTGTTATAATATTGATGCTTATGGCTTAGAGTTTATAAAAACCCCAATCTCATGTACTCCATAATCATCACATAATCTCATGTACACTGTATGCCATGATTATCACAATTATAACGAATTAAGGCATGACATCTCTCACTTTGCATGTAGTGAGTCTATCTCATATATTTGTTTCACCTTTTAAATGAAATGAATGAACATTTGCACGATATTCTAAGTTTTCCGAGTTTCACCTGTAACTGGAAATATAAGTGCTGATGTTCGTCTTGGTCTCCAGTAACAAATTCTTGCACTGGAGTTATTCCAGTTTCTTCACAGATTCCATTTCATTCTCAGCCTTCTTGATTGCAGTCTCCATTTGGCTTGTATACAATTTTAATAACTGTAGTTTCTTCATTGAACAGAAAGGATGCTTTTTTCCAACTCCTTTGCCTATGGGAAACCATTCTGTTTCTCCACATTTTGAACTAAAAGTGACTTCTTATCCACAATATTCAATGATTCAGGGATAATCAAGTGTAGAGACATACTCATTTCTTTTAGAACAAACTACAGCTTTTCATGATTAATCTTCTGAAATGCTTTGGTATGCTCCAGCACCCAATGTGTATTTGCAATATGATCTCTAGTGTCTTTTTTCTTTTCAAAACCCAGCCTGATCATCAGGCAGTACAGCAGTGACACTCAAGCTAACTTTTGTTAGTAATGGTGCAGAAGATGGCAATGGTAAACTAAATCTAAATATTTCTTGCCTTGAAAACCCTATGATGTGACAATCTAGATGTGCACTTACTTGGCAGTAGAACTTACAAAAACCTAAGAATACAATAAGCCATTACAAAACATATACAATCCATATATAAAAAGGGTTGGTTTATTGTCGCTCAAATACGTAAACTGAACAATCCCAACATCTCAAAATTAAACTTTAGAAACACAAGTTTAACATTCAAAACAGGAATATAGTTTACAAGAAACGCCCCGAAGGGAAAACCATAGTCTAATCCAGAGATGGATAGAGATCACTTTATAGTAAATAAGTTTTGTACAACCGTACTATGGGGAAAGGGTTTTTTTCTCTGTGCATTTCCAATTTACAGCAAAAAAATTACCAGACTACTGGACAAAGCAACCTGATTGTGCCTACTGGGGGCGGGGGGGGGGGGGGAGGAAGAGGGGATTCAAAGCAGGCCTGTGAACAAGATTAATGGTGTTTATTCAATTTGGTCACTTCCAGGTTAATTCTACTTTCATGCTGGACATGACATTAACGGAGTTAGTCCTGATTTATACAGGAAAGGCCACACATGGATAAAGAATCAGGCTCTATATTTTTAAGTATATGAAGGATCATAATCTTAGTGTAGTCTTCAGCATTCAATAATTCAATCATCAGAGTGCCTGACCTTGGATCTCCCATTAGGACATCTTTAGTATTTTTCGTAGGTTTTAACTTCAAACCGCAAATGTCGTCCCAAGGCTTTCACATGTAACACTGCTGGGGGGAAATGCCTCCAAACGCTACCAACATCCACACCTTGTACACAGTTACTGCATTGTTCTAGGATCTAAAAATCACTGGAAATAGCTGCATGGTTAATATTTGTCAGTCATGCAAGAGAAAAAGCATCAATAATGCAAATGTTCTCTCTGTACAGAGACTGCTTTGTGTTCACAAATGTTGCTTCTCTCTGCTCCCTGGATGGTTTTGCAATAGTTCAGGGTAATATGTATGATTAAACTTGACAGATGGCTCATGCAATCTTCTTGACTTAACAAATATCACTGTTCAAGAGTACTTCTGTAATTATTTTGTTGTTCGTCTTGTAGGCTCCGAAGCTGTGGGAGGTGGAGGGGGACCTCTGCGATCTAAATCATCTACATAAGACACAATGAGTTTACGTCTTTCCTCTGGTACACAATCAAGTACCAGATAACGTTTGTCATTTTGTAATATTTTTTCTATATCCTTCAGGTGTTGGTCAGATTCTTGGATCAACTTTTTGGATCTGTAATTAAATGTAAAGGTTATTGTTACTATCAGGTGAATGAATGCTACATTTTTTTTAAAGCCCTGGAATATTCATGAAGACATCAACGGACTAGTTTCTCAACAGCAGGCCCATCTATCAAAATATGTTGCAATCAAGTAGGCAAAATGCTCAAAAAGACATTGAGCTATCCTCTAGCTTTATAAGGCTGAGCTATCCTCTAGCTTATAAGGCTGTCCCTTAAGTCTAAATGGAACAAAACAGCAAAAATGCGCAAATGTAAAAAAAAAAATTTCTTGCACTGCCTATGCTGTATTGGATCTGCAGGTAAACAGAAATCTTTTAAATTGCCAGTATTTTTAAAAATCAGATCTAATTTAAATTGCAAAAATGTAAAGAGACTGTGGTTAAGACACTGAACTTGACAACTGGAAGGTCAGCAGTCCGAGACCCGAGTGTTGCACGACAGTAAGAGCTTCTGTCTGTCCCATCTCCTGCCAACCTAGAAGTTCAAAAGCAAGAAATTGCAAGTAGATAAATAGGTACCACTTTGGTGGGAAGGTAAACGTTCCATGTCTAGTCATGCATGCCACATGTCCACGGAAACGTCTGCAGAACATGACCTGTAGAAAACATAATCTAATACTTCCCTGGCAGTCCAGCCCAATAGAGGCAGCATAATAGTTTCAGACAGATTTCTTCAATGGCAACACTAATCAGATCTCAATGCAAGCTCATCTTGCAGCAGTTAATGAGGAAATTGGAGACTGATGTGGCTGATATGGTTGTCTCAAGGTAGAACACCTCTGCATCTAATCCAGGGGTTCTCACCCTATGGCCTGTGGGCCGGATACGGCCCTCTATGCCATTTCATATGCTCCCCCCTGCCTCCGCCACACCCGGAAGTGCCATGTGTGGTTCCTTTTAAATGTACAGGCCGTCCATCGTGCAGGCAGAGCAAAATGGTCATCCGGTCCCCGAAACTGTCTGAGGGAGCATGACTCAGCCCCCAGCTTGAAAACCCCGGATTTAATCAAATCTGTAACCACTTTTAAATAAAAGCTCAGCTTTCTGTTTTGCTTTTAACATTTTCAGGCGTAGGCTACGTATTACATAGAATACACATGCAGAATTTTTAATAACATCCAGAATATTGAATCCTCATCGATAAGATATATCGAACAATATAGAATTGATTCAGGATTCCAAGAAATTTCCTTCTCAAATATTATCAGCAAAGAAAAAGATTTGGAACCACTTTCATTCAGGGCAACAGATGATAGCAACACAAAATATTTCTCATTTTAAAAATCTGCTAAAATAAGAAAAGTGATAATCTAAAGGATAAAAATCAAGAAGGATCAGAAAATGGAATTTTGAAAAATTTTATCTGTGCTTTTTCTGAATACATACCTATATGTTATAAATTTGGTCTCTTTCAAAAGTGTTCTGAAATCTGCTTTGGCTGTAATATATTTATCTCTGATATACTCTTCAAACTCCCTTTGCTTTTTCTGGAAAGAAAAAAAGCACATTTGAAAATCTAATCATCAGCACAATAATTTTAATTTTTTAATATACTGTATTTGCTGGCATTTAAGACCCACTCCCCCCCAAAAAATACACTGGAAAATGGGAGTGGTCTTGTACTGCATATAGTGGCCTATTTTGGTAATAATGGAGGGTGTCTTATACTCCGATGCATCTTATATGCTGGCAAATACAGTATGTTACATGTTACTATTGAATAGAGTGTTCACAGAGAATGTAGGAGGGTTTTATCTGCCTTTAAATACATAAGAACAAGATCTTACTCTATCACTGGAGGAGAATTTAATGCATCTTGGATCTTCTTTAATTATTTTCTTTACTTCTTTCCATGTTGATGTTAAGGTAATCTTTCAAAATAGAGAAACACAAAATATTACACGTTGACATATGAAGTGCAAACATGGAATAAATGCTTGAGAGACTTGTAATAATATCTAATGGTTTAAATCTTGTTGGTGTAACTTATGCCACATAAAGCTGATCACAAGAGCAGCAATGACATTTAAAAAAAAATTAAACCATTCCCTGTTATCCTGAAGCTCCCGATTCCAGTGTAATCCTTTTAATTGTCGAGAAGCTGTAGGAGACTTGGGAAAGGAGAGGGAAGTCTTCAATTACTGAAAATGGCTGCTGCCAGGAAAGTCAACATGGTGCTGGTAATTTTTCGTAATTAACAACTTCCACCTCCTTTCCTACAGCTTCCAGAGAATGAAGGAGCCTCAAAACAGAAGATGTAAATGTTTCATTTCCAAAAGCACAATGTTGCTGCTGAAATTATCAGCCTTACAAGGTGTAGGTTATGCCAACAGGATTTCAGTCAGGTTCAAAGTAATAGTTCCTGATCTAATACACAGTTAGGCATGGGTCTACTAATGTTTTGTGACCTAAAATGAGAGACAAGTACTTACGAACAAGCAGGAGATATCCAGAGATATATAGTATGTCTTAATGAAAGGATTCTCTCTCTCTCTCTCTCTCACACACACACACCATTGCTACCTCAATTCAATGTCTACAATATATCATTCCTTCATTAATATAGAAAATACAACCCATGCATCTGTTATAACATCCATCCAATTAGGTAATGAGAATGAGGGAGGACATACATAAATGTTACCTGAACTTACAAACATCTGGAAGAACAGAGCAACTGTTGTTGCATTTGGTTTGAAGCCCAAATCCAATATTACTTGACTGTGCGAGTCTATCAGTGTACAAGGTTGAGTTTACAGGCTAAGCTACTGGAAACTACTACAGGATCAAACCTAATTCTTCCCCACACTAAGGAATACTTCCTGCTTTTACTCAACCCATATTTGTCAAGGGGAGGTACAGTAAACCCCCGGTTTACGTTGCGTTCAGTCAACATTGTTTTCGGTTTACGACGTGACTTTTTTGTGAAAAGTCATCTCTTGGTTAACGATCTTGCATCGTTATCCAAGGCACCGTGTTTCATCTCCTACCTTCCAAGCTGGAAAATCACTGTGGGGGGTGGGGGTAGTCCCTGTTTCCGCTTATCTGTCTCCCCAGCAGTGTGTGGGAGGCTTGGAGGAACTATTCTGCACTATTCCCGCCTTCCTAGGTGCTCCCTGTGCCGCGCAACAGCTGATAATAGTTGTGGCCATTTTGTTTGGTTTTTTGTTTTTCAAAATGGTGGCCACAACTATTATCAGCTGTTGTGCGGCACAGGGAGCACCTAGGAAGGCAGGAATAGTGCAGAATAGGTCCTCCAAGCCTCCTACACACTGCTGGAGAGGCAGAGAGCCTGAAACAGGGACCCCACCGATTGTGGTTTTCCAGCTTCAAAAGGTAGATCTCGTCGAAGGGGTGGGCAGAGGCGTAAATCGCCTGCCCCCCAGCCTCCCAGAGGTGGCAGGGGTGGCGGTGATCCGAAAATGGGTGAATTTTTTCCGCCCATTTTTGGGTCCCCGCCACCCATGCCACCTCTGGGAGGCTCAGAGGAGGCGATTCAAGCTGTTTCTGACCCCACCGGACCTTTTTCGACGCTGCTGCAAGCAGAAACCTGCAGCAGACAAAGGGGTTTACCCTGGGGTTTCTGCTTGGAGCAGCATCAGAAAAGGTCCGTGGGGATCGGAAACAGCTTGGATCACCTCCCCCAAGCCTCCCAGAGGTGGCAGGGACCTGAAAATGGGCAAAAAATATGGGAGGCTTGGGGGAGGCAATCCAAGCTGTTTCTGATCCCCACAGACCTTTTCCAATGCTGCTCCAAGCAGAAACCCCAGGGTAAACCCCTTTGCCTGCTGCAGGTTTCTGCTTCACTTCCCGGTTAACAACGTTTCCCAATTAGTGATGCGACGTTGGGAACCAAGAAACGTCACTAACCGGGGGTTTACTGTATTAACAAAAAGTCCTTTCTCAAACTTCCCATTGCTGAGCTTTAGACATATGAATACAGTATTAAGGGGTCTGAGTCCAGAATGATTCATCAGTATTTTAATCTAAAACATTTTAGGTAGAAAACAAAGGACAATTAGGGTCTGGATGGGGGACAACGGGCTTCAGCTGAACCCTGGCAAGACTGAGTGGCTTTGGGTTGGGCCCCCCGTATTATCCTGGGAGCTTCTATCTTTGGTGCTGGATGGGGCATTGTTGCCCCAGACAGATCCTGTGCGTAATTTGGGGGTCCTCCTGGACTTGCGTCTGCTACTTGACGAGCAGGTGGCGGCCGTGGCCAGGAGGGCCTTTGCACAGCTTCACGTCATTCGCCAATTACACGCACGCTCCTGGACCGGGACTCCTTGCTCATGGTCACTCATGCTCTGGTCACCTCCAGATTGGATTATTGCAACACGCTCTACAAGGGGCTGCCCTTGACAACCATTTGTAGGCTTCAGGTTGTTCAGAATGCAGCTGCCCAGGTGGTGATGGGGTGCAACCGTTATCCACGTGCCTCACCACTGCTCCGGGAGTGACACTGGCTTCCTATGTCTCCGGGTGCAATTTAAGGTGCTGGTTTTGACCTTTAAAGCCCTACATGGCAGTGGCCAGGATACTTAAGAGACCGCATCACTCCAAGGGCCTCAACCCATCCTACGAGGGCAGACCAGAGAGGCTCCATGCTGGTCCCATCAGTTAAGAAAGCACATCTAGCGGAGACCTCTTGCCACCAGAATTGTGCCTCCACACGGAGCTGCTCTCTTTTAGAAAAAACCTGAAAACGTGGCTATGACACTACCTCCCAACCCTGTTGGCTTGTCTAGCCATATGGGAGTTGTTGGCCTGTTAGTCCTTTTTTTGTACAGTTTTATGTAGTTCTTCTTTTAGTCTTTTGGGTCATTTTAACATGGATGGAGGGTGGATGAGGGTTGTTCTTTTAGAGGTTTTATGGGGTAAATGTAATTTTTGGATAGGAGTTTTTAACTGGGTTTTATTTGATGTTTTTAATTGTTATTTTATATGTTGTTATGCCGCTTTGGGTCTCCACTGGGAGAGGAAAGCGGGGTATAAATGATTAAAATTAAAATTAAAAAATAATTAAAAAAAACAATAATTATAATTTTGGAAATTGAGAAACAGCAAAATGTACATAAGACTAGAAAACTAGAGGCTAGCAGAAAGTGCTCCACACCACTCTTACTGATGAAGTTTCATCCAGTAGTTGTCGAAAATGCTCCTTCTTTTTCTTTGTAAGAGCCTCTATGTGTTCATTAAACAGTTTTTCCTTCTCTTCTCTTTCCAGAAGAGAGCCAGATTCCCATCGATGATCTTTTCGAAGTGTCCTTCTAGTATCTGACCATGACACATCTGAAGATCTCACCTAATGGAAGGGAAAATTTACACAACTTATATGGATCAGTTGCTGATTTTGTTTTAAAACAGATACTTCAGAGCTTTTGCTTAATTTTCATTTAGACTGTTACTTATAAATACAGAAATGCAATGTACATTTTCATCTAATGTGGTGTTTTTTGTCTTTGCAAAGCATGGGAGAAAAAAATTCCTAAATGTTAACTCTGATGAAGATAATAGAATTAGGAATTATAGAGCATTGTTTCTGACAAACCACAGAAGCCTTTCGTTACTATATCCTCTACTTAAGAATTAAGACTGATCTTCTGGAATATCACAAAATATTTAAAATATGTTAATACACCTCCAAATCACTTCAAGGGAAACTAAACGTATTGCTTGGCTGTTATACTTATTGCAATATAGGAGGGTATTGAAACCCTACTATAGATGTAGCTATTCTCCAGTCTTTCATAACAGTAATATACAAGATCATCTAATGAATTTATGATGGAGACAAACAATTTAATTGATGGTCTCTTGGTTCTAACTCTAAAGCTTTCAGACAAGCTCTTTTCTCCCATGCAATAAAAGATCAAGATTTATTTTGTCCTCTTGTTACATTTTTTTAATTAAAAAAAGAACAAAATTATGAAGGCACCAGTTTTACCCCAAAGTGAATTGGGTTTCATTGGACTTATTTCTCAGGGCAGGTGGATACGAGTATGGAATTTCTTTTGATATTTGGCAGGGAAAGGAGTCACTTTTCTTTTGCTAGTCTTGGTTAATTCTCACCATATCAGACAGCAGAGCTTTGAAATTCTGAATGGCTTCCTCTCGCTTATGCTGTTCTCGTTCTCTATCAATCTCTTTCGTCTGCTCAGAACGAGCTTTCTGAACTTCCCTCTCTCGCTCACGCAAGCTTGCCTCAATCCGAGCTTGTCTTTCCATCTCCTTTTCTTTTTCAGAATCTACGTTCTGGAATAGCAGCCAAAGTAGACGTTAGATTAAATTAACAAGTATTTACATTTCAACTGGGAAAAGGCTGATAAAACATATTACTACAAATATACTTAAAATATGATCCGCCTAGTGGGAAGGTTTCAGAAATATTACTGCCACTGTTTTGTCTTACCTAAAACAAGTAAAATCGGGGAGTATATCGTCACAAATCTGATGGGTCATATAAAATAAATCTATACAAACTAAATGCATGCTTCTGCAGACCAAAAGAGGCTAAAGGTGTAAAAAAGTATAACCCCTGCCCTTTACATTGTGAGGAATGGGATTCAATGAATTGCATGACTAGTTCTATGAGTTCAAATGGCTTTTGGACTTGCATTTTCTGGACAGCAGCTCTCTTATGCCACTTGGTGAACCATCTCTCAAGCTTTCAAAAGCAAATGATTATGACATCAGGGTGAAGCAGGATGAAAACAGAAGAGGGTGAATGAACATAGCTGTCAAGTATCCCGTGTTGGCTGAGAAATTACCGTATTTTACCCCTCTTTCCCACCACCCGTATTTTCCCACAAATCTCCTGTATTATATTATTATTATTACTTTTAAAAATAAAACCAAGGTGTCATGGGGTATGTTCCTCATAACAGAGCCAGGGTAGAAGAGTGTTGGGCTCTCCCTGGGGAGGGGGGGAGAGGAAGCACCCTCTAGGCACTCCCCTTAGCACCACTGCTGCCCCCCACAGGGAACAATGCAGCAAGCCAGCCCCCACAGGCAAGCCTCAGCTGCAGTGGAAGAGATGACTACTGTAATTTTAAACCCCTTTCCCCATTCACTCCCACATCATTTCATAATATGGTGATTTTTTATGGAAATGTTTTTTACACTTATACCAGTTAATTGTCTACTGTCTTAGCCTTGGGTACCTCAATTTCATTTTTTAAAAAATCTGTCTTTAAGACAGGACCACCGGAATATCCTCTTTATGTTGTATGCAAATATACTTGAAGCCGATCGGCTTAAGACAAAATTAATAATGGAGAAACTATGAGAATCTTGTTTTACAAATTCCTGAGGATTATTAGCCTTGGTCACACTCCTGATTTATACTGCTTGTGGACCTCAATTACATGTATAAATCAAATTAAGTAAGCAAAAATAACCATGTAGCACAAAAGTAAACCAGGAAGCTGTACAGTTCAAATGAGAAACAAGTCCTAGGGTCCAATGGTCATTGCCACCACACTGGAAAGCACCTATTATTTTTAAAGCCTCATATGTACTAGGAACAGGCTACTTAATGATTTACTATACAATGAAATCAACATATCAGAGTAGCTAAAAGAAGCTGTGTCAGTGATTCCTGAATTATTTTTAGGTCCACTATGCATTTTTATGTGTATGCACAAGAAAATATCTTTAAGCATTGTGTTTACTATGAGTTGGCTGAATAGTCTAGTGAGTTAGATGTTGGCTATGGAGCTAGAGATTCAAAATCTAATTCCCCATGCTGCCTCCCACAAGAAGAGCTAGCTTGTGTACTCTTGGGCAAGTTGCCAAATCAAAGAGTGGTAAACCACCTTTGAATACTCATATACCTAGAACACACTGGAAAGGGTCATTATATGTTGGAATTGATTTGATAGACATAATTAGCATTACAACTTTGAAAGCATTCTTCAATTACAGTTCATATTCTACGTTTTGATGGGACAAATAAGGTTTTAGTAGTTTTAGAGGTATTTTAAATCATAACAGGGATGAAATAAATTTATTCCTGGGGAATGTTTAGGATCAGTACAATTTTTATCAGAACACAGTTCAGAGGTTTTACTAGGAAATAGACTACTCTATTTATGTATCTTGCAATGCAATGTGACACTTGGGAGATATATTACCATACCACACAGACTATTTGCAGGGCATTATACAGTGGAAACTCATATAATGAACGGCCCCTATAGTGACTAAACCACATAACGAATAGTTTTTTTTTAAGAAAATGGTGCCCCGCATTATGATTTTCCTTATGGAAAAAAATCGTACAACAAATTTTCAATGGGAAAAACCGCATAGCGAAAAAAATCATTGTACGATTTTTCCCATAGGAAAAATCGTACGACAAAATCGCATAGCGAACAGACCTGTAGAATGAATTAAAATCATTATATGGGGTTTTACTGTACAGATTTTCAGATTGCAGTGCCTAAATAAGTAAAACTAACTTATGCAACACAAAAGTAAGTAAGTAAACCAGAAAACTGTACTGTTCAAATTAAATGCAAGCCCTAGAGCAGGGGTGCCCAAATTATAGCCTGTGGGCTGTTAGCATCCAACCAGCGGGCTGGATTGCTGCCTGCTGCCACCGGAAGTGCCGAAACACAGTGAAAACTTCAAAAAAAGCACGATAATGTGCTGCTTTCGGTCCCTCCTTCAAGAGAAACGTTGGAGGCGAGGGGAGCCCGAAAATGTGCAGCAAATTCATGCGCTGCCACCACCGGGAGGAACCATGTGATCGGCCTACCGTTTGAGGGGACGTGGACAGACTCAAATTAATTAGGAACAAGACTTATTCAAAATTAGCAAGAAAAGGGATACCAATCAGAAAATACCGGCAAGGGCTATCCCTATTAAACAGAACTTTGCTAATAAGAGTTTAAAAGTTAATACTGTATGCTAATTCCAACATTAGTCCTGACTGCTCCACCAGTGAATTAGGAAGAAAACAAAAGTAGTCTTATTAGCAGTACACATACTTTGGCTATTTTTTCAATGTACTGCTTAAAAAGATCTTCCCTTAGTGAAGAGCTATCCACAGCCTTGTAGCGTGGGTCAGTCTCTACTTTATCCTTCACTTTGCTCCAGCGAGACTGACTGTCCAAGTGGTGGTTAGATAACAATTCAAAGAAGTCCATCTTGATCTGTATTTTAAACAAAAGACAAAACAAAGAAAAAGAGAGAAAATATAGTCACTTTGTTTTTGAAAAACTCACAACATTATTTAATTTAAAAAACAGAAGCAGGCTTTCCACGGTGGCTAAAGCTAGTTTAATCTAATCTTATACTTTAAATTTGTGTGTGAAATCCACTGCCATTTTGGATGAATTTTTAGTAAGTGTAGTGGAAAATAATAAGGGAGAATCTTTCAAAATGCAAGCTGAAGAGTTCTTTAAAGGATGTTGTTATCATTACAGTTTTAAGCATAATAGGATGTCAACACATGCATGTGATGTTAATTACTTTGATACTTGTAGCTTTTGGGAAGAAATCAGCACTACCATTACACCAGGTTGATACTCTTAAAGAAATGGATATAACGCACACAGAGAACATTGTTCCTGCATGAACTACACAGGAAATGCTGACTGCACAGAGGGCTATTCCATAAATGTGGGTCTAATTACTTACATGTTAGGGAAGAATGAACACGTTTGATGCGAAAACTCTCTCTTATCCTTAGAGAGAAGCCTTTAGCCTCTCTTTCTTTGTATTCACTACAGCAAAAATGACATGCCTGTAGAGGAGAGATTCCTGCTCAAGTACAAGCTCTCCATACATGCAAGAACCCAGATTTCCCAGGATTCTTGCTTGTGTTTACAGCATATTCGTGAGCAGGATATCTATTCTGCAAACATATTGCTTTCCTTGTGTAGAAAAAAACAAAAAAGAGAGGATAGGCATTCTTCTCTGAGCAAGGCAAACATATTAATATCAGCAATGATGGACTACACCTACTTGTAGCATATAGTGTGGGGTCAGGAGTGTAAGTCTTCCTCATTAAGGATCAAACAATGATATGGGCTGAAAACCCACTTGACTGTTAATGTTTTCGCCGCTGTTTGTACTGAGGGCTTACTCTGATAAATAATCCCTACAGTTCTGTTGCTTATATTTAAATTGAACTTTTGGATTTAAGGCATTTTATAATTCCTCTCAATACTGCTCTTTCACAGCGGCAATGTTAGTGGGCTACACCCTTAGATTTCTCATTGCACTTTGAATTATGAATGTGCAGAGCTTCTAAATGGAGATACCAAAATACACAGATGTGCAATAAAACAATTGACTTAAACTGCGTGAGTTCCAAGAAAACCATCGATAATAGCTAGTAGTGGATGCTGGTTTAAAAGTCAGTATAAAATTTCTAGTTAAGTTTCACATAGACTACTGAAGAAAGTTATATGATTATAAAATATAACTAGATAATTGTCAATAAAAGAACTGGGCAGATTGCTAATTTATTTGATTCAACAGGTTTGTCATAATTCGTTTTAAAAAACACTCATAGAAAAATGAGCATTAATCATGACAAGCCTCTTTTTCACTTGGTATAGCCACAAACCAGTCAAAATATTAAAACTCAGTCTATCTTGTGCGCATTATCACCCTGTATCATTATACCCATTATAATCTCAAAATCACAACTCTTAAAATGTGTTTGTTTTTTGCAGTAGCATATTCAAAATTGCCACAACTGCAGAGGGTATTTTGCACAAGCACCTTACAATGTAAAGCTGTGTCTGTATGAGTGTGTTCTAAACATTGAGCAATGTATGAATGGATATATGTATAAATTAGCCAGACTCTGTAATTCTACCTCTGTTGTTTATAAAGTAGTCAGAATTCTACTAAGTTCAAAAGGAAGCTAGTAGAGAAAATAATCAGAAGGGAAAGAACAACATTGTTTTATGCTGTGCTTGTTGAACACAGATGGGGGGGGGGGGGAGTATCTTAAGAAATATTTCATCGTAATTTGCTGTGTGAAACTGTGCTTCTATAAAACAAAGCTTCTGACCTATTGGGGAAAACCCTTTCATTGAATATAATCATTTCACCTTACTAAATTGACAGTGACTGGTTACAGGGTTACGTGTATCATCTTCAGAACATCCCCAACTTTTTAAATCTCTAGGTAAAAAGATCCTGGGCTTTGGTCTGTAGGACAGATATAATTCAAGTGTAAGCCTGAGCAGACAACATATTTTAAATTTATCAGAGAGTAAAGAAAACAACAATAACAAAAGACAAAAACCATTGTGGCACCTTAAAGACTAATTCCTATGCTTAAATGTGAGCTTTCGTGGATGTTTTATTTACTCTCTGATATGCTTACTCAGACTAACACAGCTACAACTTCAAATATTTTAAATTAATACCTTCTGTCCCAACTGACAATTAATATACATGCAGAAAGCGGCAGTAGAAACCCAAACTTGTATTATAGGACCATAAACTTTAGTAACTTAATTATTCTGGATAAATGCAGCTTGATGTATATGGCTGTTACAATTTTAAATTATTATCTAGATCCCATCAAATATTATTTAAATAATATTTGACGAATAATAACATGTAATAATCTCGGACATGAAATTATTATTATGGTGAAAATTATTTCTTAACCGTGTACAGATTCCCTCAATGGTGGTGTCTGGGTCTTGGCTTAGTATTTAGACACGAAAGAACATCAATCAATTTCTGAAGCTCAAGAAATCATCTCCTGATGTTGTAAATGGCTATTTTGCTAACTCTCTGATGAATGCACTGGTATAATCTACCACAACGATTTTTAAGATGCTGCACAGAATCTTTTAAGTACTAAAATATTAGTTTGGATTCATCCCATTACATGCCCTTCCATTTGTTCCCTCAACCTCAAGTAGTAGCTGAAAGGGAGCACATGGGAGTAACAGTATTGGAGGTTAGGAGTCATGAAAAGCCCTGTTGAATGAGCAGAATTTTGCTCATCTATTTCTGAATCCAACCCAGTAACTTTTATTTCACAAAGGAACTTAAACATAACATGCAAGTAGTATCAAAATATAAAGCTTTCTAAGCCAG
This sequence comes from Bradypodion pumilum, assembly GCA_035047305.1. NCBI lineage: Eukaryota > Metazoa > Chordata > Lepidosauria > Squamata > Chamaeleonidae > Bradypodion > Bradypodion pumilum. The sequence goes on from JAWDJD010000002.1 coordinate 330,198,326, forward strand.
ATACAGAAGACTGAGAAGAAAAGAAAAACAAAGTCTTTAAAGTAAGGGCAACTGAACAAATACATGAAATCAATTCATACATTATTCTATGCACTTTAAATCTTTAAGTCTAAGTAAAGGTGAAATTCATTTAGTTAGAAGCTTGGGACCTTATAGACACGAAGTACCTCCTGCAACTATCCTTTCTGACATCTACCCAGCATGGATCCACGTCTCTACAGAAACCAGTAGCTGCTATTCTCATTCTGACCTGTAAGCCAGCATGATCTCACCACCTACTGCTATTTCTTGTGCCAAAACAAAACAGACAGTATTTCAGCTAAAGACAGCTCTTCTTCTACTGCTCTGTGTAATAAAGGAAATGAGTCAACTCTGCTAACTAATATTTCAATATAATTCAATGGTTTAAAGAACATGCAGGCCTTTAGGCTTCATAAAGGTTGAGGGCGGACTTGTTAAATGAAGCCATGGTCTTTAGTGTGCAAATCCTCAGCAAGTCTAATAATGATAGGACCTTTGGGAAGCTATTGATTTATACCATCACCATACAATTTGAAGATGATCTCACAGCACGTAAGAAAAGTTGTGAGAGCACCACATTTTACTTTAAAGCTATTCATCTTTAAGTGAAAAACACAACAGAAAATATGAACTTCTAAAGTTAAGAGGATAAAAAACTAAACCAAATGTGCCATACCAAAGTTAAAATAGGAGGTGGGAACACCCTGATTCTATTTTAAATAAAAACATAGATACTGTATAGTGAATGTTTGTGAGCTGAGGTTCTGCAAGTCAAAAGAAAAGGCTAGGAAACTCTTCAGTGCAGCTTCAAACTTTAAGGGTACTGACAGGGCAGAATGAAGCTTAATACAGATTTTCCTGACAGACACTATTTTATTCTGTTGTCATTAAAGGCAGGAACTTTGAACAGAATGCCTTGCATCTCTTTCGTTCAGCATAAAAATGTGATTATACCTTTCATCCTAAAGGACCTACATTGTTTTCTGACCAAGTACACTTCAGATTTGAAGGATTCCTATAAACAAAGCTAAGTGTGATATCTTGCAATCCTTACTTTAAAGGATTGTTTAAAGAACATACAATCCTTGCATTAAACGTCTTTCCTGGCTGAGAAAGCTTTACTTAACATTTCAGACACATTTTTGTTAGTTTAAAAAAAAAAACACCAGAAACACAACTAAAGCAAATTCAGCTGAAAATATTGTGTTGTGTATTTAGGAGGATTTTTCTCCTTTTTTGCAGTTTACACATTCTGGGCATAACTCTCATCACTTCACAAGGAAAAAAACTGAAAAAAATGTAAAGTACCGGAACTGCGGGAGGCTAAAGTCACCACACAGAGATACCAATTCTTTCCTCACTAGGGAATCCCATAATACTTTGCGTGTCAGTGATTGACAGCTGTCAGACTGAACTGATTGACAGGCCGCACAGCACAAAACTGTAAAATCTATCCACTTGTTACAAAACAGAATACATAAAATGGTTACAAGAGGCTTGGGGAGAAAAGAAATCATTAGTTTCAAATACAAGATAAATACAGTACTTAATGCAAAACCTTGTTTGATGTTGCTCATGCAATATTAATTTATGAATTATTCACTTTGATTATGTCTAAGATACAACAATACTGTTTAAACTATGACTATAGATGAAAACAAAGAACAGTTTACGTTGAAGTTTCAGATTGTATGTATATACCTCTAGAAAGCAAATCATTCTAGTGCAGCACTGAGCTTTGCAGTGAAATCCTATGTGCCTAACTAAAACTCAGTCCTACTGAGTTCAATGGAACCTATGCACACATAAAGTGGGTATAAGATTGCAGCCTAAAAGACCAAGTACTGGATATATTACTCACCACATTACTTTTAATAATAGAAAGCACAAAGTGCTAAGCAACATAAATATAGTCAGACCGTAAGCAAAATATTTTTAAACTTCTGTAGATATTTACAAGAGGTTTAAATTTCAGTTGTGAATGTATTAGCATTTAGCAGTTACACTTATATACCACCCCATAGCGCTTAGTGCACTCTCTGGGTAGTTCACATGGGAATGATAAAAAGCTCTTGCGTGAAATATTACTTGCCTCGATCTACAATTCTTTTTGAAAGAACCTTACAAGCCTCATTTATATGGTACCCGAAGAAACACATTTTTAAAATGATTAGGTTTTAGAGGTATGTTATTTTGTTTCATTCACGCAACATAATAGGATGATGGGGAAAGCTGCTGAGGCTATCCCTGCTGAAGACATTTTGCAGCACTAGTCTTCCCCAGAGATGTGAGCTTTGTCTCTTGTACTGACAGCGCAGACAAATGACATTTGAATTCATTAATGTTTAATAGGTGACATTTAATTCTGGTAAGCAGTCATACTCAAAACACATTTATTGAAAGTTATCAAAAACCACCAAAACTGTTAGCATTTTGAGCAGGGGTACCCAAATCCGGCCCACAACACCAATTCATCCAGCCTGCAACACCCTTGCCACTCCTGGAAGCAGAAGTAAAACATGCCCATAGTTTGGGCACCTCTGGTTTAAGCAGAGAAAATGGCAGCCTAAAAATCTATCTCAACCTGTTGCAAAACAGACTGCAAGGCACGTTTTACTTCCACTTCTGGTGGGAGGAACCACGTGATCAGCCCGCTGAACCATGTGATCGGCCCGCGGCCGAAAAGTTTGGGCACCCATGATTTAGAGGTAAAGCAATTATTTCAAATTTGCCCGCAAAGTTATCCAATCTTACTTACACCATTGACATAAAAGACCAAAAATGGTCTGTTTTGCCAAGCACATCTCTCTTTCTCTCTCTCTCACACACGCATGCACACGCACATACACAGTATTTAAAAAAGACTAGTACTACAGTTAATATACCTATTTTGCCTTTTTGAATAACACTTTAGGCCAGGGGTGCCCAATTAGGCCCACAAATATCATTAATCCAGCCCGGGTGAGAACCTGGGCCTTCTCTGGACCGCCCCCCACCCACACCCACCGCCTGATGTAGCAATACGTCACCTACGGTGGTGGTGGCATTCGAGCTTCACTCTTGCTGGTCCGAGCAGCCTCCGCTCGGTCCCAGCGCTTCAGAAGCCTTTAGCAACGTGGATCGCCGCGTTGAAGAAATTTTTCAAACCTTCTCCGTTTCAAAATCTGCAGCGCTGGAAGGATAAACCTGGTACAGTGCGTTGATGTCAGCCCTGGCACGCCAGGTTTACCCTTCCAGCGCTGTGGATTTTGAAACGGAGAAGGCTTGGAAAATTTCTTCAACGCAGCAATCCACATTGCAAAAGGCTTCTGAAGCGCTGGGACTGAGCGGAGGCTGCTCGGACCAGCAGGAGCGAAGCCTGATTGCCGCAGCCGCCGCCAATGTTGAAACGATCAGCAGTGGGAGCAGCCTGCCTCCAGCCACCACAGCTGCATGTCGGGGGCAGGACTTGCCTGCTGAAAGAAAAAAGTTTGGGCACCACTGCTTTAGGCAAACAATATATATGGGGAGATTCTTGAACTAGGAAAACCATAAGGGAATTTTTTTGGGGGGAAATGGAGTGGAAACCTGGAAGGCTAGCATGGGCCCTTTCACACTCCTCTCATTCATACCTCTTTTACACTCTCTATATAAAAATCTTACCTTCTCTCCTCTGGTCTTCGAATCTTCTTTTTCCTTCTTTCTTGTTGCTGTGATAAACTCATTAAACAAGGCCTCTCGATCTTTCATTTTTTCAATTGTTTTGAAACGCGAGTCTTTAGCATGCTTGGCTGCAAATTCACTAAAAGTAGCTCTGTAACAAAATTGCAAGTGTGCTGATTTGGCAGAGCTTTTATAGCTAGAGAATACATTAAAAATTCAAATCTATTCCTGTTCTGCTTGAATTGCAAATTTAACAATACATTAGTATCCTTACCAGCGACAGAGGGCCAAGGAGCAAAGTTTCTATTTTTCCACTTTTGGGGGAAAGGCTGTTTGTCTTACTTTAAAAATAATAATGAATATAATACTTTAAGCATAGGGCAACTCATTAAATAAATGAGATTCACTGCCAACCTGCCTTGGTAAAGTTAGTACATCTTAAACTGTCAAACAGTTCTGCCAAGAGTAAAATTTATCACAAAACAAAAATCCAAATTATTTTAATGTTATGAAACCAGGGCCAGCAATTGTCACAGAGCCTTTCAGTCTTCTTTCTTGCAATGTTTATTCTAACAGTACTCTCACCTTCAGGGCCAGATTCCAAATCTCAGATGTGCAGTATGTATAGTACTGCCACTTACCTTGAAAAAAACCCACTATTATGCTTTTTCCAAGATCTGATGCTAATCTGGCCCCAAGATTACGTGAGACATTATAATCCTACGAATGTTTTCATCACAGCATGGAAATAATTAGACTTTGGAAATCCCGCCTAATGTTGCTGTAGGGTAAATTAAAACAAGAAAATAATTTGGTAGCTTATTCAATTGTTTGGAAGTGAACATAAACCTATACTAAAAAAAGAGTATGCTGCAAAAGCAAAATGGAACAAATTCCTGAGTATACAAAACATAAGAGATGATTTTCAAGGAGTGCAAATTCCAAAGGACATTACTGGATTCTTCAATGTAAAAATATTAAATTATAAACTGAACTTAATACAACATGCAGACTCTTATCTTCCTTATTGTCAGCCAAAACAAAACAAGTACAAATTGCAGAAATAACAGGTTGCATCCAGATTAAATGAACTCTGCTCATGGTACTTTCCACTGGAGTGGAGCAGAATATCTGTTGCAGTGGACCCTCGATTAACGACACATTCGAATAGCGCCATTTCCGCTTACCGACGCGTCTTCACTCGCCACGTGACTATCTGCACAACGACAAAAAACCGTCGCTGTGTGGATTAACGTTTGTTAACGTTGTTGTGCGGATAATGACAGCTTTTTGCCGCTAGATGGCGCAGCTGCCATTGAAAACCACACTTTTCCCCTATAGCAATGCTACTTAGGGAACCAAGTAGCGTCGTTATTCGAGGGTCTACTATAATTCTGCATTTCCTCCTGGACTCTCTACTGGATTTTAGACCCATCCATTAACAGAAGGTGCAAATTATTTCTAACTCTGCAATTCTATATGAAAAAACAACCATAAATAATTGTGGCTAAATCAGGAAAAGGATTGCTTTCTTCAATGTAGAAAATTGTTTTTAAATGTAATGTTATGTCCACTCCAAATATTAATCTACCCTAATTTATTGAGAATTTTGAAGCACAAATTACAGCATGATCCTATACATATTTATTCAGAAATGAGGTCCACTAGGATCAGAGGCTTAAACCTTAACAAGATGTTTGGACAGCTGTTTTCAGAAGTCAAGTTTAATTCAAGCAAAGTAACATCTCTGAAAACAAGCTTGTTTCACTTGTATATTTCACTGCATTTTATTACAATTAAACCAAAGCAGAACAGCTGAGATCTTATAGGAGTGTTCTGTCTGGACCCTGTACTTCCCTGAAGCCCTTCAACTTCTGTTCCACAGGATCAGGAAATACTTCACAGCAAATCTTTGAGCAGCACAGAAAGTTGAAGAGTGAAGAGAAAGGAACTCACATTACAATAGAAGCTGGGGAATAGTGCAAAAATTAAAATATCAAGCAAATCTTTAAAAAGAGTACCAATAAATAAACAATCAAAACAAAACTTTAGTAATGTCTTCCTTACAGTTCAATAGAACTGTAGAAATTCATTTAGGCCATTAGAATCCTCAAGCTCCAACCCAGCAGCAACAGAAGTAGATTTGTGGCCTTCCAACTCCTGACTATGTAACTATTTATAGATCAATGCCTTTTATGTCTTTGGCCCATTAAATTGTAGACTCTGCTGAAAATATGACTGAATGCCACAAAAAATTCTACCACAATAGTACATTGTGTGATTCATAGTATCTAATTCATCTCTACCAAATCCTCTAAAATTGTTTTCTCTATTATACTTGATAGTTTGTAAACTAGCATTCCTCAACAGGCACTAAGAGCTACATACAGTATTGGGAAAATGGGCTGTTAATAATTATGGCCACATATCTTGATATAACATGAAATATTTTAGATCACTTCGTGTCCTGAAACAGGAAATAAACGTTACAATTCAGATGAAACATGTATAGCAAAACAAAGTCTTTGAAAGAACCTAAAGAGCAATGACTTACTGTATAGTCAAGAACCGAGAAAACAATCAACACAACAGTACTTCCAGGGAATAAACTTCTAAAGTTAAACAGGAGAAAACATTCTTACCTGGGATTTATTTTTGCTTCTTCCATCATTTTCTTGAAATCTTCCTTGGCCTGCATTATTTTGTTTTTCTTTTCTTTACGTTCTTCTTCTGCCCTGGTTTTGACATACTGATCAAACACCTATAGAAACAACAGACTGTACATTTGAATCATCATCATCCCTTAAATAAAAACGAGTAACTCAAAGCTTGCACTCACCTGCATGATCCCATTTTTATATTCATTCCAGCCCTTTTACCAGGATGGATCCTGATTCCCCTTTAAAACAAGTTGGACCCCTTTTAAAATGCCCTTATGTAACATTTTTAGAATTACATTATCACAACTTTATGCAACAGGATTTTGTCCATTATACAGTGGAACTCCGGATAATGTCCGATCCTGATAACGTCCATCAATTTTCAGAAAATTGATGGACCGGATAGCGTCGTTCAGACATTATCCAGAGCATCATGCTTGTTCCCCTACCTTTTCACGGTTTCAATCGCCATTTTTGGGTGCCTGTTTTTGGCTCTCCGCCTCCCCAGCAGCGTCTGGGAGGCTCTATTCCGTGCTATTCCTGCCTTCCTGGGACCTCCCTGTGGCGCGCAGGAGCTAAAAATAGTTGCGGCCACCATTTTGATTTTTTTTAATTAAAAAAACCCCTTAAATTCCCAGAAGCCCAAGCAGTCTTTAAACAAAATGGCCACTGCATGCATTTTTACAGGCTGCTTGGGTATCCGGGAATTGAAGTCCCAAAAAATCAAAATGGCGACCACAAATATTTTCAGCTCCTGCGCACCACAGGGAGGTTCTAGGAAGGCGGGAACAGTGCGGAATAGGTCCTCCTAGCCTCTGCTGGGGAGGTGGAGAACCGGAAACAGGCACCCGAAAATGGCGATTTTCTTCATCCCCAAACAGCGTGAAAAGGTAGATCATGCCGTCCTTTTTGTGGGGGTGGGCAGAACCCAAAATGGGCAAAAAAAAAAAAAACCTCCGTTGTGATGGATTTTTCCCCCACCCATTTTGGGCTCTCCGCCAGCCTGGCTGCTTCTGGGAAGGTCAGGGGACGTTGGAAACAGCGTGGATCGGGCCCCCGACCCTCACAGAGGCAGCTGGGCTTTTTTTTAGGGTTAACCAATACATGCACCAGACAACGTCTAAATCTGGATAACGACCAATTTGTGGAACCAAGTTTGGAGATTATCTGGAGTTCCACTGTATTTTTTGACAGAACCTTCTATTACATGGACTTACTCCTACTTGAATAGTAAGGTGTAAAAAAAGTTAGCAAAATTCCAGATTGTAAAGAAAAAAGAATGCTGTAGATAGAGGTTGCTATATATTTCTTCATCAAATACAAGAATAAATCTAATCATTAGATATTTCAATGAGAAAAGGGGGGAACCATTTTTCCACATTACGTAGTAACTGTAACAGTGAATTTGATAAAAACATTTAAGAAACATAGAAACACACATTTTCTAGATACAATAATGCAATAAAAATCATAATTTATTCATGCAGACTTCTTACCCCGAACAGTTGGAAAAAGTGGCTAAAACAGAATTCTACCTAATATTGGATTTATGAGTATTTTACATATTATGGGAAATATGCAAATGATCACCTCTGTTTGGACTAAGTTTATACTAAGTACTTCTAAACATATAACTATCCTGGTTATTGAATGAAACAATATATAAATGAATATTGGTCATCCCCTTTTGAAAATGACTGTATATTTTTATTTTCATGTTTCTAAAATAGTATTTCTTTGAAAATATCTTTATTATTAATAAAGCCGCAAACCCCGCAAGGCTGGTCTCTGCCTGGGAAGGCAGTTCCCAGGCAGAGACCAGCCTTACAGGGGTTGTGGCTTGGATCCCCAGTGGTGTCCTCGCTGTTTCAAAAAATTCAAGGGCATAGGCCTATTATTCCTCCTGTTACACTTTTTATACATTACTTTGGAATGAGGCTTGGATTTTTAAGGTATATTAAGTAAATGTACCTACATATACACTATATTATGATGTAAATCTTTTCTTGTGGGAGGTGTTAATCATTCTTTATCTGAAATACATTAAACTTCCCCCTTTCTCTTTAACACTACAGTACTTAAATTCTGATTACCTGAAATTTCCAAATCAGTTAGAAGACAAAAGCCTCACTTCATTCTGATGACACTTAAAAAGATGGTTTCTTGCAACTGATTTTTTTAAAAAAAAATGTAAATAGAAGTTTATATTACACCCTTTTACCTGTTTCCTTTCTTTAGGATTAAGAAGTAGGTACCGTGGATCAAAAACTATCTTGTGTAACTCTTTCTCCCAAGTAGAAAAAGCGGAAACCTATAGAAAGAAGAGGGATAGGAAACAATTCTGATTTTCCTAGCAATTAAATTTAAAGACATGCAGGTTGTGCGATTCTGCTTGAAACCTACAGGACATCTTTTAGAAAGGAGCCACAACTGAAACCTTTACAGCAGTATGATCATTAATAAATGATAAACTGCAGGTCAGCATGGTAAATTTCAACACTAATTGGCTCTGAAAACGTCTAAGTAATTACACAGAACTAACACAACCTAATTACTCATTAAAATAGCAACTACTGTGTGACATTTAAAAACTGTATATCAAAAGAAAGCCTTGAAGTCTCTATTCTGAGCCTCTATGCTTTCATAGTTATTCTTGTAACTGATCCAATATCTACCCCACCCCACCAAAAAAACAAAAAACCAGAACTGAAGAAAATACACCTAGGATATTTCAAAGAAACTATACTCTTTCTTTGTTTCTGTCAGTTATAGCATTACTCTTCTTCACAAGTAGGTCACAGAATCCTTTCTAGTTAAAGACCTGATATGAGAGCCTGGGCTAGGAAGAATATTCCACTTCCTTCCAAAGCTCAGAAACTACCATCAAATGACTTACATCTTATGGCTTAGCCCAGATCCCAGTGACAAATCCCAACCTTAAGGACCTGAACTACCATGAAGCTGGACTAATTTCAAAAATATGCTGCTGGTAGAAGTAAAGCAAAAGAAATGTATAGTTATCTGCTTTGTTCTGCCCTTCATTCCAGAAACTTTTAAAAGGGAGTTTGTGCTACTTATGATATATCAGGGACAACCCCCCCCCCAAAAAAAAAAACACTTTGTCCCACCAGGGACCTGACCACGCCCCCTCAGTCAGCTGTGCGGGTTGGTCACATGGTTCCTCCTGGCGGTGGCAGCGGTATTTGAAATCGTGCAGTTTCCAAGTGTTTTCCCCTTCTCCAATGCTTCCCTTGGAGGAGGGAGCATTGGGGGAACATTTTCGTGCCCTTTTTAAAATTTTCAGCACATTTTTGCCATAAAAACGCACCAATTTCAGCACATCTGGTGTCAGCAGCAATCTGGCCCGCGGGCTGTAGTTTGGGCACCCCTGATATATATCAATGCATTTGTGCTCTTTTTTCAATAATGTATTTAAAGATGGTTTCTGCCTGAAGAGGGGTTTTTCCCCTTCTTTGCCCTTAGGTATATTTGGTTCTTATTTTATTTTTCTATAATGTTCACATGAATTGTAATGTTATAGTACATTACTTATATATCTTGTATATCATATTAATATATCATGCACTATAATATTATGATGGTAGTAACTGATGCAGTATTTTTAATATTTCTGAGTACAATGATTTCTGGAAGTAGCAATATACAAATAACCTTACTAAACGTAGATTTATGGATTTCTTATTAAAGATGCAAAAATTATCATGCCTTTAGAGTCAGGCCAAAAGCACATAGGCGTAATAGTCCCACTCTACTACTATTTCTCTAAGTCCTTAAGGAAGGGGGGGGGGGTTCTCACAAAAAAGTGATATTCCCTTTAAATAAAGTTCAACCCCAACACTCCTTGTTTTGCTGCAATTCTTGTCTCCTAGATGTTTTATGAAACTGGAAGTGGACATCTGATCACTACTGGCTTTTCTCTGGAGGGGGGACCGGAATCCAGAACTCTAGTGTTTGCTACTCACTATAGTGTACTGTTTGAAAATGTAAAGACCACTTCTCTGCCCTTAATCTCTATACAGCAATGGTCTTCACTTATTGGTATAAAAGGAAGCTGCTCCTTGAAGGGAATGAATTAGATCCCAAGAAGGTGAAGACTTCCTTGAAATCACAAAGGCTTTTAACTCGGATATCATAATCCACCATAAGCAGGTGGTCTTTAAAATAATCCTGTCTCTGCAATGAGAACTGAAAAAATGTTCTCTAGAAGAGCACTAGAGATTTTTTTCCCTCCACTTCTTTACTAACAGCTGTTCAAGATCTAAGGACTTTGGAAAAATGAAAATTAACTAGGGTGTGGGTTATCTTGGCAAAGAACAGCCTTGTCAATGGAAATGAAGAAGACCAAGTTTGCAATTAATACAACAGTTCTGACAACTTCAATTAAGAGAAAATGATCATTATTAAGCTAGCTAAGGGGCAGGAGGTAAGGGAGAACAGCACCAAAACATTACATTGCTTAAGCAAAGCACCATTCAACAATTGAAGTAACCAATTTAACTGCCCCATGGGAACTTATATACCACTACAACTAACATCTCATGTAGCCCACAGGTGAAACCCTAATGGGATATCCTTTCATGTGGCTGGAAACTGAACTGAAACTTGCAACCTGCAAGCAGACAGACCTTGGGCAGGATCCTGCTACTGTATAAAAACTCTAGAATAGCTGCAAACTGAGGGTGAGAGGTACTTTTCCTTGTACCTTTCAATGTGTATTTACTGAATGTGCTTACCATTTACATATTTTATTAGTTTGTATATTCCTTGCTCATGGCCTTTCTATTTAAACCTAGTGCTGAAACTCTGTAGAATACAATGCTGGAGGGCGACAGGCTTCCCTCTAAGCATAGTCACAGCACTGGCATTCATAATGCCCAATCAGGGTTTTAGTCTGAACTGTCACATAGTAATTAATGCATCAGAGTCTAGAAATTCCTTAACATGAGCACCCATCCAGAGTCTGAGTACTGCATCAGCATACTAATAACCAATACAGTACCTACAAATCATAAATGTATACAGATAGAACTTGTCAGCTGGAGAGAAAAGGTGCATTAAAATACAAGTTATCAATTTTTAACTACTCAGGCTAGTTTCATTGTACTCTTATACAGGTAATTCCTTATAGCTCTGTTTCCTTTTCTAATCTAATTCAGATTAGATGCATGATCAGTAACAGCCACCAGCAAAGAAGCAGTTACACAACAGTTTCTGACCCCTCTCTCTAACAGCATGTCCTTGAATTGTTTCATTCGCGCCTCTAAAGGGACAATGGCCCTCTCTCGAGCAGCTTTAATTTCAGCTTCCATGGCAGCCTCCTTTTCAGAATCAATATCTTTGTTATCTTCTTTCCTGTAAAAATGAGAACATACAAGATTCCATGAAGAGCAAAGCAGGTAAATTGCTTATATTCTGTACTCACAAAACCTAAGTCCTGGTTCAGACTGAAGAACCAACTAAGCCTAGGTTTTGAGTCTTGGGGTGAATGGATCATGCAGACCTATCTTTAACACTGAACTTACTTCCGTTTCTTAGCTTTAATGGGCTCATCGTCATTGGCATCTTCTAGCATGTCATGTTCTTCTTTTACTGTAAGAGAGATTTCTATTAGCATTCCTGTAAGTTTGATTCAAACAAAAACAAAAACTCACCTCTGGCTAAATGTATTCAAAGTTACACAATATGAAAGAAATAAAGACAACACTCATTTTACTCTTACTTTGCTTCTTCCCGTCCTCCATTCCTTTTTTATGAGGTGGCTCCTGAATAATTTTATCCACATCTGCTCTACCTATTAAGTCATCCGGCCGATCCCACATAGACAGACGAGTAGTAGGATTATAAAAGAAAACACGTTCATCACCAGTCCACACCACACACCTAAAGAAAATCCAAACATTCTGTATAATTTATCTGTAATCAACCTGAACTGATGACTTAGAAGTATCAAAGCTATCATCAAAAAATATTGCACATACTTATGGGTCTGCAATTCACATACTTATGGGACTGCAATTGTACAAAAATACAAATTTCCTTATCCTTATGTTAAGAACCATAAACACAGACATATAATTGTTAAATTCAGGACAAAAGGTACACAATATTCAGAGGGAATATTCTAATGTATATATGTATAGAAATGAACCAAACCTATGCCTAGCTTGTACTGCAACTCTTTGCTTTATCATTAAGGGCCAGAGTCTTTCTGCTGTAGAACAGGAAGAATGTTTATGAAGGTAAAACATGGGAAGGAAATAAACTTCACTCATTTCCTCACCCCACACAGCCCTATGTTGTTCCAAAGAGTTGAGTGAACTTCTGGAATAATTTGAAATGATTTGGGCTCAAGAGGAAAAAGAAAACTGGAAAAGATAGCTTCTCTACCTTTCCCCACTGACTGGAGGATCCTATATGAACCTCCACTGTTTGTGTTGGAAGAGGAAATAAAACTGATCATTTTTCAGTTTAATATCAATTTTTCTGTTTATTTACTCATAATATGCCATATAAACCTGCTCTTGATGTCATTAATATAAAAAGAGTTTATTTTCTTGCCTGTTGATTGAAATGCAAATTTTCAAGTGAAACTGTACAGTAACTGAAATTTTCAAAATTATCTCTCTAATACAGTAATCTACAAATTTGAAATAGGTTCTATACCATGGAGTACCAGGAATTGGGGTGGTAGCTACAGGTTTTGCTTTCTGAGCTGCCTTTTCCTCTTCAGTCATTTCTTCTTCTTTTGGCTCCTGGTAAGAGAGCAAAGATTGCAATGAACAATTACAGTCAAGAGCAAGCAAGCAATGATAATGCTAGCAGAAAAAAATACTAGTGGTTTTTTATCATTAAATGTAAGGGTATGCTCTTTTATCATTTTTGCCTCCAAGCTCCAGAATTCTTCAAGATAGAATTCTGGGAGTTGCAGCCCTCAAACAAAAATCAGTAGGATCCTTCATAAGGACATTGCTTAATCAAAATCTTATTGCCCAAGGCTAATCATAATACTGATTTTCTCTTATATTCTGTAAACTGACTTTTACAATTAAATGCTACTTCCAATAAGCCCCTAAAATATAAGAACAAGCTATTCAGACAGCTGCCCATATGATTTGGGCACCACTAAAACCAAAGAACAAAAGAATAAATAAATTCCTCAGAAATTTCGTTGTTCCCGCAAGGGGACAATGACAATAAAGATTTATCTATCTAATTTTATTAGGATTTATATTTAACATTCTCTTAACTGCAGCTTATCTGCAACCAGTCTGGAATTCAGTCATATGTGCTGACAGAACTGTTTTTGTTGGATCAATCAGTTAGCCCCCTGATAGGATTGTGCTGCATGCATGTATTGTATAAGATGAATGTAACTTTAAGAGCTCCCTGAGCACAGCACCCAGCTGCAACCACCGAGTGAGTGACAAAGTAAATTATGAATTATAAATGTGAGCATCTCAGGAGCCACATTGGATGCTTCTGCTCCTGGGGCCTGCTACTGCCTTTGCTGTTTCTACTGTTGAAGAAGGAGAGTATGTTACTCTCCGGAAGACTGGAATCAACTGCATGGATTTTCACAAGCCAGGCCAACAAGTCTTTGAACTGAAGGACTGCCTAATGCCAGCCCGGGAGGAAGCTGGAGTCTTTGTCTGTATCTAAAGACTGCAGTGAGTACTTTGACTCTGAGATAACCAGGAGTCCAGCTCTGGTACTGCCTGGGACACTGACCTTGGAATCACTGCTTACAAAGACTTACTACTGTTTATGCTGCTTTACTTTAAGAGAGAAGAATCTACTGTTTTGTGTTTACCTTATGAACTAACAAGCTGAAGTAAAAGCTGTCTTACTTTCAAACTGTGTGGAACTGTCTGGGTGGAAGTGAAAATACGATTCGGGCACCTCCGCTGTTGCAAAAGGCTAATAGCCTCACTCTGCTGCATTCGCACCCAGACCCCAATACCTAACACCCCCTATGCAGCCCCAAAATTTTGTTCTGAAAGGTTGAGTGATCGTCTAGGCCTCATTTTCATAAAGCAGGAAAGGCTGCAGAAGGAAAGGAAAGGAAGACCGTTATATTGATCCAGCACCACAGTGCCAGTGGAATGCTGAATTTAGGCATGCTTTTTAGACACTACCACCAAAATCCTATTGGATCTTTTCTGTGCATAGAGGTGCAATCATCGCAGCTACCAGTCACATGCCAGTCATGCAAACAGCACACAAACAGATAGCTTGCTATCTGTCTCAACTGGCTGCCATTACATACATGATTATGCTACCGCACATAGGAAGAAACTAAAGCAGTCTCTGGAAGTGAGAACTGATTGGTTTGTAAGGCAATGAAATACTGAAATTAAAGATGGTTATCTGTCCCACAATGGCACTAAAATATGAATGTTAAACATGATTTCACTAGGATGAAGTTTTGGACTTAGAAATTAATGATAAGCTACCTTGTAATATTAAAGTACAATGGATAAAGGAAAATAACTTTAATGATATATGGTGACATTTTTTAGATTATGTATTAGTGAATGGGAAATGCCGATTACCTATTCAAGACAAAGGTTTTTTTTGGAAGAGTTATGGGGTATCATAAAAACTAAAGTTAAAAAATGGATCATATCTCTATTGGTCCTGGTGATGGGTGCACTATTGCACTTTGAGTATTTTTTTCTGTCCAGTCTCTTTGTTTATTCTATTTTGGTTGTTTCTTCTTCTGTATTATATGTAGTATCAATAAAGTAAATTTTTAAAAAGCTATAGCAGTCTGGCATAACCAAGTAAACAAAATAATAAATGTAACTGTATTAAGGCATTTTACCTCCTTTATAAGTTCCTTGATAGGTTCAATTTTTGGTTCCTCCTCTTCTGTTTCCATAGGCAAAGGGTCCTCAGCAGGTTCTTTAACGTTTTCTTTCATCTTCTCTTCTACTTTTTCTATTAAAAGAACAATTTCTTTATTCAACTTTCTGTACATTCAAATTAGAGTAGCCCTCCTCCTGTATCTGTGTGATCCGTTCCAAGACTAACAGTGGATACCTGAAATAATGGACAGTAGCAAACCCTATCTACAGAACATGAGAGAAAGGGGGAAGGGGAAGCGAAGGTGTGCACACTACAGGCTGGGTTACAGCAGTGGCGGTTGAGCCCTATATATAAAAAAGTCACAAAATAATACTGGGAAAATGGCTGAACAGAGAGGAGAAACTCTCAAGAGTTAACTGCAGGGGAGAGGTTTGCCTCTTCACTGGGAGTGAACAATGTTCACTTGCAAGGGTTCCTGGGGTTGGGGGGGGGGGATGTGCATCTAGGGACAACCTGGGAATGTGGCAATCCACCTCTGAAACACCCATCATCTGCATGAAAGCTACTAATATTGATAGCTTCAGGCAACTTTTTAGAAACAAGCAACTTAATTTTTTTCCCATACTTAATTCAATGCAATGTTCAGGTTTTTTTCAAGGATTTTATGATTTGTATTTTAACCTTGTCTGGATCCCTGGACCACTGCTGAATGGCGCACTAACCTCATTAGCTAAACTATCTTTCTCACCCTGCAAAGCAGATCATTAGTTACATATACACTCTAAAATAGACAACATACCTTTTTCCTTAAGTTCTTGAGGCTTCTCCCATGTTGATTCCAGTGTCCTATTGTTATAATAATAAATTTTCCCATCTGCTGTTTTGTACTCAGTCCATTCAGAGACTGCTGTTGCTCCAGCCAATGTAGCAGGTGAAGCGGCAATAGCAACCTGAGGATGGATCATAGGTACAATAGGAGGGGCCATTCCTTGCAAGACACCTATATAAGGAGGAGCAATAAAAAGGCAAATATCGATAAAGCAATGTTTTATGACATGTCATACTGAAATTAGCATTTCTAAAGGGATAGGGAAAATAAAACTATTATTACCAGATGTTGGCATATTTTTCTCTCTACTATATTCCTACATTAGTAACCTTATTTCTTGCATTTATTAGTGTTTCCTGGCACACCCAAATTTTTATGGCATAAAAATAGTCAACATTTTATGTGATATTCTACTATTTATAAGAATTATTATTGAATTATTTTAAACTCCATACAGTGGCTATAAGTATCGGTGTTAAATGAAGATGGAGATGACCAACTATCCTTGGAAGTGGTATCACTGACTATGAGTATTAAAATAAAAAAGCCAGGTAGATGCAGGGTCAATAATTATCAGCAAGTCAGTTTTTGATACAGCCAGGCAAACCTATACATGTAGAGGGGTTTTCTCCCATGCCAGGAAAGGAAAGCCATGTGTACCTACTGAGTTCCGACTATCAGTGCTAGCAATAGCCTTTTTTAATAGAAGGCAAGGAATACTGAAGCAATTTGGTGCCTGAACTTCCAGCCTTCATTTAATGTTGCTAAAAGCTGATAACAATTTTTGGAGATAAAATAATTTGGAGGATCTTTCTTTGGCAGTTTTTTTTAAAGGTGTGAAATGTAAGTATGGAAAAAGTGATTCCCTCAACTTAGTTAAGATTAAAGAAGGAAATGGACTTAAATTTTGAGTTTTTTTCTCCTTAATGGGATGAAGACTAAGACCTTACTCTTTTAAGTGTGCTTATTATATTCGATGCAAAGTTACAGAACAAATTTAGCCTCATGCAACACTAACGTTTCAAGTAACTGCAAGTATGAGATACTGATCTAAATTGTTTTTACATGAAAATGCCAGTATCTAGACAGCTTTGAAAACTTTAAAACTAGACATACATACATACATATACACACACACATACACAAGCACACTAACATGCAAACAAAGTCTGATTACTATACAGATGGTAGGAGAGGAAAATTGCAACCTTCAAAGAAAAAGAAACATGGAGAGGGAAGAGATTCACATGAGCTGTGATTGAAACCTGAGAAGATTTTGTACTAATTAAGGGAATAATGTCAGTTAATCAAGAAGGTTTCTTGCTGGCTACATGTGAAATATTTATTTATAAGTGTACTTTGAAAATAAAGGTAGAAATCGAAGTTACTTGGGGAAAGCAAATAAAAGTTAAAACCAACAACATTCACTACCATGCCAACTTACAGACAAAACAGACTAAGATGTTTTTTTTAAAAAATTACCGGTCTTGGTGGTAGCGACTGTCTTTACATACGGGCAGCTGACTATTTGCATCATTGCTACACCTGTAAAATGGATAAGCAAGCATGTTGGAAAGCTGCCATCGTATGTCTGCTACCACTGGGAATCTGAACAGTATCAGGTTCCTGCTAGAAATTTAGCATACCATTTTTCAATGGCAATGAGAAGCAAACAATGAGAAGATCTGAAATAAGCTTTTGTTCTCACAATTTATTAAAGCGATGCGAGACCAGTCATAAGTTTCTGCAATAAACCTAGTTTATTCTGGTCAAGAGAACCCAAAGGACAATGCACCAGTCCTCTAAAAAACTGTGGGATGAACCAAGGATTTAAATAGTCGAGGTAGTCTTCTCTTCTCCACATTCTTGAGACAACATTTATTTTACTCTTTATTTATCCACCATTTAGGCAAAATAGTTCATGCAGCCCAATCCTGCACATATTTACTTGGAAAGAAATCTCACCGTTCAATAGTGCTAAGTTCCAAGTACCCACAGGACTGCAGCCTCAGGAATTTATTATTGGTGGGATAATAAAACGTTTGGGCTTTGAGAAGACAATGTCATACTGTCAGGCACAGGTGTATCAGTTTGGAGAGGGAAAAGACAAGGCTGAAGTAAGGGGAGAAGGAACAAAAGCTGAGTTGATGGCTCATTAGCAACCTACACATTTGCTCTCCCTTATATCTTCTCTCACCTTTCCCACTCCTACCTCTGTACAAGGACCAACACAGATCAGAAGCCAGTTCTTCTGGTCTTACTTGAGCCACATCTGAAATATATTTCTTTAAGTGTCTCCAATGTGGCTAAGATAATATTCAAAAGATTCCATTAAGTTTATTAGCCAAGAACAGACTTAGGAACTGTTTTCTAATTTAAAAATTATTTTGAAAGCCCAACAAATAAGGGAGGAAAAACAGGAAGTGGAGTGAGAATCCAGACAAGAGACCATTTAAAGGAGGCTACTGCATGAAAGGTATCAAGCTGTTATAGTACCGTCAGTACACGAAGTGCAAAAAAAGTAAACTCTTCCTGAATCCTTTGATTCTTTAGAATGTTTTCGTTCTCAGGATTTGGGACATTCAAATTCAAAACATCAAAAAACAGTATTTCACCCCGAATACTATCCAGTACAAAAACATTAAAATATTATTCAAAGGCTTATGCATTTTAAATCAGTTCTCCAGAAAGTGTATTTTAAGGCTCCTAAGCTTAATCTATGTATGGAACTAAATGTAAACTGGAGTCAGACAGAGTATTTGCTACAAGGAATCTATGCTAGAAATCTTCACAGGTTAACCTTTATTAAAGCATGTTTTGGACACGTCTGAAAACAGAGCTAAACCTACAGTCCTCAACACACTTAACTAGGGAGTACATCCAACAGCATACAGATACAGTTGAAATTACTTCTTGATACATACACATAGAATTGTTCTAGAAGTTATTGTTAAGGTAAACACTTTAAGCCTCTATTCAGTAGTGAAACACAATCAAACCTGTGTAATTTAATTAATAAAGATTTCTGAGGAAAGTAGTCATTCACTATTATAACTTACAGCTAGCTTTTAGTATGCAAAAGACCTTCTGTTTAGTAATACAGTATTATGCTAACACCACAGTAACTACCTTACTGCACTGGCCTCTAGAAACCTGGAGGGTTGCAAATAAGCAGCAGTGTGAATGCAATACATCTTACTCATGTAGTCTCTGAGTTTATTTTATTTTTTAATAAGGAGGTTTCTATGTTTTGTGATCTTAAAAACATCCCAATACTGTATCTGAAACTGCACAAACTTGTCAGAGCTGTGATTTACCACAGCACTAGTAAAATGCAGCACATTTACAGGACCTGAAATCCCTTGCTATGTTTCAGCCTTTTAAAATTTTTGATTGGACAAATATTATTTCCATTACGGAAAACAGTTTCAAACAAAGCATACAGAAACACACAACAATTGGGTGGGATCCAACAGTATGCTTAAGTATCCAACACCTTTGTGACTGGGATTTCCTTCCACTCCTTTCCATTTGATCACCTCCACAGTGCCAAAAAGACTGTTTCAGATGGTTGGCTATTTCCCTTCTGGTAAGGTTTGCAAATACTGTACACCTTTCTTACAGACCCGGTCTTGTCAAGAAGCTAATCGGTTGAAAAGTAAATAGTTGATAGTGGCTAGCCTACATATTTGTGTTACAGGAAGTATGAAACAAGAAAAAAGGAGTTGTGCATGGGTACATAAAATATCAGCTCTTAACTCAGGGTTTTACCATTCTAACATGGTCATGACGCCAAGATTCTTTCTTCAACCATATACGTCTGAAAGTTTATTTTACTGTCCAAATTAAAGCTACATATTTAAGGAATTTAAGCTGGAATATAGGCCAACCAGGTACAGTTTAAGCAATACAGTATTATCTAAATTGCAGTTATAACTAATAACTGTGAGCTGCCCAGAGACGCTTTGGTGATTGGTTGGCTATACAAATCTAAATAATAATAATAATAATAATAATAATAATAATAATAATAATAATAATAATAATAATAATAATAATAATTATTATTATTATTATTATTATTATTATTATTATTATTATTATGTGGCTGACTTCCAAAGACCCTCCATATAATTAGAAAAAACTTGTTTGCTTTGTAAAATTGAAGCCTTTCTTTGGCCATATCACAATCTGTCTCCAGGCTTTCAGATACAGTCGTTTTCAAGGACCACAAGAGTCAGGGAAAGAATGTAGGACCACTAATGTTATGTACTCTGACTAAGGTTTTGGGGTAAACAGGTACTTTTTGATTTTATTAAAAATTTTATACTATTCTTCAACATTCCTTCCTTTCACTTGGCAATTATCAATAGCATAACTTTTGAAAAGTAAGTGCCTTTGCATTCCAAAACTTTAAACCTCTATCAGGTAAACCCATGGTCTAAGCCAGTGATGTATAACCTTGGCACTCCAGCTGTTCTTGAACTTCAATTTTCAGAAGCCCTGATTAGCAGGAGTGTTGACTTGGGCTTCTGGTATTTGAAGTCCAAGAACAGCTGAAGTGCCAAGGTTAGCCACCAGGTGTCTAAACTGATAAAGTGGTGCTATTTCTTGCATCTTAATCCACAAACTTTACAACTAATTTTTCAAAGATCTTTTCTATTTAATTAAAATATCTGAGAAGCTAGCTCAATATGTAAGAGGACTGGGGAACTATGGTGCATCAAATATTATTGTACAATGACTCCCATATGGTGGTCTACCATCCTGAAGCTAAAAGGTAATAATATAAGTCTATTCAAGACACCGCTTAAATTTAAAGCCAATTAAAGCTTAATATCACATTTTAATGTTACAATACTATGTATGTCTACCAGAAGTAAGTCCCACTGATTTCAAAATAATATGCTCTCAAAACAAGAAGGTAAAGAATAACGGTTTAAGTATTAGGAAAAAAAGTGAATATCATCCAATTATTAACTGTAAAGACCAATACTTTGGGATTTTAAAACATACGCTGTATTCCTCATAGCAAAAATTAATGTCCAAAATCTTGTTTCTTAGCATAGCAAATTGCACTAGAAGACACATGGAATCAAAGGGGATTTGCTGAGTCAATCCTATGTAAGTTTCACTAATTCAAATGGGACTACTCTAAATGTGATTTACTATGCTAAATCAATCTGAAGCAATGAAAACTCACCTAATCACCATTGATTCAATGGACCTTACTCGTCTAGTGCAATACACTAAAGTAAGGCACAGGATTTTGGCTTATATGTGTTCCTTCCAATAAAAATAATGGAAATTTTCTTTTAGAAAGACTGAGAACTCCAATTTAAAAAAAAATAGATTTTAAATGAAAAGGATTCAGGCAAATTTCATACACAGTGAACATATGAGTGCAAACAAATTGACAACATGGACATGTGGCTGACAAAACAATTATCTTTTCCCAATTTACCTGGTAGTGGAATAGGCATGCCAGGGAGGGGAACACGAAATGGAGGTACCATTACTGGTGGAAAAGCAGGAATTGCTGCTGTTGGCTGAGGGACTGCATGAGGAACTGCAGGAGGCATGTTCTGTGGACCTGGCTGGGGCACAGTCTGCACAGGCGTAGCAGAAGGAGCAGAAGTTGAAACACTGACCGAAGGTGTGGCAACTGAAACAGCTGAGCTGGGGGTTTGGTCTTGTGTTGTAGGTGCTGATGAAGAAAACAAACATTTGAAACCTTGTACTACACAATATCAATTGCCAATATTTGTTTTTTTAATGATGGAAAATCCATTACAGTAAGTGACCTACATATATAAACATACATTTCATTTTCAGGGTTGCTACCTAAACATTTACATATTATTTCATTCCAGTACAAACTTCCATCATAAACATGTTCTCCAATATTAGAGCTAGAATCCTCAAGGCACTGCTGTGAGGCACACACGCGCACGCGCACACGCGCACGCACGCGCGCGCGCGCGCACACACACACACACACACACACACACACACACAGGTAGCCATTTTGTTTCTTGAATGCCCTTGGAGGGGTGGGGGGTACCACATGAAATGGTGCCATGGGCCAGATCCAGCCCACAGGCCTTAGGTTGGAAACCCCGGTTTATGCCATAAACATACACACTCACCTCAAGAGCATATGCAAAGTAAATTTCTGAAAAAAGCAGATACTGAGATTTTTCTTCAAAGCACAGGTCTAGCATTTTATTTCAACTCCACATTCTCCATACAATGCACCTAACAAGCCTCCAAAGCAGTGGCAGAACTTTTCTGTTGATTTACCAAATAGCAAATATAGTCAGTTTAAGAATGGTTTAAAATCTTACACCGTACTAAACCAAAAACATACAAACAAACTACACTGTCCCTTGACAAAAGCAATATCTTTCAATGTGTAACATGAAACAAAAACTTTAAACTATGTAAGCAAGGATGTGCACACATGGGCATAATGGAGAAACATTCAATGTTTCACCTCCTAAATCTAGAGACCGCAGGTATTCAAGAATCCTATAGCACCTCCCAGTGGCATCAGGATTTAATACTGAATTCTCTCTGACTAAAGAGGGCATTTAAAGAATAAAAACTACTTATTTCATTGTGTGAAATTAGGACTACAAGGTAATTTACCTTCAATCTGTAAATTACACAAAAGCTATTATTTGTAAATGTAATGCATTCATATGGACACCCACCCAACACCATGTAACACCCAACACATCACTCACTAACAAATTTTATTTGGCATAAGCAGATGCATGGAATAGTCTCAGCAGATAAGTCTCAGTATGTGGGGTAGGACTATAAAATGAAAAAGAAATTCTAAAGGTAGAAGCATAGTGATGAGTTTAACAATGGTCATGCAGAGTTGTTTAATGATCACTGGCTGACTAACAGATCCAAACATAGCAATAGCCATCACACTTATGTAACGCCTCATTGCGCTTAGTGCACTCTCTGGGCGGTTCACAAGTTAATTATCAACTAGGCAACTAATTAATACAAATACACTGTAAAAATATTTAATTAAATTATGTAAACCCATCTTTTTCCTCTAGAGGTCCCAAAGCAACTTACAATATTAAAAAAAGCAATACTAAAAACTAAAAAGCCAAATGTTACTACAATACTAAATAAACAGACCCAAAAATTAAAAATAATAGATAAAAATAGTTTAAAACTGTTCTTAAAATGCATTATAAGATAAAAGCATAAGCAGCCCCATTTTTAAGAACCTCCTCTTAGGCAACCAGTTACAAAGAATAAAAGTCTGCTGGAAGAGGAAGGTCTCTGCCTCTTTGTGGAAGGACAGCAAAGAGGGGCCCAGAGAAGAAGGTGCCATTTGTGACCTCACCAAATACACCTGAGAGACAGCAGGATTGAGAGGAGGGCCTTGCATGACAATTGTAAATCCAGACCAGGCTCATAAATGGAGCCGTAGTCTTTTAGGTAGCTCAATTTTACAGGTCAAAAGCAGTACTGTACTTTGAACTGTGCCTAGAGACAGCCTGGCATCCGTTTGCAGCCAGCTCTAGTTAACAATCTAACTGCAGCATTTTGAACCTGCTGAGGTTTCCCAACACTTTCCAAAGGCAGCTCCATGGAGCATGCATTACCATAATCCAAACAAGCAAAGAGCAAGACCTGGGCATCCAGGTTAAAGGACAATTCCAGGAGCACACCCTAACTGCAAGTCTGTGCTTTCAAGGGAAGGGCAATGCCATCCAATACAGGCTGAAACCTTATTCCCCAGTCTGCTTTTTGACTGACAGGAAGAACTGCTATCTTAAAGCTTCAATTTATTCACTCTCATCTATCCATTATTGACACCAGATACCAATATAGAATCCAAACAGTTTCTTTAAAACTAGACAGAAAGGAGAAAATGAGTTGGATGTCACCAAGCCCTGGTAACTTCTCCTAGCAGTTTCATGTATGTTGTTAAAAACATTGGTGGGGGGTGGACCTTGAGGGACAACAGAAGCAAATAGCCAGGGTGTTGAACAGGAGTCTTCCCCCACCCCCCAAAAAGCACTTTCAGGGCAATCCTCATCAAGAGGGACCAGAGAAATTATAAAAGAGTAACTCCAAGCCCCATTCCTGGGATACAGCCTAGAAAAAGAGGCAAGTCAATGGTATTGAAAACCACTGAATGGTCCAACAGAACTGACAAAGACACATTCTTTCCTTCTAGTTCCCAGCATAGGTTATCCCACAAGGGAACCAAAGCAGTCTCTATCCCGCAGCCAGGCCTGAAAACAGACTGAAATGGACCCACAAATTCTTGGAACTGAGAAGCCATCACATGCTTCAGCACACTGCCCAGGAACTGAACATTTGAGATTGTCAGGTAATTATCCAGTAACATAGGCTACAAGGAAAGCCATTTTAACAAAGGTCTCACTATTGGCTATTTAAGCATGCAGGAACCCTACCCAGCTGCAGAGAGATGTGCACCACTCTATCTACCCACTTGACGAGTCCACTGCATAAGCTAGGAAGGACAAGTATTTTCAATGCAACTAGAAATGTTAAACTTTCCAGTTCCATAAGAAAATATTCAGAGGTCACCCTTTAATTAATAGAAATTTTAAAGTATATAATAAAATAAGGAGACTAGAGTGAGCCAATTACACAGTTAAAAGTAAATACAACTAAAGAAACCAAGAATCTGTCATGAAAGCAATTTAAAATATTACATTAAAGATCAACATGATAGTACTCTGCAAACATCTTGGACATTATACTGAAAGTAGTATGACTTGACAAAATGGGCTTTCATTATAGGGAAACAAACCATTTATCTGTCTACTGAGAGTACACTTCATGTTTCTGATGAAGAGGGCTAAAATCACAAAAGCTGAATATGGAGCAAGCCTTGTTAATCTTTAAGGCCAAATATACAGTAGGTGAAGCACCGACAGCAGAATTTCAAAGAAAAGCAAAGAAAGATAGGGAAACCTACCTAAATGAACAACGCAAAGAAATAGAGGAAAACAACATAAGGGGTAGAACTAGAGATCTTTTAAAAAACTTGGGGAAATCAAGGGAACGTTTAAAGCAAAAATGACCATGATAAGGGACAAAAACGGCAAGGAGTTAGCTGATGCAGAAGAGATTAAGAAAAGATGGCAAGAGTACACAGAGGAACTCTACAAAAAGTACCTCAACACCCCTGATAATCACAATAATGAGAACATTGAACTTGAGCCAGACACCCTAGAGAGTGAAGTCAAGAAGGCCCTAAAAAGCGCTGCAAACAACAAAACCAGTGGAGATTATGGTATCGCAGTTGAATTTTTCAAAGCCCTAAAAGATGATGGAATCAAATTATTGCATTATTGCATTCTATATGCCAGAAGATTTGGAAAACACAACAATGGCCACAGGATTGGAAAAGATCAGTATATGTTCCAATCCCAAAAAAGGGCAATGCCAAAGAATGTTCAAATTATCGAACAATTGTGCTCATCTCACACGCTAGCAAGGTGATGCTCAAGATAATACAGGATAGACTGCAGCAACATGTAGAGAGAGAACTACCAGAAGGGCAGGCTGGGTTCCAAAGAGGCAGGGGGACTAGAGACCACATTGCCAACATACGTTGGATCATGGAGAAAACAAAAGAATACCAGAAACAAGTCTACTTTTGTTTTATTGACTACACCAAGGCCTTTGACTGTGTAGACCACAACAAAATGTGTCAAGTAATTAAAGAGATGGGAATACCAGAACACCTTATATGTCTCATGAGAAATCTGTACAAGAGTCAAGAAGCAAAAGTTAGGACAGAACACGGAATGACAGAGTGGTTTGGAATAGGAAAAGGAGTAAGATAAGGCTGCATTTTATCACCCTGCTTATTCAACTTATGCACAGAGCACATAATGCGTAATCCAGGGTTGGACGAATCACAATTTGGGATCAAAATTTCTGGGAGAAACATCAACAACTTGAGATACGCAGATGATACTACTCTAATGGCAGAAAGTGAGGAAGACCTAAATAAGCTGCTTCTTAAGTTGAAATAAGAGAGTGCAAAAGCTGGCTTGAGATACAGTGATACCTCATACAACGTCCAAACTTGTTCCACGGATTTGGACTTTGTATGAGGCATGCAAAATCCTAGCCGCGATGCCTCATACAACGTCCAAATCCTTGCCGCGATGCCTCATACAACGTTGTTTCCATAGAGATACATTGTATTGTAACAGCACAGACTTCAGGGCAAAGTTAAGGAAACAGACAGGAAACTGACAGAACTTTAATAAATCATTGTCTAAAGGCTAAATACATTACAAAAACTTGTCAAAAACTTGGACAACCCTGATTGTCCAAGAACCTGAAGAATGCTGCAAAAATCCCAGGAAGGCTTCTAAAAATTCTGATGAAAAAATCCAAAAAAATCCAAAATCGTGCTCAAAACCACTCCTAAACACTCTTCGCCTCGTGCAAAACCCACAAGAGCAATGCACACGCATGTGTCCTGCCTTTTATACTGCCCAGGCACAATGCAACCTGGAAAAAACCCAATGCCTCATACAAAGTCGCACAATGTTGTATGAATCCGATGTTGTATGAAGCGGACTTTGTATGAGGTATTACTGTAATGGTGACAGGCCCTATCAGTCCCTGGAAAACAGACGGGGAAGAAGTAGAAGCAGTGACAGATTTTACTTTCTTGGGATCAAAGATCACTGCAGATAGTGACTGCAGCCATGAAATAAAAAGGCGACTGATGCCTGGGAGACAATCTATGAGAAACGTGGGGAACATAGTTAAAAGTAAAGACATCACCTTGCAAACAAAAATTTGCATAGTCAAAGCAATGGTATTACCGGTGGTAATGTATGGTTGTGAGAGCTGGACCATTAGGAAAGCTGAGTGCAGAAGAATAGATGCTTTTGAAATTGGTGCTGGAGGAGAGTTTTTAGAGTACACTGGACAGTGAGGAGAACAAATAGGTCAATATTAGAAGAAATCAACCCTGACTGCTCATTAGAAGGTCAAATAGTAAAAATGAAGCTAAAGTACTTTGGACATCAAATGAGAAGAGAGGATTCACTTGAGAAAGCCTTGATGCTGGGAAAGGTGGAGGGCAAAAGAAGAAAGGGACGGCCAAAAGTGAGATGGGTAGATGGTATTGTAGATGCAATGGGCACAAAGCTGGGCGGGCTGAGGAGGATGGTGGAAGACAGAGGTGCCTGGCGGGTAATGGTCAATAGGGTCGCAAAGGGTCGGAATCGACTGTGCAACTGAACAACAACAACAGACTAAATGCAACACAGAGCACCCTAACATACACTCGAATACTTACAAGAGCTTTTTAGGGACTACAGGTAAATGTTTAACTGCTGTTAGGATCTTTTCGAAAACCCAAGTGCCTCCTGGTTTTCTCTAGGTTTTTTTTTAAATGGCTCCTCAGTAACTAAAAAAAATCAGAGGGGGCCAAAACCATTGCAATACTACCCTGTGTGTCATAATATGCATAGTCCCTGGACCTCTGGAAGTTGTTTACAGCCTGCCCAAGGCCTTACAGGCTGGCTCTTCTCCTTGGACACACAGTGGGTAATTGCACTCCCAACCACAGGCTCCACCGAGATATCTAAATCACTGAGCTATCCAGCCAGTGTTACTGCACTTACATCCAATAAACAAAAACATTCTGGCTAACCACACATATTAAAAATTCCTACTGCACAGCTGCCAGTTATTTTCTAAGACTACTCTTTTGCAAAGCCAAAGCTTTTGCAAAGTTTAAGGAAAAATGAAAAAAAACATGTTCTTTAAATAAAAAAGGGCTTGCTACACAAACCAGGAAAACAATCACATAGTTCATTTAAGGATTATATTATACAATTTTATTATATACTAATAGCAGCTAATAATAGAGCTGAAATCTTAACATACTAACCACTTTATGAACATGGTTATAATTCCCATCCCCCTAACTAGAACAAATCAGATTGCCTAGACCAGTGATGGGCAGTCTTGGCCCTCCAGCTGTTCTTGAACTTCAATTCCCAGAAGCCCAAGTCAACACACCAGCTGGTCAGGGTTTCTGGGAATTGAAGTTCAAGAACAGCTGGAGGGCCAAGACTGCCCATCACTGGCCTAGACCATTGGTTCCCAACCTTATTTTTGGCCATGCCCCAACTAAGCATCTCTAAAATCCTGATTCCCTCCCCCCATGACATATAATTCTTATTATTCAAAGAGTGAACTATTCACATTGAGGAAGCCTAAAAGCCCATTAACCATGAATAACTCATCCTCAAATTGCCCACCCCCCTTAAAAATCAAATTGCCCCACTGTGAGGCGTGTGCCACACGTTGGGAACGCTGGGCCTAGAGAGAATCTGGCAATGGTAATCATGCTGTAGAAACAGAAGCTATAAAACTACACATTCTACAGCCTTAAATTATTATTTTCTTTATTGTTATGAACATGAAGTACTGCAAAGTCATCAAACTTAGAAGAAGGAAATGAGAGAGAAACAGAGAAAAATGCAATTCCGGAGCAATGTATGCTAAACATATAGAAAACAGGACTTTAGAGATGCTTTCCATTTATTTTGTAAAGCTACAGACAG
Source organism: Bradypodion pumilum (assembly GCA_035047305.1). Lineage (NCBI taxonomy): Eukaryota > Metazoa > Chordata > Lepidosauria > Squamata > Chamaeleonidae > Bradypodion > Bradypodion pumilum. The sequence goes on from JAWDJD010000002.1 coordinate 330,226,921, forward strand.
CTTCCAGCTTAATACTGTTCAACGGCTCTATCTAAAATGGACCTAGTAAAAACAAAACAGCAATCGCATTACTTCACTATTAACCATTTGCATAACTCAGTCCCATGAAGTCTTTTCCACAGAAGGGAAATCCAGCAGATTTTATAGAACTATGAAACATTCTGTACTAAAAAAATGTAATAAATAAATAAATTAACAGCATATGCACCGAATAGGTATAATTCTTCTTAAAGTTGTTGAAGAAGATTCTTACAGGTAAGTAGGCAAGCAATTCTTTTCTTTCCCTTTAGTGATATACTGTATGTTCACAGTATCAGTAGTTTTGATTAGCAATGCGAAAACTATAAAATCACTTACCTTCCTGTTGATAAGAAGTACTATATGTAAACATCCTAAAGTAACTCCTCACTTCTTTCTTTTAAAAGTATGTTTATTAACGCAATGGGACATTTTGGTTTACTATTTTTATAAAATATGTTCATGATTTAACTTTAACTGGCTCACTACAAAAAACGAGGTATTCACAACAGACTGCGCATGTGAACCATCTGCTCTCCCAAAGTGCCTTTATATATGCATAGATTAGCAGATTATCTGGCAGTCTTAGTTTTCTGAATCACCTGCATACAAATCTCTGTGCTTGAAATATCTCTAAAAAAATGACAGATTTAACAAGAAGTATCCAACAGAGAGCCACCTTACACACGTGAACCAAGCTCTTTTTCTTTCATATAGTCATCTATATGCCAAAGAGAATGAGTGAAGAGAAAAAAGAGGGAGCAGCTGAGGTATGTCACTAACAGAAGTGTCAGTGGAATAAAGCAACCCATTAATATATTTTTTGAAGAGACTCCCAGAACTTAAAACATTTTCATTCTCACATCTTGTAAAATTTACTTACTGGAAACTGTCTGAGAACCAGATGTTGCTGTAGTAGTAGCAGTAGATGTAGTAGATGACTGACTACTTGATGATGTAGATGGAGAAACTACAGATGCAGGACTACTAGTAGTAGGTGTGGAGGCACCCACACCCTGGGCTTGGGCTTGGGCTTGAGCTTGAGCTTGAGCTTGAGCTTGAGCTTGAGCTTGGGCCTGGGCTGCCAGAATGGGAGTCAATTCAGACTGCTGAATAACTTTTACTCCATCAGGTTTGGTCCATGCTGACTCACGTGTACGGGCATTGTAGTAATAAACCTGGGGTGGGGGCAGAAACAACAATTTTAACATAAGCAATCCCCTTTTTTCAGTTCATGTTCTAAATTTACAACTAAAACAGCAACTAATTATTTTTTAGTGTTCTCAAGAAACTTCCTATTACCCAACCCCTTTAACTTTATCACTTAAATAACTACATATTCATATAATGAACCTTCAATAACTCCTACAAATTGTGTAATACAACTCTCATAATACAATAAACACCTCTGACATACGTAACAGAATATTGCTCCTCTTACTAGAGATAAACCTTACCTTTCCATCTGGAGTTTTATTCTCTACCCATATCTCTTCAGTAGGTGGCATTGATGGTGTTCCAGGGGCAGAGACAGGTGGCATCCCTGGAGGAAACATCATACCAGGAGGTGGTGGCATGTTACCCATGGGAGGAGGCATGAAAGGTGGTCTCTGTTTTTACAACAACAAACAATTAAAAGGTTAAAATCTAATGAATACACATTTTCCTAATATTTTCATAGCAATCTGCATAAACTCTGTAACTTTAAAAAAAACATGCACATAAGGGGAAAAACTGGGCTTTGAAACATTCTCCTCAATTTTCTCTTAAAAATTTATATTTGAAGAAAAACATGGTCATTGCAAACTGAAGGGGAGGAGTCACAGGATCCTCGTGATAAGAAAAAAATGGGTTCCTACCCATGAAACAAAGTTTCAATAAAATTCAATAATGTCAAGAAATTTGAAGAAATTACTTTACCCATTTTTAATACAATGGGATTTCCAAGTCACTGAATAAAATTTCTGTTCAGCCTTCTAGTGAACTAAGAACTATGGCTGATTGGTCCCTCTACTGATGGGTGGGGGAGGGAGGGTTATTTTAAATTGGGGATGTTTTTATAGTCTTTTAATGCATTTTTATTATTTTAACTTGGATTTTTAGGGGTGTATGTATAGTGTTTGTGTGTTGTGAGCCGCCCTGGGTTGCCTTAGGGCAAGTGGGCAGGATATAAGTTTAAGAAATAAATAAAATAAATTTAAGAAATAAAACTAAGGACATAATCAAAACAAGATAGCTCACAGAAGATTTGAACCTAGAAGAACAAAATCTCACATTAACATAAGCACAACAGAATAAAGAAGAGCTTGAGAAACGAAGACGTCTTTGAGTATTGCCCATATAAGGTGGAGCCTCTCAAGTCCTTCCAGATAAGGCATTTAAAAACCATTTTAATACTTCCTGCAGTTTTTAAGCTTGTTATCAGATAATTATTTCAACATAGTAACAATATCACTACAGTACAGTAACTTTCATAAATGAAACATTTGCTGGTGAATCATTCCAATGAGCCAAAGTCATAAACATTAAGAATATTTACAAACATTCTAAACATTCAAGGAATCAGACAATATAGTATTATTTTGTGATGGAAATGAAACACTAGAAATCTTTCAAAATGTTTCACATAAACGTTGAAAAAAGAATTTCAATTAAGACCAAAATATCTGAGGAAATAGCAATGAAGCTGTCTATCAAAAAAATCATTAAACATATTTTAATTACTATTAGTTTAATTCTTTTTAGTTTATATATTATTGTGACTTTGATTTTTATTTTAATCTGTAAACTGCCTTAAGTCTATTCATTGTGAGCAAGATGGCCTATAAATGTGATTCTGCATTTGCTCTTAAGCAGAGCTACTGCTGAGGAGAGCCGAACAAAGGAAGTGAGCACTGGTAAGTTTTGGGCGTGCTTGCAGTTGGAGTAGAGCTGCTTTAGAGGCCCGCGCGCCGATTTCAAACTAAGAACAAAGAAAGAATATATTCTTACTAGATAGAAAGGTAGTAAACATGTACACTTTTGAGGCCCAGAATACTGCACTTGTTAAAATGGATTCTGAGGGAACAGCTGTAGTTACCTGCAATACTTGTGCCATGTTTGTGTTCTTGCCAAAGCACATGGAGAACTACACTTGCAGCAAGTGCTAGCTGGTTGCACTACTAGAAGAAAAGGTCCAGAAGCTAGAGGCCCACAAATCTAACCATCAACAAATTAAGGAGCTTGAGCTGTTCTCGGACAGAGCGGAGCAGACTATCCTGGACAAAGAAGAGACAGGGCAGTTCTGAGGAAGAAGGCACTTCACTAACTCAGGAGGGAGATGTTTGGAGGAATGTGACTCAAAGGAGGAGAAGAGTAGGGGATTACTCTGAGAGTTTGAAATTACAGAATCAATTTGAGGCTCTTTCCCTCATCACACCTGATGAGGAACACACAGAGGAACAACTGGTTCCACTTGAGGATCTCTCCTTCATCACACTTGATGAGATCCAGGAAGATAAACAACAGGAAGAAACTGAAGTCCTCTCCCTTAATATGGTTGAATAGGTGATTCGATAATTAGAAATACAGAGAGATGGACTTGTGATGCACATGATAACCGTATGGTGACTTGCCTGCCAGGTGCAAAAGTTGCAGACATCACGAGAAATCTAGATAGCTTGTTAGAGACAACTGGGAAAGAGCCAGTGGTCATGGTACACGTTGGTACCAATGATGTTGGGAAGGCCAAGCGGTCTGTCCTGGAAGCCAAATTCAGGTTGTTAGGAAGAAGATTGAATCCCGGACCTCCAAGGTAGCATTTTCAGAAGTGCTGCCTGTTCCTCGTGCAGGACCTACCAGGCAGGCAGAGTTCAGAAGCCTCAACGCGTGGATGATGCGGTGGTGTCGAGAGGAGGGATTCAGGCCAAATCTGTTCAGGAGGGATGGGTTGCACTTGAACCATGATGGGACCAGATTGCTGGCACTCAACATCAAAAAGGCTGCAGAGCAGCTTTTAAACTGATAACTGGGGGAAAGCCGACAGGAGCTTCAGGATCCAGAGGGATCTCGACACTGGGGGAGTGGGCAAAACAGTGGCAAATGAGCTTCAACATTAGTAAGTGCAGAGTGATGCATGTTGGAGCAAAAAAAAAAAACCCAATTACATTTATAAACTGATGGGTTCAGAACTCTCTGCGACAAACCAGGAAAGGGACCTTGGTGTCCTGGTAGACAACTGAATGAAGGTGTCAACCCAGTGTGCCTCAGCAGTGAAAAAAGCAAATTCAATGCTAGGGATCATTAGGAAGGGTATAGAAAATAAGTCAGTAAGTGTCATTTTGCCTCTTTATAAATCTATGGTGAGGCCCCATCTGGAATACTGTGTACAGTTCTGGTCGCCATACCTCCAGAAGGATATTATGGAGTTGGAAAAAATGCAGAGGAGGGCAACCAGAATGATTAGGGGACTGGAAAACCTTCCTTAAAATCTGAGGCTGCAATGGTTGGGTCTCTTCACTCTTGGACGGCGTCTAAGAGGTGACCTGATTGAAGTTTATAAAATCATGCACGGTGTGGACAAAGTAGATAAGGAAAAACTGTTTTCCCTATCGCATAACACTAGAACTAGGGGACACTCCATGAAACTTTTGGGTACTAGTTCTCAAACAAATAAGAGAAAGTACTTTTTCACCCAGAGGATCACTGGTCTATGAAACTCCCTGCCAGAAGAAGTGGTGACAGCTGTCAGTCTTGACAGCTTTAAGAAAGGATTAGACAAGTTCATGGAGGACAAGGGTATCAATGGCTATAATTATGGATAACTAAGGACAACCTCCGGGTTGGAGAGATAGGCAGGATATCTCTCAATGCCATTTCCAGGGAATCTTAAGCAGGTGAAGGCATCTGCTTGGGAATAATACCCTGAAGCAAATGGTGAGCCACTGTGTGAGACAGAATGCTGTACTGGATGGGCTGTGGCCTGTTCCAATAAGGCTGTTCTTATGTTCTTATGCAATATAAATAAATGAAACATGGGTAGATATTTCTGTATCTTATCTCACCTATATATAAGAAAAATCAAGAAGAGAACCAATCCAGTTAAATATGGAAAAATAAGGAACCAAAAGTGAAGACAGTAAAAGAAACTGGTAAATAAGTTAATCTTCTTCCATGTCTAGGCCAGACGTGAAACTGCCAAAATGAAGGCACCTTTTGGTCAACTGACAGTTAATCAGGAACCTGGGGGAAATGGCCAATTCATTGTTTTCAGTTGCTTTTAATATCTGATGTTAGGAACAGGCATTGTGTATTTACTTTTGAACAAGCTGTTACTAGTAGAGATGGCAACATATTTTGCCGATGAAAAGCAATCTATTGGAAAAAGAAAAAATGAGTACTCTCTGAAAAACAGATCCATGCACATTTTTACCTGTAGATGAGGTGGTCCCATAGGTGGAGGAATTCCTCCAGGAGGCGGCATTGGAGGCATATTTGGATCAAATGGGGGACGCCCAAAAGGAGGCCGTGGTGGTGGTGGTGGTCCTCTCATCATACCAAAGGGTGGAGGTGGACGCATAAGAGGCGGTGGCCCTCTCATGACAGTGTTTGGTGGAGGAGCTGGACCACGAAATCTCAGTGCCTGTTGTTGAGCCATCCTGTGAACAAAACCAAGAAGAAAGTTTTCTCTTCAAATTTGTTGAAGAAAGACATATTAGCATGATAGGTGCATGATAGGTGCATCAGTATACTGTGGTAGATGTTCTCACAGACAACATTGGCATTCCAATATATGTTTTGGAAGGCTCTGTCCTTAAAATTTCAAAGACTATAATCCTGTTCATGCAGCTACACCATGTAAGGCTAATGACTTCATCAATTATGGCAACTTTTGGATATAAAACAGTTTCAATTTCACCTCCCCACACCCCAAAGGTTATGAAACCCACCAATGGCTTTCCTGTGATGAAATAGAAGTCCACTGGAACCTTCATGGGGAAGAAAATTCCAAAAAATTGTCATGGATGATAGCATCATTAGCCTTAAGCAGCATAACTCAACAGAACAAGATTTCAACCACTGTACAAAACAATATTTAGACTGGGAATAACTATATAGAAATGCACTGTGCAAACTTTCCTCCCGAAGACTTGACTACAAAACACCTTTGACGCAGGACCCTATACTCATATCTTTCCTATATATCTCCATGACATTAAATCACTTCCTTATTGATAAAGAACAGCAAGCACACAAAGTGTCATAATGTGAGCGTGTATCTATGACACAACTGCAACACATTTTTACTCTTGAAACCTAAAACAATATGTAAGCTAAACCCACTGTGCCTCCCAGCCATTCAAAGAAATAGCTTAGAAAATATATATAGAAAAAACATTCACCTTTGTAACCAACAAATGTTCTTCTGATGCTCTCAGGAAAACAATTTTTGCCCACCATTTAGTGCCAGTGTAATACCAATGTTGGCATGATGACTCAAAATTGAAAAAAACAAAGGTTATAAGGTGGCGAATGACAACAGACACATAATTCAACAGTCATACAACACTAAAGTGTTCAGAATTCTACGGCTGTACACAAGAATTATAAAGTTGTGTTCTCGAGACTATAGTGCCTCTATTAAGTAAAATATTCTAGGGTGACATGAGGTTACTTTATTATTGACAAATGTATGAGTGTAATACATACCTGTTACCAGGGATGAAGAATTCAAACATGTAAACATTTCATTCAAACCTTCATGTATTTTTTAAAATCACCATACACAAGTACAGTATAGCTAATTGTATAATATACAGTACATGTGTGCATTCACACATACAGGATATGCATGGGGGGGGAGAACCATTTTCCAAAGCAGATGCCCACAGATCTCTCTTAACTGATATTTGTGGATTCAATGTTTCCTAACGTAGAAAACATTCACAGTATTTGTAGGTCTGATAAAGTGGATGTGATCCACTAAAGCTCACAATTAAATACAGGAGTTAGTCTTTAAGGTGCCACAACATTTTTGCCTTTTTTGCTGGTTTGTTTACTCTCTGCTTTAAAGAGTTTGTATTTTTAAGTATAAATACAATTTAAAAATAAAAAAGTTTCATAGTCATTTTGCAACATGCATGTCTATCTGCTGTCACTAAGAAGCAAAAAATACAAATTGTATGAAAATTCCAATACTGTAAGTGCTAACCAATATCTACACTAGGATTTGTTTGGATTGAGCAAGGAATACCTTTACTATCTTGCCTAATACTGTGAAATTTTATTTGTTTTGAAATAATATGCTAAGAGAACATGTTGAAATCTGCTCTGGGATGGGCAAATTACGGAGATTCAATAGCTTTTATATTTTGTTATTTTCTAAGGAAAATTTCATTGAGCTCAATTTATATTATGCTTCCCAGCTTCAAGGGCTAAAGCAGGAATTCTCAACCTTTTTAAGACAGGGGCCAGGTCACACTCCCAGGCAGCTTCAGGGGCTGGACAGCCATTTTGCCCTTCCTCCACCACATGGCACTTCCTAGTGTGGTGGAGGCGGTTGGGGGCCACATGAAATGGTGCCGCTGGCCAGTTTGAGAATCCCTGGGGTGAAGAATGTGTTGATGTAGTACAAGTCTTTCTCTATCCTCTCTTCCTATATTCATTAGGCTTTGCTTCACTAAATGTCTACCACAAAAAGAAAAGAATAGGAAGAAGCTTAGATTAACGGCTTCTAGACTGATATGTGTCTCTATTGCTACAACAGAAGACTTTGCATACCAGAAATAACCATTTATGTCAATTGCCAAGTCTGGCTTTGTTTGTTGCTCATAACTGTTGCAAAAAGGATGGTGTCAGCCACATATAATAAATATTGCACTCAGGAATGAGCAAGTGCACAGATCCTGCTGCCGTAACACTATAGCTAAGATACTACTAAATATCCCAACCAAAACAGACCCACAAAACAAATGAGGTTTGTATTGAATATTGATTCATCATTCAACAGTTAATTCAGTAAATCTACTTTAGATGGGATTAGGAATAGAATTTAGGCCAAATACTTTCTAATAGGCTGTAAAAGTGTGGGAGTGCTTTTCACCAACCCTATGATATTGCATGAGGCTTTTCGAGCACCTGGTACAAAATCTTTGAACAAAACTTTTAGTTCCATGACTGTAGTGCTACCTTGGAAGTGCAAACTGAGAAGTATAAAATCCTGCTTTCCATTACTCTGTGCCATGGCCTGGCAGTGAGCAGTATTTCATGTGAAAATAAAATTATAAGTATGGTTATTTTGTGAAAAGTTTTTTTCTCCTCAGGATCACTCTGAAATATTGTAGGTTACCCTGCAGAATAATCCCACACATTTAATTTTGCATCTACACTTGATAACAATTGGATAATTTTTACTTTATGAACTCTACCATAAAGTAGCACTCACTCACATTGCCTATGTGCCACTTTCACAGTACAGTATTTCCTACACATACAGTAACTCTTTTCCTTACTTCCGTGCATAACATTTTAACATGCCTCGCTTAGTTTGGGAGGGATTTTTTTAAAGCAAAAAACAACAAAATATTTTCTTAAACTAGGAGAGTTTTGTTTTCTACGCAAGTCACCCTGACATACTTTTTGGCAATACTGTAGTCTGAAGAAACTGTCTCATGCTCATCTAGTCTTCCTTAAACGTGTCACCCTCCATATGTTCTGGCCTACCCTTCCATCATGAGACCAGCCCTACAGTGCCCAAGGATAATGGGAGTTGTCTTCCAACTTTAACTGGAGGGCACCAAGTTGTGGAAATTTGACACCCACTGTGGGCTGCACCAAGGTCTCAACCTGGTTTCTTCTAATCCTTGTTTTTGGAGGTGGAAGTTGGGCTGTTGCTGTGTAGGAGCCCTGGTGGTATAGTGGGTAAACTGCTGTCCTGTAATCAAAAGGTTGGAAGTTCAATCCTAACCAGGGCTCAAAGTTGACTTAGCCTTCCATCCTTCCAAGGTCGGTAAAATGAGTACCCAGCATGGTGGTTAAAGGTAAAGATTTTCCTTGCTCGAAAGCCAGTCGTATCTGACTCTAGGGTTTAGTGCTCATCTGTTTCAAAGCTGAAGAGCCAGCGCTGTCTGTTTCTGTAGACGTTCCCGTGGTCATGTGGCAGGCGCGACTAGACACCAGAGTGCACAGAACGCTGTTACCTTCCCACCGAAGTGGTCTCTATTTATCTACTTACAATTTCTTGCTTTCGAACTGCTAGGTTGGCAGGAGCTGGGACAAAGACGGGAGCTCATTCTGTCCTGCAGTACTCAGGAATCGAACTGCTGACCTTTCCACCTCCCAGTCAACGTCTTAGCCACTTGAGCCAATGCTCAAATGGCAAACTAATTAGCAAAATTTCAATTAACTTGTGAACCGCCCAGAGAGCACACTAAGCGCTATGGGGCGGTACATAAGTGTGATTGCTTTGCTTAACTTTGCTAAAGTGCTGTCCTGTAACCTAAAGATTGGAAGTTCGATTCTGACAAGGGCTCAAGGCTGACTTAGCCTTCCACCCTTGAGGTCGGTAAAATGAGTACCCAGCACGGTGGGGGCAAAATGCTAATTAACTTACGAACCGCCCAGAGATAAGAGTACACTAAGTGCCATGGGGCAGTATAGGAATGTGATTGATTGATTGCTTTGCTTCTCTCATCCTCGCTGTTATAAGTGAGCAACCCACGATGAGCCAGATAAGGGGACACAGCCTGAGACCCCCACGGAGACCCCCCGCAAAGCTGCCTCCGTCAGAGGGAAACGGGAGCCACCTTTCCCCCCAAATAATAATAATAATAATAATAATAATAATAATAATAATAATCATAACAACAACAACAACAACAACAACAACCCTCCACACTCAAAACGCAGAGAGGGAAACATTTTTTTTAAAAAAAACCATTAGGGGAAAATAAGAATTAAAATTAAAATTAAAGAGAACATTAAAAAAGAAATTACAGAGGGAAAAATAAAGAAGGCTGAGCTCAACGGCACAGTTCCACAGAGAAGTGACGCACCCACCCGGAGGTGGGGGAGGAAAGTTCTCTCACCAGGCAGGGCTGGAAGGAGGCTCGGTGTGTGTGACTGAGACAGAGGCGGGGGAGGAGGGGGGGGACTGAAATCTGAACGGCCGCTTCCGCCTCGCGCGCGGAGAGAGATAGGGGAGGAACGGTCGGAGCGCCAAGGTTCCAGCCAGCGGGACGGACGACGGCGCTCCTCCGCTCGTGCCTTCCGCGTGCGTGCGTGCGTGAGTGCGCGCGTGCGTCTGTATGTGTGTGCGTGCGCCCGCGCGCCCTCCACAAAAGGCCTCGTGCTCCCAGCTGCTGCTCCTCCTTCCGCCCCGCGCCCCTTTGACGAAAGAAGGAAGAGCGGGGGGGCCGCGCCCCTTACCTCATCTCATTATTGTAGCGCTCGGCCGCCCCAGCGTCCCCTTCGCCCCCTCCAGCTCCGCCGCCTGTAGAACCGCCGCCGCTACTACCGCCGCCGCCTCCTCTTTCCGCCATCACCAGCCGCGATCCTGCCGCCGCACACGCCCACCCTCGCCCAAGCCTACTTCTTCCTCATTGGCTGCCCGGCACGTCAGTTACAAGACAAAAGCAGCTCTGCCTGGCCTGGATTGGCCCCCGCCGCCGCCATTTTTGAATGAGGGGTGGGGAGAGGGGCAGTGACTGGCTGGCTAGCGTGGCTCAATGGCCCATCCGGTTAGAGCCGTTGGACTCAGGGCGCCCCCCAGTGGCCCGGCCTGGTGAATGAACTCTGAACCCGGAGCGGATCCGATTCCGAAGGCAAAGGTGGCGCCCGCGCCCACAAGCAGAAGGAAGAAAAAGGGAACGGCGTTACCACGGCGCACCTAAAGAAACCCAGCGTTAAATACGAGAAGTCGAAGATGCTTAAGACTCCAAGTCATTTTTCATTCATGCGAATCAATAAAATGATTTTAATTTGGTTTTTGCATGTTTAAAAAGAAAAAAAAATGGTAATTCCAATTCCAGTCCAGCTGTTCTATTATAAAGGGTGTGTGTGTGCGCGCTACGTTCCACCTTAACCAGCGTTGTTTTCTTCCCCAGAGAATCTTGCATTATTACAATATGCCCGAAATATTACAGCCTCCTCCTGCCAACCTAGCAGTTCGAAAGCAAGAAATTGCAAGTAGATAAATATATGTACAACTTCGGTGGGAAGGTAAACAGCGTTCCGTGCGCTCTAGTGTCTAGTCATGCCTGCCACATGACCACGGAAATGTCTGCAGAAGCAGACAGCGCTGGCTCTTCGGCTTTGCAACAGATGAGCACTGAACCCTAGAGTCCGATACGACTGGCTTTCGAGCAAGGGAAACCTTTACGACAGCTTCGGTTTAGTCTTGTTACCTGGCTGGTGCTGAGATGTCAGGCTTAAATTGAGCTAGAATCCACCTGTTGGCTTGTCTGGCGGTATAAAGCGTTCCTCCTTTTTCGCCAGCGTTCATTAGTCGCCCCCATTACGCGTGCATTCACAATATTCGCACATTAGTCGTGCCCCGAATTTAATTTCCGCGCCAAACACCTTCAGGATGCAATAAACACGGGTCTCCTTAAATTGCTCTCACGCCCACCATGCACCGGCTTCGCTGGTAAGTGTTTTTAAACTTTATTTAAAAGTTCTTACTTTAGAAGTAACACTTGAGGGGGGAGCCACAAATTCTTTATTTTTGCTTGCTAGACAGGCACTTTGCTTTCTCATGTGACGTCTATGGTTAAGAGTTGCCTACCCGCCCCACTGGGGGGGGGAGGAAATACCAGTGAGTCCGGAAGTTCAGGGTAAAGTAGCCCTCTTTTCTTTTCCAATCTCTGAATTAATCAAGTGGGAGTGCGAAGAGAATCTTGGGTAAAGCAGAGACAACGAAAAAAAAACCCCTAGAGCTGTTAAACGTAGTAACAAATCTAGTGGGCGGAGGGTTACACTGTCCAATAGGAAAGCAGGACAGAGATCACGTGTCACAACCAAGGCGAGAGTAACCATGGAGGTATAAAAAAATGGGGACTGCAGCTATGAAATAAAAAGGCGACTGATTCTTGGGAGACAAGCCATGGGAAACAGTGAAAAGCAGAGACATCACATTGCAAACAAAAATTAGAATAGTCAAAGCAATGGTTTTCCCAGTAGTAATGTATGGATGTGAGAGCTGGACAATTAGGAAAGCTGAACGCAGAAGAATAGATGCCATTGAAATGTGATGTTGGAGGAGAGTTTTGAGAGTCCCCTGGACAGCGAGGAGAACAAATAGGTCAATCTTAGAAGAAATCAACAATAACTGCTCATTGGAAGGTCAAATAGTAAAAATGAAGCTAAAGTACTTTGGACATCAAATGAGAAGGGAGGACTCACTTGAGAAGGCCTTGATGCTGGGAAAGGTTGAGAGCAAAAGAAGAAGGGAGGCCAAAGATGAGATGGCTAGATGGTATTTTTGGTGTCTTGCACGGAAGACAAAGAAGGAGTCGCAGTGAGGACTAACACAGGTTTATTGGTTGATGATCAGGATGAACATGTGGTAATGGCGGAGGTACATCACATTATATACAGTAGTGCAATACATTTGAATCTTGTTGCACGGTAGCTTATTGGCTGCTACCGGCGTGACGTCGTCCAAGTCACGCCCCTCTTCCGTAGTTGTTTGCTTGTGCGGGAGAGTTCCCGCGGCTGTTGGTGATTTGAGGAATGAGAACCATAAGAACAGCCTTGCTGGAACAGGCCACAGCCCATCCAGTCCAGCATTCTGTCTCACACAGTGGCTCACCATTTCCTTCAGGGTATTCCCAAGCAGATGCCTTCACCTGCTTAGGATTCCCTGGAAATGATATTGAGAGATATCCTGCCTATCTCTCCAACCCGGAGGTTGTCCTTAAGTATCTATTATTATAGCCATTGATACTCTTGTCCTCCATGAACTTGTCTAATCCTTTCTTAAAGCTGTCAAGACTGACAGCTGTCACCACTTCTTCTGGCAGGGAGTTCCATAGGCCAGTAATCCTCTGGGTGAAAAAGTACTTTCTCTTATTTGTTTGAGAACTAGTACCCAAAAGTTTCATGGAGTGTCCCCTAGTTCTAGTGTTATGCGATAGGGAAAACAGTTTTTCCTTATCTACTTTGTCCACACCGTGCATGATTTTATAAACTTCAATCAGGTCACCTCTTAGACGTCGTCGTTCAAGAGTGAAGAGGCCCAACCGTTGCAGCCTCAGATGGTAAGGAAGGTGTTCCAGTCCCCTAATCATTCTGGTTGCCCTCCTCTGCACTTTTTCCAGCTCCATAATATCCTTCTGGAGGTATGGCGACCAGAACTGTACACAGTATTCCAGATGGGGCCTCACCATAGATTTATAAAGAGGCAAAATGACACTTGCTGACTTATTTTCTATACCCTTCCTAATGATCCCTAGCATTGAGTTTGCTTTTTTCACTGCTGAGGCACACTGGGTTGACACCTTCATTGAGCTGTCCACCAGGACACCAAGGTCCCTTTCCTTGTGAGGGGGGACTCATTAGTGGCTCGGTGTGGGCTCCGCGGTGACCTTGCAGTGGGGGACGGGAATGGAATGAACAGTTGGGAAGTGAAACCCTGCCTACCGTTTGAGGAGCTTGGGGTCCCCCCCAGTACGAATCTCGGGACCGACGAAGAGGCCCTCGTGGCCTCGCCACCCCCGTTACCTGCCCGGGAGTTCTAGAGACTGTGGTGGGCGGACTCCCCCCCGTTGCCTGTCTTGGGGGTGTTTGTCTCTGGGGAGCTGGCGCTATGGGATATTCCAAAACAAAAGGACTGGGGGGACTGGAGGTACCAGGGGTTGAACTGAAACCCCTCTTCTCGCTAGGACGGGTGGGGGACCACTCCGCTACACCCCCCTGGTACTGCAACTCATAATCATAATCAAACTGATCCCTCTCTTTCAAAGTATCCTCCTCTGTGGTCGAGAACCCAGGGTCTGCATTTGAATCCGCGGGTTCCGCTGTGTCTCCCCCTTGGGTAACGCGGGTGGGGGAGGACCTTAACGCTGATTCCCCTTCCCTGGTGACTCGCCTTCTGAGTTGGTCGGCGTGCCTTCTCCAGAGTAGACCCGAGCTAGTCTCGACCCTGTAGGATACTGGCCCCGTCTGCTCAATGATTGTCCCTGGAACCCACGCTGGCCCCGAGGCCGCGTAATTCCTGCAGTGAATCGGGTCCCCTACCGAAAAACTTTTGGAGCTCTCTCCCCCTATGTTTATATTCCTTCCTTCATCCTCCACCCTGGACGGATCCATCCGGTCAAAAAGTGTTACCGGACGCCTCCTCATGAGGAGTTCGGCTGGGGAAAATCCTGAGGCTAGGGGGGTTGTCCTGTAACAGATGAGGAACTGACACAGATGAAGGTTCAACTCACCGGGACCCATGCGCCGCAGTGCGTCTTTCGTAGTGCGCCCTTGGCGCTCTACCTGACCGTTTGTGGCGGGGTGAAACGGGGCAGCGGTAATGTGCCTGATGGCATTCCGCTCAATAAACGTCTTGAACTCTGCAGACGTGAAGGTACTAGCGTTATCGCTAACAAGGACGTCTGGCAGGCCGAAACAGGCAAAAAGCTTGCGCAACTGTTTAATGGTTGCCGCAGAGGAGGTGCTGTTCATGGGGATTACCTCCAACCACTTGGAGTAGGAGTCGACTACCAGCAGAAACATGGCCCCGCGGAAAGGGCCAGCGAAGTCAACATGAATCCGGGACCATGGCCCGCGGGCCGTGTCCCATTCCCTATGGGGTAACCGGGACTCCTCGGGCCGAGAGCTCTGGCAGCTCTCACACGTGCCCACTAAACGTTCTATATCCGCGTCTATCTGGGGCCACCAGAAAAAACTCCTGGCCAGAGCCTTGGAGCGCACGATCCCCGGGTGACTGGTATGCAGTAGCTTCAGTACCTTGGCCCTCAGTTTCTCTGGGATAACTACCCGCTGGCCCCAGAGTAAGCAGCCCTTTCCAGGGAAAGCTCTACTCTCCGCCTGACAAATGGCTTGAACTGTTCCTCGGGGGAGTAGTGGGCCACCCTTTCCTCACCCAGGAACTAACTTGGGCCAGCATCTTGTCGGCCGCCGTGGCTTTGGCGAGGTCGGCCGGGAGAATGGGGGGTGAGTCGAGAGACTCGATCAGTAGGATTTGGTGGTCCTGCTCTACCTCGCATGTGGGGTCCCCTACACTAGGGAGGGGAGATCGGGACAGTGCGTCCGCATGGGAGATCTCCTTCCCTGGGCGATAGACCAGCTTGTACTGGTAGGCGTTGAGGAAGATGGCCCAACGCAGCATCCTGGGGGAGAGAATTTGCGGTGTGGGTTTGCCGGTAGTGAAGATCCCCAGAAGTGGCTTGTGATCCGTCACTACCGTAAACTCGCGGCCGTATAAAAAGTCATGGAACTTTTTTGTTCCCGCGATGATGGCTAGGGCCTCCCTATCAGTTTGCGCGTAATTGCGCTCGGCCTTCGAGAGGGACCTTGAATAGTACGCTACCGGGGCTTCCCGCCCGCTCTCCAACACGTGGCATAGAACCGCCCCCACTCCCACCGGGGACGCATCACAGACTAGGACTACTGGCCTCCTAGGGTCAAAGTGGGTCAGGACAGCACTCGAGGATAGGAGTGCCTTCAGTTCCCTAAAAGCGTTTCCCACTCCGCCAAATCAACTGGAACCAAAATCCCCTGCCCCACCAATTTGTCCAGTTCCGCCTCGATCTTGTCCTTGAGGGCGAACGGCACTCTTCTTGGCTTGAGGCGTATGGGTCGGATTTCTGGATCCAAGTCAAATGAGACTGGGGGCCCCTTGTAAGTCCCGAGCCCCTTCTTGAAAACGTCCGGGTGTGCGTTACACACGTCCCGCATTGGGTCAGTCTCTATGGCGTTAATGCCGGACAGTTCGATTCCTAGGGGAGCGAACCACTGCGTTCCCAAAAGGCAGCACCTCCCCCCCTTGAGGACCACTAGGGGCAGTTTCTCGTAGTAATTCTTGAACTTCACCTTGAAGTTCCCCACCCCCAGCACTGGGATCCCGTTCCCTTGCACGTCCCGTAGGTGTGACCTCATGGCCCGCAACTTGGGCCGCGCATCTGGGGGAATGCGCATAAACTCCTTTTGGGACAGGATGGAATAGGACGACCCCGAGTCTATCTCCATCCTCACTGGAACCCCCTGTAACTGTACCTCTACAAAAAAACGCCGGTGCTCCAGGCCCACGCGGTTCACGCCTGCCATGCTGTGGTCGTCTGAGACCTTCCTGGTGCCTGCCGCCTTCCGTTGGTGCGTCTGGGGATGGTTCAAATTGCCCTTGTCCTCGACTCGCCCGCGCCTGCACACTCGGGCGATGTGTCCCTTTCGGCCGCAGTTGTGACACTCGGCCTTTCGGAACGGACACCTTGTGCGGTCGTGGGACGCCCCACAACCGTCGCAGCAGCGGTCTTGCCGCTCGCGGGTCTGTCGCTTCTCTCCTCGCTTCTTGACCCGCTGGATGTCGTCATCCTCGCTGGAGCAGGGGTCTGCCGTAGTGGACGACTCCTCAGACGCCGTTGGTGTGCCGGCGGGCGGCTTGGGGGCCTGCCAGGCCATTTTCGCTGGTGTCCGCCGGGCCGCCTGGACTGGTGACTTGGCCCTTTCGGACGTGGCCCCTTGGGACTTGAACACTCTGACCCCGCTCCTGGCCGCTTTGGCCGCTTGGGCCTCCCGCAGTACCTCATTGAACGTGAGGCAATAGTCGCGGGTCATGAGCTTCTGCTGAAGCTTCTCGTCCCTCAGGCCACACAGCATGCGGTCTCGGAGAGCTTGGTCTAGGTCGTCCCACTGGCAGTGCACCGCTGCAAGCCTGAGGGCCGCCGCGTAGGCGGACACGGATTCGCCCGGTCACTGGTCTCGCCTGTGGAACGCGACCCGGGCCGGGAAGATCGACACGGGAGGCTGGAAATGCTCGCCCAACAGCCCCAGCATGCGGTCGATGGGCACCTCTTCTACCTTCTTGGGGGCCACCAGGTTCATCAGGATGTGCAGCGTGGCCGGCCCCACCTGGGCCAGGAAGTAGGAGCGCATCCTCGCGTCGTCGTCGACGCCCGCGGCTTCCATCGCGTGCCGGAACTGGCACTCGTAGAGCTCCCATTGTTCGGGCTCGCTGACATCGAACTGGTAAGGCTTGACCTTGGGATTCGCCATTAATCCCACCTTCGTCGCCAATTTGGTGTCTTGCACGGAAGACAAAGAAGGAGTCGCAGTGAGGACTAACACAGGTTTATTGGTTGATGATCAGGATGAACATGTGGTAATGGCGGAGGTACATCACATTATATACAGTAGTGCAATACATTTGAATCTTGTTGCACGGTAGCTTATTGGCTGCTACCGGCGTGACGTCGTCCAAGTCACGTCCCTCTTCCGTAGTTGTTTGCTTGTGCGGGAGAGTTCCCGCGGCTGTTGGTGATTTGAGGAATGAGAACCATGTGAGTTGAACGCTCGCAGCTGCCCTCTATGGGCAACTAACTCGCGTTCCTTTAACAGCTGGGCTACATTGTAATTGTGGTCAGGTTACATTCATACATTTCTTAAAGCAACATTGTACATACATAACAGTATTGTAGACACAATGGGCACAGAACTGGGAAGGCTGAGGGGGGTGGTGGAGGACAGAGGCGCCTGGAGGACAATGGTCCATGGGGTCGCAAAGGGTTGGAATCAACTGTGTGACTGAACAACATAAGAAACAGGAGATGGCACTACAGGCTTTTGCTGTATTCTGCTTTGAAGCCAGTGGGCGTGGCCTGCCGCCATATTAGGTGGACCAAAACATTAGACTCCCATTTACTATTGCTTCTTGTGTTGGAGGGGGTGTGGATTGATCCCCTCTCCTGGGTCCCCTGGGTATGGGAGGTTTGGGGGGGGACAAAAGGGGTCTGTCCCCCCAACTCTTCCAGAACCAAGGGGCTGGCAGAGAGGGGATCCCCCCGCAGGACACCCCGTTATTAAAGAGAAGAAACCAAGCGGTTTCTTCTCTTCAACAACGGAGTGTTCAAGGGGGTGGTGGAATCGATCACCTCTCCCGGGTCTCCTGGGTCCAGAAGGGTTGGGGGACAGACCCCTTTTGTCCCCCCAACCCTTCCAAACCCAGAGGACCAGGAAGAGGGGAACAAATCCACCCCCCCCCCAACACACCGTCCGTTTCAAAAACTTCACAAGGAAGTTGCCCTTGGTGGTTCTTAAGGGGGAGGGTGTCCAATTGTCTTCTAGGGACCCAGTGGTTTGAACTGCTGGGAATTGCATTGACTGGCATCAAGGTCCAAGGTGATCCCATTCAGGATGTGTGCAATGCACATCCCGCAATCTTCGAGAAAGGACTGGGGGAGTACCTTTCACACTAAAGGACAAAATCGAAGTGGAACTGGACAAACTGGTGGGTCAGGGGATTTTGGTTCCGGTGAACTCCGCAGATTGGGAGACACCGATTATAACTGCCATGAAATCTAACAGGGAGGTTAGAATTTGTGCTGATTTACAAGTGTACTATCAATAAGGTAATTCGCCCCAATGCCTACCCGGTGCCGGTAGTTAGCCACTTGCTGGCCAAGTTACATGAGGGTAAATGCTTTGCGAATTAAGCGCAGGCTTACCAACAGTTAACCATTACACCTGTGGCCGCAGCTGCCCAGATGATAGTTATGCACAAAGGTGCGTTTAAGGTGACATGCCTCCAGTTCGGCATGAACTCAGCCCCCGGAATATTTCAGGCGCTTGTGGAACGCCTCCTTAAGTGTCTCCCCGGGATCTTGCCATATTTTGACAATGCATTGATAACAGCTGGGGATGAGTCGGAGCTAGCCCAGAGGCTAAACCAGGTACTATCTGTGTTCGAGATGGCTGAGAAGGGACAAATGTGTGTTCTACGCAAACGAGGTTGAGTTTCTGGGGTTTCAAATCACCCCCAACAGGGTAAAACCTTCAAAATCCAAAGTAGCGGCAGCACAGGACGCCCCCAGGCCAGTCACCAAACCAGAGCTACAGTCGTTCTTAGGGCTCCTGAACTTCTACCACGGAAGGCATCCGTGGCGGAACTGCTGCACTGCTTACTGAAGAAGGATGCAGTCTGGCAGTGGGGGGGGAGGGTCAGGAGCGGGCGTTCAATGAGTTAAAGCGGCTTCTCTCTTCCAAGGCGATATTAACTCATTTCGACCCCAGAAAGCCTATAGTACTTGTGTGTCATGCCTCACCAGTGGGGGTCAGGGCTGTCCTCTGCCCCGTGCTCGAGAACGGGAGGGAGGCACCGATTGCATTCTACTTGAAATCCCTCTCAAAAGCAGAGCAAATCTATGCACAGACGGATAGGGAAGCCCTCGCAATCATCGCAGGGACGAAGAAATTCCATGATTTCTTGTATGGGAGGGAGTTCACCATTGTCAAAGACCACAAGCCCCTCCTGGGATTCTTTGTCACGGCCAAGCCCACTCCCCAGATTCTAACCCCATGAATGTTAAGGTGGGTGATTTTTTTAAATGCATGCTAGTTCACACTGGTACACCACCCAGGGAAAGACATCGCTCATGCGGACGCGCTTTCCAGGTCTCCCTTACCGGAGCTGGGGGAACCCAAGTGCAAGGTTGAGCAAGATCACCAGGTGCTGCTCATAGAGTCTCTCGACTCGCCCCCCATCGTGCCTTCAGAGATCGCTAAGGAAACCACCAAAGACAAGGTTCTGTCTCAGGCGTTAGCATGGGTAAAGAAGGGTTTGCCTGCAGCGTCCCCACCCGAGGAACTGGCGTTGTTTTTCAGGAAACGTTTCGAGCTTTCGCTTGAGAGAGGATGCCTCCTCTGGGGCCAGAGGGTGGTAATTCCCGAGGTTCTCCAAGCCAAAGTGCTCCATTTCGCTTGAGAGAGGATGCCTCCTCTGGGGCCAGAGGGTGGTAATTCCCGAGGTTCTCCAAGCCAAAGTGCTCCATTTGCTACACACGAGTCATCCGGGAATCGTGAAGTTGAAAGCTCTGGCAAGGAGCTATTTCTGGTGGCCTAATATAGATAAAGACATAGAGCAGTTGGTGGGTGCGTCTGAGCTGCCAACGCTTACGGCCCGAGGAGCACAGATTACCTCCCAGGGAGTGGGACACAGCCCGAGGACCATTGCCAAGGGTCCACGTGACTTTGTATGGCCTTTCCAGGGTACCATGTTCTTGCTAGTGGTGGATGCTTTCTTGAAATGGCTTGAAGTCATTCCAATGTGAAACACATCCTCCGCAGCCACAATCAAACACCTGAGGAGGGTGTTCGTATGTTTTGGCCTGCCCAGTGTGTTAATTTCGGATAACACATCCATTTTCATGTCCGCCGAATTCCAGGCATTCCTTGAGCGGAATGCAATCAGGCATGTTACCTCCGCTCCTTTTCACCCTGCCACAAATGGCCAAGTAGAGCGCCTGGTCTGCACTACAAAGGAGGCACTAAAGAGGATGGGTCTGGGGGACCTGGAGCTACAGCTCTGCCAATTCCTCATAGGCTATAGGGTTACTCCGCTGGCATCAGGGCAATCCCCCACGGAGATCCTAATGCAGAGAAGAATCTCAACATTGTTTGACCATTTGGATCCTTCCAGGGTGGAGGATAGAGGCACGAATGTGGCGGTAGATCAGAGAAAGGTGTTCGGGGCAGGCGACCCAGTGTACTGCAGAAATTATGTGAGCTCAGGGCCAGCGTGGGTACCCGGGGAAGTGGTGGAACAAACTGGACCAGTATCGTATCAAGTTAAGACAGGATCGGGGCTGCTGTGGCGGAGGCACACTGATCAACTTAGGAGAAGAGTTACGGAAGCCACAGGGGTAAGTCGGTACCTTGACGAGTCAGCGTTAGGGTTGCCCCCCACCCACTTAACCCTAGGGGGGAATACAGGACTCAGTTTGACAGACTGCATAGACTTTCAGGAGAACATCTCCCAACCCGGAGATGAACAACCCCAGTTTGATTTTTTGTTTCAGGATGGGTGGAGTTTTCGTGAGTGTTCCCCCACTCGTCCCAGTGAGCAGCAGGGTTTTGAGTTGTCCCAAAGGTCCCCCCATCCTCCCCGACTCAGAGATACCACATCCCTGCCCTTGCCGGGGTTCGATGGGACACTGCAGTTTTCACAGAGGGAAGGTTCAGGCGCAGCAGCTGACTCCAGCAGCACTGCCGAATTGACCGGACGACCGCAGCACGCCCGCCGGCCCCCACAATGGTTGAGGGACTTTGTCCCATCCTAGGGGGGAGGGATGTTGTGTATGCATGCAGTTCAGCTGTTCGCCCATTAGCGCAGCTGAGGGAGCTCACGTGGCTCCAATTCATCCAATGATTAACTAGCGTGGGAAACCTTCCCGCCACAGGTGAACTATGTCAGGTATGCAGTACGTCAGAAAGATGTCACTGATATTGTAACCAATGGGCGCCTTCGGGCGAGATTCAAATGTATCAGGTACTATATATATAAAGGGGCAAGGCTCCGACATTGCCTCATGTACAGATTGATCATGTTGCAATAAAGTTTTGTTTGGCCCATCTGCTGGCTTGTGTGCAATCAATCTGCCTACATCAAAGTCCCCCCAACCCTTCTGGAGCCAGGTGAGCCAGCGGAGAGGGGGATCGCAACTCCTCACCCACTGATATTAAAGGGGAAACCCCAATCTACTTTCACGACTCCACACAAAGCACCATAAGGCAATGTTTTGGGCCCACTAACATGGCGGACTGTCAGATTAGTTGGCTTGAAGTTTGTGACGTCATGTCATCTCCTGTTTTTTTATACCTCCATGAGAGTAACAGGGCTTTTTGAGTCCGGTTCCCGGGTTGACATCAATGCCGCTCTATGTGTTGAGTTTATTGCTCTGTCTGTCTTGACTCTTGATCTACTGTACGTTAGCTGTGAGGAATTACAGAACATCTGTCTTATTGCTGATATTAGTGAAAGAGAGAAATAAGAGAATAAACCATATGAATGTAAATTATCAAATTCATCATTTGTATTGAAGCTCTCTTGGTTACATGTTATAGCTTCTAAGTTTCAACAAGATAAGGAAGCATCAAGCTTCTTAAAGAGATGAACAATGAAAGCGAAAACTTTTTACTCCTCCCACCAAGACATAATAAACATTTCAGCACCATGAGAAAACTAGTAAGGATGCATTTTAACTAGAATGAAAATTAATATGGTAAGATACAAAAGAGAAATAAACTATAGAATAATTAGAAAATTATACCTTTTTTAAACTGTCTCAGTTCTCTTCCAAGCACGTCTTATCTCTATGATAGGTCCAAAACCTAATCAAAATAATTGCAGAAAGCATAAACATACAGCTTCCTGATGACCTTCAATCAAGGCTATTATCGAGCTATACAAATTACAAACAAAGCTTCACAGATTGCATTTTAAACAAATAATTTCATTTCATTTTTTAATTAATAAAATATGACGGGTGTGTATAAACATTTGAGAAAAACCTATACAACAGCCCAGTTAGGTAATACTACTAGTTTCCACTTAGCTTATATAAGAAATATCCTGGTACGGAGGAGACCTCACAGGAGGAGGAGGAAGAGGCCTGTCACCCCTGCAGATAGATGGTCTGGACTTCAGGACCTCTAGCTCCCCAGTGGATTGGACAGAACACCCAACCAAGCCAAAGATACACCACAAACCCTTCTATTTAGGGAAAGGGAACAGTGGTAGTGACAATGGGTGGAAGCTCAGGAGGCCTGGCACACAGGCTGGGTATTGGACAAGCATGAGAAGGGAGCATAGCCAGGATATGCCCAGCCAGGTGCTCTCACTGCCAGCAGCACATTGTGTGGTACTAAAGGGAATATGAAGATCTGGGGAAGAGTAGAGATAGTGAACTGTCAGCAGACCCTGACTGTAACTAGTTAAAACTGCATTAAAAAAACTACAGTAAAAAATTATATTAAAGTTTTTTTACACCTCAAAAAGCATTGATAGATTTCTAATGTTATTTGCTATACTGTCATTTACAAGATCAATTGGGGTTGGACACTATTAGGTTTATAATTTATATTTGTGTTTGTGTGTTTTCTTACTTTTCTGGGTATTTGTTTGTATTATGTTATGTTTAATTAATCAGTATAACCATAATTCAAGTCTGTGCTCCAACTACATATGCTGAAGATGAAACTGAAAGCTTTTATGCAAACATCCAAGAGGAAACTGATCACACATCAAAACAGTACATGCTTATACTGAAAGATGACTGGGATACAAAAGGAAAGAACAAAACAGAACAAAATGTTGTTGGAAAATTCTGCCCAGGAGACAAATTTATAGAGAATGAGTTCTGTGAAGCCAACAATCTTTTTATTACAAATGCATACTCCAGACAACTGAACAAATGGTTGTATTTGTCGTGATTCGGCTACAGTATTAATTGCCATAACCAAACAGTCATCATAAAATAATCAAAGATGTATATTATCCCCTTATCTGTTCAATTTGTATGCAGAACATATATGGAAAGCCAGTCTAGATTCAGATGAAGAAGAATGAAAATTGGTTGGGGAAAATATCAATAATTTAAGATACTGTATGTAGATGGTAGATTTAATGGTAGAAAACAAGAATGGCTTAAAATAATTTAATGAAAGTGAAAAATAGAAAATGTCACAGCAGAACTGCAGTTGAATATCAAGAGAAAAATGGTTACAGAAGAAATGCATATATTTTAAAATTGACAGTGAAGAAATTAAAATAGAGAAATAATTTTGTTCAATCATGAATGCAAATGGGGACTACAACCAAGAAATCAGAAGAAGAATGAGATCCATAACTCAGCAATAAAGGAATTAGAAAAGATCATCAAGTGTAAGGAGATATCAACTGGCAGTGCTGGGCATCAGCCGGTCCGCCCCAGTTTGATTGGACCAGTAGCAGACCTGGCTGACCACGGCCCCTCCCCACCCCGCCCACCTCTTCCCAGGAGAGCGGGCGACCCGACGGCATCGGCTCTTCCAATCCTTCTCCTCCAGAGTGGCTGCTGCTGCCTCCTTAATAGGTTGCAGGTGCCGCTGGGGGGTGGGTGGGTGGAGGTGGCGTATTGCGCGCCTGGCCCTGGGGGAAGGGGAAGGGGAGATGACATCACGCACCACCCAGAGGAGCTCGCCTGCCCGCCCCGCGCACCCGCGCCACCGCTCCTTGCCTCCTTCTAGCAGCAGCAGCACTTTCGCAATGCCTGGAGCTAGTCCTGCAGGAAGAGAACTTCCATCCTGCAGGATGTGTCTGGGCATTGCGAGAGGTGTCCAGGCAGCATGGTACAAGCAGGGCAACTCTCGCAATGGCCAGAGTCAGACAGACATCCTGCAGGAAGTTCTCTTCCTGCAGGACTAGCTCCAGGCATCGCGAAAGTTGTGCTGCTGCTGCTAGAAGGAGGCAAGGGGAGCAGCAGTGGGGGCGCCCAGGGCGGACATCCAAGCTGCTCTGGGTGGCATGACATCAGCTCGCCCTCCCTTTCCCCCCAGGCGCGTACATGCAGCAGCAGCCGCTCTGGAGGAGATTGGAGAAGGAAGAGCCGTTGTCGCGTTCCTGGGAGGAGGTGGGCGGGATCGGGAAGCAGCAGCAGGCTGAACTCGCTGGACCTGGAGGACTAAAGGGGGAGGGAAAGCCAAAGCCGTCACGTGAGCACTCCTTCCTCCCCTCCCGGTGTGTCTTTTTGTTTTGTTTACTCCCCCCCCCCCCGTGTGTGTGTAGGGGAGCAGAGGCTAAAGGGATTTCCCGGGGGGGGGGTAGCAGTGAGTGTTTAAGGTGCCAAAACATTTTTGTGTTTTTGTTTTGTTTACCTCCTGATCTGCTTGCACATAATAAAACTTTAGAATTGGTGCCATTTTATTCTGTGCAAGCATATCAGAGAGTAAACAAAAAAAATGTTGTGGCACCTTAAAGACTCACTGCTGCTTCGAGGTAGACTGCAGCTGGCCCAGTGCACTCCACGGTAAAACAGAGATGACCACTGAACCCTAGAGTTGGATATGACTAGCTTTCAAGCAAGGGATACCTTTACCTTGCTTGAAAGCTTGTCGTATCCCACACTAGGGTTCAGGTTGCTCATCTCTGTTTCAAAGCCAAAGAGCCAGCGCTGTCTGCTTTTGCAGACATTTCCATGGTCATGTGGCAGGCATAGCTAGACACCGGAGTGCACAGAATGCTGTTTACCTTCCCACCAAAGTGGTCTCTATTTATCCACTTGCAGTTTCTTGCTTCTGAACTGCTAGGTTGGCAGGAACTGGGACAGAGACGGGAGCTCACTCCAAAATCCAACACTTGGGTCTCCAACTGCTGACCTGCCACCTTCCAGTCAGAGCCTTAGCCACTTGAGCTCAGTGGTTAAGAAGATTGCCTTGTTAGCTGGAAGGCCAACATGACCGTTTGAGCTCCCGTCTCTGTCCCAGCTCCTGGCAACCGCCAATTGATAAATAGGAACCACTTCGGTGGGAAAGATAACAACATTCTGGTGTCTAGTCATGCCTGCCACATGTCCACAGAAACATCTACAAACAGACAGTGCTGACTCTTTGGCTATAAATAGATGAGCACTGAACTCTAGAGTCAGATATGACTGGCAGCTTTGGATCTAACAATAGGTAAAGGTTGCCCTTGCTCAAAAGCCAGTCACATCTGACTCTAGAGTGCAGTGCTCATCTAAATTTACAGCCAAAGAGCCAGTACTGTCTGAGTTTGCAGATGTTTTCATGGGCTATGTGGCAGGCATGACTAGATTGGCCACCCAGTCACATGCCCACCGATTAGGCCACACCCACCAGTTAGGCCACGCCCACGGTGTGGTAGTAAAAAAATTGGTGCCCATCACTGATCACTGGTAACCAAGATCAAGATCATCAACACTCTTCTATTCCTGATCACCATGTATGGGTGTAAAAGCTGCACACTAAAGAAAACTGATGGGGAAAAAATCACTTGTTTGAAATATGGTGTCGGAGGAGAGCCTTGCAGATATCCTTGACTGCCAGAAAGACAAACAAATGGATCATATTAATCAACCCTAAACTATATCTGGAGACAAAAATAATGAAACTGAGGCTGTCTTACTTTGGACACACCATGAAAAATCAGGATTCTCTGGAAAAGACTATAATTTTGGAAAACATTGAAGGCATCAGGAAAAGGAAAGACCAAATGTGAGATGGATTAACTCTCTAAAGAAAGCTGCAGGCTTGAGTTTGCAAGAGCTGAGCAGGGCAGCTGAAGATAATGTTGCCACTGTAATTGACACCCTTTGTGTGTTACTTAAGAAGGACGTTTTGGAGCTCTCTAATTTTTAGGATCAGCGAAGTTGGAGAAGAGACTGTGGTGGCTTAGTGATTAAGAAGCAGAACTTGATGACTAGAAGGTAAACAGGTCAGCAGTTTGAGACCCGAGTGCTGCATGATGGAGTGAGCTCCTGCCAACCTAGCAGTTTGAAAGTAAGAAATTGCAAGTAGATAAATAGGTACCACTTCAGTGGGAAGGTAAATAGCTTTTCATGCATTCAGGTGTCTACTCATGCCTGTCACATGTCAAACATCTACAAATGAAAACAGTGCTAGCTCTTTGGATATAAACAGAGATGAGCACCAAAGCCTAGAGTTGGAAATGATTGGCTTTTGAGCAAGGGCAACCTTTGCCTTTACCTAAGTTGGAGAAGCCATGATGACATGTTACAACAATAACGAGCCCTCTCCAGTCTATGAGCCACTGCATTCTTAGTACTGTACTGAGAAAATAACTCCTAATATGAGACATATGAGACATGTTGAGGAAGTAATAGTTATTTTAACTTTAGTAAAAATGATACAAGTTTAAAATATAAGGCCATTTTTAAAACCCTCCTGTCTCAGTATATTTTTAACATTCAGCAGGAAAAGTCTCCTCATATGATATTGTTTTGGCCACATATTTTGTCTCATTTCAACAAAGCAAAAGGGTTGCAATCTTTTGCTGTTGTCTGTTGGTAGTCAATGGGAGACATCAGGATTTCCAAATTCTGCCTCATATTGAGTCCCAAGTTGAATTAGACAATTTCTGAATCACCAATCTGAATCTTGTGCTTGGGTCCCTGTAATACTCATCCAAATAATCCTGTAATACTCATCCTGTAATACTCATCCACATTGTTTTTGGAAATTTCTCAAATTTTGGATTTCCTCCCAATGTTCTGGACATTCGAAATTCCCATTGTAATATCACATTTAATATCACATACTCAATTCACTCAGTCTATCCTTCTGAAATGATGTACATTTTTCAACTAAGGCTCAATGGAAAACATGTGAATTAAGATTTCTAAATTGAGAAATTTAGATACTAATAGTCAATGGCTGAAATTTTGTTGAGCTGTTCCATATAAGCAGTGGAGATGACATCATCATCAGTGACAAATCACCACTGATTAAAGGCAAATTGCTGCTGATTAAAGATGATTTCAGGGGTACATGTGATTCATTCACTGCAACAAAATTGTGTGTTCCCTGAAATCATGGAAGGAAATTTTTGCCAGTAGTACCAATGTCATCACTGTTGCAGACTTGTAGCTGCACAGTGTAAAACTGTGGTTTGTGTGGAGCAGTGGTTGTGGGCACAGAAAAAGTCTCAGTATAATTATCATAATTTGTGTGTTACTTAAGAAAAAAATACGTTCATGCACACATTCTCATAAATGTTGCTACAAGGGTCTCAGTTATCCTACTGATATAAGTGGGATCATGTTCTAGAAACAATGTTAGAAACACAAATTACAGTACATCTACTGTCATTGAAGTCCCTGGAGAGTTCCATTTCTAACTTATTTTTGCTCATACTTTTGGCCACTAGGAGCTCCCCTTCAACAGTTTATTGCAAGCAAGGTAAATTTGCTATTAAGTACTGTATTCTAATGTTGGTCTTCTAAAGCAGGGGCCTGGGGTCCCCAGCCTTCTTTGCACCATGGACCCAGCTTGAATATGGACAGTGTTCTCACTGTGCACAGGTGGGGGGTGGAGGAAGGAGCCCTGCTGTAGCTCAAAAACAAGGAGGAGGGGCCCAACCACCTGCCAGCCACACTGCAGTGTGGTATCACTGCACACAGGCGGGGAGTTGTTGTGTATATAACTCAAGTGAACTGCGATTGAAAGCGAACATGTAACGCAAGTGAAATGTGAATGAAATCGGATTTAGCGATCCTCCATTTTCCCCTCCCTTTTTCCCTTATGTAAATACACCTCTTGTGTAGATATCGTGGGACTGCGTTCCTGCCGTAGATGTAGCTACTGTTTACTCATTACCCAATCAAGTGTTGTCACCTGGCTGTTTACCTGTACTGACCAATCATGTGGCTCCGCGCCAGGTTTGAATCATTACCTGTTGTATATAAAAGAGCATTGCTCCGCCATTGACCTCATGTTCAGATTGACTACAATCCAATAAATATGTGTTTGGCCCCCTGACTGCTGGCTACTGCGTATCAATCTGCAAACATCAAATTGGCGACAAGGATGAGATTATGGCTTCCCACAGCATCAAGCTACCTTCGTTCGACTCAAGGAACCAGAGATATGGATGCTGTACGAGCGCCAATTCAAGCACGCTATGGCAGCCGAGAAGATAGATGACGAGGAGCAAATGCGCTCTTGCCTCCTCGCACAATGCGGCCTCACCACGCTCGAGGTTGCAACGCACCTCCTGCTGCCCCGGGACATCGATACTGTCCCTCTCAAGGAGATCCTGGCCGTGCTGCAGAATTACCTTCAGCCCAAGGTGTCCATCTACCCGACGAGCGTAGCCTTCCACAGGCGAGACCAGCGCCTAGGAGAGTCCATGGCAAACTACACCGCCGCCCTCAGGTTAGCTGCTGCCCCTTGCTGTTGGGAAAACCTGGAGGAAGCCCTGAGGGACTGCCTGCTGTCCGGGATGCGGGAAGCCCAGCAGAGACTGATGGCCAGAGACCATCTCACATTCAACTCCATCCTGCAGGAGGCTCTGGTGGCTAAAACAGCAAGGTCTGGGGTAAAGGCATTCAAGGCGAAGTCTGCCGCACCTGCAGGGCCCAGGTCCGCTGTGCAGGCCACCCGCCTTTCGCCCCCACACTCGTCCAGCTCATCTTCATCTCTAGCATCCACCTCATCCTCAGGGTCTGGGTCCAGCGACGACGTCCAAAAAATTTGGAGAAAGTTGGCCCAGAAGCAGACCAGCGAGAAGGCCCACTGCCGATGCGACGGCTGCAGAGTGTCCCACGACTGGAAGAAGTGTCCCTTCTGGAAGGCTGAATGCCACCAGTGCGGGTGCCTGGGCCACACTGCAAAGGTATGCAGGTGTCATCGGAAACAGGACCAGGAGCCATCTGAGCGTCCTCAAGGAAAAGGAGGGGCCATTGGAAAGATTTCCAGGGGGGAGCCGACGGTGGGCTGTGTATCCAATGCACACTGACGTTTCTTTGTTGAGGTACTGTTGCAGGGGGTCCCAGTTAGGATGGAGGTGGATTCGGGCACATCCTACTCTATCGTGTCCCAGAAAGAGTTTCTGCGCATTCCCTCCAATGTGCGCCCAAAGCTCAAGGCCTTCAAGACGTCCTTGCGGGATGTGCAGAGCAACCTGATTCCAGTTTGGGGGGTGGGAGACTTTATGGTCAAGTTCAAGGGTTTCACTGAGAAACTGCCCCTAGTGGTTCTCAAGCAGGGCTTGAGCTGCCTTCTGGGGAGCCAGTGGTTTGCTCCCTTAGGGATTGAACTGTCCGGCATCAACGCCGTCGAGACTGACCAGTGCGAGAAGTGTGCAACGCACACCCAGCGGTTTTTGAGAAGGGGTTCAGAAAGTACAAGGGCCCCCCAGTCTCTTTTGACCTGGACCCAGAGATTAGACCCATCCGGCTCAAGCCATGAAGAGTATCCTTCGCCCTCAAAGACAAGATTGAGGTGGAACTGGACAAACTAGTGGGTCAGGGGATTTTGGTTCCAGTGGACTCTGCAGAGTGGGCGACACTGATCGTTGCTGCCATGAAATCCAATGGGGAGGTTAGGATTTGTGCTGATTACAAATGCACGATTAACAAGGCCATTCACCCCAATGCATACCCGGTACCGGTAGTTAGTCATTTACTAGCCATGTTACATGGGGGTAAATGCTTTGTGAAATTGGATTTAGCGCAGGCTTATCAGCAGCTAACAGTCACACCTGCTGCAGCAGCTGCCCAAATGATAGTTATGCACAAGGGTACGTTTAAGGTGACACACCTCCAGTTCGGCGTGAACTCAGCCACAGGAATATTTCAATCTTCAGTGGAACGCCTCCTTAAGGGTCTCCCCCGGGGTTCTCCCCTACTTTGATGACGTTTTGATCACAGCTGGGAGTGGGTCAGAACTAGCTAAGAGGTTGGACAAAGTTTTAACCGTGTTTGAGAAGGCGGGGTTGTGGCTGAGAAGAGATAAATGTGTGTTCCTTGCTAGGGAAGTAGAGTTCTTAGGGTTCAAGATAACCCCCGAAGGAGTTAAGCCCTCCGACTCAAAAGTTGCCACTGTTTGCAACGCCCCTCGCCCAACCACTAAACCAGAGTTGCAGTCCTTCTTGGGGCTGCTTAACTTTTACCATTCTTTCTTGCCAAGGAAGGCTTCCATGGCGGAGCCGCTGCATCGTCTTTTAAAGAAAGACGTGGTTTGGTGATGGGGGAGAGCCAGGAATGAGCCTTTAAAGAGTTAAAACAGCTCCTATCGTCGGAAGCAATCTTAACTCACTTCAACCCAAGGAAGCCCGTGGTATTGGTTTGCGATGCTTCACCAGTGGGGGTGGGGGCCATGCTATGCCACGTGTTGGAAAACAGGCGGGAAGCCCCATTTGCCTTCTATTCAAGGTCCCTCTCGAAAGTAAAGCACAATTACACGCAAACGGACAGGGAGGCTCTTGCGATAGTCACTGGGACCAAAAAGTTCCACGATTTCCTCTATGGTTGGGAGTTCACTATTGTAACTGACTACAAGCCGCTGTTTGGGATCTTCACCACGTCCAAGCCCACACCCCAGATTCTGTCCCCCAGAATGCTTCGGTGGGCAATATTCCTAAATGCTTACCAGTTCACACTGGTCCACCGCCCGGGCAAAGAGATCAGCCATGCTGATGCACTTTCCCGGTCTCCCTTACCTGAGTTAGGGGAGCCCAAGTGCGAGGTCGAGCAGGATCACCAGGTGTTGCTGATCGAATCTCTCGACTCATCCCCAATTGTGCCCACAGATCTCGCCAAGGCTACGGCGAAGGACAAGGTTCTGTCCCTGGTTGTTTCATGGGTAAAGAAAGGGTGGCCCACGACTCCTCCGGCCGAGGAGTTCAAAGCGTATTTCTGAAAGAGGTTTGATCTTTCACTAGAGAGGGGCTGCCTCCTGTGGGGCCAGAGGGTGGTCATTCCTGAGGCTACACATTAGCCACCCAGGAATCGTGTGCTCAAAGGCTTTGGCCAGGAGCTACTTCTGGTGGCCCCAGATAGACGCAGATATTGAACAGTTGCTGGACACTTGCGAGAGTTGCCAGAGTTCTTGACCCGAAGAGTCCCGACTTCCTTCCTGAGAATGGGACACAGCCCGCGGACTATGGTCACGATTACACATCAAGTTCGCTGGTCCGTTCAGGGGCACACTCTTTTTGCTAGTGGTTGACTCCTTTTCAAAATGGTTGGAGGTTATTCCAATGCCCAGTACCTCCTCGGCAGCAACCATTAAGCAATTGTGAAGGCTACTCAGTTGTTTTGGTTTACCCGATGTGCTTGTCTCCAACAATGCCAGTACATTCACTTCCGTCGAATTCCAGGTATTCCTCGAGAGGAATGCGATTCGACACATCACGTCTGCCCCATTTCACCCTGCAACGAACAGCCAGGTTGAGCACCAAGAGCGTACTACTAAAGAGGCACTTCGGCGAATGGGTCACGGGAATTTAGAGTTGCAATTGTGCCAGTTCCTCCTTTGCTACAGGGTAACCCCTCTGGCATCTCCAGCCGAACTCGTGATGCGCAGGAGACCAGTCTCGCTTTTCGACCAGCTAGATCCGACCAGGGTGGAGGATAAGGGGAGGAATGTTGAAATTACACACACAAAGGTATTTGCAACTGGGGATCCAATGCATTGCAGGAATTATGTGGCTGCCAGCCCAACATGGGTCCCAGGGGTTGTGGTCGAGCAAACAGGACCAGTGTTCTACCAAGTAGAGATAGGTATGGGGCTGCTGTGGCGGCGACACGCCGAACAGCTCAGGCATCGGGTCATGGAGTTCCAGGGAACTGAAGGTCTGGGCAATTCAACGTTAGGGTCCTCCCCCACCCACTTATCCCTAGGGGGAGACATGGCAGACAGCCCACTAAGGGAATCGAATTTTGGTCTCATCCATTCTATGCAAACAGGCAGGGAAGAGTACGAAAGCCCAGACCCCGAAAGTTTAGATGTTGAGTTATATGATCAGGGGGAGTTTGCAGAGTGTTCCCCCACTCGTCCAAGAGAGAAGTGGGGCTTTGATTTCTCCCCAGTAACCCCCCGTCCTCTGGTATTCGAATCTACCTCTACTCCCAAACAAACGAGGCAATTTTCTGTTGAGTCGCCCCCTACTCAGAGTAACAGGCGGAAATTTTCTTTAAGTTATTCTCCATCCCTTCCAGGTTTTGATTTAGAGCGATCCCCTGCTCTAGCTGAAACAAAACGGGGTTTTGATTTGGATTATCCCCTCCCGGGTTCCCTTTCAGAAATGGGCCAGTGCGCCCAATGTGCCACTAATGCTACTCGCTCTCCCAATGCGGAACGAGAGTCTGCGGAACCCAAACCCCCCAGTTCCTCCGAGTTCAACCAAGCAGCTGTGTGGCCCAAATGAACATGAAGGCCACCACAATGGTTGAGGGACTTCGTCCCATCCTAGGGGGGAGGGATGTTGTGTATGTAACTCAAGTAAACTGCGATTGAAAGCGAACATGTAACGCAAGTGAAATGTGAATGAAATCGGATCTAGCGATCCTCCCTTTCCCCCTCCCTTTTCCCCTTATGTAAATATTCCTCTTGTGTAGATATCGTGGGACTGCGTTCCCACCGTAGATGTAGCTATTGTTTACTCATTACCCAATCAAGTGTTGTCACCTGGCTGCTTACCTGTACTGACCAATCATGTGGCTCCGCACCAGGTTTGAATCGTTACCTGTTGTATATAAGGAGCATTGCTCCACCATTGACCTCATGTTCAGATTGACTACAATCCAATAAATATGTGTTTGGCCCCCTGACTGCTGGCTACTGCGTATCAATCTGCAAACATCAAAGGAGTGGAGCCCCACCATAGTAAAGCAAGGTGGAGGAGGGGCCCTGCCACCTGCCTATCTGCTATGTCTGAAACCCATGCTCTTGCTCCATTTGCTGGGCAGACTCAGTGGAGCAGGTTGAGGGCAGAAGGCTGCCATTGAGGCTCTTAGTGCCACTCGCCCCCACAGCCCGTTTTCTAGACAGCCTGTGGCCTAGTACCAGTCTGCAACTGCAAATAATGTATCTCTCTTGGTGGTTTGTCCAGTGAAAGGCTTTGAAGACTGAATAAAAAGAGGACCTAAGTGGTACCATCTTTCATTCTCCTTCCTGTGTTCATCCTCTTTGTAGAGGTGCAGCACTTAGGAGTTCATGGCTACCACTATGTAACCCAGGCTCGAGAAGCTTGCTTCTTCCATAAGTGGTTGTATCCTGGTTCTGATCAGCTCTTGCCAATTTGGCCAATGATGATAGAATTGAGTATTTTAGTGCAAACTCAGCATGCAGTAACCACAGAGACAGGAAAGACTATCTTGACCTAAAGGAAATTGTTTTGCATTGTTTGCCTGTAATTACAATTAGAAAGGTTCTTTCCTGCATCAGAGATCACCTGATCCTATTTGCACGTGTTAAGGCTTTTGTTTTGCTTTGACCATGGCTGGAAGAATGACTTTACTTATTTCTAAACCAATTTCATAAAGCACATGTGTCTTCTGACCTCATTTTGTGAATAAATGATATTTTTCTTTCTCTCGTGTGTTAATTAGCTGGGCTAAAATGGGATGAACTGGGAGACTTACATTTGAACATAAAATTGCCTAAAACCTGCCCTGTTTTGCTGTGCAGCTGCTACAAATAACAGATAGACGATGTGAGTAGTTCATCAGCATCTGGAGGACCAAAGATTCCCCAGGCTTGTTTTATGTAGAGCTATAGCAGAATTTAATTCCAATTCCATAAGCGAACATTACAGAAATTTCTGTGACATGTTGGCTTGACAACTCTTGTTCTAAATTATATATGTCCTTGTGCAGAGGAATGTATGAGGCATAGCAAATCACTATATTAACCGGTTGATAGAGGAAATTCCATCAGTGTGTCCGCTCACATGTGGAATAGTTTGGAGGCAAGGCTTTTGTTTACATGTAATGAAGCTGTTCAGAAGTAGGTTTGGAAGCAGACTTATATCAGAGTTTCCCAAGATATTCTAGATCAATGATCCCCAACCTATGGCACATGGGTCGTATGCGACCCCCAAGCTCTTCCTTTGTAGTCTTCCAACCTGCTTGTTTACTGCTACCACCCTCAAGGCATTCCCTTCAAACCCACACTGTTCTTCCTGCCTCAAGTGGCATCATCTACTGCTGTTTTTCCTCTTCTTTTCTTACAAAAAACACAGTAGCTTGTTTCTTCTGCTCTCCATGGCTACGTAACATTATCATTTCTTCATTGACCTCTGAATGTTTACTTTTTATCTAGATTAGTAGGTTACTAAGTCTGTCACATTTTGATTTAAGATGTGGCACTTTTTTTAAGACATTGGGCACTCTATTATGACCTTCATGTCCCAGAGGGTTAGGAACCATTGTTTTAGACCTTTCCCTTGTAATTTGCTGAGATCCACTCAATTTGCTGCATAGATTAGAGGTGGGTGTTTATTTATTTTATTTTCAATTTATATGCCGCCCCACTCGCGAAGTGCGACTCTGGGTGGCTCACAGACATATCAATACACATCAACACAATAATGTTGCTGGATGGGAGGCCTTTCCCATCAACCTTAGGTGGCAGAGCAAATTAGCAGTAAAAAGGATGATGGATGTGAGAGTTATAGTCCTTCAATATTTGGAAGCTGCTAGTTTACCATCTCTTGTACAGATATAAGACTACACCTGCTTAACTAAAAGTAAACACTAGCAAATGTGTATGTAGGTTTTTATGGAGTGTACTGTATATATTTAGAGTGGCAATGCTAGAATATCCTGCCATCCTTCTATTTACTGCAGCTAATACTATTCTAGGGCTAAAAGAAGTTGTGTTCAGTAACAGCTACAGTGAAATACTTATAGGAGATATGGATTGTTGTTTAATTAATTTGTTTAGATTAATTGTTAAGTAAATATTACTGTGACAATTGGCAGAGCTAATATATTGCTTATCTATACCTATAAAAAGGTGCATGGGACGTGCATGTCTGGCATGCACGGCCACACCCATCCCAACCATCCTGTACCAAGCCGCCCACACTTACCTTTTGATCCTGCGAGCATCGCCACAAGGGTCCGGAAGCCGAGAGTGGGGCAAATGCTCCACGAACCCGAACAAAAAAACGCTACGCTTCCCAGCATCCTCCGTGCCATGCAACCTCTCAGCCAATCAGGCTGAAGGGCGCAAGCATGGAGGAGGGGGGCAGCCAGCGCGTGCATAAAAAAACCCCGCTGGCACGCTAACCACTTCCCTCCAGAAGACGAAAGCCGAGAACGGCGCTCCGTTCTCGGCCTTTGTCTCCCGGAGGGAAGCCATCCCCGCAGCCCTGAGGACAAAGGCCAGTGCCAGCCTTGCAGTGTCTTAGGTGGGGCTATGTGGAGGAGGGGGAGCCCCACTTCTCCCCACAGCCCCGGCAATGAAGAGGGGGAGTCCATCTTCTCCCCGCAGCCTTCAGCAGTATAGTGGCGAACAAACAGCTTCCCTCAGAGAGACGAAGGCCAAGAACGGCGCTCTGTTCTCGGCCTTTGTCTCCCGGAGGGAAGCCATTGCCTCCCACAGAAGGTGGGGGCCAAATACCTTGGTCCCCGCCCACCGAGGAAAATGAACCGCTTCCTTCTGGGAGACAAAGGCCGAAAATGGCGCTCCATTCTCTGCCTTCGCCTCCTGGAGGGAAGCCATTGCTTTCCACGGGGGTCGGGGGTCGAAGGCACTGGTGCCTTTGTCCCCTTCCAACCGAATGAAGCGAGCCACTTCTCCAGGAAGCAAGGCAGAGAACAGCATGAGCCACTTCCCCAGGAAGCAAGGCAGAGAACAGCACGAGCCACTTCCCGAGGAAGCAAGGCAGAGAACGGCGCTCCATTCTCTGTCTTCACCTCCCGGAGGGAAGCGAGCCCCTTCCATGGGGGGCGGGGGCTGTAGGCACTGGTGCCTTTGGCACCTGCCAACTGAGGGAAGCAAGCCACTTCCCCGGGAAGCACAGGCAGAGAACGGCGCTCCGTTCTCTGCCTTCGCCTCCCAGAGGGAAGCGAATCCCTTCCACATTCAGCCTTTGCCTGTCGGAGAAGGGGCTTGCTTTCTCTGACAGACAAGGGCCGAATACGGAGCTCCACCCCCCTGTGTGTGTGTGTGTGTGCGCGCACGCGTGTGTGCGTGTGTGTGTGTGTGCGTGCGTGCGCACGCGCGCATGTGTGTGCGTTCACGCACACCCCAAAACCACCCCAACCATCAACACACAAAAAATACCAGTCCAGCACGGCCGGGCAAAAATACTAGTATGTTCTAATATACAGGTACTGTATATCATATATTCTGCCAGGTTTTTGGCAGTGGACTTTATTTATTTATTCACATTTATACCCCACCCTCTTAGTGCAAGCACCACTGGACTGGTTATTTTAAATTGATTGGTGCCATATTTTTTTATTAACCTGTTTTCTGCATTTAATTTTATTTATCATATTGCAAACTGGACATACTTTCCTCCATTACTCTGTGGTTCACAAAGTTCTTTCATGTTGCGATCAGGATAAGGTGTCAACAAATATGATTTATTTTACTGCCAGTGACCATAATCAAAACAATATATAGATACATGTTACAGTATGTGTTTTTAACACTGCTTTTTAATCTAAAAGTAATTCAACATTATGGTTGTTTGTTTTTAAACATGATGATCATTACACTCTACCAGCACTTTTTTTGTTTATTTTGTATGTGTGTCTGTGTTATTTCTTTTGTGCCCCTCTATTGAGTCTCAGAGTAGTAGGGGAACAGTAGGAGGTAGGTTAGATTACTACTGATATAATGCCTGACTCTTTGAGAATGGGTGTAATGCATCCTTAGTGGATCAGCAAGAGTAGCTCACCTATCCATTGTCAGAAGGGCTGTCAGGTTTTAACCCTATCACCAGGTTGTCCTCAAGAACAGCATTTCATCCAATGCAAATAGATGTCAGATATCTACTTAAATCCATAAAAATAGAGACATTCTGCCTTTTAGGAGTATAATTCTTCCATAATATAGGATGTGCCCACTTCCACAACCTTTAAGAAAACAAAATATGCCTTTTAAGTGTTTCTTTTTAAAATTAGAAGTGACCTTCCCATCAAGTCTAGTTTCATTTGGAAAAGATTGAAGCTCCTGAGTTTGAAATATGTCCCCTAAACTTTTTCTGTCCCTATTTCATTTGGTGCAAGACAGGAAGATGCAGAGAATACTCCATGAAGTAAACAAGCTATTTATTTGTGCATGTCTTTACTAGCTTGCCTTTCTCTAAATAGAGGGTCCCAAGGAGCTTACAAAATGGTTGACAAACAGATGCAGCTAGAAATGTAATAAAGTGTAACATTAAAAAAGAGGAGTGCATTGTACTAAAACAACCACTGAGCTAAAGAAATGTAAAGCAATTTTTAAGGCAGATCAGAAAAAAAGCGGGGAAGGTTAAAGTCTCTATGGAAGCCTCTTTCCTTAGGAGCCAGAGAGTTGTAAATAACCTGTGAAAACAGAGAGGACTTTGCCTACCACTTGAAAGGACATCAGGGAGGCCCTTAACACCAGAAGAGGTTCATATGAGGTGATGAAGGCCTTCAGAAGGCTTGGATTTATCTTGTACCAGTCCTACCAGGTGAAAGCCAGAACTCTGAATTATGGCTATAAAAATGCAGTGATCAGTGAAGAAGCTATTATAACAAAAGGTATCTTCTCTACCTGTAACCAGTTCTGGCCAAGAGTCTGGTCAAGCATGCATTTTGGACCCGGTGACACTTCTGAACACTTTCCAAAGGCAGCCATACACAGAGTTCATTATCGTAATCCAAGTGGGACGTTATTAAGACATATGTCACTGTAACAAGATCAGACATCTCTAGGAATAGGCACAGCTGGTGCAGTATCTTAAACAATGTTAATGTGCTCCTGGCCATGATTGAAAGATGGAACTTGGAGATGAATCCAGGAGTGTTAAGCTTCCAGTAGTAGTAGTGGTGGTGGTGTTGATTCTTTCTAATGCTGTGCAATGCCTATCTCTGTCACTACAGCATATCGGCCAATAAGGCTCCTCGTTTCTTCAGCAATTAAGTTTTACAGGGCCAGGGGGGCAACCCAATGCCCAACCCTCCTCCTTTCTCACCCGGGCTTGGGACGAACAATACAGTTAAATTCTTTCCCTCTGATCTGGTCAGTCAAAAGGGTTTCCCTGATTATGATTAGACTGGGCTTTAATTCACATACTGTACTGTCATAGAATTGATTATTGCTTTCAGACACTGGATCAGAATTGAAACAGCATTTTAAGATTTAGATAGAAAGGATCTATAGAGTAGGAATTCATTAGTGTACTGTGATACTGAATGACAGAGCTAAGGATATATAGATTCCTCTCTCAGGAATATATATGTGAAATCATAAGGAGTTCAGTATAGATCACTAAGGAACCTCTTCCTTTCAGCATGTTGGAACTTTATTGTGATACTGAAGGAACAGTGCACAAGGGCGTGTGCCCAGATACACTGCTTTGCCTCCTCCGCTCCGGCGTGAGTCCTAATTCGCATGTGTTTCATGCCAGTGGGGAAGGGAGGAACCAAGGGAACCTTCACCCTTCTTAAGGACAGCTCCTTCCCTCACCGCCCTTCCTTTTGTTCTATAGCAGGCTGAGCTGTGCCCCACTCTCCCACCCTGCAGTCAGTGTGAGATAAGCTGGTCGCTTTGGGGCCAGATGGAAATTTTTGCACTCTCCCCTGATTGGCCTTTTGGAAGGTGGTGTTTTTGCCCATCCCACACTGATTAGTAGGAGTAGGATTCATCTATCTGGGGGTGGCTATTTACTATGGTCAGTGGCGGGTAGTGTGAGGAAAGGGATAAGTGAATACCCAATCGCTGTTGGGTATGGACAGCGGGCATTCAAGCAATTGCAAACCTTGAGCTGTGCCTCACGGTTGGGGAATGCTGCACTGGCCTAGATAGAGTACTGTCTGCACAGGCCAGGAGGCATGGTGGCAGTGCTGTTTATTTACCTGAAGGGATGACAGCTAGAAATATATAAAGATATTTCGTTAGAATAACGCATTTGGAGACTACAAATTAAGCCAATCACAAAAAAATTGCGTGAGAAAAACATACAATATAAATGGAGACCACATAAACAATTAATTTTTACAGTGAAGGGGAAGAATTATTGGATTAGGGAAGATTCTGATGGCTTAGAAATTTTGATGGAAGCTAAGATTATAGAAAAAGGGTCTACAGAATGGAAGCAATTTAAAGATGCCTTAATAAATGTGGGAGTAGCGCCCATGTTAGAATGGGAAGAGGAGGAAGTTGAAGGAGCAGAAGGAAGGAAAGACTAGGTCATTAAAGGATAAAAAGAGAGAATCTAATTGCGTGGAATAAATTATGACAAATTAAGATAACCATTTGTAATAAGAAATAAACAATGAACAAGAAACGGATGTTAAGTATTAAGGTCCACTCGCCACCTGCAACCCCCCCTCCCCTCTTTGGTTTTCAAAGGTTACTTTTAGTAGAAAGTGGGGAGGGCAGAGCTTTTTTTCTTTTTCTTTTTTCCCCCTCTTTCTTATTTGTTTGATTGTTGGTTTGTTTAAGCTTTGTTATTTTTGTATATATTTTTTCTCCTTAAGATAATTGTATATTATTTAATTTAAGATGCGCTGGAGGAGGGAGAGTATAACTTGTTGTGGGTTGAGGTATTGGTTCACATATTATGGGGAATTCTGCAGTAACAGTAGAGAAAGCACTAAATATGTATACTTAAAAAGTTAAAAATTATCTCATGGAATGTCAGGGGCCTAGGGAACCAAATTAAGAGGAAACGTGTGGAAGGAGTTCTGAGAAGGGAAAAAGCGGATATCATTTTTCTCCAGGAGACACATCAGAAAAATGAAAATAAGAATAATATTTATGTAAAAGGGATGGAAATATATGAGAAAACCTAGGTTCAAGTAATTCAAGAGGGGTTGCTATATTAATATCGAATAAACTAGATTTTTCATTGAGCAAGAACATTAAAGATAAGGAGGGAAGGTTTCAGCTAATAAAAGGTAAAATAGAGGAGGAAGATTATACATTTGTCAACGTATACTCACCAAACAAGAATCAAGGGATCTTTCTAGATAAAATTCTACCCATTATAAAAAAAGAAAGATCAGTAAATTTAATTATAGGGGGAGATTTTAACTTAATTAGGTCAGGATTAGATACAACAAATAATCTTAGAAAGACTCAAGATAAATTGATTGACAAATGGATAGGGAAATTAGGATTACGGGATGCGATGAGAATGTTGACAGGTAAAAAAAATATATTTACCTTTTGCTCCTTAAAACATAGATCTTACTCTCGTTTGGATTATTTCTTTGTGTCAGAAAATATGCTTAAGAATTTAGAAAACTTTAATTATGGCAATTTTAATATCTCAGATCATACATTTATTTTGATAGAGATGCGGCTGAATAGTAGCACCTATCGAAATAAGGTATGGGGGATGGATGCTAAACTATTAAAAAATGAAGAGATAAAAAAAGATTAATAAATAAATGGATAAAGAATTAGGAAGATAATGACACGGGCGAGGTGAAATTGCATATTCTTTGGGACGCAATGAAAGCGGTTATTAGAGGTGATTATATACAAGAGAAGGCAATATTTGAAAAAAAATGAAAAGTCAAGTAATTAAAAGAGATAAAGATATAAAAGAACTAGAAAGGAAGCACGCAGCTACAGGAAGTAACTCAATTTGGAATAAATTACAGGCATTAAAAAAGGAAACAATTGCAGTAGAAGTTGAAAAGGTTAGGGTAGATTTGGCATATTTAAAAAGAAATGATTTTGAATTCAATAATAAAGATATGAAAAAATTAGCAAAAAAAGTAAGACAAAAAAGTAAGGGATATATAGAGGCTCTAATTAATAAAGAAGGTATAAGGCAGTATAAACTGGAAAATAAATTATCAGTAGCAGAAGAATTCTATACAAAACTATATACAGAACACAGAATTGATGATAATGTACTTCAAGCATATTTGGATAGGAACTTGACATACCAATTAAATATAAATATAATGGAACAAGATATTAAAGACAAGGAGATTGAAGAGGTAATTAACAACTTAAAAAAGGATAAAACGCCAGGAGAGGATGGTATCCCTTCGGAATTTTATAAGGAATGCCGAGAGGTATTAATTCCCAAGTCCTGGAGATCCCCAAGTCCTGGAGTAATTCGATAATGGCTCTAATTCCTAAACCTGGAAAGGATAAAGAGAATATAGAAGCATATAGACCAATATCATTATTAAATC
Organism: Bradypodion pumilum; assembly: GCA_035047305.1. Lineage (NCBI taxonomy): Eukaryota > Metazoa > Chordata > Lepidosauria > Squamata > Chamaeleonidae > Bradypodion > Bradypodion pumilum. Next base: position 330,268,734 of record JAWDJD010000002.1, read on the forward strand.
AGGATGCAATTTTTTTTACTTCAATAATTAACAATCGGCTTAATAAATTCATAGACACTTATATTGGAGAAGACCAAGTAGGATTTGTTAAAGGAAGACAAATGGATAATTTAATAAATCGGTTAATTAATATTATTGATAAATTAAAAAATAATAAACAAAAAGTATGTATAGTGGCATTAGACATATATAAAGCATTTGATTCAATTCAATGGAAAACAATAAAAGGAATATGTGAGAAATTACAATTCGGCACTAAATTTAATCATGTGATAGGACAATTGTATAAAGAAAGTAAATCTAAAATTAAAATGAATAATTGTCTGGGGAAAGAAATTGATATAAACGCGGGGACAAGACAAGGATGTCCATTGTCCCCATGTCTATTTATACTGGCAATGGAATTACTAGCAAATGATATAAAGCAAAATGAGAAATTAGTAGGAATAGAAAATAAAAAAATAAGTCTATTTGCGGATGATACTCTGTTAGTTGTAAAAGATCCTTTAAATAATTTAAACAAAATACAAGAACATTTAAGAGCCTTTGAAGAAGTAACAGGATTAAAAATTAATTGGACGAAAACTGAGGCTGTCACATGCAATTTAACCCAGGCGGAAAAGGAAAAAATTGGAGATAGATTTAGTATTACAATAAGAGATGAATTGAAATATTTGGGAATATTCGTGACGAAGGAACCAAAAGACCTATATAATATTAACTTCAATAAATTAAGAAATAAATTGAAACCATTACTAGAACAGATAAAACGAGCAAAGACTTCATGGTTTGGAAGGATTAATATTTGCAAAATGAAAGTTATACCCAAACTGAATTTTTTGTTTGAAAACTTACCTTGGCTCCCGGGCCAAGGGAGCCAAGGACGCCGCAGTCGCCGCGCGAAGCCGTCCCTCCCCGCCCCCTGCCACCGGGCGGGGAGGTTGGAGGGGCTCCCGGGTCGAGAGAGCCAAAGACGCCGACGCCGCCACAGCTGCCGCGCGAAGCCGTTCCTCCCCGCCCCCTGCCACCGGGCAGGGAGGTTGGAGGAGCTCCCGGGCCAAGGGAGCCGAAGACGCAGACGCCGCCACAGCTGCTTCGCGGGGCCGGCACCCCCCGCCCCCTGCCACCGGGCGGGGAGGTTAAAAGGGCTCCCGGGCCAAGGGACCCGGAGACGCCGCCGTCGCTGCCGTGCAACTCCCCGGGCGGGGAGTCTAGGATGGCTCCCCGTGGCTTTGGGGAGCCGAAGACGCCGCCGTAGACGCCATGTCCGTACATGGACGTCCCTCCCAGCCCCCTACCACCGCCCTCCCTGCCTGGGGGGAAGAAAAAGGAGATGTCAACGACAGGACTCGCCAGCGCTCCCTGTGCGTTTCAGGAGCCCATGCTTGTTGCTGGAACCAGGGGGGGATTGCGGATGGGGTGGGAAGAGAGAGAGTTGGTCCTGCCAGCCAGGAAGGAGGGGCAGCATTCCATCTGGGGAGGTTCCGGGGACCCATATAGGTGTTGTGACGGGCATGGGGCGGTATGGCGGGTACCGTGGGGCGGGCCGCACTCGGGGAATGCGGGTCCGATGTTTAAGTGCGGTCCCTCATTCCAGCCCTGCAGGTACATCTCTGGGCCCTGAGCAGCAGATCCAGAGTGACCCCGCCCTTAGGCTGCTGCTGGTGAATGCCAGATCGGTCTGTAATAAGGCCCCCCTGATTCAAGATGCCATCCAGGAAGGGCTGGCCGATCTGGCATGCATCACCGAAACCTGGCTGACTCCTGAGGATGGAGTACCTCTTTCGGACATGTGTCCAGCTGGGTTCGGCATTTGGCACCAGCCTAGAGGTGAGGGGAGGGGCGGTGGTGTCGCCATTGTTGCCAGGGAGTCTTTGGGAGTTGCTAGGGCCACTGCTCCACAAGTGTCTGGTTGTGAGGCCCTGCTTCTACGGCTGGGCCCCAAGGGTCAGTTGGGGATCTTACTCCTGTACCTGCCCCCTTGCAGGGTAAGGGATGCCCTGCCTGAGCTCCTCGAGGCCGCCTCGATGCTGGCGTTGGAGTTCCCGAGGCTTATGGTGCTGGGGGACTTCAATTTGCCATCGCTGGGGATGGCTTCTGAGGTGGCAAGGGAGTTCATGGCCTCCATGGCAGCCATGGGCCTGACTCAGGTAGTTCGGGGTCCGACCAGGGGCAGTGGTCACATGCCAGACTTAGTTTTCTTGTCGGAGCGGTGGCAGAGTGATCTGAGACTACAGGATTTAGTCATCTCACCTGTGCCATGGTCAGATCACTATCTGGTGACTCTTGACTTTCTGGGGGCGACACTTCATCGTAGGGAGGCAGGGCCTATTAAAATGGCCCGCCCTCGGCGACTAATGGATCCAGACGGATTCCAGAGGGAACTAGGGGATGTTCCTCTGGATCGGCTCCACGATTCACCCGAGGCACTTGTCGACCTGTGGAACAGGACGGCAACAGCAGCCTTGGATGAAATCGCGCCACTGCGGCCTCTCCGCGCCCGTGGGGTTAGGTCATCCCCGTGGTTCACAGATGAACTGCGGGATCTCAAACGGGCAAAGAGACGCCTAGAGCGCCGCTGGGTGAAGACCCGGGATGACTCCGATTGGACACTAGCTAGAGCTGCTATTAGGGCCTACCTAGTGGCGATGGGGGTGGTGAGGCGGCAATACTTCACCACCCTTATTGCCTCCGCTGATAATCGCCCAGCCGCCCTGTTCCGGGTTACCAGGTCCCTCCTTGGTAGGGGGAGATCGGTGCCCGGTTGGCAGGGTTCGGCTGAGGACTTTGCTGACCATCTGGTGGAGAAAATCGATCGGATTCGTTCAGGATTGAATCCCGGCGTGGATGGGGAGGGTCGGGGGGGTGCCGGTGCACAGTCTTGCTGTAAGATCTGGGATCAGTTTGATCCTGTTGTCCCTGATGAAGTGGACAGGCTCCTTGCAGCTGTCCATGCCACTACATGTCCTTTGGACCCCTGTCCCACTTGGTTGGTGAAAGCCTCCAAGGAGGTAACTGGTGGCTGGGTTGGGGGGATAATAAATGCATCATTGCGGGAGGGGGTATTTCCTGCACAGCTAAAACATGCTTTGGTGCGCCCCCTCCTGAAGAAAATATCCCTCGACCCAGCGGTCCTTAACAACTACAGGCCGGTTTCCAACCTGCCCTTTCTGGGTAAGGTTTTGGAGAAGGCGGTGGCACGCCAGCTGCAGAGTGTCCTGGAGGAAGCGAATTATCTAGACCCCTTTCAATCAGGATTCAGGCCCGGGTATGGAACGGAGACGGCATTGGTCGCACTGATGGATGATCTCTGGCGGGAGCGGGATGGGGGTTATCCATCCGTCCTTGCTCTTCTCGACCTCTCAGCGGCCTTCGATACCGTCGACCACGGTATCCTTCTGGAACGACTCAAAGGACTGGGGATCCAGGGCACTGTGTTGTCCTGGTTTTCCTCTTTTCTGGAGGGCCGTACCCAGTCGGTGTGGTTAGAGAGTGAGAGGTCCAGCCCTAGGATCCTCAAGTATGGGGTTCCTCAGGGCTCGGTGCTCTCTCCTCTCCTATTTAACATCTACATGAAGCCACTGGGTGAGATCATTCGTTCCCACGGGGTGCGGTACCATCAGTACGCGGATGATACTCAGCTATACATCTCGGCCCGTGGGGACCCTAGTGATGCTATTGAAATCCTATCCGGATGCCTGGAGGCCATTGGGGTCTGGATGGGGGCTAATGGGCTTCGGCTGAATCCCAGCAAGACAGAGTGGCTGTGGATAGGGGGCCCCGCGTTACCCAGGGAGTTACCACCTTTGGTACTGGATGGGGCTGTTTTGCCCCAGACAGACCCTGTGCGCAATTTGGGGGTCCTTCTGGACTCGCGGCTACGGCTAGAAGAACAAGTAGCGGCTGTGGCCAGGAGGGCTTTTGCCCAACTTCGGGTGATTCGCCAATTGCGCACGCTCCTGGACCGGGGCTCCTTGCTCATGGTCACCCATGCTCTGGTTACTTCCCGACTAGACTATTGTAATGCGCTCTACATGGGGCTGCCCTTGACGACCATTCGGAGGCTGCAGCTGGTCCAGAATGCAGCGGCCCGGGTGGTGATGGGGTGTGGGCGATATGCCCATGCCTCCCCGCTACTTCGGGAGCTGCACTGGTTACCAGTTTGTCTCCGGGTGCAATTCAAGGTGTTGGTTTTGACCTTTAAAGCCCTATATGGCAGTGGGCCAGGATACCTTAGAGACCGCATCGTCCCAAGAGTGTCTGCCCGTCCAACTAGAGCGGACCGGAGGGGCTCTCTAATAGTGCCATCAACTAGGGGTGCACATCTGTCTAGCACCCGAAGGAGGGCCTTCTCCGTGTCCGCACCAGCTCTTTGGAACCTCCTGCCAATAGATCTAAGACTTCAAAGTGAATTGCTGCCCTTCAGGAAAGGAGTGAAGACCTGGCTGGCAGGGCAGGTGTGGGGCCCGAATGGGACTACGGCTCCCGCCTGCTGGCTATTGTAAGGATTAAGAACTCTCTCTTCTTCTTTGTGTGGTGGATGGGATGGGTGGGCGGGATATGGGTTTTTAAATGAGGTGGGATGTGGGTTTTTTATAGTGTCTTTTAAGTGTTTTTAGAATTGTTGTAATGCCGCCCTGAGTCGGGTTCTGCCTGAGTGGGCGGCATATACAAATGTGACTATAAATAAAAAATAAATAAATAAATTAAAATCAAAGAGTCAGAACTAAATAAATGGCAAAAATTGATAAACGGAATTTGCAATAATAATAAAAGAGCAAGAATTAGTAAAGGATTATGGTACCTGAAGAATAAACAGGGAGGGTTAAACATTCCAAACATTAAAGCGTATTTTCAAGCCTTTCATATAAAGAAATTAATTAAATTATTAATTCAGCAAAATGAGGTAATAGGTGAAGGGGATCAAGAAGAATTTAAAAAATTAAAAGGTGAAATATTTCTTGCACAAGTAAATAATAAAACAGAGATTAACTGCTTTTCTATAAAGAATATTTATAACGTATGGAAAGGGGTTAAGAGGAAATTGGCACCAGACATTTCCCCAATTTTAGAAATTTTAGATTTCCAGAGTTGCCCATTATTATCCTCGCAAAAAATAAGACCTATTATATTGCAAGAAAAAGTGTTGTTAACAACAGAGTGGATTAAAAATTGCAATACATATCAGAAAAGGAAGGAGGTATATAATAAATTAAAATTAAATTGGCTACAAGAATTGGGGATGGAGAAATGGGACAAATCGATAAGGGGGATTATAGGAGTACCTAGGGCAAAGACGCCCTTTGAAGAATTGGTCTTGGAAATAAGGAAAGGGAAGATAAGATTACAGGGGTTAGTAGGTAAACTGTACCAAATGCTTATCCCAGGGGAAGGATCACACTATACACTTAAACGAATTTGGGAGGAAGATTTAAATATTAAAATTGAAGAAGAAGAGTGGAGGAAAAAGTGGGGAAACAGAATAACAAAAACTATGTCAATCAAGGAAAAGGAGCATGTTCGTAAGGTACTTTGGAGGTGGTACCTTACCCCAATCAGACTCAAGCAAATGGATATTGCAGGCGCACCCCCCAATAAAGGACTCAGACACCAATGAAAGTGGATAACGGCATTGGGCCACATTTATTGATTCATGCCCTAGTCCGAATTATAAATTTCTATTGGTAATTGACCAATCATAATTCTTAAGGCAAGCAGGCCGAAGTAACACTGGTAAGGTACCACCCAAAATTGCCAACGGCAATTGCTACAATGTATCCATTTGTATCAATTTGTTTGTTGACCACAAACAAATTGTTGACCGTAGTCAATATCTAACTAATGACCCCACCCTCTGACGCGTATCCGTAAAATCACGGGGTGATGCATGCTGTCTAGCTATAGCCATCACCCCGTCGCCTAGTTCATCGTTGACCGGACAACGTTTAACCAATTTATGCCTGTCTAGTGTTGTCCAGTCAATTGCGAACTTGCCGGATACCTGTGGGTCATAATGTTTACCTTACCAGTGCTACCCGCCCATGTGACCAAAGTCAACAGCAGCAGCAGAAAAACCCCTATGTCAAACCATAGCAACAGTGTGGGATAGGCGAAAAAACCAGGACCCGGAAGCCAATATGGGTCCCAGCCAAAAATTCCCACCCGGCCCCGAAGCGACCAAAATATCACACTGTTAACTAGGGAGGGGGTGGAGGGGAAAAACTTCTCCGCTCCGTCGCTTCGCAAAATGGCAGCTCGGCTGCCTCGTGGCCACCCCTTTTATAAGGGAGCTGGCCACGCCCCTAACTACCCGGATGCCTTCGTCCTGTGGGGGGGCCCCCGCAAAGAGCGCGGCGGCCATTTTGGCACCGCGCTTGCATTGCAGGCGCACCCCCCAATAAAGGACTCAGACACCAATGAAAGTGGATAACGGCATTGGGCCACATTTATTGATTCATGCCCTAGTCCGAATTATAAATTTCTATTGGTAATTGACCAATCATAATTCTTAAGGCAAGCAGGCCGAAGTAACACTGGTAAGGTACCACCCAAAATTGCCAACGGCAATTGCTACAATGTATCCATTTGTATCAATTTGTTTGTTGACCACAAACAAATTGTTGACCGTAGTCAATATCTAACTAATGACCCCACCCTCTGACGCGTATCCGTAAAATCACGGGGTGATGCATGCTGTCTAGCTATAGCCATCACCCCGTCGCCTAGTTCATCGTTGACCGGACAACGTTTAACCAACTTATGCCTGTCTAGTGTTGTCCAGTCAATTGCGAACTTGCCGGATACCTGTGGGTCATAATGTTTACCTTACCAGTGCTACCCGCCACACGGAGGGGCTTCAAAGAAGGCTCGACGCCCCCCCCAGACCGTCAGCTCGGTCGACAGGCCTGCTCGCCAATCACCCAACAGGAGGTCCACACCTCCTCGCGACAGATGGGCCCCATCCCCTGCATACAAGTCATAACTTTGGAGGCTAATAGCGGGGTGACGACTGACCCTCCCCCAAGCCCTGTAGACAAGGAAACGCGCCACTGCCCTATTCACCATGCGTCTAGCATGGTCAAGGGCCAGGAGGTCAACACCCCCTCTGTAGGAATGGCGCGGGACCATGTCCGACCAAACAAGGGTTGTGGCGGGCCAGACGTAATGCAGGTAGGCGAGGTCCTCGCAAATCGCATGCTTCAGCCACAAGCCGGTGACCTGGCCCAAATCATTGCCCCCCAGGTGTATGATCAGAATGTCAGGTGGGTCAGCATTCTGGCCTGAAAAAAGGAAAGGCAGCAGCTCCCACCATAACATCCCGGGCTTACCATGCCATGTGAGACTTGCGTATGCACCCAGTCCCAGTCGGGGTCCCCACTCTGTCGCCGCAGCATAACGCGCTGCCCTGTGCATGTAGCTATGGCCCACCAGCCATACTGTCACCGGTGTAATACGACACCCCGGGTCTGTAAGGAAAAATGAGGGAAAGTAGGTAAGGTGACTGGGTTGGTACTCACGGCGGGAGTGGGCGCACATAAAACTGAAAACATTGCGAACCCCAGCGTCCCATGCTACGTATGTCAGCCCCTGAGTACCCAAAAGCAGCTGCGGTTGAGGCCGCCCCTATACGGAATGAATGAGTGCCATAGCGGGCGCCTGGGAGGCCCACACTGGCCAGCGCTTTGCCCGCCACCTTCCAAAATTGAAATTTAGTAAGGGGAGACCCATCTTGGTGACAGAAAAACGGGCCATGGTGCGTGCCATACAGTGCAAGGAAATCCTGTAGGGCACCAACCGGACAGATGTCTGCCGAGGAACATCGTAGCAGTCTACTCCACTGCCTACGCCGTGCTGATTCGTTTTAGAGGAGCGTATCCCCAACTGAGCCGAATATTGTTCACTCAGACATCTTCGAGTTCCAGTGCCCTACGACTTGCATCCGCCTTATACAGCATCTCAAGCTCGCCGATGCGGAGCACTCCAAAAAAGGCCACCGTTGTAGCCGCATGAAATGGGCTGCCTCATCTTATCAAAACAGAGGCAAGGCCAGCCCCGGGCCAATTGGGTAAAAACCCCTGGGGAAATCGAGTGGCGGTCGTCCGGGCAACGCCCACGCGCGCGCACCCACCCCTCCAAAACATGTCTCACACGGAAGTGAGTGGTGCTGTCCACGACTTGCATCCGCCTTATACAGCATCTCAAGCTCGCCGATGCGGAGCGCTCCAAAAAAGGCGACCGTTATAGCCGCATAAAATGGGCTGCCTCATCTTATCAAAACAGAGGCCAGGCCAGCCCCGGGCCAATTGGGTAAAAACCCCTGGGGAAATCGGGTGGCGGTCGTCCGGGCAACGCCCACGCGCGCGCACCCACCCCTCCAAAACATGTCTCACACGGAAGTCAGTGGTGCTGTCCACATGACCTCCCACTTTGGCCATAAAAGCCAACGCTGACAGCTTAGATGCTATGGTGCGAGGTACAAAGCCCTGGGCATGCAGGTAAACCATGAACCGCAGACATGGGTTACCGGGATCGGCCAGGTTCCTGGCATTTGGAATTGGGTACAGAATGCTCTGAAAGAATTAAATGCGTGGTGATACACCTTACGCGTGCGTGGCGCTAGTGACAGGCCAATCGCCCGGTTCACCTCTCCTTGCCGATGTTCCATATCCCGTCCGGGAGTGGCGAGGGAAATTCCTCCGCATCCGGGGCCAAGGCACGGAACCGGGAGATCTGCAGGCGGGACAAAGCATCAGCAATATCATTAGTAACCCCTGGGACATGCCCAGCCCTGAAAAGAACATTGAGGCGCAGGCTGCGCAATGCAAACTGGCGCACTGGGTCCATAACCCTGGCGATTTAGAGCTCTGTGCATTGACAAAGTGGACAACAGCCGCATTGTCACACCAAAGTGGACAACCGAGTTGGCCTCCTCCTCGCCCCATAGCATCAAAGCACCCAGTATAGGGAAAATTCCAGATACGTGAGACCACGCAGGCGACCCGTGCCTGCCCAGGATGGTGGCCACCCACCATAGGCCCACTTCCAATTGAAGTACATCCCATAACTCAGGGATCCCGGGCATCGGGCTGTATCTTAAAGCAAGGGGAAGCCAGGAGCTCAGACCTCCAAAATGACACCCCATTGAAATCCCTCAGGATCTGTAGCCAGACAAGCACGTCTGCCCTGATACCCCGGGTAAGTCTAACCCTATGGTGGGGCCTGGATAGTCCTGCCATGGCGTCGCACAAGCGCCGCACAAATGCCCTGCCCGGTGCGACGACCCTGCCAGCGAAATTGAGGTGACCATGTAGCACCAGCAGGTCCCTCGGTAATGCCATGCGCTTGGCCAGCAAGTCCGAGATAAGGGCCACTAGCTTTGACACCTTATCCCGCTGCAACCTAGAAGCCTGTGCTACCGTGTCAATCTCCACCCCCAGGAATACTAGCTGTGTAGGCGGGCCCTCGGTCTTTTTGGGCACTAAAGGGACACCAAGTTCCTTCATTAGCGTCTGAAATGTGTTGAGGAGACGTGTGGACGTGTCCCAGCCCCGTTCAGCCCCAAATAAAATCATCCAGGGAATGGGCTACAGACCGGGACCCTGATCTGCGAACAAAAGCCCACTCTAGGAAGATGGAGTAACGCTCGAATGCCGAGCCCGAATTGGAACAGCCAAAAGGCATGGCATCAGTGCAATAATATGCTCCCCGGAACGGGGGCGCAGGGACAGGGCCAACGACCCTGCCCGCATAGACCTCCTTATCATTGCTGGCAGGAGCCACCTCCTCCCTCCCCCTAAGGGATAAAGATTGGGGGCATCCTGAGGGGACCTATCACCCATGAAAGGGATACGTAACCCCTGCCTAAAACCCTGAAGGAGATCTCCGCATCCTCTCCCTTCGGGAACAATGTGAGCCAGCGCTCCAACATGTCCACATTAATTGGGGAGGGAGCCCTTTGGTGAACTAGATCCATATGCGGCAGTCTTGCCAGCCCCCTGTCCACCCCTCCCTCTGCCCCGCATCCCTCCAGGCCTGGGACAGCCAGAGGCCGCATGGGGGCCAGCACAGGGGGGACACCAATGTCTGTATTTGCCATTCTTCCTATTGCAGGAACCATTGGACGAGAAAGTCCAGCACAGCAGGCGGGCTGAAACCCCCCGCCCCGCCCCCTGGCAGTGGACCTGTGCTGGGGCCGCCCGCTGGACCGCATGTCCACAATGGTATCTCTCCCCGGGCGCGGGGCGCGTGGGCGTCATGTACAAAAGCCACAGCCTGGCATGGCTCAACCCACCTAATGTCGGGGTGCCGGGGAATCCGCATATGGAATTACACGTCATAAGCCAACCACGATGGGCCCGGAAAGTCAACCATCGCCCGGTAGATGTTGTCCAAATACTGGACCATCGAAATTGCCAAATCCGGCCGGGCCCTAAGGTACACCGCCATGTATATGAGGTAGGCCGGCAACCAGTCGGCCCACGTACGTGGTGGCTTGCTACGACGTGCCTGCTCCTTATCCTTCTCATCCTGCCCCCCCTACTCCTTGGTGGGCCCTCTGTTGAGGAGTGAGAAGGTATCCACGTAATCCCCCCGCCAGATCTTCTCTTTGGTGGTCTGTGCCAAATGGACACCCAGCGGTAAGGAATACCCCGCCGTGAGCAAGGCCGACACGGGCACAACAGGAACTGCTGGCATCTGAAAGGGGGCCTGTACTAACCCAGCCACCCCCAAAACATTCCCCACAGGGTAGAAAACACCCCCCACCACGGGGCCCTGAGTGGTAGTTATCGTCGCCAGGTGGGGCATCAGCGGCTGGACCGCTGCCCCACCCGCGCGAGGCTAGGCCATTGGAAACCCCCCCAACGTGGCCACGTGTGTAGGTGCACTAGCTTGGACCGCATACTCACGTGCTGCACCCCCGTAGGCCGCCCCCACCGGGGGTTCCAGCCCACTGGGGGCGTCGGAGCTCACAACCGCCGTCGAGCTCGTCGATGGGGCCTGACCCGCACCGGTCTGTTGAATGGGGAGCTGCGAGGCAGTGGCCCAGGTCGTGCCACGCGCCTCAAGCAGCTCGACCCGTCCCGTCGCCTGCCGCTGCCCAGCAGACGACGCGTCGAAACGAACCCCAAATGGAGACCAAGAGTGGCTAGCCCGGGCCAGGGATGTCTCGAGGGCCGCAACGCGGGCCAATAAGGCTTCCACACTGACATGGGGCAAAGGACCAGACGGCCCGCCTACTACAGGCATGGGTACAGGTCCCTGCACCCCGGGGCCCGAATAGGGCAACAACCCCACACCCGGGCCCGTTAGGGCCGATATAGCAACCTGCCAGGGAAGGGGAACGGACCACCCCCCAAGGCTGGAAGGCCTTGGAGCGAGCTACGCTCCTATAAAGGGAGGCCCAGCGGAATGGGCAACACCATGAGAGGTGTCCACCGCTTGCGGGCCGAGGGCCGCAGCCCCTACTGGCCCCGTGCGTGGGCCACCATCCTCCAGCCAGGGGGAATAGACCCCATTCCACCGGTCCCGGTGGGTGCAAGCAAATGTGGCTGCTGGGGAGGCGCAGCCGCGGTCTTCCAACCCAGATTGCGCCTCCGAACCGCACGAGCCACGCTCGCAGCCGCCTTCTTCTTCGCGGGCCTCTCAGCCAATCGATGGGAAGCCGAAACGAGAGAATTCAGCAGCCAAAAGGCTTCCCAGTAAAAGCCAAAAGCGACGGAGGTAAGAGGGAAAAAACTTCTCCGCTCCGTCGCTTCGCAAAATGGCAGCTCGGCTGCCTCGCGGCCACCCCTTTTATAAGGGAGCTGGCCACGCCCCTAACTACCCGGATGCCTTCGTCCTGTGGGGGGGCCCCCGCAAAGAGCGCGGTGGCCATTTTGGCGCCGCGCTTGCATTAATAAATCTGATTTGTGTTGGAGATGCAATGAACAAAAGGGGACATATTTGCATCTGTGGTGGTTTTGTAAGAAAACAAATAAATTTTGGAAAGTGATAGAGAAGGAGATAAATGAGATTCTTGGCATAACAATGATTTTAGAACCCAAACTAGCTATATTAGGAGAAATAGGAAAAATGAGATTAAGTGAGGGTAATAAAGAATTAATTTTGACATTGTTGCTGGTTGCTAGACAGCTGATAGCCCAAGAATGGAAGAGTAGAAAATCTAAATAAAAATAGGTGGTATAAAGAGGTTTGGCAACTGGCACTAAATGAAAAATTAACTAGCCAAATTCGGTTAAAACAGGGTTTTAAAATCAAAATACAATTTTGGGAAATATGGAAACCTTTCATACAGCACGCGTTAACAAGTGAAGAAGTAAGTAAGCCTGGCCCTGACATGATTCAATTTTGGAAGATTTAAGTATATTGTGCCAATTGAAATTGCTGCAGAATAGGGTTTTGCACGGATTAAAAGTTGAAAGAATGAAAGAGTGAACAAGATTTTGATATATTGTTGTTATTCCTTTCTCTTTTCTTGGTGTTTTTTTCTTTCTTTATTGTTAGTTTTAAGTATTTATACTTTTTATGTTTGTTTGTATTTTATGATTATTAATTTAAAAAATTTTTAAAAAAAGATAGTGGGGCTATGATAAGACCACTATCTATCTGGGGTGTCACCTCTGGAGAAAGAAAGGGTAAAGGTACCATTCTGTACTCAACCTTTGTTCCGCACTACATTTGGCCCATCCGCATTTGGGGGCGCAGTTCTAAGTTACGTTATCTTGTTAATAAAGTGGCCCTAATGTTTAATCCAATCTTCCATGTCTGACTCGTTACTCGGTGCTGGGGGGGGGGGGGCAAAAGCATCCTCTCATTCATTGCATACAGCCCAAACATTAATCATTGTCCCACTTTACTTGTGCAACTTAACATCCCAACATGGTCTAGCACATATATAATGGTTCTCTCCTCTTCAACAATCCAATTCATATTCTTGGGCTATGAAATGGAAAGACTCAACTACCAGTGGATTAGTCTAGAATTATATATCCTGGCTTGCATCAATAATAACCTGTAAGTCAGAGTGGATCTGATTGGTTTTTGTCTGTGAACTGTTGACAGTGGACTGCCACTGAGGGTCGGAGACTCAGAGTCCCTAAATGCAAGCCCAACATGCTGGGGGACGACACAGAATCTGGCTCATTTACCCATCTGCTGATTGTCATGATCTGGATGAACCAAACTGCATCTATTTTACTTTCTGCCTCCATCTTAGGCTACTTGAAGTCAAGGACAGAGCAAAGGTGGTGTAGGCAGATTCAATGCACACGAGCTGGCAGGCGGGTTAACACTACTTTATTGTAACATAGTCAATCTGTATATGAGGCAATGGTGGAGCCTTGCCTCCTTATATAGCACACAGTACATTTGAATTTGACTTGGAGGCGCACCATCTGACGTAGACGGTCCTTTGTGCATACCTAGCATAGCTTCACCTGTGGCGGGAAGGTTTCCCATGGAAGTTACCATTGGAGGATAGGAGCCACGTGACGCTTCACCAGCTGCGCTAATGGGAGAGCAGCTGACTGCATGTATACACAACATCCCTCCCCCCTAGGATGGGACAAAGTCCCTTAACCATTGTGGAGATCGGCGCTCATGCTGCAGCCGGCCGCTTGATTCAGCGGTCGGGACTGCAACGAGGGTGGCGGTGCTGCCGCCTCTGGACCTCATGGCTGTGCTGCCCGAATCATCTGCCCGGGGGAAGGAAATGCTCCCATCGAACCCCGGCAAGGACAGGGCTGGGGTATCTTTATTCTGGGGAGGAGGGGGGACCTTTGGGATAACTCAAAACCCCGCTGCTCTCTCGGATGAGTGGGGGAACACTCAAGAAAACTCCCCCCATCCTGTAACCAAAAGTGGGGTTGCGCTAATTCGGGTTGGGTGATGGTCTCCTGCTGGCTTATGCCTCCTGCTATGCTGAGTCCTGTATTCCCCCCTTGGGTTGCATGGGTGGGGGGTGACCCTAATGCTGATTTGTCAAAACACCCGCTGCCCCCATGGCTTCTGTGACTCTTTTCTTAAGCTGGTAGGTGTGCCTCCACCACAACAAACCCGTCTCTGTCTTCACTTGGTACGACACGGGCCCGGTTTGTTCCACCACGTCCCCAGGTACCCACACTGGCCCTGAAACTGATAATTCCTGCAGTACACTGGGTCACCTGCCCCAAACACTCTCCTTTGTTCCACCTCCACATTCGTACCTCTATCCTCCACCCTGGACGGATCCAAGCAGTCAAACAATGTTGTGGGTCTCCTCCACATCAGAATCTCGGCGGGAGACTGCCCCGAAGCAAGCGGTGTAACCCTGTAACATAGGAGGAATTTGCAGAGCTGTAGCTCTAGATCCCCCGGACCCATCCTCTGCAGCGCTTCCTTTGTCGTGTGGATCTGGTGCTCTACCTGGCCATTTGTGGCAGGGTGAAAAGGTACGGAGGTTATGTGCCTAATCGCATTCCATTTGAGCAATGCCTGGAATTCGGTGGACGTGAACATGGTTGCGTTATCTGAAATTAACACGTCGGGCAGGCCGAAACAAGTAAACAGTCTCCTCAGCTGTTTGATTGTGGCTGCAGAGGACGTATTGCACACTGGAATGACTTCCAGCCATTTCGAGAACGCGTCAACCACGAGCAAGAACATCGTTCCCTGAAAGGGCCCCACAAAGTCTACGTGAACCCTTGACCATGGCCCGTGGGCTGTGTCCCACTCCCTGGGGGGTAACCTGTGCTCCTCGGGCTGCGAGCATTGGCAGCTCTCACACGCAGCCACTAATTTTTCAATGTCCCTATCTATGTTGGGCCACCAAAAATAGCTCCTTGCCAGAGCTTTCGACTTAACGATCCCCGGGTGGCTCGTGTGGAGCAACCAGAGCACCTTGGTTTGGAAAACCTCAGGGATCACCACTCGCTGGCCCCAGAGGAGGCATCCTCTCTCGAGCGAAAGCTCGAAGCGTTTCCTAAAGAACGATGCAAGTCCCTTGGATGAGGACATTGTGGGCCAGCCCTTCTTTACCCATGCCACAACCTGGGACAGAACCTTGTCTTTTGCGGTTGCCCTGGCAATATCTGAAGGCACGATGGGGGGCGAGTCGAGAGATTCGATGAGCAGCACCTGGTTGTCCTGCTCGACCTCGCACTCAGGTTCTCCAAGTTCTGGAAGGGGGACCTGGAAAGCACATCTGCATGAGCGATGTCTTTCCCTGGGCGGTATACCAGCGTGAACTGGTACACATTTAAGAAAATCACCCACTGTAGCATTCGCGGGGACAGGATTTGGGGAGTGGGCTTGGTCGTGATGAAAATTCCCAGATAGGATGTCTGCCAGTGGTACCGTCTTGAGCGCTCTTGGCATCAGGAGGTTCTTTGCCAATTCCAGGGTCGGCAGCCCACACTGGGCCAGTAGACAGGCTTGCTTTTGGGCTTCACCCTCTATCTTCTCAGCATCCATCGCGTAGAGGAATTGCTCCTCGTAGAGGTCCCATGACTCCGGTGTGGAGAGGTCAAACGGAGGTAGGGTGACCCTGTGGGATACCATAATCCCACCTTCATCGCCAATTTGATGTTGGCAGATTGAATGCACACGAGCCGGCAGGCAGGCTAACACACTTTATTGTAACATAGTCAATCTGTACATGAGGCAATGGCAGAGCCTTGCCTCCTTATATAGCACACAGTACATTTGAATTTGGCCCAGAGGCGCACCATTGGTTACAGTCATAGTGATGTCCATCTGACGTAGACGGTCCTTTGTGCATAACTAGCATAGCTTCACCTGTGGCGGGAAGGTTTCCCGTGGAAATTACCATTGGAGGATTGGAGCCATGTGATGCTCCACCAGCTGCGCTAATGAAGAGCAGCTGACTGCATGCATACACAACAGGTGGGGAGCCAGGAGTGCTTGGAAAGTCCCCAAGTCCCTGGCCAATCATGAAACACTCCACCTCTACCTGACAGGAGGGGTAAGAGTAGATCTCTCTGACTGGAGTCTCTTATCAGCAGTCAGACTTCATTGGATATCCTTATCTAGTGGGAGGATAAATCTGATTGGAAACTGTTGTCTGATATAGGTGTGACTCACTTTCATAGGTTACACTTATCTAGACCAAACCTCCAAGGTGGAACAACTTTCCTATTTAAGGAGCTGCATCAAGCCACTCAAATCGGGCTCCTAGCTAGAGACCTCGAGTTTCGTTAGGACTTTGCCCCTACCTCCGAGAAGAGACTAAATATCTAAGGAAATAGCCCTGCCAATGGCTATGCCAGAGCGATCCTTTGACTAACTCTGTATTTCTATGTTTTCTGTACTTTGTCTTTTTCATATACTTTGCTAAATAAAACTTTGCTGCTATATGGAAGGAGTGGAACTCAGTCCATCAGGCAATACATTTATAAACCAGCTCTCTGTCTCCATGCTACCAATCTAAAACCGCATATTCCCTGGTTAAGGCATTCCACCCCAGAGCTTGAAGACAGGTAGTGAGAGGCTTCAGTAAATGCTGCAGGAGGGAATGTGCGTGCCAATTCAAACAGGGGCAGCTTACTGAACCAACCTAGCCTCCTTGCCACGGTCTCAGGTTACCGGTGGGTGCGATACTGATTATTACCAGAAACATGTACTGATGAAGATTTAATTTTGGCCAACAAAAAAGCCAAGAAAGTAGCTTCATTTTGACAGTCCAAAGTTTGATCTGGAAATGAAAGAAAAAGAAATGGACTGCCATTGTCTTCTCGTAGGCGAGAGCATAATAGGCTTTCAAGTACTTGTGATAGCTGGGCTGGATGATTCAATGTAGATACTGTATTGTGGTGGCAGAGAAGGATGATTTTTTTCCATAACCAGCATTGCCACAGATTTATTTATTTAGCATATGGCAATTGCCACAAAGTATTGTAGTTATTAATTATTTGTTTTTTTCCCGTGCCATCTGAGGAATCTTTCTCATTGGCTGCAGCCAATATTTACTGAGACCTGCTCAGGGGCATTCTAGTTTCAGCTCTACTAGTTTCATGACTACCAGCTCTTTGGAAAAACCAGGGACTACTTTGAGATCACTCTATGGGCAGGAACACTTGGAAACTGGGTAATGGCAGCAAGTGAAAGGCAATGAGGAAGGAAGTAGGAAAGGGATAGTATGTTTCTTGGATAGAAAGTCAGCTAAAGTGCATTTTGGATTTTTTTTAAAAAAAATCACTTGCCTAAATTGTATACCTATAAAGATAATAGAAACAGTATATATGTATATTTATCATTCCTTTATCTAACATGCACACACGTATACATGCATTTGTTTCTTTGATGTGACTAATGACTGAGATCCTTTTAACTTACTCCGATGACTGATGACTGTGCTCTAGCTCCTGGGCAAAAGTTACCAGTAATGTGGGTGTGTAAAATGGCCAGTGGCATCAAATATTCATGGAGTCACAGATGGGAATCTACAAAGAGCACGGAAAAGCAGCCTATTCCCAACCATTCTGTGGTGATCATGTCAAAACATCAACTGGAACTGGTGATTTGTTGCTACAGCTTCAGAGAATGCCATGGTGTGGCTTTTTAGAAGAGTATTGAAAAGTGCATTGGCCAGCTGTTGTTTCTATCCAAGATATGCCAAAACAAAATAAAACAACAAACTAATGGTTTCTGAAGGACAGATTTTCTGACTGCATCCTGTTCTTTTCCAGACTATGGTTAATGATAGGTCATACCACCCTTCTGCTTTCATGTAAGAGCTAGAATTGTGGAACAGATCTCAGATCAGACATGGTGGAACACTCTAGATCAGGGGTTCTCAACCTACAGCCTATGGGCCAGATCTGGCCTTTGGCACCATTGCATTCAGCTCGCTCCTGCCACCACCGCAATCCTTTCCTCCTCTGCATGGCTTGGTGTGTCCCTAATGTCGATCCATAGCAGGGTGGATGTTGTAAGATGAGCATTAGGGACACACCAAGTCAGGCGGAGGGGGAAAGGACAGCCATGGTGGAAGCAGAATTGGAAGCAGCATATGTATGCAGCTGGCCGCGTCCTACCCGGGTGCCGCTCTGGCCAAGCACAGGCAAGGACAGGCAGGAATCCTCCTTCACCCAGGGCAGGCCGGTAAGCAGGGAAGCGTTGGTGGTGTGAGTGTTGGGGTGGGATTGTTTGCAAGTTGGACTGGTGGTGTGGAGGGGAAGTGGTGGTATTGACGGTGTGGGGGGAGTGTTGGTAGAACCAGCAGTGGCAGCAGGGGGGAAAGTGTTGGCGGGCCAGACTTGCGGCATGTGGGGGAGTGGTGGCAGTGGCAGTGAGGGGGAATGGTGGAGGTTCAGAGTGCCAAATATATTTCATCAGGGGAGTTTTTCATATATCTGAAAGGTTACAAAATATATCCATTATAGTTTCCATAATAATTTGGTTGAGATACAAACATGCAACCGTACCTCTATACTTATTGCCAAGCCTCTGCTTACCACAACTAGTTTCGCGTCCTCTCTATCTCCTCCGTGTTTTCTCTATGGAACTGGAATGATTTTGCCAATTCGAAATGATTATACTGATTAACAAAACTTTCATGAGATTATATTTAGAAAAGACATCTGATTTTGGTTACTGTATTACAAGAAATCATTTTGGCATCATTTTGAGAGAGGTTATCTGTTATGAATTTCTGTTTGTATAGCAGAATATTAACAAATACAAAGACTAATTGAAGAGGATTATTGTGTTTTGAGATTATATATAATTATTGCACCAGCACAAACGGTTTTTTGGATTTGGACCACATATTCCCTTTTGGCCATTATCTTTTGACTTGGGCAGTATAAAGGGCAGAACGCATATGTGTGCATTGCTCTTGTGCGTTTTGCATGAGGCGAGAGTGTTTAGGAATGGTTTTGAGCACAATTTTGGATTTTTTTCGTCAGAATTTTTGGAAGCATTCCTGGAATTTTTGCAGCATTTTTCAGGTTCTTGGACTATTCTTTGGCACAGTGGAAAAGTAGGTAAATGAGGTTTTCTGTTTCCGATTGACTTGAGGTGGGGAGGTGGATGGGGGAGGGCAATATTTTGGTGAGGTGAGCAATTGTTTGGTGTTTGCTGCTGTGGTTTTAAATAACAGATTGCACGTTTCATAATTTTTCCTATGTTGGTCTTTTTTTGGGGGGGGACTGTTTGGTGGGGTGGGCAATTATTTGATGTTTGCTGCTGCTTGGATGATTAACACTGTGCTGCATGATGGGACATGTTAACTTTTAAACCACCACCACTTGATAAATTTTTCAAAAGTTAAAAACTTGTTGTATGGTTTGTCTCCTAAAATCAGGGTTGTTTGACATGTTTTTGTAATGTATTTAGCCTTTAGACAATGATTTCTTAAAGCTCTGTCACTTTCCTGTCTGTTTCCTTGACTTTGCCCTGAAGTCTGTGCTGTTACAGTACAATGTATCTCTATGGAAACAATGTTGTACGAGGCATCGCGGCAAGATTTTGGACGTTGTATGAGGCATCGCGGCTAGGATTTTGCATGCCTCATACAAAGTCCAAATCTATATAAAGTCCAAACTTGTGGAACCAAGTTTGGACGTTGTATGAGGTATCACTGTACTGCTTCAGTGGGAAAGGTAACAGCATTCTGTGCACTCCAGCATCTCACCATGCCTGTCACATGACCATGGAAATGCCTGCAAATGCAGACAACATTGGTTCTTTGGCTGAAAACAGAGATGAGCACCGCCCCCTAGAGTTGGACACAACTGGTTTTTGAACAAGGAAGAGTTTTCATATGATGAACAAAGGTGCAGGATGAAGTGTGGATACATAGAATTAATCTTAAAGTTAACAAGCATAGATAGGCCCAGAGTTTGCAAAAGTTGCTTTATTAGACAACCGCTCTCAGAATCACCAAACTGTCACATCACTTGTTAAATTTAAGTCTTAGTAGAATTTGTTTTAAGCTGGCTGAATAACTCAGTGGTTTAGGTATCTGGCTGTAGATCCAGAGTTTGACAGTTAGATTAGCCTCTGTGCCTCCTGTGAAAAGTGCCAGGCTATGTAGCATTGGACAAGCTGCACAGTCCCAAGGCACCCCTGTGCATTCACTCCTGTGCATTCTCTCCTAGAAAGCCCTGGAAAAGTTTTACATAAATCAGAACTGCCTTGATTGCACACAATTATTATTATTATTATTATTATTATTATTATTATTATTATTATTATTATTATTATTATTATTATTATTATTATTATTATTATTATTATTATTATTATTATTATTATTATTATTATTATTGGCATTAAGATGATTTCTATCATAATATGTCCCAAGCTCTTGCAATGCATTTGTATCCAACAAAGCAGCAAATGAGAGATCATCAGCATAAATAAAATTCTGATGCCTTGCTGAAGTGGTTGATTATTACCTCAGAGTTGGGAAAAGTGATGTGGGACTCAACCCAAGAAGCTACCAGTTGAATACATCTACTGCAAATGCATACATAAATGTGTTCTGCTGGCAGATTGATTTGGATCCTACCCTGTGTGTTATATTTTCAGATAGTCATTTTGCAGAGCTGATGTATCCACACTTCATCCTGCACCTTTGTTCATCATATGAAAGGTCTCCCTTGTTCAAAAACTAGTTGTATCCAACTCTAGGGGGCGGTGCTCATCTCTGTTTTCAGCCAAAGAACCAGTGACATCCCAGGTTCCTTCCTTTGGTGTGTTTGGCCGTGGGGGAGTGGGAGCAGCTAAGTGCGGTGTCATGGCTACGTCGCTTCATTTGGGACATGAGTCGGGCTCCGTCCGTAACGTTGAGCTGGGTCTCCGTTTGGCAGTGTTGAGCCTTTGGGCTCCACTGGTAGTGTCGAGCCTGGGCTCCATTTAGGATTTGGACCTTTTGTTACATATTTTATTATTTGAATTTATATTTTGTATATTGTAATTTATATTTTGTATAATGCATCTTGTATTTTGTATTCTGTAAACCGCTTTGAGTTCCCTTGGGGGAAGGAAAGCGGTATAGAAATGGAAGTATAATAATAATAATAATAATAATAATAATAATAATAATAATAATAATAATAATAATAATAATAATAATAATAATAATAATAATAATAATAATAATAATAATAATAATATTTTCAATGATGTTTCATTTAATTTGGCCTTTATTTGTATCTCTAGTGTAGAATACAGTAAAACCTTGAGTTACGAACGCCTCTACTTACAAAAGACTCAAGATAGGAAAGAAAATCCCGGGAAATTAATGCTTTGAGATACGGTTTTTCCTGGGGGGGGGGGTGTCTTCCGATGCTTCCCACAGTGGTGGGAGGGTGTTCAGAGCATTTCCCCTCCATTTTTGGAATTTTTCGTTGCATTTTGGCACCATCAAAAGCTTTCCCTGCAACCAGGAAGCGCGGAAAATCCCTCCTTCCCCATTATAGCTGATAGTTGGGACTGAGCCAGCAATTACCAAAGCTGGCCACTAGAGGGTGCTGTTGGAAATGCCCTGAATATGCATTGAAATGCATTGAAAACCTTCTGGAGCTCAGGAAGAAAAGAAAAAAAGGGGGGAATACATCTTTTATCTGGTCAAAATTCTTTCTAATTTTTCACCATGTTTTTGGAATTTTTCACCATGTTTTTGCCACTTCAGAAAGAGTTTTGAACAGAAAAAAAAGTTGTTTGTGGGGTTTTTTTTTGTTTTTTTGTTTTTGTCTGAGCTCTGGAATGCATTATTTGGTTTTCAATGCATTCCTATGAGAAATCACATTTTGAGATACAATTTTTTCAAGATATGAAAAACCTCGAGGAACAAATTAATTTCTCATCTGGCGGTTCCACTTTCAGAATTTACTGTTTTTCCTCATTCCCACTGATGAGACTATTGACTTTCTTACTAACTTCAAATGTGTACACAATTTAATCAGAAGACACACAAATCTTTTAATATCCAGAGTGTGTTCTGAATTACTAGTCATGAGCTCAGCAAGTACAGCCATGCCAAATGCCACTACTTAAAGGAAGAGAGATAGGATGTTTCTTCTCTTTGCAAGGGATTTTGGGAAACAGCATTCAACTCACTCCCAACATCCCATCTGAAGCCTAGCCATCAGGATTGCCTGAGGATAGGAAGGGCCCATTTGGTTTTCTGGCTACCTTGAGGTCATGGGATTGCAGCCTGTGATTAAAGCAAATCACTTGAGGAATTTATGCATTGCATGAAGGCTTCTTTGGGAGCCAGAGGCAGGATAAGCCTCAGGCATACAGTCTTGAACTTGGCAGATTTCCCCTTCAGCCTTGTGTCAGTTTATCAACCCCATCATCGAAAACCAGTCGAGCAAAGAATTATTAGCACCGCATTTAGTATGACCAATAGGATGGCTGTGTGCCCACTTTTATGGGAAATTATTTTCTCTTTGAATGGACTGCCAGAAGACAATCCTCTTTTTGAAGAGGTCATCAATTTTAAGTGAGGTGCAGTCAATCTGAGTTTGGTTTAATGATAAAGAATCACAAAAGGGGAGACCAAGGATCTTGAAATTGCCCGCCCACAATTAGCATCTATAAGAGTTCTCAACCTTTTAAAGCCAGGGACCAAGTCACACTCCCTCAGACAGCTTCAGGGGCCAGATGGCCATTTTACCCTTTCTCCACCACATGGCACTTCTTAGTGTGGTGGATATGGTGGGGCACATGAAATGGCGCCATAGGCCTAATTTGGCCCATGGACCACAGGTTGAGAAACCCTGATCTATAACATACAGACTCAACAGACAAACAGGTCACCTGATCACTGTCTTCTCATTTCAGTGGGATATGTTGTAATTTTGTTTCAGTTGTAATAGCCATTTCTGATTTTGCATCAGTAGATCTAAATTTGTGCATAGAAGTGGATGGTATGTTGAAAAACAAAACACCTTGGAATCCGGTTGAATGAACACCATAGAGTTGAATAGAAGTAGCTCAGAACAGCTTCCTTAAGATGAAGAAATAATACACCACAAAAATTGTAAGTCTGATATTTTTGAATATGCATTGAATTGTGCTGTATGTTCAAAGATGAACTGCATGACAGAACCATGGACTTTAACAAACTTCATATAAAAAAGATAGAAGCCTTTGAAGTATGGGTTTATCACAGGATGATAAGAGTGTCTTTAGTCACATGGGTGTCCAAAGAAGTACTGTAATAAATGAATACACTTTTTGGTTGAAGAAGATTGGTTTGGATGTAAAAGAACATCATTATTTAGAGCTGCTGCATCCAAAATAATAAAAAAGGCCACAATAGTTGTGACAATCCACTTACTCCCAAGTAGGACTCAGACTTCCTCCGGCCTCCTGGTGATGGGATTGTGCCTGATCATGCTTCCCTGGTCCAGTTCAGACCCAGCAGTTCAGGCTATTCCTATAAGTGTGCCCAGTCACTCCTGACTGAAATCTAGGTGGTGAGCAAAGGGCATACCTGTCAAGTATCCCATATTGGCTGGGATTTTCTGTTTTTCAGCACTTGTTCCTCCCCTTTCCCACTGCCATCCCATATTTTGAATGGCAGGGAAAGGGGTTACTGCACATGCATGCACATGGTGTGCATGCGCAAACGGGTTACTGCCCATGCATGCGCAGTAATTTCCCGTATTTTGCGGAGCTGCGCTTGATGGGTATGGCAAAGGGTGCTCATGAAATTAGTGTAGATTCAGGTAATGTGAGCCAAGTAATCACTCCAAGTCTCCTCAGGTATTTTAGAAGTATATTGAAATCAAAAGTAAAGTACAGAACAAGTCCAGAAAAAGTTCGGAGAACATTTCAAAATAAAGAAATAAAGAAAGCTGCTTATTTGAGGGAAATCCCATGGCTCCCTTTCTGGCTAAATTGGTTACATGATTGCAGTTAAGATCCAAGAGAGAGTGTGTTTCTGGCCCCCACCTTCTGGGGTTATATCTCCTCCCACAGGGACCACCTTCCAACCATTCCCCTAAGGGATTCCAACTAATGATCTTACATGATGATATGTCAATCACATTCTAGGTTTCATTTCTCCCCGCTCACAAGGCCAACATTGTTTACATTCCAAACCTGGTATGAAGGGACTCCTCCATGTTAAAATCTCCATCTTGGATGAGGCTAAAGCACAGGATATATTCTATTTCATTACAATAGTGTTTACCTTTAGCAGGATGCAAACAAAAATAACAAGAACAGGCCTTCAATTTCTAGCTAGTCAAATAAAAACAAGTTTAAAATTATATTCAAGCCAATTTGTTATGCCCTAGGTTTGGGAGGGGTTAATTACAATTAATTAATTATTTGTAACTAGCTACATCTAAGCTGTGGATTGTTTGTTGTAGACTTCCAGAAACTTTTGTCATCATAGGCATTCCAAGGGGAAGCATTATGCTGCCTAGGGGTAATTGTTTAAGTTTTTTCAGAGTACGTCAAATATTTTGACAAAGACTGTGGCTTAGTGCAGGGGAGCAAACTGGAGTTTGATACGTTTGGCTGGAGTAAAGCACATCAGTTGCAGGATAAAAACTCATGGCCAAAGAAAGAAGTTATGTCCTTATTTTACTACTTCTTCCCTACAGTTACTTCCTTCCAACATCA
Source organism: Bradypodion pumilum (assembly GCA_035047305.1). Classification (NCBI taxonomy): domain Eukaryota; kingdom Metazoa; phylum Chordata; class Lepidosauria; order Squamata; family Chamaeleonidae; genus Bradypodion; species Bradypodion pumilum. The sequence continues at coordinate 330,293,322 of JAWDJD010000002.1, forward strand.
CTTTGTCCAGGTAGATTAAAGTGGTTTGAAATGGGTTTCTGTGACACTCTGCACAGGACTTGAAAATTGCCATTCTAGAGCAGAAGAATTACGTGACTAGAATCCAGAGGGACAACAAGATTAAGTACAGGTTGGCCCGTAAATCCCTACCCGGCCACAAAGAGAGTAGGGCTCTGCAGTGGGAGGGAGGAAGCACTCTCATTGGGCTGGCAGCCAGAGGGGTGGGGCAAATTCTGTGCTTGAAGGAGGGAGGAAGCGCTCCCATTGGACTGCTGGGCAGAGGGGTGGGGCACGTACCCACGGAGATGCTGGGTAGGGACTTACAGGCTGGGTAGGGACTTACGGGCCATCCTGTACATGCAGATGCTGGACACTCATCTCAGGGAGTTTGAATATTAGTCAAGGGTTTCTGGGACATTATCAAATTTGAAGCACCACAACTAACAGGTTGTTATATGCTGCAATTTTGCCTGGGTCACAAAAAACCCATTATCAATAGATGCTAGCTCATTGGCAAATGTGTAATGCCACAGTGTTTGTTTTGCATCCATCCTTTGGATGTGATGTATCAGCTTGCAAGAGAAGTTTGTTTTGCAACCATTTTACAAATCAATAGGGGTAGGTTTCATAACAAGTTTGAATAACAACCAGGGATTTCCCATTATTGTCAGTTGTAAAGAGCTACAATGTTACTTTTCTGTTAGACTGGCCAGCCATTGTGTGCCTCTCTGTACATGATGTGTATGAATTGATGCCATGAGGTTTTTCTTATGTCTGATGAAGTGAACTTGATCCACAAAAGCTCACATTTAAATACAGGAGTTAGTTTTTAAGGTGCCACACCTTTTTTATCTTTTGTTTTTGTTGTTGTTGTTGCTGTCGCCCCCGCCATCATTGTTGTTGTTTACTCTCTGATATGTTTGCACCAACTAACACAGCTACCACTTCAAAAATTTGTCCTAGGAGTTTAACACATGTTGAAGTATGAGTTAGGCTGAGGATGCATGACCTGTTGTGCAGTGTTGTCAGGCATAATGCCTGATCCATGTACACCAGCATGAACAAAGGTTTGCCCAATATATTGTTTTGTGCCTGATTCAATAGATTCCACAGTTTAGGGACTGTACACCTCCTGTACCCTCTCATCAATTTTTCCTACTTATGCTATTTTCTCTGTCTGCATTCCCCAGCTGAAAAAAGCTTGCTGCCTTGAATAATAGGGAATACTAAAGGATCTTTTGATGGGACTGTGATAAAACAGCCCTCTTTTCCTTTCCCTTTGATATTAAGGTTTGCTCCCTTTCATTTTTATTCATGTATTTTGCTTAAAACCACTCACACTACTAGAACATTGACAGTTCAGAAAGTGATTGTCAGTCGTTTGTACAGAGACTGAACAACCCACTCTGTTCCTGTCCCATTTCAAAGAGGTCCCTTGGGTCCCAGAAGCCAATTGTGGATATATTTTTTAATCAGATGCTACATCTCCATCGGTGACATACTGCTGCTGGTGTTGGGTAAGTCTCTGGAGGGGATGAGACTCAGAAGCAGCTTCCAAGGATCAGCAGGAAGTAAATCAGAAGACAACGTTGACTGGTTCTGCCCTTGCATTGATATGAGAAATTTCTGTCTCTTGAACTGCAGAGAGTAAGAGAGAGAAGGAGGTTTGTGAGGAGAAGTCAACACAAAAGCTACTTGCCTTCCATTGTCTTCAGTCAGAACTGTCTGCTTTTATCTCAACATTTCTCACAGCAAGATGCATAAAAGCAGTTTTTGGATAGGAGGGCTCTGCTCCCAATTGTGAAGTTGTCTCTTTTTGTGGAAAATCTTTAATCTACCTATTTCAATTAATTATAGTGAGGGATACATGTAAGCCATCTCCTTCCCTAGATTCTTTTTTATCCCAAGAAGAAACAATTGAAGTTGAATATTATTTGCCTGCTATATCAGAATTTTATGTATTTTCACATCAGTCAGTTTAAGGCAGGGATAGGACATGTTTGACCCTCCAGATGTTTATGGCTTCAACTTCCAGAAGTTTCAATCAACATAACTAATGGTAAGGGATTATAAGAGAGATAGTCCAGAAATCTGGGAAAGGAAATATCTCCCACGTTTATTTCTGGTACTAACAACATATTGTTTTACTGTTTTAAAATACTGAAAAAGAAAATAAATCAAGCACAAGAGAGCTCACCTTGCTTTGTAACAACAGTGTGTATGAGAGGTGATATACACATTGTTGGTTTACTTACAAATACAGTATACAAGTACACCATGCATCTTCACAGCACTTTTTACAGGCCACCCACCATTTCACAACAAGTTTCCAGATATAGGCATCTCCAAAAATTCCTATGAAGAGCAAATAACATATGTTTATCTGGCTGTTGTTTGGGATAGGGTGGGTGAGTTACAAAGAAAACATTGTAAAACATTTTGCAAATGGAAAATCTCTTCAATCATCATATATGTGGAAAGAGAAGAAGAAATATTACAAGAATACCAAATAACTCTGGTGGAGGCTGCTAGAAGTGCCAGAACAAGAACCTTGCATCTCCCTTAACACCTGATGGGGTAAAAGAGGAAACAAAGAAGGAGAATAATCATCATCATCATCAATGGCTATACTAGAGCCAAAGTAAAGTGGGTACCTCAGGCAGTATTTGCTAAGGTAAGGAAAAAAATACTCAAACTTTTGGAAGAGAGATTTAGGGACTACATAATCTAACCCATCACCTCTAAAGCAGAGCATGAGAAAGTTATTTTTTACACAACTTCCCCCAGTTATGTTTTAAGCAAACCTGCCAGCAAAACATTGACCATTTGATAGTGTTGAAGTAAGAGCCAGCTAGACCAGTAGGCTTTTGGGTGTTGAATGGAGGAGAGAATGTCATCTTGTACTTTCTCTCCCTTGGGAAGGCAATGTCTTGGGTCCTTCCTGCCAATGGTGTACAACCGCTGTAGATTCTCTTCATCAAGGCTTAATGAAAGTAGTTTAAGCCCAACCCCTTTTTGATGTTCTGGTAGAAATGCGAAGCAGCCAACATACAGGGCCAAACAACTTTATTAGGCAGTCAGAACATGGGGAACAATATCCTTGTTCCTGCTCATTGCATTTGCAATTTGTTCTACGATCAGAGCTATTTATTTAGGCTTCCTGTATTTAAGAAAAAAGGGATTCCCCGCACCCCAAGGACAACAGGCACCATTTCACAAAGTTCAGAAAATTTTGGGGGACATGACTCATTATTGAGAATTCTGTGATCCAGTTTGGGGAAGTTTCAAGCACAGCTCAATAGGTTCAGAGGCACAGACTTTTTGTCAATCTCCCCCCCTGCCCCTGCCAGATTTCAGGTTAAAGTTGGAAGTTGAATTAAAATTTTTGCCCGAGGCTGTCTGGAGGGCCTCTAGACTACAGCAGTGTCAGCATCTGCCATGGGAGACCCATAGGTCTCTTTCAGACTGTGGCAACCTTCAGCTGGCACAGATGATCACAATAAGTATGAAGTAGTATGTGTATTAAAAAAGCAACTAGTTTAAGAAGGGCTGGCTGAACAAACAGCTGCTTCTCTGACACCCAGATTAAAACAATATTCAAGCTATCTTTGAGCCAATATGAATGAATGAAAATGGTTAAGCATAATGAGGTAAACTAACACAGCCTTATTAAATGTAAGGGGGCTGCGGTGGCTCACTGGTTAAGAAGCTCGCCTTTTTAGCAGGAAGGCCAGCAAGTCAGCAGTTCGAGACCCGGTATTGCATCATCATCATCATCGTCATCATTATTATTATCATTATCATTATTTGGATTTATATCCCACTCTACTCAAGCACAAGGCCGACTCAGAGGGGCTGCAACAATCAATAATCAATACACATACAGTTTCAACATCATAATAATACACATAACCACACAATAATACAAAAGGCACAGCATCAAAATATCCAAAAAACAGTAATTGCAAAATTCAGATACAGGATATAAGTGACAACAATCATAATATTAAAAACACTGCAGAACAAAAGGGAAACTTCATTTCAGAAGCCCCCACAAAGACCATCAGCAGCATAGCCGCCCCAAGAAACAGAGTCCAAGTCACTGTCCTTGTCCTCCTCCTGACCGGTATCAGGTCAGGAGGGTGCAGGCAGCTCGGCAGCGGCATCTTCAGGGCTCCCCGTGGCCACAGGGAGTCCTCTTTATCCCCCCCCCCCAGCATTGTTGTGGCCGGGAGGGCGCAGCGGCTCAGCTCAGCGGTGTCTTCAGCTGCATGATGGAATGAGCACTCATCTCTGTCCCAGCTTTGCTAACCTAGCAGATTGAAAGCAAGAAATTGCAAGTAGATAAATAGGGGCCATGTCGGTGAGAAAAGATCTTGGGTGCATGAAAGGAGCCTCATTCGGGCATCTCTTGAGCGGAGTTTCTCCAGCAAAAATCCTTTCAATCCAGAATAATTTCTGACACAAAATTATTATTATTAAATATAAGGTTCAGAATCTGGAACATGATTTTAAAAATATGACATAGTAATTACTTTGCAAAATGTAGACTAGCTATAGTGTCACCAGGATTCCCATGTCAGTAATAATGAACAGCACTGTGATTTTATGACTTATGTCAATTAATTTAATTACTTTCAAAAAAAATTAAGAGCTTTATGAAAAAGAAAAAATCTTCCAAATAGTCAGCCACCCTCACTAACCATTTTAAGCTCTTTCTCTCTCTAACACACACACACACACACACACACACACACACACACACACACACACACACACACACACACACACACACGTAGCTGGCTAACCAGATTTGTACTAAACTCTGCTATTATGCTGTGAAAATAGGCCAGAGTAACAGATTATTTATTAGTTCCTCCACCTTCCTCAGTGATTGGCAGCCAGAATTAATGGATAAAAAGTGTATGCTATTAATGTTGGATTTCTACCAAGAAAAGTAGAAGACATGATCTGTTGACTATGCCATTTCCCTTTTTCTTGGCACCATCTCTTCATGTTTATTGTGTATCTCTCATTTGGCAAATCAAAACACCCTTTGTGCCAGTCGTTTAGCAATGTCGATGTGAGTAATGGATGCTCCCACTGGAATTCATGACAGAGTGCTCAGCAGACATGTGACTTGAACAAAAGTTGGAAAGGAAATAAAACAAAGAGAGGTTTTACCTGGTATGTCTGAGATGGACCCAACTGTTATTTCTTTAGGTTAAGAACTATTTTTCTAGTGCACACCTCTTAGACGTCGCACCTCTACAAAAATTCTTCTAGTCTAAGGTCACCTCTTAGACGTCGTCGTTCAAGAGTGAAGAGGCCCAACCGTTGCAGCCTCAGATGGTAAGGAAGGTGTTCCAGTCCCCTAATCATTCTGGTTGCCCTCCTCTGCACTTTTTCCAGCTCCATAATATCCTTCTGGAGGTATGGCGACCAGAACTGTACACAGTATTCCAAATGGGGCCTCACCATAGATTTATAAAGAGGCAAAATGACACTTGCTGACTTATTTTCTATACCCTTCCTAATGATCCCTAGCATTGAGTTTGCTTTTTTCACTGCTGAGGCACACTGGGTTGACACCTTCATTGAGTTGTCCACCAGGACACCAAGGTCCCTCTCCTGGTTTGTCGCAGAGAGTTCAGACCCCATCAGTTTATAAATGTAATTGGGGTTCTTTGCCCCAACATGCATCACTCTGCACTTACTAATGTTGAAACTCATTTGCCACTGTTTTGCCCACTCCCCCAGTGTCAAGAGATCCCTCTGGAGCTCCTCACAATCTCTCACAGTTTTCACTACCCTGTATAATTTAGTGTCGTCAGCAAATTTGGCTACCTTGCTTTTTACTCCTACCTCTAGATCATTTATGAAGAGGTTGAAAAGCAGGGGTCCCAGTACTGAACCTTGGGGGACCCCACTCTTTACTTCCCTCCACTTGGAGAAGTGTCCATTTAGTGCTACCCTCTGTTTCCTGTCCCTTAGCCAGTTGCTGATCCAGGACAAGACCTGTCCCTTTATTCCATGACTGGTAAGTTTATTCAAGAGTCTTTGGTGTGGGACCTTGTCAAAAGCCTTCTGAAAGTCCAGATAAACAATGTCAACTGGATCCCCCTTATCCACATGCTTGTTGACACTCTCAAAAAATTCCAACAGATTAGTGAGGCATGATTTGCCCTTGCAAAAGCCATGTTGGCTCTCCTTTAGCAGCGCCTTCTCTTCTATGTGCCTATTAATTCTATCTTTTAGGATGGTTTCCATCACTTTACCTGGGACACATGTCAAACTGACAGGTCGGTAATTTCCTGGATCACCCCTGGATCCTTTTTTGAAAATTGGTGTTACATTCGCTACCTTCCAGTCATCAGGCACAAAGCCTGATTTGAGGGAAAGATTATATATTTTGGCTAGGAGATCAGCAATTTCATCTTTAAGTTCCCTGAGAACTCGTGGATGAATGCCATCTGGTCCTGGTGATTTGTTAGTGTTTAGTTTAACAAGACATGCAAGGACTTCCTCCCTGGTTATTTCTATCTGGCTTAATTCTTCGCTTTCCCTCCCTACGAAGATAGGCTCTGTTTTGGGCATGTGGCCTCTGTCTTCTTCAGTGAATACTGAAGCAAAGAATTCATTGAGTCTCTCTGCAATCTCTGTTTCCTCTTTAATAACCCCTTGCCTCCCATTGTCATCTAATGGTCCAATGGCCTTCCTAGTTGGGTTCTTACTTCTAATGTACTTAAAGAAGTCTTTGTTATTTCTCTGAGTATTTTTAGCTATACGCTCCTCAAAGTCTTGCTTTGCTTTCCTGATTGTTGCCTTGCATTTGTTCTGCCAGAATTTATGTTTCCGCCTGCTGTCCTCATTTGGACAAGCCTTCCATCTTCTAAATGAGCTTTTCTTGCTCTTGATCACTTCCCGAACAGCTCCTGTAAGCCACATTGGAGTCCTCTTGGACCTGGCAGTGCCCTTTTTCCTTTTGGGTATGCATTCCAATTGGGCCTCTGTTATTGTTTTTGTAAACAGCCTCCATGCCTCTTGGAGTGTTTGGACTCTCTCAGTTTTCCCTTTCAGCTTCTTTTTTACTAGTTTCCTCAACTTTGGGAAATTTCCTTTTTGAAAATTTAAGGTCTCTGTGTTAGATTTTATCAGTGACTTGCAGTCTATGATCAAGTTAAACATAATTGAGTTGTGGTCACTGTTCCCTATTGGATCAGTCACATTAACATCTTGCACCAGATCCTGAGTATTACTCAGGATCAAGTCAAGGATTCTTGTACCTCTAGTTGGGTCTTCAACTATCTGTCCCAGGGAACAATCATTTAGCATATCTAGGAACTTTATCTCTTTATCATGTGCTGAACAACAGTTCACCCAGTCTATGTGAGGGTAATTGAAGTCCCCCATTATAACCAGGCTTCCCTTCTTGGATGCCTCTTTTACAACATTCTCCAACTGCCAGTCTCTCTCAAGAGTTTGGGTCGGAGGCCGATAGTATATGCCTACTGTTAGACCATCCTTGTAGCCTGGTACTCTTACCCACAGAGCTTCTAATGGTGACTCCAAATCACCTAGATATTCCAATTCATACGATTTTATCACTTCTTTGACATACAAGGCTACACCGCCTCCTGTTTGCCCACATGGTTCACATTCCCCAAATCACCGGCAGCCGCGGGAATCTTTCCCGCGCGGGGATCACCTGGAGAAGATGGGCGTGACTCAGAATGATGTTACGCTGGTAGCAGCCAATAAGCTACCGTGCAATGAGATTCAAATGTATGTTCCACAGTATATAATGAGCTGTACCTCCGCCATTACCACATGTTCATCCTGATCATCAACCAATAAACCTGTGTTAGTCCTCACTGTGACTCCTTCTTTGTCTTCCGTGCAAGACACTAAATTGGCGACGAAGGTGGGATCATGGCGAATCCCAAGGTCAAGCCTTACCAGTTCGATGTCAGCGAGCCCGAACAATGGGAGCTCTACGAGTGCCAGTTCCGGCACGCGATGGAAGCTGCGGGCGTCGACGACGACGCGAAAATGCACTCCCACTTCCTGGCCCAGGTGGGGCCGGCCACGCTGCGTATCCTGATGAACCTGGTGGCCCCCCGGAAGGTGGACATGGTGCCCATCGACCGCATTCTGGAGTTGTTGGGCGAGCATTTCCAGCCTCCCGTCTCGATCTTCCCAGCCTGGGTCGCGTTCCACAGGCGAGACCAGCGACCGGGCGAATCCGTGTCCGCCTATGCGGCGGCCCTCAGGCTTGCAGCAGTGCACTGCCAGTGGGACGACCTAGACCAGGCCCTCCGAGACCGCATGCTGTGTGGTCTGAGGGACGAGGAGCTCCAGCGGAAGCTGATGACCCGCGACTACCACCTCACGTTCAACGAGGTACTGCGGGAGGCCCAAGCGGCCGAGGCGGCCAGGAGCGGGGTCAGGGTGTTCAAATCCCGAGGGGCCACGTCCGAAGGGGCCAAGTCGCCAGTCCAGGCGGCCTGACGGACATCAGCGAAGGCGGCCTGGCAGGCCCCCAAGCCGCCCGCCGGCACACCAACGATGTCCGAGGAGTCGTCCACGACGGCAGACCCCTGCTCCAGCGAGGACGACGACGTCCAGAGGATCAAGAAACGAGGAGAGAAGCGGCAGACCCGCAAGCGGCAAGACCGCCACTGCGACGGTTGTGGGGCGTCCCACGACCGCACGAGGTGCCCGTTCCAGAAGGCCGAGTGCCACAACTGCGGCCGAAAGGGGCATATCGCCAGAGTATGCAGGCACAGGCGAGCTGAGGACAAGGGCATCTCGGGCCAACCCCAGGCACACCAACGGAAGGCGGCCGGCACCAGGAAGGTCTCAGCCAACTACAGCGAGGAAGGCGTTAACCGCATGGGCCTGGAGCACCGGCGTTTTTTCGTAGAGGTACAGTTACAGGGGCTCCCAGTGAGGATGGAGATAGACTCGGGGTCGTCCTATTCAATCCTGTCCCAAAAAGAGTTTATGCGCATTCCCCCAGATGCGCGGCCCAAGCTGCGGGCCATGAAGTCACACTTACGGGACGTGCAGGGAAATGGGATCCCAGTGTTGGGGGTGGGGAACTTCAAGGTGAAATTCAAGAGTTACTCCGAGAAACTGCCCCTAGTGGTCCTAAAGGGGGGAAGGTGCTGCCTTTTGGGAACGCAGTGGTTTGCTCCCCTGGGGATCGAACTGTCCGGCATTAACGCCATAGAGACTGACCCAATGCGGGACGTGTGCAATGCACACCCAGATGTTTTCAAGAAGGGGCTCGGGACGTACAAGGGGCCCCCAGTTTCCTTTGACTTGGACCCAGAAATCCGACCCATACGCCTCAAGCCAAGAAGAGTGCCCTTCGCCCTCAAGGACAAGATCGAGGCGGAACTGGACAAATTGGTGGGGCAGGGGATTTTGGTTCCAGTTGATTCGGCGGAGTGGGAAACGCCGATTGTTACGGCCCTTAAATCAAACGGGGAGGTCAGGATTTGTGCGGACTATAAATGTACGATCAATAAGGCCATTCGGCCAAATGCATATCCGGTGCCCGTGGTCAGCCATTTACTGGCCACGCTACATGGGGGGAGGTGTTTTGCCAAGCTAGATCTGGCGCAGGCATATCAGCAGCTCTCTGTAACCCCGGCTGCTGCCGCTGCGCAAACGATCGTAACGCACAAGGGGGCATTTAAGGTAACGCGCCTTCAGTTCGGCGTGAATTCAGCCCCCGGAATTTTCCAGTCCCTTGTGGAACGCCTTTTAAAGGGGCTTCCAGGCGTCCTCCCATATTTCGACGATGTGTTGATAACAGCGGGGGGCGAATCAGAACTGGCGCAAAGGCTAGACAGGGTCCTTTCAATATTCGAGAAAGCGGGCCTCCGACTGAGATGGGACAAATGTGTATTCTTTGCGAGGGAGGTTGAGTTCCTCGGGTTCAAGATAACCCTGGAAGGCATCAAGCCCTCCGAGTCCAAGGTTGCGGCGGTGCAAAACGCCCCTCGCCCCACCGCGAAACCGGAGCTGCAGTCATTTCTAACGGCTCTTAAACTTTTACCATTCTTTCCTGCCGAGGAAGGCATCCGTTGCGGAGCCACTGCACGCGCTATTAAAGAAAGAGGCGGTTTGGCAGTGGGGAGATAGGCAAGAGAAAGCTTTCAGGGAGCTAAAGGCGCTTTTATCCTCGGATACTGTCCTGACCCACTTTGACCCGAGGAAACCAGTGGTCTTAGTCTGTGATGCATCCCCAGTGGGGGTGGGAGCGGTCCTATGCCACGTGTTGGAGAGCGGGCGGGAAGCCCCGGTAGCGTACTACTCAAGGTCCCTCTCGAAGGCCGAGTGCAATTACGCGCAAACAGATAGGGAGGCCCTGGCCATAATCGCGGGAACGAAGAAGTTCCACGATTTTCTATATGGCCGCGAGTTTACGGTGGTGACAGATCACAAGCCACTTCTGGGGATCTTCACCACCGGCAAACCCACCCCACAAATTCTTTCCCCCAGGATGCTGCATTGGGCCATTTTCCTCAACGCCTACCAATACGAGTTAGTCTATCGCCCAGGGAAAGAGATCTCCCATGCAGATGCACTGTCCCGGTCCCCCCTCCCGAGTTTAGGGGACCCGGCATGCGAGGTAGAGCAGGACCACCAAGTCTTACTGATCGAGTCCCTCGACTCACCCCCCATTGTCGCGGCCGACCTCGCCAAGGCCACGGCGGCCGACAAGATGCTGGCCCAAGTTAGTTCCTGGGTTAGGAAAGGGTGGCCCACCACTCCCCCCAAGGAGCTTTTCAAGCCATTTTTCAGGCGTAGAGTAGAGCTTTCCCTGGAAAGGGGCTGCCTACTCTGGGGCCAACGGGTAGTCATCCCAGAGAAGCTAAGGGCCAAGGTACTGAAGCTACTGCATACCAGTCACCCGGGGATAGTGCGCTCCAAGGCTCTGGCCAGGAGTTTCTTTTGGTGGCCCCAGATAGACGCGGATATAGAACGCTTAGTGGGCACGTGTGAGAGCTGCCAGAGCTCTCGGCCCGAGGAGTCCCGGTTACCCCATAGGGAATGGGACACGGCCCGCGGGCCATGGTCCCGGATTCATGTCGACTTCGCTGGCCCCTTCCGCGGGTCCATGTTTCTGCTGATAGTCGACTCCTATTCAAAGTGGTTAGAAGTAATCCCCATGAACAGCACCTCCTCTGCGGCAACCATTAAACAGTTGCGCAAGGTCTTTGCCTGCTTCGGTTTGCCAGATGTCCTCGTTAGCGATAACGCTAGTACCTTCACGTCTGCGGAGTTCAAGACGTTCATTGAAAGAAACGCCATCAGGCACATTACCGCTGCCCCCTTTCACCCCGCCACAAATGGTCAGGTAGAGCGCCAAGTGCGCACTACAAAAGACGCACTGCGGCGCATGGGCCCCGGTGAGTTGAACCTTCATCTGTGCCAGTTCCTCATCTGCTACAGGACAACTCTCCTAGCTTCAGGATTTTCGCCAGCCGAACTCCTCATGAGGAGCCGTCCGGTAACACTTTTTGACCGGATGGATCCGTCCAGGGTGGAGGATGAAGGGAGAAATATAAACATAGGGGTAGATAGCTCCAAAAGCTTTTCGGTAGGGGACCCGGTTCACTGCAGGAACTACGCAGCCTCGGGGCCAGCGTGGGTACCAGGGACAATCGTTGAGCAGACGGGGCCAGTATCCTACAGGGTTGAGACGAGCTCGGGTCTACTCTGGAGAAGGCACGCCGACCAACTCAGAAGGCGAGTCACCAGTGAAGGGGAATCAGCGTTAGGGTCCTCCCCCACCCGCACTACCCAAGGGGGAGACACGGCGGAATCCGCAGATACAAATGCATATCCTGGATTCTCAACCACAGAGGAGGATACTTTGAGAGAGAGGGATGAGTTTGATTATGATTATGATTATGATTATGATTTACAGTACCAGGGGGGTGTAGCGGAGTGGTCCCCCACCCGTCCTAGCGAAAAGAGGGGTTTCAGTTCAGCCCCTGGTACCTCCAGTCCCCCCAGCCCTTTTGTTTTAGAATATACCATAGCTCCAGCCCCCCGGAGACAGACACCCCCGAGACAGGCAGCAGGGGAGAATTCGCCCACCTCAGCCTCTAGAACACCCGGACAGGAAACAGGGGGTGGCGGGACCACGAGGGCCTTCTCGTCAGTCCCGAGATTCGTACTGGGGGGAACCCCAAGCTCCCCAAGCGGTAGGAAGTGGTTCACGTCCCAACTGTTCATTCCATTCCCGTCCCCCAATGCAAGGTTGTCACAGAGTCCCCACCGAACCACTAATGAGTCCCCACTTTCCGTTGCAGGACAGGACTCTGCGGAACCAGGAGCCTCCGGCTCCCCTGTGTTAAGTCAAGCGGCCGCGCGCCCCAGACGCACGTGCGGCAAGCCACAATGGTTGAGGGACTTCGTCCCATCCTAGGGGGGAGGGGTGTTATGTATGTACAATGTTGCTTTAAGAGATGTATGAATGTAACCTGACCACAATTACAATGTAGCTCTGCTGTTAAGGAACGCGAGTAAGCTGCCTATAGAGGGCAGCTGCGAGTGTTCAGCTCACATGGTTCACATTCCCCAAATCACCGGCAGCCGCAGGAATCTTTCCTGCGCGAGGATCACCTGGAGAAGATGGGCGTGACTCAGAATGACGTCACGCCGGTAGCAGCCAATAAGCTACCGTGCAATGAGATTCAAATGTATGTTCCACAGTATATAATGAGCTGTACCTCCGCCATTACCACATGTTCATCCTGATCATCAACCAATAAACCTGTGTTAGTCCTCACTGCGACTCCTTCTTTGTCTTCCGTGCAAGACACTAAAGAAACAGACTGAACTGAAGTGCCAATTGCTTTGTAAGTTTAGTCCCCAAGTTTCTTTAATACTGAGCCCTTACTCCCATTGAACCTCTCCATGATTAGTGTAAATGGTGTGACCAGACTATATGATCAGGCTCTGTATTATTTGCAAGATCTTCTTGATTTAGTTCAGTGCTCTCATTTGTTTCTTGCAAATACTTTATATTGTTGTTGACCCTCGTTTAGTTCTAAGTAACTCTCTTGCTCCTGGGTACAGTGTGTTTGGAAAGGAGGAGGAAGCAGTTGATTTCCTAAACTGCTCTATGGGGACAATGGGAACTGTAATACTCATCAGGCAATAGGAAGATGCCAGTCTCCATGTTCTCATATTTTAGTGTATGAGAGTCAAGACACAGGGCACAGCCAAAGGCTGGGTTAACTCAGGTTTATTGCATAGTGGACAGAGGGAACATGAGGTAATGGCGGACGAACAGCTCTATATATATTGTAGTAACGTATTTGAATGTGGCTCCACGATAGCCCATTGGCTACTGCCCGCGTGACGTCATGGCGGGTCACGCCCTTCTTGTCCAGGTGTAGGTAGCGGCGGGAAACTTCCCGCGCTGCGGCCTTTGATGGGTTTGAACCAAGAGAGCTTGGACGCTCGCTGCTGCCAGCTGGTGGTCATTAGCTCGCGTCCTATTACAGGGTTTATAGTGATACAGCTGAAGGTTACATTGTTACTCATAGGCAAGGTTACATTGGTTCAGATACATTGATATCACATGTGGAAGGTTACACTGTTAGAACACAACACTCCTCCCCCCTAGGATGAGACGAAGTCTCTCAGCCAAGATGGCTTATTTCGAACACGCTGGGGTCTCGGCGCGGGCTGCCCTGCCCCTGCTTCGCTCCCTCCTCCTTGCTCCCTGGCTTCCTGCCCTGTAATGGGAGAGGATGACTTGTTAGTGGTTTGCCGCGGCTCTGCGGCTTTGTTGGAAGGTGTGTGCTTTGTTTGGGACGAACCGGGGGCACTAGGGGCTAACGAAAAACCCCTCTTCTCGCTTGGATGGGTGGGGGAACACTCCAAAAACCCCCCCCGGCTAGCAAAATCAAATTCAAAATCGGATTCGGGGGAAGCGGCGGCGGCGGCCGCACACTCCTTTTCCCTCCCCCCGGGCTCGGATAGAACTGGTGTATCAAAAGGATATGAGTCGGGATCACTGCTTTCCCCCCTGGCTTCGGACTGGTGTCCCTCTCTGTCTCCCCCTTGGGCTAAACGGGTGGGGGAGAACCCTATCGCTGAATCCTGTTGCTGAGCCCCACTGATCGGCCCCTCACTCACTCGGTGCCTCAGTTGGTCAGCGTGCCTCCTCCAGAGGAGACCGGTGCTAGTTTCCACCCGATATGACACTGGTCCCGTCTGTTCTATAATCGTCCCTGGCACCCAGGCTGGGCCTGCGTTGGCATAGTTCCTGCAGTGTACAGGATCGCCTACGCCGAAACCTTTCGAGACCGCTAAACCTATGTTCTTCCCTTTGTCCTCGACCCTCGACGGGTCTAACCTGGACAAAAGCGTGGTCAGTTTCCTCCGCATCAGCAGCTCAGCCGGCGAGTATCCGGACGCTAAGGGGGTCACTCTGTACGCCAACAGAAACTGACAGACTTGGTGATTTAGATCTCCCGAGCCCATGCGCCGCAGCGCATCTTTTGTTGTGCGCACCAACCGTTCCACTTGGCCATTCGTGGCCGGGTGAAACGGCGCGGATGTGACATGCCGAATTGCATTTGCCTCCATGAATGCTGCGAACTCAGCGGACGTAAAGCAACTAGCGTTATCGCTGACCAGAGTGTCGGGTAAACCGAACGTGGAAAAGACCCTCCTTAGCTGGCGAATGGTAGTGGCGGAGGATGTGCTCTTTACCGGAATGACCTCCAGCCACTTTGAGTATGCATCCACCACCAGGAGAAACATGGTCCCTCGGAACGGGCCAGCAAAATCTACGTGCACCCTGGACCACGGTCCCCTTGCTGCGTCCCATTCCCTATGCGGGAGGCGGGCTACCTCCGGTCGGGAACACTGACATGCCTCGCAGGTGCCAACCATGTGCTCTATGTCGGCGTCCAGTTGGGGCCACCAGAAGTAACTCCGGGCCAACGCCTTGGAACGGACGATTCCCGGGTGGCTGATGTGCAACAGCTTTAGCACCTTCGGCCGCAGGGACGTAGGAACCACCACCCGTTGGCCCCACAAAAGGCACCCCCTCTCTAATGACAACTCTACTCGCTTTCGGAAGAATGGGTCGAATTCCGTGCCTGGGGATGACGCCGGCCACCCCTTCTGCACCCACGAGCATACTTTCTCTAGCGTTCTATCCTTTCCGGTCGCCCTGGCAATGTCGGCCGGTACTATTGGGGGTGACTCTAAGACCTCTATTAGCAATACCTGGCGGTCCCTTCCCACCCCTGCCTTCTGGTCGTCCGACAAGGGTAACGGCGACCGAGAGAGCGCGTCTGCATGGCTGATCTCCTTCCCTGGCCGGTATTCTAACTCATGTTGATATGCGTTAAGGAAAATAGCCCACCGCAGCATCCTCGGGGACAGGATCTGTGGCGTGGGCTTATTTGCAGTGAATATTCCTAACAGGGGCTTGTGATCAGTAACGATCTTGAACGGGCGCCCATACAGAAAATCGTGAAATTTTTTGGTTCCCGCTACTATCGCTAGTGCCTCCCTATCGGTCTGTGCGTAATTCCGCTCTGCTTGGGACAGGGACCTTGAGTAAAACGCTATCGGGGCCTCCCTTCCGTCGTTCAACACGTGGCAAAGCACCGCCCCCACCCCCACCGGGGATGCATCGCAGACTAAAACTATTGGCCGTTTGGGGTCGAAATGAGTCAGGATAGCCTCGGATGTGAGGAGTTGCTTTAACTCTGTGAACGCTCTCTCTTGCTCGTCACCCCACAGCCATTTTTCCTCTTTTTTAAGTAACCGATGGAGCGGCTCGGCAACAGACGCCTTCCGTGGAAGGAAGGTATGGTAGAAATTGAGAAGCCCCAGAAACGACTGTAGCTCGGTTTTGGAAGTGGGGCGAGGAGCTTTCTTGATGGCGGCTACCTTAGATTTGGACGGCCTAATTCCCTCGGGCGTGACACGGAACCCTAAAAACTCAACCTCTGTTTCGAAAAATACACATTTGTCTTTTCTCAGTCGCAGCCCCGCTTTCTCGAACACGGTCAGGACCTCATCCAATCTGTGAGCCAGCTCGGCCTTACTCCCCCCCGTTATCAACACGTCATCAAAATATGGCAACACCCCCTCCAGCCCCTTCAGGAGGCGTTCCACTAGCGACTGAAAAATGCCGGGTGCCGAGTTCACGCCGAACTGCAACCGCGACACCTGGAACGCCCCCTTATGTGTGACTATTGTTTGTGCCGCCGCTGTGGCGGGGGTTACCGGGAGTTGCTGGTAGGCCTGTGCTAAATCGAGTTTAGCGAAACACTTTCCCCCATTCAGCCTGGCCAGAAGGTGGCTGACCACTGGCACCGGGTATGCATTAGGGCGGATTGCCTTATTAATTGTACACTTATAATCAGCGCAAATGCGCACCTCCCCGTTAGCCTTCAGTGCTGTTACAATTGGAGTCTCCCACTCCGCGGAATCCACAGGAACAAGAATCCCCTGACCCACCAGTTTGTCCAGTTCCGCCTCTATTTTGTCCTTTAGCGCGAACGGTACCCTGCGCGGTTTGAGTCTTATCGGGCGGACCTCCGGGTCTAGGTCGAAGGCTACAGGGGGTCCCTTGAACTTTCCCAGTCCACTTTTAAAAACGGCGGGGTGTGCGTTACACACCGCTTGTATTGGGTCCTCGCCTACGGCATGCACCCCCCCCTATGAACAGACCTAAGGGCTGAAACCACTGCGTTCCGAGGAGGCTACAACTTCCCCCTTTGAGCACCACTAGGGGAAGTTCCGCAGAATGTCTCTTAAAACGAACCCGGAATGTCCCGACCCCCAACACTGGAATGCTGTTCCCCTGTACGTCCCGTAGTGTGGCCCTCAACGCTTTGAGCTTGGGCCGCATGTGGGGGTCGATTCTCAAGAACTCTCTCTGGGGAATTATAGAATAGGAGGACCCCGAGTCAATTTCCATCCTAATAGGGGTCCCTTGTACTAGTACCTCAACGAAGTAATGGGCCTGTCCCGCAGATACGCTGAACACAGGAGCGTCGCCCTCGCTGTCGTCCGAGATGCGGCCCACGCCGTCCTGCTTCCTCGTGGTCCGGGCGCCATCTTTGGACCTCGCTGGACGGTCCGGTCTGGCTGAGCGGTCTTGCGACTGTCTCCGGCCCTCTTTCCATTTCCTGCACGCCTTGGCGATGTGCCCCCGACGGCCGCAGTTGAAACACTCGGCTTTTCTGAATGGGCACCTCACGCGCTCATGGGCCGCTCCGCAACCATCGCAGCGGCGCCCTCCTCTCCGGACCTTCTGGACCTCCTCGCCGTCGCTGCTTTCTGAAGACGACTTCGAGGTCGGTCGGGTTGCATGCACCGACTGACCGGACCTCCCGTGCAACGAGTTTTCCGCTTTGCCGGCCCTCGGACGCCACTCACGCCACTTGTGCATCTCATCTACTCCAGCATTCGTGGATTCCGCGGCTTCCGCGGCCTCTACAACCTCTTCCAGTGTGGGTGGTGGCTCCTTGTTCATCAGGCTGCGCTGCACTTCCTTGTCCTTCAGGCCACACAGCACTCCGTCCCTGAGGGCCATCTCTAGGAATTGGTCCCATCTACAGGGGGCGGCGGCTACCCTCATAGCCGTTACGAAGGCTTCTACCGACTCGTCCGGCGCTTGGACTCGCCTCCAAAACGCGCTCCGAGCGGGAAACATTGCCCTCGAGGGTCGGAAACGCTCACGCAGCAGTTTCATGATGTCACCGGCTTTGAAATCACTCATCTTCTTCGGTGCAAGAATGCCCACCAGCGTCCGCTTGGTTTCCATCCCAAGCATGCGGGTGAGGATGGCCCTCTTCCTTTCCTCGTCGTCTTCTTTGACTTTGAGTTCCACCAGTGCCGCCTGGAAGTCCATCTCAAAAAGCTCCCAGTCTTGCGGTTTGGTGATGTTGAACCCGCTCTGTGTCCTGGCTCCATGGGGATCCATTATCCCACCTTCGTCGCCAATTTAGTGTATGAGAGTCAAGACACAGGGCACAGCCAAAGGCTGGGTTAACTCAGGTTTATTGCATAGTGGACAGAGGGAACATGAGGTAATGGCGGACGAACAGCTCTATATATATTGTAGTAACGTATTTGAATGTGGCTCCACGATAGCCCATTGGCTACTGCCCGCGTGACGTCATGGCGGGTCACGCCCTTCTTGTCCAGGTGTAGGTAGCGGCGGGAAACTTCCCGCGCTGCGGCCTTTGATGGGTTTGAACCAAGAGAGCTTGGACGCTCGCTGCTGCCAGCTGGTGGTCATTAGCTCGCGTCCTATTACAGGGTTTATAGTGATACAGCTGAAGGTTACATTGTTACTCATAGGCAAGGTTACATTGGTTCAGATACATTGATATCACATGTGGAAGGTTACACTGTTAGAACACAACACATATCATGAACTAGATAGGAGATCAGAGATATGTTTTGTCTTATTTAGAACATTTACCCAGAATTTTTAGTAATGTTGTGCTGTGGTGGACTGAAAATATGGGTGTTGACTGAAGGTGGTAATTTGGAGACATTTCCCCCCCAATGGAGCTGAGCATTTTTCCAACCTTGGAAATTTTTACTAGAGGATGATTAGATCTTCAATGCATCCTTCTCTTTTCCTTCTAAACTTTAACTTATTTTTGTAGTCAGAAATGGATTGTTTATGCATTAGGGCAACCCCACCATCACACCCCCCAAAAAAATCAGGAAACTGAATTTTGGTGTAGATCACTTCTCCCGTATCAATAGGACTAGGAGAATTCAAACGCAGCTATATGTAAAGAAGACATTTGCTATAGGGTTACACAGTGTTGTTATTTTTTAAAAAATAAGTAAAAATCCTTAGTGTTTACTTTGCATATTTCAAGAGTTTAAAGCCTGCTACACGCATCACTTTAGCAATTCTTACAACAGGTCGTATTTCTTGTTCAGATACAGATGGGTTTAAGACACCTGATTCTTAGTATGTTTGGGCTGACACTTACATGACACCAGGGACAATGATGGAAGAGTCACAGACAGTTTAGCCTTTGTTATCCCTGCTGCCATCACTTGGCATTATATGCCAGTCATAACTGTTACTGTACAGACCAGTCTCAATTTTCACTCTTACTGTTGTGACTTGTAATGCTACATCTTTCTTTATTAATTTAGGTATACTGTATTTTTACACTAGATTCACAATTTTGTGAGCCGCTTTGATCCTGCCAGCAAAAAGGTATTATGTAGCTGAAACAATAACACATAACATCAGTCTGTACTTTTAATTCCCACTGCAATACCACTGATTATTGCCCTTTTGCTGACTGCCACATCTTTGCCACATCTTCCTTTCAAGAACTGTCATGAATTCAGAGAGGCCTTTATTCAGCCCTGGCTGCACCAATCACAGTCCACTTCTGAGGGCATGAATTTTAGCTGAAAGTTGAGAGGAAAGAGGGAGGCACACAAATTTGCTTTTGTTGCTGCATTCTGTCTGAGTTTTGGATCACCTCCATCTGCCTGAAGAATGGTCATCACCACACTGACATTAATAGAAAAAGACCATTAAAAAGCTCCGTGATATTCTGTTTGCCTACTTATGGTCCCCCTTTGCCTTTGTTGCTGCTGGCATTGTATGCATTATTGATGCGTCTAGGTGCTTCTGCGCTCCCGTTTCCTCCACAGTGCTGTTCCTTATGCCTGCTTCACATCCTCCCTTTGAGCAAACGATCATGCCACGTGGAACCCTGATCAATTTAATTAGTGTCTGTCAGAACTGCCATGTCAAGATTGCTTCCACTGGCTGATGTGGGTGGCACCTGCAGCTGGGCACACTTTGGCAACAAAAGTTCCTCTGGTTAGTTTCTGTAGCCACACAGTGAGGTAGGAGACCAGTCTCTCTTCCTGCCACCAATGTCTCCGCAGACATCCTGACTTATTACTTACCTCATCACATTTACATTAACTCCATAGAGTCCCTGACTTGCATTACCTTGTCCTGATTACATTTCTTCCACAGACTCTATGGCTTATTTTGTTGCTGTTGTTCTTATGTGCCTTTAAGCTGGAGCTTATAGCAACTTTAGCAGGGCTTTCAAGTTAAGTGAGATATTTAAGGAGTGGCTTTACCAGTTCCACACACCCTCAGTAAGTTCCCATGGCTGAGTGGGATTCGAACCCAGGCCTCCTGAATCCTAGTCCATTACTCTATCCACTATGCCATACTGAGAACTCGTGAGTTAACCTTACCTTGCCACATTTACATTTCTTTCAGCATCATCATGGCTTCTATCTTTCCCCCACACTTGCATTTCTTCTACAGACTCAATGACTTACCGTTTCCTTCTAATGATATAATAGTGTTACCCAGCTCAGTTCTGAGCATACCCGTCAAGCGCAGCTCCGGAAAATATGGGATCTGCTCCAGCCCAGGCGTAAATGCATAGCAACAACTTTGTGCATGCACAGAACCCCTTTGCGCATGCACAGAACCCCTTTGCGCATGCGCAGAACCACCGCTGCAACCAACGACCACCAGGTGTGCAAGAGGCGAGAGCACCGCAATGGGCCGTCGCTGGTTTTCTCCCCACCTGGACCTTTGCTGGGAGAGGGAGCATTCCATGCCACCGCCGCCGCTGTGGCCAATGACCACCAGTTGTGCAGGGATGCCCGCCTACAAGCGGCGAGAGTCCCACAATGACCACCGCTGGTTTCTCCCCACCTGGATTAATGCTTGGGGAGGGGGATAATTGGCAGCCGTGTGTGCAGCTTGGGCAGGGAGAGCTGGCGGCGGCATTGCACCAGCCAACACCATCTCGGCTCCTCATCTGGCATGGTCAGCCATGGGAGGTGAAAGCGTGGTTGGTTATGGCCCCGGTGGCAGATGGGGTGGGGGTCTGCTGATGCCAATACCATGCCAAGTTGACTAATTTTCTATCATCAAGGACATTGGGTCAGTACGGGGATGTGTCAGGGTCTGTTTCTCTGATCCTACCGTAGACACTGAGACAAGGTGTTCTGATGCGACGTTGAGTCTTGTGACTCCGTTGTGCTCGTTGAGCACTGAATCCGGGTCCATGCTGAATTACTGTATTTTGGTTAATTGTATAGTCATGTTTTGATTATTATATTCTTGTGTTGAATTTTTGTATATTGTATTCGATGAATTGTGATTTGACTTTATATTATGTTTTTGTATTATATACTAATTTAATATGTATCTAGAAACGATGATTTTTTTTGTTATTGTATTACTGATATGTTGTTTAGGCCGCTCTGAGTCGGCATAAACTGAGAAGGGCAGGATATAAATTAAAATTGGATTGGATTGGATTGGATTATTTACACTGCACTCAATGCCAGAAGTGTCTTTCACTGCAGACTACAGAGATTCAGCGCTTGTTCTGGCTTATCGCTACCCACTCTTTCATCAGCAAATGCAGGCAACTGTCTGTGGCTTCAAGACAGGTTGGTGCTGATGCTCCTTGTCCTGCAGCAAAAAATGGCTTAGGGCTCAGCTTTGATCTTCCAGGTACTTGGAGTATAATCAGTGTGCCTTCTGAGGCACAGAGGTGCCAATACTTGAAGCTTTCTTTCTTTGAATCCACTGCTGTTTGTCTACATTCCTTAGGAATCTGGGCGCTTTAGTTCAAAGGCACAAATCTGCGCACCTCGAGTTGAAACTATGAATGATACAAGAGGCTCTTCTTCCAGGTCCATTTTGTTCTACCTCTACTGGGCAACATACATACCATTTCAATGCCTAACTCGGGCCAAATATGCCATTCTCAAAGGTCCAGCCCTCTCATTAGCCAGCCACCTTAAGCAGCGAATTTGGGTGTTGTGAGAGGGCATTGGGTTTATTTAGTAATCTGGTGGCACAGAAACTAAGCCTTGGCTGACATTCCCCAGTTTTTTTTAAAAAAAAAAACTTATCTTAAACTTTCCCCCTTTTAAAAATGTCTTTCCCCCTTTTAAAAATGTCTTTAAACATGTCTTCTATGGTATATTCTGTAGGAATCGGGGCCGCTAGGACGGCCGTTGGGTCCCGGAGGAGACTGATCAAGTAACGATACGAGGCAATATGGAGCGAGATCAGATCAGTGGTTTATTGAGGGAAAAGCATCATCATATATAGATCAGAAGGCAATACAGGGAAGAACCATCATCTGACAGAAAATCACATCACCCATTTACTCGGGTTAATGGGAAATCTCTCTAGGGGAAGTTAATTAACTCGGGCAAACACTGACAGGGGAAATTCATTTTCTGAGGCTTACACCGGGGTAAACATGGCTTCTATTTGCACCAAAGATTAGGCTGATCTGTGAGTCAGTAATTGCTTAATGGGTAACGGAGGTTAGCGATCTGCTCTCTCAGCAGAATCGCCGGTCAGGTTAGATGTGGGTGAATCAACCCTCATTATTAATCCACCCCCCTTAATTTCTGTGCCCGCAGAGCCCACGGGCCAGGAGCGTTCTCACTGAAATGGCCTCTGCGAGGGCCGTTCCATGCCAACTGGGCATGGGGAATCCGCAATATTCAAAAAGAGGTAAAAAGGCTACCCATGCTCAAAAGCCAGTTTTATCCAACTATAGGGTTCGGTGCTCATCTACATTTATAGCCAAAGAGCCAGCACTGTCTACATTTGCAAGATGTTTCTGTGGATATGTGTCAAGCATGACTAGACATGGAATGCTGTTGCCTTCCCACCAAATTGGTACCTATCTGTTGTTGTTCAGTCACACAGTTGAGTCTGACCCTTTGCAACCCCATGGATCACTGCATGCCAGGCTCCTCTGTCTTCTGCCATCCTCTACAGCCCAGCCAGATCTACACCCATCGCATCAACAATTCCATCCATCCACCTCATCCTCTGCCTATTTATCAACTTACCTATTTATCTACTAACCTATTTATCTACTTACTTACTTACCTATCTATACCTGTCTCTCTATTGATCTACTTACCTACTCACAATTTCTTGCTTTAGAACTGCTAGGTTAGCATGGAACTAGGACAGATAAGTGGGAGCTCACTCCATTATGCAGCACTCAGGTCTTGAATTGCTGAGCTGCTGACTTTTCAAAGTTCAAGGTCTTAGCCACTAAGCCATTGCATTCCTTTCAGAGAGATACTGAAAAAAATATTAAAGCTATTCTTAAGAAGTTTGTAAAGTGAGTACTGTTGTACAGAGAGAAAAACATCTTCTGTCTCTTGGGTTAATATTAAATTAAGCACTTAGAAATGTGTTTATACACTCCTGGGAGCAGTAGACTTCTCTTTTACCTTCTTGTAAAAGGTAATTCTGTCTCCCTCCACTCCCCCAACTCTTCTTATTACATAATAAGTGTTGCAGAAGTGTAATGGAGCAAATAGATCTCCCTGCCATAAAATATTCTACTAGCTCCATTTTCACAGTAATGTTTTACAGTAGTCATTATTAAAGTTGCTCATGGAGAGGCTACATGAGCTAGGCTGTATGTAAATGAGAATGCCAAGGTTGGTGCCAGGCCTGGGGGGCAGCGTGGGGGAGGCCTCTATGGCCCCATCCTTGTCTGGGTATGTGAAGGTACTTTTGTGTTTCTGGTTCTTGGTGAAAAACTCAGTCCCTGCCAATGGGGAAAGATGAGCAGCAAAGTCAGGTAACAAACTGAATGGTGTAAGTCGGACAGTAGGGCACCCATGGCCAACTGCAGAGCTGGGTTTTCTGGTTTTTAAAATATTTTTTTCTCATTCTTTTTTTTAGCTGCCTGGAGAAAGACTTCCCAAGAAAGAGGTGAATGGGAGACTTTAAAAGGGAAATGGACAAACTCTTCTTTGATTCATTCTTAAAAGGGTAAAAGTGTGTTCACTTTCTCTGTTGCCATCAACTCAGTGTCATTCTTAATTTTCCTTTCCACTTTCTCTGCTTCTACTTGCAACCCATGAATGCCAGATTTAACATGAGGATTGTGCAGGGATACCATTCCACTCTTTTCATGCCTGAACTCAAAGGTCTCCCCTTGTTTGCTAAAGTTGCAATGATGGCAACCATTTTAAAAAAAATCACCCCTCAATTTCAGCAGGTATTGTTTTCTGTATTTGTCCCTTCTCACATCTCACACAGGAGGGCCATTTCTGACAGACAGGCAAGGCTGTAGCAGCATGCAAGTTTTGTTTCCAGATTTTACAGCTCAAGATTGTAATCTTTATTCACATTCCTTCCACCACTGCCCAGACAATGAAGGGAAAATGTAAAACCAGGAAAAGGGAAGGTGAAGACTAGAGGTATGGTTAGGACGGTGGAAGAAAACCCATTTTATTCACTGCTGCAAAGGAAGGATAAGATGGATGATACCTGCTGACTTTCAGAATCCTCCAGACATGGCAGTTTCCCTGTGAATTCTGGGAATTATAGTCTTCCAAGCAGCTGAGAAGATTCATATGAACAGGTCCTTTAGAGTGAGACAGCAATAGTGAAGTTGGTCTGAGCAAAAGATCAGTAAGGTAAAGGTAAAGATAAGGTTGCCCTTGCTCGAAAACCAGTCACATCCAACTCTAGGGTGCAATGCTCATCTCTGTTTATAGCCAAAGAGCCAGTGCTGTTTGCGGCTGCAGACGTTTCCATGGACATGTGGCAGGCATGGCTAGAAACCGGACTGCACTGAAGGCTGTTTACCTTCCCACCGAAGTGGTCCCTATTTATCTACTTCAAATGTATTGCTCTGAAACTGCTAAGTTGGCAGGAGCCAGGACACAGATGAAAACTCACTTTGTCATGCAGCACTCAGGTCTTGCTGATCTTCCAGTTGACAAATTCAGCGTCATAACCACTAAGCCAACACAGTTCCACTGGAATGATTAGTCAGGTCCATAAGGGATAGACATGGATATGAGCCATTTCCAATACAAGGTACTATACCTCAAGAAAGCACTGTTGACTTTATGCCAGTGGTTCCCAACATGGGGCCCATGCCCCACAGGGGGACTTCAATTTCCAGAAGCCTATGTCAGTACATTGGCTGATCAGTGCTTTGGAGGATTTGACTTAGGCTTCTGGGAATTGAAGTCCAAAAACTAAAGATTGGGAAACACTGGTTTATGCCCTTCACATGTTCTACCTCATGGACCTAAGGCTACTAATGGCTGCTATTGATGATACCTATTTGTTATGTTATGTCTGTATCTGTAGACAAGTTGCTGCAGAACATGAGGAGAACACAGTTGTCTCACTCTTGCCTTACTTGTGCACATGCCACTGGTGGCCACTATGTAAACATAATACAATATTCAAGAGGTCTTTGATCTGATGCAGCATAGCACACCTGATATTCTTAAGAGCATCCTGGAGGTGATCTGAAAAGCTACTGTGGTGAATAGAGTGCCAGGATTTACAGACCCTTGGATCTGATCCAGCAGGACATGTCTGACATTCCTCTGTTCTTAATTTGCAGTCAACCTGAAGGAGAGAGACAATTGGCTGGGAAGGAAAAAATGATTGGCTTGAATTGTGTCTCCCTGCTTCCTTCTCCTCTGCCATTGCTATCCATGTGAGCTGAAAGGTTCTATGAGCTGCAGTCTTAAATAAGTAACTTTTTTGAATAGTGTGACAACAGGTCTTAGTTGAGTTAAAGAGGAGTGGTTGCTTTAACACAGGAGTGCCCAAACTACAGCCCGTGGGCCAGATCCTGCCCCTGACACCAATTCATCCAGCCTGTAAAGCCCTTGTCGCTCCCGGAAGTGGAAGTATGGACACATTTTACTTCCGCTTCCAGGAGCGATGAGGGCTCCCAAGACAGGATGAATTGGCATTGGGGGTTGGATCTGGCCCACTGGCCATAGTTTGGGCACCCCTCAACCACATGACCCACCCACAGCCCAAAAAGTTTGGGCACCACTACTTTAACAAACAGGGCAGAAATGAATATTACAGATAGGGCATAATTAGAAGAGGGAAGTCTAAATTGCTGAAATTGTTTAAGTTTACAGTAGGAACGTTTCTCACAATACATAATTCACAGATTAGCTTGCTTTGTTTTACATTTCTGATACATCTTCAGACCTTTACCTTAAGCATAGGATTCCTCCAAAAACTGTTTTCTTACAAACAAAAAGTGCCTTAGCCACAATGTCTCCAACATTATCCCACCTTTTGCACTAATCAACAATCTATACCTATAAGGAAGGATGTTAACCGTTGGAATGTAACAAAGGCTCCTGCACCCGTCCATACTGTCCTGTACCGAGCCACAGCACCGCAAGGGTCCCGCAGTCAGCAGTGGGGCAATAGCCCCACAAATGCATACAAAACAACTTCAATTCCCAATGTCCTCTGTGCCGCGCTGCCCCTCAGCTAATCAGGCAGACAGGCGAGAGCAAAGAGAACATGAGCCGCAGGGAAAAAAACCACCACATGAACGCAAACAAAATAAACTAAACTTCAAGTCTCAGCGTCCTCCGCACTGTGACCACTTCAGCCAATCATGCTGAAGGGCATGAGCGTGCAGACCGCTGAAAAAGCTGGCACGTGAAAAATAAAATAAAAAATGCCTCAGGGAACGGGAGCGCAAGGCCGCCACAGGCGGACGCAGCACCTTATGGCCTCGCAAACAAAAACCCGCAAAAAACACGATGTGACAACCGCTGGCCTTCTTTCCCGAAGCAACGGGGAGAAGAGGGACTCCCTCTCCTCCCTGCTACCCCGCCGAAGACACGGCGAGACCACCGCCGGCCTCAAGGTAAATTGAGCCGGGATAGGGAAGAAAGCAGCAGGCAGCAATTTATCAGGGGAAGCACCCACCCTGGCAAATGACTGGATTCTGCCTTTCTACTACCCACACCGCTATTTTGAGAACTAGCACAAAACAGCGGTGGAGGTAATAAAAAAGCAGCAGCCAGCAATCCGCAAGGAAGAGCACCACCCCTTACGGATCGTTGCCCGCCAATCTCCCTGTTAGGTAAGCCAGGGAAAAAAGGAGGCCCAGAGAAGAGAACCATCATGAAGCAGAAAGCTCTTCTCTGCCTCCTTTTCACTCGACCTACCTAACGAACATTACCAGTCGAAGAGCGAGCTGACTGCCGGCTCTTCCTTTTCCCCATCACTGCATCGAAATCTAATTTTGAAGCAGCAATGGGGAAAAAGAAGAAATGACAGACAGGCCATTCTTCACACAACAAAACACAATAACAACAAAACCCAACAGTTAACCAAAATGCAAAGCACCAAAATTAATAAAACACAAATAAATAAACAAATAATTAAAATAAACCCATTAAACAACAAAACAATAAACAACAAAATCAACAAAAAACACCTGAAATACCAAAAGCTAACAAAAACCATAAAAGCACACTAAAAACACCTATCTACAACACGAAAATACCTAACTCAACAAACAATAATAACACAAATTAAAGAAATAAATACGGAAAAATTAAAAAAAATAACTACCAGAAATAATTAAAACACTTAAACACATCTAAAACCCACAATACAAACAAACAAACAAGCCAAAACACTTTGGGGGGGGGTGTTAAGTAAAAACTCTCTACTTAACCCCCCCCAGCCCAACACAACAAAATCAAAACAAAATCAAAACAATAAACAATCAAGAAACACTATGGGGGGGTGTTAAGTAGAAACTCCCTACTTAAAACCCCCAACCCAACACCACAAAATCAAAACAACAACAAAAAAACCAGAATAAACAATCAAGAGCACTTGCCAAACACGTCCTCTCTCCATGGGTTCCTGAACTAAACTGAACAAAGAAAGGAAAATCGCAATAATATTAATCACTGCCCCACCTAGAGGCCGGAAGAGTAAAAACAGTCCAAAAATTTAAAAAATCAAAATGACAAATATAAATTACATAAATCAAATAAAGTCACAAACCACAAATGCAAAACACCCCCACCCAAACCACCCCTAACCAAAAACACACACATAAAAACTCTCCAGCAAGACTGGGCAAACTATGCTAGTTTTCTATAACACTGGTTCTCAACGTGGGACATGTTAATCCCCCACAGGGGAACTTCAATTCCCAGAAGCCTAAGTCAGTACATTGGCTGATCAGTGTTTTGGGGAATTGACAGGCTTCTGGGAATTGAAGTCCAAACCCAAAGGTTGGGAAACACTGCTATAAGATCTGTTTTTGCCCTTATTTCTTTCATCCAACTGTCTCTCTTTCTTTCTCCTCACTCTTTTCCCAAGAGCTCTGAAAGCACATGCCTGACCTCCATCAGGAATATATCATGTGACATCATATGAAGCTTGGATGGAAACAGAAATCACTACCTGAAGAAACTGCCTCCCCTCTCCTGGTTATTAAGCCAATCTGAACAAGTGGTTTTTCTAGACCCTTATACAGTAAAAACCCTACTTACGGGGGAAAAAAGTTTGTTGCATAGGCTTTTTCTTAAGTCGAATGTTTATGTAACTCAAAGCAAACCCAAAGGAAAAATGAAATTTTTATGTAAACCGAGGCATGAATAATAGAAGAGGCTCCTCCAGATCCATTTTGTTCTATCTCTACTGGGAAACATACATACCATTTCAAAACCTGACTGGGGCCAACTGTGCCATTCTTAAAGAACCAGCCCTCCCATCAGCCCAATTGAGTGTTGTGAGAAGGCAGTGATTTATGTTTAGTAATCTGATGGTACAGACATTAAGCCATATCTGATATTCCCCAGATTCAGTGCTCAGTCAGAGGTGGACCCATCTTTAGACTGAAATAGCTGCCTCTACCAGCAGATTGTGGGTGTCCTGAAAAGACAGCACATTGCTAGAGATTTACTTTGCAGGCGCACCCCCCAAAGAAAGACCCAGACACCGGTATATGGATAAAGGCATTGGGCCACTTTTATTGAATAATGCCCTAGTCTGAATTATAACTTTCAATTGGTGTATTCATCCAATTGTAATTCTTTAAGGCAAGCAGGCCGCAGTAACACTGGTAAGGTTCCTCCCAAAATGCCAATGGCAATTGGCTACATGTAACTATTTGTATCAATTTGTTTGTTGACACAAACAAATTGTTGACCGGAGTCAATAAACTATCTACTGACCCTACCCTATGACGTGTATCCGTTAAATCTCAAGGTGATGCAGGCTGTTAAGCTCCTGCTATCACCCCTTGCCTGGTTCGTCGTTGACCGGCCTTTAGTGTATGAAACCAAGACACAGGACACAGCCTCGGGCTGGGTTAACTCAGGTTTATTGCATCGTGGACAGAGGGAACATGAGGTAATGGCGGATCGATAGCTCTTTATATACAGTAGTAATACATTTGAACGTGGTGCCATGGTAGCCCATTGGCTACTGTCTGCGTGACGTCATTGCGGGTCACGCCCTTCTTGTCCAGGTGTAGGTGGTGGCGGGAAAGCTTCCCGCGCTGTTGCCTTTGATGAGTTCGGACCAAGAGAGCTTGGACGCTCGCTGCTGCCAGCTGGTGGTCATTAGCTCGCGTCCTATTACAGGGTTTATATGATACAGCTGAAGGTTACATTGTTGCTATAGGCAAGGTTACATTGGCTCAGATACATTGTAATCCATGTGGAAGGTAAAACCATTAGAACACAACACCCCTCCCCCCTAGGACGAGACAATGTCTCGAGCTCACACTTAAACACACTCCCCCCCCTTAGGAGACAAAGTCTCTCAGCCAAGATGGCTTATTTCGAACACGCTGGGGTCTCGATGCGGGCTGCCTTTCCCCGGGTTTGCTACCTTCTCTTTGTCCCCTGGTTTCCTGCCCTGTAATTGGAGAGGGAGACTCGTTAGTGACTTGCCGCGGCTCCGCGGCGTTGTTGGGAGGTGTGCTCTTTCTCAGGGAAGAACCGGGGGCACTGGGGGCTAACGAAAAACCCCTCTTCTTGCTTGGATGGGTGGGGGAACACTCCTGAAAACCCCCCCGGCTCGCAAAATCAAAATCAAAATCAAAATTACATTCAGGGGGCGCGGCGGCGGCCGCACATTCCTTTCCCCTCCCCCCGGGCTCTGATAGAACTGGGGTATCAAAAGGATATGAGTCGGGATCACTGCTTTCCCCCCCGGTTTCGGACTGATGTCCCTCATTTTCTCCCCCTTGGGCTAAACGGGTGGGGGAGAACCCTATCGCTGAATCCTGTTGCTGAGCCCCACTGACCGGCCCTTCACTCACTCGGCGCCTCAGTTGGTCAGCGTGTCTCCTCCAGAGGAGGCCGGTGCTCGTTTCCACCCGATATGACACTGGCCCCGTCTGCTCTATTATCGTTCCTGGCACCCAGGCTGGCCCTGCGCTTGCATAGTTCCTGCAGTGAACAGGGTCGCCGGCGGCGAACCCTTTCGAGACTGCCAACCCTATGTTCTTTCCTTTATCCTCGACTCTCGTCGGGTCTAGCCTGGACAGAATCGTGGTCAGTTTTCGCCGCATCAAGAGCTCTGCCGGCGAGTAACCTGACGCTAAGGGGGTCACCCTATACGCTAACAAGAACTGACATACTTGGTGATTCAGGTCCCCCGGGCCCATGCGCCGCAGCGCATCCTTTGTTGTACGCACCAACCGTTCCACTTGGCCATTCGTGGCCGGGTGAAACGGCGCGGATGTGACATGCCGAATGGCGTTTGCCTCCATGAATGCCCCGAACTCCGAGGAGGTGAAACAACTCGCGTTATCGCTGACTAAAGTGTCGGGTAAACCGAACGTGGAAAAGACTCTCCGTAGCTGGCCAATTGTCGTGGCGGAGGACGTGCTCTTTACTGGGATAACCTCCAGCCACTTGGAGAACGCATCCACCACCAGGAGAAACAAGGTTCCTCGAAATGGGCCAGCGAAATCTACATGTACTCTGGACCACGGCCCCCTTGCTGTGTCCCATTCCCTATGCGGGAGGCGGGCCGCCTCTGGTCGGGATCCCTGGCATGCCTCACAAGTGCCGACCATGTGTTCAATGTCCGCGTCCAGCTGTGGCCACCAAAAGTAACTGCGGGCCAGCGCTTTCGAACGAACGATGCCCGGGTGGCTGACGTGCAGCAGTTTGAGCACCCTCGGCCGCATGGATGTAGGAACCACCACCCGTTGGCCCCACAACAGGCACCCCCTTTCTAGGGACAACTCTAGTTTTTTCCGAAAGAATGGGTCGAATTCCGTGCTTGGGGACGATGCCGGCCACCCCTTTTGTACCCATGAGCTGACTTTCTCGAGCGTTCTGTCCTTGCCTGTCGCCCTAGCAATATCGGCTGGTACTATTGGGGGTGCATCTAAAACCTCAATTAGTAACACCTGGCGGTCTCTTCCTACTCTAGCCTTTTGGTCGTCCGACAAGGGCAAAGGGGATCTCGAAAGTGCATCAGCATGGCTGATCTCTTTTCCGGGCCGGTACTCCAACTCGTGTTGGTATGCGTTGAGAAAAATGGCCCATCGCAGCATTCTCGGGGATAGGATCTGCGGGGTGGGCTTGCTTGCCGTGAAAATCCCTAACAGGGGCTTGTGATCCGTCACGATTTTGAACGGGCGGCCATACAAAAAATCGTGAAACTTTTTGGTCCCCGCTACTATTGCTAATGCCTCCCTGTCGGTTTGTGCGTAATTTCGCTCTGCCTGGGACAGGGACCTTGAATAAAATGCAACCGGGGCCTCCCTTCCGTCATCCAACACGTGGCAAAGCACCGCCCCCACCCCCACCGGTGATGCATCACAGACTAGGACCACCGGCCGTTTGGGGTCGAAATGCGTTAGAATTGCGTCAGAGGTCAAGAGTTGCTTTAGTTCTTTGAACGCCCTCTCGTGCTCGTCACCCCACATCCAAGTCTCCTCTTTTTTAAGCAACCGATGAAGCGGTTCGGCCACGGACGCCTTCCGCGGAAGGAATGTATGGTAAAAATTGAGGAGCCCCAGGAATGACTGTAGCTCGGTTTTGGATGTGGGGCGAGGGGCCTTTTTGATGGCTGCTACTTTGGATTTGGATGGCTTGATACCCTCGGGTGTGATCCGGAACCCTAAGAACTCGACCTCGGTTTCGAAAAAGACACATTTGTCCTTCCTCAGTCTCAGCCCCGCTTTCTCGAACACTGTTAGTACTTTGTCCAATCTCTTTGCCAGTTCGGCCTCACTCCCCCCTGTTATTAATACGTCATCAAAATAAGGCAACACCCCCTCCAGCCCCTTCAGGAGGCGTTCCACAAGCGACTGAAAAAGGCCGGGTGCCGAGTTCACGCCGAACTGTAAACGCGACACCTGGAACGCTCCTTTATGTGTGACTATCGTTTGTGCCGCGGCCGTGGCGGGTGTTACGGGGAGCTGCTGATAGGCTTGTGCCAGATCGAGCTTAGCGAAACACTTTCCCCCATTTAGCCTGGCCAAAAGGTGGCTGACCACCGGCACCGGGTATGCATTAGGGCGGATCGCCTTGTTAATTGTACACTTATAATCAGCGCAAATGCGCACCTCCCCGTTAGCCTTCAGAGCTGTTACAATTGGAGTTTCCCACTCCGCGGAATCAACAGGAATAAGAATCCCCTGGCCCACCAATTTGTCCAGTTCCGCCTCTATTTTGTCCTTTAGTGCGAAGGGCACCCTGCGCGGTTTGAGTCTTATCGGGCGGACCTCCGGGTCTAGGTCGAAGGCTACAGGGGGTCCCTTGAATTTTCCAAGTCCTTTTTTAAAAACGGCGGGATGCGCATCGCACACCGCTTGTATTGGGTCCACCCCCACTGAATGTACTCCCCCTATGAACAGGCCTAAAGGCTGGAACCACTGTGTCCCTAGGAGGCTACAACTTCCCCCCTTGAGGACAACTAGGGGCAGTTCCGCAGAGTGTCTCTTAAACTCAACCCGAAATTTTCCGACCCCCAACACCGGAATGCTGTTTCCCTGTACATCTCGTAGCGTGGACCTCAATGTTTTAAGTTTGGGCCGCACGTGGGGGTCGATTTTCAAGAACTCTTTCTGGGGAATTATAGAATAGGAGGACCCCGAGTCAATTTCCATCCTGATAGGGGCCCCTTGTACTAGTACCTCAACGAAATAATGGGACTGTTCCGCGGACACGCTGAGCACTGGGACGTCGTCCTCGCTGCTGTCCGAGACGCGGCCCACGCCGTCCTGCTTCCTCGTGGTCTGGACGCCATCTTTGGGCCTCGCTGAACGGTCCGGCCTGGTCGAACGGTCTGGTGACTGCCTCCGGCCCTCCTTCCGTTTTCTGCATGCCTTGGCGATGTGCCCCCGACGGCCGCAGGTGTAGCATTCGGCCTTTCTAAATGGGCACCTCGCACGCTCATGGGCCGCTCCGCAACCATCGCAGCGGCGCCCCCCTTTTCGGACCTTCTGGACCTCCTCGCCGTCGCTGCCTTCCGAGGACGACTTTGAGGCCCGTTGAGTTGCGTGCACCGATTTTTCCGCTTTGCCGGCTCTGGGACGCCACTCACGCCACTGGTGCATCTCGTCCACTCCAGCATTCGTGGACTCTGCGGCTTCCGCGGCCTCGACGACCTCTGCCAGCGTGGGTGGCGGCTCCTTATTCATCAAGCTGCGCTGCACCTCCTTGTCTTTCAGGCCACACAGCACGCCGTCCCTGAGGGCCATGTCCAGGATGTTGTCCCATTTGCAGGGGGCGGCGGCTACCCTCATGGCGGCCACGAATGCCTCGACCGACTCGTCCGGCGCTTGGACTCGCCTCCAAAACGCGCTCCGAGCGGGAAACATCGCCCTCGAGGGTCGGAAGCGCTCCCGTAGCAGCTTCATGATGTCGTCCGCCTTAAATTCGCTCACCTTCTTCGGAGCGATGATGCCCACCAGCGTCCGCTTGGTTTCCATTCCAAGCATGCGGGTGAGGATGGCCCTCTTCCTCTCCTCATCGTCTTCCTTGACTTTGAGTTCCACCAGCGCCGCATGGAAGTCCATCTCAAACAACTCCCAGTCTTGCGGTTTGGTGATGTTGAACCCGCTCTGTGCCCTGGCTGCTCCTTGGGGATCCATTAATCCCATCCTCGTCGCCAATTTAGTGTATGAAACCAAGACACAGGACACAGCCTCGGGCTGGGTTAACTCAGGTTTATTGCATCGTGGACAGAGGGAACATGAGGTAATGGCGGATCGATAGCTCTTTATATACAGTAGTAATACATTTGAACGTGGTGCCATGGTAGCCCATTGGCTACTGTCTGCGTGACGTCATTGCG
Organism: Bradypodion pumilum; assembly: GCA_035047305.1. NCBI lineage: Eukaryota > Metazoa > Chordata > Lepidosauria > Squamata > Chamaeleonidae > Bradypodion > Bradypodion pumilum. The sequence goes on from JAWDJD010000002.1 coordinate 330,327,487, forward strand.
GGTCACGCCCTTCTTGTCCAGGTGTAGGTGGTGGCGGGAAAGCTTCCCGCGCTGTTGCCTTTGATGAGTTCGGACCAAGAGAGCTTGGACGCTCGCTGCTGCCAGCTGGTGGTCATTAGCTCGCGTCCTATTACAGGGTTTATATGATACAGCTGAAGGTTACATTGTTGCTATAGGCAAGGTTACATTGGCTCAGATACATTGTAATCCATGTGGAAGGTAAAACCATTAGAACACAACACGGCCAAAGCTATTACCCCTGTACCTGTCTAAGTGTTGGCCAGTCAATTGCGAACCTGCCGGATACCTATGGGTCATAAATCTTTACCTTACCAGTGCTACCCGCCAAAGTGACCAAAGTCAACTAAACCCCTTTGCTCAAACACTAGCAACAGTGTGGGATGGGCAAAAAAGCCAGAACCAAGGTGCCAATTGTAGGTTCGGGCCAAAAATTCCCACCCGGCCCCGAAGCGACCAAAAAATTACACTGTTCACTAGGGAGGGGGTGGAGGGAAAAACGTCTCCTCTCTGTCGCAATTCTAAAATGGCAGCTCGGCTGCCTCGTGACCACCCCTTTTATAGAGGGGTGGCCACGCCCCCTAACTCACCCGGATGTCTGAGTCCGGGTGGGGGGGGGCGCAAAGAGCGCAGCGGCCATTTTGGCGCCACGCTTTCATTGCAGGCGCACCCCCCAAAGAAAGACTCAGACACCGGTATATGGATAAAGACATTGGGCCACTTTTATTGAATAATGCCCTAGTCCGAATTATAACTTTCAATTGGTGTATTCATCCAATTGTAATTCTTTAAGGCAAGCAGGCCGCAGTAACACTGGTAAGGTTCCTCCCAAAATGCCAATGGCAATTGGCTACATGTAACTATTTGACACAAACAAATTGTTGACCGGAGTCAAAAAACTATCTACTGACCCCACCCTATGACATGTATCCGTTAAATCTCAAGGTGATGCAGGCTGTTAAGCTTCTGCCATCACCCCTTGCCTGGTTCGTCGTTGACCGGCCAAAGCTATTACCCCTGTACCTGTCTAAGTGTTGGCCAGTCAATTGCGAACCTGCCGGATACCTATGGGTCATAAATCTTTACCTTACCAGTGCTACCCGCCACACGGGGAGGCGTCCATGATGACTCACCGCCCCGCCCCCCCCAGACCGTCAGCTCGGTCGCCAGGCCTGCTTGCACCTCGCCCAGAAAGAGGTACATACCTCCAGCCGACAGGTGGACCCCATATCCTGCCTACCAGCAAAAGTTTTGTAAGCCTATCCGCAGGTTTCCAATGGCTGTCTCCCAGCCATGCTCAGCAAGGGACCGGGCAACAGCCCTGTCCACTGACTGCCGGAACGGTCCGAACCACGGAGATCCACGTCTCCCCTAAATTGGTGTCTTGGCATGATGTTAGACCATAGCGACCGTGTGTAAGCCATGCATGATATAAAATGCCAGGTCACTGCACCTCGACAATTTAAGAAATATCAGTGATCCGTATAAGATCATTGCCGCCGAGGTGCAGAATAAGAACATCGGGCGGTCCAGCATCCCTGATGGACATCAGGAATGGCAACAGTTCCTGCCCCCTTGTGCCACACATACCATACCATCGCATACGTGCGGATGCCCGCAGGCCGAGTCGGGGTCCACACTCTGTCGCCGCAGCATATACTGCTGCCCAGTGTACATAGCTGCGGCCCACCAGCCCCACTGCCACCGGTGTGTAGAGACACACAGGATCTGCAAAAGAGGAGAAGAGGTTAAGGACATAACTAGGTACTCGTACAGTGAGGGGACGTACACATAAGAAATTACGCGCACACCTATATCCGCCTCCGAGTACCTCAAACGTAGCCGCGGTCAACATAACGCCTATCCTAAATAAACGGGTGCCAAAACGGGCCCCACACCGCAAAGCGCGGTACCGGTCACCCTCCGTAACTTTACTTTGGTAAGGGTAGACCCATCCTGGTGGCAGAAAAACAGGCTGGGGCACGCAGCAGGCACTGCCAAAAATCCATGTAGGGTACCAACCGGACAGATGTCTTCAATGAAACCTCGTAGCAGTCTAACTCCACTGCCTACGCTGTGCTGAACAACCTTTGAGGACCGTATCCCCAATTGAGCCCACTCATGCGTGACATAGACATCGTCGAGTTCCAGTGCCCTATGAGACACATCTGCCTTACACCATGGTACCAACTCTGGTACCAACTCACTGATGCGGAGTGCTCCAAAAAAGGCTACCGTGGTAGCTGGTGACCAAAAGCCACTTTATACCTATCCTAACATAAGTTATGCCAGCCTCGTGCAAGGTGGGTCAGAAACTCTGGTGAACTGGGATGACGCGTGTCCGGGCGGCGGACACGTTCACGTGTCCACCCCTCCAAAACACGATGCATGCGGAAGTAACTCACGCAGTCATTGAAGCCCCTCACATTGGCCATAAATGCCAGTGCCGAAAGCCTAGAGGCTATAGTACGGGGGGCCAAACCCTGACTGTGAAGATAAACATGTATTGTAAAACCTGGTCCACTGGTATGGGCCACACTCGAGGCAACTGTAGTTACTCGCAAAAGGTTCTAAATCATATGAAAGCATGTTGATACACCTTACGCGTGCAAGGTGCCAATGACATGCCGGTCGCCCGGTTCACCTCTCCTCGCCAAACGTCCAAATATCGGCCGGGAGTGGCGAGGGAAATTACTCTGCTTCCGGAGCAAGGCACGGAACCGGGGAATCTGCAGGCGGGATAAAGCATCAGCAATATCGTTATTAATACCTGGTACATGTCTGGCCCTGAACAGCACATTTAGGCGTAGGCTTCTCAAAAAGAATCGGCAAACCAATGCCATGACCCTGGGGGATTTGCACGTCTGGGCGTTGACAATGTGCACCACTGCCGCATTGTCACACCAAAAATGGACCACTGAGTTGGCCCACTTGTCGCCCCATAGCATCAGTGCTCCCCAAATTGGTAAGAAACTCAAGGAAGGTAAGATCGCGGAGGCGATCCGTGCAAGCCATGCGTGAGGCCATCGGCCGTAAGCCCACCTACCCTCAGAATAAATCCCATAACCCAGGGAGCCGGAGGCATCTGACTGTACTTGAAATCTAGGGCAGCAAAATCTTGCGAGCAAAGGCCCACTGAAGGAAAGTACTGAATCGTTCGAATGCCGAACATGAAATAGAGCAGCCAAAAGGCATGGCCTTATCTAAGTAAAATTTCCCTTGGAACCTAAAACCCAATAGCTCAAAATCCCCTGGGTGCACTGGCAGTAATCGGAAAGCCGATTTCATATCACACTTTGCCAGGAAAGCACCGGGACCGCATGAGCGTACCACTCGTAGGGCCTGGACAAACGACGTGTACCTGACTGAACAAGGTCATCAGGAATCGCATCACTGACTGAAGAACCCGCAGGGTAAGCTAGATGGTGGATTAGACGACATTCACCCGGGTTCTTTTTCGGTACTAGCCCCAGAGGGGAGACCTTCAAATTAGGGAAAGGTGGTTCCAAGAAGGGGCCCGCTACTCTCATAGCCTCAACTTCCTTAGCTATGCTCAGTGCAGCAACCTCCTCGTTCCCTTTCAAGGAAACTAAATTAGGAGCATCTTGGGGCCCCTAACACCCCTGAATGGAATACGAAAGCCCCATTGGAAACCCTCCAGCAGGTACCTCGCATCATCCCTTCTTGGATAAGCTGTGAGCCATCGCTCCAGCATGAGTACACTAATTGGGGAGGGGGGCTTTTACATGGATAGTTCCATCAGACGGAGCTCTGATCACCCCCTGTGCACCCCTACCTCTGCCCCGTGACCCACCAGCCCGCGGGCACGCGGAGGCAGCGTGGGGGCCAGCGCAAGAGGGACACTCGTGTCGGGAACGACACTGGCGCTTATTACACACGTCGTTAGCTGAGAAGCTCCAACACAGCAGGCGGGCTGGAACCCCCTGCCCCACCGGTTGGTGGGGAGCCTGTGTTGCAGCAGCCCGCTGCACAGCATGACCACAATGGTACCCATCACCAGGTCGCGTGGGAGTCATGTACAAGAGCCACAATTGCTGACAGGGCTCATCCCACCTCATCTCAGGATGTAGGGCCACCCTCATCCTAAATTCCTCATCGTAAGCCAACTACGATGGGCCCGGGCAATCAACCATCGCTCTGTAAATATTATCAAGGTATTGAACCGGAATGGCCAAATCAGGCCGGGCCCTGAGGCATACCGCCATATATATAAAGTATGTCAGCAACCAGTTGGCCCAGTTATGCGGTGGCTTAGGACGATGGGACAGCTTCTTGTCTCTGTCATCCTGTCCCTCCCTCTCCTCCTTAGTGGGCTCACGGTTCCAGAGGGAGAAAATATCAACGTACTCCCCTCGCCAAATCTTGTCCCTCGTGACCTGTGACAAATGATCACCCAGGGGCAAGGAATAACCAGCCGTCGGTAAAGCCATTGACAGCACAGTTTGTATAGAGGGTATACACAGCGGGACCTGAACAGACAGTGCGATGCTCTGCACGGCCCCAGGGGCGGACACCCCCGCCCTGAACGAGGGACCATTTGGGAACCAGGGGTTAATGGGACAATGTGGTAACGGCTGCCCACCCACAACAACTTGACGTGGCCAGGGCCACTGAACCCCCCCAGTGTAAGTGGACAGTGGTGGTGGTGCACTAAATTGAACCTGATACTCACTAGTCGCACCCCCGTGAGCCGCCCCCACCGGGGGTTCCGGCCCACGGTGGGCGTCAGAGCTCGCGACAGGAATCGAGCTCTGGGACCACCCTTGGCTGCTCCCAGCCTGTACATCAGGTCGCACGGGGAGCTGTGAGACACCAACCAGGGCTGGCCGGACAGTCTCAAGCAGCTCGACCCGGTTGGCCGCCTGCTGAAGCATCCCGGCCGGCCAGTTGGCCAGGGTCGACGAAGGGGCCCCTGTGGAAGAAGCGGTAGCGCCCCCCTCAGAAGGTGGCTGGGCAATGCCCAAAGATGCTTCCAGCACTGCTATACGTGCTATCAAGCATCCACTGCCTCGGAGCCCCCAGTATAAGGTGGGCTGGGTGGGCCGGATGGCCCACTAGGTAGTTGGGGCAAAGACAACCCAAAAGGGGAGCCAGGGCCAGAATAGGGCCAAGCCCCGAACTCAGGCCCGTGGGGGGCCGGAGGAGCTGTGGGGTGGACACCCGCACCAGGCCCCCCTGGGCCAGCCTGTCCCGAGCCCTGCAAAGGCGCGCTCAGGGCCAAAGCCCCCGAGGGGCCAGCCTGCACTTGCCCAGCTATGATGCTGGCACCCGGCTGCCAAGTGGTAGCCTGACCGGCCCCACTGGTACCAGTGGGCAAGGGTCTGTCACTGCCCCGTCGTGGGGGCACAGCCCTGGTCCTCCAACCCGAAGGCTGGCCCCCATCCGATGAAGGGCCGGTAAAAGCCCTTCCCCTTGGCCGCGGCTTCAATGCAGGAGCCTTTCGCTTGGGAGCCATGACTCCCTAAATTAATATGCGGCAAAGGATCCCTATCCAGGGATCGAACTACTGCATTAGAGTACCGCGGTAGCAAAGAGGCAAATCTAAAATGGAGGTCTTTTCTTTTTCCCAGCCGGGAAAGCTAAAAGGAGAACGCGACGGAGAAAACTTCTCCTCTCCGTCGCAATTCTAAAATGGCAGCTCGGCTGCCTCGTGGCCACCCCTTTTATAGAGGGGTGGCCACGCCCCCTAACTCACCCGGATGTCTGAGTCCGGGGGGGGGCGCAAAGAGCGCGGCGGCCATTTTGGCGCCGCGCTTTCATTGTTATTATTAGTGCAGTTTGACTGGTTGGAAGAGGGAAGGAAGGCTGTCAGATTTTCTTCCTTAGGTGATAAAACTACCTGTCTGGTTTTCAGTGGAAAGGGGCTCCGTTTGCATATTTGCCTCAGATAGCAAAATTTCATGAGGTGACCCTGGATTTCCTGCAGACAAGTTTTGAGAATTAAGCATTTCTGGATCTGCTTTCTAGAAAGGATTTGCCAGGCCTGGGAAGGACCTGGGAAGGACATATATGCATATTTGGTGTCTATGGCGGAGGTATCTCACATTATATACAGTGGTACAACACATTTGAACTTGGCTGCATGGTAGCTCATTGGCCGCTACCGGCGTGACGTCATCCCGGTCACGCCCGTCTTCGGTGATGGATCAGGGGTAGTTGTTTGCTGCGGGAGGTTCCCGCGGCTGCAGGCGATTTGAGGAATGATGACCATGTGAGTTGAACACTCGCAGCTGCCCTCTATAGGCAGCTTGCTCGTGTTCCTTTAACAGCTGGGTTACATTGTGATTGTGGCTGGGTTACATTAATACATTTCTTAAAGCAACATTGTACATTCATATGAAGCAGCATTGTACATACACAACATCCCTCCCCCCTAGGATGGGACGAAGTCCCTCAACCATTGTGGCTTGCCGCACGTGCACCTGGGGCGAGCGGCCGCTTGACTTAATACAGGGGAGCCTGGCTCTGCGGAGTCCTGTCCTGCAATGGAAAGGGGGGACTCGTTAGTGGCTCGGTGTGGGCTCTGTGGTAACCTTGCATTAGGGGAAGGGAATGGAATGAACAGTTGGGAAGTGAACTCCTGCCTACCGCTTGAGGAGCTAGGGGTCCTCCCCAGCACGAATCTCGGGACCGACGAAGAGACCCTCGTGGTCTCGCCACCCCCCGTACCCTGCCTGGGAGTGCCGGGGACTGTGGTGGTTGGACTCCCCCCCGATGCCTGTCTTGGGGGTGTTGGCCTCCGGGGAGCTGGAGCTATGGTGTATTCTAACACGAAAGGACTGGGGGGACTGGAGGTACCAGGGGCTGAACTGAAACCCCTCTTCTTGCTAGGACGGGTGGGGGACCACTCCGCTACACCCCCCTGGTACCGTAACTCATAATCATCAAACTGATCCCTCTCTTCCAAAGTATCCTCCTCTGTGGCTGAGAACCGAGGATATGCCTTTGTATCCCCGGTTTCTGCCGTGTCTCCCCCTTGGGTAATGCGGGTGGGGGAGGACCCTAACGCTGAATCCCCTTCACTAGTGGCCCGCCTTCTGAGTTGGTCGGTGTGCCTCCTCCAGAGTAGACCCGAGCTAGTCTCGACCCTGTAGGACACTGGCCCCGTCTGCTCGATGACTGTCCCTGGGTCCCACGCTGGCCCTGACGCCGCGTAGTTCCTGCAGTGAACCGGGTCCCCTGCCAAAAAACCTTTGGAGCTCCCTCCCCCTATATTTATGTTTCTCCCTTCATCCTCCACCCTGGACGGATCCATCCGGTCAAAAAGTGTTACCGGACGCCTCCTCATGAGGAGTTCGGCTGGGGAAAATCCTGAAGCTAAGGGGGTTGTCCTGTAGCAGATGAGGAACTGGCACAAGTGCAGGTTCAACTCACCGGGACCCATGCGCCGCAGTGCATCTTTCGTAGTGCGCACTTGGCGCTCTACCTGACCGTTTGTGGCGGGGTGAAACGGGGCAGCGGTGATGTGCCTGATGGCGTTCCGCTCCATAAACGTCTTGAACTCTGCAGACGTGAAGGTACTAGCGTTATCGCTAATGAGGACATCTGGCAAACCGAAGCAGGCAAAGACCTTGCGCAACTGTTTAATGGTTGCCGCAGAGGAGGTGCTGTTCATGGGGATTACTTCTAACCACTTTGAATAGGAGTCGACTATCAGCAGAAACATGGACCCGCGGAAGGGGCCAGTGAAGTCGACATGGATTTGGGACCATGGCCCGCGGGCCGTATCCCATTCCCTATGGGGCAACCGGGACTCCTCGGGCCGAGAGCCCTGGCAGCTCTCGCACGTGCCCACTAAACGCTCTATGTCCCCGTCTATTTGGGGCCACCAAAAGAAACTCCTGGCCAGAGCCTAGGAGCGCACGATCCCGGGGTGACTGGTGTGCAATAGTCTCAGTACCTTGGCCCTCAGCTTCTCTGGGATAACTACTCGCTGGCCCCAGAGTAAGCAGCCCCTTTCCAGCGACAGCTCTACTCTGCGCCTAAAGAATGGTCTGAACTCTTCATCGGGGGGAGTCGTGGGCCAGCCCTTCCTAACCCAGGAGCTAACTTGGGCCAGCATCTTGTCGGCCGCCATGGCTTTGGCGAGGTCGGCCGGGACAATGGGGAGTGAGTCGAGAGACTCGATCAGTAGGACATGGTGATCCTGCTCTACCTCGCATGTGGGGTCCCCTACACTTGGGAGGGGAGATCGGGACAGTGCGTCCGCATGGGAGATCTCCTTCCCTGGGCGATAGACCAGCTCATACTGGTAGGCGTTGAGGAAAATGGCCCAATGCAGCATTCTGGGGGATAGTATTTGCGGTGTGGGTTTGCCGGTAGTGAAGATCCCCAAAAGTGGTTTGTGATCGGTCACTACCGTAAACTCGCGGCCGTATAGAAAGTCATGGAACTTCTTCGTTCCGGCGATGATGGCTAGGGCCTCCCTATCAGTTTGCGCGTAATTTCGCTCGGCCTTTGAGAGGGACCTAGAGTAGTACGCTACCGGGGCTTCCCTCCCGCTTTCCAACACGTGGCACAGGACCGCCCCCACCCCCACTGGGGACGCATCACAGACTAAAACCACTGGTTTTTTCGGGTCGAAATGGGTCAGGACAGCGTCCGAAGACAGGAGTGACTTAAGCTCCTTGAATGCTCTCTCCTGCCTGTCCCCCCACCGCCAAGCCGCGTCCTTTTTGAGCAGGGCGTGCAGTGGCTCCGCGACCGATGCCTTCCGAGGCAGGAAGGTATGATAAAAATTTAGGAGCCCTAGAAATGACTGTAGCTCCGGTTTTGCGGTGGGGCGAGGGGCGTTCTTCACGGCTGCAACCTTTGACTCAGAGGGCTTGATCCCGTCCGGGGTTACCTTAAAGCCTAGAAACTCAACCTCCCTCGCAAAGAATACGCATTTGTCCCTCCTCAGTCGAAGGCCTGCCCTCTCGAACACTGAAAGGACCCCATCTAGCCTCTTTGCCAACTCTAATTCGCTCCCCGCCGTTATCAACACATCGTCGAAGTATGGGAGCACGCCTGGAAGCCCCTTTAAAAGGCGTTCCACGAGGGATTGGAAAATTCCGGGGGCTGAATTCACGCCAAACTGAAGACGCGTTACCTTAAACGCCCCCTTGTGCGTTACTATCGTTTGGGCGGCGGCAGCAGCCGGGGTTACAGAGAGCTGCTGATACGCCTGAGCCAGGTCTAACTTGGCAAAACACTTCCCCCCATGTAATGTGGCCAGCAAGTGGCTGACCACGGGCACTGGATATGCGTTTGGCCGAATGGCCTTCTTAATGGTACATTTATAGTCTGCACAAATCCTGACTTCCCCGTTCGACTTAAGGGCTGTAACAATCGGCGTTTCCCACTCCGCCGAGACAACTGGAACCAAAATCCCCTGCCCCACCAATTTGTCCAGTTCCGCCTCGATCTTGTCCTTTAGGGCCAAAGGCACCCTCCTTGGTTTGAGGCGGATGGGCCGGATTTCTGGGTCCAGCTCGAAGGAAACCGGGGGCCCCTTGTATTTCCCGAGCCCCTTCTTGAAAACGTCCGGGTGCGCGTTGCACACGTCCCGCATTGGGTCAGTCTCGATGGCGTTAATGCCGGACAGTTCGATTCCCAGGGGAGCAAACCACTGTGTTCCCAAAAGGCAGCACCTCCCCCCTTTGAGGACCACTAAGGGCAGTTTCTCAGAGTAGCCCTTGAACTTCACCTTGAAATTCCCCACCCCCAACACTGGGATCCCGTTTCCCTGCACGTCCCGGAGGTGTGACCTCATGGCCCGCAGCTTGGGCCGCTTGTCTGGGGGAATACGCATGAACTCTTTTTGGGACAGGATGGAATAAGATGACCCCGAGTCTATCTCCATCCTCACTGGGACCCCTTGCAACAGTACCTCTACGAAAAACCGCCGGTGCTCCAGGCCCACGCGGTTCACGCCTTCCTCATCGTAGCTGGCTGCGACCTTCCTGGTGCCGGTCGCCTTCCGCTGGTGCGTCTGGGGATGGCTGGAACTCCTCTTGTCCTCGACTCGCCCGCGCCTGCATACTCGGGTGATGTGCCCCTTTCGGCCGCAGTTGTGACACTCGGCCTTTCGAAACGGGCACTTCGTGCGGTCGTGGGACGCCCCACAACCGTCGCAACGGCGGTCCTGCCATTCTCGGGACTGCCGCTTCTCACCATGCTTCTTGATCCTCTGGACGTCGTCGTCCTCGCTGGAGTAGGGGTCCGCTGTTGTGGACGACTCCTCGGACGACGTTGGTGTGCCGGCGGGCGGCTTGGGGGCCCACCAGGCTGTCTTCGCTGGTGTCCGCCGGGCCGCCTGTACTGGTGACTTGGCCTGCTCGGACGCGGCCCCTCGGGACTTGAACAGCCTCACCCCGCTCCTGGCCTCCTCGGCTGCTTGGGCCTCCCGCAGCACCTCGTTGAACGTGAGGCGTTGGTCGCGGGTCATCAGCCTCCTCTGCAGCTCCTCGTCCCTCAGACCACACAACATGCGGTCACGGAGGGCCTGGTCCAGGTCATCCCACTGGCAGTGGACCGCTGCAAGCCTGAGGGCCGCCGCGTAGGCGGACACGGATTCGCCCGGTCACTGGTCTCGCCTGTGGAACGCGACCCGTGCTGGGAAGATCGAGACGGGCGGCTGGAAATGCTCACCCAGTCTCTCCAGGATACGGTCAATGGGGACCTCATCTACCTTCCTGGGGGCCACCAGGGTCATCAGGATCCGCAGCGTGGCCGGCCCCACTTGGGCCAGGAAGTGGGAGCGCATCTTCGCGTCGTCGTCGACGCCCGCGGCTTCCATCGCGTGCCGAAACTGGCAATCGTAGAGCTCCCATTGTTCGGGCTCGCTCACATCGAACTGGTACGCCTTGACCTTGGGATTCGCCATCGATCCCATCCTCGTCGCCAATTTGGTGTCTGTTCCAGGAGACATAGAAGGAGTCGCAGTATGGACTAACACAGGTTTATTGGTTGATGATCAGAACGAACATGTGGTAATGGCGGAGGTATCTCACATTATATACAGTGGTACAACACATTTGAACTTGGCTGTATGGTAGCTCATTGGCCGCTACCGGCATGACGTCATCCCGGTCACGCCCGTCTTCGGTGGTGGATCAGGGGTAGTTGTTTGCTGCGGGAGGTTCCCGCGGCTGCAGGCGATTTGAGGAATGATGACCATGTGAGTTGAACACTTGCAGCTGCCCTCTATAGGCAGCTTGCTCGCGTCCGTTTAACAGCTGGGTTACATTGTGATTGTGGCTGGGTTACATTAATACATTTGTTAAAGCAACATTGTACATTCATATGAAGCAGCATTGTACATACACAACAGCATATCAAAAAGGAACCACTGTGGGACTATCATTGCCAGATATTAAACAGAGCTGCTAAATAAAAGGAAATAGGAATCCCTCCTCATAAAACATTTCATGGAGTGCAGGGAAATCACTGTTATGTGTCAAAAAGGCTATTTCTCACACCTTTCCTGTTGCAGGACTCTACCTGTTTGAGCTTCTAGTTGTCTACAAGCTTGTTGAGGCTGTTCCTTAACGAGGCCTTTGCCTGTTTAACTGCCACCTTTTGCTTTAAAAAAATGTTATGTATCCAAACAAAGAAATGGCAAGAAGAAAATGCTACGATGTGGCTCTACCAACTTGGGATGGTCTCTGGTTGCTGGCTGCCAGCCTATTTCAGTGTAACAGAGGAGAAACAAGCTGCCCAGATCACCAGGGACCCTCTTTGCTGCTGCCATGTCATTAGCCATCACTTTCACTTTGGAAGGTTGCCAAACAATGACAAATGCCTTGCAGGGGGGGGGGATTCTAGTGAGGACATCATTTGTAGTAGTGGGAAACTTTCTTCCTTCCTTGCTTGCTTGCTTCCTTCCATTCCCACCCACCCCACCTTGACAGTATGCTATTTGAAGGCATATGTTGTTACAATAAAATTGTATTAAAAATAAATCTGCAACTGACTTTTACCTTATACTCTATTTCTTAGGATGTATAGCTAGGCAACTGTATCCTCCACCCTGCCCTCGACACTACTTTCTTCTGTGTTAGAACAACTGATAACAAGAATTAAGAACTCTCTCTTCCTTTTTTAGAGTGGGTGGGATGGATGGGTGGGATAAGGGGTTTTTTAAGTGTTTTTAATATGTTTTTAGAATTTGTTGTAATGCCGCCCTGAGTCGGGTTCTGCCTGAGTGGGCGGCATATATAAATACGACTAAATAAATAAATAAATAAATAAACAAAAAGAATGCAGAAGGTTAAGTTGTTATTAGGGACAGTCTTCTAAAAGCACAAACAGGGTGGTCATGGTGGCTTAGTGGTTAAGATTCTGAGCTTGATAACTGGAAGGTCAGCGGTTTGAGACCCCCAAGCATTGGCCGGACAGAATGTTTAAAATGACTAACAATATGAATGTGTAAAAAAAGGAAGTGACAAAAGATTCTGTCCTTGTGTTTGTGCAAGCTTTTTCAGGAGTGATTTGATTTCTCACATCCCCAGCAACCTATCTCACATGAGTTTTAGGAAGCATTCACCTTAGTACAGTAGATCATAAATTAGGCAATTCTGGCTTAGTAACCCTACAACAAAAACAAAATTGGGGAATAGCTGGATTAGCTAGTTACAATGCAAAAAAACAGCCAAACAATTAATAATCTTGGGGTATCTTAAATGCTAACTGGTGTTATTTGCAATGCATTGAGATGTTTGCCTGCCCAGCAATCAATAACCTGCAATAAGAAATTGTCTGGTTTGGGCAGTGTGCCTGCAAGGGTGCAATGTTCTAATGGTCCTGTTCCCTACTTTTCTTCTTCCTAGCCATAATTATCCAGAGGTTGTGTTGGTTTAAAGCAAAGATCAACAACAACAACCTCTAAACCAGCACAAGACCATCTAGGTGGAGATACCACAGCTATAGCAACAGTGAAAAGACTAGCTGGCAAACCATTAGAACATTAGCCCTTCTTTTTCATTTCCCTTTTTACAAATGGTTATAGTACAAATTTAGTTGCCATCAGATGGGTTAAGGAAATCAATCAATAGTCATTCAAGAAACTCCCATGTAAATGTAAATTTTTTTAACTTGTTCTGTAATAGCAACCAGGCTTAGTTATAGTAACAATCCCTGGCATTTGTATGTTTGTAGGAGGTCATTTGAAACCACCAAACAATCCAATTTCAATACAAGGTGTCTCCAGGATTGATATTATTCCTTATTCTTATTCTTGATCTTGATCATGGAGCTAACTCACTATATTTCACAGTCTATATATGCCAAGTATTACAAAGATAACATGGCTACAAGATAATTCAGGCCAACTAAGGCTAGATCTCAAGCTCAGGAGTATCAATGAGTACATTAATTTCAGCAAGCAGCCCTCATAAATTGTCCTCCATTCCCCAGCTGTTCAGCTGGTGCAAGGTTGTGCCTTAATGTATACTGACATCATTATACTGTAACATAACCCAGGGAGATGGATGACTTACATAATGGATAGGCCACACCATCTTTTATCACTCACTGTAGACTATCATTGTAAATTCTGTCATTGATATTACCCTAAATTTGGTGCTATCCAGCAGCTGCTTGTGTGTATACATGAAATTGTATCTTGGTAGGCTTCTCCATGAGTCCATCATTTGGAAGTTGGTGTCATCATAGCACTGGTGTGAAGGCTGGTTCTTAAGTACTGGTCAGAGCTTGGACCTGCTTGTCACCAGGAACTAGTTTGTCATTGCCAAAGTCAAATAAAAGATTTATTAAAAGGTAAATGCAAGATAAAGGAACAACAGTTTTCTTGATCTCCCTTTCCCTCTCCTCTGTTTTTTTAAGCAGGTCAATATAAAGTGATTTCTCCCCCAAGAAAAACCAAAGGAGATGCCCATATACTCTCAGTTTCTGAGATTCAGAGGAAGTACAACAAGTGGCATTCTCCCAGCACCAGATTGTTACGAAAACATTGGAGTCATGTGACACTTACTTTGGGTGTCAATCTCAGTGGGAAATAATTCTGAGTCACTTATTTTTAGGTATAGGCTGTCTCTCAGGGCCTCATTAGAAGTCACACTATACAAGTCCCTCTCTGAAAATGCACAGCTCTGCTTTGCCTCAGATGTTCATCTTTGAGTTCTTATCAGTCAAAAAGCAGAGAGAGAGAGAGAGAGAGAACAATGTTGTGATACTTTAAAGACTAAATGCTATATTTTAACATGAGCTTTAAGTTAAATTTTAAGCTGCCACAATGTTTTCATCTCCTGTTTCTTGTTTGGTGGGTTTTGTCTGATATGGCTATGCCATCCAAAACTACAGCTCTTTGAGTACAGTGACAGAAAAAAAGATAGAAGTATCCTAAATAAAGAAATATTACATTTTTTCTTCTCATAAGAACCAGTGGGAGAGGCACCTGAACACAAATAACTTTCCCATAACTGCATATTCACAATTTATTTCCTATAACTGCAACATGTGTTGACTGGTCCTATCCTTTCTGGAATCACTATCAGATTACTTAAAAGACCTACAAGGAGGTCTGTTATATTCAGACCCTTTTCAAGGGGATGCCAGTCTTGTTTGCCAACCATCTAATTGGTGGTATGAAAACACATTAACTACTTCCCCTGGGTATTTTATTGCCAGGCCCTTGGCTGGGATAGGCTAACTCAAGAGGTCTGGGGCTACAGTATATGTCATGCCTCCCACCCCCTAATACTTTCTTCAAAAATATCTGAGTGGGTGGGAGGTGAGTTTACTGAAAAGGCAGTTCTAGGCCTTTTTGTAGCCATTTTTTTTAATTTTTGGGGGGGCAGAGAGTTGCTGGAGGGGCCTCAACACATGTCAAAATTGTCCCCATTGCCCCTAGATGGAATAAAAATGGAGCTGTTTAGGCCAAAAAAAATTCAGACTTAACATTTTTTTTAAAAAAAAGTGCCAAAAAGCAACAAAATTCCACACTGAATTGTTCAGGAGCCTCCATTACACAAAGAAACGACACTTTTCCGATGTTCATATTAATTTTTAACATAAATTGAGAGTTGACCTATTTGTATGAGGCATGATGGTTGCAATTATATTGACAAAGAGAGGGCAAACTGGGAAGGCTTCCAAATATATTTGGGAAGCTTCACAATGAACAGACACAAAGCCTCAGGTATTTTGACAGGGTAGTAAAAATCCCATAAAGACACATTCACCTCCTGTGTTCATTCCTCACTGTACTGAAAACATAGACAATCAGGAGGTCCCCATAGTATGCACACATGCATATGTATAAGTACAGCATCCCAGATTCCCATCCATTGGGAAATTCTTCTAACACCAGTCTTTGGTAAATCAAGGCTAGAGTCAGAAGAATGAAGGCAGCTGGACAGGGACATGGGAGTAGCATATAAGACCCCCAGTGCCTGTAATAATGCAATGCACTTGGCTGGTGAGCATTTTTTTGGGGACAAGGTTTGTTTTGCTTCTATGAAAAACTGGTCAGTGTGATTCAGGTATCAAGTGTTTTACTTTCCAGTTGGGTGTGTGGCCAGAACCAAAAGTGGGTGGAGCCAGAGTCAAAATGAACATGACTGCTTACTTTTGTTTAGTTCACAGTGAGGTCTGGGGAAGATGTTTAAATCAGACATTCTCCTTCTTAAACTTGTTTGAGGGTGGGTCTTGATTAGCATCCGAGAGTGGGGCACCTGTGAATTGATCTGCACCAGAAGTGAAGGTAGAGGTGGCGACTGTAGCAGCAGATTCCCACCACTACCACCACCAAGAGAGGCTGGACACTTAACAGTTGACTTGGAAGCGGTGGTGGAAGAAAGAGAGAGAGAGAGAGAGGTGGCATGGCCAGGTATGGATCCATAGGTTGGAGAAGGCTGGGCATCTGCATTTGTCACATAGGCCTTTGGTCATGAATGCATGGCTGCATTCTTCCAATTATTCAGTCCTTTCAGATCTCTGGATCATCCAAGCTCTTGAACAACAATATGCTGTTAATCGCCTGTCCCTACTTCACCACTGGCTCCAGGGCTGTAGAATTTTTCTTCTCTTCATATCTACACAGTGGGTTAGATTACTCTGTGAAGTCATGTATCTATGTGTTTTGCATGTGTGATGCAATCTCCCACTATTGTGCAAACACAAGACAAGTGCAAAATGGGGAAGTAGTGGCCAAAAAGGTTATAGGGGGAAGTGTGAAAAACAAGATACGCCAGAGATCCTGGCACCCAAAAACATTTTCACCACAACTTTGCAGTATTCTCTTCTTTCATTGCAAACCTTGAATTAACATGCTGTTTCCATAGACATCTCTCTGCATGTTTGTTTGCTTGCTTGTTTTGCATGCAATGGTTGGAATCCTGCTGATAGAGCTTGTGCAGTTGTAAGGGCTGATGATGTCATTAACCTTAGACATTAATCTTTACTTTAAAATTTCCAGTTTAATTTAAAGTCCTCTTCATGTTCCAAGGGTCCTCAGGGGTCCCATTTCACCTGGAGAAACCTTTAGGATACTCAGAATAGGAAGGAACCTTTATTATCTCAAAATCACTGTTGGTGGTCCTAATTCCAGTTGTGGAAATATTTATTTATTATCTAAATTTGTATTGGCAGCTAATTTTGGATTTTAAAGGCTCTTCCATATTTTGAGGCTCCCAGAGGTTTCCCCAGATTCAAAGGGATCTCTAGGAAGCTTTAGAACCTGAAGAGGAAGATACAGTAGGAACTTTAATTTACAGGTTAATCTCTATTGCAGATGGTATAATTAGCCTTTATGACCGCCAAGCTACACAAGAAGATTTGAACCACTAAATTATAATCTCGAGAAACTGTTAAACATAAAGGAATAAGAAAAGACTGGTCACTTAAAACAATTCAAAAAATTTAAATGGAAACCATTAAAAATGTACAGACTCCTGAATAAAGCTCAGTTGTCCAGCTCAGTTCTTAGAAGCACTTGCCTAAGAAACAGTGGTTTCATCTCTCACTTGAAGGACAGGAGAGAAGGGCCTATTATTCTGCAGCCTTGGAGCAGCCACTGGGAAGACCCTCTTAGATTCTTATCAAGCATGCCTGTGAGAATGACAGGACCCAAAGAAGGGTCTCACCTGAAGGTCCTACTTATCAGGGATGATCAAATGGAGAAGTTGGTCCTTCAAACAGCCCTATGTAGTGTTTCATAAGTCCCACCCTTACTGTCTTGGGGCTTCTGGTAACTGAAGTCCAAGAACATCTGGAGAGCCAAGTTTGCTGACCCCTGCCCTAGAATATCATTAGTTAGCTAAATGGACCTCACCCCCAAAATCTCAGGGTGAAGCATTTTTCCTACAATTTAGAACATGGGCTGGCTATGCCAGGGATCCTCAACCTATGGCCCATAGGCTGGATCCAGCCCACAGCACCAAATCATCCAACCCACGCTCTCACTCCAGCCGCCACCACCACCTCAGTCCTTGTCTCCTCTGCTTGGCTATGCATGTCCCT
Organism: Bradypodion pumilum; assembly: GCA_035047305.1. Lineage (NCBI taxonomy): Eukaryota > Metazoa > Chordata > Lepidosauria > Squamata > Chamaeleonidae > Bradypodion > Bradypodion pumilum. Next base: position 330,344,989 of record JAWDJD010000002.1, read on the forward strand.
AATGGTGCTCCGTAGCAGAGGGAATGTTGTAAGGCTTACAACATCCACCCTGCTATGGAGCAACATTAACACCAGCATTTCTGGAATCTGAGAGGCTGTTTCTGATGGCCACAGGCCAGTAAGCAGGGGAGCAGTGGGGGGGGGAATGGAGGGGGGGTTGGAGTGTGGAGGGCTCAGGGTGGTCACCACCACCACCAAAAGCATCGAAGATTGTGGGGGGGGGGACCACCAGTCTGGCCCCTCAATAGACTGAGAGAGCGTGACCTGTCCCCCAGCTTTAAAAGATTGAGAACCCCCGGTCTATGCTGTTAGTACAAGCCATCTCACTGTGAATGATCTTGTTAGCCAAATCATATACTGATAAGAATAGTTTCACTTAAAAGCAGGAACTAACATACAACACACTTGTTTCTAGAACTCAGGCATGTGATCCTTCCTCTCTAAATCACATTTGTTTTAGTGGATTTGTCTATCAAGCTCCTTTATAAAATGTAGTTCCAGTTGTATGAATCATACAGCATATTTAGGCAAGCTCTGTGCATTGTTTCCCCACAGGTAAAACTGAAAGAAATTTCAAACACCAGAGATGAAAGAGGTGTTCGCCTGTCTCCCATAAATACTGCAGTCTTTACTTTTGGCATTGCTCTTTTATGCATATGAAAGGAGTACCTACAATCTCCTTTCTTGTCTTCCTTTTTATACTCAGATGGCACAGGGGAAGCCCTAATGTAGTGTTGTCTGATCAGAAGCTGCTCTTTTTTTTAATGTTTTTCCTAGGGATCCAGGCTGCAGGGAACAAATGTTTTATTGAAAATAGACTAGATCTGGAACTCATATGTGTGCTGGCAGAATTTGCCTCTCAGTGAGCAGAATTTGATCTGAGTGATTTTTCAGATGAAACAGTGACAAAGGCTAGATGTAAACCACACACAAAGGATGATAAACCAAAAGGATCTTAATTCTACAAAGGAAGGCATGAACTAGGGAGACCAATTGGCTAGTCTTTGAATTTATGATTAGATGGAGTACTTGTTTGTCTTATTCACTTAGAAATTAACTATGTAAGACCAATACCGAGAAATAACCTACTGCAAGACAGACTGAGAAGAAGAAATGGCTGGACACCACTAGTTGTCACATTCATCCCACAGTTGAGATCATTCACACACATCATAAATGATTTTCAACTCATTCTTGACAAGAATACATCACTCTCCTGAGCCCTTAGTGCCATGCTTCTTCTTCCATGTCTTGGCCAGGGGCGAAACTGCTGAAATGAAGCTACCTTTTGGTGAGTTCATTGTGCAGTTCCTTTTGCCTGAACTAGTGTGAGAAAGATTAGCCAGCACAAGGTGGCAATTGTCCGGGACTCTGGGGTACACACGATTGTGGTTGAAAAATACCACAATCTTTGAGAAAGCTCTTTCTTTGTGCCCCAGTGTCATGTTTACACTTGCTTATAGACAATGCCCCATTCTCAAACAGCTATTGATACTCAATAGACTACACTACAGAGATGGGAATTAAGCCCTGCTCATACCTGCCAAGTTGTGGCAGTGAAAAAATGGGAAGCACCACTGCGTCTGACGGGCATGCATGCGTGAAGGGGTTACTGCATCAGTGTGCATGCGTGAAAGGGTTACTGTGCATGCACAGTGACCCCTTTGTGCATGCGCACCACTTCCTTTGATGGGCGTGCATGTGCCTTTTCTGGCCGTTCAAATATGGGATGGCCACGGGAAGTTCCAGGAAAGAGGGGTGAAATACGGGATTTCCTGGCCAATACGGGATCCTTGACAGTTATGGCCCTGCTACAAATCCCTGCTTCAAATCCAGGTGCTAAATTTGTACCCACATCTACTCTGGTAAAATAATTGCAGGCCCCTATAATGCTACACACAATGTCAGGGATGTGTTCACTTGTTCCCTTGCTAACGTGATCGACTGTATGCTATCCTTTGCCAACAATGCCCTTCATCAATACTCTACATGGGACAATCGGAGCAATCTCTGCACAAAATAATAGAGATAAATCTCACATCACAAATGGCAACACATAAAGACCTGTTTCAGAACAGACTGTCATGGCTACTTCTCCAAAACCTACAACTATGAGTTTTCTTATTAAATTGTGGTCATTGTGAGTCAATGCTGAACTTTCCCATTTCTTTCATATACTGTAGAGAGTACCAACCCTCCAAAGCTTGTAAAACTGACACTTTCCCTCATAGAAGTATTGTTTCTACCTTTCTTCTGAGGTGGGCAAAATGTTCCTGGATTGCATCTCTCAGGCTCCTTGTTGGTGGCTATGCTGCTGAGGGCTGATGGGAGCTGCAATCCAACAACATGAAGAAATTAACCCTAACTGCTCCTTAGAAGGTCAAATAGTATTTATGGAGCTAAAGTACTTTGGACATCAGATGAGAAGAGAGGACTCACTTGAGAAAGCCTTGATGCAGTGAAAGGTGGAGGGCAAAAGAAGAAGGGGGCGTCCAAAAATGAGATGGCTGGATGGTATTGTAGATGGGCACAGGAGCTGGGTGGGTTGAGGAGGATGGTGGAGGACAGAGGTGCCTGGAGGACGATAGTCCATGGGGTCGCAAAGGGTCGGAAGGGTGCGAATGAACAGAAAAAACCTCTCATGAGGTACTGTTTTCTTTTCTAATTCAAAGGCTTTACCCTTGTTGGGACCAGGAACTGGATTCAGCTCATGAAAATTAATTGGCTTAAGTGCAATTAACTGCATCATACAGCAGCTTGTTCTGAGAAGACATCAAATCAGGGGGACTTTTGTTTTAATTTAGCAGAAGCTTTAGCTGGATCTGCCCATCAATTTAGTCTCTAGAGGTAAAAAAGGACAATGTTATTAGGATTTCATACACCTAATAAGAGTTTCGTCACAGACCAGAAAAGTTACTTTTCTGAACTACAACTCCCAGAATTTCATAGCCAGCATGGTCAGATAATGTTGTCCATCTTTGCCTTCCCTTAGTCGTATTCTTGCCACCATCTTTTTAGGCTGCTGAGGATTGCTCCATCTCACAGGGCAGTAATGGTGAACCTTTTAGAGACCAAGTACCCAAATTGCAACCTAAAACCCACTTCTTTATCGCAAAGTGCCTACAGGGCAGGGTGAACTCTATGCTGGGGGGGGGAGGAACTGCTCCCATTGGGCTCCTGGGCAGAAGGGCAGGGTGAGCTCTGTGCTGGGGGAGGGAGGAAGTGCCCCTATTGGGCTGCTGGGCGGAGGGACGGTGCAAACCCTGTGCTGGGGTGATGCCACGCATGCCCACAGAGAAGGCTCTGAGAGTGCCCCCTCTGGCACATGTGCCATAGGTTCACCACCACTGTCATAGGTAGACATTATTCACACCTGTGGCTCTGCTGGTTACCCCCTCCTTACTGACTTTAATGATCTGTGAACGGTAGAGATCCAGTGCATAGGTAGTGTAGAAAGCAGACCAAGCATTTTCTGTAAATTGTCACAATCTACAGATTGGACGTTCTTGAACAGAAACTTTACAACACAATGTTCTTGATACCACATTTGTTTCACCTACTAAGATGGTAGAGTCCAGATTTCCTTGAATCCAGGAAAGTGTCCCATAAAATGTCTCTCCAATGAATCATTATGGGCAGTGGTAACTGAAATTTAATACTCTGGGTCCTGCTATGACTCCTTCTGCCCTTTTGATTATGAGGGTTATTAGATTTTAAATTAACTTATCTAAATTTTGACACTCTCTTTTGAGATGGCTTACAGGGCAATCTTCACCTTCTCAGGCTACCACCTGAGGGAATTAGGATTCAGGAGGGGGTGTCCGTTTATTGGCAGAGGGAAACTAGGCTGAGATGGATTGATCCTGAGGTTTTGGCCCTTAACCCCTGCAGCTTTAGAATCTCTCTCCAGAGCCCATACCATTTGTTGTAACTTCAAGCTGCTTTTCATGCTTAGATCTCTGAGTCTTTCCAGTGTGGAATTAGTAGGAATGCTTTCTTGTTGCAGAGGAGAGATGCCTCCCTGAATTTCTTCCTGTGCTACAGGTAGTTCCCCCTCTGGGCATATCCTTACAATTCATCTAATAGGAAGAAGCTAAGCCCTCCTCCTCCTTTTGAATCCTCAGAGGTCCCCCACATTATGCAGCAAATTTGCACACCACCATATAGTTAATAGGATGTCATTCGTGAGACTTCCCTCCTCATCTCCTTATGACACCCCATGAGCCTCCATTGATTTCCTCTCTCCATTTGTTTTCACAATTCATTATTCATTGGATCATTTTTCCATCCTTCGAGTGTGAAGGCAAACTTTTGTGTAAAAATCAATTGAGTGAATGCCGCCAATGGCGTGTTTGGTTTTCTCTGCTTTCATCTCCTGTGAGCTGTCCTCAGGAGGCACCAAACAGGATATTAGGAAACAAGCACAGAAGAGAGAGAACTAGGATCAGTTGTTAGTACAACTCATATAAAATAGCCTCCTTTATTTATCTTTCCTTTCTTTTTCTGTACATACATATGTATCAGGGCTCTGCTCATTCTCCTTCAACCCAGCACAGAATGTCTCATATTTGTCACATAGGCAGAGAATGAGATTATTATGGGGTTTTTCCACTGGTCATGTAGAGTATTTTCATGTACAACCTCTCAACTAGTTTTTACATTTTCTGTGCCTTACTTTGAATTAGTTTTTCTGTACTTATTACCATATAAATCTACTATAGCATCTAATAGAGTGAAAGATTACACCACATAGAATGTGGTAGCCTTTAAAGTGTCACAAGGCTTTTAAAACATTTGGGGGAAAATAAAATCTACATAATGGGTAAAAAGTTCATTTAAGAAAAAATATACAGAGGCAGAATCCTGTTTGTAGAACAACCCAAATTGTAACTTTCAGCCTCTTCCTCCCTAATAAACAAAACATGTGTCATACCCCTGATAGTCATGGCAGGAACAGTTTGTTTAACAGGAAGGAATGAACTGAAAGCTACAACTTGGTTATGCTACTAACAGGACTTCAGCCTGAGAGTAATACCATATCCTTAATTGATGAAAGCAAGCTTTGCAAATCCACTTGATTTGTTTTGTGATTGTAATTTGCAAATTAGTATGGTTTGTCTTCTAATTGATCATCTTAAAGCACATGTACAGGTCACAGAATCTAGAGCCCTTCTTCTGAAGTTTGATATCTCAATCAGGAAGATAATTTGTACCACATTTCAGATTTCAGTTTGTAATTGCTGTCCATAGTCTGGCCTTCTTGATATTCAGTACAAGAAACACTCAATGGTTAACCAGCCTTTGGAAGCCTGATGATGGAAATTGTGGACACACACATAGTGATTGTCATCATGAAGCACCTATACATCTGGTAGAACAGCAACAGACTGTTGCAGAACAGACTGAAGACATTTTTCTTAAGCCCTTTTTGTGATTGTTTTGTACATAAAGATGAACCAACATTAGTTCAATTTTACAAGCTTCAGATCTGAGAGGAATTCTTCTCTGAGATGCTTGTGCCATCCATGGAACACCGATTCAGGATCTCTGCTACCTAAACTGAGTTTAGATGGAATCAAGAGAGCGAAGTGGTATAATACTATCAACTACAACTATAGAAAAAGAACTGAATAAATGTAGTGTATTTTTAACTATAAAGGAATGATAGTACAAAAGGAAAGTGAATGTGAAAACAATGCAGTTAACTGTATATTAAGTACAATTTATAATACATTACTGGGAGCAAACGATCAGTAAGACATAAATGAATCATTATTGGAATTCAATATGGGAGAAGAAATTAGTACTTGTGTTTGAAAAAGTATTGAGATCCATGTCAATATTAGTTTGGAAATGGTACTTAATTCCAGTGAAACTAAGTCAAATAGATGGTAATGATCCCAAGATGTGCTTGTGAGTTCCAGAAATTAGGTACTTTCTTTCAAATGTGATGGGAATGGAACAGTATATTGAAACTTTGACAATTGGTTTTGAAATAAATTAATTAATCAAGCAAGCAAGTTAAACTTAGCTGTATGTTTTAAAGTAGTGCTGTTAGGGAAACAAAACAATTAGTTTCTAATTTGTTAGCAAATTTCATAGCTCAGCAAGGACCAAGCCATGGATCTTCCAAGTCCCAGCCCATCATTCTAACCCATGCAGCACTTTGGCTTTCTATTTAAAAAATTGTGTTACCAACTTCTGAAGTTCCTTGGAGTTAAATACACAAAAGACAATTACAGACAATCTGAATATCAAGCACTCCAGTCATCAAGTTGGCCAGTGTGCACTCATGTGCAAACTGGATGTCTGAACCACAAAAGCAAAGGTTTCTGGTTACTGTGTTTGCCAAGTCTTTGCAGGCATGTCTGTCCCCATCCATTATTGAGGTCCCTACTGGAACCACACAGCTGGCTCACAGCACACACTTTTCTCAATGAAGTTAAACTAAGCCAGGAGCATTTTCAAGATAGAACTTACAACTCTGTTTTTGGAAAATCCAAATATAGGGGGGAAATACCCTAACTCTAACACAATTTCTGAACAACTTTCTTTTAAAGCTCGAATTTGTTTCTTGCTGGCCTTTTTACATTTTTATAAATGGGATCTAGCATCCTGACTCTCTGTTCTGTAGTAGCACCATCAGAATCAGAGGCAACCCTACTAGGAACATCAATGAACATCAGCCATAAGTTGGCTGTCCTAGTATGTACAACTAAGTATAGCTTGAGAGCTGTCAACACCCAAGAATGACTAAACCAATCAGCCTCCATGTTTCCACTATAAGTCTGAGTCTGAATTTCAGACCATGGCCACAACTTCTGGCCTGATTTGGGAGCTTCTGATTCACCTGCTTTTTTCATACTACCTACCCTCTGGAAGTGTTCTGGAGAACTCAAAAGCTTAAATGCATTTATGGTGTCTAAGTACAATTTAAAGGGGTACATAGAAAGAACCAGCTCTAAGACGGTGCTGTTTTGGATCCACAATTGGGCATATCTTGGTAATGATAACCTTGTGTTGCTGGCTAATCTTTCTCACACTAGATCAGGTGAAAAGAACTGCAGAATGAACTCACCAAAAGGTGGTTTCATTTTGGCATTTTCACATCTGGCCTAGACATGGAAGAGAAGTTCAATTTAGAAGTAAATGAGTGGGAGAAGAGAAAAAGAGTACAGTAAAACCCCGACTTACAAATGCCCTGAGTTACATAAAATTTGACTTACATAATGATTTTATGCTAAAACCATGTCCCAATTTACATGATTTCCTATGGGTTTGCTTTGAGTTACATAAAGATTATTTTTCCTATGGGTTTGCTTCGAGTTACGTAAAAATAATAATTTTTCCTATGGGTTTGTTTCGAGATACAAAATAAATCAATTTAAGCAAAAGCCTGTGGAACGACTTTTTCATAAGTAGGGGTTTTACTGTATAGCTTTTCTACTTTGCCTAAATTACTGGTTTGCATCACTTAAGGGGAGGGAGGGAGAGGCAGGTAGGCAGGGAGAGGGAAAGAGAGAGAGGAACCGATGTTTAAAGGTCTAAATTCACAGAACTGCTGGCAGACGGGGTAATCTGGTAAAGGGTCCTAAAGGAGAAATGAAAAGCAACTTGGTAACGACTTTTAAGTTGGAAGATTCCATTTTGTAGCTCTCTCTTTGAAAAACGCTGACTGGAAGACGCTAACAGGAAGGCGGCAGATCAGCAGTTCGATCCCGAATCCTACAGGACGGAATGGGCTCCCGTCATTGTCCCAGCTCCTGTCAACCTAGCAGTTCGAAAGCAAGAAATTGCCAGTAGATAAATAGGGACCACTTTGGTGGGAAAGCATTCCGTGCACTCGGTTGTCCAGTCATGCCTGCCACATTACCACGGAAACGTCTGCAGAAGCAGGCAGCGCTGGCTCTTCGGCTTTGAAACAGAGATGAGCACTGAACCCTAGAGTCGGATACGACTGGCTTTCGAGGAATGGAAACCTTTACCTAAGAGAGGCGAGCATTAAGCGTATCCGAGGAGGAGGGAGGGAAGGAAGCCGTGTCTACAGCCGTGTCTACACAGTCATAAACCCATCAGGGACAGGAAACAACCGAGAGAAAGGAAATTAATGTGTGTTGGAGAGTGAGGCTTCGGCTGCGCAGTTCTCTCTTAGGCAAATTATCAACGACAACCCAACAAAGACCTGTATTACTAGAAATGAAGGGGAAATATGATGATGATGATGATGATGATGGAAGCAGAGGGGGAAATGCATTTGTCAAGGCCGGAAGGGAGAATCTGGTCCCCACTTTTAGGTCCCCTGTCTCTCCACTTTCTCCCTTCGTTCCATTCATTCAACTAGATCCGCTGGTCCTTCCAATCCCCAGTATGGGACACAATCCTGGGAAAGGAGAACAATGGACGCGAAAGAATCCCTTGATTCATTTGAAGCCGGTCCCAAAAGAAAGGAGACTCCTCTTAAAAATCTAAATTGTTTCTCGACTCTTTCAGCGCCACTTCCAGAAAGCCTGGCAGCGCCTCGCAAAGGTTAGCCAGCTTCTGGTTAGTCTGAACCGATTTTTTTTTTTAAACTGCACAAATACTGGATGTCACATCCTTAAGAGTTAGGTATGTGGTCGAAACGATCTCTTTCCTCTTTCCCCTTTACATCGAGCTGCGCTGTACTGAAAAAAGGGAATACTTGAGACACGCAGAAGAGTCCCTCCTATTTACGTGAAAGTGAACATGAGCAAAGGCAACGCGTTATAGGCTAGTTCATAAGTCTGTGTAAAGTTGAGTTAACTTGAGAGGTAAAATCAGGGAACTGATGGCCGATCCCCCTCCTGGCTCGTGAAGCTGCCGAGGGAAGAGAAATCCACCGCTGCCTGGCTTTTTCTGCACAGTGGAGCTTGAAAAGGTGTGTGTGTGTGTGGGGGGGGGAGAGCCTTTTCTTTTTGAAGTCCGCTGAGCTTACAGCCAAATAAACACGCAAGAGGTCGCCTTCACGAGTCACAAACAGGAGGTCTGCCAGGCAAAATAAAATTGAGAGATCGCGCACACACAAAAAGTGAGACTCTCCTGCATGTCTCAAGTATTCAGAAAGTGATACTGCGAGCTCACTTTCCCTTTCTCTCTCTCTCTCAAATCCCTTCCTTTCCGTCTCTTCCTTCTCTTGGTCAGTCTTGAACTTGCTTCCCATAACTCCCGCCTTGGAACCTCCTTTGTCTTTAACTTAACTGCGCTCTCTCTCTCTCTCTGGCAAAAGGCAACAATAGTCCTCTTCTGTTTGATTGGTTTTAATTAACTAAGGGCCTGCCTTGCCTTTACTACCAGGTGGAGACGCGCCGGGCAAAGGAATACAGGTGAAACTCGAAAAATTAGAATATCGTGCAAATGTTCATTCATTTCACTTAAAAGGTGAAACAAATATATGAGATAGACTCACTACATGCAAAGCGAGAGATGTCATGCCTTAATTCCTTATAATTGCGATGATCATGGTGTACAGCGTACATGAGATTATGTGATGATTATGGGGTACATGAGATTGGAGGGTTGGGGTTTTCATAAACTGTAAGCCATAAGCATCAATACTATAACCAAGTAAGGCTTGAACTCTCTCGCTTTGCATATTATGAGTCTATCTCATATATCTGTTTCACATTTTAAGTTGCATTACTGAACTGAATGGACATTTGCACGATATTCTAATTTTCCGAGTTTCACCTGTAGGTTATTAATTGCTCAAGAGAGATGTCAATGTTCGTTTGAAAGAAATATTTGGTGGTCCAAAAAAACCTCCAAAAAGGGAAGAACCAGGAACAAAATAGGGACAATCCTGAGACCAGAAAGTTCCTGAAAGGTTTTTTGCTCGCTGGGTTTTTACACCACCGGGAGCTGTCCAGGGTCCTGAAATCCGAGATGCCAACTTTGGACGGAGCCAGAAAGAAACCTGTGTGTGTGTGTGTGTGTGTGTGTGTGTGTGTGTGTGTGTGTGTGTGTGTGTGTGTGTGTGTGTGTGTGTGTGTGTGTGTGTGTGTGTAGAGAGAGAGGTCGTGATGTTCTTTTCCCCCTCTCTTCCGAATTTAAAACAAATCTTCAATAAGACTACTCTCTGCTAGGTTTTCCTAATCATCCCAAATCGAAAAATTAATTCTCCCGTTGTTCAGTCTAGTGCAAATGCAGTGGAGGAAAACTGGGAGGTAACCAAAAAGGGTTGAGATGTCTTGACAGGAATGGGATATATCAAAGGAGAAAACACAAATGAAAATCCAAAATAAAATCCAACAGATGATGGTGTTTTAAAGCAATTAAGAAAATTGTGAAATGGAACACATATACAGATACACACATGGAAAAAGGACACCCAATAATAACTAACCTGTGGAAGTGCTTTCCTTCAAATCATAATGGAGAGTGGAGCAAAGGATGCAGGCAGAACTGCTTTCTGTCCTTTTTATACCATGTTACCCAATTAATATTGCATCAGCCTTATTTTAAAATTTCAGAACCCACAATATAATGTAATGACACAAGGGCATTTATTATTAAAGGACATCTGATTGGGGGGAATCATTGGGACTCATCGAGAAAACAAAATATAACCGGGACCGTTAAAGAACGTTTTGAAGCCTTATTCAGGACTAATTAGAAATAAAGACTTTGTTCAAACACTTAAAAAATAAAGTTAAGGGTACCATCTATTCTCCATTTGTATAAGGAATGAAATGCAAAGACAATGTATTCTGATGATCGCTGGCCCCATCATCAATTGTTAATGGTTTAGGGTGCTTCTGGGATTTAAAAACCAAAGGCCCTTTCCTCTCCTTTTAAACAGAATTCCAAATGAACCTTTAATAGCGCTGTTTCAAATCAATTTGTTTTTTAAATGGGAAGGAGAGAAACTTCTGAGAAACAAATTGCTCCCAGCCCTAGACATAAAGGTTTTAGACAAACTTTGCTGAAGGAAAGAGTCAGTCTGTTTTGTATTTTAATGAATAGAGATATGATTTGTCACAACTACCTTTAACCACAAAAAGGCTTCAGAATCTGGAAAGAAGTATTTAAGTCCTCCCTTCACCCTTCTCATTCTCTCTCTCTCTCCTGTCTACAAAAACTGGGTGGTACGATGAAAAGGGAAGAGGTAAGAATAGAAGTAAACTACAGATGAAAATACCGGGAGACAAAGTTAGAAAATTAGATCAAAGCACTAAAAGAATAAGTCGCTAAAGGGCAATGGCTTGGCTACTAAATCTGTTACATGGACTCCAAGCAACTCATTTTGGTAGTTCCTAATTCGCTTTAGGTACCTTTTTTTACATCGCTTCCTTCATGTTTAGCCATTAAATAAAGGGCTTTTCTTCCATTAAAAGCATCCACAAAGACGACAACGAGGACAACAACATCATGGGAGGAGAGAAGCAAACTTCCGTTGGGGTTGAAAAATAAAGCACTTTATTTGAGAAGTTTCAGGATGTATTTTCCGCGGGCAGAAGCGTATCCGAAGCAAGGCATTCCTTCCTCCTTTTATTAGCGGAGGGTCAAATTCTAAAGCCGGGGTGCCCAAACTTTTCAGGCCACGGGCCGGTCACGTGGTTCAGGGAGCTGGTCATTATGGCCTGGGGCCCGGATCTGGCCCATGACACCAATTCATCTGGCCCACGAAGACCTTGTCGCTCCTGGAAGCAGAAGTAAAACACACCTGTCCGCTTCCAGGAGCAACGAGGGCTTCGCAGGCCGTAGTTTGGGCACCCCTGTTCTAAAGGGAAAAAAACAAAACAAAAAGAAAGTGGGATAAGGCCGGGAGGGGACAACTTTTCCAGTGACTCCAGTGACTCCTCTGCGGTGTCCTTCTCTTCAGATCGACCTGAGTACAAGTCTCTCAGTGGCGGGCCAAAATGCCAGCGGCAAACCGGCTCAAGCGAAAGTGCTAAGTTTTAAAGCCCACCAGAGTCAAGCCATCAGGCAATTGATCTCCATTTTTAACAAACCCTGTAAGCCTGGATTGCTAAAAAGGCGGAACTTTCCCATTGGGATGAATGGCGTGGCAGAAACGGGGACGAAGTTGCATCCCGCGGGTGCAAAGCCTCGCCTCATGGAGGTCAAGCGCAGTCCATTCGTTTCAACGGCTCGAGATTCTCTTAAAACCCGATCCCCATGGAAAGCAATGAGTCGTCTCTTTGCTGGCGTGTCTGGGATCGAGGCTCTTGCCTTGGAGAGAGGAAGGTGGGGCGAGACACAAACTCTCTGCTGTGGGAAGAGGGCTATTTTAAAATATCCTTCCACTCTCTCCAAGAAAACAAATAACTTTCTTACGTGATCGTTGTGTTTGTGTTTGTGTTTGTGTTTGTGTGTGTGTGTGTTAATAAGACAACGTGACCAGCCTCCTACTTATTTTGCCGAGAGAAAAAATAGAGCCTATCCTATTCCTCTTTCTTCTCCGAAGAAAACATCTATTATTAATTTAGACCATGTACTGTTTGCTGCGGTGGCTCAAGTGGTCAAGACGCTTAACTCGGCGACTGGAAGGCCGGAGTTCGATTCCCGGGTACTGCACAATGAAGTGAGCTCCTGTCTCTGTCCCAGCTCAGGCCAACTTAGCGGTTCGAAAGCAAGAAATTGCCAGTAGATAAATAGGGACCACTTCGGTGGGAAGGTAAACAGCATTCCATGTGCTCCGGTGTGTAGTCATGCCTACCACATGTCCACGGAAACGTCTGCAGATGCAGACAGCGCTGGCTCTTTGGCTGTAAACAGAGATGAGCACTGACCCCTAGAGTTGGATACGACTGGCTTTCGAGCAAGGGCGACCCACTGTTTGCCGGCAGCGGTTGACCAACGCAAATAACCTCCAACTCAAGCAGCACACTAGAAACATCGGGTTTTCGGGTAACAGCGTCTGTCGTTCCCCTCCCACCTCTCTTTATATACAATTCACCACCTGGGATTCCGTTTTATTATTGTTATTATACTTATTATTCTCTTTTCCTCGTGACTCCATCTTTCTCTCTCCTTTAGATCCAGAGCTAATTCGATTCCCTTCTAGACGGTATCTAGCATTAAATTTCTTAGCAATAGCAATTATTCTTATATAACTGTGATGGCGAACCTTGGCACTCCGGATGTTCTTGGACTTCCAATTCCCAGAAGCCCAAGCCCCCTGTGAATCCACACTAATGGGTTTACTGCTATTCATCCGGCCCATGCTGCCCTCCTCGCTCCTGGAAGCGGACGGGAGCGACGAGGGCAGTGCGAGGCCGAATGAACTGCAGTTAAACCCATTCGTGTGGATTCACAGGGGGCTTGGGTTTCTGGGAATCGAAGTCCAAAAACATCTGGAGTGCCAAGGTTCACCATCACAGGTATATACTGTGTGCGGCTGCCACCCCATAGTGCTCCGTGCGCTCTCTGGGCGGTTCACAAGTTCATTCGTGCACTTTGCCCCCCAACATACACGCTGGAGACTCATTTTACCGACCTCGGAAGGATGGAAGGCTGAGTCAACCTGGAGGCCGGTCAGGATCGAACTCACAGCAGCAGTACAGCACTGGCAGCGATCAGAAATGGCAGTTGGAGCGATTTTATCGATCTGCTTGCGACCCATTCCTTCTGGAAAAGAAAGCAGCCCCGTCGGAGTCTCCATGCTCTCTCTCCAAGCCAAGCGACGAGACTCGCAGACCCAAAGGAGATGCGACCACAGGCTGATGGATTGGGGGGGGGGGGGGATACAAGGGGAAAAAAATAAACTTTTTCTTTCTTTTGTAGGTGGGATGGGCATTAGGGTCCCGATGGGTCGTGCGGTGGGGGGTTGCTGGCCAGCAGGGCCGTAGCCAAGTGGGGTGGCCAAGGGTGCGCATGGCTAAGCGTGCTTTCCCATAGGGATGCATTGAAAAAGAGGCTTTGTTGCCCACCCTGGAAAACCATATCCGCCCACCCCACATCTGGAACCCTGGCTATGGCCCTGCTGGAGGCAGGCAAGGCAAGGCTAGGCAAGGCAAGGCAAGGCTGCAGCACGGTCCCTTGGCCCCGCGGGGGAAGTCACCGTGGACGGCGAGGGGGCTCAGTGGACGGCCGAGTACTTCATGCGCTTCTGCTTCTGGCGCTGGTTGCAGAACCAGACCCGCACCACGTTCTTCCTGAGCTCCAGCTTCTCGGCGATGGCGGCGATCTTCTCGGACGAGGGCCGCGGCTGGAGGGCGAAGTAGGCTTCCAGCGAGCGCTTCTCCGGGGCGGCGATGGAGGTGCGCTTGCGCTTGCGCTCGACGCCGGCCCCCGGCCCCAGCCCCGGCCCGTCGCCCTGCTTGGCGCCCTTCCTCTCGGCCTCGGCCCCGTCCAGCCAGGCGCGCAGCACGGGCTTGAGGGCGACCATGTTGTTGTGCGAGAGCGTCAGCGACTCGAAGCGGCAGATGGTGCTCTGGCTGAGCGAGCCCACCCCGGGGATCTTGAGGCTGCCCAGCGCCGAGCCCACGTCGGCCTGCGTCACGCCCAGCTTGATCCGACGCTGCTTGAAGCGCTCCGCGAAGGCCTCCAGCTCCCGGGGGTCCGACGACGACTCCGGCTCGCCCAGGCACGACAGGGCGGCGGGCGTCGAGGCGGGAGGAGGAGGAGGAGGGGGCGGCGGCGGGTGGCCCATGCTGGCCATGGCTTGGTGCAGGTGGCCCATGGCGGCGGCGGCGGCCAGGTGCGGGTGGTCGTGCGGGTGGATCTGAGCCGCCGCTGCTGCCGCTGCCGCTGCGATGATCGCCCCGTGCTCGGAGCCTCCCATCAGCGCCGGCGAGAGGTGGTCCAGCAGATCGCCGCCGCCGCCGCCGCCGTCCAGGTGGGCCACGGCGTGATGGTGGTGGGGATTGTGGTGGTGATGCTGTTGTTGTTGTTGCTGGTGGTGGTGGTGGTGGGAAGGCGGCGGCGCGGGTCCCGGGATGGGCAAGGCGGCGGGCGTGCAGGGGCCGCCGCCGCCGCTCATGGTGTGGTAGGTGGCGTCGGGCTTGAAGGGATGGAGGCTCTTGCCGAGCGAGACCAGGTCCGCCGCCGCCAGCGCTTCAGCCCGGGCCAGCAGGCTCTCATCAAAGCTTCCGAATATATTGCCCTGGAGCTGCAAGCGAGAAGGCGCAGAGCGGAGTCAGCGGGGAATACTGTCACGTCTGGAGTCAGAAACATCGCCATCCTCCCTCTCCCTCCCTCCCTCCCTCTCTTTCCCTCTCCCTCTCCCTCTCTCTCTCAAGCCCCGAGATTCCTCCTCAAAGCTCAGGTCATAAAAATTAATAGGCAGGCAGAAGACGCTTTTGCTCGACGAGACACGCGGATCGGAGGGAGAGAGAGAGAGAGAGACCTACGATTGTTCTGGTGGCGACATGAAAAAAACATTAAGCCCCGGCCTGTCAAAAAAAGGGGGGTGGGGGAAGAATGTGCCTGAAAACAGCAATTAAGCTTCCCCTCGACGTACCTGCGGGGCCGGGAGGCACATGCGGCGCATGGCCTCGGAGCCCGAAGGGGGGAGGCCGGAGTACTTGGCTTCCTGCAGGCCGAACGGCTGCTTGGCGCTCATGCCCATCATCCTCTCGACGCACACCTGGCAGGGAGGCAGGCAGCCCCCGACGTGGAGTCAGGGCTGCCTCTCCGGCGGGCGACTGTCAACGGGAGCGATTTCCAATGACAGCGCTTCCTCCCCCGCCCTCTCCTCTTCCTCCTCCCCCTCCTCCTCGCTGCCGCCGCCGCCGCCGTCAGTCTCCTGCTTGCATCGCGGCTTCTTCGCTCCTCTTACAAGCCGTCCGGCTTGGGATGGGACCTCCGAGACACTGTGCGCAGGCGTGCTGGGGGCACCCGCGGGAGGGGAGGGGACCCCGGGAATGGGAGCCGCCCAGGAGAACAGATGAGCCTCCACCACCACCACCACCACCCCGCTTGGGAAATAATTCTGTCCAAGGGGGGGGGAGGGGAGAGGGTTCCTATCAGCCCCCCCAGCTAACAGCCCCCCCGCCCCCTACCCAGGACAAAGTTCTAATGGTGTGTGTGTGTGTGTGTGTGTGTGTGTGTGTGTGTGTGTGTGTGTGTGTGTGACATTGTTGCCCCTCCTGAAAAAAATATTCCCCCCCCATCTAGAATCCGGGCTATGGCCCAGGTTCCTATCAAAGGCTCCAGGGGAAGGAGTGCGTTAGGACCCCGCCGAACTCACGCCCGAGGAGGCGTAAACTCTAGCTTAACTGCGGGGCAACTGCGCTCAGGACTCCTGAGCGAGCGTTGTGTAGGTCGCGTGTCTCTCCTTGGGGGACTTGGGCCCTGGGGGGGGGGGGACTGGAACTTGGTGGTCTTACAACGAGCAGAAGAGAGGATCGGGTGTTGTGATCTCGACCCCCGAGTCAAGTGGAAGAGGCACCCACACTTGGCTCAGATCGACCTGTTGGATGTCGAGAGGGAGGCGTCGTTCACGGGAAGAGTTATTTGTCTCTCGCTTGGACTTTGTTTTAAAACAACAACAACAACAACAACAACAAAAACACCACTGGCCTCGCGGATGGGAGACTGGGGGCCGAACGCTACACCTGAGTTCGTACACGTTTCTCTCAATCTCCCCCTTCACGCTTCCCTTCGATTTCCGTGGGACTTCAGTACGCGGATTCTAACCTAGGCCGTGAGATCTTCGACTTCCAACGGTTGACGTCTTAGGCCCGTGATGGCGAACCTTGGCACTCCAGATGTTCTTGGACTTCAATTCCCAGAAGCCCAAGCCCCTGTGAATCCACACGAATGGGTTTACTGCGATTCATCCAGCTCACACCACCCTCGTCGCTCCTGGAAACGGAAGTAAAATGCGCCTGGACGGGTGCATTTTGCTTCCACTTCCGGGCGCGATGAGGGCAGCATAGGCTGGATGAACTGCAGGAGACCCATTCGTGTGGATTCACAGGGGGCTTGGGCTTCTGGGAATTGAAGTCCAAGAACATCTGGAGTGCCAAGGTTCGCCATCATGGTCTTAGGCTCTTCCCCGACTCCCCCCCCCCCGGAAATAAAATAGCTGAAGGCTTATGGTGTCTATTTCTCTTGAATATCTTTTATTTGCGGAATATATTCTATGAAAGAAGCCTGTTAAAAGTGTGTTTTTATTACAGCAAAGAGGAAATAAGTATGATGGGCTCTCGAGTAGCTTCCAATTTAGGGCAACGTAGGCATTAGACGTAAGTCTATAAAGGGCCTCGGTGGCTTAGTGGTTAAGATGCTGAGCTTGAAGTCAAGAAGATCGGCAGATCCTCAGGTCGAGACCCGAGTGCTGCACGAGGAACTCCTGCCACTCTAGCAGTGTGAAAGGAAGAAATTGCAAGTAGATAAATAGGTACCGCTTTGGCAGGAAAGGTAACAGGGTTCCATGCACTCTGGTGTCTAGACATGCCTACCACATGACCAAGGAAAGGTCTGCAGGGGCAGACAGTGCTGGCTCTTTGGCTGTAAATGGAGATGATCATCGCCCCCCTAGAGTCAGATAAGACTGTCTTTGGAGCAAATGAGACCTTTATTTACCTAAGTCTAGGTATGTGGCCTACTCAGGCAGGAATGTTACCAGTGCTATTAATCAGGTTCCATATCCATGGAGGGTTTGAACCCAGGTTCCCTGAGTCACACTGCCACAAGGAGAGGAAAGGAATCCCCGTAGAAATGTAGTTCTGGTCTGAATGAGCCACTAAAGGTGTAAATTTCTGCCCTGAATTTTATCTTTACGCTCTCCAGACGAATCTGGCTCTTCCACTGAAAGATGAAATGCTCAGCGCTTCGTTTTTGATGCTGCTTTTTAAAGCCCTAAAATCAAGGGTTTAAAAACAGGGCGGTGTGTGTGTGTGTGTGTGTGTGTGTGTGTGTGTGTGTGTGTGTGTGTGTGTGTGTGTGTGTGTGTGTGTGTGTGTGTGTGTGTGTGTGTGTGTGTTACATTCAACTCTTCTCTCCCACTTCTCTGCGCCGTTTGCTTCTGGGGTTTCTGTCTCGGTAACGATTCCACCCCGTTGGAAGTCGACAGCCTCAAAGTGAAGCAGTTACCCTGTTAGAATCACTGTTCTGTACTTCAAACTCACGCCTCCAAGCGAGCCACGCTGCTTTATACCTATAAACCTAGAAAAGCCCGAGTTCCTGCTTCTTGATCGATCAGCAGAAAGGCAAAGAGGATCACTGACTTTCCCAGGGGTGTTCCTTGTGGCGATCCTCCCAGACCCCGGAGTCTTTTCAGCCGCAGCTGTCATCGAGGGTTCGTGCAGTTGGTTCAAAGTCTGTTTGATTCGAGCAACTTTAGGGTCTATACGGCATCTGTGCTGAGGACGCCTTGGCATAACGTGGAACACTAGGAATTGTGACTCACAAAAGTCTCTAATTTGTCCTGATATTTAGAAAGACTATGAACAGTAAGCGTGTGAGCTAAAGTGGTACTGCTTCAGCAGGAAAGGTTGCATTTCAAGACCCGAGTGCTGCACGACGAAGTGAGAGGAAGTGAGCTCCCATCATCCGTCCCAGCTCCTGCCAGCATCAGTACTCCAGATCAGGCCACACCTATGATGCCATGATGATCACCTATATTCGGATACAGATACGGATACAGAAGAAGAAGATTGCCATGTCAATTTTTGCTTAATTTCCTAGATGGCAATGAAATTAGCCACTACTTTGGATAAGCAAAACAAGGAAAGCATCTACATCTTGGTGGATGCAGGTTTGGTGTTTGTAAACAAACTTCTTAAGCATCTGTACTCCAGATCAGGCCACACCTATGGCAGACACTGGACTCTGATCACTCTCTTGTCAGCCATAAGTTGTTCCAGGCAACTTTTTTATTTAGTTCATTTCGTTTGACACAACAAAACTATTGGGGAAAAAAGAAAGTTTCTTAATGTTATAATGGAGTCACAAAATGCACACTCCTTTTTACTGAGATACAGATTCATCCTGGTTGATCCACCTGTGCAGCAGAAGGAGGCAAAACTTGGACTTGTCCCATAGCCTGAACCTATGGCCACACTGTCAACGAGATGGTTGAGAAGATGGCAAGGAGACTGAAGGACGGAGGAGAGGCCAACCCTGTTCTAGCAAAACCAGCATAGGGTCCTGATGGATGAGCACACCTTACTCAGTAGCAGCTTCCCTGGACAGTTGTCCACTCTCAATTCCAAGAAGCGCCCGATTAGAGAAGACCAAGAGAGAGGAGCTTTTGTTCTACAATTCGCTTCAAAGGAAGTCTCAGGAGTTTGGACTCTAGTGCTTCGCCTCTTCAACGGGAGAGCACGGTTTTTCAATACGGTAGTTCACTCTTGGCTGTTTTGCCTGTCTGAAGTGAAAACAAAGTTTGGTAAGTCATTAGTTGTCAATTAAGTTGTAATGTCTCCCTGGCATACTTTGATTGAACCCACACCACCACCAGTGTTTGCTATAGTAATGTAGTGTTTGTGGTGATAGGAGAAGTGGCATGTTGATTTATATCCATCCTCTGACAAGTCAAGGTTGATTAATTAAATTCTGAAGGGCTGGTAAAACTGACCTCAGTTTTAATCTACAATTTATAGAAACTCTCCAAGGTTTTGAACTGGGTCCTCTAAACAAGTTTGGCATTGGATAGTCATCTCTTCTGCCTGAAGAAGGCAGCTTCTTACAAGAAAACCCACATGTTTAAACACCCTGTAGAATTCTTTGCAGCTGTATACTCCTAATAATAATTGCAGGCCATCAAATACCTTATAACTGATGGTGTCCCTTTCCAGGGTTTCTAGGTATAAAGTATTCAGAAATGCTTTACCCATAGGCATTTATTTACCTGCAGGAAATCAAATTTTTGATCTCTGGCTCCACTCAGCTATCTAGCCAGCTACGATGGAGGAAATTCAGTGGTGAAAATGAGCATGTCTAAGACAGACACCACATTTTCCACACAGCACCTTCTAATCCTCAAAAGGACTCTCAAAGGAAGTTATTATACAATCTTGGCAAATATTTAATCTACATCAGTGGTGGGCAACTGTGGCTCTCCGGAGGTTTCTAGCCTACAAGTCCCATCAGCCTCTTGCACTCTTATGTGAGTTGCTGTCTGACAACATCTGGATGTCCACAGTGGAATAATCTTAGTATAAGTCTAGGGCAAAAAGAGAGTGAGACAGAAATGAACAAAAGTCTTTGGGGAGGAGGGTCAACATGCTTGGGATAGTCAACAGCAGCTATTTGTCCTTCTCTTGCATCTGGAGTTTGAAAGCTTTCTTTTCCCCAGGAATCCCTTTCCTTTCAAACCTTGGGATCTGCCAGCAATCTAGGAAGATTGCAATGTGCTCTTTCTTCCTGGGCAGAGCAAGAGCTGGGCAAATGGAAACAGAACACAAACAGGGCTTTGAAAAGCAAAAAAAAAGAATCAATGAAGTGAAGCTGCTTCCTCCTGTCAAGGGGAGGGAAATCGGTGTGTTGTTGCAGAGCTCCATGCCTTGATTTATGATAAAAAATTTAAAGGAAATCATTTATATTTCAAAGGGCCTAAATAGCTGCATAAAAGTTTTATCTAAAGTGGCACTGTATTTACACAAGGCCCCACCATGCTCGAGGTAATTAATAGATGGATAAATTTCAGGCCCTTGTTCGACCTTCCTTCTTTAAAAGAAGCTTCCTGCTGTTTGGCTCTTTTGACTTACTGTACATAAATAAAAGGAGAAATATAAAGTTGAATGCAAGAACCCTTTCAGATGATTTCTCGGACTCAGCTTGTGACTGTTAACCAGTTTGATAATGAAATTGATGTTTAATCTGCAGACTTAACCTCCAGCACTTAAAATGTGCCTTTAACAAGGATTCCTGGGCAGGGCTTAAAAGGAGATTTTAACTGAAATGTCTGCATTTCTTTGCAGAGAGAGTGCAGTGACTTAGTGGTTAAGATGCTGAACTTGACATCTGAAAGGTCAGCTGGTCAGCAGTTTGAGACCCAAGTGCTGCATGACGGAGTGAGCTCCTGTCATCTGTCCCAGCTCCTGCCAACCTAGCAGTTTGAAAGGAAGAAATTGCAAGTAGATAAATAGGAACCACTTTGGTGGGAAGGTAAAAGCGTCGCATGTGCTCTGGTGCCTAGTCATGCCTGTCACATGTCCATGGAAGCATCTGCAGACTCAGACAGCACTGGCTCTCTGGCTATAAACGGAGAGGAGCACTGCACCCTAGAGCCAGATACGACTAGCTTTTGTGCAAGGGCGACCTTTGTCTTACCTTTTTCTTTGGAATCTTAAATTCAAGAGATATTTCAGAAACACATTACAAGCTCAGGTATGATATTCAAGTGGAACACTGTAAAGTCCTTTTGTTTTCCAGCAGTGTATTTCAACAAGACACTGTTTTCTCCTTCCCTCTCTCTGGATGAGTTTAGGTTTAATTTTTCTGTATTTAAAAAACAAGCTGCCTATTCCAACTGAATGGATTCTTTACATGCCAGGGGTAGGGGTCAAAAAAATAAACAGGTACACGTTAGGAGCCCAGATGGTGGCTATTCACAGGGATGGTGCAGTCCATTTTGAGAGATCATTCACCTCCCAGTAAATTATTGATGGGATTTTGGAGAAGGGGGGGGGGGGGCGGCGGGGAGAGAGAAAAAAAAACAGTACCTGGAGGAGATACCAACGGTGGCTTGTCAGGAGCACAAAAGAGGGTGGAAAGTATACATAGATGTCTCCATTTGGATTATTTTATTCTCTGACTCAGTTCGGAGGGTAAGACGAACTAGCCAGTGGCTGTAATGGAAGACTCCTCTCACAGTTACAGTTATGGAAAAGAGGGAACTAGAAACCCAGGGCTTTTATGATCTATCTGTTCAGTGTGTGTCTAGAACTGATACATAACTTTGCGGGTGGAAAACCCTGATCTTTCCACGTTTGAATCTCATAGTATACATGTTGTTTCATTGTTGTGATGCATTATCAGCACACAAAAGGACCTGATCTTGTATCTTATTTCTCTTGATGTGCTGTAGGGCCACAGGTTTTCAGACACGGTGTGTGTGTGTGTGTGTGTGTGTGTGTGTGTGTGTGCGCGCGCGCGCTAAGTTTATTTTTTATTTTTTTTGGCAGACCATTAAGAACTCCAGGGGAAACATACATTCAATACAAAAAAGTTTGCTTTTGCTTAAATCGGTTTTTTATGTAACTCAAAGCAAACCCATAAGAAAAAAATATTTTACGTAACTCGAAGCAAACCCATAGGGAAATGATTTTTTATGTAACTCGAAGCAAACCCATAGGAAAAAGAATCTTTATGTAGCTCAAAACAAACTTATAGGAAATTGTGTAAATCAGGACATGGTTTTAGCACAAAATCATTATGTAAGTTGAATTTTATGTAACTCGAGGCATATGTAAGTCGGGATTATACTGTACTACATGCACTCTTTTTCCTTCCTAACTGGCAAGCCTGATGCATCTCTCTTCCTAAATAGATTTTTCACTGGAAATCTTTGGTTACAACCAAAGTTAGACCCTTTCCCAAATGTTGGATTAATCTTATTTTTTAATTAAATGAAACATCTAATTCTCCATTACATCTCTCTAATGTTTCTTCCTCTCTTGTCAATGAACTTGTTTTCATGGAGAATGGCAAAATGTATTTTATTTTATACATAGTTTGATGTTTGTGAGTGCAATGCCTTTAGTGGTTAAGATACTGAACTTGATGACTGGAAGGTCAGCAGGCCAGCAGTTCGATACCTGAGTACTGCATGAACAAATGAGTTCCCATCTCTGTTCCAGCTCCTGCCAACTTAGCAGTTCAAAAGCAAGAAATTGGAAGTAGATAAATAGGGACTACTTCCATGGGAAGGTAAACAGCATTCTGTGTCTAGTCATGCCTGCCACATGTCCACAGAAACATGGCTATAAACAGAGATGTAGCAAAAAGAATCCATTCGAGGCTGTAGGAACATAGTAATATTAACTGTATATTTTAATAAACTGTATATTTTAATATTAACTGTATATTTTAATAAAATATACCGGTATAGACCTTTTTCGGGGGGTCCTTCCCTTCATCAGACAATTCTATATTGCTTTTACTTTAGAATTTCTGTAGAAAGAAATAATACATACTGAATATAATCTCTGAGAGAAAGGTGGAAACATTCTTACATCTATACCGATGGACTTTCACACAATTGGACACACTGAATTGTTTTCTACTAGAAGATTTCAAATTTATTAAAATATACAGTTAATATTACTATGTCCCTACAGCCTTGAACGGATTCTTTTTGCTATATATTATTGTTCCGTTTGGCCATTGCTTTGTCTATAAACAGAGATGAGCACTGAACCCTAGAGTCGGATATGACTGATTTTCGAGCAAGGGCGACCTTGATGTTTATTTGCTTATTTTATTTAATTTCTATTTCTTTTTCTCTGATTAGTTCAAGATGGCATCTATGGCTCTCTTCTTGCCTACTCAATTCTCAAAACAACCATAGCAATTATTATTATTTTAAGTAGGTGTGTGTGTGTGTGTGTGTGTGTGTGTGTGTGTGTGTGTGTGTGTGTGTGTGTGTGTGTGTGTGTTATGACTTGTAATAGATTCATCCATGAAGCAAGATGCAGACTGCTGTATGTACTGTATTGCCTTCTGGAAAGAAGACACTAAGATTTTTAAAAAGTGAAATATAGTAGCATAAAATGAAGCCACAGATTAAGAGCAGCTCAGTTTAATTCATTTGAATTGTATCCTTCATCATAATCTGAATAGCTACCACATACATTCTACATCTACTGGTGCTTGCACTTATGCTGCTTTTGAGGATAGGGGGAGAAGTAGGAAATGCGTGGAAAGTGTTTTGACTACATGTATTTAATTGTGTAGTTCCATTTTATGGAACTTTATCCAGTCATTCTCATGGACCTCAAGAGAGGCATGTGCCCCTGAATAGGCAAGGAAAAAGTTTGCAGGCACCAAGGCATCTTGAAGAACACGAGGCATGGTTTGCATCATTATAAAGGTAAAGGTAACTCTTGCTCGAAAGCCTGCCATATCCGACTCCAGGGTTCAGTACTCATCTCTGTTTCATAGCCAAAGAGCCAGTGCTGTCTGCTTCTGCAGACGTTTCCATGGTCATGTGGCAGGCATGATTAGACATCTGAGTGCACAGAATGCTGTTTACCTTCCCACTGAAGTGGTTCCTATTTACCTACTTGCACTTTCTTGCTTTCAAACTGCTAGGTTGGCAGGAGCTGGGACAAAGACGGGAGCTCATTCCTTCCTGCAGTATTCAGGTATTGAACTGCTATCTTTTACCAATTAATATGAAAAGCAGAATTTGATGATCTGAAATGGAGAGAAACTTCACAGAAGAGATGACAAGGCTATTTTACAATCTGACCAAATAAATATCGAGTGTTACCCAGACAGTTAATTATTCAACAGCTAAATAGCCAAGCATCAATTACCTGCTTCATTGTCCTATTCATTAAGAAGATTGAGCAACCTAATTTAGCAAAAGTAAAAAGAAAGTAGCTGTGACCCAGAGACTACCTGGCCTCGCTAGGTTGTCTGCACAGGATGAAACACCTTTGCTTTGGAGAGGGAAGACCTAAGCAATGTCCAGGCTACGGAATCTAGGCAGCACTGAAGAAAGGCTACAGACACCAAGTAACTCATCCAGGTCACAATCCAACATGAGGATCTTTTCGTGGAAGAGGGGGGGAATAGGACTACACTTAATACTCAGTGTTGTTTAGAGCAGGAAACAGCTTCTAAAGGGGTGTCCATGAATCATTTAAGACCTCTGCAGGTGTTTATTCAGGACACATCCTCACACAAAGTAAAGAATACCTGATAACTAAGAAAAGCCTAATGATGGGGCAAGATATCTATGACTAAAGTGGCCCCTGCTAATTTGGAGTATTCAGGAAAAAATCCTAGAAAGTAGAGTCAGCTGTCTTTGAAGAGGACTCAGACACAACAGAATAGTTTTCAAACCAGCTTAATAATATGCAAACATGCCAGAAAGCCCACATTCAAGTATAGCAGGGATTCCCAACCTGTGGCCCGCGGCACCATTTCATGTGGGAGGCCAAGGATGAGATGGCTAGATGGCATTGTAGACACAATGGGCACAGAGCTGGGAGGGCTGAGGGGGATGGTGGAGGACAGAGGCGCCTGGAGAACAATGGTCCATAGGGTCGCAAAGGGTCGGAACCGACTGTGCGACTGAACAGCAGCAACAGCAGCCCACCACCTCCACCACACCAGAAGTGCCATGTGGTGGAGGAAGGGCAAAATGGCTGTCAGGCCCCCAAAGCTGTCTAAGGGAGCGTGACCCGGCTCCCGGCTTAAAAAGGTTGGGAACTCCTAAAGTATGTATAGCAATAAGTCTTTAAGATGCTGCAATGTTTTTGTCTTCTTCTTTTGTTTGTTTGTTTCTTGTCTGATCTAATAGAATAGGTGTGTGACCCTTAAGTGGGTAACCAAATTGCTCTTTTTGATGTCCTTTCTAAAAAAAAATTACATTTCCCCCAGGGATGAGTGTGTTCGGATTTCAATAACAAAGTGAAAATTACAAAATCTGAAACTGGAAAAAAGTCAAGTACCAAAGGTGAAATTGGGGGACAATTCCACTCTTTTGTTGAAAGGATTTTAAAATCTGTCTTATACTGTAGATGCTATTTTTCTTCCTTGGATGCATTTTTCAAACCCTAGAGGTAGAAAGAGGGGAAAAATTTGGTTCCTCTTCTTCTTCCATTCCCATCCCTTTGGGTGTCAAGGGAGAGACAAGGTTCTTGTATAGGTTGGAGAGCTAAATATGCCTCTGGCTGGATCCAGTGCTTCAGTTATAGCAGGAAAGGTCAAAGGCACTCCCAGATAAAATCCACATGAATTGCTCCAACTAACTAAGAGGCTGACCACATGGACTGCTTAGCATTCTGTGTGGATGCTGTGGGGATGGTCTGGTGCACTCTTAAAGGTGGTGATCAGACAATGTCTTCACTAGAGTGCTCTTGCCTGTCTGCCTGCCTTCAGTGTGTTCCTATGCCATACCTTTTTGGCACCTGCCAGTGTTTCTACTTTTTGGGTGGGGCTAGGTACACTCTGATGTCTGGCCAGGTTATCCTGCTATGGTAATATAGTAGACCATATTGCCAGCAACTCAATGCCAAGTGTTAGGCAGCAGTTAAATAACCTGACAACCCTGAGGACTAATGGCCTTGGGTGGCGAAGCCCACAGGGAAGGGAGATGGTTCCCGAGTGGATTAAATCCCACTTGAATCCATCTTGATGGAGGGTAGCAGCTTCATTAATACTGGCCTGGGGCCAAGGATGTCTTTGCATGCCAAAAGCAGTAAGGATCGGAAAGTGACTCACAGAACTGGATCAGTGGTATGGGTGTCATGCTGCGATGCGGAAGGCAGATGAAAGGCCACTGCATTATATTTTCAGGACAGTCTTCATGGCTGATTGCCATGATGATCGCCTATATTTCGATTCAGATATGGGAGGAGGAGAAGGAGGAAGACAAGGATGAGGGTGTGGGCGAGGATGAGATATGTTCTAGTTTGGATCAATTCCAGTGCTGTTGTAATGGTCCGCGGGAGTTGAGGTGCTGAACTCAAGGAAGGTGCGAGAGATGAAAGTATGATGGAAAAAGCCAGCCCCGAATCCTCGGGTGGTCTGTATTTATTGACTACTTTGGGGTGATCACGCACAGCCCGTGTGAGACCCCCGTGGCAGAAGGCATGCTACGTGGCACTTGGCTGGTTGGGTTACACTTACCAGCCTTCGTGCCCAGGTTGGTCATAAGGAGATTTAATCAGCGGATTTTGGCAAGACTTATTGTTCCTGCCTTATCTAAATCCTAGAAGACTCCGTGCACCTATTCATTTGGTCTAGCTGTGGTTGGTGTCTGCTCAGCCCTTTATGCAGAGGTGAGCCAGATACCATATGCTGTTTACGAGACTTTGTGTCTCTCTCCTCGTGACATTTGTCCTACTCTTCTCAGTGCCCCCAGCCAAGGAAACATGGAGTCACTATGGCTCCCTATCACTGTTAGCCCGTACCCAATTTCCTTTCCGGTCAAGCCCAGTTGGTCTTCAAGGCGGTGTTCTCGCCAAACAAACCTATCGGGAAAGGTTGCTGTCCAATCGGTGACCTGGGCAACCCACACAGTGCATATGATTTCTGGAAATGAAACCAAGCAAGCCTTCCAGTTGGTTTTTGCCAATATGGTGAGGTGGCTTCATAAGTGAGCTGCTTCTAAATATTGGCAATTGAATCCCTTCCCTTACTTATGCACACTGTTCTTTTCCTTGCTTATATTTATGTTTATATGTCCACATAGTGCCATGTGCACAGCTTTAAAATTTCCAGCATCGTTTTTAAGAAGATGCAGACTCTATGTGTACATTTGTGTTCGTCTTCCCTAAAAACTAGTACATGTAAAAGAAACAGGAGGGCAATATCAATTTAGAATTACTTGTTCTTCAGTTCCTTGAGCACATAGAAATTCCAGAGATATATTGTTTAAAGATTAGATTCCTTGTAGTATTTAGCACTTCATTTGGTCACCCTTTTTTTGGATCCTCCACAGCAGGGAAGGCTTTCTGAAGAGCAGAACAGTGGAGAATATTCCAACTATGTTGATTCCACAGATATAGCCTAAAGCAGGGTTTCTCAACCTTGGGCCCCCAGATGTTCTTGGACTTCAATTCCCAGAAGCCTGGATCAGCAGGTGTGCTGACTTGGGCTTCTGGTAATTGAAGTTCAAGAACACCTGGAGGCCCAAGGTTGAGAAACCCTGGCCTAAAGGACTTTATGATAGTGGCAGTTTTATTTTTGACCTTGTTCCTAAAGATCCCTAGCATGGAATTAGCTCTCTCTTTTTCATAGCCACCTCTCCCTAAACCAATGTTTTCATTGTAGTAGTAAACTGATGGAATGTAACAGGAACAATTCACCAGATTTCCAGGATCTCAGATTTCAGTCACAGCTGGCTCTACTCCCACTGGTGTAAAGGTAAAGATAAAGGTCACCCTTGCTTGAAAGTCAGTCATATCCCATGCTAGGGTTCAATGCTCATCTCTGTTTATAGACAAAGAGCCAGTGCTGTCTGCATTTGTAGACATTTCTGTGGACATGTGGCAGGCAGGACTAGACACCGGAGTGCAAAGAATGCTGTTTACCTTCCCACCGAAGTGTTCCCTATTTATCTACTTCCAATTTCTTGCCTTCGAACTGCTAGGTTGGCATGAGATGGGACAGAGACGGAAACTCATTTCAT
The DNA here is from genome assembly GCA_035047305.1 of Bradypodion pumilum. Classification (NCBI taxonomy): domain Eukaryota; kingdom Metazoa; phylum Chordata; class Lepidosauria; order Squamata; family Chamaeleonidae; genus Bradypodion; species Bradypodion pumilum. The sequence goes on from JAWDJD010000002.1 coordinate 330,373,208, forward strand.
CATGCAGTACTCAAGTCTTGAACTCTGACCTCCCAATCTACAAGTTCAGCATCTTAACCAGTTGAGCCACCACAGTCCCTTCCCACGGGTGTACATACATGGATTTCTCCCCTCTCATAGGCATGATTTCAGAGTTATTTACATTTGCCACTTTGGAAATGGTCCGTGTTTGGGAGAGTTGTTTGCAATCCCTTTTTCTTTCTACCAGCCTGAACTACTTGAGTCAACAACAATGTTTATGGTTCATTCTCTTGGATTTGAGTCCTGAGAACTATTTGCTCCAAGTCCTAACTTTCTATACCAACTGCACTATAAAATTTTCCCTAAGAGGATCTAATGGTATGAAGAGAAACAGAATCTGGGAAAGTTATCTTTTGGAACATACCACCCAGATGCTCTTAGACACCGTGACATTGGTTGTAACAAATTTGGAATTTTGGGAGCTGTAAGTCCAGAAAAGCAAGGTTTGCAGCAGGAGTAAACAACATAGTTTTTAAACAAAAATGAGTTTTTCCACTTCTGCAGGCCATCAGGAGTGATGTCCCCCACCCGCCCCCAAAAGGTGGCCACAGGGTCACTCATGAAACAAACCTAAAAGTAGATGTCTAGTCATATATGGGGCTTGTTGTTGTATGATTTGTCTTGGGTGGATGTCGGTGACACAGCATGTGAACATGCATGCACAAATAAACAATTTTTGGCTACTTCCAGGCCACGTGCAGATCTTGTCAGGTGTTAGGGGCAACAATTTGAACCACTGGCCTGCCAAACCTTCCTACCCCATCCTGCAAACTCCAAGTAGAAGTGAAGCCTATAGTTGTGCACACGTTAGGGCAGGATGTTCACCCCACAAGCAGTGTAGATCTGTGGACAAAAAGCAGAAGCAGGTTGCAATTGGAGCGATGGTGTGAATCTGCCCTACGTTGCTGCACACCCCCACCCACCCCGTCCCATATTCCCGAGGCACAAAAGAAAACATCTTTGTGTTGGCTTCTAGCTCTTACATAAATGTGCAATGCATTAGCTTTGGATCTGCATGGCTTTTTACATTAATGCTCAGTGAGATCTTCATTAAAATTTGAAATTAAAATGTAGCAATCAAATGAGGAGGAGGAGGAGAGATCCTTGTCACCTGAAATTAAAATCATCTGCCCATGTTTGCATTCTTTTAATTAATTCTAAAAGCCACACAGAACATTGTGAGGTGGCCCTCCTGAAAACTGGAGGAGCGTAAGCCATTGCTTGCTGACAAAGAGAAATGGGCACGGTTAGTCACATGCATGCAGAAATCCCTTGTAGCATGTCAGCGCTGAGAAGTCAGCACTTCCTATACCATTTAGCTATGTTTTATTAAGGGCCAGAATCTGCTGGGTTTTTCTAGCTGGCACCACTTCCTTCTTGCACACCAGCTGAATTCCCACCGCTGCCTCACACGCTCGCTGACTGGATGCAATACACAGTATTTTTAGAAGTCTTGCTTGCCATCTTCTGTCAAGTGTCTCTTAGGAATTTGCAATGTTTTCTTGCTTGTCCTGTTGTTTTATGTATGTTTCAGCAGCTGGAGGAAGGAAATAGGGAGCCCTTCTTTGAACAGTTTCCCAAGTTTCCCATTCTTGAGCCATCCAGCCTTTTTGGACTACATCTTTCAATTTTTTTCTCCACTGGCCATGGTGAGCACTAATGAAGCCCAAAGCATCTGGAGAGCCTTAGGTTGGGGAAGGATACCTCAGAACCAAGGGTGATCATTGTTAAGTTTTATGCAGCAGCAGCAATAAAGTGGGGCAGTTTTAGGTCATCTTAGTTTTAAAATGCAAGTTCTCCAAGGCATGTACTCCCTGTTTAATAAGGTAAGGTGTCTCTTGCTCGAAAGCCAGTCGTATCCGACTCTAGGGTACAGTGCTCATCTTTGTTTCAAAGCTGAAGAGCCAGCGCTGTCTGATTCTGCAGACATTTCCATGGTCATGTGGCAGGCATGACTAGTCACCGGAGCACATGGAATGCTGTTACCTTCCCACTGAAGTGGTCCCTATTTATCTACTTGCAAAGTATTGCTTTCGAACTGCTAGGTTGGCAGAAGCTGGGAGCTCATTCCATCCTGCAGAACTCGGGAATTGAACTGCTGACCTTCCGCCTCCCAGTAAGCATCTTAGCCACTTGAGCCACTGCAGTCCCTGTTTAGCCCAGCAAAAAAAAATACACTTCAGTATACTGTACATGCAAAATAGGTCACATGACCCCTAGCAGCAGGAAGACAGAAACTTTCCTATTAGTTAGTTTGGGACAAAACAGTATTAAGAACTCCCTTCAGGTTAGTCTAGCACTTTTGTCTCTAAGGTCATTATACTAACACTCACTGTATGCAGGTTTGCACTAAAATACTCAGCAATCATAAACATTTCCCCCCCAAGGGTGAAAGCAAAGCAGACTAGTGGTATGAGAGTATTATGCACACACACATTGTACCACTAAAACACACCTGTGCATGAAGCTTGGTGGTGTGGGGGTGGTGTGCATGTGCACATGCGTGCAGTTGAAGTGCGCCAGTGATGGCACATGGATGCACATGCACCCACGCGATGTTATTGGCATGCATGTTGGCTGCCACCCATCTCCCCCCATCTGCTTGGGCACTTGGTCTCTAAAAGGTTTGCCATTACTGCCCTATTGCCTCAATTGTGGGACCTATACAGCCAAAGCCTATGCAGCAATAAGCCTCACATACGCAATCTTAATAGTTTAATAATGCTCCAGTACAGTTACGTAAGGGTACGACTACATTGCGAACCCAAATTGGCTTTGCTGCAATTTGAACAACTTTTGTTAAGACTGAAATCATGATCAGTGCCCATCACATTGAGTTTGTGAATTGAATGGGGGAGTACATAGAAAACCCCATTTTGATTTCTCCTGCAATGGAAAAAGTAGAAGTCCCCCCACCAATGGAACAAACATAAGCCACTTTGGGATAAAAAAGACCCCAAGGGATTCGATTTTTACTTGAGTCATAGTGGCAGGAAAAGATACTACAATTTCAGCAATTATATTAAACAGAGCAAATCCCTTTAATGGTGTAGTCGGGCACTAAACTGGGTGAGACTGTTTCAGAATGTAAAAAGGCTACCTGAGCACAGATACAAGTATTTCTCTTTAGTCCACAAAATGACTGGTGGTGTAAAAGAACAAAAAGGGCACTAGTTGTTCCCATTTGAGCCATCACCAAAGCCTTTACAAATTACAGCATTCTGCAGAAAGGTCTTGGCCTTCACTGGGAACTCCATTTCTATTTGCTTCGTTGTTTGGCACCAGGAATGTGGTGCACTGATGTAACGTATCACTTCGGATGTCTCCTGACCATGGACCATCTTTTAAACCAGGCAAATGCTGAACAGAATATGAAATATCTGTTAGAGTGTTGTCCCACTTTGGGAGTGAATGGTGGCTCTTTGCTCCACAGTGTAGACTTCCCAAAGATAAACATATACCTGTGCTGACCTACACCAGCGGGCAGGGTCACCACACACTCGCGCTACACAGAGATTCCTGGCAACAATCTATTCAAGGAGAATCCAAATAGCAAAGTCCAAAGAGCAAGCCAAGGTCTGGTTACCGGTAGTTCAAGAAAGCGTCTAGTCCAAAGGATGTCCGGGGGGGGCATCATCAGGGTTGGCAGAGAACTCAGGGTCACAGCAGGCAATCACAAGAGGTATCCAAAGTCAAGAAGGGTGTCGGTCTTTGCACAGAAGAAAATTGTACCAACACTTGTCTGGTGAGACAAGCTTCCTTAAGAAGTCTCCCAACTAATTGGTATCAGTTGGGAGCCTCCTCTGACTTTTTTACATCTCAGCTGCAGATCTTTTTGGCTATGTTCCATGGCTGAGAGCTGACTGCTGTCAGAGTCAGCTCTCTGATCTGATGGGTCATTTGCCTGAAGAGTCAGAGATGGGCCAGAAGCAGACTGAGGTTCCTGGTTCAAGACATCCTCAGGTTCAGCTGCAGGCTGGGGTTCAGGTTCAGATACATGCTGGGGAAGCAGAATTAGGCTGGGAATAGGAAGTGCCTCCTGATCCAGGTTGTCTTCAGAGTCTGACGAGGGCTGGTTCACAACAATACCCCTCATTTGGTCTGGTTTTGCATATTTATCCAAAGACAGTGCACATATGCTTAATTATAATTTTTTTGAACAACGCCAAAAATTTCTAGGACTGTTGTGATCTAATTGCTGCCTTTATAGCTGTTGACCATGAGAATTACAATATCAATTCAGTTTGAGCATCTGCTATTTCTCATTCCATATGTGGCAAAAGTTTTTGTTGTGGCAAATTACTACTAATTAACGGGACCCTGTTTGGAATCTGAATTGCACAGGAAATCAGGTGGCTTGCATGCACTTAGGAATGGATTATCAAATTGTTAAATTAGTAGCAATTTGCTACTGTGAGAGTCACCATTTCCTTCTCCAATGTAACTATAGAACAGAATTTGGGCAAATATTAAACAATTTGCAATGTTTTGCTCTGTCAAATTTTCCCTTGGTTAAAATACAAAAATACCATATAAACTGCTGTGATCTATTTGTGATAAAAATGAAATTAAAAAGCAAGAACTAAGGAAAACCATGAGACAGAGACAGAAAAGGTCATCCCCTAGGAAGTAATGGAGAAAAGCTAAGGAAACCTTTCAAATGAAACATGTTACAGTTTTGAACATAAGAGCAGCATTAATATACAGTAAAACCTCTACATACAATTTTTTTCTGTTCTACGAGGTTATTTGTATGTCGAAAAACTTGTATGTTGCAAATAGATTGCATTACCAGAAGAGGCCACTAGATGTCACCATATTTTTTTTGTATGTAAAATTTTCCTATTGAAAATTTGTACTGTGTGTTGAATTTTTTATAAGTCGAACTGTTTGTATGTTGCCGTCCCACTGTAAAACAAAGTGAAGATAGAGGAACCCTATCCTATACTGTAGCTAATGAGGCTTCTCTGTTAAAAAGTGTGCCTTATTTTTCCCTGACCTGCATATAACCCAAAGTCTGTCTAAAATACAAATCCAGAAAGTGGATGGAATCATTGCTTGACATATTTTCAACCACAAGGGACCATACTGAGTGTACATTATACTAAGTTGACTCCAAATAATTTTCACATGAATTACTAAAGTGCCAGAAATGTATAATTCATTAGTATTTAAATAAATCACAGAGTGTAAGAATACTGTAAGGTTACCAGTGTGGAGATGCACGGAAAACTAAATTATAATCACCTTAAAAAGGTTACCTAATATGACAACTCTATATATTAATCCAGCAAGATGATAACAACAATTATTTTTCAGATTGTTCTTGGGAATCCTGGAGCATGTTTATCAGAGGTTTCCCTCTCAGCGGGAAACATGGTAATGTCAAGCCAGCTTCTTTGAAAGATATCTTGATGGCCACAGCAAACAGCAATCAAGAAGGCATCAGGATGACTTTTGGAATGTTTGTTTTCTGTCTCCAAGAATTGCATTTGCCCACATGGCAAATGCCTGTGCTAGCAGAGCTAATGTGGGAATCTTTACCTATAAGGAGGGACGTTAACCGTTGGACTCCGGCATACACGCCTGCACCCTTCCATACTATCCCGTACCGAGCCGCCCGCACTTGCCTTTACCCGGTCCGCACATCGCCGCAAGGGTCTGGCAGTCGCCAGTGGGGCAACTGCCCCAAGAATGCAAACAAAACAAAACAACTTCAAGTCCCAACATCCTCCGCACCATGCCGCCTCTCAGCCAATCAGGCTGACAGGCGAGAGCAAGCAGAATGTTGGGAAAGCCGGCGCACCCAATACAAAATGAGCCACAGAAAGAAAAAAAATGCCACACGAACACGAACAAAAGAAACAAAAGTTCAAGCCCCAGCATCTTCTTCGCTGTGACCACTTCAGCCAATCAAGCTGAAGGGCGCGAGCGCGCAGAACGCTGAAAAAGCCGACATGCAAAAAATAAAATAAAATAACGCCTCACACAATGGGAATGCAAGACCGCCGCAGGCGGACACAGTGCCTCCTGCAACGGGAATGCAAGGCCGCCACAGGTGGACGCAGCACCTCACGGCCTCACTAACCCAAACCCGTAAAAAAAATAGCAAGACAACCACCAGCCTTCTTTCCCGGAGCAATGGGAAGAAGAGGGACTCCCTCTCCTCCACGCTACCCCACCAAAGACACGGCAAGACCACCACTGGCATCAAGGTAACTTGAGCCGGGGTGGAAAAAAAAGCAGCAGGCAGCAATTCGTCAGGGAAAGCATCCTCCCTGGCAAATGACAGGATGCTGTCTTTGTACTACCCACACTGCTGTTTCAAGAACTAGCATGAAACAGTGGTGGAGGTAATAGAAAAGCAGCAGCCAGCAATCTGCAAGGAAGAGCACCAACCCTTACGGATCGTTGCCTGCCTATCTCCCATTAGGTAAGCCAGGGAAAAAGGAGGCCAAGAGGAGAGAACCATCGTGAAGAAGATAGCTCTTCTCTGCCTCCTTTTCATCCGACCGACCTAACAAACCTTACCGGACGAAGAGTGAGCTGACTGCCGGCTCTTCCTTTTCCCCATCGCTGCATCGAAACCTAATTTCGAAACAGCAATGGGGAAAAGAGGAAACAACAAACAGGCCATTCTTCACCCCACAAAACACAACAACAACAAAACCCAACGGTTAACCAAAATGCCAAGCATCAAAAATAATAAAACACAAATAAATAAACAAATAAATAGAATAAAACTAATAAACAACACAACAATAAACCACAAACTCAACAAAAAACACCCAAAATACCAAAGGCTACCAAAAAACAATAAAAACTCACTAAAAACACCTATTTACAACACGAAAATACCTAACTCAACAAACAATAATATCACAAATTAAACAAATAAATACGGAAGAAATCAGAAAAATAAATAACCAGAAATAATCAAAACAATTAAACACATCTCAAACCCAAAATAAAAACAAAAGAACAAGCAGAAACAATTTGGGGGTTTAAGTAGAAGCTCTCTACTTAACCCCCCCAGCCAAACACCCCAAAATCAAAACAAAATAAAAACAGAATAAACAATCAAGAGCACTCACCAAACACGTCCTCCCTCCATGCCTCCGGAACAGAACTGAACAAAGAAAGAAAATTGCAGTACTCTTAAACACAGCCCCACCTAGAGGCTGGAAGAGTAAAAAAACAGTCAAAAATATTTTAAAAATCAAAATAAGAAATAAATAAATAAGATAAATCAAATAAATTCAAAAACCACAAATTCAAAACACCACCACCCAAACCACCCCTAGCCATAAACACACACACACACACAAGGCCGGGCAAAAATATGCTAGTTTACAGTCTAAAAATGCACAAATGTTTCCCATGTCTACATATAACTCGGGTGATGCCTGTGCTTGACTTAGTCGGCCATGGCTGTCAGAGGCAGAAATCAGAGTGTGACAGAACTCAGGAATACAACCCGTTACTATGTAATTAATGGAAACCAGGGATTTCATGCTTTTGACTTCCTTTTGGGATGGTGGGTTCTAATTTGTATTGGCTGTCCTGGAAACAGGAATGCTATTGGGTTTTTTGAGATATCTGGGGTGATTTATCGGTACATTTGGAAATGCAGGTGCTCACTATGTCAGGCCTCTTAGCTACGTGGCCTCATTAGGCAGGTTCAAATGTGTGGACCAGTGCATATCAACCAGGAGGGGGGGGCAGTAATGTTAATGGCTCTAAATTGCCTTTTCCAGATCACTCAACCTCAAAGATTTATTAATTACAAGTAGGTAAATTGCACCAATATACTGCTCCTAGGGAAATGTATTTTGCTTCCAGCTATTGGGAAGATTGCATTTAGGCTCACACAAGAATAGGGAAGACTGAGTGAGGTGCAGTGGGGATGATGTCCTTGCTAATCAGAAGGTGTTGGGATTTGACCATGTAAGCTCTACTAGGTAAAGGTAAAGGTCACCCCTCTCAAAAGCCAGTCGTATCCAACTCTAGGGTTCAGTGCTCATCTCTGTTTACACCCAATGAGACAGCACTGTCTGCATCTGCAGACATTTCCATGGACATGTGGCAGGCATGACTCGACACCAGAGTGCATGGAATGCTGTTTACTTTTCCACCAAAGTGGTACCTATTTACTTACTTACTTACTTATTTATTTTAATAATTTAATTTTTAAAATTTAATTGTTGGATTTCTATACCACCCACTCGACCTAGGCATACCTGTTAAGTTTTGGATTTGAAAATAAGGGAAATTTCCTGGCCAAAACAGGAAACTTGACAGCTATGCTTATCCTGTGCAGCCCTCCAGTGGTGGCATTAAGGCATTGCAGTCCAACTAATACGGGAGGACGGCGGGAAAGAGGGCAAAATACAGGAGTGTCCCTGCCAATATGGGACACTTGACAGATATGGACCTAGACCGACTCAGGGCAGTTCACAATCATGGATAAAAACAGATTTCTAGTAGATTTGGAGAAGCTCAAAAAGATATTGGAGAGACAGTTAGGGAATGGAATAAAGCAAGAGCATAGGGAGAAAATGGAGGAAAAGATAACTGATAAAGAGGTTAAGGAGGTAATAAGCGGACTGAAGATAGGGAAAGCCCCGGGGGATGATGGATTATCGACAGAGTTTTATAAAGAATTTAAAGAGGTGGTGGTCCCGAAATTGGTGAAGTTATATAATTATATACTAGATGGAGGACCAATTCCGACTTCATGGTATAATACTACAATCGTTCTTCTGCCAAAGCTTGGTAAGAATTTGGAAAGAGTGGATTCGTACAGACCAATTTCACTTATAAATCAAGATGCGAAGATCTTCACAGCAATATTGGCTAACCGCTTAAATAGTTTCATGGGGGAATATATAAATGTTGATCAAGTTGGGTTTTTAAAAGGACGATACATGGCGGATTTGACTAGAAGGGTATTAGACTTAATAGACAATGTTAATCAAACAAAGGAAAAGGTGGGATTATTATCATTGGATATTTTTAAGGCATTTGATTCATTGCAGTGGTCTTCAATTAAGGAAATAGTTAAAAAATATGGGTTTGGGGATAAATTCAATAGGGTTATAGATTTGTTATATCAAAAAGGAAATGCTTGGGTTAGAGTAAATGAGGAGCGTACGGATGTGGTAAAGCTAGAGGCTGGCACTAGGCAGGGCTGTCCATTATCTCCTATCCTGTTTATTATGGCAATGGAGATCTTAGCTAAAAGTATAAGGGAGGATTTAAATATAGAAGGGATCATGGGCAATAAAGTGAGTATGTATGCAGACGACACACTGCTTATGGTGAAGCACCCGGAGCTGGTAATGGACAGGATTAAAGATCATTTACAGGTATTTCAAGCTATAACTGGATTAAAGATAAATTGGAATAAATCAGAACTGATGTTGTGCAATTTGAAACCAAGTGAGATGGGTAGGATAGTGTCGACACTTAATATACAAATTAAAGATAAGTTGAAATATTTGGGGATAATCATTTCAAACAAATTAGAAGAACTTAAATGATTGAACTACGACAGCTTGAAAGTGGAATTTAAGAACAAAATACAAGAGCTTCAGAAGTCAAAGCTGTCATGGTTCGGAAGGATTGCTATGTGTAAAATGATATTGTTACCAAAGATTAACTTTTTATTTGATACACTAGCGATCCATTTGAAAGAGAAAGAAATTAATGAGTTTCAAAAGATGTTCAACGGTTTTTGTAATGGAGGCAAAAAATCTAGGCTCCCAAAGAAGCTATGGTACTTGTCTCAAAAAAAAAGGGGGTTTGGGTATGCCAAATTTGCTAGCATATTATCGAGCTTTTCAAGTTAAGAATGTTGTGAAGATTTTGGCAAGAGAAAAGACAATTTGGGAGCAATTGGAGATGAAGGAATACAGAAATATTGGAAATATGATTTTTTTGGGAATAAAGGATAAGGTGAAAAGGTCAAATAATACTATGATGAGAGGTCTCATGGAGGTGTGGAAGAAGGTAAAAAAGGACATGGTCCCAAATCTCTCTCCAATTTTGGAATTGACTGATATGATGTGTTTCCCAATAAAGTTAGATAAGGAAAAAATGGAAATATTGGATAAAAATGGGATGCTTTTATTGAAGGATTGGTTAAAAACTTGTGATTCTGATGTTGAGCAGAAAAAAATATTTGAGATATTAAATTTGAATTGGTTTCAGAAGTTAAAGGTGGACAACTGGAACAAAAAATATAAAAAAGAAGTAGGGTTAGATAGAATACATACAGAATTTGAGGAGTTGGTAAGGAAGATTAGAAAAGGGGAAAGTAGTATTAAAGGTCTTGTAAGTAAGCTTTATAACATACTGAATAGAGGTGCAGATCCACAGGAGGATTTGAAACGGAAGTGGGAACAAAATTTGAATATAACAATTGGGGAGATTGAGTGGAAAAATAAATGGAAAAAGAGGATTATGAGAACAATGTCTGTAAGAATTAAAGAACATAATTTTAAAATGTTGTGGCAATGGTACTTGACGCCATTAAGACTTTACCAGATGGATAATAAAAAAGATAAGTTATGTTGGAGATGTAGAGAATTCGATGGAACATATGAACATATGTGGTGGAGTTGTAAAAAAATAAGGGATTTTTGGGGGAAAATAGAAGGTGAGCTTGGTGAAATAATGGGTAGAAGTGTTAAGTTGGTGTCAAGTACCATTCTTTTAACGAATGTGGAAGGTTTGGGTTTAAACAAGGAGGAAAAAGAATTATTGGAAATTGTATTGACAACGGGTAGACAATGTATAGCTAGAAACTGGAAAAATGATATAGATATACAGATTGGAGAGTGGTATAAAGAAATGTGGAGTTTAGCACTGAATGATAAATTGACATGGGAGATTAAAGTGAAAAGAGATAACTTAAAAGAGAATAGATTTTGGAATATATGGAAACCATTTGTGGACCATTCTTGTATGGCAAATGATAGTTCAGGACCAGTACCATCTCAAAGAAGCTTCTGGAGTTGAGCAGAAAATAAACTCTCCGGGCATTGTATATATTCACAGGGTGATTATTATTTATCCAAAGATTAGTGGTAGCACAGAAAGTTCTTATTATTTTGGATTTCGAAATAATGGCTTCTAATATTAGATGGTTATATAGTAATCAATGAGTCTAGATATTGTTATGTGCTAACATTCAGTAATGTCTGTTAAGATGATACTATGGATTTGTTTATGTTTTGTATTGTTAGTCATTGTTTTCTTTTCTTTTTTGTATGTCTTTGAAAAAATTCAATAAAAATTTATTAAAAAAAAAACAGATTTCTACCCCGCCTTCCTCATCCATGGATGACCCAAGGCGGCTTACATGAAAGTTAAAAACATACATGGTTAAAAACGACAAAAAAAATCACCAGTGCCCTCCCTAACAAAACACGATTTAAAATTGTTCAAAAATAAAAGGAATTAAAAGATACGAAGAGTGGAAAAGGTTAAAAAGATAAAAGATTAAAAAGCGGGGGGGGGGGAGGGAAGAGGAGGGATAAAAAACAGACAGGTGCATTACAGGACGGCCATCATACCAGCCAGTGGGGCTGGGCCATTACAACTGCTACGGCAATTTCTTGCTTTCAAACTGCTAGGGTGGCAGGAGCTAGGACAGAGACAGGACCTCACTCCATAGTACAGTACTTGGGAATCGAACTCCAACCTTGCAGTTCAGCATCTTAACCACTTGAGCCACTGCAGTCCCAGAAGCTCTACTACACCATTGCATTTGAGACCTATAGTGCTATTTATATAGTTCTCTCAAAACCCAGTATGTGAGATTCTAATGCGGCCTGGATGTTGTATTGTATTCATCCTTTTACACTTTTTATGCCAACAAGCATGCCCATAAATGCATAAAACATTTCACGAATGACTTGCTTGTTGCATTTGTTCCTAGAAAAATGAAATAAAACTATCCCCTTTAGATTCAGAACTTGGAACGTTATGCTAAAATTAATTAGTTATAGTTATATTTCTAAGGCCCAAAGTATAGGTGACTACCTTTGAAATGTGGTGTTGGAGGAGAATTTTGAGAGTACCCTGGACAGCAAGAACAAATAGGTCGACCTTAAAAGAAATCAACCTCAACTGCTCCTTGGAAGGCCAAATATTGAAGATGAAGCTAAAGTACTTTGGACATCAAATGAGAAGAGAGGATTCACTTGAGAAAGCCTTGATGCTGGGGAAGGTTAAGGGCAAAAGAAGTGGACGGCAGAGAATGAGATGTCTAGATGGCATTGTAGACTCAATGGGCACAGAGCTGGGCGGGTTGAGGAGGATGGTGGAAGACAGGATGCCTGGCACATGATGGTCCATGGGGTTGCAAAGGGTCGGACTCGAGTTTGCGACTGAACAACAACAACATAATTTTATATGATTGTTGTTGTTCTATTATTATTATTAAAACATTGTGAGCACAATCCTGACGGGGATCAAGATAGACTCAGCCTTCCATCCTTCCGAGGTCGGTAAAATGAGTCCCCAGTATGTTGGGGACAAAAATGCTAATTACCTTGTGAGCCGCCCAGAGCAGGGGTGCCCAAACCTTTTGGGCCATGGGCCGGTCACATGGTTCAGGGGGCTGGTCACTATGCCAATTCATCCGGCCCACGAAGCCCTCATTGCTCCTGGAAGCAGAATTAAAAAACAGGGGTGGGGTGAACTCTGTGCTGGAAGAGGGAGGAAGTGCTCCCATTAGGCTGCTGGGCAGAGGGGCAGGGTGAACTCACTGGCCAATGTTAGGAAACATTTAAATAACCATTCAGTTATCTAACTTTAAAAATAATGAACACATTCCCTTGTTATTCTACAATCATGATGTAACTTAGTACACCTTAGCACAGTGATGGCAAACCTTTGAGAGACCAAGTGGCCAAACTGCAACCCAAAACCCATTTACTTATCGCAAAGTGCCAACATAGCAACAGGGGAGGAAGGAAACTCTCCCATTGGGCTGCTGGGCAGAGGGGTGGGGTGAACTCTGTGCTGGAAGAGGGAGGAAGCACTCCCATTGGGCTGCTGGGCAGAGGGGTGGGGTGAACTCTGTGCTGGGGGAGGGAGGAAACACTCCCATTGGGCTGCTAGGCAGAGGGGCGGGTCAAACTGTGCTGGGGTGACTGTACGGGTGTCCATAGAGAGGGCTCTGAGTGCCACCTCTGGCATACTTGCCATAGGTTCGCTATCACTGCCTTAGCCCTTTGTTACAACCAAAAAGAATTAGAACTAGGAGTTCAATTCCTCATTATGCCTCCAGGGAGAAAAGCCAACTTTTTGTGGCTTTGGGCAAACTGCACAGTCCCAGGGTGTCCCCAGAAGAAGGGAATGGTAAACAACTTCTAAGTACTTTATACCTAGGAAAGCCTGGAAATAATCACCATAAATCAGAACTGTCTTGACAGAACACATACAAAGTTATTCCTTGCAATTGTTTACTTTCAAGCTCCATCACTAGCCAAGGAATGTGACTACTGGTGGCATGATGGAAATAATGGCAGGAAAATTCCGTGTTATTCATGCAGTGTTAAAGTAGTCCTACAAAATATGCCGCATCAGCATTTTCGACCCCCTTACAACACTAAAATTGAACTTTTTAATAACTTAAGTAAATATTAAACAAACAACAAAAACCTTACCAGTATGGTTAAAATGAAACACCAGCTGGAGAAATAACATAAACTTCTCTAGGCAACATCCGAATAAGCCCTGAAAGGTCATCATAATTGTCTTTTTGCTACAAAGGTTTATTTAAGTTTATAGTGACAATAAAATAAAAACACAAAAATATTATGAAGCGCATCACATTTGTTAGGTGAACATTGCTAGGGTCATGATAGATATTGCTTTTAAATATGTTTAACTTCAGATTAACATAAACTGTTCTGTATGGTTTCCAATAAAAAGGAATTCATTTTGTACTTTGCTCTTCTCCCATGGGATTAGAGCTTAGATTTCATCTACAGATGAAGATGAATGAAGCATAGCCTGGCAGATGCAGAAAAGCTGGACTGTTAAAACAGAAAGCACTAGCATACCAAAACACAGTCTCTGAAGAGAAAAGGATGTCTACAAGTTTATGTTTATGAAAGCCTGTGTTGAGAGTGTTGAGTGAAAAGTGACCACTCAGCCACAAAACTCACGGGGCTGACCTTTGGCTAGTCCTCCTTTCTCAAATCTTTCTTACAGTTTTTGTGATAATGTGTTGGGGAGAAAGAAAGCCATGTACACTGCCTTGACCTTTCTGGAAGAAAGACAGGATATATAAAAAAGAACAATACAATTATGCATTTGTGGTATTTCCAAACACTCAGAGATATTCACATAATTATCTTAGCAGTCTTCATAAGAATCCTGTACTGGTTGACTGGCATTATTCTAGGGCAGTGGTGCCCAAACCTTTCGAGCCAGAGGGCTGGTCACGTGGTTCCTTCCACCGGAAGCGGAAGTAAAACATGCCTTACAATCTGTTTTGCAACAGGATGAGATAAATTTTAGGCTGCATTTTTTCTCTGCTTAAACCAGGGTTGCCCAAACTATGGCCTACAGGCCAGATCCGGCCCCTGATGCCAATTCATCTGGCCCGCACTGCCCTCGTCGCTCCTGGAAGCAGAAGTAAAACATGCCCGTACAGCTCCACATGGGAGGCAATGTCTTTGCTGGTTCACAAACTGTTCTGACATTCAATGACTTTCTTTTCTCAGCTATCTGTGCTAGTACTTTTGATTCTGTACATAAGGATTGTGCACCTTCATAGATCCTGAAAGTTAGCAACTAGAGTAGTCAACTCCAAACGTTTTGTTGCATGAAGCAAAAACAAATGCTGTCCTGCCCTAATCACTGTATCAGTTTATAACCCTTCCATGGCACTGTAGGTCAGCTATGCAAGGTAACTGCCTCTATTGATAGGGCTGGCCCTATCACCATTCCTAGATGATGATACTAGGAAAAAACTTCTTAACTGTTAGAGCAGTACCACAGTGGAACAAACTCTCTCGAGAGAGGTGGTGAGCACTGCAACACCTGAAGCATTCAAGGGAGAATTGGACAGCCATCTGTCAGATCTTTTATTCAGATTTCTGCATTGAGCAGGGGGTTGGACTTGACTGCCTAAAAGGTCACTTCAAACCCAGTTATTCTATGATTCTACTAGCATATTTGTGCCTGGCCAGCCGGGCATTTTTAAAGTGTGTGTTGGTGGTTAGGGGTGGTTTTGGGTGTGCACAACCACCACCACCCATACAATATCACTCCAACCACCAACACACACATTAAAAATTCCTGGCAAGGCAGGAGTGTCGTGTGTGTGTGTGTGTGTGTGTGTGAGAGAGAAGCTGTGTGTGTGTGTGTGTGTGTGTATGTGTGTTGTCCTCCAACACGCCCCCCAAACCTAGGGGACCTGGCAGAGAGGGGATCCGCCTGCAGGACCCCCCGTTATTAAAGAGAAGAAACCAAATGGTTTCTTCTCTTTAAAAATGGAGTGTTTGGGAGAGGGGTGGAATCGATCCCCTCTCCCTGGTCCCCTGGGTTTGGTAGGTTGGGGGGGGGACAAAAGGGGTCTGTCCCCCCAATCCTTCCAGAGCCAGGGGACCCGGCAGAGAGGGGATCCCCCCGCAAGATACCCAGTTATTAAAGAGAAGAAACCAAGTGTTTTCTTCTCTTTAAGAATGGAGTGTTTGGGGGTGGTGGTGGAATTGATCCCTCTGCCTGGTCCCCTGGGTTTGGGAGGTTTTGGGGGGACAAATGGGGTCAGTCTCCCCAACCCTCCTGAACCCAGGGGACCCAGCGGAGAGGGGGAATCCCTCCGACACCCCCCATATTAAAGAGAAGCAAGCAAGTGGTTTCTTCTCTTTAACAACCGAGTGTTGGGGGTGGGGGTTGGATTCGTTTCCCTCTCCCTGGTCCCTTAGGTTAGGAAGGGTTGGGAGGGACAAAAGGGGTCTGTCCCCCCAACCCTTCTGTACCCAAGAGACCTGGGAGAGGGGATTGATTCCACCCCCTCTGAAACACTCCGGTGTGTGTGTGTCCTGCCCGGGGGGGGGAATCCCCTCTCTGCAGCACCTTTCATTGCCTCCCGGAGAGAACGAATCTCCACCACGGAGGGGCTTTGCTTCTCTCTGGGTTGGCTGGTAACGGAACTCCCAGCCAACCCAGAGAGAAGCGAGTCCTTCTCTCTGGTAGGCCAGGAGGCGCTCCGGCCTCTCCTTTGTCCATTTGGGCATCAAGGCCATGTTGCCCACAGGGACAGAAGGACAGGCCAGTGCTTCTCCCTACGCAGAAGGCCGCACCGAGAGGGAGTTAGAGAGATCCAGCCGGAGCTGGCAAAAGGTAAGTGCGGTCGGTGGGGGCTAGGGAGTGGGGGGGGGCTAGGTGGTGGGGCGGCAGCGTGGTTACTGGGGCCGTGCCTCACCCACCCACCCCCTCACCCCAACCGTCCGCACTTACCTTTTCCTGGCTCCGGCTGGGTCTTTCAAAGTCTTTCCCTCCGGCTCCCGGCATTTTTTTTTAAGTCAGCGCGTGCGTTTCCGGCCTCCCCTGCGCTCACATCCCTCAGCCTGATTGGCTGAGGGGTTGCGCAGCGCAGAGGACTCTGGGAATCGTAGTTCTTTTTTTTTTGTTGCATTTGTGGGGCAGCTGCCCCACTGACGATGTTGGGAAGGCAGGGGTTACAGTGAGTGCGGAGGGCTAGGTCGGGGATGGTTGGGCCTGGTGCAGGAGCCTTTGAACAAACCCAACGGTTAAGGGGCCTTTTTATAGGTATAGATGCCACTCTGTCTTGTCACAGCTCTGGAGCATCCACAGCTGAGCTTGAATGCTGCTGTAAGAAAATGCCAAGTCAAGGCCTTGGTCAAATGCCAGATGTGTGTCTTCACTTCCCTGTAAAGAGCATGAAAAACTTGCTTTTGGACTGCTTTTGGATTGCATCTCCCAGAATTCTCCTGCCACATTTTTTTACTTGGACATTGCAAACATTATGAGAATGGCACTAGGTTCTTTGAACGCTGGGGGAAGAACGCTGATCTGTTAAGAACTAACAGGATAAACATGGAGCCTTTCTGCAAGTGAAAGTTTGCATTTAACATTGGCTGATGATTCAGTAGAATGAGGGTTGCTGCTGTGGTTGTGGTTGACATTAAAATTTGAATGCTTTCTGCCGTGATAAGGGGAGCCTGCCTACAGAAAAAAGTTACTTCTTGCGCAAAGCTAGAAAAGTTACTTTCAGCATGACATGCTGAAATCGCCCGTAACTTAGTAATAAGATGATGTTCTGTGACTCAAGAAATGGCATCATGGGATACAATTGAACCATAGCATTATAAGAGTGGAAGTAATATATACTGATACTGTAATACAGATACAGGAGCAAGGGGTTATCTTTATTGGATAAAAAACAAAAATAAATGCTATACGAGCTTTTGTGATTCAAGCTCACTTCTTCCAAGCATGTGCAGGAAAATTTATGAGAGTTTTATACAATCATGGCAAATATCCATGTCAGGCCATATTAGAGGCGATTTTAAAAAACCAGCAGGCTGCATCAGGAAGCCATTGGTTAATGATCTTCCCCAACTCCACAAAAATAGACCAACCAGTGGTGGGCTCAAAAAAAATTAATACCACACTGTGGGCATGGTATGGTGGGCGTGGCCAGAGGGAAAGCCCTGTGTTGCACCCAAATTGGGACTACTTTATTTCAAAACTTGGTTGGGCAGGGCCAGCCAATTTCTGCTACTAGTTCTGGCGAACTGGTGTGAACCTGCTGATGCCCACCACTGAGACCAGCTATATATGAATAATGGTCTCCAGAAGAGGGTGCTGTTAATCCGTTGCAGAAAATAGTCTCATGACACTAGTTTGACAGACATATTCCATTTGACTGGGTGCTAGACACATTCACTGTGTGACTCTCTATGCACAAATAGTATGTACATACTATATACATTATTCAAAGAAAGGAGATCTACACCTGTCTCAGAAACGTCCCTTAACCCACAGATACAGATTCTTACATCAGCTCGTGGGAAGAACTACCTGTATTAATGTAGACTTGGTGACTTTCAGTTATCCTGTCATCTAGTGGCTTTAAGACACAGAAATACAGTAATGTCCAGGGAACAAACAAAGTAGAAAAATAGCTCACAAATAACATAATGTTTGAGAGGCTAGGTTAGTGAATTTGGGCTAGGGTGGCTAATTACACATCACCAAGAAGACATTGACTTCCATAAAATTGCACATGCTATCTTATACTGTATGTGCAAAACACAAAGCTAAAACTAATTTTTATCACTGAAACAGAACTACAGTACACCATAACAAACAGACCTGCGAGCAGCTGACATGTGTGCCTGCCAAGACATATCATGGATGGGGAACTTCAGGGTTCTTAAGTGTCTCTTCGTATGGTTTATCACTGTGAAACCAGGCTTGTCAACCCTTCAAACAATTTACACCTTCAAAATGGGGCTGGCTCCTCTAAAAGAAAAGAAAAATGGCCATCCTAATGTGGACCTATTTGTTTGCATGGATTATGTATACATTTTTAATTCCTACACATTTTGTCTTTTCAAAGGAGCCAGCCTGCCAAAAATTTAGGCACAACAGAATTCAGCAGCTTTCCATACCATTTTAAAACAGATACTGTACCATGATCAGATTCCATATATGGTACACTAAACCTGATACGACAGTGAAATGCACAATACGGCAACAGGCAGAAGCCTGTTCCTATTATTATTATTATTATTATTATTATTATTATTATTATTATTATTATTATTATTATTATTTGGCAAAGATAGAGACCCTGTGGTTGTCCAGATGCTGGTGGATTAAATCGCATAACCACTGGCCATTGTTGGGAGTTTTAGTTCCATTTCTACCATTTGTTTCCAATTGTTGGAGCTGCTTTGAACAGTGCACAAGGATTAGGAAGGCAGGTTATACATTTTAAAAATATGCATTTCCCCCAAACTCAGTAAATTAAGCTATGACAGTGCAGGAGAACAGTTTACTCAAGGTTTTCATAAAAAGTGTATGTACTACCCTCTGAGAAGATCTATCAGGAAAAAGTCTGGCAGAAGTACAGCCATCCAAATAATAGGTTTAAATAGCTGCTCCCTATTTTTTCACTACAGATGTCCCCAAATTTGAGCATACGATGCTGGCTTAAAAAAACTAACAATCCTTTGAACTACTTCTGCCTATACCCTTACAAAGAAAACATAAATCCCACATTCACACATCTCAGAAGAAACAAAGCGATACAGCTCTTATTGTGATTATAATTTTTTTGGAATGGTTACGTTTCCAAATTTATATTCAAATTGTTTTATGCCTTTTTTTTTGTTTAGAAGTTCAAACCATTCCATATTATCTTTATTGCAAAAAGTCAACATGCATCTTTAGAAATTTAGAGTGTAATCAATAAAACAAACATTACATGTATGAATTTAAATGTATAAACAGTTAGAAATCCAACAATATCTCCTAATATACTATTACACAAGTTCACAATCTTGTAAAAACTATAATACAAGTTTACTATACATTGAGAGGAATTTAATATTCCTTTTCACATGATTTTGTTAAGAACTGTTGAAGCATCTGCACTGTAGGTGAATATACAATTTTCAAATCATTCTGATTTTTTAATGTTCAAGGATTTTTAAAAAAATAAAACAAAGAGAGATTTCACACCACTGTTAAAGTGACAATGGGTATAGCAGTAGCATTAATATTTGTAAAGCTCTGAGAGTGTGACCATTTACAATATGGCATTCTTCTGGTTTTCAATGGGATTTCACACTGCTTAAGTAGTCAGTGAGGTGTAATCCACCTGTGGCAACATTTTATTTTAGATTAATTTAAGAGTTCTCAAGCACTTGGTAGGTACATATTTATGACATTTAGGCTGTCAGTTATGGCTTGTGAATGTGAAAATGACAATTTCACAACAATCAGAAATAAAGTGTTACCAGAAATTATCTACCTAGTAACTTAAATGTCCTACTAAGTTCTAACACACCACACAGGGAGATCCATAGCCATGTCAAAATGAAGGTCACTTTAAACTAGTTTCCACATTTTCCTTTGTATTAAGTGAGTTACCACGATGCTGCCCATCACTTATATTCTCACTAACACAATCGTACACATACAGTATATGAATTCAGGGGCACCAACTTGGTTTTGTGCTTCTGGACTGAGAAATCACGTTAAGATGTCAAAAGAAGATTTATGTAAGTCAACAAATACTAAAAGGAAGAAAGGAAAAAGCGAAAAGAAAAAAAGGAAGAAAAAAGAAATTTAAAAACCTCTCTTTGAATTAAAAAAAACTCATTGGCCCCTTTACCTCTCTGTTCTTGGGTGGGTGGGGGTGGGTGGGTAATCCAGGGATATTCATCCTGATCTAAACAGAATACTAACAAAATGTTACTTAAAACCATATGAAAAGGAATCCCATCGGTCTAACTATGCCAAAGGCTATGGAAATCTCTCTTACAGCTTTTCTTATTCACTGTAATCTTCCAAATACAAAAATACAAGAATTTTCATGGAACTCTAGATGCTGGTAGTTTCAGTACACAAAAAGCAAAATATTTACAAAATTACAGTTCTTTAAAAAACCCTGTACACTATGTATATATACACTCACATATATAAATCCTTTGTTCCCTGTCATTTCAATTAACTATCCAGATTACAAACCATTCTGCTGCGATGGGTCAATCTATGTGGCCTCCACATACTGAGCCATAGGGATTCCAATATATGTTACAGGGAACAAAAGAGCAAGGCTTTGCCTGTTAGGATGTGCAATATTCATGCTTTTTTTCCTTAAAACTTAACTCTGAGATTTAACATTACTAGGAATGTAGCAATATTTTAGGAAATCAAGGGTATCATATAAAGGGGGGAAATCATTGAAAGATTACACTCCTCTTCATTAACTAATAATGGTTTGGGCTTTACATACTATTATATAATGACAACAATACTCAAAATGAGGGATAATAGAAAGTATGATTCATTTCGCGCTGGTTGATTCACCTAGCTTAATTGATTCAGTACTTCTGATATGTAGAGTGGATTTAGTACCAGGTATGGTGACATATTTGAATACATGTCTTCTAAAATAAAAATGTAATTGTTTCTATTGGTTTGCACTACTGTTTTAGTACCACAGAAATCAATGCACCAAAATCTCCCTTATTTCCTTGACCTTTATATTCAGATCCAATAGCCCGTCTCTCCTTATATAATATGATGCTAATTTCTACTGAGTAAAGTACACAGGCACTAAAATGAAGGTAAAGACACAGGGCAGTGTGTTTTGGCTTAACAAGGGACCAAACAAATTAAGGAAATCTACTGTCTTTTTGAAGCTGAATCATATTTAGCACAGTGCCTCCCACAATTTGGTGCTTTTACAAAAGATGTATGTCCAGAAGGAAATAAAAAACATGCAGAAAAAGCCAATGTCTCAGAATTCAGTCAGTGAAACATTCATTTTTTCAAAAAATTGCTGTGTCTAGAGTTAAGTGGAATATCACTCCAAGCTCTGGTTTTGTACTTATTTAAAAGTGGGGTTATTTTAGAATTGGGAGTGTGCAGACTAAAGGAATAGGTTAAATCAGTGATGGCAAACCTTGGCACTCCAGGTGTTCTTGGACTTTAATTACCAGAAGCCCAGGTCAGCACTGCTGCTGATCAGGGCTTTTGGAAATTGAAGTTCAAGATCAGCGGAAGTGCCAAGGTTAGCCATCGCTGGGTTAAATGGAATACGTCTCTTGAAAAGAGCTGTTAGTAATGGAGAATGGATGGCAATGTACGGCCACTTTGTAATCGCTAACACATTCACCAGTGGTGGCTGCTCATCAAGCTCTACTATATATTCATTTTTAATACAAGCTCTGCATGAGGCCCACATATGTCCTGCTTAAGTAAAAGTGGAATTCACAGCAATCGCTCTCAAGTAGTAAACAGGGCTATGTCTGAGGACTGATAATGATCAAAATTTTGTTACAGGACTGGTTGTCATGAGTGCTGTTAGAGAGTAAAGTTAAATACAGGAGCTGGACAGCCTCATGCTATATTTCCACTAGATAGCACGTCTCAGAGAGGAATGTCTGAGAACTGACATCTATATATTTGTGCAATTCTTGATAATTGGAGAAGTTAAAATTTCATAACCAATTTATTTATCACCCAATGAAGGGATTTCTGAATTAGAAAATTTTGATCATTGTTGACATTCAAAGGAATTTCATGTCTCGTTTTCACATCGGATTCCAGAGTAGTACATAAAGCTTCTTTCACCACTGACAGTATACTGATTCATATCTTTTCAGAAAACAAACTAACAAACTGGGTTAGAAAGAATGACACATATCATCTGTAGAGGGTCACAATCATCTTCACAATGTTGTGTAAGCTTTGGGACTTTGGCTGATCGTGGTTACCGATTTAACTTTATATGTCAAATTCATGTTCGCTCTCTTGTATATGTGAAAAGAAAAACAAAAGCAGATTTTTTGGCTCACTGACTTTCTTTAAATAATTTTTTTAAAAGTTGCAGGTCAAACAATTCTAAAAAACTATATGATTCCACTTCAAGTTTCATCTTCTCCAGGAGCGAGATTCATCTTCATCTTCATCTTCGTCATCATCATCTTCTGGTAAAAATAAATCTGAAGTTTCTGTTTCCTAAATAGAGAGAACATACAATAGAAAAATGTTATCATTACGATAGATCATATCATACCAGCAGCACATTCAAATATCATTACATGGTTTAAACTTATTCTTGTCCCAAAAAGGCTACCCATAAGATAAGATCATGCAAACCACTAAACATAGAGATCCGATTGTGAAGTGTAGCTGTTTTTAATGCTGTAAAGTTTCTAATACTGTCACTATAAAGTGACAATAAACATCTTTTCATCACCAGAGTGAGGATATTAATTTATATGAATTGCAATTCTACCAAGCTACTAATCTGATGTAAGGGTAGGTGGTTTTGACCAAGGGGGGGGGGACTGAAAGAGGTTCATTTTTTCCACATTGAGCAGTGGCTCAAGTGGCTAAGAATGGGAGGCAGAAGGTCAGCAGTTCGATTCCTGAGTGCTGCAGGATGGAATGAGCTTCTGTCTTTGTCCCAGCTCCTGCCAAACTAGCAGTTCAAAAGCAAGAAATTGCAAGTAGATAAATAGGAACCACTTCAGTGGGAAGGTAAACAGTGCTCTGGTGTCTAGTCATGCATGCCACATGACCATGGAAATGTCTGCAGAAGCAGACAGCGCTGGCTCTTCGGCTTTGAAACAGAGATGAGCACTGAATCCTAGAGTTGGATACAACTGGCTTTCGAACAAGAGAAACTTTTACCTTTACTTACTTTTGTTTTATCATTCACTCTTCCTTTGTCAAATTGCCTGGAATTTTTTTTATCCAATAGCATTGAGAGGGCAGCTGTCAGCAGCCCAAGAAAACATCCAGGAGGTGGTTCCTCCCACCCGGAAGTGGAAGTAAAATGTGCCCACGCATAATGCTGCCATAAATGCAGCCACAGCTGTTGCAAACGCGTTTACAAAAGCTGGGGGTCATTTATGGCCTTTTGCACATGCCGTTTTACTTCCACTTCCGTGAGTGGTGCAGGTGCGGGCCAGATGAATTAGCTTTGGGGGCCGGATCCAGCCCACGGTCCGTAGGTTGGAAAGCTCTGGTTTAGGACTAGTTGTGTATCTTGGCTGGTGGAACATCTTTGTGTGGCCTCTCATAGTGGTGTACACTGAGGGATGTGCACTTTCAGAGGTTTATTATTATTATTTTTTGGCAAACTAGTACCTACACAGGGCTGATGTTTTTAATTCATGTACTGTTGCCTGCTTTTGGAGCAGACTGATTCTCTGTTGCCTTGCCTCTCTGCTTTTTTGGAGCAACTTTTAAAGGTTCGGTAGGGCTTCTGGAGTGCCAAAAACAAAAATAAAAATAAAAAAGAGGTGGCTGCTTTCATGTAAAATGAAAGAAGCAGATGAAAAACAAAACAGGAACTCACGAAAGAACCCAAAGATAAAGAAATATGAAAAAATTCACCATGCATATTCTTAATCAGAAGTCACAATACAGAGAATTTATTTATTTATTTAGATTTATATGGCTGCACCTATCGCCATAGCGACTCTGGGCGACTCACAATTCATAACCCACAATCACAATAAAATGGTCCGCTATTAAAAAACCCATCATCAAAACATCTGTAACGCTAAAATCTGAAACATGCAATCTACAGATTCTTGTTTGATTCTTAACTATTTGATTTGATTTATTAGATTTGTATGCCGCCCACTCAGCATATGCTGACTCAGGGCGGCTCACAAAAATCGCAACACATCGAACATTACAGTACAATATGGTATCAAAAACAATTGCGTAACATCAAACATTTCAGAAACATTTCAGAAAACAAATATTGCAATTACAATTACGAAATATCAAACCATCACAATACAAAAACACTTCAAAAATAAACTGAGATAATTAAACCATACAAAACACAACATCTGATAATGGCGGCGGAGGTTTTGTAGCCACCTAAGCCACACAGCATAGGAAGACATTCCTTTCCACCCACCCACCCCATGTTCCATTCAAAGGTGTTTTTAGAATTATGCTTAACAAAAGCTTTCACTTACAAAAAAGATGAAGTTTAAGAGATTTAAAGAGACTACTATTCAAACATTGGTCTCATACCTCTTCCTTAGGTTCCTCCTCTTCAGTTTCTGTTGACACAGAGGGTACCTTGGGTTTATGCCATGATATTTGAAGTCGCCGGTCTTTGAACTTTAATCCTTGGTTGGCAGCCTAAAACATGAAGGCAAAAAAAGTGTTAAGATGATTATTGGGTATACAATGTCTGTCAGCATGCCAGAAAGATCTCCTTTGACACTATCAGTTCTTGGTACAGTATTTTCACAATACAAAAACTAGGGAAACCTCTAAAACCTATTGAACTATAATTATCATCAGGTCTCCATTAACCTGGTCAATAGTGATAAATAGTGGGTATAGTAGCTTATCAACAGTTGGCCATAGGTTCTCCACCCCCACTCCCACCCTTTTTTATACTTCCTACACATAAGCTTTTCTCTGATAATTTTCTCTATCTGCTGGAGAATAGCAAAAGAACTGAAACATTCAGTGCCTGGAATATTGAATTTAAAACCAAACGGGAACTGCCTTATCTCTGCAGTGTTTAGTGGCATACTGGAATGCCTCAGAAGGTGAAGTTATATGGAATGGCAAAATTTGATTAATACTTTTGTATTGGTAAGAAAAAGCAAGGTTCACCAAAAGATTATAGTATCTAACACAGAAACGAGGAAGTCTAGGGATACCTACAGTATGTAGCTACTCAAATGAGAAATATTCCAGATATTGAGACAGTAATATTGAGAAAAGAGAAGAGGTTAAAGGAAGTTAGAAAATGGTAGATAGGGGATTGAAATCAAGATGAAATGCCAGAATTAAATGACTGGAAAGATTTGGAAAAGTTATAGTTGGCATGGTTGGGTATATGATATGGGATTAATAATCATTAATGAGTTGAGGGAGGGTTTAGAGGTTGATTTGGGATGGGAAGAAAAGAATTGATTGAATAGATTATGGTGGAGTCTATTGGATTCATCCGGAAATGTGGACTGTAGAGAACATTTATTTGGGATGTTAAGACTTGCTTTTAGTATAGAACTGTTAGTAACCGGATGGAATTTAAGATTGATATTTATAAGATTTGGATGGGTTTTAATTACTTGTCAGAGGATGGTGAGGATTGTAAATGCGGAAATCAATTATATGGTAGGTATCAAGATGGGAGATGAAACTTTTGAGGAGGAACATTATATACAGAAGAAGAGAATTGATATGAGGCGGGGAGAATTGCAAATAGAAGATAAATTTCATGGGTGTTATACAGATATTATTATAATGGAACAATTATGAGTTAATTGGACAAGATCTAAGAATCTGATTTGGTTTAAATTTTTTGTTTCACTAATAGGTAGAGGCAAACAGGTTTACTTTGGTAACTTGGCTGTTTTGGGTTTGACATTTTAGTTATTTTTTTCCTTTTCTTTATTGATCCACACACACACACGCACACACCGGTCAAATCTGCCCCCACCTGGCGCCCCCCACCCTCCAAAGTCACCTTTCCCAAAACTTTGCCCGGGCTTGTCTTTTTCTTTCCTGCCCTGGGAGGGTCTGGCTCGGCTGTGTCGGCAACCAAGGCTCCCGCTGTGGCATCCCCTGCCTAGTGGGAGGCCTGTTTTGCTGCTCCTGCAGCATTTACGGCCATCCGGCGGCGATGGGTCCATGGCCAGGCCCTATGCGCAGCTGCCGCTCCTCGCTCCAGGCCGGCAGCGGCTGGTGGAATCCGGCGCTGCCGGGGCGTCAGGTGTCGTTGCCGTTGGTTTCATGGCTGGGTCCGCCGCACAGCTCCTCCTCCTCACCGTTCCTTCCTCCAGGCCGCTGCCAGCCAAGGGCATCTGGTTCATTAGCCACCCGCGCTCCCGCCAAGGCCTGATGGCTCCAGCCCAAGCCCGTCTGCCACTTGTGCTGGCTGGGGTTTTACTACGTCCTCCTGTGCCCACCGCCTGGGCTGACCCAGGCTGAGGCGATGGTGGATGCGGCATGGCAGGTAAGGTTTCACACTTCCCAGGCTGCTGAGGCAACCGCTTGAGGGCCATGGCCGCTGCCTCAGGACAGGAAGGAAGGCCGGCCGGCCTGGCCCTGCCGCAGCCCTTCTGAGGGGGTCAGCCGCCGCTGGCTCCTCGCGTGCCTCGCCCTCCGCCGCCTCCACCCAGCTCGCAGCCGCCTGGTCCATCACCACCTCGGCCGGCGCTGCCACGTTGTCCACGCCTCCAACGCTGGCGAGGCTGCTGTGTGCGCACAGACTATCACACGTACACACTACCATATTTTCTGTCGTTTTGTCGCACCGTGGTGGGTGTCCCGTTTGGGGCCCATTTTGGGGGGAGGGGCAAACACCACCAAACAGGGTTCACTACCACCACCACCCGGCACTCTAGCCAGCCCAAGGTAGGTGTGTGACAAGTTTCAGCAGGATCTGTCCAGGGGTGCGGGAGCCCATCGCAGACATACAAGACGACACCTTTGTTTTATAGATAGATTAGATAAACCTTTAGTTTAAAAACAATATAATTTTGTAATTTTGTTTGTAAATATTGATTTGGATTTGTAATATAAAGTGTAATAATTTTTATGATTTTAAATTAAGGGTTATTATATATAGGGAGTAGTGGGATGGTTTTTAACTAGCTTTCTACATTAATTGGTTGGGTTTTTCTTTTCCCTTCTTTTTTTGTCCTCCCTGACCCTCCTGTAGTAGGAGTGAAATCTTCACCTGCTTAGAATCCATCTGATTATGGAGGGTGGCCAGAGGATCTCAGTTATAACTGGAAGGAGAAGACATGTAGCTGATGGTCTAGCTGGCCATTTCTAGGGATTGCAGCACAGGTGCTTAATATCTCTCCTTGTTCCAGCTCTTCCCGTCGGGTGCAAGATAACCAATTTGACTTCTCCCCTTCAAATCTACCCTTCTTGCTTTTAAATACAGTGAATTCAGACTAAACCCCAACTCGCCCAAAATGACATGCATAACAGAGACATGACATGGGGTGGGGGTAGCCTTCTCCCTTTCTTGCCTGTTCGAGTATTGTGTGGTGCACCGGGGTAGAGCTGAAGGACGTTTGTGTGTGTGTGTGTGTGTGTGTGTGTGTGTGTGTGTGTGTGTGTGTGTGAGACACATCAAACTTTGCAGCTCAATAAGCAGAAATAAGCCATATGATCCATGAATACACTGGAAAAAAATGCAGGAGAAAAATGCAGGAGGAAGGTGATGCCTTTCATGTAGTAACTTAAAAAATTATACTACCACAAGCTTTTGTAATTCAAAGATTACTTCATCAGGCAAAAGAAAATATCTATCATGGCCTCTTTCATAGGCCAGGTACGATTGCTTAAGTGTTCTGTGGGACAGAAGCAGCAGATTACACTCTTCTGTAAACAGGAAGCCTTGTGTTTGCATACCCCCCACTCCCCCACCCCACAAATGGCTCTGTGAGGCTGAAAAGGTTTGTGGCCAGGGAAGGAAGAATTAAGACCCAGCCAGAAATATAAGAATTGAATTTATTATTATTTTTTAAAAAGTTAGCGTTTGACACTAAATAAAGGATTAGCACATTTTTTCTAAAAGCATCAACAGCTTGGTTCATCTTACTTACATTTTCAGCTTCTGAACGGGACTTAAATGTCAAAACAACACTTAAAGGAGAATCCTCCTCTTGAAGGCCTTCAATATCTCCAAATTTCTGAAAGACATACAATATGAGTAAGATCTGTGTCTGCTTTTCCAACATGCTGTATATGCCAATGCAGCAAAAGGTTCTGAGATGAAGTGGGATCTCATTGTTAATGTTCAGAGCAAGACCAGTGAGCAGTGAGATCCAAACGGAGATCCCCACTCAACCAGCCAGTTCAACAGGTGATTTTGACCGACCATATTTTCTCAGCTGTCTACCAAAATGGATCCTGTTCACCAGATGTATAGCAAGGTTTGGGATGGGGAAACATATGGTACAACTCCGCTTTCATGCGAAGGTTAAAATACTAGCTGGCCTGCTACTCTAGGATTTTTTTAAAAAAAGAAATACCTCTGTATGTTCTATTCCCTTAATGACAACCTGCTTTTGTCTTTAACCATAACCACCACCACCACCACCACCACCACCACCACACACAAAACTAGCTCAAGCCAAATGATATAAGTCCAAGAAACAAAAGACAACCCAAGATTGTTGCTTGAATTGGTAAATTGTGCATAAAGAAATAGAAATCCAAATCTGCTTATCAGTGAAGAAAGAGTTGAAATGGTAGTAAGTACTTGGTGCTAAACTCTAATTACTATAGAATGATTCCAAATGGCCAAACAGGCAAGCTCCTCCAGAGCAGCTTTGGTCCTGTGACTCCCAATGAAAAGATATGAATAAATTCTTGGGACATATTAAGGTAAACAATTTCCCACAGGCAAGGGATTCTGGAAGAATGGTGAAATAGAAGTAGAAGGACATTGGCTGGGACAATTATTTCCCTCCAGAATTAAGCCAAATATGTGAAGAGCTGATACAGTTCTACTGGATTACCTGTTACCCTGGATCAAACTCTCACTTTCAAGATCCACTGCCTTAATACCAAACAGAAGGTTTTTTCCCAGTAACAATATTCTGAGGAAAATTACAGGCACAAATTGGGGTGTCCAACCACACACATTAAGTGTGTTAGCTTTATGTTACTCTTCAAGAGAGTATGCCAGTCCAGTGTGGTGCAGATCAAAGACTGCAGTTGGTGGATGTGGCCCTAAATGAAACAGCGAGATTGGCCACAGGATACCTAAAACCAACCCTGATACAAAAAAAGTGCATTACTTAGCTGGCATCTTTCCATCAAAATTCCATCAAGAAAGTGCTGCTCAGAAAGAGTGGGTCAAAGCAAGTTCCTTGGAAACACACCTGCTATTTGATCACCAACCACCAAAGCAGACTGAAATCAAGGCATAGCTTCCTCACAACTTGTGCCCCTCCGAACAACCAGCCCCCACAGACCACTTTAGAACTATGGAAGGCGAGCAAGGAGCTACCAGATAACTGAGCAGAACCACATGACTCTCTACCGCCTGGCCAAGAACAACCATGACCTGTGTGGAAAGCTTTAAATAGACTGCATGCAGGGGTAGGAAGATCAGGGGCTAATCTGAGAAAGTGGGGTTTCCCTGTAGATGACAGCCTGTGTGAATGAGAAGTACAAACTATCTCCCATATGATACGATGCACACAATGCCCCTCAACGTGCACTGAGGAGGACCTTATGTTGGCAAAAGGAAATGCTGCTGATATGGCCCGATATTGGGCAGATGTTATCTAGTCCTTTTTAATTGTATTTTGTTTTTAGATGTGTTAATTTTAGCTTTGTATGTTATATGCTGGTGGTGCTTCTGGCACGAATAAAAATAACAAAAATAACAGTTAATGCAATTAAAACAAAGGAAATTCACTTTTAGGGCACTTTTAATTCATTTATGTTCCTCTATCCTTCAGACAAGAAAATGGAAGAAATGCTAATCATAACTTGACGACTTACTGAAAAGTGCTGCAGCAATTCATCTTTCTCCTCTTCCAAGAACCCTACAATGGTGATGGATTTGGGACGGTGATCTACCACCATATGATTCCCCATCCCTCTACCTCTGCCTCCACGACCACGTCCTCGTCCTCTGCTTTGAGTAGGCATCACTTTGCCACGACCAGGAGGCAGGATACCTAAACGAGCAGCCTGCAAGCAAAACGAATGTGCTTTATTTTTCATGGACACTGTGCTGTATGGGACATTTACTAAAATTTATATCATAGTCAGGAAAATAGTCAACTTTCTACACTCACTTCCACCTGTAACTGGGTCAGCTTTTTCCTTAGTTCAGTTGTATCCTCTCCTGAAGACAGCCTTTTATGAAAGTCCAGTTCTGCATCCAGAAGTTCTTTTTGTGCCTTTGAAGGGTGGAGATAGTGAAATAGGAAAAATGCATTTGCTTACATTTATTCTATTATTCTCTGTATACCAGAATGTTATCTGGACATTTTGAAACCATGTGTGTGTGTGGGGTGGGGGTGGGGTTCGTTACATTCATCCCCTCCCCCAAATTCCCATTTTTCCAGAAAAAAACAGAATTTTTCAGAATTTAAAGAAAATGCACTTTTTTGTACAGATTGAAAGTCACTCTGTTACTTTAGAAACATAAAATATGACTATGTCCAATTGTTTAGGCATAAAATTATCACAGGTGGTATTAAAAAATATACTGTATTGCAAATGTTACAAACACACTCATTTGTATAATTACAAATCCTTTTGATTTGTAATTAAAACAAACAGAGCAACAATCTCCTGAACTGTTCAGATAGAACCTCTTCAGTTTTGCTAGTTTATGTGGAACAGGCAAAAACAACATTTTTTAAAAAACCAGTAGAAACCATCATAATTACTAACAAAGAAAATTATTTATATTTCCTCTCCATAGTATCATTGACATAAAGCACCCATTCACATTAAAAAAAAGTTGAAGGGGGGAAAGAGTTTGGCAGGTTCAATGAATAGGCATGAAATTTAATTAAACTCATTTTCTGAGCTGTAGTGTACATAGTTTTAAAACTGCTTTTGAGAATATATGAACACCTTGTTGTAAATATTTCATTCATCATGCTAAATTCAAACATTCCATAACTGACTCTATAATTGACCCCCCCCTAAACAACAACAAAAATGCTTCAGGAAAAAAATGGGGAAAATCCATCCCCCCCCCCTCCAAACGTATTTTTTTCTTTCTGGGCCTTCAAATCTCTATACCAGGGGTTCCCAACCTTTTCAAGCCAGGAGCTAGGTCACGCTCTCTCAGTCAACTTCAAGGGCCGGATAGCCATTTTGCCCTGCCTGCATGATGAGGGGGGGCGGGGGGCGGCATATGAAATGGTGTTGTGGTCTGGATCCAGCTCACGGGCCTTAGGATGGGAACCCCTGCTCTATACTACAAGTATATACAGTTAAGATGCTTCCTCTTGTGTTTGAACCACCCACCATTCTAATGCATAGACATTTCCAAAAAATAATACATCAAGTTTCCTAAAACGTTCTTTTTTGAAACTGAAATAGTAAACTATTCAGTGTCAAACATTAGAAAGGGGGTAAAGTGGCAAAACTGTTTTCTAGTGTTGATACTAAAGGAGCAAAACTGAATCAAACTGTATGCATATGGCTCTTGGGCAAATGGCAGACTCAACACAAATCTGAAGATTCTGGCTTTTAAAAATGTTTAAACAGTTCAACAAAAAATATGCTAAGTGGAGAAACAAAGAGGCAATTCTTTAAACACTTCAAATTCACTGGCCAGCATCCTATTCAATATTTATGCATGTATTGAGTATCAACTGCAGAAGCAGCAGCAAAGGTCTAATCAGGTGCTGCTCATGCAGAATGAGTTAAAGGACGAGCACTTTGCTGAAAATCCATAGATGGAGCTCCTCATGCATAATACTGAATAGGATACTGGTCATAGTCTAAAACAGTGTTTCCCAATTTTTTTGGGACTTCAGTTTCAGAAGCCTAAGTCAATTCCCCAAAGCACTCATCAGCCAAGGTACTGACTGAGGCTTCTGGGAATTGAAGTCTACCTGTGTTCTGAAGAACATAGTTTGAGAAACGCTGGTGTAAAAACAAATATGCTGATAATCTAAAACTCAGTAAATATCACATTTTAGAAGTGCTGTTTAAGTTCCTTCTATGTATTTTTGAATCAGGTTCAGAATTAATAACTTTATACAATCTAGTTAACCAGCATGTCACCTGCTACACGAACAAGGAAAAGATGCAAGTTATATGAGCCCCAAACTATGGAATCATGATCATAAAAATACTTCCAACACTGATCTCAACAAAGATCAAAGCACCTTTATGCAACAGCAATAGTTATTCGGAATACTGCACAATAACATAGTGTAGTTACAGCAATTTGCATCAGGTCACTATGGTTTTCGGGTTATAACATGTGCATTATTATGGTGGGTAAAGTTGAAAAAAGTTGATCTGTTTTTAAAGACTGTTTCTTTTGCTTTGGATAATATTGCTCTACATTTATATCTTCCAACTGTATTTGAAAAATATGACAAAGAAACGTGGTTTTGAGTGACAGCTAAAGCAAAAAAATCATGACATGCTATAAGTGGCACAATCTCCGCTATCTTCTTTGCCTTAACAAAGGGCATCTTGAGTTTGAGAAAACAGTCAAACCATGCCTTGTATTCTAAATGTATGTAGAGTAAAACCTCAACATATGAATTTTTCTGCTCCACAATGTTATTTGTATATGTCTATTTTTCGTATGTCGAACCCAGATTTCCTCCAGGGAAGTCCTCCAGTGCCAGGTGGAGCTTGCGTCAGCACCTGGGATGACTGTGCAGACCCAGGAAATAGCCCACTGCCACTCTCTAGCCACCGAAGAGCAGGCGCGAAGAGAAGGAAAGGTCCCAAAACAGAATGCTTCTAAAAGGCTTGCACTACCCTGGGAAGTGATGGAGCTTATGCAGAAACCTGGAAAAACAGCGTGACTAGTGACGACGATGACCAAAACATAAGCAGTTAGCACCACAGAGGCTAACTCGTAAGTCGAATTTTTCCTATTAAAAATTGTATGTCAAATTGGATTTCCCCCAAAATGTGTTTGTTTGTTTATTGGATTTATACCCCGCCCTATTCAGCGCAAGGCCGACTCAGGGCAGCATTACAACATATTAAATACAAATACAATATAACCAATAAAAAACGGAAATGAGCTCCCGTCTTCGTCCCTGCTCCTGCCAACCTAGCAGTTCGAAAGCAAGAAATTGCAAGTAGATAAATAGGGACCACTTCAGTGGGAAGGTAACAGCGTTCCGTGTGCTCCGGTGTCTAGTCATGCCTGCCACATGACCACGGAAACATCTGCAGCAGCAGACAGTGCTGGCTCTTCGGCTTAGAAACAGAGATGAGCACTGTACCCTAGAGTCGGATATGACTGGCTTTCAAGCAAGGGAAACCTTTACCTTTACCTAATACAAAATACAATAGGGAAAATACAATATCAGGATACAATATCATAAGTGCAATAAGAAAGTACAATACAATTACAGTAACAGTTAACCAGTTACAAATCAGAAAAAAGCACAATTCAAAGTGGGGGAGGGGGGGGTGTCAGAGCTGAGGCTCAACGACCTTAAACGGGCCTTAAACAAGGTCCGGGCTCAACGACCATGTCAGAGCCCAGCTTCAAGTCCTCAGCAGCATCGACCTCTGCGGCAAATGCCGGACCGGGGGAGAGGGCTCAGGCGAGGCGCCGCCAGGCTTAAGTCCTTGCCACGCCGGGAGCCCAGGTGTTTTCACTCCCCCGTGGCAAATGCCGGACCAGGGGAGAGGGCTCAGAAACCACAAAACCGCAGCGCGGCTGCTCCCACCTCCCTATGACCGGCTGGGCTAGGGGAAGGAGCCCAGGGCAAGGCGTCTGGAGGCAAAAACGGCAGCAGTGGAGGTCTTTTTGTAGCCGCCAGCCTCACCTCGGCAGCTGCTTCCAATTCCCGGTCCGACTGACCGGGGCTGGCATCCAGAGGCTAGAGCAGCAGTGGTGGAGGTCTTCTTGTAGCCGCCAGTCTCGCCTCGGCAGCTGCTTCCAATTCCCCAGTCTGACTGATCGGGGCTGGCGTTCCATTCGTATGTCGATTTTTTTGTAAGTAGAACCCTTTGTATGTCGGGGTTCCGCTGTACTTGTCATACATGGGCAACCCCCTCAAAAAGGAGTTATTAATCTTCAGGAGGAAACCATATTATTTTTTAAGCTAATGATGCCAATTCATGTGTCATGGCAAGATACATGCTGAATTAGACCAAAGATCTACCTAGTTCCAAATTCTGTTCCTACAATGTCCAATCAGATGGACCCTAATAAGAAGGTAAGTGCAACAGCACTCTTTAAAAGCGGACCAGACAAATTCATGGAGGTATTCAAACAAAAAAGGCACGAAGAAGAGTATTATAAATGCTTAACAAAAAATAATAATCTCTTATTGTGGCTCTCATCATGTGCTGAAACAGCATTCCACTGGGAGCAAACCAACACTAGATTTTACAGTGAGATCACTCTGAAAGATTGGTACATCCAGATTACTCACCTCTGTTTTGGACTTTAGCTTTGATGATGCAGTAGCAGCAGATGAAGTTTTCAATTCATCTTTCAGCTGTGAGATTTTAACTGTTAGCTCTTTCAAGGTCTTCATGATGTCTGCTCTTTCCTCTGGTTTCATACCTTTACTCTTTTCCAATTTTGATATTAACATCTATGAAAGTCAAAATATCAGAGTCAGTTGAAAACCTAGAAATGCGTACAAACTTAGGCACCTAATGAGAAAAGCACACACAGAGAAGTCGGTGCTTAAATCTTAATAAAAATCCAACCTTTTGACATTCTATTTGCTTCTCTAGCATTTCTTGCTTTTTCTTCCTCATGTCTTGTTGCAGCTTCAGTGCCTCCTGTTCAAAAAAGAAATGCTTTAGTGCATTAAACGGCAGAAACTAAATACTAAGGCTTGGTAAATACAATTAAATAATCATTTTAAGTGACAATAAAAACAGTGAAATTGGAATCACAACCTCACTGTACGATTTACTGGAGACTACAATTTTCTCCTATAATATCTCACCAAAACATTTATGACCTTAACTGCATTCCTGCTTCTTGGAAGGTTAAATATCATGTTTTATGGACCATGTGAAAGAAATACCTAAAAAATATCTTGTCACATTGCAAAACTAACTCAAAGTCAACCACTACAACCAGCTTAACCTGCCGATCAGATCTTTAACCACTCCCTGCTTCACTTATTTAGTTATTTATTTACTGGTCACATTTGTATTGCCACCCAATCAGCAAGCCAGCATGGTATAGGAAAGAGGGCTGGAATAGGATTTGCAAGATCTAGGTTCAAGTCAATGAGTCAAGAAAGTCACAGTAATTTTGAGCTCTTCACTCTCCTAGTGTGATCTATTCTACAAGACTTGTGAAGATACAGTAGGGAGAAGGAAAGTAATATATTCCACCTTGAACTCACTGGAGGAAAGATATAGTATAAAGGTATTTAATAAATAATAAATCCAGTTTTACCATACAGAAGGTGAACCATAAAAGCCTTGGCAAACATGATCTCACTCTTCTATGCACATCAATTACAGGATAATAGTAGTTTACTAGACTTGATGAACAGCCTTTTCTACCTCAGCTATTCGCTTAAGAATGCTCCCCAATATGGTACGACTAAATGGCCTTTTATAATATACAGTAAAACCCCGGGTTATGGATGCTGTGACAATCCTCTTACACCCAGGCCAAGCTTTTCCAGCTTCCTGACGATGGGATTGCAAGAGTGTACCAGATCTGGCTCCCTGGGCCAGATCTGGCCCTCTCAGTTCAGGCTTTTCGATCAGGCAAATCAGGTAGCGTCGAGCAAAGAACCCACTTCAAGTCTCTTCAGGCATTTTCATAATTGTATTACAAGCACAGCAAAGTCCAAAATACATCCCAGTAAAAGATCAAAAGCACATAGTTAAAGCAATCTGTTGGGGGGGGGGAGGGGGAAAGCAGGCCGCCCCCTTCTTTCCAAGAGACTACATTTTGGCTGTTTGCCAGCAGGCTTCCCAAGAGAGACCGAATGAATGTGGGAGGGTGTCTTCCTCCCAGACAAGACTACTCCCATCAGGAAATTCTGAGGAAATCACGTCCTGATTTATGGGGGAAAATAGTATTACGAACAGTTCTTTGGGAAGTTCCAATGCTTTGTATGGCGGTGAGAGGGTATTTGGAGCATTTCAGCTCTGGTTTTGGAATTTTTCATCGCATTTTGGCTCTGGTAGCTCTCAACGCAACCAGGATGCGCCGCAAATTCCCCCCACCCCTCATCAGCTGTTTGGCGGCACTTTTCCTGCAATTTCCAGGGCTGGCCACTAGATGTTGATAACGTGATGAATATGCATTGAAAATAAAAAATATCAGCTCTGGAGTGCACTAAAATGCAAAAAAACAAAAACAAATTAAAAACATATTTTTCTGTCCCAAACTCTTTCTAAAAGGCACTTTGAAATTTTTTGCTGTGTTTTTGCCACTTTAGAAAGAGTTTTCAATAGAAAAATTATTTTTTTTGCTTTCAATGCATTCCTATGGGAAACTGTGCTTCGCTACATGAAAAAAATCACTGTAAGTAAAACCCCTCAGAATGGATTAATTCTGTAACCTAGGGTTTTGCTGTACACCACACACAGGCCAGAAACCTCCTAAAATTGAGCTTAAAACTGGTGGAAATTTAACTCAATGTGAACCATTATTGGAAAATAATTCTCATCTTTGCTGATCATAAGCTACTTTATATTTATGGCCATGCAAACAACAATTTGTCTACATTTCAATAATTCCATATTCTACTCAGAATTTTCCACTAGAGAAGAAAAAATGTCACACATTATTCCATTCTAAAGTTTCAAAGTAAACTATATATAACACAAAAGATTACCTGCTTCATTTTAAGAATTTCCTGAGCATCATGAGACTTATTTCCTGTAACAGGTTTTATGGATGTCTTCAGATTGGAAGAACTGTAAACCATCTTTGTATGGCCAACTGAAGTAGGATACATCTGAAAATGGCAACATCATTTATGACAGCATGTTAGGTGTGCCAGGAGACTCTCTGCAAGGAACCTACTTAGACACAATACTTTTAAAGTTGAAGCAAACTTTTGAGCATTTCCCTGATTTGTTTAACCGTCAAAGATAACTAAGGCATTAAGCAATAAGATCGAGAAGTAACTACTGTGGAAGGGAGAAAAAGCATTCAACACACATGTAATAAATCCTATTGGAATCATGGCAGCTGGTTCCAGGTGTCTTCTGGGTCAACTGTCGAGCACCTCATCAACCAGCCACCATTTGCCACAGCAACTTCTGCAAGTTCTCTTCCATAGCCATAAAAATGTCATAGGTTTCTGGGCACGACCACTTCAAAGAGGAATTATTGAAATCTTTTGAATGGTAATTTTTTTCTAATTCTCTCAATTACAGTATCCGCCCCACAGCTGTACTACTTTTAAATGCAAACAAGTACATTTTGTAGCTTAACAAACTGTACTAAAATGCACTTTATGAAATTTCAGGACAAATGTACTCCTTGTACATATGAATGGAACACTTGAAGACTATTTAACCTGCATGGTGGATTATGAGGAAGATTTCACTATTTTATTCTATTCCCTGGGCTACTGCATTCAGGTGGCTTTTCATTCTGCCAGTTCTACTGTCGCCTGGCAGGTGCACAAATCTTTTCATGTAGGCATCTTTTGATGAAAAATGTAGGTTCTGACTCTCTGAGTCCTGAACAACATAGTCACCCGACAGATCCACAAAAATCTTGTCCTCAAATACACAGCTGAGAAAATTCTAGTAACTGGTAGGAAGGGCAATGGAAGAATTACTACTTTTCCTCTGTTGCTAGTGACTCTAGAGAGGGGATGCCAAGGTAAATATGGAGTCATGCTAAGTGAAGACAGAGTTATTCAAAAAGGTATGTTTGTGAGAACTCTCAGACTGGTCATGTAGCAGAGCATGGCACCCTACTTTAGGCAGCACCAACAGGTTAAGAGGGGTAACTGTAAGTCTTGGTATCTCTATGGTAGGTAGCTTGTCAGTTAAAAATGTTTGCACAAGCAGGTGGATGACCTGCCTTCTGAGCTCCATTTCAGGCAATAATTCATTTAGTCCAGTGATGGCCAACCTTGGCACTCTAGGTGTTCTTGGACTTCAATTCCCAGGAGCCCAACTCAGTACACCTGCTGATTAGGGCTTTTGGGAATTGAAGTTCAAGAACATCTGGAGTGCCAAGGTTGGCTATCACTGATTTAGTCCATCTTTATTGAAAGAACTACATGCTGGGTGCAATATCAATTTCAACTGTTCTGATCCTTTCTGTTTACAAGCATGTGTACATATCAATGTGGATATATGGTTATCATCTTAAGCCAGAGACAAAAAAACTAGCCCAAACCATGGTTTTAAAAAACCAGAATATAAAGAACACCTAGACAGGGAATGTGTCAAAGCAGAACTACTCTAAAATTAAGTAACAATATCTCTATTTTATCATTGTTGTGAAATATCGAGACCACTTGATATTTATGACTGAAAACAGCAAACAGCAGTATGGTTAATGCACAAAAATGTTTCAATATTAAGCATTCATAGAGGGGTAACAGGCCTCATTTTATACACACGCTCACATACCTGAGCATCTTCTGCAATTGCACTTGACTGGTTATGTAACAGATGCTGAGAGTCTGACTGACTTCCACCAGTTGCTCCAAGTCGATGTTTAACTGGAACCTTGTTAAAGACATAGGCACCTGATGTCATTGGCTTAGTCACCTGCACAAAGGAAAAAAAAATTGTGACTGTGCATTTGATTAACTTTTTAAAATACTGACACCTCTCAGGCACAAAGTACTCTCTAATAAGCATAGGAAAAAAGAAAGGCATTCCAAGCAGGTGGTGTACCTTTGGCATGCTGCTTTGCATGGTTACAGCTGGGGCCTGCGCCAGCATTTGCTGTTGCAAGTGAAGGTGCTGATGAACCGTTGAGGACGTCTGATGCTGCTGCTGCTGCTGCGAGGATT
This sequence comes from Bradypodion pumilum, assembly GCA_035047305.1. NCBI lineage: Eukaryota > Metazoa > Chordata > Lepidosauria > Squamata > Chamaeleonidae > Bradypodion > Bradypodion pumilum. The sequence goes on from JAWDJD010000002.1 coordinate 330,412,630, forward strand.
GCAAAAGCGGCTGCTCGTTATTTTCCCGGTGCCACAGTACTCTTATAAAGCGATTATTCAACACAGCCTCTGTGCTGGAAATCGCTTTTCTGGCTTCATCGTTGGTTAGGTACTGAATTAGAGCAGCTTCAGGATCATTCTTGAAGGCGACCTAAAGAAAATGCATTCGAAGTAGAGAAGTCAGTGTTATCTCACAATAGTTCAGGTTTAAAAAAAAGCATGTAAGACATAACACAACATTTAATCTCTTTTATTCTAATCAAAAGGTGTCCACATGCAAAGACTGAAGCTTACAAAGAGATGAGCAACATTCCTGCATTTCCCAAGAGAAAATTAAAGCACTAGAAGCTTAAAAACTAGGAATAATCCCAATAAAGCACATCTTTGACCTCCGATAGCAATTAGCCATCTCCCCATCATTACAGAGGTACTAGCAACTCACACCATGTGATATCTCAATACAATGTCAGAATGGCTCTTTAAGAAAGATTCTATAGCAGGGTAAGTGAATTGTGCCCCTCCAGCTGTTACTGGACTCCCACCATTATAAGCAGTATAGCCACCAGGGAGAGATAGCACCAAGAGTTGGTTGCCTGTTTAAACACTGGATTTAATTGTTATAACAGAAAAGAAGGCACCATAGGACAGATGCATCCTGTTACCTTCCAATTCAGTTGCCCTTCGCTGGCGCGAAAAGGCCCTTTACCGGCTACTCCATCTGCCGGTGCTCCTGAGCCCCGCCCCCCTCAGCCTTAAAAGGCGGGGGTCGGCTTTTTTTTTGGGGGGGGGAGGTTGTATTAAGGCTGGGGTAGGAATAGACAGTTGTTCTATTATATTATTTTTGTATTGTATTTTTGCTTCTTACTCTTGTGTTGCTATTTTGATTGTATTAACTGTATTGCTTCTTGATGTTTATTTTTGAATTTTTGGACTGTTGTATCTTTATTGTATTGTGATGCCAATTGTTGTTAGCCGCCCTGAGTCGGCGTAAGCCGAGTAGGGCGGGATATAAATAAAAATAGAATCAAATCGAATTATGGAATAGGAAAAATCTTTTGAGGCCATCCAGTTCATCCCTCACATAATTCAGGGCCTGTAATGCAGGATGAAACTACTTTCCTTCCAAAGTGTTATCCCGATGCAACTGAAATGGATCCATGGGATCAGAGTGCACCACTTCTTACTGTTAAATCACTTTTACTGTTCTGAAGTATTCCAGTCTAATTCCTTTCAATTGTTATGCTCCCAGGTATAATAGTGTAATGTAACTTACAACAAGGCAGCAGTCTTTACTTTACCTGAATATTGACAATTGTTCCAAATTTGCTGAAATGCTCATTAAGTCGAGTAATATTATTCAATTCTGGTGGTATTTTACGAACTTCCAATTTGGTGTTTGTATACTGGTTTTTCTTCAGAAATCCTGGCTTATTCTGGTTGTTATTTGCTTGCCTGAATGGGGAGGAAAAGATAATGGCTTGTACTTTTTATTTTTAAGAGATTAAATTCAAAGGAAAAAATACTACAGTAATTCCTTTTCTTTTCCTACTACGGTACCTTAACAATTGCTTTGTTGGGTCAGACCAAAGCCAGCTTACAAAGCAATCCTGTAGTGAGACGATTGGGGGAGAATCAAAGATGGAGAGCCTGTTATACCCAAAACACATCAGGATGGACCTGACACATGTCAGTAGAGTGGAAGGAGTTATATTTTGCTCTCCATTCCCCTGCCCCGTTGGTGTTTTTGCCATTTCCCCCTCCTTATCCATCTTCATTCATACTAACTGCAATGAGAAAATTAAAACTACACCAATTATGACCAGGACACAGCCTGATCAATTATTTGGATGTATGCAGGGAAATCCTTCCCCTTGACATATTTCCTTTTCTGGTAATGATGCTGGGCCTCCAATGTCAGAGCGGCAAGGACTGCAAAGGTCTCCATTTTGGTTGGGAGGGGGTTCAAAAGATAAAATATTATCCTGCAAGATACCTCTTAATGTAAGCAGAAAGATATACTAGCCTAGTGATGGCAAATCTTTTAGAGACCGAGTGCCCAAAGTGCAACCCAAAACCCACTTATTTATCGCTAAGTGCCAACATAGCAACAGGGGAGGAAGGAAATGTTCCCACTGGCCTGCTGGGCAGAGCGAACTCTGTGCTGGGGAAGGAAGCGCTCCTACTGGGCTGCTGGGCAGAGTGAACTGTGCTGGGGTGACTGTACGGGTGCCCACAGAGAGGGCTCCAAGTGCCACCTCTGGCATGTGTGCCAAAAGTTCGCCATTACTGTACTAGCCACACCACCCATCTGCCTTTCCTCACAACACTGTCAGTTTAGTTAAGGGGTTTGCAACCTATGGCCTGCGGGCCGGCCCCGGCTCCCAACGCCATTCTAGCTGGCCCACAGCAATGACCCCAGAAGCGGATGCATTTACAACAGCCATAAACGCGCTCACACATGCGCAAATGCACCTGCTGCAGTTTACAGCAGCGTTTGCAGCAGGAGAAAACGACATGTCCAATCCGGTCAGCTGTCTGAGGGTAAGTTGTCCTGCTCCTTGGTGTGGAAACCTTGAGAACCCCTGGTTTAGATCCAGTTCCATGTTTGCTTGTTTCCCACCCATGCCCTTCCATCAGATACTCAAATCACTGGGTAAAGTAAGTAGAAAGCAAGACATTGATCATGGTTTTCTTAAGGCTCTCTCTGTAATGAATAGGCCAGCCTCGGCATTAAAATCCATCTACACAAGGCATACCATCTACATGTTTTACCACACTGTGGCAGACGTACGGGCACGTGGCGTGGGCTGGATGAATCGCAGTAAACCCATTCGTGTGGATTCACGGGGTCTTGGGCTTCTGGGAATTGAAGTCCAAGAACATCTGGAGTGCCAAGGTTCGCCATTACTGAGTTATACTATCCTCCTTCCTGATGCAGATACAGACAACTGCTTTCTTGCTAACAACAATAGGGAAATAGCAATCTGTTCCATTCCTTGCTAATGATGACTAATTAATCTAAGCAGCAAGGAAAGTGGTAGAACGCACTGACAGTGGACAAGGATAATGAATGCAGTAACCTATCTCGAGCTTTGTGGACAGAGTAAAAATTTAACCTCATCTACGCAGTGAGCCAAAGAGCTGGTCCATGTAGCTGGACAGAAATAAGAGACAAAAAAACCCCAGATCTCTTTCCTACAAATTCTCCAGAATATGCGAAAAATACAAGAATTATTTCCAGTAATTTTCAAGGTGATCTGATCTGCCCTCCGTTTGCCAACTAATTATAGTAGTTGGATACAATGCACACTTACTTTCCAATCCATGGTTTCTTTGGTGTTGGCCCTTCTGTTGTATTTAAAATTCGCTTTCTGTTTTCTGGTTCAAGCACCACTCTGGAGACATTACTGTTGTTACTTGCAATGCCGACTGGAGGCTCGGTCTGAATGATAATATTTGCAGCTGAAAAGAAAACAAAGGTTTCCATCTTTGCAACACTTTAGAAAGTTTACTATACTTGAAAACTGATACTTTGTGAACTCAAGAAAGTTAAAACAATATTTGTTCATTTTATATTTTACCTTCTCTAAACCAATAAGGGGGGGGGGGGGCTAATTGCTAAAGTTGCTGGCTGGATTAACACAAATTCAATATTTACAACAGGACAATAATAAAAAATATGAGAAAAAAAGGGTAAAATTACCTTTAGGCTACAGAACCTCTTACAAAGAACTTCTTTTAGTACTACTGCTTGAAAAATTGTGCTTAATCTACACATAGGAACCCTACTAGAGTGCCCCGTTTGCAAAATTGGCATTCTACTGGATCATGTCATCTCTACCCACTAAGAAGAGCTTGAAATTTGACAAAATCAACAGCATACACAATCTGGTCATTTCAGTGACTAGAAAAAACATATAATTTGGTATCCTGAGATTCAGTATAGGTATCCTATGAATAAAGTAGGCGCAATTTAAGAATTAGGTGCTGACTGTACTGGATCTTATGGCAACAGATAACCGTTTATGAAGAAGAATGTAATGGTTCAAAAAATAAAGACTATAATACCCAACAATATCAGGTGTTCATTCGAATATTCGCCAGCGGCAGCACAGCTTAAGAGAATCATTAATAAACACTGGCACTTGGTAGACCAGTTGCCAGGTTGCAGTGCTAGACCGGTTTTGGGTTTCAGGAAAACCAAATCCATTAATAATTTATTGGTGAGATCTGATCACACATCCAAAATAGAGGCAATCAGTGACAGAGTGTTACCCACCGGGCATTTAAGTGCCACGCTTGCGTGGCGTGCCGCTTCAGTTGGAAAACTAAACAGGTCCCAATCCCTGAAAAAAACTACACATTTAGGTTAAACTCACTCACTAATTGTGGCTCAAAACACATGATCTACTTATGGGAATGTCCTTGCCATAAATGATATATCAGTATCACAAATAGGGCTTTGAAAACTCGGATATCAGAGCACCGCAGTAAAATTCGAGGGCAAGTTATTGAAGCCCCTTTAGTCAATCACTATATGGAACAGGGACACACGGAGAACGATTTCAGATTTCTGGTGCTTGAGTTAGTCTGACCGAAACCATTTGAAAAAAATCAACATATACAAAAATATTACAAAGAGAGGCATAGATCACAGCAGGTACTAAGTTTTGATAAGACCACTAAAGGGAACTCGTCCTACCGACAAATCTGTTACACCTGAGTAACAGGGAGTTAAGCATATAAGCAAACTTCAGGCTTTTTCATTTTGACGTGCCTACACACCATAGAAGCAACAGACGGAGGCGAGGACGCATATTTAGAAACCAAATCTTTTGATTAACAACACTGGTAAGAGTGCTTCTTGGTGATAATTCCTTTTGCCAAATGAATTTAGGAGGAGTATTTCAGTGATATGTAATTATGTATATATGTAAATAGCATATAAATGATAGATATGCTATCATGAATATATATCAGATAAGGTAATAGCTTTGTTTGACATGCTTTCACAAGCTCCTTTCGTGGATACTAAATATATGTGTGTATTTTTTGTCACCCTCTTATTCAAATTTCCTGAGGAAGGAACGAAAAGTTCAGAAAAGTCAAATTAACTAGTATTGACTTCGAGAATTATGTTTATACGCTGCCTTTGTGAACACTGACTGATCTGTAAGATTTTTGTTATACACGGAGCGAATTTTTTTTTGGTTTTCTTTAAAAAATAACAAGTAAAGAGAAAGACTGGACACTATATATGGGTATTATAGTCTTTATTTTTTGAACCATTACATTCTTCTTCATAAACGGTTACCTGTTGCCATTGGATATACACCGTTTAGCCTATTTTCCTTGTACTGGATCTTAACCCAAGGCACATACTGTATAAGGTTCTCATAATGTAGAACATTGCTAGGTAGGAAGGGATTCTTAAACTCATCATCTTTTTAAGATGTTTTGGGATGGATTGACCTATTGTTAGTTATAAACTGGGTCTTCAGTCTGCACACTTCATTTTGGAAAACCAGTCTCTGATCCCAAACTAGGGCACAATGAGAAGCACTAGGAGGTTGTAAAAAGTTGATTTAGACCACTTGGGGCAGCGCCATCTGTGAGACTTTTCATTTGGGGAAGGCTTAGGGTTTTGTTTGTTTTTCTCATCTCTCCTACTTCTGGAAAGACAGTTTAAATGACTCTCTGGAGAAGTATGGGAGGTGGTGCTGTGGTATGGAAGAACTGGGGGAAAATGGTCTTCTTCCTTTCTTTTCTAATGTTTGCTGGATCTTAGTTCCTTCTATTTGTAGAAAATTGAGGCTGGATCTTTGTTCCTTTGTTCTGGAGCCTGGAAAAGTGATCCTCCCTTTTAAAATGCTTTAAATTAAAAATCAGAGGGAGAGCAAGTATCGAATACAGAAGATCAAGACAATGAAACTGAATATCTTCATTAACGTTCAAACTTCTTGTGCTTTCTTACAAAGCAAACTCCTGGACTCACCTCTTGGATTTGTATCCATCTCACCAGATGTTAGCCCAATAAGATTTGGACGCTGCATTGGTATCCTTGAAAAAAACTGTCGATACTGTGATCTACCAGTATTGGTAATACTAGGGGCTTCTGGATTATAACCATCTGGTTCATATGTATCTATTGTAAAAAAGAAAAGAGGCACACAGAATGGATTTCTGATTAGTTAAAAATGATTAGTTAATAAAACTGTTTCTAGCTAGTTAACAAGCATTATGTATGAAGTATATTTATCAGCTAAGACTTACATTATCTTCTGCCTTTCAATCACAATATGTTACTCAAAATAACATTAAAATATAAAATTGTATTAAAATGAAAGTCAGTTTATAATTAAAGTGCAAGCACCAGTTAAAACATACAGGTGAAATCGGAAAATTAGAATATTGTGCAAATGTTCATTCAGTTCAGTAATGCAACTTAAAAGGTGAAACAAATATGAGATAGACTCATTACATGCAAAGCAAGATAGTTCAAGCCTTAATTTGTTATAATATTGATGCTTATGGTTTACAGTTTATGAAAACCCCAACTCCCAATCTCATGTACCCCATAATCATCACATAATTTCATGTATGCTGTTCATCACAATTATAATGAATTAAGGCATGACATCTCTCGCTTTGCATGTAGTGAGTCTATCTCATATTTGTTTCACCTTTTAAGTGAAATGAATGAACATTTGCACGATATTCTAAGTTTCACCTGTACTTTAGAGACCACAGAAGTTGAAAGTATGGTAAAGTATGGTTAAATTGTAATACACATTATTTCAAAACAGTTTCAAGTGTTGTTGCAAAAAACCCTCTGTGGTTAAAATCCTGTTGCTTAGTGTGGTAAATTGCCTGAGAGTGGGTCCATTAAAACAACAAGAATTTGGTGGTAAACTCCTCTGTAAGTGCCACTTATTCACATGTAGAAGATTCACTAAATGCCCACCAATTCACTGGGCCTATGGTAGTACAACTTAATATATTAAACAGGATTTTAGTCAAAATGCATGATTCATAAACCATGTCAAATTAAGCTCCAGGTAAGCCACCACTAAATGAAGTCATGAACTTGGAAGAATACTAGCTTACTAGATAACAGAGGTGTGTCAGCTTTAAAATGAGACCCAGCAAAGTATTTCACATTCTTTTGTTTACAAAAATCTAAATTATTGCAGACTAAGTACTTCACCTAAGCCTAGGCAATTTAGATCATCATTTTTCTTGGATGTTGATGCTTACAAGGAGTTAAGAACATAAGAACATAAGAATAGCCTTGCTGGAACAGGCCACAGCCCATCTAGTCCAGCATTCTGTCTCACACAGAGTTAGCATTCATGATCCAACTATATCTTCAATATATTTTTTAAGATCAGAAAAGTGGAACCTATATCATGCACTTCCTAAAATTCAGTTGTTACAAGGACATTGTGGAAACATGATGTTTTCCCTTGCCAATGTCAACCTTTATTTTATTTTAACTTAAAGCTCTCTAGATTCCCCCCACCTTTCCTTTTCAGGTTCCAAGGCTCTTTTTTTTGTCCAGGTGAGTCTTGTGACAGCAGACTGCATTCCTTAATATTGGTGAACTGCTGTCCGCAGTCCTACTGCCAAATTGGAACATCTGGTGGGGATTTTTCAATATTTAAGGCTTCCCCACCCTCAGTCCTGGGGCTCCTAAAGGCTTCCTCAGGGCAAAAGGAATCTTTAGGGAGTCTAACAACCTGAAGGGAAGATCATATATTAAAGATTAATGTCACTGGGTGATGGCATCACCGGCATTTATAAACAGCATGCTAGTGCAGAAGGACTTCAGCCACAATCTCTTCAAGTATATGACTGATTCAGTTAATTACAAGTGTTGTGGGGGGCAAACAGAAACCTGGGGAATAATATTAATGCTTAGGAACATTAAAATAGATATAGCAGAGTAAAATTCTTGAGTCATAGTTACACAGACATATTCTAATGTATCGTCAACCGTTGTTAACAAAGTGCTGTTATAAATAATACTAAGGTCTGCTATTAGAAAAAGACACCATGGTCTCTGCTGAAAAACAGTTCACTTTAATTTTTGAGTATTTTTATAGGCAATATTTTATACAGACAAACTAAACATGGCACATAAGGAGAGATTGAACTTGCCCCTTAAAGGGTAGCACAACATTGTTGGTTCAAGGTAAAGAAAAAAGTATCTAGAAATAAAATTAAAGAAGCTACTATTTTACAATCTATCCAAGGGACATAAGAACTAAAGAATTTATCCTATCAATCCTGAAGGTCAACAGCCCGTATTACTTTACTTTCTTAAAACAACATCTCAACTTTTACTTTACAAGATTATGTCTATGCCAATTTTCTCCCCATATATATTATCACACCCTGCTCAGTTACTTCTTTCCCCATTTCCCTTCTTCTACAAAAAAAGCATTCTTTGACTTTCAGATATGATGTCCACTCTAAATGGATATCACATGTACAGAAGCAATGTAATTATTATAAATTATCTATAGATTAATTCCTTGTAGCAAATGTATAACCCAATTTGGCTGTATAAATTTGAAAGAAATTGTTGCATAAATTGATGAAGTGCTTCAACATTTGCCACATGCAGTAACACAGATTTATTATATATTAAGTTTTCCTTATCAAAGCAACTCCATAATTTCATACACAGTGTTTTCTTTATTGGATGTTCTACTACATTACACAACAATTAGAATAATTGCATTTGCTTACTTTCTGATACTGAATACAGTAGATTTTGTGGTAGAGGAGGAGGTAGTCTTGCTCCTACTGGTGCAAGGCTGGGTACTGTAGTTGTTCCTGGTCTTTGCTGGTCTCGGTTGGTAATCAGACTTGACTGTGATAAAGGAGGTCCTGGAACAAAAACGCAAACAATGCTAAAAGCTCTGCCTACATTGCTTCTTCCTCTGTATCAGTGCCACAAAATATGGTCTTTCCTCTTAGGGCTCCTATGCTAAACACTCTAATCCAGTGGTTTTCAATGTGGGGTCCATGCCTCACAGAGAAACTTCAATTCCCAGAAGCCTAAATCAGTACAATGGACGATCATTCACTTTGGTTAATTTGATTTCACCCACCATCTTGTTCTAAACATGTTATTACTCTTTAAATCCCTATATTGGCTCCCTGTCAAATCCTCCATCCAGCTGGACCTCCCCCTTGGCTTAAAAAAAGCCTTGCTATCTTTCTGATATCCCAACACAACCCTGTGCATGACAGTCAACAATCAGTCCTACCAGTTTGGATTCCTCTGCTCTCTAAAATGGCCACATTTTCTCCCTGCATGATGACACATCTGCATTCAATTTTTCTCTTCCAAGTCATTTCCAAAGCTACCAAGCCTTTGGCAGGAAAGTTGGAACTCCACTCCCTTGTTCTTATATAATCCTCACAACTACTCTGAGGTAATTTAGCCAAATTCTAGAGCTCCTCTTTTCTCCTCTTCTAGAGCCAGGTATCCTTGCTGACCTCTAGAAATGCCATTAATGTCCAGTTAGCTATTATTCCCACTTATTACAATTCTGATAAAAAAACTCTCAGGAGCTGGAGGGTGTTTTGTGTGTGCGGAATGGAGATCTGAAGAGGACAGGGGAAAAATGGTTGTTGTGCTGTACAAAAGCCAAAAGAACTATGCTTGGTTCAGGATGATGAATTAACATCTCCCTATTCAGCCCCAGAGGTTATCTGTGAATTCTCTGTAAAATAAAGTATCTGAAACAACAGATTATGACACATTTAATGTCCATCAGAGGTCATAATTCCATCTAAAACAAAGCATATGCAGTGGAACGTCATACAACAATCACACCGTATAGTAATGAAATCGCATAACAACTAGGTTTTGAAAAAAATGACGTCCCACATAACAATTTTCCCTATGGAAAAAATCGTACAATTTTTCAATGGGAAAAACCACTTAGCAAAAAAAATAATAATCATTGTACGATGCACTATCCCATAGGGAAAATTGCTATATGATTCATGCATCGTATAGCAATTGTTTCGTACAACAATGAGACCCGTGGAACGGATTACAATTGTTGTATGAGGTACCACTGTAGGCCCTGAATCTTTCCAGATTAAAAGAGAGTATTTGGGGCGAATCACAAGTGAACTGCTAGTTGGTTCTACTGTCTGCAAAAGGGACAGATACAGCCTGATGATTGCACATCCCTGCTTAAAAGACATTCATACTTTATTCAAACAACCCATCCCACTTAAAGTGATTTTACACTTGAGGCAATTCATTTTTATTATTCAATTATATATCCAAGTTTCTGTAAATTTACAACATTAAAAAAGAGGTACGTCTCCTGCAATCTTCCCAATTACTATAGCTGAAGAAAATCAACTGCAGTATTTCAAGTACAGTACTCAAAAAACAAAACAAAATACCCCTTACTTGGTATAGGGATTCTGACAGGTGGAGGCGGCCGAGGGTGTACTTGAGGTCCTGGCATTCGCATGCCATGAGCAGGGCCTTGTGCTGGTGGCATTAACATTCTAGGAGGAGGAAGTCCTGGAGGTGGTGGTGGAAAAGGAATCATGCTTGGCAAAGACACTTCATCGACAACAAGCGGGTCATTTCCATGATCAAATTGACAGAGGTCACCAAGCACACAAAACCCTCGCTCTGTTGAAAAAACAAAACAGTTATCACAAAGAATTGGCATTTGTAACAATAGTAGTAGTAAATGTTGACATGATTGGCCCAAGTACTTTTGAAGGATAACAAGAGAGATTTTTGGCTGCTAATGTATTTACTGACCAACAGTAAGTCTCCTTCTGTGCTGCATTTTTTGCAGACTGGTAATAATGACTGATGTGACAAGGCACAGTACTGTGTAATCCTGATATTTATCATGTTTCAAGCAGAAAGAGGTATCAACGTATTTACAGAGAAAGAATATTGTTTTGTAAAAACTCAAAATTATGATGCTAAAACTAAGACATAATTGCAAGGAAAGAGAGAAAATTGGAAAAAAATAATGTAAGCCACATCTCCATGCACCTTGGATACCTCAGAGTCGTTATTCAGCGAGGAGTCCACACTTTGGTAGACATCTCAACGACAATATTCCACACATGCAAATGGACTTTAGAAAGTCCACTTGTATGCATTTTGTTAGCCATTAGGATATTACGTCACCTGCTGGCTAGGTGGACCATGAAATCTGCCCTCCACTTTCACCTTTCCCAAGAGATCTGACGGAGGACACTTTGGTGACACTACATCAAACTTTACAGTCTTCATATTGTTGTCTAATCTAAGATGGAAATCTTTTATTTGACATGAATGTTAGTTAAAACATTTAGCATGTACCTTTTGCACCAAGAGCTAGTATAACTGGGCATCCGCTAAGATCTATATGGCTAAAATAAACCATTGCTGACCCAGAGAGCTTCCTTGCCTGGCTGTTCTCCCTTCTACAACATTGCTGACTGTTCAATTGTCCCCTTCCAAACATAGAAGCAACGTCAAGAAGACATCCTGCACATGCTTACTGCACTAAGTAAAGTGTTAGTGAGCCAAAAGTTGTAAGAGTGGCAAGGAAGTGGGTTCAGTGAGTGTATGCTGCCAAAGGATCTCCACAACATGAAGCCAGAATCACCTTTTTTTGAGTCAAAGATACAGAATACTCACCACTTTAGTGACCTGTCCATAAGTACAATGAGGGATAACAGAAATTGATAGTAAAGGTAAAGGTCGCCCTTGCTTGAAAGCCAGTCGTATCCGACTCTAGGGTTCGGTGCTCATCTCTGTTTACAGCCAAAGAGCTGTGTTTGCAGACATTTCTGTGGGCAGGCATGACTAGACACCAGAGTGAACAGAAAGCTGTTTACCTTCCCACCAATATGGTACCTATTTATATACCTGCAATTTCTTACTTTCGAGCTGCTAGGTTGGCAGGAGAAGCTATATTGTCTAATTCTATTCAACACTGTGTATCTAGAATCTCCAAAAACACTGAATGTAAGCAAAATTCAGAAGCGAAATGGCCAAGAAGGGAAAGCATAAACAATGTTTACCGTCATAATCTCGACAACGCCTTTTTGGTGGTGCATTCCTGCCAAACGAATTAGGAGCTGAATGATTGCTATAGTAGTTTGACCAGCTTTCTGTTGTGTTTTCAGAATGGTGAGCAGGTGCAATTACAGTCACAGCACTGGGAATACACTGTGCTCCAGAGGAATACTGTTCAGTAGAGTTGATGGAAGACAAAGACACTGGGTTATATGAGCTCTCCATGTCACTCCTTTCACACTTGAATTTGGCTCGGTCTCTGTGCTCTGTTTTTTTTTTAAAGACAAAAACAAAATTAGTTACATTTCTATTTTCTTCCTCTGTACTTTGATAACCCCCAACAGCTTGCAAAAAAGATATAGCCAGCAAATGTTTATGTTTACAAAAGATAAACCATCTAAGCACTACCAGTTAGCCTTATGGCAACATCTAAGCAGTTTAATGCAGATTTTGCACTATGTTCCTACAGCAGAATGTGAACACTGAACACCCGTCCTGCAATGTTAATCCCAACTAATTTCCATCAGAAATAAAATTTGCCCTTTAACAGTAATTTCAGTTACTAGATTTTTTCCTCTCACAGTATTTTAAGTTATTTTTAGAAATAAAGATCTTCTGAAATGAAATTAACGGCATATTTATTCTCCCATGAAATAAATTCAGCAGTTTAATGCAGCAACCTCTACCAACAAATGAAGTGCAATAGAAGGTATGGATATAGTAGAATACACTTGAGAACAAATTAAAAAAGCCTTCAGTGTGAACCCTCTCCAGAGCATAGCTTTTAGTTTGTTTCAACATAGCTTTTAGTTTGTTTTAATGATGCCAGCAATCAGTAAGCTAAAGGTAAAGGTCACTCTTGCATTCAGTGTTCATCTCTGTTTCAAAGCTGAAGAGCCAGTGCTGTCAGCATCTGCAGACATATCCGTGGTCACGAGGCAGGCATGCCTAGACATCGGAGTGCACAGAACGCTGTTTACCTTCCCACCAAAGTGGTCCCTATTTATCTACTTGCAATTTCTTACTTTCGAACTGCTAGGTATGCAGGAGCTGGGACAGAAACAGAAGCTCACTCCATTGTGCAGCACTCGAGTCTTGAACCTTCCAGTCGTCAATTTCAGCATCTTAACCACTAATCAGTACTTTTCTACAAAATTCCATTTGCATGATAAATTTGTCAAAATTCTAAATAAACATTTAATGTTAACAAAAACCGTGCTTTTCCATATATTGTAAAAAAAAACTTTTTTAAACTATAACTCTTCATAACTCACCAACATTTCTGTTTGCATCCCTATCTTTGTTTGCATCTTTGTCTTTGCTTCTGCCCCTGCTGCGACTCCGACTCCGGCTCAGTCCTCTGCTTTGACTGCGACTCTTACTCCTTCCTCTTCGCCAGTCATATCTGTCTCTGTATAAGTCATTCCTTTCGTAGTATCTATCGTAGTCCCTCCATTTACCATCATCTCTTTTTCTCTCTCTGTTTCTATAAAAACATACCAATATACCATCTTTGTGACGATTTAGGTATCTTTTCCTATAGCAAGTATTCTCAGGCTAACATAAAAAGAACTAAAACAGACCTGGGAGAAGATAGTATTTATAGTCAAGAGTTATCACTGCATTACTGTTGCAGTGACAATAAAAAACCATTTGTATCAGCATGACTGAAAAAGAAATTAATCCTATATTCCAGGGGTGGCCAAACTAAACTCAAGTGGTTGAGCAGGCTGGTCACGTGGTTCCTCCCACCGGAAGCGGAAAACACGGTCACACAAAATGCTGCCGCAAATGCACCTGTGGCTGTCATAAACGTGTTTACAACAGCTGCAGGTGCTTTACGGCAGCATTTTGCGCATGTGTGTGTTTAATTTCCGCTTCCGGGAGCAGCGAGGCAGTGCGGGTCAGATTATTAGGTGCTGTGGGACGGATCTGGCTCATAGGCCGCAGTTGGGCCACCCCTGCTATACCGCAACAGCTGACACTCTTAGCCACAGGAGATCCAATACAGTCCCCTACAAATGAATTACTCTGAGTATGGTAAGAATCTACTGGAAGATATTTTGACTTTAACCCCAAAGGATGGGGAACACACCTGTAATTGCTAAAGAAACACTAACCTTTGTTCACTGGGATCTGGACGATTTTTCTGTGGGCTAGTATATTTCTTCTTTTTGTTCTCTCTCTCTTCTTCAAAAGATTCCTGAAATGTTCAAAAGTGAACAACAAATCATCACATCAGGTTAATCCTCCTCCAAAGTGAAACCAAAGACAAAACAATAATCTACGATCAAGAAAATATCCAATTTTAAAGCATCAAATAGCACTTCAGACAAGTCTGCTTCAGATCACAGAAAGATAAGGTTCATCTAGTGGGATAAATTTGGTAGAGTATCTACCAAAACAGAAGTATAGTACTGTACTGTATTTGAATTACATGGCAAAACATTTTCAGTTTCTGCTTTCTTCAGAAAAATATCTTTATTGAGAACGGAAGAAACCAGAAGTCATTATGTCTTGTGATGAAATTTAAATATTCCTTCCATGTTAATTCCTCTAATATGTCTGCTATCTTTTTTTTTAAATGATGAAGCAAGCAAATATAGTCTTCTGTCTTTGGACTGCAACTTCCAAAGACAATCTCCTACCATTATCCATGCTACACGGCTCTATGGGTCAAAGGCGTTTGGAGAGCTATAGTTACTCATTCTAGTTTCAAGACAAAGTACTTTTATGTCAAAATTGCCATGTGTTAGGAATGCACATATATTTCTAGAAGCCATAAAAATGCTACATAATTGTGAAACACTGTTTCAGCGCTGTTTCACTCACTGGTCAAAATCCTGTTGTACAGTTATAGCATAATTTTTAGACATTGATTACAGTATGTTAAGAAATCTTCATATACATTATCTGTACAAGATAATGCACATTCACCTGTAGTGTTAAGTAGGATAGGTTACTGCTCCGACTTTGAGGACTACAAGAGAGACTTATCAATAGTTGGGGGTGACAATGAATCTGCACACTTCACATCACAATTTTATCCCACATTTACCTCACTGAGACAGAGGAGCACACAATATACAGATTTTTTTTAATCATGTCAGAAGCACACAAAGGTGCTTTCTGGATTGAAAGGATTTTTGCTGGAGGAACTTTGCTCAGGGGATGCCTGAATGAGGCTCCTTTCATGTCCCCAAGATATTTTCTCACTGATGTGGTCCATATTTATCTACTTGCAATTTCTTGCTTTTGAACTGCTAGGTTGGCAGGAGCTGGGACAGAGACGGGAACTCACTCCGTCATGCAGTACTCGGGTCTTTAACTTCTGACTTGCCGTCTTTCCAGCTAACAATTAGTGTTAAAGTGGCTTTGTTTCACACATGGATCTGTATCAGATACCTTCAGTTAATGATATGCAGGAACTGTACTTTCCTGGCCCTGCTATTATTACTGAGAACTCAGCAGCTGCCCTCAAGTATATAAAAAAATTAAGTCAACCATGAAAATTTCGAAAAATAACTCAAGAAACCAGGTGTTTCTTTCACTGGCATCTCTGTTTCTTATCCATTAGCCTTTTGATCTCCAAGTTTAAAACTCCACTACAAGTGCAAATTAAGGCCTAGTCTCCTGTTCATGAAGAACCATACTGTATGTGGAATTGTCCATTCCATGCACTGTTTCTTTGTCTTTATCATTTGTGCAAGAGATGGCAACATTACATGGCAATTAAAAAATGTGCCCATATGGAAAGCCTCTTCAAAGCAACGTGGCAATTGCAATCTTACATAACTGCAAGCTGAAATCAAAAGACAGAAAAACATTATGTTCTAGCCTCCAAACCAGAGTGGATAATTTAAAAAATTAATCTGATTTTCAAAATTTAAATTAGATTTTAAAGTAAAATGTTTTTTGAGGAATAATCTATCTAAAGATAGTTTTCTATTAAGATTATAGTGCAAGTTATTCTCATGAAATAAAAATTAGTTTTTAATTATGTAGCATGAGGCTATATATTCATTCAATGTTTAAATGTTTGATAAATGAATTCCATTAACCCATTCACAATGTAATGCTTTCTCAGAGGCTTCCTTAAGATTATTGGGCAGTTTTTCTATCTAGAATACAGTATCACAGATGCTTGGTTTTTACAGTTTACAAACTGTGTATTTGTGTGTGCAGATATCATACGCCTCTTCTTCAAAGCAAATGTTATACAATAAACCTACACACTTGGGGAAAAGACCTTAGTCCTACTGTTCTTTTCCAAATCTGGATAGTTTACCTCCCAATAATTTCATAATTATCATTCAATTATGTATTTCTAATAGTACAACCAAATCAGTAACTTTTTTGATATACTGTAACTGTAAAACTAATCTGAAAAATTCTTATTCTAACAATGAGACATACATATATACGAATGTACGTACGCATGCACACACGCACTCAGGGCATCTTATAAACATATAAAAATCGAAAACAGCAGCAAATAAAGCAATTAAATAAGGCACAACTAATAACATGAAAGTATAATACAAAAACACCAACACATAAAAACATTTAAAAAGAAAACATGAAAAAATATATACCAACATACAAACCTATATAAAAGTATTAATTTCAATATAATCCACATCTAGTCAGTACAATAAAAACATCAAGAAAGGTAGCAATAGCATAGCTTCAAGTCAAATCGCATTGCAATCCAAAAGGTATTAATAGCTGGGGGAATGAATCTTTACATAGAAAACTATGATTTAAATCTAGTTTTACTGACTAGATATTTAAATCATGATCCACCCTACTTCTGAGTTACCATGCTCTATAAAACCAAACATCAAACTGGCCAGTAATTGCAATAACAATATTTATCTGTTGAAAACAATCTTTCTAGACAAAGGCCAGAAGTCTGGTCTGAACATAATTATAACACCTATCAATTAGTCATCTGAAAGCAAAGAAGAGAACTAGGAACTAGACATAAAAATCACTTCTAATATTAAGATTTACACGCATATGAAAGAGGCTGGAGTAGTGCTGTCAGGTGCAAGGATATCATCTCTCATTTGACCTTATCTAAATATAACAAAATTCCTCAGTGTAATATGCTCATCATTGAAATAAGGCCAGCCTGTCTGACCTAAAATAATCTTGTGCTTAAGGAACTCTGTTTTATCTGCCCTACTACATTTTTTTCTCAAACAGGCACCACACCTACAGCATTGGTAGTTTAGCATCATGGTGTGTATACTAGTTGAAGCAATCAGAAAAAGAATCTAATGAGAACAGACATGAGTGAGGTTCTGCAACATTTCATTCTCACCACTGCAAAACTAAACTTTGATAGGAAAATGAAATACCGTATTTTTGGACCATAAGACGCACCTGATCATAAGACACACTCAGTTTTCAGAGCAGGAAAACAATAATAATAATAATAATAATAATAATAATAATAATAATAATAATAATAATAATAATAATAATAATAATAATAATAATAATAATAATAATAATAATAATAATAATAATAATAATAATAATAATACAGTATTTTGCACCACCAACCAGTGGTGGTGCTGCAGGGGAAATGGGCAGGCAGGCCAAATTGCACTGAGGAAGGAAGTGATACTCTAGCCTAGCCTCTTGCTCTTCTTTCAAACAGTAAGCATGTTTCCCCCCTCCATTTTGTCCACGTGGAGTAGAGACAAAGGCATCAAGGTAAGTGAAACCCTTTCTTTTTAAGCACAGGTTTGGTTTCCCACTTAAATGCATTGGGAACATACAAACAGAAAACTTTTGAATACAAGAAATTTATTTCCAATGCATTTAAATGGGAAATTGCGATTTTCGCCCTCTAGTGGCCACTTGTTTTTCATATGTTTTTCCCCCTGCCCCAACAGCTGAACAGCTGAGAGGCGGCAGTATTAGTCTTCCGCAAGCTGCGGATCTTGTAAAATATCCTTTTACAACATCCACAACTGGCCGAAGACTAACATTTGGACTATAAGTTGCACCCTAATTTTCTCCCCACTTTTGGGGGAGAAAGTGTGTCTTATGGTCCAAAAAATACGGTAATGAATTGCAGCAGAATATTTTATCTTCTAGCCTAAAATGCCCAACAGCAGGAAATTTAAGATGTCATCTGCCACTTTGACACACTGAACAGCTGTCTGAAACCACGTTATTTTTTACTGCATATAAATTATGTATGCCCATCTCTTCCCAAAATCGGAATTCCTGTTGACCACTTATTACTTTCAGGGATTAAAAATGGCATTAGAATAAAAACAGTAAGACTGACCCACCATGTTTTCAGCTTTGTAGCCAGACTGGCCCCAAGTTGAGTGATTTTTATTGGCAAAATTAACAATACCAGTTATGAACTGGGTTCAGCTAATTGTCAAAGGTATTATCAATCTTCCTAAAACATCAGGTTCACTGTCTGGCGGGGTTCATAAATCCTTCCTTATCAAGAAATATACAGATACCACTTTGGTACCATCTACTTTCCATTAGCTTAGGCTGCAATATATAAT
Organism: Bradypodion pumilum; assembly: GCA_035047305.1. NCBI lineage: Eukaryota > Metazoa > Chordata > Lepidosauria > Squamata > Chamaeleonidae > Bradypodion > Bradypodion pumilum. The sequence continues at coordinate 330,431,242 of JAWDJD010000002.1, forward strand.
CCTAAAAATCATACTTATATACAAACAGACTGCTTTCAGTTATCTTTGGTAACCTCCCATTTGTACTACTGAAATGTATTGTATCTGGGGCTTAATTTGGCAACGTCCCAAACAATTTAGTTCATAATATGGCTCTAGGCTTGGTAACTAGGACTATACAACTATATATTGACGATATGAACACATTACTTTATAATCTTTACTGGTACCTAATCAACAACCAATTAAAAGTGCTGGTCTTGTTTTCAAAGTTACTGGTGGCTTAGGGCCCACGTAGAGGAAGGATCGTTTCTTTCCAAGTGGAAGTATTCAGATGTGAAAATATTTTTTTAATCTTCTTTGTATGCTTTGTTGAGGTTAGGTGTGGTGGATGAGAATTAGTGCTAACACCCTAGTTGTAGAATGCCTATGTCAGTACATTGGCTGATCAGTGCTTCTGGGAATTGAAGTCCAAAAAACAAAGATTGGGAAACACTGGTCTAAAAACAGCTTAAGTAGGCAAAAATGCATTTTACTTACAGCAGTGCTGTTCAGTTACATCATAATTTTTTTTGGGGGGTGGTGGTGGTGGTGGTCAGTCCACCTGAGGACAGAGAAACCCACACATGCAGCAGCATGCTCAGAGGCCATGACAGAAAAGGAGAACAAATAAAGACAGGAAACACATGAGAAGAAACAGGAAGAAAGACTGGGCTTTACTTTGAATTCCAGAGATGGGAAGACCTTTACTAATTGGTTAGTGCTGAAGGACACTCAGTCACCTTAGCCTATAAAATTCCCTTCCAATTATACCCGGTATTAGAGGCATGCAAGACTGTTAACTATCCCAACTTATAGATAAGGGTTTATGTAAAATGGACTCATTTGCCCCTAAGAAATGGGTAAGAAGTGCTAATCCCAGTGATTTAGTATTGAGTGATTTGTAATTCTGCTTATTGCCAAGATTTTCCAGGTAGAAAATACTCAGAAGTGGTTTACAATTCCCTTCTTTTAGGGGCACCCGGGGACTGTGCAGGTTGCTCATGACTAAACTGACTGGCTCTTATATCCAGGAGGCATAGTGGGGAATCAAACTCAAAACCTCTGGCTCCACAGCCAAATACCTGAACCACTGAGGGGATTTATGGCAGGCTAAGTACAAGTGTATAAAATGCAGCAGTGAATTGCTGCTAATTAACAAGTTGTGCTCACATTCATGGTCACATACCAAATATCAAATTGAGAAACTTGGCATCTGGTAAGGAATGCAAACAGAAACTTGTTACTTAGCAGTTATTCAAAGCTGCAAATTACACACTTCTACTTAGGCTGAAATAAATCCCTATAGCTATTATTGTGTGGCCTACAGATGGCATCGTTGATGCAGTAGGCGTAGATCTGGGCAGAAGAGCCTGGCATACAGTGGTCCATGGGGTCGCAAAGGGTTGGACTTGATTTTGCAACTGAACAACAGTTGCTGTAAGTAAATGGAAAATAATAAAGAATAAAGTGTATCTTCCCACTACACAACACCTTCGCTATAGCAGTTTTCAAGGACATTTTCACTTTGGTGTGCATAGATCTTTAACTAGATAAGCACAGGAGTTTGGAAACATATATCCATTTTAGATGGCACTATTCACTGTATTTTATAGGAAACCAACACACTTATATTTACTTAAAGCTGCAGAAAAGTGATCACCAGTACACACCATATAACTAGTAAAGCTAAATTATGGCTATGATTCTACAGTGGACCCTCGATTAACGACACGTTCGAATAGCGTCATTTCCGCTTAACGATGCGTCGTCACTCGCCACGTGACTATCCGCACAACGACGAAGAACTGTTGTTGTGCGGATTAATGACGTTTTTTAATGTCGTTGTGTGGATGACAGTTTTTGCCGCTAGATGGTGCAGCTGCCATTGAAAACCGCACGACGACGTTTCCCCTATAGCGACGCTACTTGGGGAACCAAGCAACATCATTATGTGAGGGTCGACTGTATCTCATTTTCAGCTAGTTAAGTCCTTCTCAACTCAATAGAGAATATTTTCAAGTAGACATTTAAAAGACTGCACTGGAATCCTAAGCCTGCTCATATGGGCATCATATCCTAGTTCGTAACAGTGGATCATCTGATTAAACACACAACAGGATTGCACTGCATAAAAATCAAGAAGAATTTAAAACATTACCTCTTCTTTGATTTCTTCCTTCCCCTGACTAGCAGGCTTTGACTCTGGTTTTGGTGGTTCACTGGGAGTCAAATAATTTTTAGTGTACAGACTCTCAAAGAGTTTATCAACAAAACCTGATGTTTCTGGCAAAGATAAACAGAAAAATAAATAAATGGTCATTATGCTTTCATTGAAGGTAATTAGATTTATTTTCCCGAAGAGATTTGGATTTGTTTTTCATCAGCAGAAAACTCCTCTGTGTCACATTATAATCCCTTTTGAAATTGTTGTTTTCTCTGTAGACAGCAAAAAAATCAAGTTATCTAGTGTGGGAAGTTGGTATTGACTAGTGAATAATCTTACTTGGCAGCTCGGATTTCAACTTGTTTTCTAAACATTGACATAACACAGATGATTGCTACTTAAAAGAAAAAGTATATACTTGTACAGTAAAACCTCGCATAAAGAGTACCTCGCTTAGAGACTAACTCTCTTAAAGAGCAGAATTTTCTCCCTCGCTGAACAACTAAAAACAACCAAAAACTCGCTTAACAATTAAATCAGAGTTCACAATTTCCCCTGCCAGAAGTCACAATCGGTCACTTACAATGGCAGCAACGGCGGTTTTTCGAAGTGTTTCGCTTAAAGAGTAATCCCGTGGAACGCATTATGCTCTTTAAGCGAGGTACCACTGTACCATATTTGCCAGCTTATAAAATGCATCGGCATATAAAACGCACCCCATTATTACCAAATTAGCCCACTATAGGCCACTATATACAGTACTGTATAAGACACACTCTATTTTTCAAGTGTATTTTAAGGGGGGGGGAGAATGAGTCTCATATGCCAGCAAATAGGGTATATTTTAAATTGTAAAATATTTTACAATATGCCTCAAATGACTCTTTTAGTCTCAGCCATATGCTCTCCAAAATGCATTAAGAATCTACTCTATGATAACTTTGTATACAAAAAACAATGGCGTAAACCTGTTTTCCTGCCAATATAACTTCAATACATAAAATTCAATACAGAATTGTGACACAATTTCAACATAATATGTGCCATCGTTACATTTTAGATTTCCCCCAGGTAGGAACCACAATATTCTCCTTAAAGTTTTGGCTATACTGGAAGTGAAAATAAAATTATAACTGAGCAGAATGTAAACTCATGGTTATATCATTACACCTGTGGCCCCAAAATTGCCAGGGAGGAGGTTTGGGTCACCTGCGGACGCTCAGTGCCGAAAAACGCTCCTGCCCACCTAACTCTGGGCTCCACCTGCCCGGAGAGGGTCAAAAGCTGCCGCCACAACTGGAGACATGCCCTCCCGCCCTCCTATGGCCCGGACATCGCCAGGGAGGAGGTTCGGGCCATCTGCAGACACTCAGTGCCGGAGGACGCTCCCGCCCACCTAACTCTGGGCTCCACCCACCTGGAAAGGGTCAAAAGCTGCTGCTGCGACTGGAGACACTCTCGCCCACTCTCCTATGGCCCCGACATCGCCAGGAAGGAGGTTCGGGCCAGCTGCGGATGCTCGGTACCGGAGGACACTCCCGCCCACCTAATTCTGGGCAGAGGGTCAAAAGCCTCCGCCTTGATCGGAGACATCCCTGCCCGCTCTACTATGGCCTGTTGTTGCCTAGGAGGTGGTTTTGGTAGTTTGTTTGTATTTTATTGTATTCCTGTATTCTTCTGTATTTATTGCATACTGTATATTACATATTGTTAAACTCTTTTTTCTGTTGTAAACTGCCCTGAGTGGTGCGTGCACCGGAAGGGCGGGGTATAAATAAAGCTGCTATTATTATTATTATTATTATTATTATTATTATTATTATTATTATTATTATTATTATTATTATTATTATTATTATTATTATTATTATTATTATTATTATTAACTACACAGCACTCCAGTGGCTTAGTGTTTAAGACGCTGAGCTTGGAGACTGGAAGGTCGGGGTTTGATACCCGAGTGCTGCACGACGGATCTTGGGGACACGAAAGGAGCCTTATTCAGGCATTCCCTGAGCAGTTTCTCCAGCAAAAATCCTTTCAACCCAGAGTCATTTCTAAAATGAAGTTTATTTATTTATTATATTTAACTACAACTTGTAATAATCAAAGGATTATTACTTTTACTACATACTTAATGTATGTGATGTAACAGTTTAGAGATTAGCTTGTTTATAATACAAGAGCAAATTGTGCTACTGTCAATAGTCAATTGAGCTTCCAGAATAGAAGGTTCTACCAACATAATGCTGATTGTACTACTTGCCCAAATGTTGCCACTGAACAGTGAACTCCAAAAATAAAATCTGCAATCCACCTGTGCAACTGCAATGCTTGTACAAGTAGCATGCCCCTATATTTCTATGCCAATGGGACTGTCATTCAACCAAAATTCAGTAGGAAGTCTTTTAAATAAATTTTTCTGGTTACATAAATTATGGAAAACCTCAGGCCAAGTTAAAGATTACTTGTCTAGAAACTGAGTTTAGAAATCAAAACAATGATAAAAATGTCTATTATATTGTGATCAGTGTAGCTAATTTTCTGAGTACAAACCAATCTGCCAAGAAGGCCAAGCATTAAAACATCTGAAGTATTACATTTCAGGTGTGTATCTACTTTTCATGCCTAAAAAGAACAAACTGTGCAGATGCAGGTTGTAGGATTGGTAGTACCTCACATGTGAAATGTCCACATTGGGGACTATAATAAAAGATTCCACCTCCATGTTGATAAAACAGTGCCATTAAGCACTATCTACACATACACAATACCTTTTTGCAGAAAGACGTCTAGCTGATCAGCACAGAATGCCTTCAGCTCCTTCTCTGGCTTGTCTTTCTTCACCAATGCCACGACATAGTTAGCCAAGGCTGATGGATCAGCATCACATCTGCAAAATAAATAAATAAATTACTTTATCAAGCTGCAAAACTAACTAACACTATAGAATGACAAGAATATCAATTTCAGAGAGAGCATGTCACTAAGCTTGAATACTCCCTATTGCTATATATTTCTTAAGTATTTTATACTATGTAGTACTGTATTATGCTATAGTGACTTCACAGGTACAGATTTTCAATGTTGTTTTGTGGCATTAAAATAATCAAACAATTAAGAGGAATCCATCTAATTTAAATGACACTGAGTATTCCGTCATTCAAAAGCAAGTAAAATTTCTCCCATGAACAGATATTTTCTAACCAATAAAGAGTAAACACAGAAAATAAAAAGAGTGTGTACAAAAACTGTATAATCCAACAACCAAATGAAACATTTTTTATGTATATGACACATACAAAATAAAAAAATGTCTTGTACAGTAAGTAACCTTTCTTGCATGAAAAGTCCCAGAGACCCTATCTAACATTACCATGACCATGGTCCTAACTGGCCAAGACAGCCAAGAGAACAACATTTGGGCTGAAATTATTCCAAACCGCTTACAGCCTAGATAACCTAGAAATTCCTTAGGTCTACCCTTGTCCTAGTTTATATGCTAAGATCACTGTCCCTAGGAAGGGAGAGGGTTGGATCAGGAATTACAGTACAGTAAAATCCCGACTTACAAATGCCTCGAGTTACATAAAATTCGACTTACATAATGATTTTATGCAAAAACCATGTCCCGATTTACACAATTTCCTACGGGTTTGCTTCGAGTTACGTAAAAATTTCATTTTTCCTATGGGTTTGCTTCGAGTTTCTTTAAAACATCATCTGCAAATATATTTCTTGAACGATATCCCCTTAGCTCTGGAGTTTATCATAGTTGGCATTACAGATGGATCATTGCTGGATACATATGTCGTATCTAACTCTTCCTCAGCATTTTAAGTTTGACCCTGGTACCAGATATTGACAATATCTGTAAGAAAATGAGTTGGAGAAAGTGCTTGTTCTATTTTTTTAATTTTTTCTTGTAACTTAATTCTGTCCATGTCTAGTTTTATTTTTAAGTGCTAACTCAGCTCCTTCCAAATTTCAATAGCATCAGCAATGAAATAGCTATTTTTCTATATTTTGTTTAAAGCTCCAGGAAAGGGTTTCAGGATGCTCAGGATGTGTTCAATATTTCTCTTAAGCCCAATGTTGAGGATTTGGGGCATGACCCTACCATCCATTTTCTCTCAAATTTGTCCACAAACATACATCAGAATAGGTCAGTTCAAGATACACTGCCATACCTGTCAAGCACAGCTCGGGAGATTACAGGACCTGCGCAGAACGTTTCTGTGCAGGTCCGTTGTACGCATGCGTAGAAGGCTCTTACGCATGCGTAGAACATTTCTGCGCAGAACGTTTCTGTGCAAGCCCGTTCTATGCATGCATGCGTAAAAGCCTTCTATGCATGCGTACAATGGACCTATGCAGAAATGTTCTGCGCAGCTCAGCTCTACGCGTGTGTAGAAGGCTTTTACGCATGTGTTGAAGGCTTTTACGCATCCCCTTCTGCACAGAAGCCTTCTACACATGTGTAAAAGCCTTCTACGCATGCGTAAAAGACTTCTACGCACGCGTAGAAGTGAGCTGCACAGAAGGGATGCGCAGTAACTCATTTTCCCCCGCTGCCAAATTACAGGGTAGCGGCAGCTCCGGACAGGAAATGGCGGAAATTGGCGCAAAAATACGGGAAATCCCGGCCAATCCGGGATACTTGACAGGTATATACACTGCTCAAAACAGTCTACTACACACTTCTAACTAATAGGTTTTGGGAGCATTAGGTTGGTTCTACCTATACCTTTCAGAGCTTCTGAAGCAAAATGATACAAAAATATTTAGCAATTTCAACATTTATTAGTCTTTATTTCTGCAACACTGAAGTCTTGGGCTGGGAGGTACAGTAAATGAGCAGTGCAACCATTTGTTATTAGTGTTTCATTCCCTTCCTGCTCTTCTAAATTTCTTAGCTCTTCTAAATTTCTTACTACATTTGTTGACCAAATGTAGTAGACATTTGATTTTTTTTGTTCACATCATTATAACTTTTGTTGCCACTTGTAATTAATTGTGCTGTGTGTGTATTTCCTGACATAGTGTTTCTGCATTCTCTTCTTCTGTTGTTATACAAACATACACAACAGAATGTAAACTGGATAAACTTGTATATTAATTTGCTACAATACAGACTGTCCCCTCCTTTATCTGCAGGAGATACATTCTGAGCTCTACCACAGATAAATGAAACCGTGAATAACCGTGTACCACATATTTACAATGCAGACCTTTGGTGGCCACACTGATAATGCACCATGTATTTCAGGGATTTTTATTAAATAGTTTTAGACCTGCAGATAATTGAAATTACTGATACGGAACCTGCAAATATGGTGTGTGTGATCTGTACTCTGGATTACAAGAGAATCAGCCAAAACTCCATAACTAAATTTGAAATACTTATTTAAGTAAAGGTAAAGGTTTCCCTTGCTCGAAAGCCAGTCGTATCCGACTCTAGGGTGCAGTGCTCATCTCTGTTTCTAAGCCGAAGAGCCAGTGCTGTCTGCTTCTGCAGACGTTTCCGTGGTCATGTGGCAGGCATGACTAGACACCGGAGCGCACGGAACGCTGTTACCTTCCCACCGAAGTGGTCCCTATTTATCTACTTGCAATTTCTTGCTTTCGAACTGCTAGGTTGGCAGGAGCTGGGACGAAGACGGGAGCTCATTTCCGTCCTGCAGTACTCGGGAATCGAACTGCTGACCTTCCGCTTCCCAGTCAGCGTCTTAGCGACTTGAGCCACTGCAGTTCTTATTTACATAACATTATATTTTCTAGATTACTTTAATCTCACAGAAGCCTCCTTATTGGTGGGTGGTGGTGGTAATGGTGAATGGGATATGAACAAGACACAACCTAAATCTGTTTGAAACACAAACCTTATCAAAATTACATGTCTGATACTGCAAAGATTAGCATAGAGAAGTTGAATGATGCTAGTTACAGGATCAACAATATCATTAAAGATCAACTGCAAAAATTTACTTTAGGATGATTCAAGGATTCCCTCTCTGCCAACCGATCAAAGAAAAGCTAATAAAGTATACATTAGTGATGTATGGTTAAAACTCTGGAGAACAGCTTCAGACACATCTGATCCTTAAGCACCAGCTTCCAGTAATAAGTATACATACATAACATAAACTTTATCCCATAACATAAACATGAAAGCAGTGAATACAGGCCATAAATTGTTTAATCATGTCAAAACACTCTAGACAGCAAATCTCGTGTTATTGACTGAAAGAACTGGTTACTGCTTAAAGCTAGTGAATGATGCTCAGGACTGTTTTAAAAGATACACACTGCCTTGTACAGTACACTGTAAGAACGATTTAAGACCAGGTAGGTGCCAAATTCATCAAAGTGAAATAATGCACCTTAATCCCATTTGGATTCTAGGGATCCCGGAATGCACTTGAATATACCTGAGGGACTCATTCAGATTTCAGGCAGGGAGCCTACATAAGACACCCACAAAACTGGAGCATGAACTCAGCCAGCACACTGACTTCCAGAACTGAAACAAGTCACATAGTACATGGCTCCCATTCCTCTACAAAACCCTTGTGCTAAAATCCTTCTCAGTATGCAATCCAACACATCCAACACACACTATTTTAGTCTTAAAAAACTGAATTTAAAAAAAAATAGGAAGAGGTTATATTTTATATGTACTGTAGAGCTCCTGCAGCAAAGGGCAAATGGCCTAAGGCTGAAACATGGGCAGCAGCTCTGAAGCCTGGTTTACCTTCTGAGTAACATTGTGAGTTCGATCCTGACCAGGGCTCCAGGTTGACTTGGACTTCCATCCTTCCAAGGGCGGTAAAATGAATCTCCAGCATTGGTGGTGGTGGTGGTGGTGGGGGGATGCTAATAAACTATGGGGGAAGTATATGTAAATTTAACGGCTATTCCTATAAGTTAACTACAGTATGGCCGATATGTGGTACAGTACAGGTGAAACTTGGAAAATTAGAATATCGTGCAAATGTTTATTCATTTCATTTAAAAGGTGAAACAAATATATGAGATAGACCCACTACATGTAAAGCAAGAGATGTCATGCCTTAATTCCTTATAATTGTGATGATCATGGCGTACAGCATACATGAGGTTATGTGATGATTATGGGGTACATGAGATTGGGGGGTTGGGGTTTTCATAAGCTGTAAGCCATAAGCATCAATACTATAACCAAGTAAGGCTTGAACTCTCTCGCTTTGCATATTATGAGTCTATCTCATATATTTGTTTCACCTTTTAAGTTGCATTACTGGACTGAATGGACATTTGCACGATATTCTAATTTTCCGAGTTTCACCTGTATACTGTGTATTAAAGTCATTGGTCAGCCTAAGAGGTTTTGCAGGGGCGACAAACCAGTGCAAGAGCGAAGAAGGTCCGGAGGGCCGAGGGGGAGAGGAGGGCGGCGTGCACGCTACAGACGCGTGTCGAGATCCGAAAGGGGCTCGTCTCTCCTTGTGGGACGCGTGTCTCTCCAGCGCCCGTTTCACACGCCTGCTTTTTGAAACCTAGCCACAACCTTGAGCTTCCCAGGAAGCCTCCCCTGGGAGACTACCCAGAGTTGCCCCCCCCCATAGGACCCCCACCCCAAACCCCGTCCTCAAGCACTCTCTCCCTCCAAACCATCTCCCCACACCAACACCTGTAAATCACCCCCACCCCCCGGGAGCCACAACCTTACCACCCAACGTGTTACTACTACTACTACTACTACTACTACTACTACTACTATCCTCTCACAGCCTTCCCCAAGGAACCCCACACATGACCCTCCAACTCCCCCCCCCCGCCCCAACCAGGTCAACCGCCCCCGAAGTCTGAAGCCCTCCCCCCCCCGCGCAGTTCCCTCTTCTTCACACAGCAGGGCCTCCAGTCGCCCTCCCTCCCCCTCCCAAACTCAAGGCTCCCCTCCCCTCCCCCACCCCCACTCCGCCCCCTGCCCTCTCCCCCACCCACACCCCCACCCACCCTCAGGTACTCACATTGGCTCCAGCAACTTGGCAAGCCAGGACTTGAGCGCGTCCACGTTCTCTATGATCATGATGAGGACGGCGGCGGCGGGGGGTGGGGGTGGGGGTGGGGTGGGGGTATCCTGCAGCGGGCTAAGCTCGGGGCAACATGGCTCCCCTTCCCCGCCGCCCTGCGCGGTTGCTCACACCAGCAGTAGTAGCAGCAGCAGTAACACCACCCACCCCCTCTTCGTCGGGCGGTCGGGCCTAGAACCAGACCAGGAACTACTCAGCTAGCTCACCGAGAGAGAGAGAGAGCGCAACCGAACGTGCTGGGTGCCGGAGAATGGGGCGGGCGCCCGGTCTTACGGCGGAGCCAATGGCCGGACGGTACTCCGAGGGAAAGGGAGCCAATACGAAGCGGGCTGAGAAGGAAGCGGGTGGGTTCTCTTGGCAAGAGGGCCTCAGCAGGTTAGGTCGAGTCAGCATGTGTAAAAAAACAACAACCAACAACGACACCTTGATGGTTAAAAAAGCAGCAACCGAGGGAAATGAACGTGAAAAGAACCGAGACAGTTGCGCGCTCTCGCTCGGGTGGCTGGTTGAGTATGGCTCACAGCGCTGCTGCGTTTGGGAAGACGCGCAGTAGAGGAGGAGGTCTCTGAGCATGGACAGAGGGCAACCTGTCACGTACATAGGGTGGGCAGGAAGCGTCCTAGTCTAAGTAAACGTAAATGTAATGCATGGAAGGAGAGTGTGGTGTGTGTGTTTTAAGAGTAAACAAAGCAGCCCCCCCCCCCCAAAAAAAAAGACGTAAAATGTTGTGGCACCTTAAAGACTAACTCCTGTATTTAAATGTGAGCTTTCGTGGACCAAGTCCACTTCGTCACACTTGGTCCACAAAAGCTCACATGTACAGGTGAAACCCAGAAAACTAGAATTCCGTGCAAATGTCCATTCATTTCATTTGAAAGGTGAAACAAATATATGAGATAGACGCACTACAGGCAAAGCGAGAGATGCCATGCCTTAATTCGTTATAATTGAGATTATGTGATGATTATGGGGTACATGAGATTGGGGGGTTGGGCTTTTCATAAACTGTAAACCATAAGCATCAATATTATAACAAAGTAAGGCTTGAACTATCTCGCTTTGCATGCAATGAATTGGATTTGTTTCACCTTTTAAGTTGCATTACTGAGCTGAATGAACATTTGCACGATATTCTAATTCTCTGAGTTTCACCTGTAAATACAGGAGTTAGTCTTTAAGGTGCCACAACATTTTATGTCTTTTTTTTTTTTTTTTGCTGTTCTGTTCTGTTTACTCTCAGATATGCTTGTGCACAGACTAACACGGCTACCACTTCAAACATTTCAACTGTGAAGAATCCCACCCACCCCTTCCCTTCCCTAGCATGATGTGGTCCGTGAGATACACTTGCTAGGCAGGGTTACAGTTAAATAAAGAATACTGTACTCCCGAGTAATTTGTATTGAATTTTTAAAAATGAGGCTTGCAGGTGCAGCCCTACTTGGAATGACTTCTGTGCAATCTTGTCAGATTTGAGCTGCAAGGATGTAATCCTGAATAGTCTTATTAGGAGTTTTCTAATCAACTATTGCCCGAATTACAAGGAAACGGTAGAGGGTTCTTTCAAAGCATCCATTACTTGTATCTGATCATTTTAATCGTTGTACAGTACAATATTCTAAAATGGTAGCAGGCGGTGGAATAGTTAATTCAAGCACTTCCTTGGCCTGGCCCACTGGATGGAACGTGCTTAGTTAGGTTCATCTGATCAGCAGTAGGTGGAAGATTTGATTGGAATGGCAGAACATTTGAAACATCAAACGAAGAGTGAGTGAATATGGGAAAGATGTTACAGTACTTGAACAAGCAGGAAGTACCATGTCACTGGCTGAAAGCAGCAATGTCTTGAAATAACTTCAGAGGAAGGCTAAAGAATAGATTCCAAAAGCAGGGTTTTGATTGAACCTTTAAAAGATGGAAATAATTACTGCAAAAGAACTACAGAACCTTGAGGATAACAATGAAGAAATCAAAAGAGTTAAAATGTTTTATATCTTGTTTCTGTCATAAATCCAAATGGAGATTTCAGTGCAGCCATGAAATCAAATGACAGACTTGGAAGTGAAGTCATGACACTGGAGACATTCAAGAGAAAAATGAACAACCAACTAGATACCATTCAATGTGAAATCTAACACCCAATGAGCCCTGTTTTAGTATCTGCAACTTTTCCTGTCATTGTAATCTATATGGCATAATTAGTTGCTGTGGTTCATGAGATGGATGTTCTGGCTGTGGTAATGAGATAATGCAGTCTCATGAACTTGAAACAGAATGAAATTCTTAATATGTTTCTATTTTAAATAATGGATATTAAATAAAGGCAAAAATATTGGTTCCACTTATGTAAAGGTTTCACTTGCTCGAAAGCCAATTGTATCCGACTCTACCGGGGGGCGGGCGGTGCTTATCTCCATTTACAGCCAGAATCAGAGCTATCTGCATCTGCAGACGTTTCCTTGGTAATGCGGCAGGCATGACTAGACACTGGAGACACTGGCACTTATTTATCTACTTGCAGCTTCTTGCTTTCGAACTGCTACTTTGACAGGAGCTGGGACAGACAATGGGAGCTCACAAGTCTTGAACTGCTGACCTGCCGACCTTCCAGTGGTCAAGCTCAGCCTCTTAACCATTAAGCCACTGTGGCCCTTCCATTAATATGTATAATGTCTGATACATTAAACAGTGTGTTTTATAGGTACAAAAGCTCCACCTGGCTAAGGAGTAAAAGCATATACAGTATTGCCAAGGATGCACAGTGATTTTTCAGAAATTTGCAACATAATGTATCTAAATATGGGATCTTAGTAGTGAACACTGATTTCTGTAGACTGATACCTTCTTGCCAATGTAGTTCCTAAAATTTTCAGTTTTCTCATCTGCATATTATTAAAATCAGCCTCCCACAGAGGCTTGTTGTGATTCAAACACATTTATTATTTTAGAAATCTGACTAATACCAAACATATCTAATCAGAGCTAAGTTCCCTGTGTTTAGTGGAGCTTGCTCCCAGGTAAGTACAGGATTGTAACCCAGGTGTTTGATTCTGCAAAGTTAAACACAGGCGCAACATCAGCTCATGCACACATTACCATTGACAATAGCTGCCTTTGATTTGATTTCTCACAATGCCCTAGGATTATGGCATGTCAAGTGGTCTTTTGGTTTTGTAGGAAATTAAAAAGCTACCTCCTACGGTAGCTACTTTTAGAATAGTGGAGACGCTACCGGTAGTTCAAGTAACCCAAATATGCTTTTTTTAAAATGTAAAACACTACTAAACACATGCTTTACATTTCTTTAAAACCAGTAAGATGTTATCAGCTTAATTTTGTGGCTTGATCATGTTCTAATATTTATAGTTATGTACTGTTTTATCCATTGTGTGACAGTTAAAAGCATACTTTAGGAACAGTGAACTTTAACTGAACTTCAGCTGTCTTTCTGACACAGCTCCCATGCATGATTGTTGTAAGAAATGAATGGGATGGTGGTGGTGGTGAGTTATGTATTAGGAGGATGAGGGGGAAATGTAAATGTAATGCAGCCAGAAAGTAAATATAGTAAAACCAGCTGAGTTAAATCGTTTCCTAATAAACTGTATGTAACACTGACAATATAGAAGTCATTTTCTGCTTGTTTTTCCAAAGTTAAGTTAGTACTTTGAACTAATAGTGTGAACTTAACTACACGGCCAATTATTAGAAATGTCTGCATTTTGATTTCAATCCTATCCCATTTCCCCACGAATTTCAGGGTTTGTTATAATTTGTGTCAGGGGAGGAAGACTGGAAAGTAGCTCACTGATAAGTTCCGTTTTAGGACTTTGCAACCCTGACAGCTTGCATAGAGATGGTCCAACAGCTCTGTTTCGAAAACAATATCAGCTTGAATGTTTTGTTCATCACTTTCTGGGCAGGCGATTCTTAGCAGCTCTTTTGCTTATGGTAAAGCAAGAAATTGCAAGGACTGTAGATAAATAAGGCCCACTTCGGTGGGAAGGTAGCAGCGTTCTGTGCGCTCTCCGGTGTCTAGTCATGCCTGCCACGTGACCACGGAAATGTCTGCAGAAGCAGACAGCGCTGGCTCTTCGGCTTTGAAACAGATGAGCCCTGAACCCTAGAGTCGGATACGGCTGGCTTCCGAGCAAGGGAAACCTTTACCTTTTTAAAGTAACATGGAGCATAAAGTGGCACCATGCATAAAGCTACAAGAAAAGTTTCACTGCTTCTAAAACTAGAGTGCGGAACTACATATTCCACAGCATGCTTCCTTAAAAAAAAAGTTCCACTGGTTTTTCTAGCCGCGATCGCTTCGCAAGACTACTGAGGACGAAGAGTTACAGCAGCGACACCTCCCCGTGGGTTCACAACGAAATGACACACACACACACAACTCCCCCCCCCGTTCCTGCGTAGGTTGACATGAGCAAGCATTCAATCCCTGGCAACTCAGGCCATGTGAAGGCTGGCTGACCCTCCGACTTCTGCCGAGCGCTTTGCACTTCGGGAGTTGTAGTCCTGCAGCCCGTCGTCTTGCGTGGGTTGTCGGGACACTCGAACTCCACCTCCCAGTAGGCTTTGCGAAGGAACGGGATTCCACGTTCCTCTCCGCCGGAGCATTGTGGGAGAGAGCCGGCGTCGTGGAGTGGAAGGAAGAAGGCGAGAGAGAGAGAGGACACGACAGGTGGGAGAATCGGTGAAGAAGAGGAAGGATGACGGTAAGCAGAGGAGCCTCCTTCCATCTCACTGGTGGCCGCCCGAAGCGGGAGGATCTCCGAGGCTCGCGTTTGCTGCTATAATCATAGAGCTTCATTTTCAACCAGAACTGCGGGCGTGTGTGTGTATTCTTTCCATATCGTATTGCTGAGCAGTTGTGTGTTGTTGTATTTTTGTTTTGCTAACTAAAGAAGTTTCATGTTTCCTATTTAGACTTATTTAGACCCTCCTGCCAACCTAGCAGTTCGAAAGCAAGAAACTGCAAGTAGATAAATAGGGACCACTTCGGTGGGAAGGTAACAGCGTTCCGGTATCTAGTCATGCCTGCCACATGACCACGGAAACGTCCGCAGAAGCAGACAGCGCTGGCTCTTTGGCTTCGAGCAGGGGAAACCTTTACCTTTTCCTTTAGACCCTCCCATGTTATGTAGCCTATCTGGCAGCCAAGGGATCTCCAACGGTTCCGGTCTTGGGCATCCTCCCATGTCATTTCCAGGGTCTTTAAATCTCCTATGAAAGTTCTTTGCCACGTATTTTGAGGGCATCCCTCTTTGTCGTTTGGCATATATTGGGGAGGCTCCAACTTATTGCTACCTTAGGGGGTCCTGTTTTTCTCCATATGGAAACTATGGCCTCCCATTTGGCGTCTACTTCATTCAATGTTGTTATGTAATCTGCACGAACCACTAATTCGAAACACCTCTTCATTAGTAATATGGTATTACAGTATTTAAAATTTAAGGGACTGCAGTGGTTCAAGTGGCTAATATTGGAAGGCGGGAGGTCAGCAGTCGATTCCCGACTACTTCAGGACGGAATGAGCACCTGTCTTTGTCCCAGCTCCTGCCAACCTAGCAGTTCGAAAGCAAGAAATTGCAAGTAGATAAATAGGGACCATGGAAACGTCTGCAGAAGCAGACAGCGCTGGCTTTTCGGCTTTGAAACAGATGAGCACTGAACCCTAGTGTTGGATACGACTGGCTTTTGAGCAAGGGCAACCTTTACCTTTGCCTGTTTAAAATTTGGCAGAGGCACCTTAGCTGGAAGATGTCAAGTCACTTGCTGATGCCTTCCATGTTTCACAGGTCATCAAGGTAAGTAAACAAAGAGTTTAATTTTCAGCGATAGGGATAGTGAGGACCTGATCTCACACATTCTCTGGAAGACTGCTGTTGCTTTTCCAAGATGTCATTTGACACCCACCTCTGCATCTCCTATTTGATGGCTTATAAAATGTTTTATGACGGGGTAATCTTTCTGATCTGTTACATCAGAAATGAGAAGGAGTCACAACCTCCAAAAGACCAACAAACGAATGCTCTCCTGGAACGGAGCCCACTTTGTCAGAAGCATTGAAATATGTTTGTGGGGATTGTAATTGGACCTAGTGTGATCTGTGGGAAAGCGGCTGCTTGCTCCGATAGCTTAACCCAGGTTCAGGGAAAACGGAAAAGTCACCTTTGAAATGTAACTTTTTAAAAATCCTGTCAGAAGCACACAAAGTTGCTTTCTGGGTTGAAAGGATTTTTACTGGAGGAACTCCGCTCAGGGGATGCCTCAATGAAGCTCCTTTCATGTCTCCAAGATCTTTTTATCACCAAAGTGGTCCCTATTTATCTACTTGCAATTTCTTGCTTTTGAACTGCTAGGTTGGCAGGAGCTGGGACAGAGACGGGCACTCATTCCATCATGCAGTGCTCAGGTCTTGAACTGCCGACTTGCCGACCTTTCAGGTAACAAGGTGAGCTTCTTAACCACTGAGCCACCACAGTCCCTTTGAAATGTAACTACAGTACAGTACTTCTAAAATTCCCAATTACACTCTGGTGTGTTTCTGCTGGATTTCTTTCTCTGTTCTTTCTATTAATATGACATTTGCTAGTGGATGCCTTATTTTTTGTGGATGGCTGAGTCCTGTAGAAAAGGAAATAAATAAATCTTCTCATTGTCCTAGTATCTAATCAATAATGTATTGATTAGATACTTGGACAATAAGAAGAGTCATTCATTCACATTTATACTTCATTTTTTTGATGAGAGCACCATTCAGGGTGGCTTATAATGTTATAAAATAATACCCATCATAAAATATAAATGAAAGATCAGAATAAGATCATCCAGTGATAACCGATAAAAACAAAAGATTAAAAGGATTCATAATATGCAGGGTTGGATGTGATTTAAGTTCCTAAAACTGTTTCTTATTTGTAACTACTGTATTAGGTGTCGGAGCCCTATTCTTCATCTGCTTCATCCATCCTAGGAATGTGGAGATCTTTATTGCTTGTTCAGCTAAACAGCATAAGGACTTGAAGGGTGCAGAGGCACTGCTTGTTGATGTCTCATATAAGACTTAATTTTATATGCTTGTTCAGACATATAGGACATGGAATAGTTATTTGTAAGTGGTAGGATCCCCGTGCCTTTAATAGTTGTGTGGGATGGAATTATGTTGCACACACCTTGACGTGTATTACATGTATGAACTGTTCAGACTAAGCACTCTAATAAAATAATATCTTCTCTCATAAGGAACGGAAGGGGACAGCCAAAGTGGACTTTTTGAAGAAAATTGAAAAAGAAGTTCAGCAGAAGTGGTATGATGAAGGTGCATTTGAGGTCAATGCAGCAGATGTTTCAAGCCAAAAAAGGTGGGAATGCACTTTAGAGATAAAAGGAGGGGAAAATCTGGACAAGCAGTATAACCATCTTTTAAGATATTGACTTAAACATTGCTGATGTCAGTAGAAAATCAGCTTAATTTTTGATTGGGTATACAGCTTCTGGTCTTAATCTTCCACGTAATACTGTGTTCATGGATAGTATTACAGGACACACAGAATTTACTGCATATGTGATAGAAACCTATATATATTTCCAAAACCAAGTACAGTAGAACCCCGTATAACGATTTTAATCCGTTCCATGGAGCTGATTGCTATGCGGTTTTCATCGTTGTACAATCTTCCTGATGGGAAAAACTGTACGACGATGTTTGGCGCTAAGCGGTTTTTCCCATTGGAAAATCGTTGTACGGATTTTCCCATAGGAACAATCGCTATGTGGAACGGCATTTCCCCCTCCAAGCCTCATTATGTGATTTCATCGCTGTATGGGGCGATTGCTATACAGGATTCTACTGTATAAGCTTACTTTGGTAGCAAATGGACAAGATCTGGTGTTTTCTCAGAGGGATCAAAGCCTCAATGAAAGATCTCCTAAACATTAATATGAATGGCTTGAGGCTGGGAATGCTGAAGGACATGTCTGCTGAAATAGTAAATATCTAATCAAATGTGTCATAGAATTGACCCAGAGGTAAGCAACATCTCAACTTCTTTCACTTTAATCTGCTAGTATTGTTAAGACATAATACTGGCAGATTATTGCAACAGAAGTTGAAGTGCTAAAATCTAGCATTAGTGATTGTCATTTTGAAAGCGGCAAAGACTATTCTATTTCTCTTTTCCTCTGCATCTTGAAAGAGAAATGTGTCTTAATGGCGTGGGTAGAGTTAGAGAAGAAGTCACAGCACCATGGGACAACAATAACATTAGGGAAGCCAGCAAAACCTGTCATGTACTATACTGAAGTCCAACTGCTGCAACATTTAAAAAACAGCATAATCCGCTTAGTTTTGCATCTTTGTCATGCTGGCTTGGAAGGTTATGGGTTGAAATCTGGAAGTCCTAGTGAGATCTGAGTAAGATGGAAATCAAAGATCACACCCTTTTGTATAACTTCACAATCTGGTGGGAAATAAAATTATGGTTGAACCTTCTTTCCACCTAACCAGCAAACTGAGCAAAATCAGAGAGGTACCAGATCTCCAGTTGTGTCTACCCATGACTGCCCTTTTATGAAATGTGAATATTTCTGTTGGAACATACTTTCCCCTCCATCTTTTGTCCCCTGCCATTTTTGCTATGGAGGAGTGAGGGAACCACTTGGCTGAGGCTTTGAGTCTTAGTTGGGTAGGAAGAAAGAAGAGAAGAGAAGAGAAGAGAAGAAGGAAGAGTCCTCTTGTATGGCACAGGACTCCTCTTTTGTAGTACACTAGGAGATACTGGAGTGCCTGTATAGAATTCATTAGTTTTTGGGAAGCCAACTTGGAGGGTTATGCTGAGCAGAAGAATCCACCTGGTGTCTGATTTCAGTATTTTCCTGTTCTCATTGTAGCCTCATCAGATACAGATTAAGACCTCCCCACATAGGCTTTTGGTGCGTTCAAAGTCTTAGAAGTGGGAAGGAGGGGGAGCCGACAGAACTATTGGTCAGGATGGTCTCTTTGTGCAAATTTGGATTTTGTTCATTTGGGTGGACAGAAATAAACAATTAATTGACCAAAATTCATGTCTGAACAGTTAAGGGTTCTTTAATTGGATGATAGTCCTAATTTCAAAGTTTCTTATCTAGAGTGTACTTTTTTTGGAGAAGAGTCAGGGTATAAATGTAGAGAATAAATTTTAAAAAGCTTGGTAAATTAATTTTCACAAAAACACCCCTTTTAAGCATACATAGGTGGGAAACTATGTGAGAAGAAGTGCCTTTTGTGTATATGTGGAAGGAAATTGTGTGATTAACTATTTCAGTATCACAATCTTTTCAACACTGCATAGATTGATGTGTTATCATTTACTTTTGCAAATTAATTAATGTGTATTTTTATTCTTGTGTAATCTGATCAGCAATGGAAAATACTTTGTCACTTTTCCATATCCTTACATGAATGGCCGACTTCATCTAGGACACACATTTTCTTTATCTAAATGTGAGGTAAGAATTTTCCTTTATTATCCAAGTCTGCAAAGGGGAGTGAGAGTTCTTGCTTTTAGCTGTTGTGTTTACTACCTATTTATACATAGTATACCACAGAAATAACAATCAAGTGTTGTACCTTGTATCTTCTCTGTTTAAGACCATAGATCTTTTAATTCAAAGAGAAAGCAATGATATTTTGGAAGAGCACTGGTGTATAGGTGTGGGAACAATCAAGTAATATCTTATGATAGTTCCCTGTTGGTCTGTAAGGATTTTAGTCTTTGTTTACCTCTGAGCCCATCTCTTACCAGGCATCTATTGCAAACATATCTTGTTCTCATTGAATTGTCAGATCTTTGTCTGGACCTTACTGTTTGGCATTCACATGACTAAGTGCACTTCAATATGTGTCAGAAACTTCACAGCAAGAAATTGTAGTCTAACCTTTATTCTGAGATGCTAGCTTTTTCTATGTAAAGAATTATTTTGTACAGATACACTCCCAAATCACTCCACATTGTATTGCTTATATGTGAAGAAATAGCCAAGGAATGGTGCCAGCTGCCTGAGAAGTTTACCGGGTGCCACAAGAAGTGTGCAGTGTGTGTGGGATATAGAGGAGCCCTTCCAGACTTTGTGGTGGGGCTGCCTTCACATTGTACAACATAACATGAATGTACATAGACTCAAAGGTATATACAGTAAACCCCCAGTTAGCGATGTTTCTTGGTTCCCAGCGTTGCATCGTTAACCGGGAAATGTTGTCCGGGAGACAGAAAAACGCTCACCCTCTGGATGGGAAACTGGCCTAGTGCGTCACCATGGAATTTTCCCCCACCCATTTCGTCTTCTCCGCCAGCATGACTGCCTCTGTTAGGCTCCAGGGAGGCGATCTGCATTTTTTACAACCACCCGTGACCCCCCCCAGCTGCTCCAAGCCAGAACAGCATGGAAACCTCCTTCTCCAGCTGGTGGTGGAGAAGCCGAAATGGGTGAAAAAAGTTCTGTGGTGACTGAGGTTTTTTTAACCTGGCTAGCGTGCTGCCTCTTCCCGGGGCCCTCTCCATTCGGCCCGGGAATGGGAGGAAGGGGCGTCTCCCCACCCTCTGAGCTATGCCTGTCCGGAGGGCTCAAAAGGGAGACGACCTGGAGCCTCACTGCCGCTGCCGCACTGCCTCTTCCCGGGGCCCTCTCCACTCGGCACAGGAATTGGAGGCAGGTGCGTCTCCCTGCCCTACAAGCCCTGCCTGCCCGGAGGGCTCAAAAGGGAGACGACCTGGAGCTTCGCTGCCATCGCCACTGCGCTGCCTTTTCCTGGGGCCCTCTCCACTCGGCCCGGGAATGGGAGGCAGGTGTCCATTCAGAGGACCCTGGAAAGGACAGCATTTTGCCTTCTGCGGACACTTAGCCTCCTGGACATGGACCTTTGGTCCCATTTGCAGTGCTGAGCTCTGGAATTTTCAGGGAGCATGAGCTGGACTCTGAACTCTTGTCTATACTGGATTTTTGTAATTGTAACTTTATTTAATTTAATATTTTTCACTGTGATTAATTTTATGTTTATTATCGAGTATTGATTATTTACTGAATATATTTTTGTGTTTCTCTATTGTTGTATTATTATACTGTATGTTGTTGGACATGTAACTGCTGCCTTGAGTCGGCCTCAGCTGAGAAAGTGCGGGATATAAATTATTATTATTATTATTATTATTATTATTATTATTATTATTATTATTATTATTATTATTATTATTATTATTATTATTATTATTATTATTATTATTATTATTATTATTATTATTACCCATTTCGGCTACTCCGCTGTCTCAACCCCCTCTGGGAGGCTCAAGAGACCCTATCCACTTTGTTTCCAACACCCCACGATCCCTCTGGGCAGTGCTATAACTCAAATTTCAGAGCAGCTGGAAGAAATTTTACTTTGGCTTCTCTTTGGGGGTAGTGGCAACACTTTGTTAAAGCTTGGTCTGTTTCAAGGAGATTAGTGGATGTTCTGAATGCTAACACAGTTTCTGTTATCTGTCCAAAGCCTTTTAATGTAGAATGAACATAACATTTAAAGCTACAGTTTGTAATACACTTACCTAGGTGCAAAGTTTCATTATACTTGGTGAAACTTACCTCTGAGTAGATGTGCAGTAGAGTTGTGCAGTAAATAATGCGGAACTGAGATTGTTTTTATGGTCTGTGTTGTAAAGACTTTGGAATTAATTTTATCTCCTCTGCTCTGTTCAAATTCTCTACTGAGTGGTTCTTTAAGTTATGTTGACTTTTGGCACTGATGTGTTTCAGTTTTCTGATACTAAATGCAGTTACTTCCTGTGCCTTCTAACTCACCCCTTCATTGGCCAAAATCCTGTTGCATACTGTAATAAATTTCACTAGAGCAGTCCCACTGAATTGGTAGAGATTTGTTGAATCAACTCTGTAAATTCCATTGATTTAGATGTGCTTAATTTAACTGACTTACTATGCCGTAATAAGTTGCCGTTAGAATAGGTCCAGCTGAATTAATCTTCACTGATTTAGTGGGCTACTCTAGTCAAATTCACTGTGCTACACAACAGGATTTCAACCGTTATTTGCCCCTCACCCCATTCTGTCATATTATTGTTTAATGTTTCCCTGTGTTTTCCTTTTCTGCACAGTTTGCAGTTGGGTACCAGAAGCTAAAAGGAAGAAGCTGCCTGTTCCCCTTTGGACTGCACTGTACTGGCATGCCTATCAAGGTAAATTTGTGAGTTATGTCTGCCATATTTTAGATTTGGAAATCCACAAGTGTGATCTGAGCAAATTCCCTTGTGTTACAGTGAAAAGTTCGGACATTTCTAATTAAATGGACTGAAATGCTGGCCGCACAGGTGTTCTGCCTGCTGTTTGGAGCACTGCAGGGATGGGCTGGTGTGTTCTTAAAGATGGCTATCGGATGATGTCTTTCCTAGAGCACACCAGCCAGCCCTGTGATCTTTCCTTTCCATATCTTTCTGGCTCCTGTCAAAGGGCTTCCACTTTTTTTTTGTGCGGGAAGGATCACTCTACTTCGATTTGTCTCCAGTGCACATGATCACTGGTCATGGACCAAATAAAGTCTGAATTTGTTGATATTGTGAAGTGGAGGAGCTATGCCTCCAGAGATACCAAACAACTGAAGAGGATGATGCTGAAGAGCTATCATGCAGTTCTAAAGCAAGAAATTGCAAGTGGATAAATAGGTACCACTTCAGCGGGAAATGTAACAGTGTTCTGGGCACTGGTCATGCTTGCCACATGACCAGAAAAACATCTGCAGACACTGACAGTGTCTTTGGGTAAAAAGAAATGATCACAACCCCTTAGAGTCGACATGACTGGCTTTTGAGCAAGGGAGACCTTTACTTTTACTAAATCATTCAACCCTCATGGATTCACTGGTTCTCCCCTGGGGGGGGCACTAGTTTGTTTTATGTCCTAATTGGTGATGGCCAAATTGATTCCAACCTTGATGTGTATAAATAATTGTCCTGACTGTAGTTCCTAAGCCGCTGCGGATATTCTCCATAGGCATGTGCAGATAAATTGAAAAGAGAAATGGAGCTGTATGGCTGTCCACCAGAATTCCCCGATGAAGAAGAGGAGGATGAGGAGGATGAGCCGCCAAAGGTGGAAGAAGTGGTCATCAAGGAAAAGGCTAAAGGCAAAAAGGTATCATTTAATGCAGGGGGAGGGAACTTTGTATTGCTTGAGCTTAATTTCTCTAGGGAGACTCAAAAGGACTACGGTGGCTTGATGACTGCACTTGACGCTGCACTTGATGACTGGAAGAGCGTCAGGTCAGCGGTTCGAGACCCAAGTGCTTCATGATGGAATGAGCTCTCATCTCTGTCCCAGCTCTTGCCAACCTAGCAGTTTGAAAGCAAGAAATTGCAAGTAGATAAATAGGTACCACTTCGGTGGGAAGGTAAACAGCGTTCTGTGCACTCCAGTGTCTAGGCATGCCTGCCACATGACTGTGGAAATGTCTGCAGATGCAGACAGCACTGGTTCCTTGGCTGTAAACAGAGATGAGCACTGAACCCTAGAGTCAGATACACCTGGCTTTCAAGCAAGAGTGGCCTTTACCTTTACCTGTTCTCAAAAAGAGGTTACTCTCTCTCACCAGTGAACTGATGAGGAAGGGAGGCATTGCTGCTAGAAGGGGTTTGGGAGTGATAGTGTGCAGGAGATTTCATGGTACTATTGGGGAGATTTTATACATCTTTGAAATATCATTGCACATTTGCCTGCATCATTTTTACATTGTGAACATCTTGTTCAATTTCCATGGTTCTCTTTGGTTACTTTTCTCAAGATTGAATGGAACAAAACTCACCTGCTTAGGCTGCTAGACACTTACTCTGCCACCTCTCATTTCCCTTAAAAGAGTAAGGCTGCTGCTAAGACTGGCTCTTCGAAATATCAATGGGGAATCATGAAGTCTTTAGGACTCTCTGATGAAGAAATTGCAAAGTTTTCTGAGGCTGAACATTGGCTTGATTACTTCCCACCGCTGGCTATTGAGGATTTAAAGAATATGGGATTAAAGGTACAGTATTTGTTACTTCTCAACTATTCTTGGAAATAAATATTTGTTTTAAGTGTGAGGTTTAGATGCTTCTTTCCTCTTGTTTATATTGTGTTACTAGCTATTTTGCCTGGCTTTGCCGGGCAGGTATGAATTTTTTGTTGGTGGCAGGGATCCGTCATGGAAGGTGCTCTACCCCCACACAATACACACAAACACAACATGCTCACACGGCACACACACGACTCACAGCTCACACCCACCACAGCCACACACATCACACATGACACAACGCACACGACACACACACAAATACACACACTCCCACACATAACACATGCTCGACACACAACTCACATCCACCACAACCACACACATTGCACATGACACAGCAAACCCATACAGCAAACCCACACAACACAACCGACATAACACACACACGCAATACACATACACCCACACAACACCCACAGCACACCCACACAATGCACATACTCCCACATTTAACACACGCTCGACACAAAACCCACACCCACCACAACCACACACATCGCACACAACACAGCAGACCCACACAATATCCCCCCCCACACAATACACACACACACAACATAACCACACACACAACACAGCCACACACACACACACCACAACCATACACACACACACGTACTGCACTTGCCTGGTGGGAAAGGCGTCTCCCTCTGTCAGGTAAGGCCAGAATGGGGCGCCGGCTTTGGCCGTCGCCTGGCGGGGAAGGCGCACACTTTCCCCGTCATGCAAGGGCCGTATGGAGCACCAGTTCGTGGCCTCGCCTGGTGGGGAAGGTGTTTGCTTTTCCCATCAGGCAAGGGCCAAACGGAACACCGGATCATGGCCTCACCTGGTGGGGAAGATGTTTGCTTTCCCTGTCAGGCAAGGGTCGAACGGAGCGCCAGATCGTGGCCTCACCTGGTGGGGAAGGTGTTTGCTTTCCCCATCAGGCACGGGTCAAACGGGGCACCGGATCATGGCCTTGCTTGGCGGGGAAGGTGTTTGCTTTCCCTGTCAGGCAAGGGTTGACCGGAACGCTCCTCTCTGCAACCCTGCCGAAGCTGTGGCAAGGCTGGCGCTGGCCTTCATCACTGGGGCCACAGGGAGAAGAGGGGCTCCCCCTCCTTCCCGCAACCCCGCTGAAGCTGCGCGAAGCCGGCGCTGGCCTTCGTCGCCGGGGCCGCAGAGAGAAGAGGGGCTCCCCCTCCTCTCCGCAACCCCACCGAAGCCACGGCAAGGCCGGTGCCAGCCTTTGTCACTGGGGCCACAGGGAGGAGAGGGGCTCCCCCTCCTCCCTGCAACCCTGCTGAAGCCACGGTGAGGCCAGTGCTGGCCTTCGTGGCCGGGGCCGCAGGGAGAAGAGGGGCTCCCCCTCCTTCCCGCAACCCCGCTGAAGCTGCGGCGAGGCTGGCGCTGGCCTTTGTCCCCAGGGCTGCGGGGATTAATTCCCTGCAGGAGACGAAGGCCAAGAACGTTGTGCCGTTGTCGGCCTTTGTCTCCTGGAGGGAAGTGGTTCGTGCGTCAGCTTTTTTTTTAACGCGCATGCTGGCTGCCCCGCCTCCTCCGTGCTTGCGCCCTTCAGCCTGATTGGCTGAGGGTTTGCGTGGCGCGGAGGAGGCTGGGAAGCATAGGGTTTTTTTGTTCGTGTTTGTGGGGCGGTTGCCCCACTCTCGGCATCCGGACCCTTGCGGCGATGCTCGCAGGGACATAAGGTAAGTGGCTGGCTCGGTACAGGATGGTCGGGACGGGTATGGCTATGCATGCTGGACATGCACGGCCCAACCCCCTTCTTATAGGTATAGATAGATGTAAAAAAATATTTGTTCTTTAATCAGAATGATATGCAAGATTATTTCCTGAATATATCTGCACAGTCATGACCAAGATTTCACTCTTGCTTACTTAGGGCACATATAGCTTTTAAGAATATCAGAGAATAAACAAAACTAAAATGTTGCACTTTGAAGACTAACTGTTATATTTTAATGTTAGCTTTCATGGATCAAATCCACTACATCAGACATGGGAATGAGACTTCATAGTGGGACTCCTATGTCTGATGAAGTGGACTTGATCCACGAAAGCTAACATTAAAATATAAGTTAGCCTTCAAAGTGCTACTTTTGTTTTGTTTTGTTTATTCTCTGATATGCTTGAAATACAGACTAACAGGCTACTATTCCAAACAATTCATCTTTTAAGAAAGGGAACTTCATAGGGCAATTGTTATTGCTAAAACCATTTGTTTTGTTTAGGCTTCCTGAAAGGATTTTGTCCTTTGAACGGCTGACACCTGAAGCGTGTCATGTTCTTCTTAAATTCCCAGGATTTGAAAGTAGTGTTTGAGGTTGTGATCTACCAGATGTCCTTAGACTACAACTTGTCACCTTTAGCCAGTAGTGCCAGTTGTGAGAGATTATGGGTGTTGCATTTTGGAAGGCCGCACATTCTCCAGCCCTGTGTTAGCAGCCATATCTTATTGACAAGTGGAATGGGGGACTGCCTTTCAAGAAGAACTCTTTAAGACCCAATGCTCTCTTGGATTTTGGGCTACTGTGTGGTGATTCACACAGACTCTTAGCAGGATATAACTCTTCTCTGTGAATTTCCAGGTGGATTGGAGGCGTTCCTTTATTACAACTGATGTTAACCCCTATTATGACTCCTTTGTAAGATGGCAGTTTCTAACCCTGAGAGAAAGAAATAAAATTAAATTTGGAAAACGGTAGGTTTATTTTCTTGCTGTGTCTATTTTGCAAAATGTTAGAGTACACTGAAGGTTTTGATGTTTACTTTGCTCTTTAAATCTGGTTTGTGGGATCTCCAAGCTCACACACCTATTTTTTGTGAGTTGCGATAGTGAGTGCAGTCTTTGGAATTTGAGAGTTTACCAATCCGCCTTTTAAAGTTTTGATGAGTTATTCCAGATTGATATCATTCTTGACTTGATCAAAACAAGGCAAAGTAAAGGCAGCTACTTGACCAGTCACAATGATCAGCAAAGTTGTGAACGATGGTTATATGTGTAAATAAATCAGTAGATTATTAGTTATAAAGAGAACCTAGGTCATAGCTGCTTGTTGAATGGTTAAGAACAAAAAGGTTTAGTTCAGTGCAAAGCAGGTTTACATTATGCAAATATAGTGGTCTTTTTTGATGATTTACTCATCCAGACTAGTGCCCCTTTAGTTTTCTTCTGATCAGTAGTTTCCCTAAAATTATCATGTGCAGGTAGGAACTATTGTTCTCATGCTTCTTTAATTGGAAGTTGGACATTGTGATTGCAAAATGAAACAGATTTGCTCCATCCCTGGCATGCATACCTAAGTTATGCAATAATTTGTGTTTTAGATACACTATTTATTCACCAAAAGATGGGCAACCCTGCATGGATCATGACAGACAGACAGGAGAGGTAATTAACTATTCTAATTATTTAATTTTAAAGCCTTTGAACTGAGAATAGGAATGTATATAATGTGTTGAAATCAGGCATGCACTGAATGCAATAGCTTGAGAAATTGCACCTTTGAACAAGCTGTTTGAATTTTGATACTGCATCTGCGTAAACAGAAGCTTGCATTGTTCCTGCCAGATTTCCCCCCACAACTTTGCTCTTCTTGTCGGGCAAATGAAAGGTTTACTTAATTTGAAGTGGATGCCCTGTTGTTTAGCTGAACAGGCATTATTTAGTAGGGAGAACACAAACCCTGAGCTTACTCCCCCCCCCCCCTTAATACGCCAAGGCGGATTTAACTCAGGGCATCTGATCAAAATGAATAGTTCAGAAGACTTGGATGCAGAAGGGGTGTAATAATTTTTTGTTGGCACTTAGGGAGTTGGACCTCAAGAATATACTTTGATCAAACTGAAGATGGTGGAGCCCTATCCTGTGAAATTAAGGTAAGTCTCTGTGGTAATTATTGATGTTCAGATTAGGAAAAAAAACAATCAGTTTTAGAAAAATGTGGTAGCGTATGGGCAGATACAGTGCAAATTTTTAATTGTTTTTCTCTCCTTAAAGTGAATGTGATGCAATGGCTTACTTTTATTTGGTGAATATCTCGTCTTCCTTTTGTTTCCCTGTTTTTTTTAACCCTGTGGAATTAACTCAAGTGAGCACAGCAGTTCTTTTGACACCAACTCAAAACTTCATTTATCCAGAATTTTAAATTAACTGATTCTGTTTTGTATTTATTACCTCCTTTTTTATTATGGCTATATGCTTTATCATTTTAATTATGATTTTACACCCCACTGGAGTTCATTAGAATGAGTGAGGATGGAAATGTTTTAAGCAATAGTTATGGACTGGAGGGAAGTTTTACAGTCCTGCAGAATTCTTTAGAGATGTTAGGATGCCTGGTTGGAAACATGCAGTTTCCTGGAAAATACATCCTGTGGGCAGGTATCTAATCAGAAGCAAAGCAATCACACTTATATATTGCCTCATAGCACTTAGTGCACTCTCTGGGCAGTTCACAAGTTAATTAGCATTTTGCCCCCAATATGTGGGTACTCATTTTACTGACCTTGGAATGATGGAAGGCTGAGTCAACCGTGAGTTCTAGTCAGGATCGAACTCACAACCTTTTGGTTGCAGTATAGCAGTTTAACCATTGCGACACCAGGGCAGAAGGTAAAGGGAGCTAAGTAAATCATAGTGAAGAATCTAATTGTTGCAGTTGGTTGGCTGTTCTTGTGTTTCTTTCTTAATATAGTTCTGATTATGTGACGTATCATTGGCTAATAGTTCATAGTTCCACTTCCAGATTAAACTGAATCAAAGCTGAATAAATTTATTACTAAACAAAGGCATGTGTATTGGCTGATGGCTCAGTGATTTAGGTATCTGGCTGTGGAGCCAGAGGTTGGGCATTCAATTCCCCACTGTGCCAGCTTGTATGGTCTTGGGCAAGCTGAACAGTCCTGCGGTGCCCCCAAAAGAAGGGAGTGATAAACCACTCCTGTATGATCTGGGAAAATCATGGAAAGGGTCTCCATATGTCAGAATTGACTTAATGATATCTGGTGATGATTAAGGTATGTATACATGCGCACATTCACTCATAGATTATGTGTTTTCGTCTTGGTTAAAGACCCATACATCCAAACTGACACTAATGTCCTCCTCTTTCCTCCTTTCTTTTGGTACTTCTCCCTCTCTCTCCCCACCCTGATACTTAATCAACTTGTTCTGTATTAACAAAACAGGTCCATTGAAGGATATTATTAGAAACTACTAAAAGGCTAATTATCATTGAGTCCACCTGGGGCTTCTACAGCAGGGGTTCCCAACCTTTTCAAGCCTGGAGGCTGAGTTACACTCTCTCAGTCATCTTCAAGGGCCAGACGGCCATTTTGCCCTGCCTGCACAATGGGGGTGGCCATTTTGTCCCAACAGGTTCAAAGGGGGCAGCCATATTGAATTGAATTGAAATTTATTCTTATATACCGCTTTCCTTGTCCAGCAGACAACCCAAAGTGGTTCACAATGCATAACATACAGAAATACAATATAGCACTGATACAAAGCAAAATACAGTTTTACAAGCAAAACAGCAATGCAAAATTACATAACAATACATAGTATAACACCAATTACAATACAAAAATGCAATAAATACAAACTGGCTAAAACCACCCACAAATTCCCGTGCCTTCAGAGTCCCTCGAGGGGGGAGGGCGGGGCCCAGGGCGCCGGCTGGTGGCGTGGCCAGGAAAGCCTCTTCGCCCCCACCGGGGCCAGGTGCGCAGCGGCAGCGTTTCGCCCAGCATCCCCCTCACCTTTTAAGTCCCAGGGCGAGGGGGGAAGGCGGGGCCCAGGGCGCCGGCTGGTGGCGTGGCCGGGAAAGCCTCTTCACCCCCACCGGGGCTAGGTGTGCAGCAGCGGTGTTTCGCCCGGCGTCCCCCCCCTTTTGTTTCTCAAATGCCCTTGGAGGTGTGTGTGTGGGGGGGGGAGCACATGAAATGGCACTGTGGGCCAAATCTGGTCCACAGGCCTTAGGTTGGGAACACCTGCTTTACAGGAACAAATTTCAAGATACTGGCATTAGGACCTTAGTAGTTTCTGAAAAGATTCCAAGTTTCTAGTACAGAGAGCGGATAAACAAACTGAAAATGTTGTGGGAAGAACCAGTTTTAAGGTCTAACTGACCCAGTTACTTAAGGCATGAAATTATTAGTATATGTGCAAAGTTTGGTGTTTCTGGTTCTTACCAAAATGGAGATTTTTGGAGGGTGGGATTAAACTTGAAGAAACAAACAAAATTGGATTCTGGGAGACTAACCTCATCAGCCATTTGAATCATTAACTCAGTAGTACAGTATTTGTATAAGATTTCATGTTTCTGACTAAAAATTTCATATTATAATTTCAGGGATCAAGAAACACATAACCTACCGGTGTTATTTATATTAATATTAAATGAATATTAGCATTAGGTGGTGGAGCTTGTAATAAGTAACCTCTTAGATTTTGTTGCTGTTGCTTGTGTTGTAAATTATTTTTCTAGACTATTTTCTATTTCTTTTCACAGCAGCTTTAAAGGAAAGAATATTTTTTTGGTAGCTGCCACCCTCAGACCAGAGACCATGTTTGGGCAGACAAACTGCTGGGTTCGCCCTGATATGAAGTACATTGGCTTTGAGACTTTCAATGGGGACATTTTTATTTGCACTCAGAGAGCTGCTAGGAATATGGCCTATCAAGGCTTCACAAAAACCAATGGAGTCGTGCCTGTTGTGAAGGAGCTAATGGGAGAGGTGAGTGCCTCATAATCTGTGGTTTGGATTAAACCAGGATGGAAACTGAAATAAGAAGCACTAGGGCTTTTATGTTTCCTTTCCCATTCCTTTTATGTTGTTCTCTCCTGTGCATGATGCAGTAGCTTGTGGGATGTGTGTGCATGCATTTGGATGTAGAAAAAGAAACAGATATTTTCCCATCCCATCAATTTGTGTCATATCTTGAGGACCAAGCATTTTTATATTTCCCTAATTTATTCTTTATTCCCAAATATTTAGAAACAGCGTATATTTAAAGGTTTGAAAACCACATACAGTATTATGATACTGTATGTTTCTAAGCAATAAAAATATACATAGATCAGGATACAATCTCTACATTATCCAATGTATAGTCCAAATCTGTTTCTTAATTATCATTTGTAAGTGGTTCCGTGTCTGATGTGTCGCCACCACGTTTCTCGTTTGTGTAGGAGATCCTTGGAGCTGCAATCTCCGCCCCTCTAACATCATACAAAATCATCTATGCTCTTCCTATGTTGACCATTAAGGAAGACAAAGGTAAAGTAGCTGCTTATATCTCTTTCTGTTTCAGTTTTGTGTATAAGCCATCTGATATTTATTTGTTTGTTTGTTTGTTTGTTTATTTATAAATTTTTATCCCGCCCTCCTGATGAGAAACATCCCTCAGGGCGGCTAACAACATATATATAATACAATATAACCACAGGTAAAACAATAACCGTTAAAAATACCAACCCAGCCCACTAAAAACAACATTAAAACACATAAAAACTAATCAATTGTAGCTAAAAAACACCCTCCCCCTCCCCCACCCAGCATAAAATGGCAAGAAAAAACAATCAACAGACAAGTAAATAACAGTGAAAAACAGGATCCCTTGGGGAGACTAAATAAGCCAGCGGACTTGTGCAGAAGAGTCACACATGCCCCAAACCTGCTGACATAGCCAGGCCTTCAACATTTTTCTGAAGGGGAGAAGATCCGACTAGAGGCGCAATTCTGGTGGTAAAAGGTTCCACATGGCAGGGGCAGACACGGAGAAGGCTCTCTTCTTGGCCTCACTAAGATGGACTTCTTTCACAGGTAGGACCACCACTGAGCCCCTCCTGGTAGGATGGGCTGACCACCTTGGGGTGACGTGGTCTCTTAAGTACCCCAGACCAATGCCATGTAGGGCTTTAAAGGTCAAAACCAGCACCTTGAATTGCACCCGGAGGCAAACCGGTAGCCAGTGCAACTCCCGAAGCAGTGGTGAGGCATGTGCATAATGGTTACACCCCATCACCACCCGGGCAGCCGCATGCAAACACTTTTCAATAGCGTCCAAAGTGATTGTTATGTTCTAGATCAGCCGTCCCCAACTTTTTGGGACATGAGGGTTGCCTTAGAGTAAGGGTCGTCCTTGCTCAAAAACCAGTCATATTCAACTCTAGGGTTCAGTGCTCCTCTCTATTTATAGCCAAAGAGCCAGCACTGTCTGCATTTGCAGACATTTTCGTGGACATGCATGACTAGATACCAGAGCACACAGAACTCTGTTTACCTTCCCACTGAAGTGGTACCTATTGATCTCCCTGCAGTTTCTTGCTTTCGAACTGCTTGGTTGGGAGGAGCTGAGACAGAGACAGGCACTCATTCCATCATGCAGCACTCTGGTCCCAAACTGCTGACCTGCCGACATTCTAGTCATCAAGTACAGCATTGTAACCACCAAGCCACTGCATCCCTTGCCTTAGAGTACCCAATGCCTAAAAAAGGCCCCATTTTAAATCAAAATGTAACAAAAGTATTAATTTATAAAGTAAATAGCCAGAGAGACTAGGAGAAACAATGTTGCTATTGTGTGTGTGGTGGTTGTGGTGGGTTGTAAGAAAGGGACAGGAAAAACGGCCAGGAGGTGGTTCTGTTTGAGGGAGGAAGAAGAGTATGGGTCTGAGGAAAAATGCTTTGAGGATGATAGTAGCAAACAAGCAGGTTGGAATGCCCCACAGAAAGGCTTGAGGCCCCCAGTCTAGATTCCACAGGCTACTTTAGGGATAGGTGATGGTTGGATTATTTAATCTCTGGAAGGAAAGCCTGAAATACTAAAGAGAAATGTATTGGATTCACAATCCAAATAATCTGTTACACTTTTTCCTGACTGGTAAGGTGAAAATCTCTTAACTTAATTTTCATCATCTTTCTCACACTAGGCCAGGCGAAAGGAACTGTAGAATGAACTCACCAAAAGGTGGCTTCATTTTGACAGTTCCACCTCTGGCCTAGACATGGAAGAATAACAATCACATTTCATTATCTTCCACTGGCTTTCGTATCCCCCTTTAATGCCATATCAAGTTGAAAAAACCCTTTTCTCTTCTTAGATATAAATTCATGCTTATTTTAGTACACTTTCCCCCCTGGTTTGCACATGTCGCGAGTGGTGTGAGGTTTTTATACCTCCCCGCTGGCCAAGGAGGAATGGGGTCAGTGTGATTCTCAGCGCCTGCCGAATTCTTTCCCAGGATAAGGGCTGTTTTGACTCCCACAGCTCCAAACTGCTGCCCCGTGACTAGTGCATCACTCCTGGTCAGCCTTTTCTCCCCTCTGGTTGCGATTTCCAAACTTCGAGCCATGGAAGATTTGAATTTCCAGTATAAAAATAAACCTGGTAGACTGTTGGCAAGTTAGCAAGCAAAGTCCAAACTCCTTGGAAATAAGACCTGTTGTAATGGTCCGTTGAGGCTGTGGTGCTGAAGGCGAACGATGGTACGGGAGGCAGGAGTGCTGAAGGAAAGCAGCCGACCCCGATCGCTCGGGAGGGCTGTATTTATTGGATTACATAGAGGTCTCCCCCGCACAGAGCCTGCGTGAGACCTCATGACAGGATACATTGCCTACGTGGCATTCTGCTGGCTAAGTTACATTTGCCAGCTGTAAGAAGTTACTGTATACATTTGCACCTGCTAAAGGATTGCACAATCTAAACGACCTTGAAGACTTCCTGTGTCTAGCTGAGGTTTGCCTTGCCAGCTACGTGAGCAAGATGTGCTGTTACAGGCTTGTGTCTCTCCTGGAAGTTTCCACTATTATGAGATTATGCCTACTCCTCTCAGTGCCCCCAGCCAAGGCAATATGGAGTCACTCTTGCTACCTATATAATTGGCCCGTACCCAATTTCCTTTCCGATCCTGGCACAGTTGGTTTCCAGCCTGTGTTCTAGCCAGACGAACCATTCGGGAAAGGTTGCTGTCCAATCAGTGAGGCGGGCAACCCACAAAGACCTAAGATGGACTTAGGCTTTTGTTTGAATAAAACGTAAAGCATAGTCCATAAGGCAAAACATAGCACTGGCTAATAGTCTACTTCCAACTAAGAAGCCTTTCAGTTGCTCTCTCTCCAGCAAACTAATCTCCTAACGTAGTACTCTTAGAAAATAACAAAACACATTTAACCTCTAAGTCTAGCTAGGCAAGCTATCAAATTTCTTCTAAGTCAGAAGAAGTCAGAGAAATGACAAAGTGTCATTTCTGAAATTGAGGCAAAGTCCAAAGACTCCCCTTTCCCCTTATCTTCTTAAGGGACGGCCTCCAAGGCCACATCTCGCTTTAGAAGTCCATTCTCGATCCATGTAGAAGGTCTTCTTCTGAGCTTCAAAGGCTTCCACTGCATCCGAAGAAGTCTCTCTGTTCGACTCCCTGCCTATGCTCCGACAGCCCTTTTTAAAGGGTCTTTTACGAGGTATAATGCACCCGCTTTCCCACAGGAAATTAATGTTCTTGGGATTAGCTCGTTATCAGGGATTCCCATCCCCCAATGTCAAGGTCATTTCAAGGTTACTTGAATGTTGCCCTTCCCCCACTCTTGAGTGGTTGAACCCTAGGGTCAAAATGTATGAACCTGAGAAGATGTTTATGGCTACATTCTTCTCTTAATAATTATGAGCTCCACTAGAGGCTCTGTTTTAAATTTGCCACGAAGCCCTGCTATTAAGGAATTCAAAACAATAACAGCGAGAAGCAGTTTCGCTTCTCCAAAGCGTGACTCACCAGACTAGGTGAATCAGTCGGGCATGTTCATGTACCTAATCAAATGGCAAAAACATTCAGATTCCTTTACAGCACATATTTTCCCCATTGACCAAAGAGTGATTGTGCACATCTCTGAAATACATGTATTTTACCCCATTGTGCTCTTCAAGTGCACGCATGGTGTTCTACAGAGTCTTTTTATGAAGAACATCACAGATCTCGGGGATTTTTTTTTTTACAAAATTCCAAGGGGAGACAGTTGTTGTCAGTCTTAAGGATTTTAAAATGGTTATTTTCATAGAAGATTGCGAACCAAATGCATTTCTCTTCCCTTCTTATGCTTGAGATTGTTTTAAATAGTTAAAATCGCCAAAATGTTATTCAGTCCTGTAATTTGGCTAAATCAGGGGTGAGTAAATGTTTCTTGGCCTGCTAACTCCGGCATTCCTCACCATTAGTTTTGTTAATTATGGCTGATGAAGATTATAGTAGCAACAACATTTGGAGGGCCTTCATCCTCTCTGGTCTAAATGCACCTGTTTCGTTTGCTGTTTGCTAATGGGACGTAACCACTAGTCATGCTCATTGAACTCTGATCAAATCATCCACCAAGCTGCTTCATCTGTAGTCTTGTTTTTATATTGGAATATCAGAGAAGAAATGGCCAGTTTTGGTCAAGAAAGCCATAAGATATTTGCAATTACTGGCTGAAATCCACATTTGTAGTTCTGCCTGCATGACAGACATGACATTAATGACAGCTTGGTGCTGAATAAAGTCTTCCTTTTGTAATTTTAAGGCATATGTGGCTTTTAAACAATACAAGATGTGCGCACTCGGAGCTAGCAAAAGGAAGCTTTTAATCAGTAGCAATCTGCTGCTGCCGTCTTTCCTACTTTGCAGGCGACTGCACCCAGCAGGATTTTAGCCATTAAAATATATTGCCCGAAGCCAATGTTATGCGTATGAAGAAGCCATGTGCAAGAAGGGGATAGGTGGATTTTTCAGCTATTTTCCTCCCTTGGTGTACTATGGCTCCCCACAATCTAATGTGTCAAGGAATAATACTTAGAATGCTGATTTTCTAAAACATGTGGGGAACTACCACATACAGAAAAGATAATCCGTTACAGAAATGCCCCTCTTTCACGTGAGTTAACTCCTACTTAGGACTATAGTGTTTCCTCAGAGCTAATGCAAAAGAGGAGTTATAATTAGTTGTGAAAAACTAAGTTAGCTGTGGCAATGATGGGAAAAAATGTGATTACCTCCTTCCTCTGCTGTTTTCTGATTTATTTTTGTCTTTACATGTGTCAGATGGAGATCCCTTATACCTAGAAACTCATTCGAAAAATTTTACATACTTGGGATTTTTGATACACATTCTGCCATCATGATACAAGTAGGATAACTTATGCTTCTTGAATTTTCCTTGTAAGGCACTGGTGTAGTTGCATGTGTCCCCTCGGATTCCCCAGATGACATCACAGCCCTAAGGGATTTAAAGAAAAAACCAGTGAGTCTGTTTATCTTGTGAATTTCTCATTTTGCTGGCAGCTGGTTAGTAATCTCTCACAGATTGTAATGATACTAGCACAAGCTGTTTGTTTTAATTATATTATGAATAAAAAGTTGGACTTTTTATAGCCAGGATGTTGATGGTGTAACTCCAGTCAATGTCTTCTCAGCTTAGTTTCGTTTTGGGGCATTTGTGAAATAAGGCTAATGTCAAACCAATACTTAGAACATGGAATGAGTGTGGTTTTATTCATTTGTGGAGAATATGTAGCCCTCGGGTGCTGTTAGACTATCATTCCTGTGAAACATAACCACCATTACAAGGGGTAATGGTAGTCTAACAACAGCAGAGTGCCACACATTCCCTGTCCTACTTTAAATGTGGGAAGTAGAGGTGTGCAGATACATGGTTTATGGAGTAAAGGGTAAAGGTAAAGGCAGTTGTATCCGACTCTTCGAAAGCCAGTTGTATCCGACTCTAGGGTTTGGTGCTCATCTTTGTTTATAGCCAAATTGTCGGTGCTGTCTGCTTCTGCAGATGTTTCCGTGGACATGTGGCAGGCATGCTTAGACACTGGAGTGTACAGAATGCTGTTTCCTTCCCACCGAAGTGGTCCCTATTTATCAACTTGCAATTTCTTGCTTTCAAACTGTTATGTTGGCAGGAGCTGGGACAGAGATGGGAGCTCACTTCATTGTTCAGTACTCGGGTCTTGAACTGCTGACCTGTCAACCTTCCAGTCATCAAGTTCAGCGTCTTAAGAGACCGTTGTTGTCAAGTTCAAAGCAGAGATGGGGAACCTGTGTTCCTCCAGGGAAAAAAAGGACATCATTCCCACTCGTCTTAGCCAGCATTTCCAAAGGCCAAGGATGATGGGAGTTGCAGTTAAAATCAACTGTAGGGTCTCAAATTATACAAGTGCAACAAACCTAGTGACCAGCATCTAAGGTACATCTCACCTGGTGCCACCCTGATGTCTTTCTACAACTCTCAGAAGTCCCAGATGTTGGCCATGTTGACTGAGACATGGGATTGAAATGCAAAATGAGTGGAGGATGCTAGATTACCTTCCCTAGGTGTACAGTATAAGAAAGAGATGGAAAAAGGCAAAAATGCACAAAGTGAACCTGAGCAGAGAAATCAGATGATCTTCAGCAGGTGACTTGATGTGGTATATCTACTATCTTGGCATTTGTTTGCATAAGGATAAAAGAAAACAATTATTCTAAGCTGAAAAACATACTTTCCTTGATGACACATGCTTGTAGCTAGGATCCTACTAGAAACATCATTCTTCCCTCTGTTCTGTGGTGCAAATGGGAAATGTCTGTCTTTTTTCAAGGTTATGTTTGCCATCTGCAGTTTTTATGATGGCTTGTATAAAAACATCCTTACTTAATTTAACATATGTGCTTTTATTTGGCCAAATGTTTAATTGGTTAACCATCCTATTATCACGTGTAAGAACAAAAAAACAACAACACACCTTTTCATGTTAACTCATTGCAGATTTGATTTTCGTATTTTGTTTCTAATTTCTTAGGCTTTACGAATGAAATATGGGATAAAAGATGAAATGGTCCTGCCATTTGAACCAGTAAGTGCAGTGGGGACTGGTTGCCTTAAATTTCCATGGTGGTCGCCTATATTACCCCTAAAAAAATGTATGTGTTTGTGATGAACACCCTCCAAATATTGGACAGGATCCTCAGATACTATGCCGATGGGGCATTTATCTTTACAGCGGTTGTCCAGCTGTAGGCCAGGATGAGAAGAGATTCCTGTGCCAAGAAAAGTAAGGAATTCAGTATAAAAAGGAGACTACAACATTCTGTAACCAGCAAGCACAGGGTTAGAAATTGACCTCTTGACATCACATGTAATTTCTTATTGTGCCTTAGTTTAATACTATAAATAATCCCCAAGGTCTAAAGCAGGGGTGCCCAAATTTTCCGAGCCGTGTGCCGGTCATGTGGTTTTTAGTTTGTCTTTGTATTGTACCTTGTTATTGCAGTTGTAGAGCTAATTATTACTGGGTGGAACTTTCTCTGAGGGCCCCTCAGGTACAATTTTCAGGTATAATAATACCGTTGTTACTGATTTTTTAAATAAAAAACTGTATTTGCACCACCAACCAGTGATGACGCTGCAGGGGAAATGGGCGGGCAGGCCAATTGCACTGAGGCAGGAAGCAATGCTCTAGCCTAGCCTCTTGCTCTCCCTGCAAGCAGGAAGCATGGCTTCCCCCTCCATCTTGACCACATGGAGTAGGGACAAAGACACGAAGGTAAGTGAAACCGTTTCTTTTTATGCACAGGTTTGGTTTCCCACTGAAATGCATTGGAAACAAACAAATTAATTTCTTGTATTCTGAAGTTTTTCTGTTTGTTTGTTTCCAATGCATTTAAATGGGAAAGTGCGATTTGTGCCCTCTTGTGGCCATATGTTTTCCTTTCCCCCCTCTCCTGAAGCCAAAAATCACATTTAAGCTCCTGAACTGCACTGAATCCAGTGTGGTTTTG
The DNA here is from genome assembly GCA_035047305.1 of Bradypodion pumilum. NCBI lineage: Eukaryota > Metazoa > Chordata > Lepidosauria > Squamata > Chamaeleonidae > Bradypodion > Bradypodion pumilum. The sequence goes on from JAWDJD010000002.1 coordinate 330,470,401, forward strand.
GGACCCTTGTGATTGTTGACCCGTGTATAAGTCGAGTCACCTTTTTGGACCCCATTTTGGGGGCAAAAAACCCTCGATTTATACTCGAGTATATTCAGTAATCAATTCTTATTGTCACATGCACTTTAAATTTTATTAGGTAAATTGCTTTGGCAAGGATTTTTGACGCACTGCAGTCCTAATCTGCTCTTCTAATTTTAAATTGGTAAAAGCTCTAGTTCATAGTACTGCTAGGAGTGATCTAAGGATTATTCTTAATCTCAGTAACCTGATCTTAACCCCTATGGAAGACTGACACTAAATCTTTAAATTGAGCTGTGCAGCCCCTGGTAAAAAACGTTATCTCTGATTTGGGGCATTGCTTTTGTCCAGTCTTTTGGTGTTTCTTGTCTTTTGCAGGCAGAAAACAGGAGTGGTAATTTTGAAGCCATATTAGCCATACAGTTCTTGTGTAATTTCTGAAGTTGATTATGTGGTCACTGCATCAGCTCTTGATTGCCTCACCAAATTCAGTGAGTGTTGGAGGTAGATAATAAAATGGTTAACAAAAAATCGGAACAGCCCCCAAAGTTGGGATGTCAGATGCGTGTATTTTGGCTATGCATCCTGCAGGTCTAGACTTATAAAGGTAAAGGTAAGGGTCACCCTTGCTCGAAAGCCAGTCATAGCCGACTCTATGGTTCAGTGCTCATCTCTGTTTATAGCCAAAGAGCCAGCACTGTCAGCATCTGTAGATGTTTCTGTGGACATGTGGCAGGCATGCCTAGACACAGGAGTGTACAGAATGCTGTTTACCTTCCCACCAAAGTGGTCCCTATTTATCTACTTGCAATTTCTTGCTTTTGAATTAGGTTGGCAGGAGCTTGAACAGAGACAGGAGCTCACTCCGTCGTGCAGTACTCGGGTATTGAACAACGGACCTGCTGCCTTCCAGTCAGCATCTTAACCACTTGAGCCACTGCAGTCTTGAGCACTGCAGTAGACTTGTAGCTGGCTGCAATTAAGAGGCTTAGTTTTATCTTGTCCATGTATAGTTCACATTTGCATTCTCTCGGTCTCCAAGTAGGATATGTGCTATTGGTGAGCCATAGAATACAAATGGCTTTTCTTTGGAAGATACTGTATAAGAGCAGGATGGCATTCCCTGTGTGTCTTTAGTGTGAGGGAGGACAACTGCTTTGTCTGACTGTTGTACATTCCCAGGTGCCCATCATTGAGATCCCAGATTATGGCAACCTTTCTGCTCCGTTGGTCTGCGATGAGCTGAAAATCCAGAGTCAAAATGACAGAGAAAAACTTTCAGAAGCCAAAGAGAAACTGTACCTGAAAGGATTTTATGAAGGGGTGAGCAGAAGTTTATTTTATTTATTTATTCGATTTATAGGCCGCCTTTCTCGCCTTGGCGACCCAAGGGGGCTCACATCAAATAATACATTTTGTACGATAAAAACTCACTGCTAAAACGGTAAAATAATTAAAATCTAAAACACCCATAGCCCCTTAATTAAAAACCCCAACAGGGCTAAATGAGCCAGCAAGGCTGAGATGTGCTGCCAGAAGCACCCCATGCCTGCTGGCAGAGCCAAGTTTTTATAAGTTAAGGTTATCTCAAGGTACACTTAGGACAGGCCTTCCATGGCCCTTTTTGGGGATGCTGCCTCTTTCCTTCTGACCAAATTAAAGAAGAAAACTACTTGGCAGAGGTGGTAGGAGTGGTTTATGTTTTGTTCTGCCTTTCCACATAGAGGTGAAAAGTAATTTGTTCAAATAATAGTTTGGTGTGTGAGCCTACAGTTGTGGTGGTGAACCTTGGCACTCTAGGTTTTCTTGGACTTTAAATACCAGAAGCCCAAGTCAGGGCTTCTAGGAACTGAAGTTCAACAACATTTGGAGTGCCAAGATTTGCCATCACTGGACTACAGCCTCATTTAGACCATATCACATGGTGTACTCTGTTAAAGTCTTTGCCCAGTCGACATCTCTGGTATGATGCATCTTGTTCATTTTCAGTCTCTGAGTTGATCAGTATACACCAGGGGTGGCCAACCTTGGCACTCCAATTGTTCTTGGACTTCAGTTACCAGAAGCCCAAGTCAGCACACCTGATGACCAGTTGACATTGTTTATCTAGACTTTCAGAAGGCTTTTGACAAGGTCCCGCACCAAAGGCTCTTGAATAAACTTACCAGTCTTGGAATAAAGGGACAGGTCTTGTCCTGGATCAGCAACTGGCTAAGGGACAGGAAATAGAGGGTAGCACTAAATGGACACTTCTCCAAGTGGAGGGAAGTAAAGAGTGGGGTCCCCCAAGTTTCAGTACTGGGACCCCTGCTTTTCAACCTCTTCATAAATGATCTAGAAGTAGGAATAAATAGCAAAGTAGCCAAATTTTCTGACGACACTAAATTATACAGGGTAGTGAAAACTGAGAGAGATTATGAGGCGCTCCAGAGGGATCTCTTGACACTGGGGGAGTGGGCAAAACAGTGGCAAATGAGCTTCAACATTAGTAAGTGCAGAGTGATGCATGTTGGGGCAAAAAAACCCAATTACATTTATAAACTGATGGGTTCTGAACTCTCTGCAACAAACCAGGAAAGGGACCTTGGTGTCCTGGTGGACAACTCAATGAAGGTGTCACTGCTGAGGCACAACCTAGTGTGCCTCAGCAGTGAAAAAAGCAAACTCAATGTTAGGGATCATTAGGAAGGGTATAGAAAATAAGTCAGCAAGTGTCATTTTGCCTCTTTATAAATCTATGGTGAGGCCCCATCTGGAATACTGTGTACAGTTCTGGTCGCCATACCTCCAGAAGGATATTATGGAGTTGGAAAAAGTGCAGAGGAGGGCAACCAAAATGATTAGGGGACTGGAACACCTTCCTTACCATCTGAGGCTGCAACGGTTGGGCCTCTTCACTCTTGAACGACGGCATCTAAGAGGTGACCTGATTGAAGTTTATAAAATCATGCATGGTATGGACAAAGTAGATAAGGAAAAACTGTTTTCTCTATCGCATAACACTAGAACTAGGGGGCACTCCATGAAACTTTTGGGTACTAGTTCTCAAACAAATAAGAGAAAGTACTTTTTCACCCAGAGGATTACTGGTCTATGGAACTCCCTGCCAGAAGAAGTGGTGACAGCTGTCAGTCTTGACAGCTTTAAGAAAGGATTAGACAAGTTCATGGAGGACAAGGGTATCAATGGATATAATTATGGATACCTAAGGACAACCTACGGGTTGGAGAGATAGGCAGGATATCTCTCAATGCCATTTCCAGGGAATCCTAAGCAGGTGAAGGCATCTCCTTGGGAATACCCTAAAGCAAATGGTGAGCCACTGTGTGAGACAGAATGCTGGACTGGATGGGCTGTGGCCTGTTCCAGCAAGGCTGTTCTTATGTTCTTATTATGTAACAGCTAGAGCACCAAGGGTGGCCCCCCTGATATACACACTAAGATGTAGGAGATATTTGGGAATGTAACCTTCCAATGAATTGTGCATTTCTGACTGTTTTCAGGTTGCGCTCCATTTCTCTGGGTTCAGTGTTTGCAGTTTAAATTATCCAGGGATCTAAACATAATCAATAAAAGATCTCTTGAAATACATATTTATTTATTTGGTGTGTTACCAGAGCTGGCCATTAGAGGCCACTGCCTGCAGTTTAATGTTTACATGTAACTGAGTCAGACTTTTTGGTGGCTCTCATGTAGACCAATGGAGGCATTTAAAAACCCCTCCCCTTGGGTATATGTGTTAAATACTGTATAGAGTTCACTGTTATATGAATTAGGTCTTGGAATGTATCCCCCACAGATGCTGGGGGTAACCTGTACAGAGATCTGCATTTTCTTTTTTTTTTGAAAAATAATAATAATAAGCTGCTTGCTTTGAATCCACTGATCCCAGTAGCTTGCCTGGATAAAGAAGGCAACATAAGATTGCTAGTGAAAAGAAGCAATCATTATGGGGACATCTACAGTAGATTTAAAGAATGCTGTGTATTGAAGGTTTATAGCAAAGTGTAAGAACATATTAGGTGGAATCCTGTTAAATTGCTCTGGGGAGGTGTTGGTGCTACAGATATTTTTGTCTCCCAACTCCCTCCAACCCTACCCAGCATATGGCCTATGAACAGGAATGGCAGGTGATGTAATCCAGAAAAGCTTGCATGGTGAGGATTTCCTGCAACTGTACAAAGGGACATAAAATCAGTTGCTTTCTGGGTTAAGGAACTATTTATTGGGGATAATGGCAACAGAGCAAGATGAGGGAAAGTAGATCTGTGCATTGGGAAAGTTCATCAAATCCATTTCTCAAGAATTACAGGGTTGGGAAGGGAAGGTGATTTTGCAGGTCTCATATCTGAGATCAAAATTCTCACCGGTTAGTACTTATTGGATTTGGTGAGTTTCTGAAGGTTGAATTGGACTTTTAGGAAGGAAAAGGAGGGAGATGAATTATCCCACCTATACATGAAATAATTGTAATCTGTCCAATTATTTCTCTTTCCAGATAATGCTTGTGGATGGATTCAAGGGCCAAAAGGTCCAAGATGTCAAGAAGACTATTCAGAGGATGATGGTAGACAATGTATGTAGTGGTTTGTATTGCTTTTTAAAGATTGTACAGTAAATTCCACTGCACAGGTCTGTTGGCTTCGGTCTACAAAACATTGCTTGGTATCTTGGAACAGAATCACAGCCATAGGAAACAGAGCAGCACTAAGTCAAGTGGTTTGGTTTTGATGTGAAAGAGGACTAATTGCATAGAACCCATCAAATGGAGATAATTGCTTTTGGAGAACTCTACGCTGTATCCTGGGCTTTGTGAAGTAATCTCATGAAATGTTTGCTAAAGACTAGGTTTGTGACCTTAGAAATACCATTTTAGGCATTCAGAAAGGGAAAAAAAGTGGCCCTATTGAAACTGATGGACTGTGGTAGGATTTTTGCTTTTTTCAGTTTCTGAGAGGGAATGGCAGTACAGTAATTGCTTTTGTATCCTTGCCAGTCAGGGGTGCCCAAACATTTTGGGCCACAGGCTGGTCACGTGGTTCAGAGAGCTGGTCCCTATAGCCCAGGGGCCGGATCCAGCCCCCAACGCCAATTTATCCATACCACGAAGCCCTTGTTGCTCCTGGAAGTGGAAGTAAAACGCACCCTTATGGGTGCGTTTTACTTCCTCTTCTGGGAGCAATGAGGGCTTCGCAGGCTGGATGAATTGGCATCGGGGGCTGGATTTGGCCCCCGGGCCATAGTTTGGGCACCCCTGGTGTAGTGGTTAATGTCATGTACATGCACATTTTGTTCACAAGAGGGCGCCTAAAGAACTGAGTATCAATTTTTTTTGTCTTGTGTGAAGCAGTTGTATGACCACCTGGGGAAGGGCAGGGAGTTTGATTTTAATACTAAGCACGGTGCTTTGCTACTCCAGTTTTGCTCATAAGGAGTCTTTGCTTTCACTTGGAACTGCTTCCAGCTACATCCTTCTTCATATTCTCTTTCTTCCAATCATCCTTTATTTTCCCAATGATAAATACCAACCACTCTGTCCCACCTTCCCATCTCCTTCCCTTCCAGCGCTGTTGATCACTCTGATAGGTAAAAGCAGAGTCTGTTAACTTGCAGGGTAGAAAAAGAAAAGCTTGATCAGTAATCAAAGCATTTTTAGAAAGAAAAGGTAAAGTGTGCCGGCTACTAAAGGGGCTTATGGTGTGAATATGCACAGCATGATACTTCAGAGGAAACAAGACTGCTTCTGCTAACGTGTATGATCTGACACTTCAGGTGTAAATAAGTGAGACCGTAGCTGCTGTTGCTGTCCACAATCTGGCATTGCTGTTTTCCTTGAAATATTGATTCAGGTTACAGATCCCTTTGAACACTGGATGATTTACAAGGGGACAGAGAAAAGTCAGTTCATCACAGGATGCTAAGAATTTCTTGGATGGAGAGGGTGGCCAACAAAAAAGGACTAAAGTGGATGAATAATGGCTAAGTACTATAACACAGGTTCTTTGGTGGCTTAGTGGTTAAGACCTGAGCTTGATGACTGGAAGGTCAGCAGGTCAGCAGTTCGAGACCCAAGTGCTGCCCATGAAGTGAGCTCCTGTCTGTTCCAGCTCCTGCCAACCTAGCAGTTTGAAAGCAAGAAATTACAATTACTGTAGATAAATAGGTACCACTATGGTGTGAAAGTCACAGTGTTCCGTGCACTCCAGCGTCTAGTCATGCCTGCCAAATGGCCATGGAAACATTTGCAGACACAGACAGCACAGGCTCATTGGCTGTAAACTGAGATGAACATCACCCTCTAGAGTCGGACACGACTAGCTTTCAAGCAAGGGCGACCTTTACCAACCTTGCTCTAACACACATAAAATAAAATTAGAATTCTTTAATTGTACAATGAAAAACAAAGTGCAGATTCTTATTGATGATTGGTCAAGCTAAAATAAATGGGAAAAGTTTAGCAGGAATGAGAAAAACACAGACTGAAGGACCTTGGGGCCTAGTTTGGATGCCATGCAAGACCACTGCTTAGAACTGACACATCCAAAGTTACTGTAGCTATGGTAACCTTCAGCTTCTGATAGGAGATGAACAATTGTGGGGGAAAAGAGTAGAGATTAAGGCTGAAATGTGGTTGTTCCCAACTTGATGTCCTCTAAAGGCTCTTGAAGCCATCTTCTAATTCTGGGAAGCATCATCTTATGAAAGCAGCCCTCAACTTTCTCCCCAGTACTATCAAAGTTAGGCCATATCTGTGCCTGAAGACGCTATTCAGAAAGGTAGCCCTCAGAATACTGTTCTCTGAGATCCTAGTCCTGTCCTGTCATGTTTATTTTTATTTTAAATTCAAATTTCTATGCCGCCCAATCAGGTAAACCCGACTGGGCGGCTCACAACAAGTTAAAACATACATAAAAAACAATAAAACCATTAAAACCCCAACATACCCACCCACCTACCCCATTCATCTTTTAAAACTACCCACGTTAAAACTGCCTGCATTGGTAATTAAAAGAAATGGGGGCTTATTTAATAAGCCAACAGGTGGGGACCATCCTTCCATCTGGGCCCCACACCTATCCCACCAACCAGGTTTTTAGGTCTTTTCTGAAAGGTAGAAGCTCCGTTTCCTCTTGTGATAGCTTCAGGCAAGGGGGATTTCCTGGTGCTTAAAATCTTTGAGTTTGTTCATATCAGTGTTGCACAATTAATGGTTTTTTTACCAGAACCAGGCTACTGCAATGACATTATTTTAGCCATTTATTATATCATCTTTTCCCCCTACAAACATTGGGGCATAAATTGCATGCACATGAATGTTGCATCAATTGAATTTCTGCACTTCCACAGAAAATTTGTCTTGTATCCTAGTATTCCCATTTTATTTGGTTGTTCTTTGATCTTTCCGTTTTGTTTCAAAGTTCAGCAATCATCCATTTGGCAAAAGAATGTTGTTTCCTGATACTGATCTTTTTATTTATTTATTTATTTTAAATTTAAATTCAGATTTCTATGTTGCCCAATCAGGTAAACCCGACTCAGGGCGGCTCAAAACAAGTTAAAACATACATAAAAACAATTAAACCATTAAAACCCCAACATACCCACCCACCTACCCCGTTCATATTTAAAAAACTACCCACATTAAAACTGCCTGCATTGAACAATTAAAAGAGATGGGGGCCTTATTTTATAAGCCAACAGGCGGGGATCTTGTTAATACTGTGTTTATCCATATCATTGGCAAAGCTAATCTCCACAGTAGATGCACAACTGGACATCTGAAGTGCCAGAAGTTCCCCATCTCAGACTTTAAGGAACAAGAATGCCCATACTGTAATGTCTTTTTACAGAGAGTTAGTTGGCTATGCTGGGTTTTTTAAACCAACTATTTTAACCATTGTACAATCTGAACATATGCAAACATACAAAGCACAGATTTTTATGGCGTTCAGTTGTATTCCTCAGATGTGTCATTAGCAAGGGGTGGGTCTTATCTTTGTGCTTCATCTGGAATCTGTAACCTTCAGTGAGCTGTATCATACAAGATAGGTGTCGACTTTGAGAAAGCAGTCTTTCTGGATTCGGAGAAATGGGTAGATCTGGAGAAAAAAGAATGGTTCATAAAATGGAATACAGGATATGTGCATAGCTAAAGATACTTCTATATTGTATTACATTTCTTTTCCGGTCCCAGAGTTGTAAAGCTACTTTTCTCCTTATTTAGGGTGAAGCAGTTATCTATATGGAGCCAGAGAAACAAGTCATCTCTAGATCTGCTGATGAATGTGTGGTGGCTCTTTGCGACCAGTGGTGAGTTGAAAATAAGAACATAATTGAATTAGTTATATTCTCCCCACCCATCTCTTCTTATAATTATGTTTGTCGTACTTCAGGTACTTGGATTATGGGGAAAAAACCTGGAAGCAACAGACACATGAATGCCTGAAAAACCTTGAGACGTAAGTTATAGCTGCCCAGAGTTGGTGTCGAGTTGGGCGGTAATAGAAATTTGGAAAATAAATAAACGTTGTGGGGATGGGGGAGAGCAGAGAAGCTGTTGGCTCACCTAGAGCTGGAAGGATGCTGCAAAGATGATTGTTCTGCTTTTTCCAGATTTTGTGAAGAGACAAGAAGAAACTTTGAAGCTACTCTGGATTGGTTACAAGAACATGCATGTTCAAGGACCTATGGATTAGGTAAGAAATGCTCTTGTTATTTAGTAATTTAAACTACTTTAGTGTATGACCTTTTAATCTTACTATTATTTTTACCATGTGTGCATATTATGGGATATTGTAGGCAAGAAAATGGATATTGCATATAATGATGGTGCTTCTCAGCTTTCCATTAGAAGCATCTGCTGGAAATTTTCATTAGTGGAAATTTAGAAGCATTTGGAGGGGTGTCTGTGTGATAATCTTATCAATATTTTTTCCTGACAAGCCTAAGCATGTTCTTTTTAGGTTTGCCATCTAATCAGCTTGCAGCAGGATTGATAACAGATTCTAATGGTCGTTTGCAGTAATGATTGCAAGTAGAAACAATTTGATGCTTCTGATTTATCTCAGTGTGAAACATAAAGTGTTCTATAACATGTTTTTTTTTAAATTGACAACAGTAGTTGGAGCAATTTGTTTCCCCCCTTCACTATGAATCTAAGACCTACGGCAGTTTAAGAGGAGAACACCGTAAAGGTGATAACCTACCACATAACTCAGTCTACCTTCAGCAGCCTGCACACTTTGGTGAAGCCCACACACCCTTGGTGTTGCTTCTGGGTACTTTTGAACCTGCTTTAGGCTAGAGAAACTGTGATAGGTCTCACCCACTGACTGGTTGTGCTTGCAAACCAGCCAGATCAGGTAGTACATGCAGTCCAAAATGACTTAAAGTAGCTAAGGTAGCTTAGGGTAGTGTTACCAAGACACCAGACCTTCTCCAATCACTTACTGTAGCTCTACTCTCATATCAAAACCCTTTCCCCCCACACTTAACCATCCTTCTGAAGGGTTTCATCCAATTACAGGAGAGCATACAATGCCCATCAAAACTGCAATGGAACCTTGAGATATGAATGGTTTGAGTTATGAAATTTTTGAGTTACGAATGAAAATCCAGAGAAAATAATCACTCGATTTATGGATTATTTTCAGAACAGATTAATTGGTTTTCAGTGCATTCCTATGGGAAACCGCATTTTGAATTACAATTTTTGGTTTTCAAAGCATTCCTATGGAAAATTGCATTCAATGCATTCCTACGGGAAATTCAAGTTAAGAATTTTTCGTAACATGAAATGTCCCGGGGAACACATTAAATCCATAACTCGAGGCACCATTGTTGTTCAGTTCCCACAGTTCTACAGCTTGTTATGGTTACAACAATGACTACAAGAACAATAACCACCCAGCACCTGCTTTGAAGGTCACATTCCTTCTCTGCCACTGGGAAGAATAAATCAGAAATCTACATTGCTCTTAAAATGCAAAGCAATCCCTCAGATGGATAAAAATTATATCTGAACTTTGGACCTGCCTTCTGTCCTTTTCTCCACCATTGCTGGAAGGCAGCCCCTGAGACCTTTTCCAGATTAGAGTTCAGCCCTCAATACTACTAAAGTTTCCTCAACCCAGACTAGAAAAGTAGAATACTGTACTGTACTGATATGTAATGAATCCTTTTTGTGTGTGGTCACCTTATAGGTACTCGTTTGCCCTGGGATGAGCAGTGGCTGATAGAATCTCTCTCCGATTCTACTATTTACATGGCTTACTATACTATTGCCCATCTTCTGCAGGGCAAGCTCCGTGGGGAAGGAGAGTCTCCCTTAGGGATTAGGTGAGAAGGAAAAGGGTGATGTGTGTGTTGTTTTGCAAGTGGTTAATGTTGTCCTTTGTGTAATGAAATTAAGGATGCATTCTTCTTGGTAGTACAGTTGCATTGTGTCAATTAACATTGCACAGCAGGTGGAGAGCCAGATGTATGTTGGATTTCCGTGGATGGGTGTTTTGCAGTGAAATTTTGAATCTGACCATGGCTGGAATGAAGAAAGTAACTGAAAGCAGTCACTAGGCTAATGCTTTCTTCTTACCGACTTCTCTGCCCTGAATAGTCAGGATCCTATCCTATAAATCATGGATTCTCAACTTGCGGCCCATGGGCTGGATGTTGCCCACGGCACAGTTTCACACCAGGGAGTGCCATGTGGTGGAGGAAGGGCAAAATGGCCATCTGGCCCCCAAAGCTGTCTGAGGGAGTGTGACCCGACCCCCGGCTTAAAAAAGGTTGAGAAATCCTGCTATAAATAAACAATTCATGAAGCCTCCTCTATACATTTGATTATCATTTTTGTCTTTATATTCCTAAGCTCTTACAAGCTTTTTAGATGAAAATCCTCTTTTCAAGGCCTTTTGCCTGACGGCAGAACCCCGACTCTCTTGTTCGGATAGTATTGCCATTCACAGACTTGAGCCAACTCTTGAAAATGAAGGGACGTTTTTACTTCAGCATGATGATTATAGCGTGAATTCATTATAGGCTATTAACCAGCAGCTGTTCTCATGCCCTATAATGTCTCTTTCCAGTGAATTGTGCTTGATGGCTGTTTGAAGTGCCTCTGGAGCATCTGCCTATAACTGCTGCCATCCATTGCATTTTGTGAGTTGATGAGGTGAAGGTAGAGCAGGCCTTCATTGAGTGAAGCTATAGATGGATGTTTTAGGGTTTTTAATAACATTCCAGTCTCAAGGTGAAGCCAAAAAGATTCGTTTGTGTTAAGCTTTTTTGCATATGGAGGATTTTCTTTTAACGGCAGTTGTGGTGTGGTCAAATATATTTCCTTGGAACTTTTAATTGAGCTGGCTAATGATTTTCTCTCTCTCACTCATTTGGTTGGAAGGGGGAGAAAGTAGACGGAAATGAAAATAATTTTATAGTGGAACCCTGAATAACGATGCATCCGAATAATGTCGAATCCGAATGACGTGTTATTTTTTGAAATGTCATGCCCCGAATAACGACATGACGTTGTTATTCAAATGGATCATATTTGGGTTCTCAGCCAGTGCGGGTGCCTCTCTGAGGCTCAGGGGACTGGGGAGTCAATCGGGGCTTTTTCCTCCTCCCCCCCCCCTTGCCTGGATGCTGCTGCAAGCCCAAAACTGCAGCCTACAAAGGAGTTTTCCCCACTGTTTTGCCTTCCAGCAGTCCAGGCAGGTGTGTGTGTGGGGGGGGGGTGTTTGGAAAAAGCCCCAATTGGCTCCCCCTAGGATCAGAGAGGCACCTAAAGCTCCTGTACAAGAAAATGGCCACCACATGCATTTATACTGGAAACTTTGGCTTTCTGAGAATTGAAGTCAAAAAAGCAAAATGGTCGGCACAACGCTGATCAGCTGTTTGTCGGGGCAGGCCAGGGAGAGATTTTTTTCCTCCACAACCAGCACAGGTAGGAGACCAGTCGTCCTTTTGGGGAGGTGGGCGGGCAAAGGCACCCTGGGTGCCTCTCTGATCCTAGGGGGAGCCGATTGGGGCTTTTTCCACCCACCCACCCACCACCACCTGTGCGGACTGCTGGAAGGCAAAACAGTAGGGAAAACTCCTTTGTTGGCTGCAGTTTTGGGCTTACAGCAGCGTCCAGGCGGGAGGGGGAGAATCAGAAAAAGCCCCATCTGCTACCCTGAGCCTCCTGGAGGTGGCAGGGGTGGTGGAGACCCCAAAATGGGCTACACAAAATTCTGCCTGAACAACAACGAAATCCGAATAACGAAGTGACTTGGGGAACCAAGTCTTGTTGTTCCACTGTATCTGGCAGCAGTGGTGCTCTTTACACTGCTGCTTCTCTAATCAACGCTGCTTAAAAAGTCTTTATGGAAACTGTTCTGGTGCATTTGATGTCTTCAGATGTGCTGCACATGTGAATGGAAGCCAAAACCTCAATTAACGTTGATACAAGCAACATGACAAAGGTTATGTATGCACCCAAATCAATCAGTCACCAATCCATTTCCTAAGTGAATCTTAGTTCTGATTTTACCACAGGATGCTTCTCCCACTGACATTAGACTTGCTCTTTGTGGTACCCAAACCATTGTAAAAATGGCTTAGGTGAAGGTAAAAGTAAAAGTCACCCTTGCTCAAAAGCCAGTGTATCTGACTCTAGGGTTCAGTGCTCATCTCTGTTTCAAAGCCGAAGAGCCAGCGCTGTCTGCTTCTGCAGACGTTTCCGTGGTCATGTGGCAGGCATGCCTAGACACCCGAGTGCATGGAACGCTGTTTACCTTCCCACCAAAGTGGTACCTTTTTATCTACTTGCAATGTCTTGCTTTTGAACTGCCAGGTTGGCAGGAGCTGGGACAAAGACGGGAGCTCATTCTGTTGTGCAGTACTTGGGTCTCGAACTGCTGCCCTCCCGCCTTCCAGTCAGCGTTTTAGCCACTTGAGCCGCTGCAGTCCTTTAAAAGTGGCTTAAACCACCCTCAATCAACCTAAATACAGAGGCTGAGCCAGTGTGTGCTTAGTAGCAGTAAAACCAATATCTGGCTGCAATTTTCTCTATTTTCTTCACTTAATTCTTTTTCCTCCCTCAATATATGCAGGGCAAATCAGCTGACCAAAGAGGTGTGGGACTACATCTTTTTTAAGACAGCTCCATTCCCTGCAACCAAAATCCCCAAAGAAAAGTTGGATAAGCTGAAACAGGAGTTTGAATTTTGGTATCCAGTGGATCTGCGTGCTTCTGGCAAAGACCTGGTTCCAAATCACTTGTCATACTTCCTTTATAACCATGTTGCCATGTGGCCAGATCAAAGGTTAGTCTGAAGAAGCATCAAATCTGTCAACTATGCTGTTTTCCCCCACAGCAAACCTGTCTTACCTTTAGCAGAAGCCTGAATGGGCAGGAGAGTGTGAAAACGAAATGCTTTTCTATACTGGAATAGACCCATGAGGTGCCCATGTGGTCACCAGTTCATTAAACAGCTGATACTCCATCTGAGTTGTGCTTGATTGTTTTATGGTTTTCCTGAAACTTCAGGTGAAGCTTTGGAAATGGCTTTCACCTCACTCTTGTTTGTGTTGAAAATGGTTGTGCATGCCACACTATGTTATTTACTGGTCACAGCTTTAAATATGTGCAAGGAGAGCCTGTCCAGACACAGTAAGAATGCATTTGTGTTTGTGTTGGGAGAGGACACTGAATTGGCAAGATATTCCCTTCCCCAGGTTCCCTCTAAATTTTACAAGTTTGATTTTTTTGCAAGTTCTGTTTGCCACGTCAGTCCCTGAGAGTGTTCACTAGTGTCATAGAAGCACTCTTCTGGTAAATCCAAAAGGACAAAGAGAGCAGCAGTGTGAAAAGGAGACCAATCTGTGGTGTGTGTAAATACTGTCCACATGTATGGGCCCCTGAAAACTCCAACATGGAGAGAGGCTCCATCCTCTCTTCATATGTTCAAATTAACCCTTTTCTGAATGCCTGACAAAGGCTCTTCCATTCCCCTCCCTGGCCTGCCTATGTAGCCAAATTACTTTGCCAGCCCAAAAATTATATAATTTTAACTAGTGGGGAAAATATCCCAGTCTGGCCAGGTTATGCAGCTATGGTACCGGTAATAGAATAGACCCTACTGCCAGTGACTCAACACCGAGTTTCAGGTGGAGGTTAACTAGCCTGACAACCCTGACGACTAATGTCCATGGGTGTCAAAGTCCACAGGGAAGGGTGATGGTCCCCAAGTGGATTAAATCCCACTTGAATCCATCTTGATGGAGGGCAGCAGCTTCATCAATACTGGCCTGGGGCCGATGAGGACTTTGCATGCCAAAAGGGCTCAGGACCAGAAAGTGACTTGCGGAACTGGATCCGTGGTACTGGGGTCATGCTGTGATGCCAAAGGTGGATGAAAGGCCACTGCATTATATTCTCAGGACAGTCTTCACGACTGATTGCCATGAGGACCACCTATATTCAGATTTGGATATGGCAGAACAAGAAGGGGAAAATATGCTCTTGCCCTCCCCACCTAGACCCTACTGCCAGTGACTCAACACTGAGTTTCAGGTCGAGGTTAACTAGCCTGACAACCCTGAGGACATTAGTAATTCAGATTTGGATACGGCAGAACAAGAAGGGGAAAATATGCTCTTGCCCTCCCCACCCATGCTTGATCAGGGTGTTGGCCAGAAGAAGGTCCTGCTCAACCCAAATAGCAGCTGGTTGAATTTGCCCTGTTATTAGAACTTGTGGGCAGGGGGTAGAGGACAGAATGCTGAATTAGTGTAGAATGAATTGAAGGGGAGGAGGAATGCATAATATTCCTTTATTTTAAAACATTTCACTTTCCTTCCTTCCTTTTGGCTGTGAGAGTAATGTTACCCCATTTCCACTTCCATCATCTGCCCCCCTCAGATGTTGTTACCTTCTGATATCTATCAGCCCTAGCAAACAGGCAGTAGAGAGATATGGTGGAAGTAGCTGTTTACTGGCATCCGAAAGGCTGAATTTCCCATTGTCCTTTATATGTATCTCTTTGAGAGGGTAGAGCCACGTTTTCTAGCAAATAGAGCTATTATATTTTGTGAGAATAGTAAAGGCTTGAACACTCAGGCAGCGGGTGGAATTTCTGTCGCCTAAGTAGAAGGTCTCAGTTGGCTACTCTGTAGGTGTAGTATAGGATGAGAGTGTTGTGATTTAAATATATAGGATCAAACTTCTGAGATCAGGTGTCCTGCCAACTAAAGTTAACCTTTCTAGCCTTCCTCTTCGGTTGGTTCTGTTCAAGTTGTATTCTCCTGACACAGATATAGGTTGTACAGTAATACCTCGGATAACATTTGCATCTGATAACACTAAAACCGCATAACGTTAAGCAATCTGGGAGGGAAATTGCATTACATAACATTAAAATCCTATGGGATAATGTTCGCTAAAGCCTGTGCCGGTTACAATGTATCTCTGGAGTTTTAACGTTATGCGATTCATCCCATAGGATTTTAACGTTATCTGATGCATGCATTGGATAATGCTAAAAATTGGATAATGCTAAGACTTGTGGAACCAAGTTTTAGCGTTATCCGTGGTATTACTGTAATTTGTTATTTGATTTTTCAATATAGCGTTGTTTTAGCAAAGATAAAGTATTTGTGCTTCAACACTTGTTGAGCTTTCTAAAAAGTTATGCTCCCACCTTTCTAAAAACTACCGTAAGTGATTTTGTTTAAAAGTACACAAGAATGAATACTTTCTTTGGTTCTTTCAAAACAGGGGAAAATGGCCTCAAGCAGTGAGAGCAAATGGGCATCTCCTCCTGAATTCAGAGAAGGTACATAATTTTATTTGGTTAATATTGCAACGTTATGATACGCGTCTGAAAGAACAGGTTCTGTTTCTATTTGAGAAGCCATGTAGTTGTCAGAGAACTACACAGTGTCTTTAGTATATTTGTTTAACAGATACTTTCCTGCTTTCCTCCATGCATGTTAGTCCAAGGAGAAACTGTGGTGCTTTGTCCAATAATTTCATAATTACTGGCTGTTCTCCTTAATGTTGAAATCTAATTTTTGACGAGTCTTTAAAGCAGGGTTTGTCAACCTTTTCAAGCCGAGGGCAAGGTCATGCTCCCTCAGAAAGCTTTGGGGGCTGGATGCCCATTTTGCCCTGCTTGCCACACATGGCACTTCCGGGTGTGGTGGAGGCAGTGGGGCGGTGGGGGGGGGACATGAAATGGTGTTGTGGGCTGCATCTGGCCCCCGGGCCGTAGGTTGAGAACTCCTGCTTTAAAGCATCATTTCCCTTGAAGCTGTTTTGTCTTTGCTTGGCATGAACAGCAAAAATATCTGTAGGGGGTTTGACGAACACAAAGTTCATAATGAATTTTTTCCGAACCTCATGCTGTAAAGAACCTTTAGCTGACATTTCTGCTCAAAGGATAAGATCTGTCTTTCAAAAGCAAACTGTGTAAATCTTGAGACTACATTATGGCAATGGTGCCTGCCCGGGGATAGCAACCTTTTGTGTTTTTGTCCTGTTGTTCTCCCTTACTTGGTATGTAAGATGTTCACTCAAACAGAATCACGTCATGGTTCTGATGTCTGCATGTGCTCAAGTAGTGACTTTCCCCACCCAACATCCATGGTGGATAGAACTCATTGATGATCAAAAGGAGTCTTTGTATGAACAAGGAGTTGAATTCAAAGGGATTGGCCGTCCTTTAGCTTTGCTCACTTGCCGTTTGCTAATTTTTCCTTTACTATAGATGTCTAAATCTACAGGCAACTTTCTCACTTTGAAAGAAGCTCTGCAGAAGTTTTCTGCTGATGGTAAGAATTAATCTGAACATTTTTGCTGTAAAGTATCTAGTAATATTTATGCATTTCTGGATAAGCTACAGAGTGGTCAAAGGAGCTGCCAGTTATCCTTAGGTTGCTTTGTGTGCCCTTGGGAATTAATTAAATTTGCTGTGGCCTTTAATGGGGTCTAAAAATGTTGAAATTTAGATAAAGCAAAACTTGCATCCAGTTGTAGTTTAGGGGAATGCAAAACTAATACTGTAGCAACGAAGGAAGGGTCTGAGTAGAAAGAGACTTACAGCCAAAGTCCTCATTAAAGTCCAGAATCTACATGTAAATGCCACTTGATCAATCTCAGGAGAGCTCAGACCAACCACATCAGCCTCTATAGCAGTGGCGGTGAACCTTTTAAAGACCGAGTGCCCAAACTCAGCATGTTGTCGTCTGCGCCGCAGAGGGGCGAGGCGAACTCTGTGCTAAGGGAAGGAGGAAGTGCTGCCATTGGGCTGCTGGGTAGAGGGGTGGGGGCAAAGTCTGTACTGGGGAGAGGGAGGAAGCACTCCCATTGGGCTGCTGGGCAGAGGGGTGGGGCGAACTCAGTGCTGGGACGACGGCACACATGCTCACAGAGAGGGCTCTGTGCCCCCTCAGGCATGTGTGCCATAGGTTCACCACCACTGCTCTATAGATTGCCATCCACCTTGCTGAGCAAACACTTTGCATCCAGGCATGGGGAAAGGGGTGTTTGTGTGTGACATTGTCTACCAGTCTATCCTCGTTCTAGAATGTTTTTCATTTTTCTTTTTAGTGTCTAAGTCTTCATTACACTTAGTATTGAGTGTGTGCATGAATGTGGAATGGATGACAACCTCTTTTGTGCAAGCTTTGATTGGCTAGGTCAAAGTAGCTCAAGGGGCTGTGCTTCTCTCTTCTGCCATCATTTTTATATTTACATAAATGCCTTTTGCTGGGTGTTTTTGGGTAGATTCATGAACAGTTGGGAACTGGGCATGAAATAGGGCACAAGGTTCTTTGGAGAGGAAGAAGGGAGCTGGTAGGAGCTTTTCTTACATAGTAAAGGTCTGCCATTTTCACTAGTTTGATGACACAGTGTAGCACCCTCCATCACCTGGCATAGCCTTTTGTTTTCCTTATTCACAGTAACTCATCCTGAAACATAAAAATGCCAGCATGAACCCAAGAACAAGCCAGTTCAAGTACTTCCAAACCAGCTAAGGGCAGTTGTCCAAATCTGTAAAGCAAATATTGGGTTACAAATTGGGTCATACACTACTCACACACCTACTTAGTGCTCTGTTTGCAATAAGATCAGGTGCGTGTGCTTGGATAACCAACAGTTTATTCTCTCTGTGAGAAAGGAGAATTCCAGCTGATGGGCTGTTTTTGGCTTGCATATGGAGAGAATGTAGTGCATATTGAAGCAAGGGACCTAAAACTGGATACTTCAAGGCCTTGTGAAAGAACATGGGAAACTCACCCTGCTTCCCCCCCCCCCCTCAAGATGGGAGTGGAGCATGTCTCTGGATTTCCCCCGAATTTTCTATCTAGGCCTTCATATCTTTACTTAGCAATGATGGCCAACCTTGACACTCCAGGTGTTCTTGGACTTCAGCTACCAGCAGCCCAAGTCCGCACTCCTGTGAATTTGTTCAAGAACATCTGGAGTGCCACAGTTCACCATCACAGACTTAGGGCTATGCACGAAGACTTTAAAATATTCGTCTTTGTTATTACTGTTAGCATACCACCCATTCTCTTATTTTGTGACCCAAAATTCCCATTACAAGTCGAGCCTTGAATTGGAAGTCAGGTTTTGCTCTCTTTATAGCTGAGGGCAAAGCTGCTACAGCTTTAAACATTAAAACCTGTTTCCCCTCTAGGCATGCGCCTGGCATTGGCTGATGCCGGTGATACAGTTGAAGACGCCAACTTTGTTGTATCCATGGCAGATGCTGGCATCCTCCGCCTGTACACTTTTGTGGAGTGGGTGAAGGAAATGCTGGCTAACTGGGACAGTCTGAGGAGCGGGCCCGCGACCACTTTCAATGACAAGGTCTTTATGAGGTATCAGGAGAAGGTGTAATCTTAAAAATGTTTTTTGTTTGTTTATTAAAAAGAAAACAGAAGATATCCATACTCTTTTAGGAACACATTTTGCTTTCACCACAACTGCTCATATCATGATATTTCTCCTTGATCCGATGTAACTCTAGGTTTTTCTCCTCTCCTTTCCTCTGCCCAGTGAAATGAATGCAGGCATAATGAAGACGGAACAAAATTATGAGAAGATGATGTTTAAGGAAGCTCTGAAGTCTGGCTTCTTTGAGTTTCAGGTAGGCTGCCAATGCTCCACCGTGCATGCTCTCAAAAATTCAGTTTTGCCTTCTACTCTAAAGGTGACTTTAAAATGATTAAAACTACCACAATAATGCAGTAAAAAAACCAGTTTCAAAACAGTAATAAGACAAAAATTATGCTGCCATTGTTGCTCTTCTTATTGAACTTCTTATCTCTATTTTCTGGGATAGAGATGTCAGCTAAGGTATCTGTCAGTCACACCTTGACTAGTAATGATTCAGAGTCAGAAGACTTCTAAAATGTGTGCCCTGCCGGATGAAGCATGTTTTTACTCTGTTCCTCTGCTGCTTTAGATCCTTTTAATTAGGGGATGTCAGGATTGCCCTTACACACAATTCGTCATTGAACTGTGGGCCATCCTGTAACAGTCTCTCTGCTTTCACTATATCAAGAAGCATACGCTTGACATGGTGCTTAACAGAATACGAATAAATTAATGTGTCTGCAACCAGTGGTCTGTGTTGAGATTACCTTTTCAGAGGACATTGCTTTTGGCCATCAGAGAATGATGGCTAGGGATGTGCAGATTTGTGTTTATGCGTATAAGCTGCCTGGGGAATTGAAGCCTGAAAACAGAAACCCCTCATTACAACCACTGATGGGCAGTGAATAATTGAAGAAAAATAATTAAAGAAAAAATATTGTTTGCCTCTGTCTCCCCTTCTGGCTTTTGCAAATTATTCTCTCCCCCCCCCAAAAAAAAAAAATAATAATAAAAAAATTAAAATGGGTAGAACAGAAAATTATTTCAACAGCCATTAAGAAGCAGAATATTCTACACAAGTCCATAAGGCCGTTATGGCCAACCTTGGCACTCCAGGTCTTCTTTGACTTCAATTACCAGAAGCCCAAGTCAGCACTCCTGCTGACCAGGGCTTCTGGGAATTGAAGTTCAAGAACAGCTGGAGTGCCAAGGTTTGCCATCACTGCCATAAGGGGACAGCAGCATTCTCAAATATCTACAGCAGCATGTGGCTTTGCTAAGGAATCAGTGGCTCTGATGTCTTTCCCCAGCTGCCTTTCATAAGTATGATTCTGCTGGATGAACCACGTGCATAATAATAGGTCATGTTTATTGCCTTTTTTTCTTGCTCACTTAATGGTAGCCTTTTATGTGGACCATTCAGAGTGATAGCACCTAATATACAGTTACAGTTATCTTTGACTTTTATGTCTGTGCTGATAGATGTCTCTTTTAAGGGCTACAATAATGCGGAGCTATATAATGCCCAACTGGCAAGATTTCATTTGGTTCTGATCCCAGTTGAGTTTTATTTATTTTTTTAAAAAATGACTCTTTTAATAATCCTTTATAGGATATAAGTAGTTTATGTTTTAAGGACAGATCAAAGGAAGGAAACTGTCTTTTGCACAGTATTTTTCACAATGCTTGTGCTGGCTCTCTTTTCAGGCTGCAAAAGACAAGTACCGTGAACTAGCGATAGAAGGAATGCACCGAGACCTAGTGCTCAAGTTTATTGAATCGCAAACACTTCTGTTAACTCCAGTTTGCCCTCATGTGTGTGAACACATCTGGGCATTGTTGGGCAAGGTACTATTGATTTTACTGTGTGTTTTGTCTTCTGGAGTGAGAACTTTGCATGTTGCCAAGACTTGAGCCAAGATCCTCTTAAGCCTTCCACTGAAAGGAAGGGTGCTACCGGCTTAGTGACATGGGGCCACACTTCTTGTGTAAGTGTTGCCATTGCACAAGTAGAGGATGGAGGTTGTGCAAGTAGAGGATGGAGTGTTGCTTTGCTTCTGGGTCCTCCCGTTTAGTAGAAGCCTGGTAAGATCTGGGGAACGGGCGGTGGTGGTGGGTGGTGGTGGTGGTGTAGAGCCCTCCTCCTCCTTTAATCACAGTTTTTATTGTCGACTCAAATTTGAAGCCTCACTCCATCATGAAAGCTTCCTGGCCGGTGCCTGGCCCTGTGGATGAAGTACTCCTCCGCTCGTCCCAGTACCTCACTGAGGTAGCCCACGATCTCCGTCTGCGCCTTAAGAACTACATGGCACCAGCAAAAGGGAAGGTAAGCCCTTCTGTCTGTGATGGTGAACCTTTTAGAGACTGAATGCCCAAAACCCAACCCACCTCTCCTTCCCTCCGCCTGCTACCCGACTCACCCTGCACCTTCTCTTGCCCTGCCTCCTCCTCCTGGGCGGGATTTCAGCCTATGGGGCATGCAGAGAGCCTCCCCTTTCGCCTCCCCATTGGCAGAGGGAGAAGGGTGAGTGGGGAAGTGGCGCTGCCATTGGCCCCAGTGGTGTGGGACCTGCTTGCATGCCCACAGAAAGGGCTCTGAGTGCCCTCTTTGGCATGCATGACATAGGTTTATTATCACTGCCTTATGTTGTCTCCTTCTCCCATCAAATGCTTTAAAGACACCTGTCTTCTAAGAGAGATTTTCCTTTAATGTTTCTTTTTTGTAGAAGGGCAGCAAAGGAGCACCCCAGAAGCCATCTCACTGTACCATTTATGTGGCCAAAAACTATCCACCATGGCAGCACATCACATTATCTGTTCTGCACAAGCATTATCAGGTGATCTTCCTCTCTGAATTCCTCTCTCTGCTCTTGATTGAGTTAGATTTTTATAGCTGTCCCTGGGATGAGATGATCTGCTCAGTGGTTTACATTCAAGTAAGAGCTAAATTAAAATCAGTTCAGCATCACAAGTAATTGTATGGAATAACACTGAATCGTTATAGGTGGTGAGAAAAAAGCAAAATTATAAGCTAATCCTCCTCTATGGCTTCTTTTTGCTCTATTTATCTTTCCTTGTCTTCTCATCCTTTCTGCCCCATCAGAAATGAAACTATCTTTGGCATCAGGTTCATTGACTCAAAAAGAAAATTTGTGTTTCCTGTACTTCAACAAAACTGTGCAGGTCTTTCAGTGTTTGATGATAATGTCCTTGTGAATGCATTATTAAATTTGCTGTATGATTTCATTCCTAATGACGTGTTGGAAATGGAGTATAGCCTCAGTTTATTATTAATGTTTTGTGCATACAAAGCTTAGTAAACTGTTTACTTCAGTTACCAGTTGGGCTGCAGAATTACTGGCTGTTGTCAGATTTGTGCAGTTTCCTTATTAGGCAAATTGTTTTATTTTTCACTCTAGTCTTTGATAGGTATGGTAATTCTTCAGCTTTGTAGGAAATGTATTGGCACACAGTACGGTCTTACGTCTTGTAAATAACAGAGTGCAAAGAAATCTGACTTTAAAAGCAGCAGTCCCTGGTTCTTAAGTTACAGGAACTGATCCTTTAATTTTTGTTAAACTGAAACATACCTGTCAAGTATCCTGGATTGGCTGGGATTTCCTGAGCACCGCTAACTACTTTCCTGCCACCAAACGCCACCATCCTGTAATTTGACAGTGGGGGAAAGTAGTTACTGCGCATCCTCTTCTGCGCAGAAGCCTTCTGTGCATGTGCAGATGCCTTCTACGCAGAATGCTTCTCCGCAGGTCCCGTATTGTCCGGAGCCGTGCTTGACAGGTATGCACTGAAACAATAGTGCCACTCAAGCAAAAGAGCTAGCTAGCTGAGTTGATTTGTGGACTTGCAAATTATTTTCTTACTGCAGCAGTAGTGTTAAATTAATTTCCTTTTAATTAGAAACAAGCATTTCTTTGTTAGTTGGTGCTCATTGACATTAATTAAGTATGAGGGGAGAGAGGGGGGTGGGATGCAAAATCCAACCTTGGCGCTCCTGCTGTTTAGGGCTTCTGGGAATTGAAGTCCAAGAACAGCAGGAGAGCACCAAGGTTGGCCACCCCTGAACTAAAATGAGGGATATATATGCTTACCTTTCAAACTAGAACTATCCATAGCTGTTAAGTTTGGGATTTGAAAATAAGGGAAATTTCCCAGACAAAATGGGAAACTTGACAGTTATGCTTATCCTGTGCAGCCCTCCAGTGGCGGCATTAGGGCATTGCTGTCTAATAAATACGGGAGGATGGCAGGAAAGAGGGTAAAATACGGGAGTTTCCCAGCCAATACGGGACACTTGACAGCTATGGAACTGTCATGTGGTGGTATAATTGCAACTTGTATCTGTTTTGTTACAGACCAATGGAGGACGGCTGCCAGACAACAAAATAATTGCCACTGAACTCAGTTCCTTACCAGAACTGAAGAAATACATGAAAAGGGTTATGCCTTTTGTTGCTATGATTAAGGTCAGCCTTTCTAAAATCTATTACTGCTCTTTGGGGGTGAAAGTTACATAAATTCCCATTGTACCTGCAGACCTTAGTCTAACATATAAAAACATGCTTGTAATGATACAAATGTTCCAAGTAAAATAGCATGAAGACATGACAGGATTCCGATATATGAAGTCATGTCTTCAATATGGGGGAGGGGGGAGAGGAGATAATGTCATTTAATTATTGTGTGTGCAGAAATGTAGGCTTAAGAATGTGATAATTGAAAGAATCTAGATGGGCTTTGAAGAATTACAGTTTGTAGGCTTTGTGACCATACCTTTGGGGATAATAAAATGCCTTCATTGATTGTGTGGAGGTGCCTGGCAGGCAATGGTCCATGGGGTCGCAAAGGGTCGGAATCGACTGTGCGACTGAACAACAAGGTCTAGAATGAGTAATATCTTAGAACATTGTGTAGCTAGGGATGCCATATTTCCCTCCCCCCAAAACGGGACAGGAGTAAAGGTTGTGCTTGCTCAAAAGCCAGACGTTTCCGACTCTAGGGTTCAGTGCTCATCTCTGTTTCAAAGCCAAAGAGCCAGCGCTGTCTGCTTCTGCAGACGTTTCGATGGTCATGTGGCAGGCATGACTAGATACCGCAGAATCCCCAACCAGCAGGGCATTACCCCTATCCTACCCTTCACACACACACATACACTCTCTCTCCCTCTCTCTCCCTCCCTCCCTCCCTCTCTCTCTTTGAGTTGGACTCACCTCCAAAACCCACACGAGGATCTCTTGGAAGAAAGTCTGGAACGGAAATGCAGCCCTTGGAATCTGCGTTTCCCTCTGGAAGGAGAAAAGGAAGGGACTTGTTTCGGAAGAGGTCTTTTGTTAAATGAATAGAGTCAGCATTGCTAGAGAGGAAGGAAACACTGTGGATAGGAAGCACTTCCCTTCCGCTCTAGGAATGCTGACTCTATGCATTCAACCCTTTGCTGTCTGAAGGAATTCTCCATAGCTTTGAACCGGGATTTTCACATGCTTTTACATGAACCTGATGGGACAGCTTGAATCCGTTAAAATAACGTAAAAATGGGACTTATGGCATCTCTATGTGTAGCTCAAGTCCTACTGCTCATAATACATTAGATCAATATTCTCCATGGTGTTGATTTTTCCCGTTTTCCTAGTTGAACCCACTTTCTTGTATTTTCAGCAGGAACATGTTTTAATTGTGGAAAAGATCAATTCATATTTGAAGTCATAAATTTTGAGGACTGTGACCCTGAGAATTTGAGCCAAAAGAGGAAATCATGTTGATGATTTCCTTTTATTTAGCTTGACTATATGGATTGAAAAATCCATTTCGCTGTTTTAGAGGTGATCTCCCTCTCCTCGCAGCTATAACAAGCACTTCTGAACCCAAAACTGGGGTCACAAAAGTGCACAGGCACTTCTTTCTGAAAAAAGAGGGAGCAATGTGTTTAATAATGTGCATAATGATTGAAGTGTGACTGTTTTATCCTTGTTCATTTTTAAAGTTTAAGTGAGATGAAGTACATTAGAAAGGTTAGTACGTTTTACCTAAGTAACAGATCAGAAATGATATCTGACCCAAGAGGTTTATACATAAAAAGCTTAAGAAGATCAGGAAAACAGTGAATATAACTATGTAGAGATGAACATTTTTTTTGGAAATTAAAGTTTATGCATATTGTATGAGCACAAATATATAACTTCTGCAATGAATGAAAATGAAATAATTCATCAGATAAATAAGAAATAAGCAAAAGCAGTCACAAATATAGCAAGTCTCGAATAGTTTTCCGTCGTTTTAAAATTTGTATGCAAATGCTTTGCCTCAAGTGCCAGTGCCAGCCACATTTCAACAAAACTGTCTTTCTCAGTGACACTAAGAGGTAAATCAGCAGCTTTCAGGTGGTGATTAAAAGTATTTTACCACATCAGACATAAGTTCAAGAAAATAATTCTTCAGTCATGGACTCTATCCTCCCACATTAGGAACCAAAATTCCAAAATACATGAGCTAAAACCTATAATGTTGCGAACGGGTACAGCTACAAAGACGGATGCTTTAAGGACAGAAAAATTGTCAATTTTAGCAGATGATACTTAAAATCTTATTTCAATGAATTAATTTAATTTCATTTAAATTAACTAAATTACATAGAACTGCTACTTACATCGTAGATAACACATTCAAAGCAACACTTATTCTGTAAAACATACGTATAGCTTGAAATATTATTGTGGTGCTCCACTAGTGCAGTGAAAATAACATCCCTGCCGGTAGCAAACTGCTGCTAGTTAAAGAGTCTCGGCTTCTATCTCAGGATGCATGCAACTTTGCACATACCCTGAAGTTGAAGCAGGGACTCCCTAAAGAGTGATAGGACATCCACACACCCTATCTTTCTTCTTGGACTGGCGAAGGTCTATAAGAAAATGTTGGTCATAGTGTGCTTATTGCTTTAGATGTAGATTATTAAACAACTGAAGGTGGAAAGATCTTTCAGAAGATAGTTTTGCTAGGGATGGGACTTGCATACGCGGACACACACAGGGGCCAGGTAAAATTATAGGACTGAATGCCCTCACACTGGCAAGGAGGTAGAGCAGCTGTCTTATGTCTCTGCTGACCCCATGCTGCTTCTCTGTTGAACAAGAAGGTGGTGGTGGTGGTGGTGGGTAACAGTCCACTGCAATTTATGAGCCAAGAGGCTTCCTGGCGACTCACAAAGGTGCATGGAGGCATCCCCTTTTCAAAATGTATCCCCCCCCCCAGCTGTGCAAATCTCAGGGACTTCTTCCTACTTGCACATTGCAGCAGGGTGGATTTCTTCTGCCTTGACAAAGAAACAGCATGGGAATGGCTGTTCGACCCCCACCCCACCCTGCCCCGGCTGATTAGATAGCTTTCATTCCTGTAATTTGGCATGGGTGTGTGTGGAGTATATTCCTGCTCACATATGAATAGAAGTCCTTAAAACATGAAAGATCAACCTTAAATGTTGCTTCTATATTAATTTGTGGATAATGAGTGCTAAATCTATATGAGTCTGTTAGACCAACGTTTCTCTAAAGCAGTGTAGGCAATAGAGGTCTTGCAGATCATATGGAATTTTACCATTGTTCTTGAATTACTGCTACTGCTAAACCAATTATTGTCCAATTAAATAGGAGGACTGTGGTTGCTTGGTGTTTAAGATGCTAAACTTATGGAGTGGAAGGTTGGCAGGTCAGTAGTTTGAGACCTGAGTGCTGCATGACGGAGTGAGCTTCCATCTCGGCCACAGCTTCTGCCAACCTAGCAGTTCAAAAGCAAGAAATTGCAGGTAGATAAATAAGTGCCGCTTTGGTGGGAAGGAAAGAGTGTTCTAAGATCTATTATTATTATTGTTGTTGTTTAGACTTCTATACCGCTTTCCTTCCCATAAAGGGAACTCGAAGCGGTTTACAACAATAATGCCAAACAATATAAAATATGATACAAATAATACGTCAGAATACAATACAATAATAAAGAAGCATGAAAAGTAAATTCAGTACAATAATCAATAGTCAATAATAAACATAATGTTAGAAAACAAAATCAGTATAATACAATAATAAACATCATAATGCAATATACAAATTTCAAAGCAATAAACAATACCCAATTCAAGATTAAACAGTACATATTTCAAAGCAGTACACAACACTATACAATAAATACATTACGAAGACTCAGTCCACTTCCCTTCATGCTAAAACAGCTGAGGGGGAGAAAGTCTGACAACAGTTCCTGATGCGAAGGCATCAACAGAGCTAGCGGAGAGTCCTTTGCCCCAGGTGTTTCTCGGCCCCTCTAGCCCGGCTGGCCAGAGGGTGGGCGGTGAAGGCCTCAGCGGAGCTAGCGGTGAGAGTCCTTTTAAACTCACCGTGCCTCGCCCCAGGTGTTTCTCGGCCCCTCTAGCCCGGCTGGCCAGAGGGTGGGCGGTGAAGGCCTCAGCGGAGCTAGCGGTGAGAGTCCTTTTAAACTCACCGTGCCTCGCCCCAGGTGTTTCTCGGCCCCTCTAGCCCGGCTGGCCAGAGGGTGGGCGGTGAAGGAATCTAGTCATGCCTGCTGGCTCTTTGGCTGTAAACGGAGATGAGCACCACACCCTAGAGTTGGATAGGCCTGGATTTTGAGCAAGGCGATCTTTACTTTTACTATTATAAATTGGACATAATATATTTACAATATATTATAATTTATTATAAATTATATTGTCCAGTTATTATAACCAATTATTATAAAGTGAGAAGAAAGCTGATTCTACATGAAAGCAAGATGCAGAGTTTTGTTTTATGTAAAAGGACACCCATTCCACATTCTGAATGCCGCGTCTCCTCCCCTTCGGCCACACCAAAGCTGGAGGAGGATTTAGGGCTACCAGGGTCCTGACTCCTGAGGCGGCTGAAGACGCTGAGCGCCACGTCTCCTCCCCTTTGGCCACACCAATGCCAGAGGGAGATGAATGGCTGCCAGGATCCTGAGGTGGCCAAAGACACTGGGCACCGCATCTCCTCCCCTTCGGCCACACCAACGCCAGAGGGGGATAAAGGACCGCTGGGGTCCCGAGGCAGCCAAAGACTCCGAGGGCTGTGTCTCCTCCCTTTTGGCCACACCAATGTTGGAGGAGGATAAAGGGCTGCCAGGGTCTCGAGGTGGCCGAAGACACCATCGAAGTTGTTGAGCCAGGACTCAGTCAAGGACGTTGAACCTTGGGCTCTGCTGAGGACGTTGATCCCCGGGCTCCGTTGAAGACGTTGATCCCCGGGCTCTGTCAAGGATGTTGATCCCCGGGCTCCGTTGAGGACGTTGAGCTCTGGGCTCCGTCAAGGATGCTGAGCTCCGGGCTCCGTCAAGGATGCTGAGCCCCGGGCTCCGTCAAGGACGTTGAGCCCCGGGCCCCGACCCCGGGGCCTCACTAATTTCCAGCTGCAGTGCTGACAGAGGACAATGTATTTTATTGTTTGAATTTATATTTTGTGACGTTTTGTGATACTTTGTCAGTTGCCCTGAGTCGCTCTGCGAGTAGGGTGTCATACAAGTGGCAATGGTCACAGCAGGAGACCAGATGCCCTTTGCGGGGTGCTCACCCAAAAAAACAAAAAACGTGAAAACTACAACTCCCAGAGTGCCTTGAGACGGACAAAACATTCAAAAAGAAAAAAATGTTGAAAGCGGCAATGCGCGAGACGTGTGGGGGAACGCTCACCAAAGGCACACCATCGCAAACAGAACACTACAACTCCCATAGTGCCTTGAGAATAACAAGAGGTTAAAAAAAAACCAAAGTGACAACGCATGAGATGCACATGCGCACGCTCATCAAAGGTGCACCATCACTAACAAAGTCAAATGCAAGCAAAGACAAACCACCACATGGCGCCAAAACAAGAACCCCGCAACCCACGGAACACCAACGGCCAAAAACTACAGCGATGGCCATGCAAGCATTGCAGACACACATCAGCAAACTACGAGAGGCCCATGGCCAAAACAAACAAATTTTCACCGAAGCCGCCGGTGAATGTGACCACCGAATGCAAAATACGTGAATTACCACGTGGCCAGAAATTTCTTGCTTTCAAACTGCAAGGTTGACAGGACCTGGGACAAAGACAGGAGCTCATACTGTCCTGCAGACCTTCCGACTCCCACTCAGCATCTTAGCCACTGGAGCCATTACAGTCCCCAAAAAATATTAGCATTTGAAAAAAAGAATGAACAGAACAGAACATTAAAAAAAAACCTTCAGGATTCAGTGTTCATCTCTGTTTCAAAGCTGAAGAGCCAGCACTGTCTACTTCTGCAGACGTTTCTGTTCTCATGTGGCAGGCA
Organism: Bradypodion pumilum; assembly: GCA_035047305.1. Classification (NCBI taxonomy): domain Eukaryota; kingdom Metazoa; phylum Chordata; class Lepidosauria; order Squamata; family Chamaeleonidae; genus Bradypodion; species Bradypodion pumilum. The sequence goes on from JAWDJD010000002.1 coordinate 330,499,637, forward strand.
TGACTAGACATTGGAGCGCACGGAACTCTGTTTCCTACAAACCAAATCGGTCCCTATTAATCTACTTGCTATTTCTTGCTTATGTACTACTAGGTTGACAGGAGCTGGGACAAAGACGGGCGCTCATACCGTCCTGTAGTACTCAGGAATCGAACTGCAGACCTTCCGCCTCCCAGTCAGCATCTTAGCCACTGGAGCCATTACAGTCCCCCAAAAAATAGCATTTGAAAAAAATGAATGAACAGAACAGAACATTTTTTTAAAAAAAAGCAAAGCACAGACTTACATAAAACATAAAGCACATGCATCCATGAATCAAAAATACAAACCCCATCACCCACATCATTGTGATTTCAATTTAATAATGCAACATGTTAATATAGAAAATGCAAAAAACCTCACCATGACTTATAAAACATAATAATTAACAACATCCCCTTCGGAATACACACACACACACACACACACACACACACACACACACACACGAAAACTATAATATCTGTGCACAAAGAAAAACAAAAAAATGCAGAAAAGCCACACACACTTGCAAAAAAACATTCAAAGCAACACAGACAAGGATTGACGTGGCCATGTATCAGGGGGGTATGTATCATAGGGGCAAGACAACACACATAAAAACAAAGGCCGGGCAGTCAGCTAATAAATAAATAAATATCGGAAATGGACTTCTATTCCCTTCCATTTTTTGAAAAACCAAATATAGTAGAACCCCGTATAATGAAAATAATTGGTTCCACTAGGCACTTCGTTATACAATTTTTTCGTTCTATGATGCATGCATCGTAGAACGAAAATCCCTATGGGAAAAATCGTACAACAAAAATCTCTGAGATGCATTGTAGAATGAAAAGTTTTTCATTGTACGATTCCCATAGGGATGCATTGCATCATACAGTGATTTTTTAAAAAAACAAACAAACCCTGGTGCATTGTACAACCAAAATTGTTGTACGATGCACCGTTCCCCATCCTCCAATTTCCTTTGTTGTATGATTATTATTATTTTGCTGTATGATACATTCGTTATATGGGGTTCTACTGTAAATCCCACATAAGATCTGGGGGGTGGGGTTGGGAATGTAACTGGGGCTGCATTGTGGTGGCCAGAAATCAGCCTCAGCTCCAACCCATTCCTGCTTTGGAGGGGAGTAATAAAAAAGAAGACAGAAAGTAGACTGTGCTGTGAACTTCAAAAAGTGAGTAGGAAGGCAGTTATTTTGGCCACAGAACATGATGGTTATGTTTGTTTGAGAAAGCAGTAAGTTCTGCCACTCTACATAAATCCCAACACACAGTTCTGACTCTTCTTAACTCATCTCTAGTAGAAGTGCCTTTTTCTGCAAAGCTTGTACAGTGACAGAAGGGTAAGACAGCTGTTACTTCATCTTAGGGTCTGTTTTCTTAAGCCAAAGTCATCGATTTCCAAAACACTGTTATGGTTCACCTAAATTGCTGGCTCATTGCAACCACCACCCATCCCATGCCAAATGCAGTGGTGGCAGCGAGAAGCAAATTAGACACCCTTGATGCAGCAGGAAGGGAATGTCTCAGTTCTTTCTCCTATTGTACCTTCCTAGAACTTTGTAAGAGGTACAATCTTTTGACAAAGTAGCCGTGATGCCTTTTCATCTTATTTCCCTTGGTGTCTTTTGTTGCTTCCTGATCTTTACACCTCAGATGTCCATCAGGTTGTTACTCCATGTGCATGGTGAATTGGAGGAAGGAAGCAACTTTCTAAAAGCCATAGAGATCTGAATCGCCTGTTACTTGAGCCAGTTGCTAAAAGCTGCCAACGCCAATTGAAATTCACTTGTGCCTATTTGTTAGGTCAAAGAAGACTTTAGCATAGCAAAAACATCATCTGCCTTGCAAAGAAAAATAAACCACAAGTCCAAGCATTCTTGCATATGGAAGAGGCAGCCCACAACACGGGAAATGTCTGGTCTTAGGTCTTGAGTGTATTTGTTGGCTTGGCAATCCCTAGTAGGGAAGTGAACTAGCTAGTCATTTGGAAGTAATGCAGCGGTTAAACTGCTGTACTGCAGCCAAAACTGCTGACTTTGTGAGTTTGATATTGACTAGGATCAAGGTTGACTCAGCCTTCCATCCTTCTGATGTCGGTAAAATGAATCCCCAACATGTTGTGGGAAAATTGCTATAATTACCTAGTTAACTGCCCAGAGAGTGCACTGAGCGCTATGAGGTGGTATAGATGTATGATTGCTATTCACACTTGAAGATGCCTTCAGATATTGCCTGTTTTGTAGCTTAAAGTAGTCTGCTTGTTTCAGGATTCCTTGGTTAGTGCAGATCTTTCTTTCTTACCACATGGGAAGTATGTTGTATTGGTCTGTGCTTCACAATCTTTATCATATGGCCAGGTTAAAAAATAAGAGTGTAACAATAGAATAATAAGTATAGAAGTCTTGACTCAGCTGATGAACCTCAGATGGATGATCTTTTTTTGTGTGTTATAAAACAAGCAAAGATCAGCAGTGCATGTAACTCAGTCTGCAGAGATAATAATAGCCTCCCAATTGTCAAATAGGTTTGGCTACCTTCAAAGTTTAGGGGCCATACCAGCTCTCCCCAGGGGCTGCGGGGATTACCTTTGCCCTGCTCTATTAATTTCAGACACTTCCAGTTTTCGGGAGAAAGGCCAGTAGGTTAAAACGACACAGACACCCAAAATAATCCCAAATTGCTAGGTAGCTCCTGATACTACTTGGGCTTTGTCCAAAGGGGTTGAAAAAAAATCTGATTATGATTGGTGTCAATAAGATCATGATAGAGCTGTTGCAGAGAGTACCTTATCAGGCAGTATCTCACTGGATTCATAGATCCAGGGCTAGAACCTGAGCAGTTGGGGTTCCAAAACTTTGATCCAAACATCTGTTGGACTATGTATACCTTTGATGATGAGGGTAATAATAATTGGGGCATGATTCCCAAAAGTTTGGGAACAGCTGACCTAAAGCTAGCTCAGCCATACTGTTCAGTTTGTATAATAATGACCAAAATTAAAACTTAACGTTTTTCTTACTTTTGGCATAACAGGAAAATTTGGAGAAGAAAGGGCCGCGTGTTCTTGATCTGGAGCTGGAGTTTGATGAACAGGTTGTCCTGAGGGAGAACATCGTGTACCTGACAAATTCCTTGGAGGTGAGGATTTCTTAATAATAATTGCATGCTATCAAGTAAATTCTGACTCACCGTGACCCATTTCAGGGAGTGTTCTGGAACTGGGCAGCTTAACCATGATTGCTTAGGCTGGCTCTTCTCCTGGGAGATAGAATGGTGAACTCTCAATCTTTAGCTCTACATTTCTTAAGCATCACAAATTGTTCATTGAACACAGTGCTGCCTTTATATATGTTTTTGGTGGCTTAGGTTTTGCTCACATATGTTTCGTATGTTTCAAGTGTTAAAGCTTGTAGGGATTGGGGTCAAGCTGTGTGTGTGCGTGTGCATGCGCCTGCACACATACATATCCATGCAGGGATTTCTGATAGAATGCATGTTGGCAACTGCTTTGCATATCTGAACCACAAGAATCCAATCCTCTTTACGCTCTCAATGTTGGAATGTTCTCAGAATATTCTTACTCACAATTGGATTTCTGTAACGAGTATCATTGGCCTTCCACAAGAAAGGTGACATTCGTCACATGCAGTTGAATGTTTTGTATCCTCTGCCGCTGATTATTTCATTGTTTCTCATGCTGTCCTTCCAAGGTCAAAAGATAGTTTCATGATTTTAGTGAAGTATGCATTCACAATCCCTTCTCCAGATCAGAGAGTATTCTCCAGATGTAACAATCGTGGCCCACAGGTCAGAACTGTCAGCTGCTTGGAAAGATGTTTAGGTCCACAGAATAGGTAGAATGGGTTGTTTCAAGCGCATTTGACGTTCTCTCTACTGCCAGAATCCTCAACGGCTGCAACAAGGAAAATATCAATTTGCCTCAAAATAATTAATCATTTATTTAACAATCACCTGTAGAGCTGTTTTATTATTTTCCCCCTGCACTTCTGATGTTTGGGGGAATTTCCCCTCTCATTTTCCAAAGCTGGAACGTATTGAGTTGAAGTTTGCTTCAGAAGGAGATGAGAAGATCAGAGAAGATTGCTGTCCAGGAAAACCCTTCTGCGTATTCAGAGTAGAAGTAAGTTTCTAAGTCTGCTGTTTGAATCACTTTCTTATTTTGCTTCAACAAGGGCATTACTTTGTTATTTCCTGACTCAGTGGAAGCCATTGAGTTATGTGAGAGGAAGGAGTTTCACTTAGGAATATTATGGAACTCCCTGGTCTCTGGTTAATTACATTCACCCTTGATCTCTTTGTCTATGATGTCTCAGATTGTAGCAGGTTATGTTTCCCCATAGAATGTATTCAAGCCCAGTTGAGCGAGTTCCTATCTGGTCAGGCCTATCTCTGGATCTTAGTATCTTTCTCACCATTCTTGATGTGGAATAGGATGGTAAGAGTGGCATTCCCATCATTTTGCTGAGAAAGAGTGTGTGGTAGGAGGGAGGGAAAGAAGTTGTGCATTGGAGGGACTGGCCAGGACGGGTAGGCACTAAAACGTTGATAATGATAAACTGGATTTTGTTCTCCCTGCAGCATTGCCTCTATGAGGTTTTTACTCTCCCTCCCTTCCAAGCAAATGGAAGAGTAGCAATTCTGCAGATGCTCTGTTGTCTCATCCAGACTTGGCATCTCTTGTCACAGGTCATCACAGGGTTCAGTTTCTTGGTGCAGGGTTAGAGATGGTACGCTGGGATCTGATTTCCAAATATATGTAGTGGCATATATTTGCCTTGAAATCTTTAACGTGCAGAGAGATCTTCATTCTTTTGATTTTTTCCGCTGTGTGATCATTTTTGGCATAGTGCTTTTCGTGTAGTTGCCAAATTGTTAAGCATCTTGAATTTATAGGTTAGATTGGCTGATAGGTAAGATTTATTGGCAAATTTATTTATTAGTAATAGCATTTGCTGCAGCCCTGAGAAAAAATAACTGTTAAAGCTCAAAACTAACGAACGTCTCTCCACAAAATCATGTATACGCTAGTGCATGGAGATAAAGATAATGTGTTGAGGTTACATGTCACAGGTAATGTGGTGGTTAGACAGCCAGACTAGGGAGACCAAAATTCAGAGTCTTGCTGAGATGCAAAACTCACCAGGGATACTCAGCCTCTTTTAGAAGCTAAGTTGTAGCATTGAGAGGGAGAATGATTATCCTCTAGATCAGGAGTTTGCAACCTACAGCCCGTGGGCCAGATCCGGCCCATGGTGCCAAATAATCCGGCCCCTAACCTCATTCCAGCCAACCCTGCAGCAGCTACTGGAATCAGACGTGGACCTATTTACGGCCGCATAAACGTGTTTACGACAACTGTAAATTAGTCTGCGGCTATCGTAAATGCGTTTACAACAGCCGTGGACGTGTTTTATGGCATCGGTCCAGCCTGCTCAGCTTTCTGAGGGGCTGTGGTCCAGCCCACGGCCGAAAAATGTTCAGGACCCCTGCTTTAGATACTCCCATTATGGTTCTTCTGTGGCTATTCTGACTGTGACTGATAGGTACAATTCAACAAAATCTAGAGGAATGAACCTTCCTCCTTCCTGGCCTTACCTAGTTTCCTACACAAGATTTTCATGATGTTAACTCAGTCGGGGAGGATCATATGTCTTCCACTCTGCTCCTCAGAGAATGGGTGGATCAGAACTGAATATTTATTGTTATGAGCTGCCCAGAGTGCTGCTTTCACAAATTGTGTGTGATACAAGTAAAATATGCATGCATGCACACATAGACACAGACACATACAGAGAGAAGTACTTAATATCATAAAGCCAGCTGTATACTGTCATATCATAGGGTCTGATTCTTGATCATTGCCCCAAGAGTCCTACAGAACTTTATAGACCTTGGGGGTGGAATCAAAAGCATGAGCTTATCACAGGTGGCATTTATCCCAATAAGGGGTTAAATCCAGTATTAAACCAGATAATAATTCTCAATTATATCAAAATGGTATCTGGTATCAAGGTAAAAGTCCTTTGATTTTTAATAATTCCAAGCAATATCAGTTTATCTATTTCAACAGGCTTTATTTATCTACATTGTTTTTGTTGTTGTTAAGTGCCCTCAAGTCATCCCTATGAATGAAAGTTCTCCAAAATGTCTTTTCCTTAAGAGCCATATTTACCTCTTGCAAACTTTAACCTGTAGCTTCATAGCATTCTTTGACAAAGCCCTTTTGTATGGGTGGAAGCAGGCCGTACTGACAGATTGGTTCTAGAGCAGATGGCCATGAATTAGTGGAATCTTCATTGAGTTTGGAGACAGCATTTTTTTAATTAAAATTCATTTTGACCTATTTCTTGTCTTCTTCTTTTTTTTTTTGCAGCCCAGTGTATCTGTCTTTCTGGTAAATCCTCAACCTGCAAATGGCCACTTCTCTACAAAAATTGAGATTAGGGAAGGAGATGGGCGAGATGCAGTAATCAGGCGTTTAATGAAGATGGACAGAGGAATCAAAGGTAAATTTTAGGTTTGGAATCAGATGTCCACTCTAACTCAACTAATTAACATCTAATGTACTAGAAAACGTGTTGTTTCCATTGCATCATTAGGAATGTGCTTCCTCACCCAACAGTATCCTGCTCATTCCCCCTAAAACTAACTTCAGAATACTGATTATAATAGGAAGAGTTTTGTTGTCTGACACTAGGGCCTCCATTAAGGCCCTAATCAGTGGTCTTTAAACATTGTTTTGAACTTCAAAAGAGCAAGCATGACCAATGGTTAGAAATTCTAGGAGCTGAAGTCCTAAACATTAAGAAGGCCAAGGTTTGGGCACCACAAGCCTCGAGCACTGGTAGTATGCCAAGCCCTTTAGGATGCAGTTGGAGCCCTAGCCTCTTCAGGGAGGCTTTTAGTAACAATATGTGAATAGGTGTTTGTTTTTAAGCTGAGTTCTTCTTCCGTGTCTAGGTCAGGTGTAAGGAAGTATGGAATGAATTCACCAAAAGGTGGATTTATTTTGGCAGTTTCACTTCATTCCGTAGTTCCTTACACCTGACCTAGTGTGAGAAAGATTAGCTGGCAACACAAGATTGCTATTGCCCAGGGTATGCCCGATCGTGGTTCAGAAATACAGTGGTACCTTGCTTAAAGAGCATAATGCATTCCACAGGATTGCTCTTTAAGCGAGTTGCTCTTTAAGCGAAACAGTTGGAAAAAGCACCACCACTGCCATTGTAAGTGACTGATTGTGACTTCTGGCGGAGGGGATTGCAAACCCCAATTTAGTTGTTATGTGAGTGTTTGGTTGTTTTTAGTTGTTAAGCGGGGACGACCATTCAGAGAAAATTCTGCTCTTTAAGCGAGTTAGTCTCTAAGCGAGGTGCTCTTTATGCGAGGTTTTACTTACCACAATCTTCGAGGAGGCTCTTTCTGTGTACCCTTTTAGCTGAGTAAGATTGCTTTTAACCTTTTAGATGTTTTAAACCCTTAATGCAGGAGTTCGTATTGTTTTCCCGCCATGGGCCGGACATGGCCCTGACATGCAGCTGTGGGGGCTGGAGGTGGATTGTCCCCAGTGCTTACGTTTTTATCAGTGTCAGCGGCGATTGCGTTGGTGTTGGAAGCATTTTGCACAGTCTCCACTGCTTCTTCTGGCAGCGGGAAACTTTGGGGAGCATAATCGCTCCGTTTTGGGGTCTTTCCATTGCTCCTCCGCGTCACTTCAGCAGGGAAAGTGTGCCATTCTAGTACTTCCTGGTTCCACGCCGGGCACCCAGGCAATGACACCATCACTTGGGCACCTGGCATGGAACTAGGAAGTCCCAGAACGGTGCGCTTTCCCTGCGAAGCACCACAGAGGAGTGTCAGAAAGACTAAAAAATGGACGCCGATGCAATCGCTGCCACCACTGCAGTAAGTGACGTATCGTGACTTCAGGCGGTAGGGACGGGGCAGGGGCAATCATAGAGATGCCCAGGTGACCACCGTGGGCTGGATTAATTATATGTGTGGGACAGATTAGGCCCACAGGCCAGGGGTTGCGAATGTGTTAAGCCTGACTTTCACATGGTGACTGTACTCAGCTCAGAGTCTTGAAATTAGAGATTTGAAATTTGCTACCCTTACTGGTACCTGCCTGCTTCTGCCAGACTCAATCCTTCAATTTAAATGGGAGAGATACATTAATTCAATGCTTCGTAACCCCGGTCCTTTGGTCCTAATCTGGCCCATGCATCTCATGCAAACCAGGCACTGCTGGAAGCTCCTTCCACCACCTGACGTCCCAATACGTCACTTACCGTGGCAGCATTGCCGGTACCAATCACACCCTTTATTTGGCTGTTTGCACAGCTTCTGCCGCTTCCCACAGCGGTGAGATGCTTTTCGTAGCAAAACCACTCTGTTTGGGGATTTTTTCTCCACTTCCCTCTTCCATTTCAACAGCTTAAGCGTGGTGCTTTGTTCACTTCCGGTGCTGGTCGGAGCCTGCGTCAGTGCCTGGGTTCACACCATCGAACCACTCAGGCACTGATGTAAGCCCCGCCTGGCCCCAGAAGTCCAAAACCGCTGCGCTGAAATGGAGCTGGGAAGCAGAGAAAAAAATCCCCGAATGGAGCGTTTTTTCCGAAAACCATCCTGCCGCTGTATGAAGTGGCGGACGCTGTGCAAACAGCCAAATAAAGGGTGTGATTGGTGGCACCGCTGATGATGACAAAAACATAAGCAGTGGGTGCCAGCACGCCTCCGGCCCCTGGCGGTAAGTGTCGGGGGCAGGTCAGGCCCCTGGCAGAAAAATGTTGCGAAAGCCTGCATTAATTCATTAGGCATGCCAGGAGCTCTCCCCCAAGAAACCCCATACTTTCCTAATGCATGAACTGCATTTGTTCCAAAGTCTTAAATTTCTGACTACACAGTATTGCAGGTGATGAGTATTAGCTCCATTTCTCTGAAAGCACTCAGGGTTTCCCTGGCAGCAATGATTGGCAGCATAAAGGCATTAAAGCAAATGCACTGGAGAGGTAGATCTGAGAGTCTGGACTGATGTGAAGAGTAGCCTTTTCTATTTTGCAATACGGAATTAAAGTTAGTTTTAACAAATTGTGTCTTGTCAATGAAGGCTAAAATCTGATTTGTAATCTTAGACTGTTATAGAACTCGTTTCTGTTTTTAAAGATCCACTGTGCTTCCGAGCCTGCACATGGGCTAAAATCTCTCAGCTTTTCTCGGTCTGGAGATTGCTTTGTCACCTTTCTCTATTTGCAGTGTAACCTTTCCCCAATTCTAAATCATAGATTGCAGATTGTCTGTTTAAAATACAGATTGAAAAAGTTTATTGCAGAAGTTAAAAATATGCTGGCCCCACCCCATTGCTGATTTCATTTTAGCTGTCAAATACTGCTGCTCCAGATGTGATTCATACAGTAAAACCCCTACTTATGAAAAAAAGTCTGTTCCATAGGCTTTTGCTTAAATCGGTTTTTCTGTAACTTGAAGCAAACCCATAGGAAAAATTAGTTTTTATGTAACTTGAAGCAAACCCATAGGAAAAAGAATATTTATGTAACTCGAAGCAAACCCATAGGAAATCATGTAAATCGGGACATGGTTTTAGCACAAAATCATTATATAAGTTGAATTTTATGTAACTCGAGGCATATGTAAGTCAGGGCTTTACTGTACATTGTTTTTCAGAGGGTCTAAGGCAGTTTCCCAACCTCACAGATCAGCCATTGTACTGACTTGGGCTTCTGGGAATTGAAGTCCCCCTGTCAGGGCCGCACTTTGGGAACCACTGGTCTAAGGCTTTGGCAAACCTCTGGGACAAAGAGGTCTAGGAAGCACACTAATGGTCTTGGTTTGCATTGCTTTTGTTAAATTGGACTATTCACTACCTTTGATGGCTGCCAGCTAGGATAACCTTAAAAGAGGGTTGGGTAAATTCCTTGAAATAAAGCAATCAGTGGCTGGTAGGGAGAATGGCTCTATCTCATGGCTAGTGAGTGTCAGAAATATTCCTTTGTATGTCAGGCACTGGAATAAAGTGAGATTTAGGCACCAACCCTGTTGCTCATCTCTACCTGCACAACAGGGTGACATCATTGTCAACAGCGGTTTGCTGCTATTAGGCATCTTTTTTAAAAAAAAAATTAGAGTGCTTATGATTAACATTCAATGAGATTAAATTGTGGGCACACCAAAATTGAAACAGGAAGTCATCAGTCATTGACTACTGACAAGGGCATCATTTCCATTGCATGGGCAGATCTTTCCCAACAAGATTTTGGCCAGAAGGTACAGCTGGCCTCTTGTCTTATGCGTGGAATTCCCATAATGCGGCTGATTGGCTGCTGTTTGAATAGGAATGTAGGGTTAGGTAGGTCTTTAGCCTGCCTGTTAATGGTTATTCTTATTTCCCTCTGTGTGTGCAGCATTTAAAATATGATCACCACTGTAGGGCAGTGGTGGTGAACCTATGACATGGGTGCCAGAAGGGACACATGTTGGCACATGTGCTGTCACCCCAGCACAGAGTTGGCCCTGCCCCTCTGCCCAGCAGCCCAATGGGAGCACTTCCTCCCTCCCCCCAGCACAGAGTTCATCTCGCCCCTCTGTTTGGACACTCGGTATCTAAAAGGTTCGCCTACCCAGCTGTAGGGCTTACCAGTCGGCTTCCCTGATCCGGGCTTAACTGTTCCTCCCTCTGCATTTCCAACCTTCAAAGGGAAAGGTAGAGGGAGCTAGATAAATAATACTTTTGCATCCTATTCCTTCCCAGCATCCCAGATCCTCTAGTCTGCTCCCTTCCTTAGCAAAGCAAATTGCTACTACAAGTAATCACTTTTCTAATAAGGCTGCAATATCCAGTTGTCCATTTATATTTTCCCATCTTCCCCCAAATTAGAGAGGGCTTTGATTTCCTCACCATTAACCAGTTGATGATTGCCTTATTCCCCAGGTATCCAGTTAAAGTAAGTGAAGCATCAAGCCTCAATAGCACAAGCCGCTGTGCTGGACAGAGTTGACTGTGTCTCCACTTTTAAAAAACAGATAATTTCCAGCTTGCTTGGTAGCTTTGCTGATTCCAGCAGTTGCGAGCCAAGTGGGAGTATTATGTCTCAGTCAAAACTTTTCCAAGTAGGAAAGATAATTTATTTTCCTCATCTCTTTAGCAGTTAGTGTGTTTTGATCTTGGGGAAAGAGACAATTTTTATATTACAGCAGGAAAATGTGTTTTCACATAAGAGCAAGAGAGGAGGAAATAAATAACTTGCCTTGAAAGCAAAACAACAACAACCTCCCCAAAAAACTGTTCCAGCCCAGGCAGGCAATTACTGTAGATCCGCAACCTGATTGTTTGAAGTGAATGAAAAGCAATTGGGAGTAAATCAGTAATTCTTTTTAAAACATTGTTTCCAGAAGATGTCACTGTTAGGCAGGCACTTAAAAAAAGATTGGCTGATAAAAGCTAGTAGTGCCGGAGCAGAAACCAAGGTAGTCTAAAATAGCTGGCTCATTAGAAAGTTCCATTTTGCAGTTGTTGCTGAGAAATTGCTTAAACTTTTAGAAGGGACTTTTTGGAGTGTGGGGGGGGGGGGGGAGATTTAATCTAACAATAAAACAGACAACTCTTGCTGGTTTTAGTTCTTTGGAAAAGAACAGTGCCAAACAAATGCATTGTCTCTCTATCCCTTACAATTGCATGAAATCTACATGGTTAACAAAGGTTAACATAAACACATAACAAAAGGAAATCCATAGAAAATAGTGGCTCGGTTTATGGATTTTCCCCCCAGAATGGATTAATTGGTTTTCAATGCATTCCTATGGGAAATTGCATTCAGTGCATTCCTATGGGAAATTCAGTTAATTTTCACTGTAAGAAACATCCTGGAGAACACATTAATTACGTTAACCAAGGTTCCACTGTATATTGATTATAAATGCACTTCCCTTTCTTAGATGTAAGTATTACTTATGAGGAACAAAAATATATATATGGAGAGAGAGAGAGAGAGAGAGAGAGAGAGAGAGAGAGAGAGAGAGAGAGAGAGAGAAGCTATATATACTTCTTGTTCTCCCATATCCGAATCCAGATATTGGTGATCCTCATGGCGATCAGCCATGAAGACTGTCATGAGAATATAATTTAGTGGCATTTCATCTGCCTTCTGCATCACAGCGTGACCCCCGTACCACTGATCTGCCGCCACCGTCTTATCCAGCTCCTTCCCCAGTCTGGCATATGCTAGGGCTTTGTACCTGCTTTTTGAATTGAATTGTTGTATTGTGTAACTATTTTATTGTATTTACTGTATTGCACTGTGACTTACTGTATTTTTTGTGATATTTATGCTGTAACTTGTGACCTTGTAACTTGTAAACCACATTGAGTCGCCCCTTGGGCAGAGAATTGCGGTATATAAATTAAATTTCAAATCAAATCCACTTCAGCAAGTCACATTCTGGTCCTGAGTCCTTTTGGCATGAAAAGTCCTCATTGATTAGGCTGCTGCTCTCCATCAAGATCAGTGGTGTGCTCAAATTTTTTTTACTACCACCCTGTGGCTGTGGAATGGTGGGTGTGGCCAGGGGGGTGGGAAGCCCTGCGTTGCACCTGAATTAGGACTACTATACTTCAAAACTTGGATGGGCGGGGCCAGCCAGAACTTCTGCTACCGATTCTGGTGAACTGGTGCGAACCTGCTGATGCCCACCACTGATCAAGATGGATTCAAGTGGGATTTAATCCACTTGGGGATCATCACCGTTCCCTGTGGACTTCTGCACCTAAGCCATTAGTCCTCAGTGTTGTCAGGTTGATAAGGCATCTTAGAAAAAAGAACATTCATTTCGGGCAGGAATTGAAAAGGGAGCACATAGTTCGGCCAACCATTTGAGCACAGTTAGAAACCAAGAGAGATGAACTGAGATCTTTGGATTATCCATAACTAGGTTTTCTTGGTTTAAACGTGGAATCAAAATACACATTGCTTAATATATGGTTAAATAGCTGTTTTTAAGTTGCTATCCAAGCATGTTTATTTGCTTGCTGTAATTTTGCATGTTTTGACTCCCAGGTAGCTATGAAACTCAGTTTAAAGGAGTCCCAGTTAACATCGTGGGTACCGCCTGGTCTGCTGTGGATTCTGTAGCCTCCAGAAGACCATCCACTCTAACCAACACCCCTTCTTTTAAAAAGATGATGTGTGATCTTGGAATCTACCAGGATATACAATTCTCCTTTAGAACAAGGCATGCTACTCCCTTGTGCCTTCTTTCAAAACCAGCAGTGGCCTCTGGACATCATTTCGATGGGTGTGTGGCCCATGGAATGTGCAGGGGCCTTAAAAATTGGCTCCCAGACCTGCCAAAATTGTATTATCCTGGATTAAAATTATTAGCTTTGAAAGTTACTATTTTAAAATAATGACTGTTTCAAGTCACTCCCAATTACAGTAAAACTCTGATTTACATAAAAAGTCCGTTCCATAGACTTTTACGTAAATCATTTTTTTTTACATAACTCGAAGCAAACCCACAGGGGAAAAATGAATTTTGTATGTAAATCAAAGCAAGCCCATAGCAAAAATGAATTTTTATGTAACTTGAAGCAATCCCATAGGAAATTGCATTACGTAAACCAGGACATGGTTTTAGCACAAAATCATTACGTAAGTCAAATTTTACTTAACTCGAGGTGTACGTAAGTTGGGGTTTTACTGTAGTTAGTATTGGTTTGCGATTAATTGTTTATATTTATGTTTTCTTAGTTTATTACCCAGATTAGTGGTTTGTCACTAAGCAAGTAAGTAAAATGTAGAGAATTCTGAAATTTCAGTAGGATTTTTTTCTTTTTTGCCATCTTGCCTGTTGTAAGGAAGCATGTCAGGAAAGCATTCCCAAAGCTACCTCTTTGCATATCTGAGTACCAAAAATCCTGAAGGTATCCTTTGCATGTAGTATAGCAGCAGTGATGATCTATACAACAATATAAAAACATTCCCTTGTGTTAGACACTTCTGCTTCAGATTAATTTCAGAGCATAAAAAATGTGAATCAGATTGCTAAAATCATGGTTGTGAAATTAGGCTGGGCTGGAGGAGTCATAAAGAAACACAGCTCTTCCACTGTTTCAGCTACAACCCATATTGCGCAGAGAAGAAATATAGTTGACTCCCTAAGATCATGAGTGTATCCCAAAACTATGAAGTAACCAAGCAGAGTTATTATCATAAATTGTTAAGGGTTTTTTTTTTAATTTGAGAAGGTGATAAACAGAAACAACTAAGGTAAATGAATAAACATCAAGAAATCATAAAGCACACAGCGTGCAGGAAGCTAGAATACTTTAGTCATGTGGCAAGAAATAAAAGGCACAGATTGTTGCACCTAATGATTGAAGGTAAAATAAGGTGGGGAAAAGTTGTAGGAAGGAGAAAAGCTTAGAGGTTGAAGAATCTGGAAGATTGGTTTGGATGCAACACGATGTAGTTGTGTAAGGTTGCTGCATGCAAAACCAGAAGAGTTATGATAATATCCAACTTCCAACAGAAGAGGAACATGCTTCATGCAGTAGGCTAGTTTGTTATTTAATTAAGCTTTAGCCATTAAGTGCTTCTGTAGCGTTTGAAGCAACTGGCTTGAAATAGTACATTGTAAACAACTTTTGAGGCACTATTGAAGCAAACCATGCAGTCAGTCTTAGCCCAGGGTTGTTAAACCCAACAGTCCTTGTTTAAGTATCTTGTATCAGCCATACTGTGATATGCATGCTCATGTGAAAAAAAATCTGACACATTCTTTTTAAAAACACTTTCCCCAGATCTCTCCAAAGTGAGACTCATGCGATTTGATGACCCGCTCCTTGGCCCTCGCCGGGTTCCTGTGCTGGGAAAAGAAGATGTTGAAAAGTCTCCTGTTTTTGACCAAGCAGTATTTCACATAGACCTGGCAGAAAAACGGGTCCGCCTGACTGAGAATGGGCGGACAACTGATATTGGAGATACACTTGTCTACTTAGTTAATTAGGAATTTTCACTAAGTTTGTCTTTTCAGTGACAAAGCTTTAAATAACACCAGTGGCTTTGAAGCTAACTGTTAGCTTGATTTCTTGAGGGGAATAAACTTATGGTTTGTAGATCAAGCTCTTGCAGTTTCTGATATGGTTGCAATAAATATATTTTCCATCTCTGTGGATCTTCTTCAAATAATTCCCCTAGCTGAAATGAGGACCCTTGAAGTATTTTTTCAACCTTTTGTAAAGTTAATATACAAGAGAGAGTGCAGTGCTTTTGTTGGGCTTCTGATGTGCACAGTTTAGCAAGAATAGAGCTCTATTGGCTTTTGAAGAGGTTGGTGCAATAGAAGAATGCTCTTTGTCATTGTCACTTTTATCAAAAATAGAGATTGAAGGAAGAGGAGGATGGAAAGTGAGAGGCTAGCCTTGGTAGGCTAGTCCTGAAACCTCTGTTGCCACTTTGAGTAGATTCCATTAAAATGTGGCAGGACGTTGTAGAAAGAGCCTCCTTGAAGATTGTGGTATTTTTGAACCACAATCAGACGTACAGTGATACCTCATACAACATCCAAACTTGGTTCCACAAGTTTGGACTTTATACGGATTTGGTCTTTGTATGAGGCATGCAAAATCCTAGCTGTGATGCCTCATACAACGTCCAAATCCTTGCTGCGATGCCTCATACGTCATTTCCATAGAGACACATTGTACTGTAACAGCACAGACTTCAGGGCAAAGTCAAGGAAACAGACAGGAAACTGACAGAACTTTAAGAAATCATTGTCTAAAGGCTGAATACATTACAAAAACATGTCAAACAACCCTGATTTTAGGGGACAAACCATACAACAAGTTTTTAACTTTTGAAAACTTTATGAAGTGCAGGTTTAAAAGTTAACATGTCCCATCATGCAGCACAGTGTTAATGTGCAGCCATTTTGAACAAGCTACTGTAAACAATTACTAGATGGAAGCAAGGACAAAATGGATGCCAACATGTCCCATCATGCAACACAGTGTTAACCATCCAAACAGCAGGAAACACCAAACAATTAAAATCGCGCTCAGAACCACTCCTAAACACTCTTCACCTCATGCAAAACCCACAAGAGCAATGCACACATGTGTCCTGCCTTTTATATTGCCCAGGCACAATGCAACCTGGGAAAAAAACCAATGCCTCATACAAAGTCGCAGCGACTTTGTATGAGGCAACTTTTTTCAAGGAATTAGGCGATGTTGTATGAATCCGATGTTGTACGAAGCGGACTCTGTATGAGGTATTACTGTACTGTGGTAATGGCAACCTTGTGTCGCCGTCTAACCTTTCTCACTCTAGGTTAGGCAAAGGGAACTGCAGAATGAACCCAGCAAAAGGTGGCTTCATTTTGGCAGTTTCATACCTGGCCTAGAAATGGAAGAAGAAGGAGGATGTTGCATCTTTTCCAAACCAACATCCAAAATGACAATGGCTGCTGCTTTTTGCAGGGCCCCTTAAGGATCAGAAGCATCCAAAGGTTTGCTTCTGTTCTGTTTCTAAACAGTCAGACTGTCATTCTGCACTTAAGGGCCATTCAACAATTACGTGATCCATTTTTTGGGGGGAAATCGACCCCCTCCCCCCATGTAATCCGACCATAATTTTCGCTTCGGAACCCCCCCCTTTTTTTAAAAATTTTTTTTTTGCGTAACCCAGAGCTTTTGTATCAAAACTAATTTTTAGAGCTTTTCACTATTGGTGAAATAAAAAATAGACTGCACAAGCAATTTAATAATCTCAAATTGGATCAAAATTCCCAGAGATAATTTTTAAACCTAAAAAAGCTCTCCCCCTCCCACGTAATTTTTCGTAATTCAGATGGCAGACCCCCTCCCCCCTCAAGGATCACGTAATTGTTGAATGGCCCCTGACTCTCTACACGGGCTTTTCTTCTCAAAAGGAAATGACTGGTTTTGGGCAGGAACAGGCTGTGCAAATTACAGAGACTCCTCAGTTGGAGGGGAGGAATCAAGAGGAAAAACAAAGCAAATAAATAAAGACAAAACCATTGTGGTGCCATAAAGACTGGATGCTGTATTTTAATGTTCGTTTTTGTGGATTAAGTCCACTTCTTCAGACATAAGGGTGAGACTTCATGGCAACAATATATGCGTCTTTATCTTGAGGCCATGTATAAATTATTTCCTGTCAGATATGATATAAGGTTGTCGGTGAAAAGCACGGTATAGATTTACTCCCCCTCCCCCCCACACACATAAATAATTAATTTGATTGTTAAGAAGTGCAATTAAAATATTAAAAAGTGCCAAGCCGTTCCAACATGAGTAGCAGCACAAAGAATGTGCAAAGCAGGTAAGATTCACAAACACTAAAAAGAACACCATTTTAAAATCCCTGACCCGAAGCTTGTCTTCACATGGAATGGAAGTTGCAGGAACAGCTCTATATCTTTGTTGACGTGCCTGTCGCTTGGCTAGGTACACAGCCAAATCCATGGGCGGACAATGGCCAGTTCTCCAGCATTGGTGCTACATATGACAAAATCTGAAAGGATATTACCCACACAAACAAACACACATGGTTTTTAACAAGCTGGTATCTCTGACCTAGTTCATGTTGGTGTCTCCCAGATCTCTTTAGGGAAGGTATTCTCTGGAGAACTCCTTCTCCCTGAGTTAGGCTGACTTATATGCTTGTTCTGCCTCAGTAGTCACGAGCGCCGGAAAAAGGCGCCTCTCAAAAGGATTTCAAAAGTAGGTCAGGTTTGTAGTCGGACATAATAGGCATCCTCCTGTTACCAGAAAAATGGCTACTGGATACAGTTACAACTTCGGTTCGAGTCACTGGTGGAGCCCTTCTCCCAAGAACGAGGAAGCGTTTAATATAGGCAAAAATTAAAATTGGTTTATTGAAAAGGGGTTTAAGCGTCACTGGCCTGGTGCCGGGAAAAGCCCTAGTCTCAACCTTTTTGCCTATTAAAGTCCCTTAAGTGAGCAGCTCTTTTTGGTTCCGATGTCTTGCGTGCAAATGTGCTGAGAGCGCTCCTGACATTTTCTATCAGGAGATTTTTATACCCTCCACCCAAGGGAGCCCAACTAGTTCTACTGCTAGCTAACAAGTTTACAAAACAAGAGATTTACAATGGTGAACAAAAACCCGGCACCAGACTCTTTTGTTACATTAAAAGGTCAATCATACAGAGACAAAACAGGTCAATTACATAGAACAAAAGGTGATGGGTAGAGCAATTGTCCTGGAAATGACAGAGTTCATAGTCCAGCAGATGCAGGTTGT
Source organism: Bradypodion pumilum (assembly GCA_035047305.1). Lineage (NCBI taxonomy): Eukaryota > Metazoa > Chordata > Lepidosauria > Squamata > Chamaeleonidae > Bradypodion > Bradypodion pumilum. Next base: position 330,518,011 of record JAWDJD010000002.1, read on the forward strand.
GACATCATTCAGGTGACATCCAATGGGCACCAGGATTGTAATTTGGCACAAATCAGAAGTCCAGATTTTGAATCCAGGTTGAGAATTGACCAATGACGAAGATGGGCATCCTTCAGACTCCCCTGAGGAGGACCATTGCTTGAGGCTCTTGGCAATATTCCATTCCCACCCAACAATTAGTCTATCCTGAGTCAGCCCAAGCACTATCTACAATTGAATACAGGAGGGGTCCCAAAAACAATGAGCATGCCAGGTGCAAGAGTAAACAAAACAATACAACAAGTAAACAGAGGAATCAAGGTGGCTTGGGGCAAAATGTGAAGTGATGGCTTCCTGTGGCATTGAGCCTTCCTGGATGCTTGCAGGAGATAGGCTGAGGTGCAAGAAAAGATCCTGATTTGAGATACAAACAGAGCATGTTAAAATCAAATCTAAAATATTTTAGAGTCTTTTTTGGGGGGACATAATCTATACAGAGCAAAGGAAATATGCTATCTTGAATAGAACAGTTCCAGGTATTCGAAAACATTTTTATTAAGTTATCTAACATCCCAGGTATAACTGTCAATGAAATAATATTTATTAGGAGTGAAAGGGGCCAAGTCTATTGTGTCAACCCTTGCAGTATATACCTTCAAGTGTGTGTGAATGGGTGCATGGTCAGAGTGGTGCTTGTGTACACATAAGCCTAATCAATCCTAAACATAGGTGGCAGAATAAAGTGAGTGAAAAAAGTTTATTTCAGAGGAATAAAATGGAATAAGTTTAATAAAAGGGGATAGAAAGATAGAAATAAAAGACTGGGGGGTGCATTATCTGAAAATGGGGTTACACTCCATTGCATTTTAAGAGAAAACACATGGGAGTTTGTGACATGTTTAGCAGCAAATGTATTATGACATCATCTGAGGCAAAGCTAACCACATCAACCAGAAATCTGCATTCTAGTGGACCAAAGGAAAGATCCCACCCCCCATTCCCTGGAAGAAGGGTCTCTACACCACATCACACTCTCGCTTCAAGAGGCAAGGCTACCCTGCAAGATAAAATGACGTCCTCCCCTCCTGAACAGTACTTTTGATCCATTTACCTGGAACAGAGCTCAAGCTAACTTGTTTGCAATTTAAAAAATCTCCCATATATGACTTCTGTTTTTAAAAATGGAATGACATTGCACCGGACAATGGCCACAGGACAAATTACATATTTTTGTAAGAAGAACAGTCATGTGTGAGCTCTTCAAGAATTGGATGGATACAATCGGAATTCAATGAGTTTGTTTGTCTTCTGTTTATAGATACAATCATGAATTTCTTTGCAGGCGCACCACCCAATAAAGGACTCAGACACTGGTAAAAGTGGATAACGGCATTGGGCCACATTTATTGATTCATGCCCTAGTCCGAATTATAAATTTCTATTGGTAATTGACCAATTATAATTCTTAAGGCAAGCAGGCCGAAGTAACACTGGTAAGGTACCACCCAAATTGCCGACGGCAATTGTTACAATGTATCTATTTGTATCCATTTGTTTGTTGACAACAAACAAATTGTTGACCGTAGTCAATATCTAACTAATGACCCCACCCTCTGACGCGTATCCGTGAAATCACGGGGTGATGCATGCTGTCTAGCTGTAGCCATCACCCCGTCGCCTGGTTCGTCGTTGACCGGACAACGTTTAACCAACTTATACCTGTCTAGTGTTGTCCAGTCAATTGCGAACCTGCCGGATACCTGTGGGTCATAAATGTTTACCTTACCAGTGCTACCCGCCCATGTGACCAAAGTCAACAGCAGCAACAGAAACCCCTATATCAAACCATAGCAACAGTGTGGGATGGGCGAAAAAACCAGGACCCAAGAGCCAATTGTGGGTCCCGGCCAAAAATTCCCACCCGGCCCCTAAGCGACCAAAATATCACACTGTTAACTAGGGAGGGGGTGGAGGGGAAAAACTTCTCCGCTCCATCGCTTCACAAAATGGCAGCTCGGCTGCCTCGTGGCCACCCCTTTTATAGAGGAGCTGGCCACGCCCCCTAACTACCCGGATGCCTTCGTCCGATGGGGGGGGGGCCGCAAAGAGCGCGGCGGCCATTTTGGCGCCGCGCTTGCATTGCAGGCGCACCCCCCAATAAAGGACTCAGACACTGGTAAAAGTGGATAACGGCATTGGGCCACATTTATTGATTCATGCCCTAGTCCGAATTATAAATTTCTATTGGTAATTGACCAATTATAATTCTTAAGGCAAGCAGGCCGAAGTAACACTGGTAAGGTACCACCCAAATTGCCGACGGCAATTGTTACAATGTATCTATTTGTATCCATTTGTTTGTTGACAACAAACAAATTGTTGACCGTAGTCAATATCTAACTAATGACCCCACCCTCTGACGCGTATCCGTGAAATCACGGGGTGATGCATGCTGTCTAGCTGTAGCCATCACCCCGTCGCCTGGTTCGTTGTTGACCGGACAATGTTTAACCAACTTATACCTGTCTAGTGTTGTCCAGTCAATTGCGAACCTGCCGGATACCTGTGGGTCATAAATGTTTACCTTACCAGTGCTACCCGCCACACGGGGAGGCTTCCCAAAAAGGCTCACCGCCCCCCCAAGACCGTCAGCTCGGTCGACAGGCCTGCTCGCCAGTCTGCTAAACAGAGGTCCATACCTCCCTGCGACAGATGGGCCCCATCCCCTGAGTAAAGCTCTTAATTTTGCAGACTGATGGTGGGGAGGCGAATGACGCGTCCCCCACCCTATTCAAAAAGGAACCGGGCAATAGCCCCGTTCACGGAGCGTCGGCTCAGTCAAGAGCCTCGAGGCCGAACGCTCCCCAGTAAGCATACCGCGACATCACGTCCGACCACTTGAGGGTTGTGGCCGGCCACACATAATGTGAGTAAGGCAGGTCACTGCAAATCGCAAGCTTCCGCGATAGGCCAGTGACCCGCCCCAAGCCATCGCCCCCAAGGTACATAACCAGGACATCAGGCGAGTCAGCATCCCTGATGTAGAAAAGGAATGGCAACAGTTCCTGCCATAACATGCCGCGCTTACCACACCACCTGAGACGTGCGGGTGCACCCAGTCTCAGTTGGGGTCCCACTCTGTCGCCGCAGCGTAACACGCTGCCCTGTGCAGCGTAACGCGCTGCCCCATGCAGCGTAACGCGCTACCCTGTGCACGCGGCTATGGCCCACCAGCCATACTGTCACCGGTGTAATACGACACCCAAGGTCTGTCAAGGAAAAAAAAAGGGGGGGGGGAAACAGTGCAGTGACTAAACTGGTACTCAGGTTGAAGAGGGCGAACACAAATTGAAAACATTGTGAACCCCACCCTCCCATGCGGCATATTTCAGCCCCGGAGCACCCAAAACAGCTGCAGTAGAAACCGCCCTCCTTCTGAACGAATGGGTGCCGCAACGAGCCCCTGAGAGGCCAACACTGTCTAGTGCCTTCGCGGCACCCTCCAAAATTGAAATTTAGTAAGGGAAGACCCACCTTGGTGACAGAAAAACGGGCCATGGTGCGTGCCACGCAGTGCAAGGAAATCCTGTAGGGCACCAACCGGACAGATGTCTGCCAAAGAACACCGTAGCAGTCTTACATCACTGCCTACGCCATGCTGATCTGTCTTAGAGGAGCGTATCCTCGACTGAGCCCAGTCTTTGGCAACCTAGACATCCTCGAGTTCCAGTGCCCTACGACCTGCATCCGCCTTAGACAGCATCACAAGCTCGCTGTTGCGGAGCGCTCCAAAAAAGGCCACCGTTGTGGCTGCATGAAATGGGCTGCCTCATGTCTATCAAACAGAGGCCAGGCCAGCCCCGGGCCAATTGGGTAAGAACCCCTGGGGAAATCGGGTGGCGGTCGTCCGGGCAACGCCCACGCCACCGCACCCACCCCTCCGAAACATGTCTCACACGGAAGTCAGAGGTGCTGTCCACATGACCTCCCACTTTGGCCATAAAAGCCAACACTGAAAGCTTAGATGCCATGGTGCGAGGTGCAAGGCCCTGAGCATGCAGGTAAACCATGAACCGCAGAACATGGGTTACCGGGATCGGCCAGGTCCCTGGCAGTTGAAATTGGGTACAGAATGCCCTGACAGAATTAATTGCGTGGTGATACGCCTTACGCGTGCGTGGCGCTGTCGACAGGCCAATCGCCCGGTTCACCTCTCCTTGCCAATAGTCCATATCTCCTCCGGGAGTGGCGAGGGAAATTCCTCCGCATCCGGGGCCAAGGCACGGAACCGGGAGATCTGTAGGTGGGACAAAGCATCAGCAATATCATTATTAACCCCTGGGACATGCCTGGCCCTGAACAGGACGTTGAGGCGCAGGCTGCGCAACACAAACTGGCGCACTAGGTCCATAACCCTGGGCGATTTAGAAGTCTGTGCATTGACAATGTGGACCACAGCCGCGTTATCACACCAGAAATGCATGACCGAGTTGGCCCACTCCTCGCCCCATAGCATCAAAGCACCCAGGATAGGGAAAAAATTCCAGATATGTGAGATCACGCAGGCGACCCGTGCCTGCCCAGGCCGGTGGCCACCCACCATAGGCCCACTTCCCATTGAAGTACATCCCATAACCCAGGGATCCCAAGGCATCAGACTGAATCTGAAAATGAGGGGAAGCCAGGAGGTCATACCTCCAAAATGAGACCCCATTGAACTCCCTCAGGAACTGTAACCAGACAAGGATGTCTGCCCTGATACCCCGGGTAAGCCGAACCCTATGGTGAGGCCTGGATAATCCTGCCATGGCGTCGCACAAGCGCCGGGCAAAAGCCCTGCCCGGTGCGACCACCCTGCAAGCGAAATTAAGGTGACCATGTAGCACCTGCAGTTCTCTCAGTGATGCCTTGCGCTTGGCCAGCAAGTCCGAGATAAGGGCCACTATCCTTGACACCTTATCCCGCGGTAACCTAGACGCCTGCGCTATCGTGTCAATCTCCACCCCCAGGAAGACTAGCTGGGTAGATGGGCCCTCGGTCTTTTCGGGCGCTAAAGGGACACCGAGTTCCTCCATTAGCGTCTGAAATGTGTTGAGGTGACGTGTACACGTGTCCCAGCCCCGTTCACCCCCGAATAAAAAGTCATCCAGGTAATGGGCTACAGACCGGGACCCTGACCTGCGGACGAAAGCCCACTCTAGGAAGGTACTGAAACGCTCGAAAGCCGAGCATGATATGGAACAGCCAAAAGGCATGGCCTTATCAAAGTAATATTCGCCCTGAAATTTGAAACCCAGCAATTCAAAGTCGCCCGGGTGCACCGCCAAGAGGCGAAAAGCCGACTTAATGTCGCACTTGGCCTGCAGCGCACCCGGGCCACATGAGCGCACCATGCGCAGCGCGTGGCCAAAAGATGTATACCTGACTGAGCAAAGGCCATCAGGGATAGCATCATTGACCGATCGGTCGGCTGGGTAGGACAAGTGATGGATAAGGCGAAACTCGCCTGGAGACTTTTTGGGAACCAAGCCCAGGGGCGATACCTTAAGGTTGGGGAACGGGGGTGCAGGGAAAGGGCCAGCTACCCTGCCCACATCGACCTCCTTATTAATGCTGGCAGCAGCCACCTCCTCCCTCCCCCTAAGGGACAAAAGGTTGGGGGCATCCTGAGGGGACCTATCACCCATGAAAGGGATACGGAACCCCTGCCTAAAGCCCTGAAGGAGATAATCCGCATCCTCCTCTTTCGGGTACAATGTGAGCCAACGCTCCAACATGTCCACATTAATTGGGGAGGGAGCCTTTCGGTGAACCAGCTCCATCTGCGGCAGTCTTGCCAGCCCACTGTCCGCCCCTCCCTCTGCCCCGCGTCCCTCCAGGCCTGGGACAGGCAGAGGCTGCGTGGGGGCCCGCACAGGTGGGACACTCATGTCTGTACTTGCAATTCTTCCTATTGCAGGAACCATAGGACGAGAAAGTCCAGCACAGCAGGCGGGCTGGAACCCCCTGCCCCGCCACCTGGTGGGGAACCTGTGCTGGAGCCGCTCGCTGGACCGCATGTCCACAATGGTATCTTTCCCCTGGCGCGGGGCGCGTGGGCGTCATGTACAGAAGCCAAAGCCTCTGGCATGGCTCATCCCACCTCATCTCAGGGTGCAGGGGAATCCGCATACGGAATTCCTCGTCATAAGCCAACCACGACAGGCCCGGAAAGTCAACCATCGCCCGATAGATGTTGTCCAAATACTGGACCATCGGAATTGCCAAATCCGGCCGGGCCCTCAGGTACACCGCCATGTAGATGAGGTAAGCCGGCAGCCAGTTGGCCCACGTACGTGGTGGCTTGCGACGACGTGCCTGCTCCTTATCCTTCTCATCCTGCCCCTCCCTCTCTTCCTTGGTGGACTCCCTGTTTAGGAGTGAGAAGATATCTACATACTCCCCCCGCCATATTTTCTCTTTGGTGGCCTGTGCCAAGTGGTCACCCAGTGGTAAGGAATACCCCGCTGTCGGCAAGGCCGAGACAGGCACCGCAGAAACTGCGGGCATCTGGAAAGGGGCTTGGACTAGCCCAGCCACCCCCAAAACATTCCCCACAGGGTAGGAAACACCCCCCACCCCGGGGCCCTGGGTGGTAGTTGTCGTCGCCGGGTGGGGCGTCAGCGGCTGTACCGCCGCACCACCCACGCGAGGCCAAGGCCATTGGAAAGCCCCCCCAACGTGGCCACGTGTGTAGGTGCACTAGTTTGGACCGCATACTCACATGCTGCACCCCCGCGGGCCGCCCCCACCGGGGGTTCCGGCCCACTGGGGGCGTCGGAGCTCACGACCGCCGTAGAGCTCGTCGCTGGGGCCTGACCCACACTGGCCTGTTGGTTGGGGAGCTGCGAGGCAGTGGCCGAAGTCGCGCCACGTGCCTCAAGCAGCTCGACCCGTCCCGTCGCCTGCCGCTGCCCAGTAGACGACGCGTCAAAATGAACCCCAAAGGGAGCCCCAGCGTGGCTGGCCCGAGCCAGGGATGCCTCAAGGGCCGCAACACGGGCCAGTAAGGCCTCCACACTGACGTGGGGCCAAGGGCCAGCCGGCCCGCCTGCTACAGGCGTGGGTACAGGTCCTTGTACGCCGGGGCCCGAATAGGGCCATGACCCGACACCCAGGCCCGGTAGGGCCGATGTAGGCACCTGCCAGGGAAGGGGACCACACCACCCCCCAAGGCTAGAAGGCCCCGGAGTGAGCTGCGCCCCTATAGAGGGAGGCCCAGTAGAATGGGAAGCACCAGGAGCGGTGTCCACCGCTTGCGGGCCGCGGGCCGCAGCCCTTGCTGGACCCATGCTTGGGTCCCCAGCCTCCGGCCAAGGGGGAATAGACCCCATCCCACCGGTCCCGGTGGGTGCAGGCAAAGGCGGCTGCTGGGGAGGCGCAGCCACGGTCCTCCGACCCGGATTGCGCCTCCGAACCGCGCGAGCCACGCTCGCAGCCGCCTTCTTCTTCGAAGGCATCTCAGTCCACCCTATGGAAAGCCGAAAGAAGAAAATCAGCAGCCAAAAGGCTTCCCAGTCAAGGCAAAAGCGACGGAGGTAAGAGGGAAAAACTTCTCCGCTCCGTCGCTTCACAAAATGGCAGCTCGGCTGCCTCGTGGCCACCCCTTTTATAGAGGAGCTGGCCACGCCCCCTAACTACCCGGATGCCTTCGTCCGATGGGGGGGGGCCCGCAAAGAGCGTGGCGGCCATTTTGGCGCCGCGCTTGCATTGTCTCCACAGTCAGTTTCAGTTCCTTAAACTCCTTTCTATAAAATAGCAAATGAGGTATTTGTCTCTCTTACATATGCAGTGAATACAGGCACAAATTAATCCTGGCTCTGCAATTTCTTTATCCCTGCTCTCTCTTCATTCCCTTGTCATCCAACCGTGTCCCTAGCTGGGTTCCTGTTTCTGACATATTTAAAGTCTATCGTTAGTCTGAATGTTGTTAAATGATATACCTCTCAAAGTCAGTTTGCTTGCATTTCTTTTGTGTAATATACATTACCTTTTTATTTTGATTTCAATTTTAAAAGGAATCTTTTTGGGGCCAGAGGATTTCTTTGATGCTGGTTCTTATCCATGTTGAGACTGCAGTGGCTCAAGTGGCTAAGACGCTGAGTGGAAGGCGTCAGGTCAGCAGTTCGAGACCCGAATACTGCATGACGGAGTGAGCTCTCATCTCTGTTCCAGCTCCTGCCAATCTAGCAATTCGAAAGCAAGAAATTGCATGTAGATAAATAGGGACCACTTCGGTGGGAAGGTGTCATGATATTTACCCTCTTTCAGTGTGTGTGTGTGTGTGTGTGTGTGTGTGTGTGTGTGTTACTCATGCCTTCCTGTCACACCTCATCATTTGCCTTCTTACCATCAGCGTCTGCCTCCTCCTGCGTGGGGCAACCCCCCTTATGAGTTCCCCTTGGCTCCGCTTAGCTCAGGCTAGTGAGGGTGCAGGGAATCAGAATTAGGTAGCATAGATATGGCCTCTCAGCGTGGTCCAGTCAACACCCAGTCCCAATTCAATAGACACAAAGGGTCTATGATTAATAAGGTTTATTAAGTAGGTTAAGAAAAGGAGTATAGCATAAGGAAGCAAACTTGCAAACGTAGTCATTCAAAGTACATACAAAAATAAAACTTAACAGGTTATCTAGGCCCTCTGGCCCTATCTGACTCACAATTACATTATGTGATGCCCTCCCACAGCTGCTCCAAGATGAAAGAGAGCAAGCAGTTCCTTGCACAGTGGTTTTATTATCCTGATATCAGTCTTCCCATGTGGCGACTTCTAGCCAATTGAAATTAATTTATATTCTTCTGTCTCTCGTTGGAATGTCATATACAGGGACTCCTACATATAATATTCTCCATCTTGAAGCACTAGGCAATCAAGTGGCTACAGGGATCAGGGAAAAGCACAGTCAGAATGGGATTTTTCCATGACAGAAAGTAAGCCTTCCATGCGCTCCGGTGTCTAGTCATGCCTGCCACATGACCATGGAAACGTCTGCAGACGCAGACAGCGCTGGCTCTTTGGTTTTGAAACAGAGATGCGCACTGAACCCTAAAGTTGGATACGACTGGCTTTCGAGCAAGGGTGACCTTTACCTTCACTAACCATGTTGGTGATTTGATGCTTTGTAGTATATATTCTAGCTGATTTCTAGTTTAATTCTTCACTTGACATTCCATTTTCCACTTTACCAGTGGTATTTTTGGAGGCTGGGGCTGGGGTGGGTGGGAAGGCGACATTTCCTCTAATGCAGCTGAGACTATGCCAGAATTTCTTGATTTGAAATAAAATTTGGAAACAACTCCTCCAGCCCTAAACCACCAGAATGATTCTCCAGTTTTATTCCTGAAAAAGTCCAGAAGGTCTTTTCACCAGCTGTGCAAACACCCAGTAGCCTTCACTAAGAGAGGCTACCTGGCAATGATTACTTAAAAGTGATCTCTTCTGCTTTTGATCTTCCTCCCCGCTGGATGCCTGTCTTTTTGTGGTTGTGGCAAGAGAGTGCCAAACACTTCTCACTATAAAAGAAAATGGCAAAGGAAGACGTGTCAACTACTTGGGAGTCTATATAGTACAGTAATATGGGGAAAAGCTTGGTGTAGATGGCTTTTCTTCCTATCTGAAAGCTTTCTTTTTGCCAAAGGCAAACCCATCTCTTTGGCCACTGTGGATATTTTTAGTGTCTGATCTTCCATCCTCAGATACATAGCAGGCATCTGAGTTACCTATTCACTGTTTTCCCCTACTTTGAAAAAAGCAAAATGAAAGCAGAAGACTACGTTCCCCCCTCTCTCCTTTATGTCCCTCCTTGGATCAAGCTTCCTACAGCCAGCCAGGCGGCTTCTCTAACAATAGTCTGCCAATAGTGGTTCTCACTGCGCAATTACATTGTTTGCTGAATGCTTGCCTTTGCAGCCAAAGGAATCCAAACTGTGTAGGGAGAACAAATTATAGCCAGTGCAGAAAGCTCACTGCTGTGTGGCTGTGAGAGCTGCCAGAAAAAGAAGGAACCCTTGGCCCAGATCCCCTGTTGGCACAAAAAGGATTTTCAAGGGAATTTGCTGGATGCGTCCCTTTTTGCTCAGCATATGCTGTTGTCCAAAGGAGAAAAATGAGTGCTTTAAAGGAGAGCAAAAGAATGACAGATGCTCATTACCTGGTATCCACAAATATATATTACACCAACAATTGTAAGATGCAGACCTTGACAGCAGATCAGCAGTTCGAGACCCCAGTGCTGCATGACGGACTGAGCTCCCGTCTCTGTCTCAACTCCTGCCAACCTAGCAGTTCAAAAGCAAAGAAATTGCAAGTAGATGGTGGGAAGGTAAACAGTGTTCCATGCACTGTAGTGTTTAGTCATGCCTGCCACATGTCCATGGAAATGCCTGCAGACACTGATAGCACTGGGTGTTTCACTATAAACAGACGTGCACTGAACTCTTGAGTTGGATATAACTGGTTTTTGAGCAAGGGCAAACTTTACCTAAGCAATGCCTAACAGTAACAATTCTTCAGCTCTGAGGGTTTGCTTCACCTTTGTCTATTTTCTCTGCATATGCTTAATCAGATTTTAACCATTCTTGTTGTAACCATATTCCTAGTCTTCTCTTTCTCTCATGCAGGGCCATTTGTTTTATTATACCAAAAATGGGAACTGCACTAAAATGTTACAGTGTTCTATTATAGCTGTTCATGGTACCAGCTAGCTAGCCATACCCTTTTCCAGAAAATGCCATTCCTCATTACTGTTCACCACTATTTCCCTCCATCACCCTCCAGTTTGTGGATGATAAACTAGAGTTTTAGCTACATTACAATCCACACTTGGAGAATATATTTACTATTGGTATATTGGCTATCATTATTGTTGCGAATATCTGCCGCAAGGCGGCGCTAGGTCCCGGAGGAGACTGATCAATGGGCGATACGAGGCAAGGAAGCAGGATCAGATCAGTGCTTTATTGGGAAAATACATACACCTTATATAGATCAGAAGGCAGGTAGAAAAAACCGTCACCAGTGATTCAATCAAGTCACCTGTTTACTCAGGTTAATTGGGAAAACTCTTCAGGGGAAGTTGATTATGGCAGGTAAACATTTGACAGGGGAAGCCCTATTGTTTCGGGCTTACCGGCTGGGCAAACATGGTCCCTGTTTGCGCCCGAGATTAGCGCCAAGCCAGGGGGAAGAATGTTTACCTAATTATACACAGGAGATGCCGGAGATAGCGTTCTGCCTGTCTGGCAGAGCCGCTGGTCAGGTCACGTTAATTGGGTGAATCAAACCCTATAGCCCTATAATTTATTCACCCCCCTTGATATGGCTGCCCACAGAAGCCACCGCCAGGAGCCTTCTCACCCAAGCGGCCTCTGCCTGGCTGTCCCATGCCCAAAGGGGCACGGGGAAACCATATCTCCCCTTACTTATTTATATTAAGAACCTGACCAGCGACCCTGCGCAGAAGCGGCACCAGCTGTTGGTCTGTAGTGACGTCACGGGGTTTCCTTCTCCGGCGGCATCTTGAGATTAGTGGGGGAATGCATTGAGCAAGACAACAGACTGTAATGCCTAGTATGACCACCCCCACCACTACCTTGATTACCGTCTGAAGCCACCCCCATGGGATCCACGACCACATCCACTTCCATAGTGAGCTCCACCAAGCCCCCCATGCCGAGTCCTCGGTGATGCCTGCCACTATGGAGTGAAGATCTGCGATCTGGCTCTGAATCTTACGAGAGTTGTCCGTAAGATTAAAGCAGCACATACCGTGGAAAGACTCGCAGCCCAAGTGGTGAAGCAGTAGGAGGTAGTCGATAGCCGCTCGATTATCGAGAACGGCATGGCGAAGTTCCGCCTGCTCCTGATTGAGGAGCGCTATCGCTGAGGAGGTATGGTTGATGGCCTTTGCTAAGCCGCAAGCCAAGCGACCAATTCTCTTTGCGTTGCCGACGGCCAAGCCTGGCACGCCAAAGACGCTGATTGCCAAGGAGAGATACTCGGCGGGTCTCATTACCCTAAAGCTGCTTTCACATGAGCTGTCTAACATGGTGGTGCGAGTGTGCCGTATGAGTGAAGGGACATTAGATACATTGGAAACATTAGGAACATTGGGGCTTGGGGTAATCATATCCTTAGTGGGGAGCAAGAGTGTCAACCGGCTAATACAGCAAATAGCATCTGACATATTGGCAGGGATGTAATTAAACGTATACTGGTTACAAGTGAAAAACCATCCAGAGGGAAGGGTGATATGTGCATACATTGTGCCCATCGGCACAGGGTTATTACAAGTCCAATTGCCACTGCCCACGTTAAGGCAGCGGCGCCCAATTCGGCCAAGTCCGGAGCAACCGTGCACTCGCCCGCAAGTAGAGTTCGGGCTGACCGCCACTCGGGGAGTATGGAGAGTGGCTGCATCAGCCGGCAAGGTCATGGTTAGCCGCATCTCCCATCGAGCGTATTCCGAGGAAGCTGATGGGATGTATGGGCTGAAGAGTCTCCTTACCAGCCAGTCCCCGTCCCGGGGGTGCGCGCCTGGAGAGTGGCACACCGGGACGAGGCAGGTGCTGAGGATCGAGGCAGAACCGACGTCCTGTCTGAGGCAAAAATCGGACTGGTTGACAAGGCTTGCCAACCTTTCCCAAATGTTGTACTGCATGCGGGCAGAAAGGTCTCCACCCGGCATTAGATCGTTGGCCTCCAGTGAGGTGGCCTGAACACCTCCCCCCAAAAGCAGGGAAAGGATCAGGATGATGGTGACTGCCATGGAGTTGGCATGGATCTGGGCGAAAACTGCGACCACGAAGCTCTCTGGTGTCAGCTCCTTCTCCTCACGCTGGATGGCATGCTGAGCATCATGGCAGAGGGTCTTGACCATCCCCCAGGTTATCTTCGGTGGTGTCGTCCGCGACCGCTGTCTCTCCCGGCGGGTCCCCTCGGTCAGGGCGAGATCCTGCATCTCCGGGATCGGACTCAGGTCGGCCTGGGTCCATGCCATGTGGTTCCAAATGAGGCTTGACGCACCGAGCTGGAATCCAAACGACACCTGTAGGAGACATAACTGCAGCATACCCTCTTCCCCATGTTATGAGCGGCACCGGGCCCCTCCAAGAAGGGTCCGGTGGCACTCGGTACCGGACCATAGGTCGCGGGAGAGCTTCCAAACGGCGGAAATGCTTCTCCTGCGGCGTACAGTCCGAAAAAACATTAAGGTGATTGTAGGTGAACAATACCTTATTCAGGCAGAACTGTGCTTCTCCCTGTGATTTGGGGAGGGCTGGTGGCTCCCCCCTTTCTGTTTGTTTGTCAATATAGGACTTTAGCGTCCGATTGAACTGCTCTACAATCGCTTGCCCTTGCGGATTGTAGGGAATTCCAAATGTGTGCTTGATGTCCCAAGTCGCCATGAAGGCGGCCAACTGCCGGGAGCTGTAGGCCGGCGCGTTGTCCGTCTTCACGTGCCGCGGCTTGCCCATCGCCGCAATGCAGGAAAGGAGGTGCTGCTCCACGTGGGAGGCAGCCTCCCCCTTCTGCGCCGTCGCCCAAACGAACTGCGGAAAAGTGTCAATGCAGACATGCATGTATTGCCATCTGCCGAGCTGCGGCACATGCGTGATGTCCATCTGCCACACCTGATTAGCCTCTGTCCCTCGTGGGTTGACCCCCCACGAGGGCCCCCCCGGCGCCCCTGCGCAATGCTGGCAAGAGCGTACTATGCCTTGGGCTTGGGAAAGTGGCAGATTGAACTGTCGGGCGAGTGCTTTGGCATTTTGGTGGAAAAAGGCATGACTTTGGATCGGAGTAGTAAAAACACCCAAAACTGAACGTTGCTGAACTTCCTTTGCGGCCGCGTCCGCTCTGCTATTGCCCGCGGAAATCGGACCCGGTAGGTCTTGGTGACTTCGAATATGGGCAATATAGAGCGGCTCCGTGCGGTTTCGCAAATGAAATTGAGCGGTGAGAAACAGGCTAAGCAAATTCTTGTCTATCGCGGGAGTGATGTAAGCTCCCGGTAGACTGTGGAGTAAATTCCTAACGTATAGACTGTCGGTAATGATGTTTAAACGTTCCTTGGCGAAGGTGCGCAAGGCAAGGTTCACGGCCGCCAACTCCGCCCGCTGCGCGGACTTCTGTGGAAGAGTTAGCAGCGTGTGCCAAGCTTCGCCCTCCTGCCAAGTCAGGACACCATATGTGCGTCCCCCATCGGTAAAAACTGTCTTGGCCCCCTGAAGTGGGACCAGCGAAAGCAATTCGAACAACCTGACTGTTCCTGTCTGAAGTGAGACAAGTCTGGGGTCTTTGGGCAAATGGTATGCCAAGCTTCCAGTGAATCCTTCCAAGGCTATCGGGAGCGAGTCACCTAGCTGCATCAACTGGTGAATTTGTTCCTTGGTGAAAGGAACTACAATTTTGGCCAAATCATTTCCTGAAATGTCCCTAGCTCTCAGCCTGCCGCGGTAAATCACCGCGGAAGCCAGTTCTTGGGGCGGAACAATGTTCCGAGAAGAGGTGTTGGGCAAGTATACCCACTCCACAATTTTCGCTCCCTTCTCTGAGTCTACTCCTAGCGCCCCAGTGAACATGGATCCTGACCGTACGATGTACAAATTCAGGATCGGGGCATATGGCCCCTGGGCGATTCTATCCACCCACCTCTGGCTGAGAACTTGGTTCACCTTCTTGAGCGCCAAGCGCGCGTCTCGAGAGATTTTTATCCGGTCTGCCGGCTGCTTGCCTAAGGTTAGCAGCGAGAAGAGCGGTTTCAGAAGATCCGTATCCAGTCGGAAATACGGTCTGGCCCAATTGATGTTTCCTAAAACTTGCTGCAATTCTACAAGGGTGACTGAGTCCTGTAAATTTATCTGAGGCAGAACTGGCGCTGCAAAAGAGCGGAGAAGCCGATGGCCCAAGTATGAGAAGGGCTCGGTTCTCTGCACTTTTTCCGGGGCAATGAGTAAGCTTTTGTCCCCCAGGCTGGCCTGGAGGTCAGAAAACATTTCGCTGCCGAGCTGTGGCAACGCTACTAAAATGTCGTCCATGAAGTGACACACAATAGCTTTAGGGTAAAGGCTTCGGAACTTTGCCAGTGCGTCGTGAACATAAATTTGGCACAAGTGGGCGAATTGAGCATGCCCTGTGGCAAAAATTTCCACGCGTAACGCTGCGTGGGCTCGCCGTGGTTCACGACCGGCACTGTAAAGGCGAACCTTTCCCGGTCCCTGGGGTCTAAGGGGATTGTATAAAAGCAATCCTTGAGATCTACGACTAAAATCTCCCACCCCTCGGGAATCATGTTAGGATTTGGGATGCCGCATTGAAGCGGGCCCATCGGCTGAATGCATTTATTGATCTCTCTGAGATCATGGAGGAGTCGCCACTTCCCCGACTTCTTCTTAATAACAAAAATTGGCGAATTCCAAGGACTCGTGGACTGTTCTATATGTCCTGCGTCTAGCTGTTCTTTAACTAGCTGCTTGAGGGCAACTAATTTCTCTCCCACTACTGGCCATTGTTCTACCCAGACCGGAGTATCGGTG
This sequence comes from Bradypodion pumilum, assembly GCA_035047305.1. Classification (NCBI taxonomy): domain Eukaryota; kingdom Metazoa; phylum Chordata; class Lepidosauria; order Squamata; family Chamaeleonidae; genus Bradypodion; species Bradypodion pumilum. The sequence goes on from JAWDJD010000002.1 coordinate 330,533,566, forward strand.
AGCCATTTAAGTGGCAACGCCATTACCCGAAGGTAAGCGTAGCACCGTACTGCTGCAGAATGTCTCGCCCCCAAAGATTGACGTGCACGTCAAGAATGTGCGGCCGAATTACCGCCGTGCCGTCAGCCCTTGGGATTGTGACTTCTACCCACTCTCGGCTCCTAAATGCTTCCTGGACGCCTCCTACCCCCCACACATCGGAGACCGGCTCAATGGCCCACTCTCTTGGCCACTGGCTCCTGCTTATTACTGTCACATCCGCTCCGGTATCGAGTAACCCTGAGAACACTCTTTTGTTCAAAAATACCTCGATAACGGGGCGCTGCTTCCACTCAATGTTGGTCTCCACTGTCGCTAAGACCTGGTATCCTTGCACTGCCTCACTCGCGCTCGAGCGGTCCGTTGAACCGGGCTCTGAGCTGTCACCGAGCCTTCTCGGGTTGCCTGCTGGCGAGTGACAAGGAACCATGATCAGTTGCGCTAAGGTCTCTCCCTTGTGGATTGTTTGGGGCAGGTGTGTCCAAAGCTGGACGTGGAGAACGCCTGAAAAATTTGAGTCAATGACTCCTGGAATTCTGAAAATTCCGCGTGCTCCAGCTACACTATGGGGCAAAACTAAGCCTATAAAGCCTCTGGGTAGGGGTCCCATGTACTGAGAATCGACTAGATAAACTGTGCCTGGCAGATCGCACGTGACGTCTGCCTGGCAAGCCAATTCTAGCCCTGTACTACCCTTGGGGCTGGCCTGTGCCCTAGTAATGCCTGGAATGTGCCTAGCACCTAGTCTAGTTCTGGGGAGTTCTGGATCTGGTTGAAGGAAGCCTCTGTTTGGACTGGGGCCAGAGACATGCCCGGATTCCGGTTTCCCGAACTCGGACAAAACCTGGCCCAATGATAGCCCTTTTTGCACTTCGGGCAGGGGGTGTTCGGAGCCTTGGGGCGGCCGGACTTTTGTCCGCCTCCCTTGGATCGGCACTCCCTAGCGAAGTGACCGACCTTGCCACAAGCGTGACATGCCCCCTTGATCTTGCCATTGCCCTGGGGTCTTTTCCCCCCCTGCACCGCTGCCGCTAGCAGACCCATCTTGTAGGAGTCTGTGCCAACGTCGGAGCATGCTCGAATCATGTCCGTTAAGGTTATGTCAGGGCGATTGCCCAGGGACTGCAAGATTTTACGGCAGTCCAAGTTGGCGTTGTCCTTTGCTAGCTTAATCATGAGCTCTTGTTGGGCCTGCTCATTGTCAATCTGCCTGCTAATTGCTTCTTCCAGGCGATTGATGAAGTCCATGTAGGGCTCTTGGGCTCCCTGCTTAATGGCGGTGTAATTTTTGGCCGTTTTGCCAGATGCCGGGACCTTGAAGTATGCCCTATAGGCAGCTTCGGCTGACATCTCTAGGGTGGCGAGAGGCAAGTTGATCTGAGCGTTGATGGGCTCAAAGGCACCCGAACCATATAGCTGGTCAGGAATTACCGCGCCTCCCATCCTAGCAGCCCTGGCCTGAGCCTCGAGCCGAAACTCGCTGTCCCAGATCATGTACTGGCTAGGGGTCAGCATCATCCTCATGACGGCTTTCCAGTCATGAGGAATCCACATGGTGGTCTCGCACACTTGCTGAAGCGTGCCCCTGGTAAAACGACTTTGGAGCCCTGTCTCTGAAATTGCCTTCCGTAAAGCCATGAGAAGCTTGTACGGGACTGGGGAGTGTACTACCTGCTGTGCGCCTGTGAGCGCGTCCATTTCTAGACGGATTGGACAAATTTGCCTCAGTTCAGCTAGCTGTTCTGCTGACAATTCCCCCTTCTTTAGCTCGATCTCGGCGGTGCGCTGAAGGGCACTCTTAACAACTAGGGAACCTGGAGCTGTCAGAGAAGCGCCAGCGCCTCTCATTCCTTGCGTTCCTTCGGTGACGTCTGCAGCTGTCACCGCGGGAAGGCTCCCTGCGCTACTCTGCCGATAGCTAATTGACGGATAGAGTGCCGTGGGCGCAGTCGGTTCGACTGGCTTGTCTGATGGCTTTTCTAATGGGGGTTCTTTGGCCTCTACCCGGACTGGCTCGATCTGCTCTAAGAGTCTCCTACACTTTCTCCATGTACTAACTATCCCTCCTGGAGCTTTTGGGGGTTGCTGAATGCAGTCTCCTATCTGATCCCAGAGCTTCAGGGTTAACGTACCTACTTCTGGGTAAAGTAGGCAGTGTTCCCTGAGGTACGCCAAAAGTCTCACTAGCTCCCTGCTGTGAAATCGTAACTGAAAAACCCTGGCCAGGATTCTGAACTCTTCTTCATGAGTTCTTTGGCTAGCGGACGGACTTGGTCTATGAGAACAAGTCCCCATATTACCTGCAGATGGTCCTCTGAAGTTTCCTCCTCGGGACGAATGCGACGCGTCTTGTCAGGCAACCGGTTTGGACGTCTAGTGTCTGGGGTAGACCTCGGAGCGTGGACCTTCCGCCACGGGCCCTTCTAACGGCCTCTGCGATGTCAGGGGCTCACAGCCTGCCCTGAGCGGAACGCGTTTCCCTCTATGGCAACCTCCTCGAAAGCGGGAGTGAGCTGTAGGAATGCCTCTCTGGAATGCCTCGCCGCAGGCCACTTCTCTGATCGACTGGCTGCCAGTCAGAGTGCCGCGCTGTCCTCCGGGGTGATGGGTCGCGGTTCAGGCGTGGAACCGGACCGCGTGAATCGTTACTCACGAGTAGACCTCTCCGGGGTCCCTTACTCATGAGTAAATCACGTCGGGGTCACCAGCTGTTGCGAATATCTGCCGCAAGGCGGCGCTAGGTCCCGGAGGAGACTGATCAATGGGCGATACGAGGCAAGGAAGCAGGATCAGATCAGTGCTTTATTGGGAAAATACATACACCTTATATAGATCAGAAGGCAGGTAGAAAAAACCGTCACCAGTGATTCAATCAAGTCACCTGTTTACTCAGGTTAATTGGGAAAACTCTTCAGGGGAAGTTGATTATGGCAGGTAAACATTTGACAGGGGAAGCCCTATTGTTTCGGGCTTACCGGCTGGGCAAACATGGTCCCTGTTTGCGCCCGAGATTAGCGCCAAGACAGGGGGAAGAATGTTTACCTAATTATACACAGGAGATGCCGGAGATAGCGTTCTGCCTGTCTGGCAGAGCCGCTGGTCAGGTCACGTTAATTGGGTGAATCAAACCCTATAGCCCTATAATTTATTCACCCCCCTTGATATGGCTGCCCACAGAAGCCACCGCCAGGAGCCTTCTCACCCAAGCGGCCTCTGCCTGGCCGTCCCATGCCCAAAGGGGCACGGGGAAACCATACATTATGATTGGCAGAACCTGTTTCGGAGTGGTGCTCCCAAGTCTGTGAATGGTTTATAGTAGGGAAAAGTCCATATATCATCATAACACTGATAAGAGATGATGTTATTAAAGATATTCATCTCTGAGATATCATGTTACCAGTAAAGCTATGGGCTCAGTGGCTAAAAAGCTCGCCTAGTTAGCTGGAAGGTCAGCAAGTAGGGAGTTCAGACCTGAGTACTGCATAATGGATTGAGTGCCCATCTCTGTCACAGCTCCTGCCAACTTAGCAGTTCAAAAGCAAGAAATTGCAAGTAAATAAATAGGGACAACTTTGGTGGGGGAAAAATTGGGGGACATGAAAGGAGCCTCATTCGGGCATCCCCTGAGCAGAGTTCATCCAGCAAAAATCCTTTCAACCCAGAATAACTTCTGACATGAAATTATTATTATTACCAGTAAAGCTGCAAGAAAGTCTGTGCATTTCAATATTATGTTCTTGACTATTTCTTATTTTGTGCTGTGCCATCTTCTCTGTCAAGCTGTTTCCTAAATGTGGGCTTCAAACTGGCCAATTTAATTGCTATCTCTAATCAAAGAAGGACATTGTTCTTTCCACCTCCACCTCTTCTGCTCTGAGGCTTGTCCTTGTTCAAAATGGGCCATCCCACATGCTCCCCACCCTGCGTTTGCTTTAGAATTCCTTGTTCAACTTGTGTTACTCCTGATTGTCTTTTACCCCAAGGAACTCAGGGCCAGGTCAAGTCAAGAGCCGCCATGTAGCTATTAACAGGTTAGAGAGCAAACTGCTTTTCTTTGTGTAGTCATAGTGCACAACTGCCAGCGGAAACAGCCAATTTACAGCATATTTATTGTAAACAATAACTCTTTCCAGGTTGTTAAAATGGATGCACTGTTGCTGTCTGTTTGCAGTAGCTTACAGCAGTAGGATAACCACCTTCTTTTATTTAAAAGTTTGTACCTGACTTGTGAATTGAGACCCAAAGATTGCTTAATGCCATTAAAGACTTTTAAATGGCAAATGGTCACAAAAGTCATTTGAAATAACTGTTAAAGCACTGCCTAGAACAAGGAGCCTTATAAGTCATGGTAAGCAGTAGATACAAAGTTACACTGGAACACATCAGAATTAAAAAAAGAGAAGTCGTAGTTTTAATCTGGGACTTAAAATCAAATGTTGACAGGCTATGAATTTTATGAGACAAGTTCTTCTGGAATTCAGGTTTGCTGCTGTTAATCCTCGATTGACCAGATTATCGTGGTGGTTGCAACCCACTTTCCATTCCTTTCACTGCTGTGCTCTTCTTCTCCAAGTGCAAACAAAACTCTTCACAATTGAGTCTTTCCATCTTTTGGGTGATCTGCCTAGGAGCCTTTTTACTCATCTGGGATACCACTCATTCAGTGGTGGGATTCATTTTTTTTACTACCTACTCTGTGGGCATGGTATGGTGAGCGTGGCCAGGGGGAAAGCCCTGCGTTGCATCCGAATTAGGACTACTTTATTTCAAAACTTGGATGAGCAGGGTCAGCCAGAATTTCTGCTACCGGTTCTGGCGAACTGGTGCAAACCTGCTGAATCCCACCACTGCACTCAGTGACTGCCGCTGTCAAACGCCCATCTGTCATTCAAGAAACATGTCCAGCCCTGCGGATTCCCCATGCCCATCTGGCATGGAACAGCCCTGGGGAGGCTGCTTAGGTGAGAAGGCTCCTGGCGGTGGCTTCTGCGGGCAGCTAAATTAAGGGGGGTGAATAAATGATAGGGTTTGATTCACCCAATTACATGACCTGACCGACGATTCTGCAAGGTAGGCAGATCGCTAACTCCAGTGACTGATTAGGTAAACACTCATCCCCTGGCCAAGGAAATCTCCGGTGCAAACAGTGAAGATGTTTACCCCCTGTCTAAGCCCTAAAAAATGGTCTCCCTCATCCCGTGTTTGTCTGGAATAATTAACTTCCCTTCGAGAGGTTTCCTGATTAACCTGAGTAAACAGGTGATGTGATTGACTCCCGGGTGATGGTTTTTTCTACCTGCCTTCTGATCTATAAATGGTTATGCCTTTTCCTCAATAAACCACTAATCATATCCTCCTCCATACTGCCTCGTATCGTTCCTTGATCAGTCTCCTCCGGGACCTACGGCCCTCAGCGGCCCCGATTCCTACACAGCCCAGCGCAATTTCCATTTATGATACTCAAATGACAACAGCTTCGTTGATTCCGCTTTGTTTCTTTATCTGGGCATTGGGGATGTGGTTGCGTAGGGATACCTTTAGCATTGATCTTTCCATGGCTCTTACAGCTCTTGATAGTTCTTCCTCAGCCTTCATTAATGACCATGTTTTCCTCCCATAGAGAACTGCAGGTAGTACTGCCGAAGTAAAAAGGTAGGAACATGAGGCAAAAGCCGACACCCAAAGTAAGCAAAGAACAATGAATTTAATAATAGAACAAGGCATTCGGAATTACCGCGGCACAAAAAGCTGTCGGTAATAAAGGTAATAAAGGCTGAATAGCCAGATAGTATGTTTGAAAGTGCGTCTAAAAATGAGTCAGTAAATCATGTCAAAAAGGACCGTCATATACTAAGCAATATGGTCAGAAATACATCATAAAGTACAGTAAAGATCACAAACAATAATATATATCCAAATTATGTAGAGGACTGTGATTCAAACGCATAGAGAAAAATCCAATGTAGGAGCAACGAAAGCTAGTCCCAACAATAAGTATGAACACACATGTGCAAGAATCACAAGTCCATCATATATAAACACTTGTCCATCATAGGGAAGAATCCTGCATCGGAAACAAGTCCCACATGTAAAAGATAATAAATGAAAAAGTGCCCAAGTATCCTGGAGAACGCGAATCCTGAAATGGGTGGTACGGTGCAGAAAGGGGGATTCGATATCCTTCCGGATAAAAGGATATTTTGTGTCTTTGTCGAGAATCTGCAACATAATAAACATGGAAATGCATATAATACAATATCCTAAAGTAAGTATGATAACAAACTCTGACAGTATTAATGACAAATAAATCAAAATTACATGAAAATACCTGTACAAAATGCAAGCGCACTCTAAAGTAACCTCTCACTGAAAATTATTATCAGGTCAGAGTGTTGCAATGAGAATATGGTGTGAGCATTATAAAGTAAACTGCTAAACGGGAAGCACGTGTGGGTCATTTCGCAAAATTATATGAAGAGAAGATATAATTAAGTGTAAAAGAAAACGAGCCAGTTGAAAATACCCATAGATACTCAAAGGAAATGGGAGACTCTTAAAGAAAAGCGGAAAAATCTTGATCAGTATTTAATCCAAAAGAATAGAGAGTGGAAAAAGAATGAATATAAAATGCTTCCCTTTGGAGTAAAAAACGTTCAATGTCGACGATTGTATGCTTTTTGGGGGGGGGGGTGAAGGATTCTAACACCACTACTCACATGTCAGCAAAGGAATGTTGTTTGTGGATAAAGTGAGAGACCATGGGGGCTGTTGCGATGTTGTTTCTTATTCCTGATTGATGCTCCCCCAACCTGATCCTGAGAGGTCTACTTGATTGACCTATGTAGGCCAACTGACAGGAACATATGATCATGTATATACAGTGTCGTGTGTTGCAATTAGAAAACCTAGACAGCCGCAGACGGAATTTACTGCTGGGAATAGACACATCCTCAGTGCGCCACATAAAGCGACAGAACTTACAATGGATGCAGGGATGATGTCCCGTCGGTGATCTAGATATGATAGGTGGTTTTAGAGTACAATCTGTCTTTGAAATGAAACTTGCAATGGTTTTGGTTCTCCGAAAACCTATTGTGGGTCGTTCAGTACATCCTGGTATGGAATCTAATAGATGCCAATGTTTTATGATTGTTTTCTTGATATTCTGTGCCAAAGGGGTAAAATCAAGAGACCAAAAAATATTAGTTAAGATGGAACTGTTTCTACGCTGGAATAGGGAGGGTCTGGATCTAGATTTCACCCGATTATGAGCTGGCCTGATGATGTGTGTGGGATAACCCCTGTGATGTAAAGAATCATGGATTTTGACAGCTGCTTTTGAAAGTCAGAATCAAGAGTTGAATTTTGTTTAGCCCTTAAGAGGAGACTATAAGGGATATTGTTTTTTTAAAGAATGTGGATGGTAAGATCTATACTGTAAGTATTCATGTCTGTTGGTCGGTTTGTGATAAATTTTATTATGGAGTTGGTGGTTAGAAATGAAAATTTCTAAATCCAAAAAGGGTAAAGAATGAAAGCTGAAGGAATGTGTAAATGTTAGATGATCGTTGACAGAGTTGGTCCATTTTAGAAAATCAGAAACCATGGAAGGATTATGAAAAATAAAAAATAAATCATCTATGTATCTTTTATATGTGATGATATTGCTGAAAAAAGGATTAACTGAATAGTTTAAGATGAAGGTTTTATCAAAATTATTCATATAGATATTCTCCACTGAGGGTGCAAAATTAGAACCCATAGAGACCCCTTGTACCTGTAAATAAAAAGAATTCTCAAACCTAAAAAAATTGTGTTCGAAAGCAATGTCCAAAAGATCTAAAATGAAATGCGAAGGAGGATCAGGATTACTACGGGAGGAAAATGAAATTCAATTAGGGTGCGTGCATCTTGTAAAGGAATATTAGTGTATAATGAAGAGACATCCAAGGTAAGCAGAACACAATTGTCTGGAATAATGGTATTCTCTAAGAGTTGTATGAAGTGGGCAGAATCCCTAACAAAAGAAGGAGTATCGGAAGCAAATGTACAAATGTGATGGTCAATGAACATGGCTATGGGTTTGAGGAGGGAATTGCTTGCCGAAATGATAGGTCTGCAAGGCACACTAGTGGGACCGGAGTTAAGTTTGTGCACCTTGGGCAAAATATGGAAAATAGGTGTGCGAGGAAACTTATTCAACAGGAAATGGTAGGTGGAATCGGAAATGTACCCCATTGCTAGACCTTCTTGTAAGACTACAGAAATTATATTCGCGACATGGGTAGTGGGATCATGATCTAATCTGTGGTAAAAATTGACATTGGACAATTGATGATAAGCCTCGGTTATGTAATCAGAGCGGTTCATAACCACAACGCCTCCTCCTTTGTCGGCAGCTTTTATAATGATGTCAGGACTATTACCTAGATTCTGCAAGAGATCTAGATCATGCTTGGATATGTTAAAGGAGCAGCGATGTTTTTTCTCAAGTGTGGCAATATCTCTAAGGATGACTCTTTTAAATATTTCAATGGAGGCATTGTCAATGGGAGGGATGAATGTGGAGCGGGGGAAAAAGGTTTTATGTCCACCGGGAGAGTCCTTGAAAAAGGCTCGAAGTTTGAGTAGACGTATCAGCTTAAAAACGTCAATTCGTGTTTTAAAGGAGGAGTATCTTGGTGTGGGAACAAAGCCCAAGCCAAGATTAAGTAGTTGGGACTCCCTTACCGTAAGTTTCCTGTGTGACAAATTAAATACCAAGGAAGGATTCATTTCTTTTTGGTTCGTTGGATGTTGCGAGGTCCTAAAAAATCCATTTTGGTGTTGCCCTGGGTTTCAGAAGTCGTTGGTCTATTGCGGTTCAGTCGAAAGTTGTACGGGTCCCTAGTTCTTTCATCAGCAAAGGAATCCACCAATTCCGAGTCAGTAGTTTCGTAGTTCGTATTCTCAAGTGGTCTGCGCCAGGTGACCTGTTTTTGTGTGTTGGGACGTGCGAACTGCCATCTGTATATACGATTGTTCTGATAATCGTTTCAATCACGGTTTAATTTTTTTATTTTTAAACGCTAAGGGGCTGTCTTTGAATTCCTCCAATTTGGTTTCAAGGGCAGTCATCTTCTGTGACGTGGCAGATGAGCTGGAAGATGGTATATCATTTTTAATCTTGTCTATATCGGTCTTAAGATTTTCTGCATCGTGGTTACACTGATCTATGATAAGAAGTATCAAATCATAGGAGCACCATGATTCTTTACATCGCAGGGGTTATCCTACACACATTATCAGGACAGCTCATAATTGGGTGAAATCTAGATCCAGACCCTCTCTATTCCAGCGTAGAAACAGTTCCACCTTAACTAATATTTTTTGGTCTCTTGATTTTACCCCTTTGGCACAGAATATCAAGAAAACAATAATAAAACATTGGCCTCTATTAGATTCCATACCAGGATGTACTGAACGACCCACCATAGGTTTTCGGAGAACCAAAACCATTGCGAGTTTCATTTCAAAGACAGATTGTACTCTAAAACCACCTATCATATCTAGATCACCGTCGGGACATCATCCCTGCGTCCATTGTAAGTTCTGTCGCTTCATGTGGCGCACTGAGGATGTGTCTATTCCCAGCAGTAAATTCCGTCTGCGGCTGTCTAGGTTTTCTAATTGCAACACACGACACTGTATATACATGATCATATGTTCCTGTCAGTTGGCCTACATAGGTCAATCAAGTAGACCTCTCAGGATCAGGTTGGGGGAGCATCAATCGGGAATAAGAAACAACATCGCAACAGCCCCCATGGTCTCTCACTTTATCCACAAACAACATTCCTTTGCTGACATGCAAGTAGTGGTGTTAGAATCCTTCACTCCCCCAAAAGCATACAATCGTCGACATTGAACGTTTTTTACTCCAAAGGGAAGCATTTTATATTCATTCTTTTTCCACTCTCTATTCTTTTGGATTAAATACTGATCAAGATTTTTCCGCTTTTCTTTAAGAGTCTCCCATTTCCTTTGAGTATCTATGGGTATTTTCAACTGGCTCGTTTTCTTTTACACTTAATTATATCTTCTCTTCATATAATTTTGCGAAATGACCCACACGTGCTTCCCATTTAGCAGTTTACTTTATAATGCTCACACCATATTCTTATTGCAACACTCTGACCCGATAAGAATTTTCAGCGAGAGGTTACTTTAGAGCGCGCTTGCATTTTGTACAGGTATTTTCATGTAATTTTGATTTATTTGTCATTAATGCTGTCAGGGTTTGTTATCATACTTACTTTAGGATATTGTATTATATGCATTTCCATGTTTATTATGTTGCAGATTCTCGACAAAGACACGAAATATCCGTTTATCCGGAAGGATATCGAATCCCCCTTTTGCACCATACCACCCATTTCAGGATTCGCGTTCTCCAGGATACTTGGGCACTTTTTCATTTATTATCTTTTACATGTGGGACTTGTTTCCGATGCAGGATTCTTCCCTATGATGGACAAGTGTTTATATATGATGGACTTGTGATTCTTGCACACGTGTGTTCATACTTATTGTTGGGACTAGCTTTCGTTTATCCTACATTGGATTTTTCTCTATGCGTTTGAATCACAGTCCTCTACATAATTTGGATATATATTATTGTTTGTGATCTTTACTGTACTTTATGATGTATTTCTGACCATATTGCTTAGTATATGACTGTCCTTTTTGACATGATTTACTGACTGTTTTTAGACGCACTTTCAAACATACTATCTGGCTATTCAGCCTTTATTACCTTTCTTACCGACAGCTTTTTGTGCCGCGGTAATTCCGAATGCCTTGTTCTATTATTAAAATCATTGTTCTTTGCTTACTTTGGGTGTCGGCTTTTGCCTCCTGTTCCCCCCTTGTTATACACCCTTGCCGTCTTTCTTTGAAGTAAAAAGGTAGCCGTGTTGTTTCTTGTTAATATGAAATTAAATTGAATCTGACTTATGGTGACCCTATGAAGGAGCGGTCTCTAAAATGTCCAGTCCTTAACAGCCCTGCTCAACTCTTGTAATCTCTTGGCTGTTTTAAAGGTTTGAGGCTAGTCCTAAACATTCCCCTCCTTAAAGAACAGCCTCTGCTTGCTGTAGAAAATTGGGAAACAAAGAAGTAGAAGAAATCTTAGAGGCATTATAAACAGCCAACAAAACTTCATGCAGCAGCGTAGCTGAAGTTGCTTGATCTCTCACTTAACAGCTTATGTTTGTGCTACCTCCCCCAAAATAAAGGGTTGGTTTTAGATTGTAAAGGTAAAGCCAGTCATATCCGAGTCTAGGGTTCAGTGCTCACCTCTGTTTATAGCTGAAGAGCCAGCGCTGTCTGCATCTGCAGGCATTTCCGTGGACATGTGGCAGGCATGCCTAGACACCGAAGTGCACAGAATGCTGTTTACCTTCCCACCAAAGTGGTCCCTATTTATCTACTTGCAATTTAGATTGATAGAGAGGCAAATAGCATTAGTACTTCCTTTGGAAGTCCCCAACAGCAGTATTCCTTAGGGAGAAAATGGGAAGGGAGTCTGTGTCCATTGGGTGTTACAGCTGTTTTGAGATGGAAACCATCTGTAATGTTGTGAGAAACAACAGACACAAAATGAATGTTTCTGTATTTCTGTTCCATTTCCAGGAGATGGCACTGCTAGGTAAGCACCTAACTGCTTGGGAATTGTTAAAACCAGGTAATAAATTAGGAGAGGGGAGATGAGGGAGTTATTCGAGATAAAAGCCCAATTCAGGAATTATTAAACTGTTACCATAGAAGGATATGCTAACTCACTTCCCTCATGTCCCTGTAGATGCTAATTGCACCTACCACCTTCTGTCACTGAATGGGAAGGTCTAAGAATTGATTCAAGGCATGTTTGGTTGAGCATGTGTAGAATTCTCTCCACAATTCAGTATGTCATTTCCACAGATTCTGGGACAGTATTACACTATGGGTGTGCTGGGCACCTTGGGAGTGTGGTGGACAGGGAGTGATGGAGGCACTTATTTGGGGTTGGGGTTGGAGGGAGAAATCCCATACATTCCCGTTACCTCCGATGATCCCCCTATCCTCCCAGACTGATGTGGGGACTCACCAAACAGAGGCAGTAAGCAAGAATTTAAGTACAAATTAGGCAAACATTATATCTCAAATTTAATTAGGAACAATTCTTGCACCCAGGCAAGTTATGTTACCCGGTGACATAATTCTGCCTGCCTCTGGGGGCGCCAGTCACTGGGGTGCACCGTGACGAGTCCCTGTATCCCTGTGGACCAGCACATCACTGTATTACACTATACACTCCTGGGACTTTTCTGCTCAGCCTAGGATTGTTTGGGGGTCCAGAGCAAGTGTATATGGCCACAGCACCTTTCTTATGGGCTCAGTTTAGGAATGCTTACATTGAGCAAATGAGGGTGATGTTTTTGGTCTCAGAGGGATTTTGTGTATTTTGAAGAATGTGGCTGAGTTTATGTTTGTAGTGGTAAATGTGATACTGGTAAATGTGATACTGGTTCCTTTCTTGAATGGATAGATTGTTTGTGTATTTATTATCAACCAGTCTGTACTCTTAGATTGCTATATGCTTGGCATAACACAGAGGAAAAGATTTATTTTGCATAAAGGCAGTTTTTTGCAAAGTGTATTTTTCCAGATTGTAGAATCCATGATGAAAATGCACACACATATAGTGTGTTGCTTTTGTGCTGAAGGTGAAATGTTTGGAGGCTGTTTCACAATCCTGAGTAAGTTGTGTCATCTAGAGTATTGTTAGTGGAGAGACATCACCACAACCATATTTTGTATGGAAAGGAGAAGGTAACTTCCCTCTGGGTTATTAGGTGGATGGAAGGGTATGCGAGACAGAAAGGGATTCATTGAGGTGGGCAGCTGATAGAGAGAGGAAGGAAGGTGATCAAAGGTTTGGTGACACTTGGGATCTGTAATGCTAATTATACTTTAAGCTGATGCTGCTTTACTGGGTTGTCTTCCTGTTTCTGGTTCAACTAAAACTAAGACTTGGAATTTCCCCCCTTTGTACTACTTATTCCAGAATTCCTGAGTCAGCACAGATAATAGTCATGGGAATTGTCTCCCCCAAATGTTACTTTTCCCAGTTTTGTCCCACATTGTCAACACAAAGGGAAATCTAGGAAAGTAGATTGTTACTTTTTAAAAACAACAATAACACTCCAAACCCAGGAAGCAAGGGGCTATGATGTAAATACAGCCAAAGAGGTATTTCAAGTTTACATTTTTTCTGGTCTTGTAGTTTAGCGTCAGCTCTAAAAGGTGTGCAGTGATCTATTCCATGAAATGTAGTGGTTCGGAATGGATGATGCTACTCTTCCTTCTCTCTTTGTAAAGAATTCATCTTCATTCCTCAATATGAAAAATGGCTTCATTGCTTCTGCTCAATCAGCATGCTCTTGTTGTTCAGTGCCGTCAACTCAAACCAATGAATGAATGGCCTCCAAAATATCCTGTCTTTAACAGCCCTGCTCAGCTCTTGGAAACTCAACACTGGGGCTTTCTTTATGGGATCAATTCATCTATTACTTGGTCTCTCTATTTTCTGACTGCCTTCAACGTTTCCCAGTATCATTGGTTTTTCCCAGCGAGTCTTCTCTTGATGAGCTCAAAGTATGATAGCCTCAGCTTCATCATTATTGCCTGCAAAGAGAACTCAGGCTTGATTTAATCAAGAACCTATGTGTTTGTCTTTCTGGTGGCCCATGGTGCCCACAAAGCTCTCCTCCAGCACCACATTTCAAATGAATGATTTTCCCCCTCTCAACTTTGTTCACAGTCCAGCTTTCACATCTGTACACATTAATTGAAAATGCATGATCTTTGATGATCTTTGTCTTGGTCTCCAGTCACACACTTTTACACCAGGTCAAAGCCTGACTACATCACAATGAATGGATGAATGAATGAATGGGAAAAACTATTGGCTTGAACCTGGTAGATTCACACTTTTTTGCATTGACCACATGATGCAATGGGAAATCTAAATCAGCCCAGCATCCCACAGTCCCAATCTGTAATCTTTCTCCCCACCAAAGACCAATCTCTATTTGGATTGATTGTGAACTGGGTTACACAAAATCTTTAACAATTTCACTGACAACATTAAAGTTATGGAATTGTTCTCTAGTCTTGATTTTGTTTATTTGCACTTCTGCTTATGCATTTCTTTCATTTTCACCATGCCATTTGAGGTCATTACTGCTTTCTGCCAATAATATTTTATTATCTGCATACTGCAAATTATGTTCCTTCCACATATTTTTTTCTCCACCAGAACAGCTCCCATGCCCCAAAATTTCAGAGAGAGGTGGTCATGAGTTGCTGTTGGCTTAGGGTTGCCATATGTCCCATTTCCCCAGGTTTTTCCCGGATTCATGCTCGGGAAAATTGTCCTGATCAGTTCAAGAAAAAACATGTAAAAGTCCTGGATTTCTAAATTCAAACAAAGGAAGCAAGATCACCTCTCCCACCAAGGGATTTTTGCAAAGAGTTAATTCACTGCCTCCTTGCCTTTCTTTCAATCATCCTGCTTGCAAGCAGTGAAGGCAAAACAGCACCCCGAGAAGCCTGCCATGGAGGGGGAGATGCTTGCAAGCGGGATAATTGAAAGGAAAGCAGGGAGGCCATGAATTAACTCTTTGCCAAAATCCCTTGGCACACCTTGAGCAATGGCGCAAGCAGAGGTGCGCTGGAGCACCAGGCCAAAGAGCTGGAAAAGGGAAAAATAGATGGAGGCTGCCCGCCCCAGATGGGGATTCCACGGGGGCTTGGAGCCACGGCCTCCTCGGCAGCCCTATCCGACACATGCACAGTTTGAAGAATGCAATGATGTCACGTGGCTGTCCCAGTTTGGTGGGAAAGAATTATGGCAACCCTACGTTGGCTACAATGATTATTCAAAAATTGTGGTGTAGATATATCTCACCACCTTATCTTCAGAGAAGAAGAAAAGTACTTTTAAGCGACTGGATTATATTAGAATGTTTGAAATTCATAGAAGTAGATCCATGAGAGATTGATTTGAATATTATTGTGACACACACACACACAAAAGAATGTTGTGATATCAACATTCTGGAAATCTTTATTCTACCTTTCAGTCAAAACTGGATCTTCTACCTTATTCCTCATTCTAAATGGACAAACTTATTAGCTGCTGTTTTACTGCAACAAAGAAAAGCCAGTGGCACCATGTTACAATGTTTCCATCATTTCTTTCCTTATCAGCATCTCAAACTTGTCATGATTTCTTGTCTGCCCTGAGGTAGGAAGTTAAAGAGTTATTAATTTAGGAAACTAGGCTGAGTCTGTGAGAGTAATTGTATGTTCTGTTTGACAAAGGGCAACTCTGTGTTTGAAAGCACCACCTTTTCAAAGGCAGGCCAGTCCAAGTCTATGTGAAAGATAAAAAAACATAAAAAACACAGAGTCGAGGACATGATGCTGTTAATCAACAGGTACCAGCACCTGGACATCAAATTAAACAGACAGAGAAGTGTGTTTATTTCTGTTCAAATTCTGGTAATTTTGTATTTATATTTACAGATTAGCATATTCAAATTTAATGAAAATATTCACCCACATTCTCTGCTCTTTTTGAAGAGTCATAATTTCTTCTTTTGTCAGTGACACAGAGGGGCCAACATGGGTGTACATTTCAGATATTATATAGCAGTGCTTAAACCACATTAAATACAGACACACGTGGTTTTTTTTCAGTCCCTGAACTTTGGGCCTCTGAAAGAGTTGCTAAATTGCTTTATGAAACATAGCTTGTTGTTGTTCAGTCACACAATCAGGTCTGACCCTTTGTGACCCCATGGACAACAGCACACCAGGCTCCTTTGTCATCTGTCATCCTCAGTAGTCAGCCCAGATCTACCCCCACTGCATCAAAGATGCCATCTAGGCAGGGCCGGCATCAGAAATTTCTGGGCCCGGTACACACACACCATTTTGGCCATGCCCCTGTGGTTTCCTGTGCATACGTCATTTGTTTGCGCATGCGCACATCAGGGGTTTCCTGGCACCGCCACACCCATGGTTTCCTGCGCATGCATTGTTTGTTTGCGCATGCACACACCAGTGGATTCCTGGCACCACCGAGGCCCCGTCATCTCCGGGCCCGGGACGGGAGTCCTGATGGTTCCCCCCCCCCCCCGATGGTGGTCCTGCATCTAGCCATCTCATTCTCTGCCTCCCCATTCTCCTTTTGCCTTTGATCTTTCCAAGCATCAGGGCCTTCTCCAGTGAGTCTTCTCTTTTCATTTGGTGGCCAAAGTACTCGAGCTTCAGCTTCAGTATTTGTCCTTCCAAGGAGCAGTCAGGGTTAATTTCCTTTAGGACTGATTGATTAGATCTCCTTGCAGTCCAGGGGACTCTCACCCGCACCACAGTTCAAAGAGCATTCATTTGAGCTCAGCCTTCCTTGTGGCTCTCACAGCCATAGCCACTCCAGCATTCTTGCCAAGAAAACCCATGGACAGAAACATAACTTAAAAGACTCTAAAACTGACAACACTGAAAGCATAATGACTCATTTTCATTAGTAACAACAATGTGCAAGATTGCAAGTTTGGTGGGAGGTTACAGGTTACTCTCTGGGCTGTAGGATATTTGAGAGTTGTAATCCAAAAGTTACTTTTCCATAGTTTCATAACAAAGGCCTTCCTAAAGAGTCAGCTTTTCAGAATTTTGAACCAGGTGCATTTTCCAGGATGAAGGGTGATTTCACAATGGTGGTGTCACTTCTGAACAGGTTCCACTCTATAGTCATTCTCCTGAAGGCCTGTGGGTCAGTGTTTGTCTTGTTTTTCAGTAACATAGTGGTTTCCTGCTTAAAATTTTCAAATCAAGCACTAGGGAAACCTAGTTTTTCATAGAAAAATTTCACATTATGTGGAAACGCTATACAATACTGTTAATTTAATACTACTTTATATACAGTGTATAGGCATGGTCAATGTTCTAATATGTTATGTACAGTACTGTGAATTGATTGAATTCAAATTTAATTATATTTAGAGTAATTCCACTGAAAGCAATGGATCTTAAATTGATAATTACTAAATTTAATCTCACTGACTTTAATGACTCCAATCTAATCATGGTTACCCAGTGTGGTGTAGCAGATATAGTAATGGACTAGGACTCAAGAGGCCGGAGTTTAAATCCCCGATCAGCCGTGGAAAACTCACTGTCGCATGGAACTGGTAAAGCCACTCATTGAATACTGAGCTAACATTGAAAGCCCTATAGAGTCACTATAAGTCACTTCCAACTTGACAGCACATAACAAGAATAAGAAAACTGAATAATGGCTATGTGAGTATCCAACACTATTTTTATTCCACCATTCTTTCACAGGGCTCTCAATACTGTATCATTACAACAACCCTATGAAGGGGATAGACTAAAAGAGCTTCATGGATGAGTGAGGGTTTGAACCACAATCCCTCTGGATTTACCTTGGTGCTGTAACTACAGCAATGTACTGGAGCTCTCTGACTTTTTGGTAGGCACTGTCTGTGCTGGTAGAGTTCCAACATTTATCCCCAAAAATTGGGCTCTTCCTTAAAAATATATCAGCCCTGACAGACTCTCTCTAATAGTTCATGACTGTACAATGTTACCTGTTCTGGCTGTTTGTGTACAGAAGTGAAGTCCACAGCTGGCAAATTCATTTGCTCACCTTAATACAGACATATTTTATTACAGGAGTCCAGAATATCACTGAAACCATTATTTGTGTGTAGTGTGTTTTGCACAAAGCTAATCTTAAAAAATACTATGGCCTTTGTGCACGAGTTTCTCCCCCGGGTGTTATAGTTTAAGACCTAAACCTATTGGTATTGGCATATATGGCAGCTACTACCTTGATTTAATACTGCTTTGGGAAGGAATATGTTCTTCCCGTGCTGCAGAGAGGTGGGGGAAAGAGTCCCTGTAGGCAACTGGTGTGTCAACTTAACCATCATGATTTACTGAAATCCTGCAGTTGGATGGAGGTGCCAAAAAAAGACAATTCAGCAAAGGGTGGGAGGAGAGAAGGTAAGAGATTACTTTGCTGGAATACCAGAGGAGTTCAGCCTTATTATTTTTTTATTAACATTCTTGCAGTTTCTGTACACCTGTGTTCCACATACAAGAATCTGGTCTGGAGATATTTTGTCTTCATTTTTTAAAAAAAGATAAGAAAGTTTTCTAGGTGGATACGTCAATTCAGAAAAAGTTTTGCGAGTGTGTGTGTAATCTTGGTTAGGGGTTTTGGAGAAGTGATGGTTGCCTGCCCCATTCTTTCTCCTGACCATGGCCTGCAGGGTGATAAGTGATGGGGCAAACCAGCTTGGCATCTCTGCCATTCATTCCATGGTGCTGGTCCTCAGCCCATCTTCTATTTCTTCCTCTGCGGATTCCGCTAGCATAATTGGCATAATACGGCCCTTGCAGAGGCCACTTCAGTCGAGAAAGCTCCTGGCCCGTGGGCTCTGCGGGCACAGAAATTGGGGGGGCAGATTAATAATCATAGGGTTGATTCACCCACATCTGACCTGACCAGCGATCCCGCTGAGAGAAGCAAATTGCTAAACCTCCGTTACGTATTAGGCAATTACTGACTCACAGATCAGCCCAAGCCGAAGTGCAAATAGAGGCCATATTTACCTTGGTGTAAACCCCCGAACAATGGATTTCCTCTGTCAGTGTTTGCCCCAGTTAATTAACTTCCCCAAGAGAGATTTCCCATTAACCCGGGTAAATGGGTGATATGATTTTCTGTCAGATGACGATTCTATCACACGCTGCCTTGAATTCCTATAAATGATGATGTCTTTTCCTCAATAAACCACTGGTCTTCGCTCCATCTTGTCTCGTGTCATTCCTTTGACCAGTCTCCTCCGGGATCCTAAGGGCCTCCTCACGGCCCCAATCCAACATCTGGTGACCCCGATGTGATCTTACCCGAGAGTAAGCGATCAACGCGGTCCGGTTCTACGCTAGAACCGTGTCCGATCATCCCGGAAGACAGCGCGGAAGCCCGGTTGGTAAGCCAGCCGATCGGGAAGATGGTCCCACGACGAGGCATTACAGAGAGGCATCCTACAGCTTGCTCCGACTTTCGCGGCGGCTTGCAGCACGGAAAAACGCGTTCCACTCAGGGTCGGCTGTGAACCCCTGACAGCGCAGAGGCCACCGAGGGCCCGTAGCAGCAGGCCACGCTCCAAGCTCTACCCAGAGGATTCGTCACGCAAAACCTATTGCCTGAACTACAGACGCGTCGACCCGTCCCGAGAAGGAGACTTCAAAGGACACTCGCAGGTAATATGGGGACTTGTCCTCAGCGGCAACGTCCGTCCGCTAGCCAAAGAATTCATGAGGAGGAATTCAAAATCCTGGCCAGGGTATATCAGTTACACTTTCACAGTGGAGAGCTAGCAAGACTTTTGGTGTACTTAAGGGAACACTGCCTGCTTTACCCAGAAGCAGGTACGCTAACCCTTCAGCTCTGGGATCAGATAGGAGACTGCATTCAGCAACCCCCGAAAGCTCCAGAGGGCATAATTCGCACATGGAGTAAATGTAGGAGACTTTTAGCAGAGGTAGACCCAGTCCGAGTAGAGGCTAAAGAACCCCCAGCGCCAGCAGAGCCATCGGCGCCCACGGCGCTCTATCCGTCACTTCAGTTTAAGCAGAGTAGTGTAGGGAGCTTTCCCTCAGTGACAGCTGCAGACGTCACCGGTGGAATGCATGGAATGGGGAGCGCAGGCGCTTCTCTGACAGCTACAGGTTCCCAAGCTACCAAGAGTGCCCTTCAGCGCACAGTTGAGGAAGAGATCAGGAAAGGGGAATTGCCAGCAGAAGAACTAGCTGAGCTTAGTCAGATTTGTCCAATTCACTTGGAAATGGATGCCCTCACAGGGCAGCAGCAGGTAGTTCACTCACCAGTCCCGTATAAGCTCCTCATGGCTATACGGAAGGCCATTACAGAGACAGGACTCCAAAGTCGGTTCACTAGGGGCACACTTCAGCAAGTGTGTGAGAACACCATGTTCATCCTGCACGACTGGAAAGCCGTCATGCGGATGATGCTCAACCCCAGCCAGTATTTGCTATGGGACAGCGAGTTTCGCCTCGAGGCTCAGACAAGGGCTGCCAGGATGGGAGGGGCAGTACTTCCTGACCAGTTATATGGCTCAGGTGCCTTCGAATCCATCAATGCACAGACCAACTTGCCACTCGCCACTCTTCAGATGTCAGCTGAGGCGGCCTTCAGGGCTTTCCTCAAAGTCCCAGCAACAGGCAAAGCGGCCAAAAATTACACCGTAGTCAAACAGGGCGCCCAGGAGTCCTACATGGACTTTGTCAATCGCTTAGAGGAAGCGATCAGTAGGCAGATCGATAACGAGCAAGCCCAACAAGAGCTCATGATGAAATTGGCTAAAGACAACGCCAATCTCGACTGCCGTAAGATCTTGCAGTCACTGGGTAATCATCCCAACTTGACTCTCACGGACATGATTAGAGCTTGCGCCGACGTTGGCACAGACTCCTACAAAATGGGTCTGCTGGCAGCAGCAGTGCAAGGAGGCAGGAAGCCCCGACCCAAGGGAGCATGTCACAATTGTGGCAAGGTCGGTCACTTCGCTAGGGAGTGCCGATCCAAGGGCGGAGGACAAAATTCCGGCCGTTCCAAGGCTCCAACCACCCCGTGTCCGAAGTGTAAGAAAGGCTACCATTGGTCCAGATACTGTCCGAATTCAGGAAACCGGAACGCGGGCACGTCTCTGGCCCCGGTCCAAACAGAGGCTTCCCTTGCTCTGGGCGAGCCAGAGCTGGATTAGATTCCATTCACATTCCAGGCATTGCGAAGGCGCAGGCCAGCCCCAAGGGTAGTACAGGGCTAGAATTGACTTGCCAGGCGGACGTCACATGCGACTTGCCAGGCACAGTCTATCAGGTGGATTCCCAGTACATGGGACCCCTGCCCAAGGGCTTTATAGGTTTAGTTTTGCCTCGCAGTGTAGCAGGAGCACGTGGAATTCTTGTAATTCCGGGAGTCATTGACTCCAATTTTTCAGGCGTTCTCCAAGTTCAGCTTTGGACGCATCTACCCCAAACCATTCACAAGGGAGACACATTAGCGCAACTGATTATGGTTCCTTGTAACTCGCCAGCATACAGCCAGGGAAGGCTCAGGGACAGCGCAGGGTCCGGGTCAGAAGACCGCTCGAGCACAAGTGAGGCAGTACAAGGATACCAGGTCTTAGCGACAGTGGAGACCAACATTGAGTGGAAACAGCGACCAGTTATCAAGGTATTTTTGAATAAAAAATCATTCTCAGGGTTGCTAGATACCGGAGCTGACGTCAGCGTGGTCAGCCGAAGCCAGTGGCCACGGGAGTGGGCCATTGAGCCGGTCTCCGATGTGTGGGGGGTAGGCGGCATCCAAGAAGCATTTAGAAGCCGGGAGTGGGTGGAAGTCACAATCCCTAAGGCTGACGGCACGGCGGTCATTCGGCCGCACATTCTGGACGTGCACATCAACCTTTGGGGGCGAGACATTTTACAGCAGTACGGTGCCACTCTCACCTTCGGGTAATGGCATTGCCACTTAAATGGCTTACCAACACACCAGTCTGGGTGGAGCAGTGGCCGGTAGTGGGGGAGAAATTAGTCGCCCTAAAGCAACTGGTCAAAGAACAGCTAGACGCAGGACATATAGAGCAGTCCACTAGTCCTTGGAATTCGCCCATTTTTGTCATTAAGAAAAAGTCGGGGAAGTGGCGACTCCTCCACGATCTCAGGGAGATCAATAAATGTATACAGCCAATGGGTCCGCTCCAATGTAGCATCCCAAATCCAAATATGATTCCCGAGGGGTGGGAGATCCTGGTCGTAGACCTCAAGGATTGCTTTTACACCATTCCCTTAGACCCCAGGGACCGGGAAAGGTTGCCTTTACGGTGCCGGTTGTGAATCACAGTGAGCCTACGCAGCGTTACGCGTGGAAATTTTTGCCACAGGGGATGCTCAATTCGCCCACCCTGTGCCAAATTTATGTTCACAATGCACTGGAAAAGTTTCGAAACCTTCATCCCACAGCTCTAGTATGCCATTTCATGGATGACATCTTGGTCGCAGCGCCGCAACTCGGCAGCGAAATGTTTACCGACCTCCAGGCCAGCCTGGGGGAGAAAGGGTTACTCATTGCCCCAGAGAAAGTGCAGAGGACCGAGCCCTTTTCATACTTGGGTCATCGGCTTCTCCGTTCCTTCGCAGCACCAGTTTTGCCTCAGATCAGTTTGAAAGACTCAGTCACCTTGGTAGAATTGCAGCAAGTTTTAGGTAACATTAATTGGGCCAGACCGTGTTTCAGATTGGATATGGATCTCTTCTCGCTGCTAACGCTAGGTAAGCAGCCGGCAGACCGGATACAAATTCCTCGAGAAGCACGCTTGGCTCTCGAGAGAGTCAACCAAATTCTCAGCCAAAGGTGGGTGGACAGGATCGCTCAGGGGCCATATGCCCCGATCCTGAACTTGTACATCGTTCGGGCCAGATCCATGTTCACCGGAGCCCTAGGAGTGGACTCCGAGAAAGGAGCAAGTATCGTGGAGTGGGTGTACTTCCCGAACACCTCTCCCCGAAATATCGTTCCTCCCCAAGAGTTAGTCTCCGCGGTGGTCTACCGCGGAAGGCTGAGAGCTAGAGACATTTCAGGGCACGACATAGCAAAAATCGTGGTCCCATTCACCAAAGAGCAGATTCAGCAGCTGATGCAGCTCGGTGACTCGCTTCCAATTGCCTTAGAGGGATTCACCGGATGCTTGGCATACCACTTGCCAAAGGACCCCAGACTCGTCTCGCTTCAAACACAGACAATCACCTTGTATGAATTGATCTCGCTGGTTCCACTTCAGGGGGCCAGGACAGTTTTTACAGATGGGGGTCGCACGTATGGTGTCTTAACTTGGCAGGAGGGTCAGGCTTGGCGCACGCTGTTAACTCTTCCACAGAAGTCCGCACAGCGGGCAGAGTTGGCAGCGGTGAACCTTGCTTTGCGCACCTTCGCCAAAGAACGCCTAAACATTATTACTGACAGTCAGTATGTTAGGAATTTGCTTCACAGTCTACCGGGAGCATACATCACTCCCGCGATAGACAAAAATTTGCTGAGTTTGTTCCTCACAGCTCAATTTCACTTGCAAAACCACACGGAAGCGCTCTATATTGCCCACATCTGAAGTCACCAGGACCTCCCGGGTCCGATTTCCGCGGGCAACAGCAGAGCGGATGCGGCCGCAAAGGAAATTCAGCAACGGTCAGTGTTAGGTGTTTTCACTACTCCAATTCAGAGTCATGCATTCTTTCATCAGAATGCCAAAGCGCTCGCCAGACAGTTTAACCTGCCACTTTCTCAAGCCCAAGGCATAGTTCGCTCTTGCCAGCATTGTGCAGGGGCACCGGGGGGGCCCTCATGGGGGGGTCAACCCACGAGGGACAGAGGCTAACCAGGTGTGGCAAATGGATGTCACACATGTCCCGCAGTTTGGCAGATGGCAGTACATGCACGTTTGCATTGATACCTTCTCGCAATTCGTTTGGGCCACAGCGCAAAAAGGGGAGACTGCTTCCCACGTGGAGCAGCACCTCCTAGCCTGCTTCGCGGCAATGGGCAAACCTCGGCACGTGAAAACCGATAACGCCCCGTCCTACAGCTCTAGGCAGTTAGCTAACTTCATGGCCACCTGGGATATCAAGCATACCTTTGGCGTTCCTTACAATCCGCAGGGGCAAGCGATTGTGGAACGAGTCAATCGGACACTCAAGTCCTATATTGACAAACAAACAGAAAGGGGGGATCCACCAGCCCTCCCCAAGTCACAGGGTCAGGCACAGCATTGTCTGAATAAGGTATTGTTCACTTACAATCACCTTAATGTTTTTTCCGATTGCACACCGCAGGAGAAACACTTCCGCCTTTCGGAAGCTCTCCCGCGACCGCTGGTTCGTTACCGGGTGCCACCGGACCCTTCCTGGAGGGGCCCGGTGCCACTCGTAACCTGGGGAAGAGGGTATGCTGCAGTTATGTCTCCTACAGGTGTCGTTTGGATTCCAGCTCGGTGTGTTAAGCCTCATTTGGAACCACATGGCGTGGACCCAGGCCGACCCGAGTCCGATCCCGGAGATGGAGGTTCTCACCGTGACCGAGAGGACCCGGCGGAAGAAGCGGCCACAGACGACAGCGCCGAAGATCACCTGGGGGATGGTCAAGGCCCTTTGCAATGAGGCCCAGGACGCCATCCGACGCGAGGACAGGGAACCGACACCGGAGAACCTCGTGGCTGCAGTCCTTGCCCTGATCACCACCAACACCGTGGCAGTCACCATCATTCTGACCCTCTCCCTACTTGCGGGGGGAGGCGTTCAGGCAGCCTCACTGCAGGCCAACGGTCTGATGCCAGGCGAAGATCTCTCTGCCTGGATGCACTATAATCTATGGGAAAGGTTGGCGGGTCTCGTCAACCAGTCCGATTTTTGCCTGAAGCAGGACATTGGTTTTGCCTCAATCCTGAGCACCTGTCTCATCCCGGTGTGCCACACTTTGGACGCACGCACCCGGGATGGCGACTGGCTGCTGAGGTGAATTTTCGGTCCGCACCTCCCTACGAGCTTCACAGCATACGCTCGTTGGGGAATGCAGCTGACTATGACTTTGCCGGCTGATGCAGCCACTCTCCACACCCCTCGAGTGGCGGTCAGCCCGAACTCTACTTGTGCTCGAATGACCGGCTGCTCCGCGGCCGGCCGGACTTGACGCCGCTGCCTTGACGTTGGCCGCGGCAACTGGACTTGCAATAACCCAGAGACACTTGGTTCAATGTATGCTCATGTTACCCTACCTTCAGGTTGGTTCTTTACATGCAACCAGTACACTTGGAACTACATTCCCGCAAATGTATCGGATTCCATGTGTTGTATCAGTCGCTTGACATTGTTACTCCCCACTGGGGATATGATTGTTCCAAGCACAAATGTTTCTACACCCATACGTCACACTCGTGCCACCCAGTTAGACAGCTCATGTGATAGCAACATTAGGGTCCTGAGTCCAGCTGAGTATGTCTCGCTGGCGGTCAGCATACTTGGCGTGCCAGGCTTAGCCGTCGGCAACGCTCGGAGAATTGGTCAATTGCCTTGCGGATTAGCAAAGGCCATTAACCATACCTCCTCAGCGATAGCGCTGCTCAACCAGGAGCAGGCAGAGCTTCGCCATGCCATCCTAGACAATCGAGCAGCCATAGACTACCTTCTGTTGTTACATCATTTGGGTTGCAAATCTGTCCACAACATGTGTTGCTTTAATCTCACAGACAATACCCGTAAAGTGCAGAGCCAGTTCACAGACCTCCACACCCTAGTCAAGAACATCAAGGAGGGTTCTTCATGGGATTGGTGGAATTCCTTGTGGTCGTGGCTCCCATGGGGATGGCTCCAGACAACGCTCAAGGTGGTTGCGGGGGTGATCATACTGGGCATAGCAGGATGCTGTTTCATGCAATGTATTCCCTCACTGTTGTCGAGATGCCCCCCGTGGGGGGAACCCCGCAGCGTTGTTCCCGTACACCAGCTGATGCCCATCCTACGCAGGGTCGCCTGTCAGGTCCATAAATACCAGAAAAAGGGGGGGGGGATGCGGATTCCGCTAGCATAATTGGCATAATATGGCCCTTGCAGAGGCCACTTCAGTCGAGAAAGCTCCTGGCCCGTGGGCTCTGCGGGCACAGAAATTGGGGGGGGGGAGATTAATAATCATAGGGTTGATTCACCCACATCTGACCTGACCAGCGAGCCCGCTGAGAGAAGCAAATCGCTAAACCTCCGTTACGTATTAGGCAATTACTGACTCACAGATCAGCCCAAGCCGAAGTGCAAATAGAGGCCATATTTACCTTGGTGTAAACCCCCGAACAATGGATTTCCCCTGTCAGTGTTTGCCCCAGTTAATTAACTTCCCCAAGAGAGATTTCCCATTAACCCGGGTAAATGGGTGATATGATTTTCTGTCAGATGACGATTCTATCACACGCTGCCTTGAATTCCTATAAATGCTGCCTCAATAAACCACTGGTCTTCGCTCCATCTTGTCTCGTGTCGTTCCTTTGACCAGTCTCCTCCGGGATCCTAAGGGCCTCCTCACGGCCCCAATCCAACATTCCTCATTTTTAATGCACAGGTGGGGTACACAGAAAGAGCCTGCTCGAAGATTGTGGTATTTTTTAGCCACAATCGGGCGTACCATAGTAACAGCAACCTAGTGTTGCCAGATAATCTTTCTCACGCTAGGTCAGGTAAAAGGAACTGCAGAATGAACTCACCATAAAGTGATTTCATTTTGGCAGTTTCACATCTGGCCTAGACACAGAAGAAGAATAATGTCCAGGTGGGGAACAGACACCTAATCATGCATATGTTTACAGTTGCTCATTTTGTTATTTTAGCAATAAATGTAAATAATTCCTTTCCTATAGTGAATGCTTATTACCAAGCAAATGTGGGCAGCAGAAGTAAATATCATTGTATTGTGATGGTGTTTTCTCTTAAACAGGCATCGCCAAACTTTTTAATTTGGGGGCTGAGTCACACTCCCTTAGTCAGTTGAGGGGGTTGGACTGGTGCCCATACCTGTCAAGTTTTGGATTTGAAAATAAGGGAAATTTTGGCCACACCCTTGTGTGGGTGTGGCCAAATCTTTGGGCATGGCCAAATATAGCCATGTGACTTGCTGGGCTATAGTCATGCCTGCAACATGGCCATAAAAATGTCTGCAAACACGGACAGCACTGGCTCTTTGGTTTTAAATGGAGATGAGCACTGCACCCTAGAGTTGGATACAACTGGCAGATTTTACTTTCTTAGGATCAAAGATCTCTGCAGATGGTGATTGCAGCCATGAAATAAAAAAGTGACTGATGCTTGGGAAACAAGCTATGAGAAACCTGGGGAACATAGTTAAAAGTAGAGACATCACCTTGCAAACAAAAAATTGCATAGTCAAAGCAATGCTATTCTCGGTGGTAATGTATGGGTATGAGAGCTGGACCATTAGGAAAGCTGAGCGCAGAAAAATAGATGCCTTTGAAATGTGGTGTTAGAAATAGGTCGATCCTAGAAGAAATCAACCATGACTGCTCATTAAAGGTCAAATAGTAAAGATGACGCTAAAGTACTTTGGACATCAAATGAGAAGAGAGGATTCACTTGAGAAAGCCTTGATGCTGGGAAAGGTAGAGAACAAAAGAAAGGGGTGGCCAAAAATAAGATGGCTAGATGGTATTGTAGATGCAATGGGCACAAAGCTGTGTGGACCAAAACCCTTTGCAGGCGCACCCCCCAATAAAGGACTCAGACACTGGTAAAAGTGGATAACGGCATTGGGCCACATTTATTGATTCATGCCCTAGTCCGAATTATAAATTTCTATTGGTATTCAACCAATTATAATTCTTAAGGCAAGCAGGCCGAAGTAACACTGGTAAGGTTCCACCCAAAATTGCCAACGGCAATTGGTTACAATGTTTCCATTTGTATCAATTTGTTTGTTGACAACAAACAAATTGTTGACCGTAGTCAATAATCTAACTACTGACCCCACCCTCTGACGCGTATGCGTAAAATAACGGGGTGATGCCTGCTGCCTAGCTCGTGCCATCACCCCATTGCCTGGTTCATCGTTGACCGGACAACGTTAACCAACTTGTGCCTGTCTAGTGTTGTCCAGTCAATTGCGAACCTGTCGGATACCTGTGGGTCATAAATGTTTACCTTACCAGTGCTACCCGCCACACGGGGAGGCTTCAACAAAGGCTCACCGCCCCCCCCCGACCGTCAGCTCGGTCAACAGGCCTGCTCGCCAATCTCCCAACAAGAGGTCCATACCTCCCGGCGACAGATGGACCCCATCCCCTGCGTAAAGCTCATAATTTTGTAGACTGATGGTGGGGTGTCGAATGACGCGCCCCCAACCCTTGTCCAGAAGGAACCGGGCAATAGCCCTGTTCACCAAGCGCCGAGCCCGATCAAGGGCCTGGAGGTTAAACCCTCCCCTGTAAGCGTGCCGCGGTATCATGTCCGACCAAATTAGGGTTGTGGCAGGCCACACATAATGCAAGTAGGCCAGGTCACCGCAAATCGCATGCTTCAGCGATAGGCCCGTGACCTGTCCCAAATCATTACCCCCGAGGTGTATAATAAGGACATCAGGCGGGTCAGCATCCCTGATGGAGAAAAGGAATGGCAACAGTTCCCGCCATAACATTCCGCGCTTACCGTACCACCTGAGAGTTGCGGATGCACCCAGTCCCAGTCGGGGTCCCCACTCTGTCGCCGCAGCAAACTGCGCTGCCCTGTGCACATAGCTATGGCCCACCAGCCATACTGTCACCGGTGTAAGACGACACCCAGGGTCTGTCAAGGAAAAAAGGAAACAGGGTAGTGACTTAACTGGTACTCACTGTTGCAGAGGGCGAACATACAACTGAAAACATCGTGATCCCCACCTTCCCATGTTGCATATCTCAGCCCCAGAGTACCCAAAAGCCGCTGCGGTGGAAGCCGCCCCTATCCGGAATGAATGGGTGCCGTAACGAGCCCCAGGGAGGCCAACACTGGCTAGTGCCTTACCGGTCACCGTCCAAAATTGAAATTTAGTAAGGGGAGACCCATCTTGGTGACAGAAAAACGGGCCAGGGTGCGTACCAGGTAGTGCAAGGAACTCCTGTAGGGCACCAACCGGACAGATGTCTGCCAAGGAACATTGTAGCAGTCTTACACCACTGCCTACACCGTGCTGATCAACCTTAGAGGAGCGTATCCTCAGCTGAGCCCAATCAGAAGAAACATAGACATCTTCGAGTTCCAGTGCCCTACGACTCGCATCCGCCTTAGACAGTAGCACCAGCTCACTGATGCGGAGCGCCCCAAAAAAGGCCACCGTGGTAGCCGCGTGAAACAGGGTTGCCTCATACCTGTCGAAACACAGGTCATGCCAACCCCGTGCAAGGTGGGTAAGTACCCCTGGAGAAATAGGGTGGCGGTCGTCCGGGCTGCTCCCACGTTCCCGCACCCACCCTTCCAAAACATGTCGTATGCGAAAATCACTTGTGCTGTCAGCAAAACCACCCACCTTGGCCATGAATGCCAGCGCTGACAGCCTGGATGCTATGGTGCGGGGGGCTAAGCCCTGGGCATGTAAGTAAACCATAAATCGGAGGATGTGAGCTACTGGGATGGGCCAACTTTCAGGCAGCCGTGATTGGGCACAAAAGGCCCTGAATGAACTAAATGCATGGTTATACGCCTTACGCGTGCGGGGGGCGAGCGACATGCCGATCGCCCGGTTCACCTCTCCTTGCCAAGCGTCCATATCTCGTCCGGGAGCGGCGAGGGAAATTCCTCTGCGTCCGGGGCCAAGGCACGGAACCAGGGGATCGGCAGGCGGGACAAAGCGTCAGCAATATCATTATTAATACCTGGAACATGCCTGGCCCTAAAAAGCACATTGAGGCGTAGGCTGCGCAACACAAACTGGCGAACCAGTTCCATGACCCTGGGAGATTTAGACGTCTGTGAGTTGACAATGTGGACAACTGCCGCATTGTCACACCAGAAATGGACGACCGAATTGGCCCACTCCTCGCCCCGTAGCATCAAAGCTCCCAGAATGGGAAAAAATTCCAGGTACATGAGATCGCACAAACGATCCGAACCCCACCAGGCTGGAGGCCATCTGCCGTAGGCCCACTTCCCTTCAAAGTAAATCCCATAACCCAGGGACCCTGATGCATCCGACTGAACCTGAAAACGAGGGGAAACCAAAAGGTCGGACCTCCAAAAGGACACCCCGTTGAATTCCCTCAGGAACTGAAGCCAGATGAGCATATCAGCCCTCATGCCCTTGTTCAGTCGGACCCTGTGGTGGGGCCTGGCCAAGCCAGTCATGGTGTCGCACAAGCGTCGAGCAAACGCTCTGCCAGGTGCGACGACCCTGCAAGCGAAATTGAGGTGACCATGTAACACCTGGAGCTCCCGAAGGGACACCTTGCATTTTGCCAGCAAGTCCAAAATGAGTGCAACGATCCAGGAAACCTTATCAACCGGTAACCTGGATGCTTGCACAACCGTGTCAATCTCAACCCCCAGGAATGTGAGCTTGGTTGAAGGGCCCTCGGTCTTTTCGGGCGCTAAAGGGACACCGAGTTCCTTCATTAGCGTCTGAAATGTATGTAGGAGACGCGTACACGTGTCCCAGCCCCGTTCACCCCCGAATAAGAAATCGTCGAGGTAGTGGGCTACAGACCGGGACCCTGACCTGCGAACAAAGGCCCATTGCAGGAAAGTGCTGAAGCGCTCAAATGCCGAGCATGAAATGGAGCAGCCAAAAGGCATGGCTTTGTCGAAATAAAATTCACCCCGGAACCTGAAACCCAGCAACTCAAAGTCGCCCGGGTGCACTGGCAGGAGACGGAACGCGGACTTAATGTCGCACTTAGCCAGTAGTGCACCCGGGCCACATGAGCGCACCATGCGCAGGGCCTGGTCAAAAGATGTATACCTAACCGAACAAAGGTTGTCAGGGATAGCATCGTTGACCGAACGGCCAGCCGGGTAAGACAAGTGGTGTATCAAACGGAACTCCCCCGGTGACTTCTTGGGCACTAACCCCAACGGGGAAACCTTGAGATTGGGAAATGGTGGGACAGGGAAAGGGCCAGCGACCCTACCAGCAGCAACCTCCTTAGCAATGCTCATGGCAGCCCCCTCCTCCCTTCCCCTGAGTGATAACAGGTTGGGTGCATCTTGAGGGGACCTGTCCCCTGTGAAAGGAATGTGAAACCCCTGCTGGAAACCCTCAAGCAGGTAAGCTGCGTCTGCCCTCCTCGGGTACATCGCGAGCCAACGCTCCAGCATGTCCACATCAATTGGGGAGGGGGCCTTTTGCTTGACCAGCTCCCTCCGTGGCAGTTCTGCCCGCTCCCTGTCCACCTCTACCTCTGCCCTGCAGTCCGCCTGCCCTAGGACACGCGGAGGCGGCATGGGGGCCAGCACAAGAGGGACACTCGTGCCTGTAACGGCACTGCCTCCTGTTACACGCACCATTGGCCAAGAAACTCCAACACAGCAGGCGGGCTGGAACCCCCTGCCCCGCCACCTGGCGGGGTGCCTGGGCTGGAGTAGCTCGCTGGACCGCATGTCCACAATGGTACCTCTCCCCTGGCGCCGGGCGCGTGGGGGTCATATACAGAAGCCACAGCTTCTGGCAGGGCTCATCCCACCTCATATCTGGATGTAGGGGCACTCTCATGCGGAATTCCTCGTCGTAAGCCAACCACGACGGGCCAGGGAAATCAACCATCGCCCGGTATATGTTGTCCAAATACTGGACCATCGGAATCGCCAGGTAAGGCCGGGCCCTGAGGTACACCGCCATGTATATAAGGTATGCGGGTAACCAGTTGGCCCACATACGTGGCGGCTTACGTCGACGAGACTGCTCCTTGTCCTTCTCGTCCTGCCCCTCCCTCTCCTCTTTGGTGGGTTCTCTATTCAAGAGGGAGAAAATGTCCACATACTCCCCCCGCCAGATCTTTTCCTTGGTAGCCTGGGCCAGATGATCCCCAAGGGGTAAAGAATAACCTGCTGTCGGCAAGGCCGACACCGGAACACTGACCGTGCTGGGCACCATGAAAGGAGCCTGGACCACCCCCGCCACCCCCAATAAGTTCCCTGCAGGACAGGGTGCCCCACCCCAAGAGGGGCCTTGGAGTGTTGGAGCTGTTCCCGGATGGGCTGGAGGCGGCTGACCCGCCGCCCCAGCCAGGCGAGGCCACGGCCACTGCAAACCTCCCCCCGTAGTGGGTTGTGGTGTGGGTGCACTAGCTTGGACCGTATACTCACAGGTTGCACCCCCATGGGTCGCCCCCACCGGGGGTTCCGTCCCACTGCGGGCGTCGGAGCTCGCGACTGCAACCGAGCTCGTAGACGGGGCCTGACCACTACCTGCTGGCGGCATCTGCTGAGTGGGGAGCTGCGAGGCTGCGGCTGTCGCCGACCTACTTGGCTCAGGCAGCTCAACCCTTTTGGCCGCCTGCCGAGGACCGGCAGACGCTGAGTTGACCTGTAAACCAAAGGGTGCCCCTGATGGATTAACTATCCCCAAAGATGCCTCCAGGGCCGCTACGCGGGCCAGTAGGGCATCAATGTTTACATAGCCCCCAACGCTGATGGGGGGCAAAGGGCCGGCCGGCCCACCGGTCGCTGGCGCCGGGCCAGATCTCTGGACCCCGGGGCCCGAATACGGCCATGCCCCAACCACCAGCCCCAGAGGGGCATGCCCTGCCAGGGAAGGGAACCCAGCCAACCCCCTTGGTTAAAGCCCACCGCTGGAAGCTGCATGCCAAGGCCCGAAGGCCCAGCCTGGCTATGCGCCAGGTCCGGGCCGGTGGCCGCTAATTGCGGGCCGGGGGCCGCAGCCCCTGCAGGGCCGGTCTGAGGCTGCCCAGCCTCGGGCCAGGGAGCAATTGACCCCATCCCGCCAGTCCCGGTGGGCACCCCCGGAAAGGGGGCCTGCTGAGAGGGCGCAGTCGCGGTCCTCCAACCCGGCTGGTGCCTCCTTGAAGTGCGAACCGCGTTAGCCATCGCCTTCTTCTTGGAAGGCATTGCTGCAATTCGCTGGGAAGCCGAAGAAAAGAAGCGCAGAAGAAACCGCTGCCCAAAAAAGGCTTCACGGCTAAAGGGAAGAGCAACGGAGCAATTGGGGAAAAACATCTCCTCTCCGTCGCTTCGCAAAATGGCAGCGCGGCTGCCTCGTGGCCACCCCTTTTAAAGGGTGCTGGCCACGCCCCCTAACTACCCGGATGTCCAAGTCCGGTGGGGGGGGCCCGCAAAGAGCGCGGCGGCCATTTTGGCGCCGCGCTTGCATTTGTTTTGTTTTCTTTCTTGTTTACTCATTTTTAATTATTATTTTTTCCTTGGAAGCAAAGTGCAGAATAGTAAACCAGCCCCCTAGGGTTACCAACTGCTTGTAAGCAGCTTGGCTTTAATGAACTAGCCCTGCACATGGCTAGACACTCCCCCCACCCCCAATTAGGGTGGAGAAGCAAGGGATTAATTCCCCCAAATTAACCAATCTATTTGTTCTTCACTGCAACCAATTGAAGCACCAACACCTGAGAATGTAGGATCCAGCTTAAGGAAGTAAAAAGCAACCTCTGTAGTTTCCAAGCCTCCCAGTAGCTGAGGAGTTAATCTCCCTCCAGATGGTTTGTTAGAAGGTGGGGTGCTCTCTCTCTCTCATATAGTGATCAAGCAACATCCACCCCCCTCCCAAGTTAACTCTAGAACTCTAGAAACGAAAGCCTCCAGCCAGGAGGCAGGGCAGAAACAGCTCAATAAACCATGAGAGTGAGAGAGAAGTCTCTACCCCAGACCAAGAGCTGATTTGCCCCTGCATATATGAAATATCGCTCACCTAGAGTAGACTCCCGTCCCATGGTGGCTCCGACCACCAGCAGCAAAAACGAAGCTTCCATGACCATGTGGCAGGTATGCTGTCCCCCCCCGCCATTTACAGCTGCCATAAACGTGTTTTCAACAGCCATAAACGAGTCCGTGGCCGATTCTGCCTGCGGCTGCTGCGACAGCTGGAGTGAGGGCACAGGCCAAATGATTTAGCACCATGGGCCAGATCTAGCCCATGGGCTGTAGGTTGCCAACCTCTGATCTAAAAGTACATATGCTCTGAGTACTTTTTACTTTTTATTTTTCTCAGATAGAATAAGAAGGTTTTGTGTTGTGTTTTGTTTTGGTCTGAGCATTAGGAATGAACATAATAGAAACAAATGCTTATAAATGATTCTGTGTGGTGAACATAATTAAAAGAGAAAACGGAAAAAACATACCACTGATTACAATAGTTTACCTTTTCTGGTTAATTTCAAAATAGTACAAAATCATGTGGAACATTAATTCTAAATGCCTTAATGACAACACAATTTTAAAAGTGCCATGGAAATTCAGTCATTCGTAATATTACCTCAAATAAGATTAACACATATTTATGAATGAATAAGCAATTATAAAGCATGGCTGTTGGGCAGCTAGAGAAGAAAAATAAACATAAATTTAGTATTGAAGTAATTTTGTTGTTGTTCAGTTGCACAGTCAATTCCGACCCTTTGCGACCCCATGGATCATTGCTTACCAGGCACTCTGTCCTCCACCATCCATCTCAGCCTGCCCAGCTCTATGCCTGCTGTGTCTACAATACCATCTAGCCATCTCATTTTTGACCACCCCGTTCTTCTTTTGCCCTCCACCCTTCCCAGCATCAAGGCTTTCTCAAGTGAATCATCTCTTCTCATTTTATGTTCAAAGTATTTTAGCTTCATCTTTACTATTTGATGTTCTAATGAGCAGTCAGGGTTGATTTCTTCTGTGATTGACCTATTTGTTCTCCTCGCTGTCCAGGGGACTCTCAAAACTCTCCTCCAACACCACATTTCAAAGGCGTCTATTCTTCTGCGCTCAGCTTTCCTAGTGGTCCAGTTCTCTCAATCATACATTACAACCAGGACATGACAAAACTAATAAGTTCAGAGTCCAAATTTAAGGACCAGTGAAAAGCCACCACCTCTTACAGCCCCAGTGGTAAAATGGGGATGAAGCATATTAAAAAGGCACAATCTATGTATTGAGATTGATAAACTTGATGTAGCGGAGGATAATAGATTGGAGCACTGGATGACCCTCCTGCTATCCCTGGATTTCTTCTGGGTATGAACTCCTCTCCAGGTGACAGAAGGGCAGGAGCAGTTGCTTGGTTCCATCAGGGAGCAAGGCCAACAACCTGGGCATAGACCTAAGGCTTTCATGCCCTATGATACCTTAAGGTGACGCCAAAAGAGGAGGAAATGGTGCAGCCAGGAAACATAAAAATGAAGACCAACAAGGGAGTTTTACAAGGTGAGAAGAATAATATTCTTCTAAGGTGGCCACATGTTCTTGTTTATATGAAGGACTACCAAGAGACAATCTATTCTTTAAAGGTGTTCTCCATTTGAAGGCCCATCCAGCCCAACCCTGATTTAAAAAGATAACGAACCATGAGAAGGGATGAAGTTGCCTATCCATGGATGGCAGACTCAACTGGCATACAAGTTGTCTCCTCATAGTTGATCCAGGCCAATTAAGAAGAGCATTGCTGTTCTGTTTAAATCATAGAAATAATTTCCCATTGTATATGCATGTTTTATATACAAAATATATAATGATGTCCTATTTTTGGTTGTTGTCTAAGCAGCCACCCTGGAATCTTTTCCTGTGCACCCTAGAGAAACCCCTATGCCCATAGCCAGCCAGGAAGATGAGAGCAGGAAAGGGCTCTTGGGCTTATTGGGTCACTAGCTTGAGTGCCCAGCTGGGCCCGGGTGTTTTCTGGGGTGACTTTGCCCTCCCTCTCTGGGCCCGTTGGGGGTGGGGTCTTTTGGGGTGGCTGGCTGCGGCCGGCCACCAGGCGGTAATTTATCCGGCGTTGTCCTGGGTCTGCCACACAGAGACACACACATACAGACACAGATACATACCCTGTGTCATTCCCTTAGCCCCTTCACTCCCACATCGCTCCCACACATACACACACACACTCTTGGCCCCCTGTGCCCCCTTGCCTCCCACCCAGGCACACACAGTCACACACTCATAACCTCACCCTCCAAGCGCTCCCTTTCCCCCCTTTCTGGACACACAAACACACTTACATGCTTTAGTGTAAGGGACCAAAGACAATGAAACAGCCGAAGGGTTGGCTTAACACAGGTTTATTGCATGATGATCCGGAGGAACATGTGGTAATGGCGGATGGGTAGCTCAATATATACAGCTGGCTATACATTTGAATGTGGCTCGTTGACAGACTATTGGTTGCTGCCTGCATGACGTCGTAGGAGGTCACGCCCTTCTTGACCAGGTGAGGAGGTCGCGGGGAATCTTCCCGCGCTGCTGATCCAGGTGGCTATGATCCATTAGAGCTGGACGCTCGCTACTGCCCTCTGGTGGTCACTAGCTCGCGTCCCCTTATTAAGCATACATTGATACAGGTGATGGTTATAATGTTGCACACAGAAAGGTTACATTGATAACACATGGCAAAGGTACATTGTTAAAGGCACTGCTTTACAGAACACAACATCCCTCCCCCCTAGGATGAGACGAAGTCTCTCAGCCAAGATGGCTTGTTGCGTGTGCGTGTGGGCCGTGAAGAGGGCTGCCCCCCCGGGGGCATTATTGCTTCTTTGTTCCCTGGTCCCTTGTCCTGAAATGGGAGAGGGAGACTCGTTAGTGGCTTGCCGCTGTCTGGCGGTCTTAGGGGAAGGGAAAAACTCCATTGTGGGGAGACCGGGGGCCGTTGTGGCTAACGAAAAACCCCTCTTCTCGCTTGGACGGGTGGGGGACCACTCCGAAAACCCCCCCGGTTCTGGAAATCAAAATCTAACTTGGTAGGGGTATCCGCATTTGTGGGGACTTTCCGCGAGATATGTATGGGGTCGGGTTCTTCCTCCCCGGAAAGATCCCCCAGGGTATCTATGAAGACATCCTCCTCCCCCCTTGGTGGGGGCCCACGGTCCCCTCCCCCTCCCCCTTGGGCTGAACGGGTGGGGGAGAACCCTAACGCTGACTTATTTCCTGCCTGATCAGTGCCCTGCTCATCGGAGACCCTGCGTCGGAGCTGGTCCGCGTGCCGCCGCCACAGGAGCCCTGTGCTGGTTTCCACGCGGTACGACACGGGGCCGGTTTGCTCCACAACTACGCCCGGAACCCAGGCCGGGCCCGTGCTGGCGTAATTCCTGCAATGCACGGGGGCGCCTACACTGAAACTCTTCGTAGCCTCTAGCCCAATGTTCCTCCCTTTGTCCTCTACCCTCGTGGGGTCTAGCCTAGTAAGGATGGTGGTCAGCTTCCTGCACATTAAAAGCTCTGCGGGGGAGTATCCTGATGCCAACGGGGTCACCCTGTACCCTAGCAGAAACTGACATACTTGTAGGTTCAAATCCCTTGGGCCCATGCGCCGCAACGCGTCCTTCGTGGTGCAGACGAGGCGCTCTACTTGGCCGTTGGTGGCCGGGTGAAACGGGGCGGAGGTGATATGCCGAACGGCGTTAATTCCCATGAATGCCTTAAACTCGGAGGACGTGAAACAACTAGCGTTGTCGCTAATTAACGTGTCGGGTATGCCGAACGTGGAAAAGAGCCTCCGCAAGTGTCTAATGGGCCGAGGAGGTGCTCGTGACTGAGATAACCTCCAACCATTTGGAGAAAGCGTCCACTACAAGGAGGAACAGGGTGCCTCTGAACGGGCCCGCGAAATCAATGTGCACCCGGGACCACGGCCCCTTAGCCGCGTCCCATTCCCTGTGGGGAAGGCGGGCCTCCTCCGGTCTGGAGCATTGGCAACTTTCACAAGTGCCGACCATGTGCTCAATGTCGGCGTCTAGCTGGGGCCACCAGAAGTAACTCCGGGCCAGCGCCTTGGATCGCACGATGCCAGGGTGGCTGACGTGAAGCAGTTTGAGCACCCGCGGCCGAAGGGAAGTGGGAATCACCACCCGCTGCCCCCACAAGAGACACCCCCTCTCTAGGGACAGTTCTAGCTTTTTTCTGAAAAATGGAGCGAACTCCTCCACTGGGGAGGATGCGGGCCACCCTTTCTGTAGCCAGGAGCTTACCGTCGCTAACGTTTTGTCTTTCTCTGTCGCTTTGGCAATGTCGGCGGGCACTACGGGGGGCGAATCCAGCACCTCTATCATGAGAACCTGATGGTCCCGCTCCCCCATGCTCACCTGGCTGGGCGTTAGGGGAAGGGGAGACCTAGATAGGGCGTCCGCATGGCTGATCTCTTTCCCGGGCCGGTAGACCAACGCGTGCTGATACGCGTTGAGAAAAATGGCCCACCTGAGCATCCTTGGGGACAGGATTTGAGGGGTGGGCTTATCCGCGGTAAAAATGCCTAGCAGGGGTTTGTGGTCCGTCACGATGGTGAAGGGGCGGCCATACAGAAAATCGTGAAATTTTTTCGTCCCCGAGACTATCGCTAATGCCTCCCTGTCCGTCTGTGCGTAGTTCCTCTCTGTTTGGGACAGGGACCTGGAGTAAAATGCTATCGGGGCCTCCCTTCCGTTCTCCAGCACGTGGCACAGCACTGCCCCCACCCCCACTGGAGATGCATCACAGATCAGAACTACTGGGCGTTTGGGGTCGAAGTGGGTCAGTATGGCGTCGGACGCCAGGAGGCTTTTCAGCTCACTAAATGCCCTTTCCTGGTCATCGCCCCACTTCCATGCCTGGTCTTTCTTAAGCAGCCTGTGTAGCGGTTCAGCCACCGCTGCCTTCCGGGGAAGGAAGGAGTGGTAAAAGTTGAGCAGCCCTAGGAACGACTGCAACTCGGGCTTGGAGGTGGGGCGGGGGGCTTTCTTGATGGCTGCCACCTTAGACTTGGATGGCTTTATGCCCTCGGGAGTCACACAAAACCCTAGGAATTCAACCTCGGTTGCGAAGAATGCTCTTCTTTCCCTTCCACCCCGCCCTTTGTGGTCTCACCCGCAGGCGATCCGCAGGGCCCTTAGCTCTGCCGCGGCTCTGAGATGGCTACCCCTGCCCCAGGAGGCCTGCTGTGGCCGCCACCGCCACTGTGGCTGCCTCCCTCGTGGCTGCCTCCCTCGTGGCTAGTCTTGGGATGCCCACTGAGGCTTGCATCGTTGCTGTGGCTGCCATCCTCGTGGCGAGGCATGGCCTGTGGCTTTGGACTGTGCCTTCTCCTGGCCGAGGCCAAGCTCGGAGAGCCATCCACTGGCAGCCTCTGTGCCTGGGGGCGGCTACCCGGTGCTGTTTCCCAGGTTGTTTCCTGTGGCCTGTAGCACACTGGGCACTCCACCCCTGGGTGACTTGGCTGCTGCCCTGGATCCTGCCACTGTTTGTGTCCTGTATTTTTGTCTTTTGGCTCTGGTTGTGTTGCATGTGCACTGTTGCCCTCGCGGCCTGTGGTGGCTCCTCCCTCGCAGCCTTCGTCCTTGCTGACAGCATGTGACGTTTTCTGCATGGGCAAATGTGCCCCCTCACGGCTTTCACCTCTGCGTGCTCTCACTGGGCGCAAGGTTTTTCCTGTCGCGAGCATTGCCTTCTCCTCATACTGCCTCCCCTCTCCGAATGTGTGCTGACCCGTGCATGCCAGAGCCGCAGCACAACAGTTCTGTGCACAGCCATTTCTCACTGGGATCTGCACACATGTGTAGTTGTTTTTTCTCAGTTTGGGGGGCCCCAGATGGGGCCCATCTGGCAAAGGTAAGGTAAGTGTGCACCAACTTTGACAGGGATAGTACCAGGGGTGTGGAAGCCTTTCCCGGACACAGAACCCACATCTCTGTTTTATAGGGATAGATAGATAGATAGATCTTTCATGGACGGGAGGGAACTGAGGGTTTGGGCTATTGTTCTGGGGATTCAGTACTGTATTTAATGATATTTTGTATAATTTATATTTGTATTTGCTTTTGCACTTTGCATTGGTGTAACTGTTTAATGAACTGTATTGAATATATTGTAATGTATTGTGATATATTGTATTTTTTGTGGGATTGTTATGCTGTATTACTGTGTTGTATTCCTATCTTGTAAACCGCACTGAGTCGGTCCTTGGGCTGAGAATTGCGGTATATAAATTTAAAAAATAAATAAAATAAAAATAAAATAGATAGATAGATAGATAGATAGATAGATAGATAGATAGATAGATAGATAGATAGATAGATAGATAGATAGATAGATAGATAGATAGATAGATAGATAGATAGATTGTTGGGTCCCACTAGAGCAGTGATGGTGAACTTTGGCACTCTAGGTGCTCTTGGACTTCAGTTACCAGAAGCCCAAGTCAGCACTCCTGCTGATCAGGGCTTCTGGGAATTGAAGTTCAAGAACACCTGGAGTGCCAAGATTCACCATCACTGCACTTGAGAAAGGAGTTGTCACCCAACTTCCATCTGTGTCCTGCATGATGCAAAAGGACTTCAAGGTGATTGGTGATCCATGGTTATTGTTCTCCAGTATATGCCCTGCCTCTCTCTTTCTCTACTTTTTTCTTAGATGTCAAAGAGAAGGTGTAGCTTACTGTGATAGGGTGAATGTTGAAAGAGCATCATTGGGAGTGATATAAGTCATGAAGCCTAGAT
The DNA here is from genome assembly GCA_035047305.1 of Bradypodion pumilum. Classification (NCBI taxonomy): domain Eukaryota; kingdom Metazoa; phylum Chordata; class Lepidosauria; order Squamata; family Chamaeleonidae; genus Bradypodion; species Bradypodion pumilum. The sequence goes on from JAWDJD010000002.1 coordinate 330,573,951, forward strand.
TATATACAGTCTTTGAAAAACAGTGAACAATACCATATAACTGGGGAGTTGGAAGGAAAAGTGGCAGGGACACTTCAGATGTCTCTTCTTTCAAAATTATGAATGATTTAGCACATTCATTACGGTAGCAGAAGATCTGTACTCCCAACAGCTGCCTGGATTTCAATATGGAAGAGGTAAATTGCAAATGGGCAGGACTCTGTGTATTAATACAGGAGTGCTTTGATCACTGATCGTCTCTTTCTTCATCAGAGACTAAAGGGCACAGATGAGCAGGCAAGTTTTTTGTCTTTCTGTTTCACAAGTGGCAGCCTCTGCAAAAAGACAAGCAAGATAAAATGAATTCTGCAAAAGAGGATGGTTACTATAAACAAGAATAAATTGGCATTAAAATAATGAATTTCTTTCTGCCCAGTGCCTTCAAATTAAAGAGTCTTTGATTCATGAGCTGTTTGGCTGCTAAATTTTAGGCTTCCTTTGACTTTTGTGTGCCTTTTATCCCCCCCCCCCCCGGTTGCTTTTTTCAGGGGCAAAAGCCCAGCGGAGCCTGTGACAACTCAACCAGTTTCCACTGGAGCTACGGTATCTAGCATCACAACCATTGTGTGTAGCGGAGGCAACTGGTCAACTGGCCTGTTTGACGTCTGCAGTGATAAGAGAGTTTGTAAGAGTTGCAAGAATTCTTTTAAAATCTTTATTTCCAATGTGTGTTCCCTGGTGCACATGGGAGAAACAATGGGTTTATTATTGCAGACATTATTGCTGATTTGTAAGTGGCTCTTAAAAGTAATAAACTGAGATGAAGGAAGAAAGAAACAATGGAAAGGGCTGGCCTTGAATCTTAGACCCACATCCACTTAAGTGAGAGCCATCCTAAAGCCAATATGGTATATATTTTCTTCCTTGTTTTTGTTCTATACTGCAAAGTCACATCTGGCTTATGGCAACTCTTGTAGGGCTTTTAAGGTACTTAAGGGGCAGTTTTACACTTGTCACACACACCTCATGAGTTTCCATAACCAAACAGAGATTTGAACTTGGGTCTCCCTCTGTCCATTACATCATATCAGTACTTTTCCATGCCACATCAGAATCTCCATCAAGAAGCAGGTGATTTGTTCTTTTATCAAGATCATTGCCTAGGAAAATTATTTTTTGGATTATGACTTCTAAAGTCTCTCAGCCAGCATAGTCAGTAACTGTTATGAGTAGGGGAAACCAGAAGTTATAACCAAAGCTCTGAAAAAGACCACTATATTAAACCTACTTTCCCACCACAACCTTAAACATCTCTACTCAGAAGTAAGGCAATTAAGTCTCTCTGTCCCAGAGATATAGGGAAGATATCAAAATGATATTGCATTCAGTTGAACAATCTCATAAACACTCTGGTGTGCTTTATTTTATATCACTTTTCTGTTCTGTTGGTAGGAAAATAGTAGGCAACAAGACCAAAAAATTTCAGCCAATAGTTTTTCATATCACCTAGTCTTTCCAGTGATATGCAGCCTCTAGCACTGGAAGTCACCTAACCTAGTAACCCCTTGGGAGTCTCAGGCTCCTCATTTCTGATTTTATAATTTCTCTGAAATCAAATGCAATTAATACTTGGACATTTACAAATCTATACTCAAGGTTCACATCATTCCAATGGTGCTTCATCAGAAGTATCTAGTACTGCTTCTTGTGGCTTAATCGGAGGACTCCAGAAGGTCATGTTGTTAGAGATTTGGGACATGTACATTCCTGCAATCTCATATGAGTCTTTGTGGCACAAAGAACATGGTTGCAAAACTCCAGCTGGCTTTCCACGGATCCTTTTCATTTTGGTTCTGCTTACCAGCCAGGCAGCTTAATGCAATCACCTTTTGTACAGGGCATCTTTTGCATATCTTCATTTGGCTCGCAGAGCATTTCTAATCTGAATCATGCAACTGGTCTACAGATAATTGGTGTATGGAGAATTTTACCCTGTGGGAAGAACTTGGCCATAGCAATACATATACAGTATGTATGTGTCCCCTACAGGCAGATGCTTCTGTGAATACTGAACACAACACATCGTTCACCAACTAATTGTGGCCTCTCTGTGGTTGTGCCTCATGACAGGTGTTTGTGGTTTGCTGTGCAGCCCCTGTCTGGAATGCAGCCTTGCAAGTCGCTATGGAGAGTGCTTTTGCTTCCCACTGTTGTTGGGTTCCACCTTGGCACTGCGAGCCGGCACCAGAGAGAGACATAAAATACATGTAAGTCTATTGAGCGCTCATGTCACTCTCCCCTGACTCTCACCTGGGCACTGCTTTAGTTTGTAGCTATAGCTTAAAACCTCTTGATATGGCAAGAGGCGGTTGCTCTGTACTTTTTAACAGTGGTGGTTTGAGATCTTTGCAAAGATGAAAAAGCTCAGATGAGACAGAGCACAAAAGGTTGGAACACCCCATTCAATTCTGTAAAATAAGCATCGTGGGATGTTCACAGGAACTACTGTGGCTTTTCAAAATCCAGGGAGAGGTGCAGCCTCTAGATCTCTGGAGCTCACTCACCTTTGTTGAAAGACACTTGCAGTCTATGTAGTATCTTCTCATCTGGAGAAAGAATTTTACTTTTTTACATTGGCCCTAATAAAAGACAGTGTCTTTGACTAGGCCTATTTAGGAAGCCCAGGGCAAGCTGTGCGGCATAGAGAGGAATAGTCAGGGCTGTTTTGGGGGGTGAGAAGGAAACTGCTGCTGGCAGTCTCCCCATGCGCCGTCTTAAGCACCTGCCTCCCTTTGCCCAATGAGTGATGGGCAAAGTGTACCCCATGGCTCAAAAGCATGTTTACATCCTCACCAAGCCTCCTTGAACCCCCACCAAAAAAAGAGACAAACATTGGCACACAAGCAACACCAGGACCCATGGTTTTCTCCTAAAACAGTTCAAATTACTCCCCATCTCAAAGGCCAAATCAGAAAAGTAGATATTTGGGACTTTCTTGTTTTCTTTACAAAATACTTTTAAAATATTTCCACATAGCCTGTAAAACATGGTCCCCAGCTTCACCATCGTTGCCTACATCAACCTACTGGTAAAGCTGGCCCTCCTCCTGCAGGTACGGCAAATGAGAATTGAGGTAGCAAGCAATCTTGCGCCTTCCTTTTCTGGAAATCTACAATGATGATCTATAATTTAATATCTGGGATGAGAAAGGAGGAGGGTTGGGTGTCCAGTTAGCACTCTAGCCCCATAAAACCGTATTGATGAAGAAGCAAAGAGGAGCCTTGTTGCCCAATATGCTGTAGTAGTGGAGACAGCTGCTACAAAGCATGAGAAGGAACTACTACTAAAGCATATATGGTAGAGTATATGCTACACGTAGATCAGGGAAACATTCTTTTTAATTGACGTATCAAGAACCCCCAGCCAGCATGGCCTATGGCAGTGTTATCCGGGTATTCTGGACACTGTAGTTCAAATGACAAGCATCATTTCCAAAAATTGACTCTGTTTTCACCTGAGCCATGTGAATCTTGGTATAGATGACATCCTATTACATGTGTTCCAGCAGCAATTAGCGAGATCATATTCCTACGGGACTTCCTGCCAGAAAGGAATGGCTGGGTGGGTGATTTCCAGAATCCACCTCAATGGCTGCATTGCTGGGGAGAAGGAGGAGCACTGGCTGGCAGGGCAGGTGTGGGCCCCCGATGGGAATGTAGCCCCTGCCCACTGGCTTATAGCCTAATGGAGTTTAGTGATCCTTTCCCCTCCCTTCTTTATTGATAGGGATGGGTGAATTTAACTAAGTGGTTTTATCTGTCTTATCTATTTTATCTTTTGTATGTTTTTATGCTAGTTTTATTGAAATTGTATACAGTATTTTGTGTTTTTAGATTATGCTATTGAACCGCCCTGAGTCGGGTTGTACCTGAGTGGGCGGTATAGAAATCCAAAAATTAAATTAAATTAAAATTAAACTATCGCTCTTGATCCTTACTGTGAGACTGCAGTTCTGTACATACAATGCCAATGTATATAGTGGCGTTCTAGGCAAATATGTGCTGACTTGTGCTATGGAGGCCATCAAAAAAGGCAAAGGCTAGTTACAGAGCATGTTGTTACTGTTGTGATGCGAAATCTGTGCTTCTGACAATGAGGGTGTTGTGTTCTGTAAAGCAGTGCCTTTAACAATGTACCTTTGCCATGTGTTATCAATGTAACCTTTCTGTGTGCAACATTATAACCATCAGCTGTATCAATGTAAACCTAATAAGGGGACGCGAGCTAGTGACCACCAGAGGGCAGTAGCGAGCGTCCAGCTCTCATGGATCATATTCACCTGGTTCAGCAGTGCGGGAAGATTGCCCGCCACCTTTCACCTGGTCAAGAAGGGCGTGACCTCCTACGACGTCACGCAGGCAGCAACCAATAGTCTGTCGACGAGCCACATTCAAATGTATAGCCAGCTGTATATATTGAGCTACTCATCCACCATTACCACATGTTCCTCCGGATCATCATGCAATAAACCTGTGTTAAGCCAACCCTGCGGCTGTTTCATTGTCTTCGGTCCCTTACACTAAATTGGCGACGAAGGTGGGATATGGCAGCCCACGGGACCAAGACATGCGCCGGTTTCGAAATCAGGAAACCGGGCGACTGGGAGATCTTCGAGATGGACTTCCAGGCCGCACTGATCGAGTCCGAAGTCACGGAAGAGGTGAAGAAAAGGGCCATCTTCACCAGGATGCTCGGACAAGAAACAAAAAGGACCTTGGTGGACCTGATTGCACCGAGGAGGGTGAGCGAATTCAAGGCCATGGAACTCATGCAGATGCTGCGTGAGCACGTCCGGCCCGCCACGGCGATGTTTCCCGCTCGGAGTGCGTTTTGGAGGCGAGTCCAAGCGCCCGGGGAGACGGTCGCCGCATTCGTGGCGGCCCTGCGGCTGGCGGCCGGCCCGTGCAAATGGGAGAATGCCGAAATCACCCTCCGGGACTGTGTGCTGTGCGGCCTGAACGACGCTGAAACCCAGCGCACATTAATGAACCAAGAGCCGCCTCCCACGTTGCAGGAGGTCGTCAGAGCGGCCCAGGCTGCAGAAGCTACGAAGGCCGGGGTCCAAGAACTTCAGGACTGGCGGCCAAAGTCGAGCAAAGCAGAGGCTCCGGTACAGGCGGCCCGGCGAACTTCGAGGTCGTCCACAGAGAGCAGCGACGACGAGGACGTCCGGAGGGTCCGGAAGGAGAGCCGGCGATGCGACGGCTGTGGAGCGGCCCACGACCGCGTAAAGTGCCCCTTCCGGAAGGCCGAGTGCCACAACTGCGGCCGCCGCGGGCACATCGCCAAGGTGTGCAGGAAGAAGCGCGAAACCCGGAGGAGCTCCGCAGACCGTTCAGCGGGACAAGACCGCCCAACGAGACCCAAGGACGGTGCCCAGGCCACGCGGAAGCAGGACGGCGTGGGCCGCATCTCCGACGGCAGCGAGGACGACGCCCCAGTGTTCAGCGTGTCTACAGGACACCCCCGCTACTTTGTTGAGGTACTAGTCCAAGGGGTGCCCATTAGGATGGAAATTGACTCGGGGTCCTCATATTCAATCATTTCCTAGAGGGAGTTTTTGGGAATTGCCCCCCACAAGCGACCCAAGCTCAAAGCATTGAGGTCCACACTACGGGACGTGCAAGGGAACAGTATTCCAGTGTTGGGGGTTGGAGAATTTCAGGTCAAATTCAAGGAGCACGCCGCGTCCCTTCCCCTAGTCGTGCTCAAGGGAGGAGATTGCAGCCTCCTCGGGACTCAATGGTTCCAGCCCCTGGGGTTGTTTATTGGGGGGGTGCACGCCGTTGGAATGCACGCCGTTGGGACTGATCCAATTCAGGAGGTGTGCGAGGCGCACCCCGAAGTCTTCAAAAAAGGACTGGGGAAATTCAAGGGGCCCCCAGTGACTTTCGACCTGGACCCGGAGGTCCGCCCAATTCGCCTTAAACCACGCAGGGTGCCGTTCGCACTTAAGGACAAGATAGAGGCGGAACTGGACAAGTTGGTGGGCCAGGGGATCCTTGTGCCTGTAGATTCTGCGGAGTGGGAAACTCCAATTGTAACCGCTCTAAAAGCCAATGGGGAGGTCCGCATATGCGCCGACTACAAGTGCACCATCAACAAGGCGATCCGCCCGAATGCATATCCGGTGCCGGTAGTCAGCCATCTGCTGGCCAGGTTACACGGGGGAAAGTGTTTTGCTAAGCTCGACTTAGCACAGGCCTACCAGCAGCTTACGGTGTCCCCTGCCACAGCTGCTGCGCAGACCATAGTCACCCATAAGGGGGCGTTCCAGGTGACGCGCCTCCAGTTTGGCGTGAATTCAGCGCCTGGAATTTTCCAGTCACTCGTGGAACGCCTCCTGAAGGGATTGGAGGGGGTGTTGCCTTATTTTGATGACGTGTTAATAACGGGGGGGAGTCGGGTTGAATTGGCCAAGAGGTTGGGGAAGGTTCTGACAATATTCGAAAAAGCGGGGCTGAGACTGCGGAAGGACAAATGCGTCTTCTTCGCAACCGAGGTTGAGTTCCTAGGGTTTTGTGTGACTCCTGAGGGAATAAAACCATCCAAGTCCAAGGTAGCAGCCATTAAGAAAGCCCCCCGCCCCACCTCCAAGCCCGAGCTGCAGTCGTTCCTAGGGCTGCTCAACTTCTACCATTCCTTCCTCCCCCGGAAGGCAGCGGTGGCTGAACCGCTACACAAACTGCTAAAGAAGGAGCAGGCATGAAAGTGGGGCGATGACCAAGAAAGGGCATTTAGTGAGCTCAAAAGCCTCCTGGCGTCCGACGCCATACTGACCCACTTCAACCCCAAACGCCCAGTAGTTCTGACCTGTGATGCATCTCCAGTGGGGGTGGGGGTGGTGCTGTGCCACGTGTTGGAAAACGGAAGGGAGGCCCCGATAGCATTTTACTCCAGGTCCCTGTCCCAGGCAGAGAGAAACTACGCACAGACGGACAGGGAGGCACTAGCAATAGTCGCGGGGACGAAAAATTTTCACGATTTTCTGTACGGCCGCCCCTTCACCATCGTAACAGACCACAAGCCCCTGCTAGGCATCTTTACCGCAGATAAGCCCACCCCACAGATCCTGTCCCCGAGGATGCTCAGGTGGGCCATTTTTCTCAACGCGTATCAGCACACGTTGGTCTACCGGCCCGGAAAAGAGATCAGCCATGCGGACGCCCTATCTAGGTCTCCCCTTCCCCTAACGCCCAGCCAGGTGAGCAAGGGGGAGCGGGACCATCAGGTTCTCATGATAGAGGTGCTGGATTCGCCCCCTGTAGTGCCCGCCGACATCGCCAAAGCGACAGAGAAGGACAAAACGTTAGTGGCAGTAAGCTCCTGGCTGCAGAAAGGGTGGCCCGCGTCCTCCCCAGCGGAGGAGTTCGCTCCATTTTTCAGAAAAAAGCTAGAACTGTCCCTAGAGAGGGGGTGTCTCTTGTGGGGGCAGCGGGTGGTGATTCCCACTTCCCTTCGGCCGCGGGTGCTCAAACTGCTTCACGTCAGCCACCCCGGCATCGTGCGATCCAAGGCGCTGGCCCGGAGTTACTTCTGGTGGCCCCAGCTAGACGCCGACATCGAGCGCATGGTCGGCACTTGTGAAAGTTGCCAATGCTCCAGACCAGAGGAGGCCCGCCTTCCCCACAGGGAATGGGACGCGGCTAAGGGGCCGTGGTCCCGGGTGCACATTGATTTCGCGGGCCTGTTCAGGGGCACCCTGTTCCTTCTTGTAGTGGACGCCTTCTCCAAATGGTTGGAGGTTATCCCGGTCACGAGCACCTCCTTGGCCCAAACCATTAGGCATTTGCGGAGGCTGTTTTCCACGTTCGGCATACCCGACACGTTAATTAGCGACAACGCTAGTTGTTTCACGTCCTCCGAGTTTAGGGCATTCATGGAGATCAACGCCGTTCGGCATATCACCTCCGCCCCGTTTCACCCGGCCACTAATGGCCAAGTAGAGCGCCTCGTCCACACCACGAAGGACGCGTTGCGGCGCATGGGCCCAGGGGATCTGAACCTACAAGTGTGTCAGTTTCTGCTAGGGTACAGGGTAACCCCGTTGGCGTCAGGATACTCCCCCGCAGAGCTCTTAATGCGCAGGAAACTGACCACCATCCTTACTAGGCTAGACCCCACGAGGGTAGAGGACAAAGGAAGGAACATCGGGCTAGAGGCCACCAAGAGTTTCAGTGTAGGCGCCCCCGTGCATTGCAGGAATTACGCCAGCACGGGCCCAGCCTGGGTACCGGGCGTAGTTGTGGAGCAAACCGGCCCCGTGTCGTACCGCGTGGAAACCAGCACGGGGCTCCTGTGGAGGCGGCACGCGGACCAGCTTCGACGCAGGGTCTCCGATGAGCAGGGCACAGACCAAGCAGGGGATAAGTCAGCGTTAGGGTTCTCCCCCACCCGTTTAGCCCAAGGGGGAGGGAAGGGGGACCGCGGGCCCCCACCAAGGGGGGAGGAGGATATCCTCGTAGATACCCTGGGGGATCTTTCCGAGGAGGAGGAACCCGACCCCATACATATCTCGCGGAAGGTCCCCACAAATGCGGGTACCCCTACTAAGTTAGATTTTGGTTTCCAGAACCGGGGGGGGTTTTCGGAGTGGTCCCCCACCCGTCCAAGCGAGAAGAGGGGTTTTTCGTTAGCCCCGAGTGCCCCCGGTCTGCCCACAATGGAGTTTTTCCCTTCCCCTAAGGCCGCCAGACAGCGGCAAGCCACTAACAAGTCTCCCTCTCCCATTTCAGGACAAGGGACCAGGGAACAAAGAAGCAATGCCGCCCCCGGGGGGGGGGCAGCCCTCTTCACGGCCCAAACGCACATGCAACAAGCCATCTTGGCTGAGAGACTTCGTCTCATCCTAGGGGGGAGGGATGTTGTGTTCTGTAAAGCAGTGCCTTTAACAATGTACCTTTGCCATGTGTTATCAATGTAACCTTTCTGTGTGCAACATTATAACCATCAGCTGTATCAATGTAAACCTAATAAGGGGATGCGAGCTAGTGACCACCAGAGGGCAGTAGCGAGCGTCCAGCTCTCATGGATCATATTCACCTGGTTCAGCAGCGCGGGAAGATTCCCCGCCACCTTTCACCTGGTCAAGAAGGGCGTGACCTCCTATGACGTCACGCAGGCAGCAACCAATAGTCTGTCGACGAGCCACATTCAAATGTATAGCCAGCTGTATATATTGAGCTACTCATCCGCCATTACCACATGTTCCTCCGGATCATCATGCAATAAACCTGTGTTAAGCCAACCCTGCGGCTGTTTCATTGTCTTCGGTCCCTTACACTAAAGAGGGACATTTATTTTATTTTATTTTGTTACTGTCTTGAAGTAAACAGAGGTGACAAGATCACAGCCTTAAATCTACAGAAAGTGAAACAAAAAGAAAAGGCTTGCAAAAGGTATATATGCCTTGTGGTGTGAAGAACTGCCAGTTTCCAGTAATAAAACAAGGGAATAATCAATCTGATGGGATACAAGCAGTAATGAAAGACTGGTTTCAGCGAGAACTGGAACAGACTAGTTAATAACTACTTCAGCTATGCCGTTGCTTCTCTTGTGAAAGAAGTAACTGGGCCAAGTGCTCTCTAAAACCTGGGCTCCTGAATGGCCTTAGACTGCATCTCCCATGATCCCCAAACTGTGGGTTGTGATGACTGGGACTTCTGGATGTTGCAGAAAGCCATACAAAACAACTGGAGGATGATGTTGTCACCTGGTACTATTGCACAAAATTAAGCTCCATGCTGGTGTTTTCCATCCAGATAGAATAAGCACACAAAGAGAAAGAATGTGCTGGCTCCATCCCTTTCCTGCTGTGTCCATTGCTGTTTGTGCATGGGGTTAGTGGACAGTCGGAGGAGATAAACTCTCTTTGTGGATGAGAACCACGTTGTTTCAAGGTTGGTGTAGATTCAATCTCAGCTGTCTCTTCAAGACTGGATTCTGTATGAAGAGCTGGTACAGAGAGATTCTAATTAGATTAGTACTTAGTGACATGGAAAAATAGTTTCTCTGTCATCTTGATGTGGAGAAATTGTCTTCCTTTTTTCTCCACAGGGAACGTTATGTGAAGACTGGCTGGTTGTTCACTGCTGCTGGCCTTTTGCAGTCTGCCAAATGGCTCGAGAAATGAAGAGGAGACCTATACTCCAGGTCTACGAAACGCACCAGTCTCCTCCTCCTCCAGGCAAAAATGCCCTTGTCTGAAACTTTAAGAAGAGCTTGGATCGTGATGCCTTTTCTCTATTACACCAGCAATGGTTGTTTGCAAACAATTCTAAATAAATTATTCGTCAAGAACAGATTTGTAGGAGAAATGTGTTCAATATAAATCCACTTCCTTCAACAATCACTTGATTGACTGTGTTGAGGACTGACTTTAAAGGCGGGCATTGGTGCATACCTTCCATAATTCATACCTAAGTGAAGAGGCCACTGCAGATCTTCCTGATTTTTCTCTTCCACCTTGTTATTTCTTCTCTCATGCAAATATATGAGGAGTGTGATGAGCAATAAAATGAAAGAGCAGCCTCCATTTGACTTTTGTGCTCTGCAAGGACAGTGCCGTAATTGGGATGGGAGAGTGGGGACAACAAGCCAATGAGCAGTAGCAACAGTGGCAGTGGCAAACAGGGGCCTACTCAAGAAAGAAAGTCCTCTGAGGTATCCTTGCCTTTAATCTAGAGGCAATATTAGTAGGTGCCATTAATATTGCTTCTAGCTTTTGCACGGGATTTTTGCACAGATTTTGCAGACAACCCTAAGGTTATGCTATTCTCTATACTTGCTTTCCCTCATAGATTAGAGCAGGGGTTGGAAACCTGTCAGAGAGATTCTGATGGTTCGGTCCAATAACTCCAGAGTCAGCAATTGCATTTTAAAGTCATTATTTCCACTGCCTGAAGGAATCGGGGCCACTGAGGGCCGGGGAGCCCGGAGGAGGACTGATCAAGTAACGACACGAGGCAGGGAAACAGGATCAGATCAGTACTTTATTGAGGAAAGGCAACATCATTTATAGGGAAAAAAGAGCAACGGTGGCAAGCTGTCATCTGACTGGAAAATTACCTCACCCACGTACCCGGGTTAATGGGGAACACCTCAAAGGGAAGTTAATCATCTGGGGCAAACACGAACTTAGGAGTCTCATTGTCTTGGGGATTAAGCAGGGACAAACATGGCTTATTTGTGCCAGGGATTTCCCTCAAGCCGGGAGATGAGCTATGCACTTAATATCTGACAGGAGTTAGCTATCTGCTCGCTTGGCAGAGTCGTAGGTCAGGTCACGGTAATTGGGTGAATCAACCCCTATATTTTATTCACCCCCCTTAATTTGGCGGCCGCAGAAACCACATGCAAGGGAGCGTCTCTCACCGCGGTGGTTCCTAGCGGGCCGTTCCATGCCCTGTGGGGCATGGGGAATCCGCATCTCCCCTTTCTTTTCTATTTAAGGACCTGACTGGCGACCTTGCGCAAGAGCGGCATCAGCTGTTGAGCGGGCATGACGTCACGGGATTTCTCCCTGGGGCGGCACTTGGAGATCAGCGAGGGAATACACTGAGCAAAACAGCAAAGCGTAATGCCCAGTATGGCTATCCCCACCACTACCTTAAGCACCGTTTGCAGCCACCCCCAGGGGATCCATGACCACATCCAATTCCACAGGGAACTCCACCAAGCCCCCCATGCGGAACCCTCAGTAATACCCTTGACTATGGTGTGGAGGTTCGTGATTTGGCTTTGGATCCTACGGGAGTTGTCAGTAAGATTGAAACAGCACATTCCATGAACAGATTTGCAACCCAGGTGGTGCAGCAAGAGGAGGTAGTCGATAGCCGCTCGATTGTCAAGAACAGCATGGCGAAGTTCTGCCTGCTCCTGATTGAGGAGCGCTATCGCCGTGGAGGTATGGTTAATGGCTTTGGCCAAACCGCAAGCCAAGCGGCCAATCCTCCGTGCGTTGCCGACGGCCAAGCCTGGCACGCCGACAAGGCTGACTGCTAGGGATACATACTCAGCGGGACTCAGTACTCTGAAGCTGCTGTCACAAGAGCTGTCCAACTGGGCTGTGCGTGCGTGCCGTGTGAGTGGGGAAACATGGGAAACGTTGGAAACATGTGGAACATTGGAAACATTTGTGCTTGGGGCAATCATGTCCTTAGTAGGGAGTAACAGTGTCAAACGACTGAGACAACACATTGAGTCCGACAGGTTCGCAGGGATATAGTTCCATGTGAACTGGTTGCAGGTGAAAAACCACCCTGAAGGTAGGGTGACATGAGCGTACAGCGAAGTGAGTGTCTCTGGTTTATTACAAGTCCAGTTGCCACTGCCGGGGTCAAGGCAGCGGCGCCGAGTCTGACCGCCTGAGGTGCAGCCGGTCATTCGGGTGCAAGCAGCGTCCGGGCTGACCGCCACTCGAGGGGTATGGAGAGTGGCTGCGTCAGCCGGCAAGGTTGATGCAAGTCGCAGTCCCCCCCAGCGTGCATATGCTGAGAAGGTGGTAGGAGTGTGTGGGCCAAAGAACGCCTTCACCAACCAGTCGCCATCCTTGGTGCGCGCGTCCAGAGTGTGGCACACGGGAATGAGACAGGTGCTGAGGATCGAGGCGGAACCAATGTCCTGCTTCAGGCAAAAATCGGACTGGTTGACGAGACCCGCCAACCTTTCCCACAAGTTGTACCGCATACGTGCGGAAAGATCCTCACCAGGCGGCAAGCCGTCGGCCTGGATTGGAGTAGCCTGAACGCCTCCCCCCAAAAGCAGGGAAAGGGCCAGGATGAGGGTGATCGCCGCTGTGTTGGCGTGAATCTGGGCAAAAACTGCAGCTGTGAGGTTCTCCGGTGTCGGCTCTTTCTCCTCGCGCTGAACGGCGTCCTGGGCGTCACTGCAAAGAGTCTTGACCATCCCCCAGGTGATCTTGGGCATCGGCGGCCGTTTCCTCCGGCGGGTCCTCTCGGTCAGGGTGAGACCCTCCATCTCCGGGATCGGACTCGGGCTGGCCTGGTTCCACGCCATGCGGTTCCAAGTGGGGCTTGACACACCGGGCTGGAATCCAAACGACACCTGTAGGAGACATAACTGCAGCATACCCTCTTCCCCAGGTTATGAGCGGCACCGGGCCCCTCCAAGAAGGGTCTGGTGGCACTCGGTACCGGACCATAGGTCGCGGGAGAGCTTCCGAACGGCGGAAATGCTTCTCCTGCGGCGTACAATCCGAAAAAACATTAAGGTGATTGTAAGTGAACAATACCTTGTTGAGACACATCTGTGCTTCTCCCTGTGACTTGGGGAGGGCTGGTGGCTCCCCCCTTTCTGTTTGTTTGTCAATATAGGACTTTAGCGTCCGATTGACCCGCTCTACAATCGCTTGCCCTTGCGGATTGTAGGGAATTCCAAAAGTATGCTTGATGTCCCAGGTAGCCATGAAGGCGGCTAACTGCCTAGAGCTGTAGGATGGCGCGTTGTCCGTTTTCACGTGCCGTGGTTTGCCCATGGCAGCTATGCAGGAAAGGAGGTGCTGCTCCACATGGGTCGCAGTTTCCCCCTTCTGCGCCGTAGCCCAAACGAACTGTGAAAAAGTATCTATGCAGACATGCATGTATTGCCACCTGCCAAACTGCGGCACATGCGTGACATCCATCTGCCATACCTGATTAGCCTCTGTCCCTCGTGGGTTGACCCCCCACGAGGGCCCCCCAGGCGCCCCTGCACAATGCTGGCAAGAGCGAACTATGCCTTGGGCTTGAGAAAGCGGCAGATTGAACTGTCTGGCGAGCGCCTTGGCGTTTTGATGGAAAAATGCATGACTCTGGATTGGAGTAGTAAAAACTCCCAACACTGAACGTTGCTGAATCTCCTTTGCGGCCGCGTCCGCTCTGCTATTGCCCGCGGAAATCGGACCCGGTAGGTCTTGGTGACTTCGAATGTGGGCAATATAGAGCGGCTCCGTGCGGTTTCGCAAGTGAAATTGAGCAGTGAGAAACAGACTAAGTAAATTCTTGTCTATCGCGGGAGTAATGTAAGCTCCCGGCAGACTGTGAAGCAGATTCCTTACGTACAGACTGTCAGTAATGATATTTAAGCGTTCCCGGGCGAAGGTGCGCAAGGCAAGGTTCACGGCTGCCAACTCTGCCCGCTGAGCGGACTTCTGTGGGAGAGTTAGCAGCGTGTGCCAAGCTTCGCCCTCCTGCCAGGTCAGAACACCATAGGTGCGACCGCCATCAGAGAAAACTGTTCTGGCCCCCTGAAGTGGGACCAGCGAGAGCAATTCGAACAAGCTGACTGTTCCTGTCTGTAGTGAGACAAGTCTAGGGTCTTTGGGCAAATGATATGCTAAACTGCCGGTGAAACCTTCCAAGGCTATCGGAAGTGAGTCGCCTAGCTGCATTAACTGATGAATCTGTTCCTTGGTGAAGGGAACCACAATTTTGGCCAGATCATTTCCTGAAATGTCCCTAGCTCTCAGCCGGCCGCGGTAGATCACCGCGGAAACCAGCTCTTGGGGCGGAACGATGTTCCGTGAGGATGTATTAGGCAAGTAGACCCATTCCACAATTTTCGCTCCTTTCTCTGAGTCTACTCCTAGCGCCCCAGTGAACATGGATCCTGACCGTACGATGTACAAATTCAGGATCGGGGCATACAGCCCCTGGGTGATTCTATCCACCCACCTCTGGCTGAGAACCTGGTTCACTTTCTCGAGCGCCAAACGCGCGTCTCGAGAGATTTTTATCCGGTCTGCCGGCTGCTTGCCCAGGGTGAGCAGCGAGAAGAGCGGTTTCAGAAGATCCGTATCCAGTCGGAAATACGGTCTGGCCCAATTAATGTTTCCTAAAATCTGCTGTAATTCTACCAGGGTGACTGGGTCCTGTAGATTTATTTGAGGCAAAACTGGCGCTGCGAAAGAGCGGAGAAGCCGATGGCCCAAGTATGAGAAGGGCTCGGTTCTCTGCACTTTTTCAGGGGCAATGAGTAAACCTTTGTCCCCCAGGCTGGCCTGGAGGTCAGAAAACATTTCGCTGCCAAGCTGTGGCAACGCTACTAAAATATCATCCATGAAGTGACAAACTATGGCTTGTGGGTAAAGGCCTCGAAACTTTTCCAGCGCGTTGTGAACATATATTTGGCACAGGGTGGGCGAATTGAGCATGCCCTGTGGCAAAAATTTCCACGCGTAACGGAGCGTGGGCTCACTGTGGTTCACAACCGGCACCGTAAAAGCAAACCTTTCCCGGTCCCTGGGGTCTAAGGGGATTGTATAAAAGCAATCCTTGAGATCTACGACTAGAATCTCCCACCCCTCGGGAATCATATTTGGATTTGGGATGCCGCATTGAAGCGGACCCATCGGCTGAATACATTTATTGATCTCTCTGAGATCGTGGAGGAGTCGCCACTTCCCCGACTTCTTCTTAATCACAAAAATAGGCGAATTCCAGGGACTCGTGGACTGCTCTATATGTCCTGCGTCTAGCTGTTCTTTCACTAGCTGCTTGAGAGCAACTAATTTCTCTCCCACTACCGGCCATTGTTCTACCCAGACCGGAGTATCGGTGAGCCATTTAAGTGGCAACGCCATTACCCGAAGGTAAGGGTGGCACCGTACTGCTGGAGAATGTCCCGCCCCCAAAGGTTGACGTGCACGTCAAGAATGTGCGGCCGAATTACCGCTGTGCCCTCAGCCTTTGGGATTGTGACTTCCACCCACTCTCGGCTTCTAAACGCTTCCTGAACTCCACCTACCCCCCACACATCGGAGACCGGCTCAATGGCCCACTCCCTAGGCCACTGACTCCTGCTTATCACGCTCACATCCGCTCCGGTATCGAGTAACCCTGAGAACACTCTTTTGTTCAAAAATACCTCGATAACGGGGCGCTGCTTCCACTCAATGTTGGTCTCCACTGTCGCTAAGACCTGGTATCCTTGCACTGCCTCACTTGGGCTGTCGCTGAGCCTTCCCTGGCTGCCTGCTGATGAGTGACAAGGAACCATGATCAGTTGCGCTAAGGTGTCTCCCTTATGGATTGTTTGGGGCAGGTGTGTCCAAAGCTGAACTTGGAGAACGCCTGAAAAATTTGAGTCAATGACTCCTGGAATTATGAAAATTCCGCGTGCACCAGCCACGCTACGGGGCAAAACTAAACCTAAAAAGCCTCTGGGCAGGGGACCCATGTACTGGGAATCGACCAGATAGACTGTGCCTGGCAGATCGCATGTAACGTCCGCCTGGCAAGTCAATTCTAGCCCTGTACTACCCTTGGGGCTGGCCTGTGCCCTCGCAGTGCCTGGGACGTGCCTAGAATCTAGTCTAGTTCTGGGGAGTTCTGGATCTGGGTGAAGGAAGCCTCTGTTTGGACTGGGGCCAGAGACGTGCCCGGATTCCGGTTTCCCGAACTCGGACAAAACCTGGCCCAATGATAGCCTTTCTTGCACTTCGGACAGAGGGTATTCGGAGCTTTGGACTGGCCGGACTTTCGTCCGCCTCCCTTGGATCGGCACTCCCTAGCGAAGTGGCCGACCTTGCCACAAGTGTGACATGCCCCTTGGGTCTTTCCATTAGGATGAGATCTTCTACCCCCTTGCACGGCTGCCGCCAGCAGACCCATTTTGTAGGAGTCTGTGCCAACGTCAGCACATGCTCGGATCATGTCCGTTAAGGTCAAGTCAGGACGATTGCCTAGCGACTGCAAAACTTTACGGCAGTCCAGGTTGGCATTGTCCTTGGCTAGCTTAATCATGAGCTCTTGCTGGGCTTGCTCATTATCAATCTGCCTGGTGATTGCTTCTTCCAAGCGATTGATGAAGTCCATGTAGGGCTCCTGGGCTCCCTGCTTGATAGCGGTGTAATTTTTGGCCGTTTTGCCAGTCGCTGGGACCTTGAAGTACGCCCTATAGGCGGCTTCGGCCGACATCTCTAGGGTGGCTAGAGGCAAGGCGATCTGCGCCTGGATGGACTCAAAGGCACCTGAACCATATAGCTGTTCAGCAATTACCGCGCCTCCCATCCTGGCGGCTCTGGCCTGAGCCTCGAGCCGATACTCGCTGTCCCAAATCATGTACTGGCTAGGGGTTAGCATCATCCTCATGACGGCCTTCCAGTCATGGGGAATCCACATGGTGGTTTCGCACGCCTGCTGAAGCGTGCCCCTGGTAAAACGGCTTTGGAGCCCTGTCTCTGAGATTGCTTTCCGCAAAGCCATGAGAAGCTTGTACGGGACTGGGGAATGGATGATTTGTTGAGCGCCTGTGAGCGCGTCCATCTCCATTCGGATTGGGCATATCTGTCTAAGCTCAGCTAGTTGTTCCGCTGGCAATTCCCCCTTTTTGAGTTCTATCTCTGCTGTGCGCTGAAGGGCACTCTTCACGACTAGGGAGCTTGGAGCTGTCAGAGAAGCGCCTGCGTTTCTCATTCCTTGCGTTCCTTCGGTGACGTCTGCAGCTGTCACCGCGGGAATGCTCCCTGCGCTACTATGCTGATAGCTGATTGACGGATAGAGTGCCGTGGGCGCAGTCGGCTCGACTGGCCTGCCTGATGACTTTTCTAACGGGGGTTCATTGGCCTCTATCCGGACTGGCTCGATCTGTTCTAAGAGCTTCCTACACTTCCTCCAAGTACGAACTATCCCTCCTGGAGCTTTGGGGGGTTGCTGAATGCAGTCTCCTATCTGATCCCAGAGCTGCAGGGTTAACGTACCTACTTCTGGGTAAAGTAGGCAGTGTTCCCTGAGGTACGCCAAAAGTCTCGCGAGCTCCCTGCTGTGAAATCGTAACTGAAATACCCTGGCCAGGATTCTGAACTCTTGCTCCCGAGTTCTTTGGCTAGCGGACGGACTTGGTCTATGAGAACAAGTCCCCATATTACCTGCGATGGTCCTCTGGAGTTCCCTCCTCGGGACGGAGATCGACGCGTCTTTGCAGGCAACAGGTTCGGGCGTCGGGTGTCTGGGGTAGACCTCGGAGCGTGGACCTTCTGCCACGGGCCCTCGGCGGCCTCTGCGCTGTCAGGGGCTCACAGCCTGCCCTGAGCGGAACGCGTTTTTCCCTTTGCGCAAGCCTCCCGAAAGCTGGGAGCAAGCTGTAGGAATGCCTCCTTGGAATGCCTCGCCGCTGGCCGTCTCTCTGTCCGGCTGGCTGCCGACCAGAGTGCCGCGCTGTCCTCCGGGCTGGTTTTGGTCGCGGTTCAAGCGCAGAACCGGACCGCGTGGATCGTTACTCGCGAGTAGACCTCTCCAGGGTCCCTTTACTCACGAGTAAATCACGTCGGGGTCACCAGATGAAGGAATCGGGGCCACTGAGGGCCGGGGAGCCCGGAGGAGGACTGATCAAGTAACGACACGAGGCAGGGAAACAGGATCAGATCAGTACTTTATTGAGGAAAGGCAACATCATTTATAGGGAAAAAAGAGCAACGGTGGCAAGCTGTCATCTGACTGGAAAATTACCTCACCCACGTACCCGGGTTAATGGGGAACACCTCAAAGGGAAGTTAATCATCTGGGGCAAACACGAACTTAGGAGTCTCATTGTCTTGGGGATTAAGCAGGGACAAACATGGCTTATTTGTGCCAGGGATTTCCCTCAAGCCGGGAGATGAGCTATGCACTTAATATCTGACAGGAGTTAGCTATCTGCTCGCTTGGCAGAGTCGTAGGTCAGGTCACGGTAATTGGGTGAATCAACCCCTATATTTTATTCACCCCCCTTAATTTGGCGGCCGCAGAAACCACATGCAAGGGAGCGTCTCTCACCGCGGTGGTTCCTAGCGGGCCGTTCCATGCCCTGTGGGGCATGGGGAATCCGCAACTGCCCACATGGCGGGTCAGTGGTGGTCTCAAGAGTCAGCAAGGGAAAGGGAAGCGGGAAAAGCAAGGGTCCTTTAATAAGGTTAGGTGAGGTCAGGGTGATATCATATATGCAATGCATTATGGTACATGTAGTTCAGGGCAGTGTGATATTACATCTAACAAAACCCATGCTGTGGTCTTCTAGGAGTTGCTGGACGTCAGTAGCCCTAATTACTGCCCATGCTGGCCAGGTTTATGGAAGTCAGAATCTGATTGTAGTCCACTGGTTGCCCACACTTGGGGCAAAGTATATATTCTGCTCTAAATCCAATCTTGTGCACTGCTGGCTTTTTAGGAATCTCAGTTTCTGGGGAAAGACTTCGCCTTAAAGGGCTTCTTCTAATCCCATTGCCCTCATAGGCATGTCTGCTGGGGATACGAGAGAGGGCCCTCCTTCGGTGTTAAAACATAATTCCACAAGAGACTAGGCTGAATTTTCTCTCTCCCTTCAGGGAACCATCTGGCAACTCATTAGGCTTCAGTAATGGGAACTTTAATGAAAGATGCTATATTTTTGTCTCCTGCCCTTTTATTCTTAAGCATACGCTTAATTGTTTTAAGTTTGTGGTCTTTTATAATTAATTTAATTATAATATTACAACATATATATCTTTTTTCTAAATATTCGTTTTGCAATCTGCTTTCAATCCTTGCTTTGAGGGAGAGGCAAGAGAAATGTAATAAATAAATACAGTAAAACCTCGCATAAAGAGCACCTCGCTTAGAGACTAACTCGCTTAAAGAGCAGAATTTTCTCTGAATGGTCACCCGCGCTTAACAACTAAAAACAACCAAAAACTCATTTAACAAATAAATTCACACACACACACACACACACACCGCTAGAAGTCACAACCAGTCACTTACAATGGTGGCAGTGGTGCTTTTTATAAGTGTTTCGCTTAAAGAGCAACTCGCTTAAAGAGCAATTTCGTGGAACACATTATGTTCTTTAAGCAAGGTACCACTGTACATAGTAAGCATTCCTGAAATAATACAGGTGGTACTCTGTGTACTCCAAATACTATTTAATACTATCCTCTTCTTCCTTTATCCTACTCAGTTTCTAATATGGTAATTTCCAAAGCAGATTACTAGATCATGCATTCTGTGTGACGCCAGCCTTAAAGTATGTTTCAAAACTATGGTTCCTTCTAAATGCAGCTGGTAGCAGAGATGAGGATAGGTGAATGTGCCCTTACTGCATCCCACTCTTGAACAGCAACTGGGACAAACCACAGGATGGATACGGTGTTACAGAGGCCTGCAGTAAACTGCCTGGATCGGCATTGGCCTGTGAGGACCATCCTTTTTCTGGCACAGTGGTTTAAAAAGGCTGGCCCTAACATTAGGAAGAGTGAAGGAACTGCCTTCAGCCACAGAGGGAGGGGAACATGACTGCTCAACATTTCTCCAGGGACTTCTCTCTCTCTCTCTCTCTCTCTCTCTCTGGGCTACATCTTACACTTTGGCTCTGAAATTCAAGTTTTGGGACCCAGCCTCTGGGTTTTAACTAAAACATCACAGAATGGGATGGTGCCTACCTGACAATCTTAAACCATTATCATGAGCTCAAGATCTGCTATTTAAACAAGCTCAGCACCACACTTGTCTTTTGTTATTGTCTTGCATATTCCAGAGTTGCTGGCATTGGATTCCCCTTGTTGGTATTTAAATTCTTGACTGAACTTCTATGTTACTGTCACCCACATATTGTTTTGCAATTGTTGCTGATGGGCTGGAAGTGATGTTCAGGTATGCAGAACATTACAAGGGCCCACCTCCATGCTTCAGGCTTTCCCTTCAAATCTCAGGGAGAATAGACCTACACTCCATAAACTGGCCTGCTGCTCCTCAGTTATGCTGGAAAACCCTGTCCCACTGGAGATGTTGAAATAAAATCCAGCTGAGCAGGCTACAGAGGATGGTGGAGGATAGGGGTGCCTGGCATGCAGTGGTCCATGGGGTCGTAAAGGGTTGGACTTGACTGTGTGACTGAACAACAACAAAACCACTCTGTTTGGTCCCTGCATGTTGAATCTCTCTGTGTAAGGAGGTGTCTTGTTCTTTCCCTTTGGCAGAAAAATGTCTTAGACTACCTCATAAGTCCCTTAAAGTGTTAAAAGCTGGGTGATTTTAATCACCCCACAAGCTTTTCTGGCCCTTCTTAGCTTTGCAAATTAGCTTGCTAGGTTTCATTATCATCAAGGAGTCAAGTACCAAGCTAGGGTGCATGCTTATTACTTAGACACAATACTGGAAGAGGATTGCATGGCTTGCAATATTAATTTTATTCTAATTATGTGTTAACTATATCATCTGACTTTTTGACCCTCAGTTTTCTAGTCTATGTGGCTGGTTTATCTGGTAATCTACAGTGAAGAATACCAGGACAAACCACCAATATCTGGTTATATCTTACTGTTTTATTTTTTTCTGCTACACAGAGGTGTGATGATGGTGCAACTAAGAGGTAACTGGATCAGCAGTGACACCTGCTTCTCCCTTATATTGGTCACTTCTTTGGAAAACAAGATAGCGACTATTTTAGGTGTATGGTTTTGTTAGAGAATTTTTAGAATAACATCAGTAATTTGCAGAGGGGAAATGAATAAGCCTATCTTTTTTTCCTTCTTTCCCTTTTCATTTAAAAAATGGGAATGATAACACTGCACAACAACAATTTTGCTACTGGGAATAACACATGTGATTTACATGATATCAAGTGTGCTGATTCCAAATTTGAACTCAGAATTTGCCTATCATGTACAGATTTTAAGGCGTGCTATAGCTGTTTATATGGTCAGTAATTGGGTAATGTATTTTTATATGGGAACATAACACTTGCAGCTACCACTATGCCTGCTGCTGCCTCAGCTGAATCACATCCCCTGGTGGCATGCATGTTCCAGCAATGGCCGTGCATGTCTGGGCAAGTCAATGAGCTGACATCAGAAATAGGTATATAAGGCGAGATGGACCAAGGGCTTGTCTCTAGTGCGAAACCATCTTACTGCATAGTACAGCTAGGCCATAGTGAGTCTTTTTTGAGCTAGAAATGAGTAGGCACAGCTGTGTCAATAAACCAGACAATTTTTGCTACATTTGTGGCGCATGTACCCTGCATGATCAATGCAAGAATCTAACCAAGAGGATGAGATTTGTTAACTTAAGATCCAGATGTCCTAGACAGAATTGGACTTCAGATTTTGATTCAGTGGACTTGATTTAGGACACATGGATTAGACCAAGTAGCAGATAATATTTTTTGTGATGTAGTGTAATAGTTTCAAGGCTATAGTTTTGAGCTTGTGGGGTTAAACTACTTAAGAGTTTCTAGGTCCTTGAGCTGTTATACAGGCAATTATATCAGACAAATGATGTGATGCAACATTTCCAGCTCTGTAAAAATTCATTAACCAGTCATATATGATGAGTTTCAATTATGCTCATCATGAACCTCATGGATCAGGTCACTTGTCCTTAATACACTACACCACTTTTGCAAAGCTTCTTTATTACTCTTACTTTCTTTTAAAAAAACCAACCCAACCAACCCACTGAGAATTGTTTCATAATCTTGATGTAAAAAGTGCTTTCTTGTTGCAGACTACGTTCAACCTTTTAGGGGGGAAATAATGTGTTGCCTGCAATGTGAAAAAAATCAACAACTTTTCATGTACAGTATTTCTCTATAACAGATTGTAATGATTCTGTTTGCAATAAGCAAACTAGGTTCTGAACAGGCCTCCATTTCCTAACAGGGCCTTCACCGTATCTAGTAGCTCTATTGGACAAGATGGATTGGAGGCAATGGTGGTGTCATGATGTTAGGTTGACAGCTCATTGCTAAGCAGCTGCATTCTTTCTTTTGTTTACTCCATACCTGTCAACCTTCCCGGATTGGCCTGGATTTTCTGTTTTTCGGTGCCGATTTTTGCCATTTCCCACCCGGAGCTGCTGAAACCCCGGAATTTGGCAGCAGGGGGAGGCGTTACTGCGCATACCTTCTGCGCAGCTCGCTTCTATGCATGCATAGAAGGCTTTTACGCATGCGTAGAACCCTTCTACGCTTGCGTAGAACCCTTCTATGCTTGCGTAGAACCTTTCTACGCATGCATAGAAGGCTTCTGTGCAGAAGGGAATTGTAGAAGCCTTCTACCATGCGTAAAAGCCTTCTATGCATGCGTAGAAGTGAGCTGTGCAGAATGGTTCTGCGCAAGTCACTTTTACACATGCGTAGAAGGCTTTTACGCATGCGTAAAAAGCGACCTGCGCAGAGCTGTTCTGCGCAGGTCCCAGATTGTCCGGAGCTGTGGTTGACAGGTATGGTTTACTCATATCTCAGAATTCACAGATCTTAAGTCAGCCTCAGGTGTTAGACAGCCAGACATGAAATCAGAAACAGCTGGTGCATTCCTAACATACATTAGGAGGTCAGGTGTGTTCCCAAGATCTCATAGATTGCATGGGGAGGGGGAACACCTGTAAAGTCTAGGAATTTCCCTGACGTATACACATTGCATAATCCAGGGAATTTCCCATTATGTAATGCGATTACCTAATGCATTCCAAGGGTGGCAGGAGCCACTCTTTCCCCTATTTAAGGGGTGCCTTTTCAGACACCAAATCGGTTCTCTAACCCAGGGCTACCAAACCCGTGTTGGTTGAACTCTATCCCTAAGGGGAACAATGATCCATGGCAGGATGAGCCCAATGGGGCATGGAATGGAATGAACTGGATTGGATTCTATCTTGGAGATTATTCCCTGCCCCAATGAACTGATGGATTTCTGAGACTTCTGTCTCTATGAACTCTTTTCTTTTCACAGGTACTGTATTATATTATGCTTTGCTTCTATGAAATTGCATCTTGGAAAATAAAGCTCTTTGTGAATTTTATTACTTCTCAGGTATATCCAGGCACTATTGCTCTCTGCTTTACATGCTACCAACTAAATAACTGCATACTCCCTGTGGCATACAGGTGGGAGCACAGCAACCCGGGTTTGGACAGAGAGGTGACGGAAAGGCTGTTGAGGGATGTAGCGATGTCTGGCCGCTAGGCGGCGCTAGGTCCCGGAGGAGACTGATCAATGACAACACGAGGCAACAGGAGCGAGATCAGATCAGTAGTTTATTGGAAAAAGGCAACATCATTTATAGGGGAAAAAGCGCAACGGTGGCAAGCTGTCATCTGACAGGAAAATTACCTCACCCACGTACACGGGTTAATGGGGAACTCCTCAAAGGGGAGTTAATTAACTTGGGGCAAACATGGGTTTAGGGACTTCATTGTCTTGGGGATTAAGCGGGGACAAACATGGCTTATTTGCGCCAGGGATTTCCCGAACCGGGAGGTGAACTATGCACTTAATGTTTGACCGAAGTCAGCTATCTGCTTACTTGGCAGCGTCGCAGGTCAGGTCACGGTAATTGGGTGAATCAAACCCTATACTTTATTCACCCCCCCTTAATTTGGCGGCCGCAGAGCCCACGGGCTGGGAGCGTCTCTCACCGCGGTGGCCTCTGGCGGGCCGTTCCATGCCCTGCGGGGCATGGGGAAACCGCATCTCCCCTTTATTTTCTATTTAAGGACCTGACTGGCGACCTTGCGCAAGAGCGGCATCAGCTGTTGAGCGGGTATGACGTCACGGGGTTCCCTTCTGCGGTGACACTTCGAGATCAGCGGGGGGATACATTGAGCAAAGCAACAAACGGCAATGCCTAGTATGACTACCCCCACCACCACCGTGAGCACCGTCTGAAGCCACCCCCAGGGGATCCACGACCACATCCAGTTCCACAGGGAACTCCACCAAGCCCCCCATGCGGAACCCTCAGTAATACCCTGGACTATGGTGTGGAGGTTCGTGATCTGGCTTTGGATCTTACGGGAGTTATCAGTAAGATTGAAACAACACATTCCATGAACAGATTCGCAACCCAGGTGGTGCAGCAAGAGGAGGTAGTCGATAGCCGCTCGATTGTCAAGAACGGCACGGCGAAGCTCGGCCTGTTCCTGATTGAGGAGCGCTATCGCTGTGGAGGTATGGTTAATGGCTTTAGCCAACCCGCAAGCCAAGCGGCCAATCCTCCGTGCGTTGCCGACGGCCAAGCCTGGCACGCCGACAAGGCTGACTGCTAGTGATACATACTCAGCGGGACTCAGTACTCTGAAGCTGCTGTCACAAGAGCTGTCTAACTGGGTTGTGCGTGTGTGCCGTATGAGCGGGGAAACATTTGAAACATTTGAAACATGTGGAATATTGGAAACATTTGTGCTTGGGGCAATCATGTCCTTAGTAGGAAGTAACAGTGTCAAACGACTGAGACAACACATTGAGTCCGACAGATTCGCAGGGATATAGTTCCATGTGAACTGGTTGCAGGTGAAAAACCACCCTGAAGGTAGGGTGACGTGAGCGTACAGCGAAGTGAGGGTTTCTGGTTTATTACAAGTCCAGTTGCCGCTGCCGGGGTCAAGGCAGCGGCGCCGAGTCTGACCGCCTGAGGTGCAGCCGGTCATTCGGGTACAAGCAGCGTCCGGGCTGACCGCCACTCGGGGGGTATGAAGAGTGGCTGCGTCAGCCGGCAAGGTTGATGCAAGTCGCAATCCCCCCCAGCGTGCATATGCTGAGAAGGTGGTAGGAGTGTGTGGGCCAAAGAACGCCTTCAACAACCAGTCGCCATCCTTGGTGCGCGCGTCCAGAGTGTGGCACACGGGGATGAGACAGGTGCTGAGGATAGATGCAGAACCAATGTCCTGCTTCAGGCAAAAATCGGACTGGTTGACGAGACCCGCCAACCTTTCCCACAAGTTGTACTGCATTCGTGCAGAAAGATCTTCACCAGGCGGCAAACCGTCGGCCTGGATTGGAGTAGCCTGAACGCCTCCCCCCAAAAGCAGGGAAAGGGCCAGGATGATGGTGATCGCCGCTGTGTTGGCGTGAATCAGGGCAAAAACTGCAGCTGTGAGGTTCTCCGGTGTCGGCTCTTTCTCCTCGCGCTGAACGGCGTCCTGGGCGTCACTGCAAAGAGCCTTGACCATCCCCCAGGTGATCTTGGGCATCGGCGGCCGTTTCCTCCGGCGGGTCCTCTCGGTCAGGGTGAGGTTCTCCATCTCCGGGATCGGACTCGGGCCGGCCTGGTTCCACGCCATGCGGTTCCAAGTAGGGCTTGACACACCGGGCTGGAATCCAAACGACACCTGTAGGAGACATAACTGCAGCATACCCTCTTCCCCAGGTTATGAGCGGCACCGGGCCCCTCCAAGAAGGGTCTGGTGGCACTCGGTACCGGACCATAGGTCGCGGGAGAGCTTCCGAATGGCGGAAATGCTTCTCCTGCGGCGTACAATCTGAAAAAACATTAAGGTGATTGTAAGTGAACAATACCTTGTTGAGACACATCTGTGCCTCTCCCTGTGACTTGGGGAGGGCTGGTGGCTCCCCCCTTTCTGTTTGTTTGTCAATATAGGACTTTAGCGTCCGATTGACCCGCTCTACAATCGCTTGCCCTTGCGGATTGTAGGGAATTCCAAATGTGTGCTTGATGTCCCAAGTAGCCATGAAGGCGGCCAACTGCCTGGAACTGTAGGCCGGCGCGTTGTCCGTCTTCACGTGCCGCGGCTTGCCCATCGCCGCAATGCAGGAAAGGAGGTGCTGCTCCACGTGGGAAGCCGCCTCCCCTTTCTGCGCCGTTGCCCAAACGAACTGAGAAAAAGTGTCGATGCAGACGTGCATGTATTGCCATCTGCCGAACTGCGGCACATGCGTGACGTCCATCTGCCATACCTGATTAGCCTCTGTCCCTCGTGGGTTGACCCCCCACGAGGGCCCCCCCGGCGCTCCTGCGCAATGCTGGCAAGAGCGGACTATACCTTGGGCTTGAGAAAGCGGCAGATTGAACTGTCTAGCGAGTGCCTTGGCATTTTGGTGAAAAAAGGCATGACTTTGGATTGGAGTAGTGAAAACTCCCAAAACTGAACGTTGCTGAATTTCCCTTGCCGCCGCGTCCGCCCTGCTATTGCCCGCGGAAATCGGACCCGGTAGGTCTTGGTGACTTCGGATGTGGGCAATATAGAGCGGCTCTGTGCGGTTCCGCAAATGAAATTGAGCAGTGAGAAACAGGCTGAGCAAATTCTTGTCTATCGCGGGAGTGATGTAAGCTCCCGGTAGACTGTGAAGCAAATTCCTTACATACAAACTGTCAGTAATGATGTTTAGACGTTCCTTGGCGAAGGTGCGCAAGGCAAGGTTCACGGCTGCCAACTCTGCCCGCTGAGCGGACTTCTGTGGAAGAGTTAGCAGCGTGTGCCAGGCTTCGCCCTCCTGCCAAGTCAGGACACCATATGTGCGTCCCCCATCGGTAAAAACTGTCTTGGCCCCCTGAAGCGGGACCAGCGAGAGCAATTCGAACAAGCTGACTGTTCCTGTCTGAAGTGAGACAAGTCTAGGGTCTTTGGGCAGATGGTATGCCAAGCTTCCAGTGAACCCTTCCAAGGCTATCGGAAGCGAGTCACCTAGCTGCATCAACTGATGGATTTGTTCCTTGGTGAACGGGACTATGATCTTAGCTAAATCGTGCCCAGAAATGTCCCTCGCTCTCAGCCTGCCGCGGTAGATCACCGCGGAGACCAGCTCTTGGGGCGGAACAATGTTCCGAGAAGAGGTGTTAGGCAAGTATACCCACTCCACAATTTTCGCTCCCTTCTCTGAGTCTACTCCTAGCGCCCCAGTGAACATGGATCCTGACCGTACGATGTACAAATTCAGGATCGGGGCATATGGCCCCTGGGCGATCCTATCCACCCACCTCTGGCTGAGAACTTGGTTCACCTTCTCGAGCGCCAAGCGCGCGTCTCGAGAGATTTTAATCCGGTCTGCCGGCTGCTTACCTAAGGTTAGCAGCGAGAAGAGCGGTTTTAAAAGATCCGTATCCAAACGAAAATACGGTCTGGCCCAATTGATGTTCCCCAAATCTTGCTGCAATTCTACAAGGGTGACTGAGTCTTGCAAATTTATCTGAGGCAGAACTGGTGCTGCGAAAGAGCGGAGAAGCCGATGGCCCAAGTATGAGAAGGGCTCGGTTCTCTGCACTTTCTCAGGGGCAATGAGTAAACCTTTGTCCCCCAGGCTGGCCTGGAGGTCAGAAAACATTTCGCTGCCGAGCTGCGGCAACGCTACTAAAATGTCGTCCATGAAATGACACACAATAGCTTTAGGGTAAAGGCTTCGGAACTTTGCCAGCACGTCGTGAACATAAATTTGGCACAGGGTGGGCGAATTGAGCATGCCCTGTGGCAAAAATTTCCACGCGTAACGCTGCGTGGGCTCACCGTGGTTCACGACCGGCACCGTAAAGGCGAACCTTTCCCGGTCCCTGGGGTCTAAGGGGATTGTATAAAAGCAATCCTTGAGATCTACGACTAGAATCTCCCACCCCTCGGGAATCATGTTCGGATTTGGGATGCCGCATTGAAGCGGACCCATCGGCTGGATGCATTTATTGATCTCTCTGAGATCGTGGAGGAGTCGCCACTTCCCCGACTTCTTCTTAATCACAAAAATTGGCGAATTCCAGGGGCTTGTGGACCGTTCTATGTGTCCTGCGTCTAGCTGTTCCTTAACTAGCTGCTTGAGGGCAACTAATTTCTCTCCCACTACCGGCCATTGTTCTACCCATACCGGAGTGTCGGTGAGCCATTTAAGTGGCAACGCCATTACCCGAAGGTAAGCGTAGCACCGTACTGCTGCAGAATGTCTCGCCCCCAAAGGTTGATGTGCACGTCAAGAATGTGCGGCCGAATTACCGCTGTGCCGTCAGCCCTTGGGATTGTGACTTCTACCCACTCTCGGCTCCTGAACGCTTCCTGAACGCCTCCTACCCCCCACACATCGGAGACCGGCTCAATGGCCCACTCTCTTGGCCACTGGCTCCTGCTTATCACTGACACATCCGCTCCGGTATCGAGTAACCCTGAGAACACCCTTTTGTTCAAAAATACCTCGATAACGGGGCGCTGCTTCCACTCAATGTTGGTCTCCACTGTCGCTAAGACCTGGTATCCTTGCACTGCCTCACTCGCGCTCGAGCGGTCTGCTGAACCGGACTCTGAGCTGTCCCTGAGCCTTCCCTGGCTGCCTGCTGGCGAGTGACAAGGAACCATGATCAGTTGCGCTAACGTGTCTCCCTTGTGGATTGTTTGGGGCAGGTGCGTCCAAAGCTGGACCTGGAGAATGCCTGAAAAATTTGAGTCAATGACTCCTGGAATTATGAAAATTCCGCGTGTTCCAGCTACACTACGGGGCAAAACTAAACCTATAAAGCCTCTGGGCAGGGGTCCCATGTACTGGGTGTCGACTAGATAGACTGTGCCCGGCAGGTCGCACGTAGCGTCCGCCTGGCAAGTCAATTCTAGCCCCGTGCTGCCCTTGGGGCTGGCCTGTGCCCTCGCAGTGCCTGGGATGTGCCTAGAATCTAGTCTAGATCTGGGGAGTTCTGGATCTGGGTGAGGGAAGCCTCTGTTTGGACTGGGGCCAGAGACGTGCCCGGATTCCGGTTTCCCGAACTCGGACAAAACCTGGCCCAATGGTAGCCTTTCTTGCACTTCGGGCAGAGGGTGTTCGGAGCCTTGGGGCGGCCGGACTTTTGTCCGCCTCCCTTGGATTGGCACTCCCTAGCGAAGTGACTGACCTTGCCACAAGTGTGACATGCCCCTTTGGTCTTTCCATTGGATCTTCTTCCCCCCTGCACTGCTGCCGCTAGCAGACCCATCTTGTAGGAGTCTGTGCCAACGTCGGAGCATGCTCGAATCATGTCCGTTAAGGTGATGTCAGGGCGATTGCCCAGGGACTGCAAGACCTTACGGCAGTCCAAGTTGGCGTTGTCTTTGGCTAGCTTAATCATGAGCTCTTCCTGGGCTTGCTCATTGTCAATCTGCCTGCTAATTGCTTCTTCCAGGCGATTGATGAAGTCCATGTAGGGCTCTTGAGCTCCCTGCTTAATGGCGGTGTAATTTTTGGCCGTTTTGCCAGACGCTGGGACCTTGAAGTATGCCCTATAGGCAGCCTCGGCTGACATCTCTAGGGTGGCGAGAGGCAAGTTGATTTGAGCGTTGATGGACTCAAAGGCACCTGAGCCATACAACTGGTCAGGAATTACCGCGCCTCCCATCCTGGCAGCCCGAGCTTGCGCCTCTAGGCGAAACTCGCTGTCCCAAATCATGTACTGGCTGGGGGTAAGCATCATCCTCATGACGGCTTTCCAATCGTGAGGAATCCACATGGTGGTTTCGCACACTTGCTGAAGCGTGCCCCTCGTAAAACGACTTTGGAGCCCTGTCTCGGAAATTGCCTTCCGTAAAGCCATGAGAAGCTTGTACGGGACTGGGGAGTGTACTACCTGCTGTGCGCCTGTGAGCGCGTCCATCTCCAAGCGGATGGGACAAATCTGTCTAAGCTCAGCTAGCTGTTCAACTGGCAATTCCCCCTTCTTGAGTTCTATCTCAGCTGTGCGCTGAAGGGCACTCTTCACGACTAGGGAACCTGGGGCTGTCAGAGAAGCGCCAGCGCCTCTCATTCCTTGTGTTCCCTCGGTGACGTCTGCAGCTGTCACCGCGGGAAGGCTCCCTGCGCTACTCTGCTGATACTTGAATGTCGGATAGAGTGCGGTGGGCGCAGTCGGCTCGACTGGCATGCCTGATGGCTTCTCTAACGGGGGTTCTTCCGCTTCTACCCGGACTGGCTCGATCTGCTCTAAGAGTCTCCTACATTTCCGCCATGTGCGGACTATCCCTCCTGGAGCTTTCGGGGTCTGCTGAATGCAGTCTCCTATCTGATCCCAGAGCTTCAGGGTTAACGTACCTACTTCTGGGTAAAGTAAGCAGTGTTCCCTGAGGTACGCCAAAAGTCTCGCTAGCTCCCTGCTGTGAAATCGGAAATTAAAAACCCTGGCCAGGATTATGAACTCTTGCTCCCGAGTTCTTTGGGTAGCGGACGGACTTGGTCTATGAGAACAAGTCCCCATATTACCTGCGATGGTCCTCTGAGGTTTCCCCCTCGGGACGAAGATCGACGCGTCTTTGCAGGCAACAGGTTCGGGCGACGGGTGTCTGGGGTAGACCTCGGAGCGTGGACCTTCTGCCACGGGCCCTTCTATCGGCCTCTGCGATGTCAGGGGCTCACAGCCTGCCCTGAGCGGAACGCGTTTCCCTCTATGGCAAACCTCTCGAAAGCGGGGAGGAAGCGGTAGGAATGTCTCTCTGGAATGCCTCGCGGCGGGCCGTCCTCTGTCCGGCTGGCTGCCGACCAGAGCGCCGCGCTATCCTCCGGGCTGGCGGGTCGCGGTTCAAGCGCAGAACCGGACCGCGTGGATCGCTACTCACGAGTAGACCTCTCCGGGGTCCTTTACTCACGAGTAAATCACGTCGGGGTCACCAGCTGTAGCGATGTCTGGCCGCTAGGCGGCGCTAGGTCCCGGAGGAGACTGATCAATGACAACACGAGGCAACAGGAGCGAGATCAGATCAGTAGTTTATTGGAAAAAGGCAACATCATTTATAGGGAAAAAAGCGCAACGGTGGCAAGCTGTCATCTGACAGGAAAATTACCTCACCCACGTACACGGGTTAATGGGGAACTCCTCAAAGGGGAGTTAATTAACTTGGGGCAAACATGGGTTTAGGGACTTCATTGTCTTGGGGATTAAGCGGGGACAAACATGGCTTATTTGCGCCAGGGATTTCCCGAACCGGGAGGTGAACTATGCACTTAATGTTTGACCGAAGTCAGCTATCTGCTTACTTGGCAGCGTCGCAGGTCAGGTCACGGTAATTGGGTGAATCAAACCCTATACTTTATTCACCCCCTTAATTTGGCGGCCGCAGAGCCCACGGGCTGGGAGCGTCTCTCACCGCGGTGGCCTCTGGCGGGCCGTTCCATGCCCTGCGGGGCATGGGGAAACCGCAGAGGGAGTTGCAGAGTATTGAAAAATCCAACAGCCTAGCTGATCGTAACCAACCTCTCGAACCCACTGCCTGTGACAGGTGGTAGAAAATGTTACTTTAGTATTAGCACCAAATCACATAATAAATGTTATTTCCCTTTGGAAAAAATCTCTGGGTGCTTCACATTAAAATTGTTATAAGATTTAAACCAGGACCGAGGAACCCTTGGTATCCAGTTCTTTGGGGTCTTCAGTTTCCCAAAGGCCAAACCCATATAGACAGTGGTGAGGTATAATAAGAATTGCATACTACAAAGCAGTGGTGAGCTCCAAAATTTTTTACTACCACACTGTGGGCGTGGTATGGTGGGTGTGGCCAGGGGGGAAGCCCTGCGTTGCACCCGAATGAGGACTACTTTATTTCAAAACTTGGATGGGCGGGGCCAGCCAGAATTTCTGCTACCGGGCTGGCGAACTGGTGCAAATCTGCTGATGCCCACCACTGCTACAAAGCAACTGGAGGATCAAAGTCTCATCATGTTGGGACTCTGGCTTCCCTTTTGATTAGGGAGATGTAGAATATTTCATTTACATCAGTCTTCAAATAATCATATCAAACTGAGCAGTGTAGTCTAAAGACTCTGTATAAAGGCCAGCCATGCTAAAAATCAAGTTGATTTGATGAGAAGAAAATTACTAGTTTCTGCAATTTTATTTCTGAATCACTGACAGCTTTAGGATCCCTCAACAAAAGAGATGAAGAAATATTTGAGCTGGCCATTCAGGAGAAATGAAAGTGGTGATCGTATGTTCATTAGTTTCTGGATAGACTTGGAATTAAAAAATCGAACTAGATTCTAGACAGATTTTGCTATAAGCAACTCATTGTGAATTAGAGATGTCACTAGTCCTGGGGATAGCAACAGCAATTACACTTATATGTCACCCCATAGTGCTTAGTGCACTCTCTGGGTGGTGCACAAGGTTGCCCGCAACATGCTGGGTACTCTTTTTACCAAACTTGGAAGGCTGAGTCAAACTCACTTCAGCAGTTTTGGCTGCAGTACAGCAGTTTGTTTAGCCACTGCACCATTAGGGATCTGGGCACATACTGCTCTTTCCTTAGAAAGAACTAGCACAAAATTGAGTACCCAGTATATTGGGGCAAAATGTTAATTACCTTATGAACTGTCCAGAAAGTGCACTAAGCACTATGGTTTGTATATAAGTGTAATTGCTATGGCTATATAGCCAAAGTAGCATAATGTCATTCTGGAGATGTCCAGGAAGTGATGGGTGATGACCCTGTGAATCTCGTGTCTCATCATTTCAGGTTTTTTTAAAACATGGTACCAGGAGACCACACATGGTGAAGCCCTATTATTGGCCATGTTTCTCTGTATTTGCAGTTTCTTGGTATTTGAGTGATTATTTGCATTTATTGTTTGTCATGTACTCGTATTCTGAGTAATTGACTCTGCTGATGTTTCAAGGGGTTTTTTTTTGGTCAATGGTTGGCAGCTAAACTAATGCTTATACTTTAAGCGAGAGTGTCAAAATTCTCTTCCTTGATCATCTCTTGTCTGAACACTCAGCTTTATTCTAAGCCTACGATGAGTTTGCATCTACAGTACTTGTTCTTCTGCAGTCTTCCCACTTGTTTTGCTGTTCCTCCTTCCTCAGGACACCATGGTCCCATGGGGAGGGGGCAGGAAACTTGTTCAACTCTTCCCTCCATTTTTGGGAAGAAAATATTAAGTTGCAATGACTAAGAATTATCTGGATGAGCCCAGTGCCTACCTCTGTTTGATAGAAGGACCTGCTTGTGGAATTCTGATTTTGGTCTTATCACACCCACCGGTGACCAGGGACCGTGGCAAGGAGGTCAGGTTGGTTCAGTAAGCTGCTCCTGTTTGAATCGGCACATGCATTCCCTCCTGCAGCTTTTACTGAGGCCTCTCACTACCTGTTCACAAGCCCTGGGGTGGAATTCCGATAACCAGGGAATATGCAGATTTATGTTGGTAGCATGGAGACAGAGAGCTAGATATCAAATCTGTATGCCTGATAAACTGAGTTCCACTCTTTGGTGTATGGGACCAAAGACGACCGGACAACCGAAGGGTTGGTCTAACACAGGTTTATTGCATGAGGTTCCAGTTAAGCATGAGGTAATGGCGGTGATACATCTCAATATATACAGTAGCGTTCTTCATTTGAATCCTGTAGCACGGTAGCTCATTGGCTGCTACCGGCGTGGCCTCGCCCAGGCACGCCTCCTTTCCTGCTGCTGTTTGCGGGGAAGGTTTTCCCGCGGCTGTCCGTGATTGCGCAATGTGAACCATGTGAGAGTGAACGCTTGCAGCTGCCCTCTATAGGCTGTCTGCTCGCGTTCCTTTACAGCTGATATCGTTTGTATCTGGAGTGGTTACAATCTTGCCTTTACAGTATCATGAGCATGCATACATACATACATAACATCCCTCCCCCCTAGGATGGGACGAAGTCCCGCAACCATTGTGGCTTGCCGCACGTTCGCTTGGGGCGTGCTTGCGCCTGCCCTAATTCTGGAGAGCCCGTGATCCCTGACTCCGCGGGTGCTTGTCCTGCAACGGGAAATGGGGATTCGTTAGTGGCTCTGTGGGGCGTCCGTGCCTGCCTTGCGCTTGGGGAAGGGAATGGGATGAACAGTTGGGAGGTAAATCCCTGCCTATTGCCCTCGGGCCCCGGGGACCCTCCTAGTGTGAACCGCGGAACCGATGAGGTCGCCCTTGGGGAACGGCTACCTTCTGATCCCTGCTCGGGGGACCTTAAGACTGTGGTGGGCGGACTCGCTGATGCCTCCGGTCTTGGAGGTGTCGGTCTCCGGAACATGGGCGCTATGTTGCATTCTAACTCACAGGGGCTACTGGGACTGGAAGTACCAGGGGCTGAACTGAAACCCCTCTTTTCGCTAGGACGGGTGGGGGACCACTCCGCTAACTCCCCCTGGTACTGTAAATCAACGTCTAAACTTCTATGGGCCTCTGAGCCTCGGGGGGACTTCCGCGGCTTCCGCGGGGTATGAGTGTGGTTGGGGCTCCTCCTTTCTGACGGGGACTCCCGCAACCCGGGGCTCCTCCTCTCTGGCGGGGACTCCCGCAAAAGATTTCCGTGGATCGATTGCCTTTCCTCCCCCCTTGGTGGGGACCCATGCTCCCCTTTTCCTCCCCCTTGGGCTAAACGGGTGGGGGAGTACCCTAACGCTGATTCAATGCTGTTCTCATCCGCGTCTTGCTCTCCGGGGACCCTACGCCTGAGTTGGTCCACGTGTCGCCTCCACAGGAAACCTGTACTGGTCTCTACGCGGTATGAGACGGGGCCGGTTTGATCTACTACGGTGCCCGGCACCCAGGCTGGCCCCGCGCTGGCGTAATTCCTGCAGTGTACTGGGGCGCCTATGCTGAAACTCTTTGTGGGTTCCACCCCTATGTTCCGCCCTTTGTCCTCTACTCTCGTGGGGTCTAGCTTGGATATCCCCGTGGCCAGCTTCCTGCGCATCAACAGCTCTGCGGGGGAGTACCCTGACGCTAAAGGGGTGACCCTGTATCTCAGCAGGAATTGGCACAATTTCAGGTCGAGGTCTCCGGGACCCATGCGCAGTAGCGCGTCTTTCGTGGTGCGCACGAGGCGCTCTACTTGGCCATTGGTGGCCGGGTGAAAGGGGGCGGAGGTGACGTGCCGAATGGCGTTGCGCTCCATGAATGCCCTGAACTCTGCGGACGTGAAACAGCTAGCGTTATCGCTGACGAGGGTGTCGGGTAAACCGAACGTGGAAAAGACCCTCCTTAACTGTTTAATTGTTGTGGCCGAGGAGGTGTTCGAGACTGGAATGACCTCCAACCACTTAGAGAACGCGTCCACCACGAGGAGGAAAAGCGTTCCCCTGAACGGGCCAGCAAAGTCTACGTGTACTCGGGACCAGGGTCCCCTTGCAGCGTCCCATTCCCTGGGTGGCGAGCGAGCCTCTTCTGGCCTAGAGCTTTGGCACGCCTCGCAAGTGCCGACCATGTGTTCGATGTCGGCGTCTAACTGGGGCCACCAAAAATAGCTGCGGGCTAGTGCCTTAGAGCGTACGATCCCCGGGTGGCTGACGTGCAGCAGTTTAAGCACCCTCGGCCGGAGAGACGTGGGGATCACTACCCGCTGTCCCCACAAGAGGCAACCCCTCTCTAGGGACAACTCTAATCTCTTTTTGAAAAATGTGTCGAATTCCGCTGCTGGGGAAGACACGGGCCACCCTTTCTGCACCCAGGAGCAAACTGTGGCCAGCGCTTTGTCCTTGCCTGTCGCTTTGGCGATTTCGGCCGGTACTACTGGAGGGGAGTCTAGGACCTCTATCATTAAGACCTGGTGGTCCCTCTCTACTCCGCCCACGTGGCAGCAATCCCGGGGAATGGGGGACCTCGACAGAGCGTCGGCATGGCTTATCTCCCTCCCGGGCCGGTATACCAACGCGTGCTGATACGCGTTGAGAAAAATGGCCCACCTGAGCATTCTCGGGGACAGGATCTGGGGTGTGGGCTTATCTGCGGTGAAGATGCCCAGCAAAGGCTTGTGGTCAGTCACTATGGTGAAGGGGCGGCCGTACACAAAATCATGAAATTTCTTGGTCCCCGCAATTATTGCTAGCGCCTCCCTGTCTGTCTGAGCATAATTCCTCTCCGCTTGGGACAGGGATCTAGAGTAGAAAGCTATCGGGGCCTCCCTACCATTCTCCAGCACGTGGCAAAGCACCGCCCCCACCCCCACCGGGGATGCATCGCATATCAGGACCACCGGGCGTTTGGGATTGAAGTGGGTCAGTACAGCATCTGATGCCAGGAGTCGCTTCAGGTCATTGAAAGCCTTTTCCTGGTCGTCGCCCCACTTCCATGCCTCGTCCTTTTTTAACAATTTGTGTAGCGGTTCTGCCACGGCTGCCTTCCACGGAAGGAAGGAGTGGTAGAAGTTGAGCAGTCCGAGGAACGACTGCAACTCGGGCTTGGAGGTGGGGCGGGGGGCCTTTTTGATGGCGGCTACCTTGGATTGGGCTGGCCTAATTCCCTCGGGAGTGACACGGAACCCTAGGAACTCAACCTCTGTAGCGAAGAAGACGCATTTGTCTTTCCGCAACCTCAACCCCGCCTTTTCGAATATTGTCAGGACCTTTCCCAATCTTGTTGCTAATTCGGCCCGGCTCCCCCCTGTAATTAATACGTCATCAAAATAGGGTAACACCCCCTTCAGGAGGCGTTCCACCAATGACTGGAAAATCCCGGGCGCCGAATTCACGCCGAATTGGAGGCGCGAAACCTGGAACGCCCCTTTGTGGGTGACTATGGTCTGTGCAGCAGCTGCGGCGGGGGTCACCGGGAGTTGCTGGTAGGCTTGGGCCAGGTCGAGTTTGGCGAAACACCTCCCCCCGTGTAACCTGGCCAACAAGTGGCTGACTACCGGCACCGGATACGCATTAGGGCGGATCGCCTTATTGATGGTGCACTTGTAATCAGCGCATATGCGGACTTCCCCGTTGGCCTTAAGCGCTGTTACAATTGGAGTTTCCCACTCCGCAGAATCAACAGGAACAAGAATCCCCTGGCCCACCAATTTGTCCAACTCCGCCTCTATTTTGTCCTTTAGTGCGAAAGGCACTCTGCGCGGTTTAAGTCTGATTGGACGCACTCCAGGGTCCAGGTCGAAAGTCACTGGGGGGCCCTTGAATTTTCCTAGCCCCTTTTTAAAGACCTCGGGGTGCGCGTCGCACACGCTCTGTATTGGATCAGTCCCGGCGGCGTGTGCTCCCACGGCGTGCACCCCCCCAATGAACAACCCCAGGGGCTGGAACCATTGAGTCCCGAGGAGGCTGCATTTACCTCCCTTGAGGACGACTAGGGGAAGCGTTGCGGTGTACTTTTTGAACTGGACCTGGAACTTCCCAACCCCCAACACTGGGATGCGGTTCCCTTGCACGTCCTTCAGTGTGGCCCTCAACGCCTTGAGCTTGGGCCGCACGCGGGGAGCGATTTTCATGAACTCCCCCTGGGAAATAATAGAGTATGAAGAACCCGAGTCCACCTCCATTCTAACAGGGGCCCCTTGTATTACTACCTCAACGAAGTAACGGGGGTGCTCCGTGGAAACGCTGCAAACCGGCGCGTCGTCCTCGCTGTCGTCGGAGATTCGCCCTACTCCGTCCCGCGTCCTCGTGGTCCGGGTGCCGTCCTTCGGCCTCGTGGTGCGGTCCTGCCTCGCGGTGCGGTCCTGCCTCGCCGAGCGGTCTGGAGAACTCCGGGTGGCCTCGCGTCGTTTCCGGCAGACCTTGGCGATGTGCCCGCGCCGGCCGCAGTTGTGGCACTCGGCCTTGCGGAATGGGCATTTGGTGCGGGCGTGGGCGGCGCCGCAGCCATCGCAGCGCCGGCCCTCTCTCTGGACCCTCCGGACGTCCTCGTCGTCGCTGCTCTCTGCAGACGAGTTCGAAGCCCGCCGGGCCGCGCGCACCGAACTCTCTGCCTTGGCGGTCTTCGGGCGCCAGTCCTGAAGCTCGTGCACCCCGGCCGTCGTGGCCTCTGTGGCCTGTGCCGCGTCGAGGACTTGTTGCCACGTGGGAGGCGGCTCCCTTTTCATCAGAGCGCGCTGAGTCTCTGTGTCCCTCAGACCGCAGAGCAGGCAGTCCCGGAGGGTGACGTCGGGGAGTTCCCACTTGCATGGGCCGGCGGCCAACCGCAGGGCCGCGGCGAACTCATCGACCGATTCTCCGGGTGCCTGGACTCGCCTCCAGAACGCGCTCCGAGCGGGGAACATCGCTATTGCCGGCCGGAGATGGGTGCGCAGCGCCGCCAGGAGCTCTGTGGCCTTGAGGTCGCCCACCTTCCTCGGCGCGATCAGGTCCACCAAGGTCCTCTTGGTCTCTTGTCCGAGCATGCGGACGAAGATGGCCCTCTTTTTGGCCTCTTCTGAGACTTCGAGCTCCACCAGCGCAGCGTTGAAGTCTATCTCAAACAGCTCCAAGTCTCCCGGCTTCCTGATCTCGTAGCCGGCGCATGTCTTGGTCCCGTGGGCAGCCATATCCCACCTTCGTCGCCAATTTGGTGTATGGGACCAAAGACGACCGGACAACCGAAGGGTTGGTCTAACACAGGTTTATTGCATGAGGTTCCAGTTAAGCATGAGGTAATGGCGGTGATACATCTCAATATATACAGTAGCGTTCTTCATTTGAATCCTGTAGCACGGTAGCTCATTGGCTGCTACCGGCGTGGCCTCGCCCAGGCACGCCTCC
This sequence comes from Bradypodion pumilum, assembly GCA_035047305.1. Classification (NCBI taxonomy): domain Eukaryota; kingdom Metazoa; phylum Chordata; class Lepidosauria; order Squamata; family Chamaeleonidae; genus Bradypodion; species Bradypodion pumilum. Next base: position 330,613,086 of record JAWDJD010000002.1, read on the forward strand.
TTTCCTGCTGCTGTTTGCGGGGAAGGTTTTCCCGCGGCTGTCCGTGATTGCGCAATGTGAACCATGTGAGAGTGAACGCTCGCAGCTGCCCTCTATAGGCTGTCTGCTCGCGTTCCTTTACAGCTGATATCGTTTGTATCTGGAGTGGTTACAATCTTGCCTTTACAGTATCATGAGCATGCATACATACATACATAACACACTCTTTCCATATAGCAGCAAACTTTTATTTAGCAACGTATCTGAAAAAAGACAAAGTACAGAACCACTGATAAGGGACTCCAATCAGAGAGATCTGCTCCTACCCCTCCTTTCAGGTAAGGTGGAGTGTATCCTGATTGGTTAGGAACCTGGGGGATTTTCAAGTACTCCTGGCTCCCCATCTTTGCTCTGTCCCTGACTCCTAGTAGCCTAAGATGGAGGCAGAAGGAAAATGGATATAGTTTTGTTCATTCAGATCATGACAGGTCTTTCCTAGTTTCTGAGTATAGAAGCATTAGGTTTGATACAGGTAGGAAGGCAGAAGAGATACAGTTCTTGCTTAAGACCCACCTCTTCTGCCCTTTTCAAATGATTAGTGTGTATACTTTTACCATATTACCATTCTTTTCTACCATAGATGCACCAGGCATCTTATTGATGCTCCTTTGCTGTCTCTGTTGGAGAAGACCTTCATCAAACAGGAAAGTAGGTGTATTTTGCAGTTTTTTTTTTAAAAAAAGATCCATCACTGTTACACATTTCCACCTCACTGTGAACTCCTCTCATCCATCTTGCTCTTTTCTGGGGGGCTTCTAATGAACCCATCACCATGGCATCAGAGCACTGCAGCAGCCTCTACAACCAACGTGCTTTAGATATCTCCTGCCCTGACTCAAAATAGCTCAGTAAAAAGCACCAGATTCATCATTCTCTCCTTTCCTCTCTTGCTGTTCTTACATTCATGTGATTCCATGCAAGCAAATCTATTCATTTCCCCTCCTAGCCTGATCCCACAACCTGAAGCAGGTAAGAGCAGGTCCTAGGACACAGAGTTTGCAGCTGGAATGCATCCGTCAACATTTTGACACCCATTTGAGTTTTAAATTATAAATACAGTACAGGCACTTGTTTATTCATTTTATTTATTTTTTGAATTTATACGCTGCTTAGTTGCAAACTACTTTTGGCAATGAACCTATGAAAGTTACCTCATCTCTACAGAACCAAGGAAGTTACTCTGAAGAACAAACATAATAAATGCCATAAGCCATCCATAACTGGGCCATGGTAGGGTAACCCTACAGCTCCCAAAATGTCATCCTACCATTGCTCCCTAGTAAAGGCTGACTTCAACATGTCATTAACTTTCTTCCTAAAAGTAAGTTTCAAAGCTCTGATCTTAGAGAGCATTTTTGGTGGCTCCCAATAAGGAGTAAAAGATTGCACTCCTCAGCTCAACCATACGTAGCTTAATTTCAAAGTGCCTCTATTGCTAACACAATCTAAAATTCTTGCGGTCGCAGGTACGGCAAAGGCCATGCTAAGACAAACTTGCAAAGCAAAGTTCTGTGTAAGTGGCACTCTAACGATGTTAACAGTTGCAGTAAGGATGCGCTCTTGAGGTGCAGGTTTCAGGGCCAAATCAACTTCACTTATGGACTTGTATTTTCAGCAAAGCAATCTGTTTCTGTATTGTAGCTGAACATGACATCATTACAGAGGTAGAGGGCGAAAATCTGCCTGAGAATGTTGCCACTCACATAGTAAGTTGAAAGGGAATTTCTTCTCTGTTGGTTGAAGTGGCAGCACACTTGCTTTTGTATTCTCAACATGAGATCTGAAGGATTGGAAATTTCCACTTTTTAGTGTATGAGAACCAAGACACAGGAACAGCCGAAGTATTGGCTTAACACATCTTTATTGCATGGTGGTCTGGGGGAACATGTGGTAATGGCGGACGAACAGCTCAATATATACAGTGGCTATACATTTGAATGGGGCTCCACGATAGCCCATTGGCTACTACCGGCGTGACGTCATTTCAGGTCACGCCCTTCTTGTCCAGGTGAGGTAGTGGCGGGAATCTTCCCGCGCTGCAGTTCTTTGGGGATTGGAACTGAGTGAGCTGGGCGCTCGCTATTGCCACCAGGTGGTCATTAGCTCGCGTCCTAATTACAACGGGTTACATTGATACAGTTGGTGGTTGTTTAAAGGTATAGAATTGAGAACACAACATCCCTCCCCCCTAGGATGAGACAAAGTCTCTCATCCAAGATGGCTTATTGCAAACGCGCTTTGGGCGTGATGCTGGCTGGCTTGTCCCAGGAGTGCTACTGCTTCTCTGTCCCCTGGTCTCTTGTCCTGCAACGGGAGAGGGAGACTCGTTAGTGACTTGCCGCGGCTCTGCGGCTTTTGGGGAAGGGACGGAAAAACCGGGGGCACTGGGGACTAACAAAAAACCCCGCTTCTCGCTTGGATGGGTGGGGGACCACTCCGGAAAACCCCCCCGGTTTTGTAAAGGAAAATCAGAATTATCTCCTGGGGTGTCTTTAGAAGGATCCCTCAGGATATCTATGAGGACAGATTCCTTCCCCTCCCCCCTAGGTGGGGACCACTGGCCCCCCTCTCCTCCCCCTTGGGCTGAACGGGTGGGGGAGAACCCTAACGCTGAATCCTTTTCCGCGCCGTCCGCGCTCTGGTGTCCCGGAACCCTGCTACGGAGTTGGTCTGCGTGTCGTCTCCAGAGTAGACCCGTGACGGTCTCTACGCAGTACGACACAGGACCCGTCCGTCCAACGACGACGCCCGGGACCCAGGCTGGCCCCGCGCTGGCGTAATTCCTGCAATGCACCGGGGTACCGACTTCGAAACTTTTCGTGTCCGCTAACCCGATATTCCTCCCTGTGTCCTCCACCCTTGTGGGGTCTAGCCTGGTCAGAATCGTAGTCAGCTTCCTACGCATTAAGAGCTCTGCGGGCGAGTACCCAGAAGCTAGGGGGGTCACCCTGTAGCCCAGCAGGAACTGGCACCCTTGTAGGTTGAGATCCCCGGGACCCATGCGCCTCAGTGCGTCTTTGGTGGTGCGCACGAGGCGCTCGACCTGGCCGTTTGTTGCCGGGTGGAAAGGAGCGGAGGTGATGTGCCGAATGGCGTTGATCTCAGTGAATGCCCTGAACTCTGCGGACGTGAAACAACTAGCGCTATCGCTAATTAGGGTGTCGGGTATACCAAACGTGCTAAAAACCCTACGCAAATGCTTCACTGTCATTGCCGATGAGGTGCTCGTAACTGGGATGACCTCCAACCACTTGGAGTAAGCACCTACTACGAGGAGAAAAAGTGTCCCTCTAAATGGCGGCCTGCGCCGCCTTCACAACCTCGCGCAGCGTTGGGGGTGGCTCCTGGTTCATCAGCTTTCGCTGAACCTCCTCGTTCCACAGGCCGCACAGCATGCGGTCCCTGAGGGCAATTTCCAGGTTTTCCCACTTGCATGGGCCGGCGGCCAGCCGCAGGGCCGCTGCAAAGGCGGCGATGGACTCACCAGGCGCTTGGACTCTCTTCCAGAACGCGTCTCGAGCCGAGAACATCGAAACCAAGGGCTGGAAATGGTCGCGCATCGCCTTCAGGAGCTGTTTGACCGTCAGCTCGCTCACCTTCTTCGGTGATACCAGGTCCACCAATACTCTTTTGGCGGCATTTCCGAGCATCCGGGTGAGGATGGCCCTCTTCTTTCCCTCGTCCGTAATGTCGGACACCACCAGCGCATCTTGGAAGTCCATTTCGAAGAGCTCCCAATCTTCCGGCTTGTTGATGTCGAAGCCGGCATGACTAGCGTGTGTCTTGATCTCGTGGGGATCCATGATCCCACCTTCGTCGCCAATTTAGTGTATGAGAACCAAGACACAGGAACAGCCGAAGTATTGGCTTAACACATCTTTATTGCATGGTGGTCTGGGGGAACATGCGGTAATGGCGGACGAACAGCTCAATATATACAGTGGCTATACATTTGAATGTGGCTCTGTAACATGATATTTTGAATGCAAAATATTTTGAAATATTATAATATCATGCTTAGTCTGATTTCTATATTCTTAAATAAAGTTACTTAAAACTTCTAATTTCCCTTGACTCAGGTGGAGCTGGAAAGTTAATGGGCAATAAGCCAGGCGCCTGATTTCTTGGAAGCTACCTTTTGGGATGTTAATTTGTCTGTCCTGGCTGCCCAAGAACTATTGTTAAACTTGAAGCTCAGAGTGGCATTAGAGTGATTTCTTTTAAAATAGGTAACTTTTATGAAAACCTGCCTCTCTGTGTGCACGATTACTAACCCTGAATGTTATATCTTATCATTTCAAGGAACAGTGCTGGTAAATTCTGATAAAAGCATATATATCAATGACCATACCCTGTGCTCTCAAGGAATTGTGTCAAAGAAGGAGTCAACTACCATCATCCAGATGTGGAATTTGTTGCCATGGTTGCTTCTTATCCAGCCTTTTGTTTTACTCAAATCTCTAATTGTAACACTTGCAATAGCTATTTGGTTTCTGCTACATGAAAAATAATTGTAAAATGCTGTTTCTGCCACATGAAGAATATTGTAAAATGACTCTGTATTTTCTGAACTCCCAAAATGTTTCTTTTTCTTTAAAACTTGAAGTACATCAGGATAGTTGTTTATGCATGGGACAGGATGGAGGATTTCACAAGGAGGTGACACTGCTTTCATCCACAGATCAAAGACCACTATCTCAGGAAATGGGCTGTTTGGGAGGGGGCTATGTAGATTTCTGTATTAAGATTTATGGTTATGCAATTTGGGGGTTTAGCCATTTGTTACTGATATTTTGGGCATCACTTCATGGAGGAGGGGACTGTCCGTCACTAATTTACCATGTGATCCTGTTTGGACCAATTGAAATTGTCTGGAATTTTGAATTGTTTCATCTATAAAGGAAGGGTTTCTTGAGACTCTCGGCCCTTCTGCTGCCTCTTCTTCTGCACCTTCACCTTCTCACTCCCTGATCCAGCGTGGTCAGGATGGCTTTCTCCCCCCCCCCTCTCTTTCTCTCTCACTCTTTCTCTATCTCCAGCAAGCTTTTCCTCCCTATCTCTTTCTTTTCCTTAGGCAAATCTTAAGCATGTGATTTCTAAGCAATCTTCTCTTCCTTTCCCCTTTCTATCTTTACGTAAGCTTTTCATTTATAGTAACTTCTTCATTTATTTTTATTCCTGAGTAACTCCATATGTTTAAGTATTTTTAAGCAATCTTCTGTATTTCTAAAGTGAACTCCATCTAACTGGATTTCTTAATTCTCTTATTTGGTATTTTATTTCCTTATTTGATTCATAAGTAAACATCTTTAAATTTGTATCAAAACACTTTGTCTGTGAGTTTGTTCCTGATTCAACCCCGCCTGTGTATGGTCCCATAAAAGGTTGCCAGTTTTCAGGTAACAGCTCCACGATAGCCCATTGGCTACTGCCGGCGTGACGTCATTTCAGGTCACGCCCTTCTTGTCCAGGTGAGGTAGTGGCGGGAATCTTCCTGCGCTGCAGTTCTTTGGGGATTGGAACCGAGTGAGCTGGGCGCTCGCTATTGCCACCAGGTGGTCATTAGCTCGCGTCCTCATTACCACGGGTTACATTGATACAGTTGGTGGTTGTTTAAAGGCATAGAATTGAGAACACAACACACTTAGAACTTTTCCAGATGGAACAGGCACACTGTGTTTTGTTTCAATCACTTGGTAATGGAAATTCATGGGATTCATCAGGAGCCAGGCCATTGATGGTGGCTGGTCTAATACCAAGCAGCTTCTTTGGTTCAGCATTTTATCTCTGCTTAACTTCCACTTCGTGGTGTTAAAAATGTTCCCCATTGATGCAAGACAGTTAATGCATGCTTCCTTATGTTGTGGGCTGTTACTTCTTTAGCTCACTGGACATTAATCCCTAGGAAGCACCATAACATTAAGCTCTGCTCCAATACAAAAAATAAAATAAAATAAAATTAAAATATACCAAGGGCTTTGGAAAGGTGAAAAATGCTGGGGAACGCAGGTAAAAACCACTGCAAAGTGAGATAAGAGAACATCATTTGGATGTCAGGAAAACTTCTGATAAGATCAGTGCTTAGCCTTAAAGAAAAAGGTGGGCTAAATGCTCCATCTGGAAGAGGCCTTGTTAATTTCTCTTTACCAGATTGCACTTTGATAGGCAGGTTTATAGCAGAGGCAGGGAAAGTGTGGGGCCATCTGGATGTCCTTGGATTTGATTTGCATCACTCCTTGTCTTGATGATATATTCAATAATGATGGGAGCAGATGTTCTGCAGTACCTGGAAGGCCATGCATTCCCTGTCCCTGCTTGAGGTCTGAATATTTGGCCCAACAGCTATGTGACTTTTTGTAACCCTACCTAACAGAAAAGACATAACATGAAACTAGTGATTGTGAAGTATTGGTGTGTGTGTGTGGGGAGTTATTGTCTTTCCTGGCTATGTTTTATTTTTGCATTTTGATCTTTATTTTAGGAGCTTTGGTCCTTTGCAATCTTCAAAGCTGTCCTTGGGAGCTCAGAAATCTCTCCACACTTCTGAAAGTCAAGTTCTCAGTGGCTTTGTTGTTGTTGTTCAGTCGCACAGTCGATTCTGACGCTTTGCGACCCCATGAACCATCGCTCTCCAGGCACCCCTGTCCTCCACCATCCTCCTTAGTCCACACAGCCCTGTGCCCATTGTGTCTACAATACCATCTAGCCATCTCATCTTCGGCCGTCCCCTTCTTCTTTTGCCCTCCACCTTCCCCAGCATCAAGGCCTTCTCAAGTGAATCCTCTCTTCTCATTTGGTCCAAAATACTTCAACTTCATCTTTGTTATTTGTCCTTCTAAGGAGCACTCAGGGCTAATCTCTTCTAATATTGACCTATTTGTTCTCCTCGCTGTCCAGGGGACTCTCAAAACTCTCCTCCAGCACCACATCTCAAAGGCATCTATTTTTCTTTGCTCAGCCTTTCTAACGGTCCAGCTCTCACAGCCATACATTACCACCGGAAATACCATTGCTTTGACTATGTGGACCTTTGTTTGCAGTGAGATGTCTCTACTTTTCACTATGTTCCCCAGGTTTTTCATAGCTTGTCTCCCAAGAATCAGTCGCCTTTTTATTTCATGGCTGCAGTCTCCATCTGCAGAGATCTTGGATCCTAAGAAAGTAAAATCTGTTACTGCTTCTACTTCTTCCCCATCTATTTTCCAGGGACTGATATGGCCTGTTGCCATTATCTTGGTTTTCTTGATATTGAGTCTCAGGCCAGCTTTTGCACTCTCTTCTTTCAACCTAACCAGGAGCTTCTTTAGGTCTTCTTCACTTTCTGCCGTTAGGGTGGTATCATCTGCATATCTCAAATTGTTCATGTTTCTCCCAGCAATTTTGATCCCATATTGTGATTCCTCCATCCCTGCATTGCACATTATGTGCTCTGTGTATAAGTTGAATAAGCAGGGTGACAGAATGCAGTCTTGTCTTACTCCTTTTCCTATTCCAAACCACTCCGTCATTCCATACTCTGTCCTAACTGTTGCTTCTTGACTCATGTACTTTAGTGTCTTGCACGGAAGACAAGGAGGAGCCGCAGTGAGGGCTAAAAGACAGCTTTATTGCATGATGGTCAGGATGAACATGAGGGAAATGGTGGACCAAACAGCACTATTTATAGCACACTGTACATGATACTGCTATTGGTGAACAGGTACGTGATACTGCTACTGCCGCGAGCATCTGCAACAGGTGTGTGATACTGCTGCTGGCGCGAGCAGTATTGTCCTTAACAGCTTGTTACAATGTGTCATTGATTACTTACAATGGATACAATAGTTGGATAGAATTGGTGGATACAATCAGTTAAAAGGGTACTTGTCATATTCTATTCAGTACATAACAATGCAAGAAGGTGATACTGTTACATACACAACATGTACAGATTTCTCATGAGACATATTAGGTGTTCTGGTATTCCCATCTCTTTAATTACTTGCCACATTTTGTTGTGGTCCACACAATCAAAGGCCTTGGTGTAGTCAATGAAGCAGAAGTAAGCTTGTTTCTGGTATTCTTTTGTTTTCTCCATGATCCAACGTATGTTGGCAATGTGGTCTCTGGTCCCCCTGCCTCTTCTGAACCCAGCCTGCACCTCTGGTAGTTCTCTTTCTACATGCTGCTGCAGTCTATCCTGTATTATCTTGAGCATCACTTTGCTAGCTTGTGGGATGAGCGCAATTGTTCGATAATTTGAACATTCTTTGGCATTGCCCTTTTTTGGGATTGGGACATAAACTGATCTTTTCAAATCCTGTGGCCACTGTTTCATTTTCCAAATCTGCTGGCATATAGCATGTAGTAGCTTGATTCCATCATCTTTTAGGGCTTTGAAGAATTCAACTGGGATACCATCATCTCCACTGGCTTTGTTATTTGCCGTGCTTTTTAGGGCCTTTCTGACTTCACTCTCTAGGATGTCTGGTTCAAGTTGCTCAGTGGCTTAAATTTTTAAAATCATTTTTATTGAATGATCAAACCAAAAACCATACACAAACAACACAAATAAACATAAAACAAATACACAAAAACATGCTTCCTCCTTGGGACTGTTTGGAGATATAGCCAGTTTTACCTCTCTTTTACAAAGCCCCATTCAACTTCCAAAATTGTCTTGGTCCCCCATTTTAACACATCTTCAATAAAGTAATGTCTGTAAAATTATTCTTGTCAAATTTTAAAATTGCATGAAAGTTTGTCATTAATAGCTATATTCCAACTTTCTAATTGAAAATCATATTTTACTTTCCAATTCCTCGCTATCAATAATCTTACTGCTGATAATAAATTTGAGATTAATTCACTTGTTGTCCAATTCTATCTTTCCTTATCAAATATTGATAAAAAGGTTCTTTGGAGACAAAAGCCTACTTTTATCTTAACTATTTCATTTATTTCTTTAAAAACGGATTGCCCAAATTTTAATATATACTCACATTCCCACCATATTTGGAAATAGGGCTTCTTTGAAACACCTCAGCAAAACTGCTTAAACTGAGGATGTAAGAGGAAACTTAATATATATTTTTATTTAGTGATCTCATTTTAACTCTTGCGACTGCATTGATTTCCAGTATCTTTTCCAGCCTGTTTTTTCTCTCCTGGATGGCAAATCTGTTATCAGGACAGCCTAATCTTCACCAATTATCACTTTTATTTGTCTGAAGATATTGGGGTCAATTTTCTGGTTGTGGTGTAACAAAACCCAAATGATCTTCCTAGAAGGTCTGGAGATAATAGTGGTCTCTGAAGTCCAGCCTAAGACATTTTATTGCCTGAGGCCAAAGAATTAGATGGTGCCCCCTCTCCATCCCATTTACAGATGCTGACTATACTGGCATTTAAGATTCAACACAGAGCATGGAAGAGAGTCCTAGACCTGAAGCATCAGAGTAGTTGAGGAGACCCAAGGACAAATTGTGTGACTGAGGAGAACAGATGTGGCATCTAGGAAGAAAAATTGGGAGGCTGTTATTGTTGCCCCCTCCTCCAAATATTTACCATTTGAGATTTTGCCTTCCTCTGCCTAAATCAGGAGTTCTCAATCTTTTTAAGCCGGTGGCCGGGTCATGCTCCCTCATACAGCTTTGGGGGCCGGATGGCCATTTTACCCTTCTTCCACTACATGGCACTTCCTGGTGTAGTGGAGGAGGAGGTGGTGGTGGTGGGGCCATGGGCACAGTTTCAGAATCCCTGGCCTAAATGATAGGGCAGGAAATATCACTCTACTTGAAAAGCCCCATATGCCTTGTGGTTTCATTCAAGTACCACTTTCTGCCTTCAGTTATCACTTCTTCTCATGGTTCATCCTGAAGCAGAAAAAGTCTGGCCCTGAAATATGAAACAAAACAAAACAAAGCAAAAATAAAAACAAACCCAACAACTTGCTGTGGAAATGGTCCAGTATCCTTCAAGTGTAAGGTCTTCCTTTTCCCCTTCTTCCTCTGGTGCCAGCTAGTCTACCATCAGCTGTTACCTCACAGTGCACTCCACTTACTTTCAGGATCCCTTCCCTTCTGGATAGGCATAATCACATATCCTTCCACTCTCCAGTTTTATTTTTCTGTTTTTCTCAGGCCTGGAATCAGTGGTGGGATAAAAAAATTTTTACTACCTACTCTGTGGGTGTGGTATAGTGGGCATGGCCAGGGGGAAACCCCTGCGTTACACATAAATTAGGTCTACTTTTTTCAAACTGGGTGGGGCCAGCCAGAATTTCTGCTACTGGTTCTGGTGAACTGGTGCGAACCTGCTTAATCTCACCACTGCCTGGAATCCATATTTCACTTCAGTTTGAATGGTCTGGGTGTAAATTGCCTCCTCCTCCACCACTTACCTTCAGCTCACAGATAAGAAAATGATGACGGTGCTGCTGGTGCCTACAGCAGAGTTGCCAGCTTTTCAAGATCCTGTTACTGTCCCTTTCATGCTATTATGCACTGCAGCAGTTAGTGAGAGATTATATCAACCTCTTGGCCTTGAAAAGCATCACTTGCTGATATTGGACCAACAAGTGTAGCAGGCTGGGCCTAGTTGGTTTGTATTCCACCAAGAAAAGACCAGCGCTCTACCATACCTAATGTGGACAATTAACATCTTTCTCCCTCTTGTGTTCTAGACTCATCATTACTGATTTAAATAATAATCCTAATGATACACAATCATTTTCCTAAATTAATTTCTTCTTCCTCCCTACCTCTGTGTCACCTGTAACTCTGCTCTGGGCAGTTATTCAGTCCTTGGAAAAACAGAAGAAATGATCTTGCTAGCTACAGGTTCTTGGTCTATGCACTGAAAAATTTGAAAGGGTTGAATCAACTGTCATTTCAGTTTTTGAACAAATAGAGTTACTTGAGATTATGAAGAATCTCAATTTTGTAATCCATTCCCCTACCTAGTTGATGATAATATATCAGTGTGTGTTAGATTCTCGCAGGAAGTAGACTAGAATGTAGCGTGTGGGTTAAGCATAGTGACTCTTTATTCAGATCGGGAGACAAGACTGAGGATGTGGGGAAAGATGGTATCTTATATACAGCGGTTTTCCGTTTCAACAACAACAAGGAACATACCAGCTGACACTCTCAGTTTACTACCCCCATTTGGTCTCCAACGCCGCTTTGATATGTGCCCCTCCTTTGAAGAGGGCGCCCCTCTGGCGGATCCAGTTCACGCGCTGTGTCCCTTTGAAGTGAGTAACACTAGGACACAACATCCCTCCCCCCTCAGTGAGAAACAACCTTTCCCCAACGGATGGGTAGCCCACAAACTCGTCTGGGCCGCCCGTGCGTCTCTGGCACCAGGGTAGGCTCAACGGACACCCCAACTGGTTCGGAAGTGGGGGGAGAGCTCAGAGTGGCCCCCCCTTCCGTTCCTGCCTCTGAGCTCGGGGTAGCTTCCCCTCCCGCCTCGGGCTCTGGGGAAGACGTGGGCAGGGGGTCACTAATTAAATCCCACTCCATATCACTCTCCATATTCCCCCTTGTTTCCCCTTGTGGCTCCCTCCCTGGGCCCGAGTTAGAGTTCTGCCCCAGGACCCGGAGCCACATTTGATCTGTGTGTCTCCTCCAAATCGTGCCATTCTCCATTTGCACTCTGTAAGACACCGGGCCAGTCTGTTCCAACACCTCCCCCCCCAACCATGGAGGCCCGTTGGCATAATTCTTGCAGTGGACTAGTTGCCCAACCTCAAAACCTTTTAAATTCGGAATGTCTATATTGAGGCCCCGATCCTCTTGGCGCTGAGGATCTAAACGGTCAAAAACAGTCGGCAGCTTCCTTTTCATTAATAGTTCGGCTGGCGACAGCCCCGAGGCCAATGGGGTGACCCTGTAGGACAGCAGAAATTGACACAACTGCAGCTCCAAATCCCCCGGTCCCATGCGCGAGAGCGCGTCTTTGACTGTCCGCACCTGCCTCTCGGCTTGACCATTTGTGGCAGGGTGAAAAGGAGCGGCCGTGATGTGTCTAATCCCATTACGACTTAGGAAATCCTGGAATTCTGCCGACATGAAGCTCGACGCGTTGTCGGTAATTACGATGTCGGGCAGGCCTAGGGTACTAAAGACCCGCCTTAATTTGTGGATTGTGGTGGCAGAGGATGTTCCTGACACCGGGATGACATCTACCCACTTGGAAAAAGAATCTACAATAATCAGAAGTGTTGTTCCCCTGAACGGTCCGGCAAAATCTATATGAATCCGAGACCAGGGGCCTCTGGCCGTATCCCATTCCCTGCGGGGAAGACGTGGTTCTTCGGGCCTTGAAGCCTGACATTCCCTGCATTTCCCCACCCAAGCCTCAATGTCCTGGTCCAATCGGGGCCACCAGAAGTAGCTTCGCGCTAGCGCTTTTGACCTGACAATACCTGGGTGGCTAACATGGAGTGTGCGAAGCACTTTGTTCCGAAGTGCAGATGGGACGACCACTCTGTCCCCCCAAACCAAGCAACCCCGCTCCAGTGACAGTTCGTTTCTCTTGGAGTAGAACACCCTGAATTCCTCAGGGGTTGGTGGCGATGGCCACCCCTTCTGAACCCACATGACAACCTTCGACAGGAGGGGGTCTTTTTTTGTTTGGGCTGCTATGTCAGCAGCGGAGATCGGGGGAGAGTCTAACACATCCAACATAAGGACCTGTCCTTCCGCCTCAATTCGACCCACATACTCAACAGGGGATCTGGACAGAGCATCCGCGTGGCTAATGCTGATACCTGGGCGATGTTGGAGCGTGTACTGGTACGCCTGAAGGAACATTGCCCAGCGTAACATCCGCGGAGACAGGATTTGGGGGGTGGGCTTGTCTGGCACAAATATACCCAGGAGCGGTTTGTGGTCTGTGATAATCGTGACAGCCCTCCCGTAAATGAAGTCATGAAATTTCTTCATTCCAGCGATTATGGCCAGCGCCTCTCTATCAATCTGAGCATAGTTTTTTTCGGCCACCGTTAACGACCTGGAGTAATATGCAATAGGCGCTTCTTTCCCTCCCCCCATGTCATGGCACAGAACAGCCCCAACCCCCACCGGCGAGGCATCACATACAAGCAAAAGGGGCTTCTTCGGATCGTAATGTGTAAGGACAGCATCCGAAGTCAACAGTTCCTTGACTTCCCGGAATGCCTTTTCCTGAGGAGGCCCCCACTGCCACACCGCCTGTTTCCTCAGCAACTGATGCAGGGGCTCAGCCACAGTCGCCTTTCGGGGCAGAAAGGAGTGATAGAAGTTTAAGAGACCCAAAAATGCCTGGAGCTCCGTCTTTGAAGTGGGACGTGGGGCTTCCCAGACTGCCTGAACTTTGGATTCAGAGGGCTTGATGCCGGCAGGCGTGATTTTGAACCCCAAGAATTCAACCTCATGAGCAAAAAAACAACACTTCTCCCTTTTTACCCGCAACCCTGCATTTTGGAAACGCTCCAGCACCTTCCCCAGTTTAGTGGCCAGGTCCCCCTTGTCTGTCCCAGATATCAACACGTCGTCAAAAAAAGTCAGCACCCCAGGGAGACCCTTCAATAACCTTTCCACAAGAGCCTGAAAAAGACCCGGAGCCGTACTAACGCCGAACTGAAGACGGTTCACACGGAATGCACCCTTATGAGTAGTAATAGTCTGACACAACGCAGATTTCGGGCTAACAGGCACTTGCTGATATGCTTGGGCCAAGTCCAGTTTAGCAAAACACTTTCCCCCATGGAGGGTGGCCAGCAAATGGCTAACCACTGGAACAGGGTAAGAATTAGCTCGGATAGCCTTATTAATCGTGCATTTGTAGTCCGCACAGATGCGGATGTCCCCATTCGCCTTGATAGCCGTGACTATAGGTGTCTCCCACGGAGCAGAGTCCACGGGCTCCAGGATGCCCTGTGCCACCAGCTTGTCCAGCTCCGCTTCAATGCGGTCTTTCAGGGCAAATGGCACCCTCCGTGGCTTCATGCGAATGGGTAGGACAGTTGGGTCCAGCTCAAAATTAACAGGGGCCCCCTTGAACGTACCCAGCCCGGGTCGGAAAACATCTGGATAGTGTTCACACACAGCCTGAATGGGGTCGGCCGTAACAGCATTAATTCCCGAAAACCCAATACCCAGGGGCCCAAACCACTGCACACCCAAAAGGTTATTCCTACCGGTTTTCACCACGACTAGGGGAAGCTTTGCTGAGATGGCCTTGAACTGCACATCAAAATTTCCGATTCCCAACACTGGAATGTGTCGACCTTGCACATCGGTCAGGGCGACCTGCAGAGCCCGCAGTTTCGGCCGGTCTGCTGGAGGAAGTTGAAAAAATTCCCTCTGTGAGATGATTGAGTAGGCTGACCCTGAGTCGATCTCCATGTGGACGGGGCACCCTTGGAGGCGAATATCAACGAAGAACCTCCCGGACACTGACTGTACACTAGATGATGCCTTCCGTCCAACGCGGACCTTGGAAATTGGGTGTTCCATCCTGCGCTGACCTCCGTACCCGGGGTGACCTTCGGATCACTGGCGGCACACCCGTGCAATGTGCCCCTTCCGCCCACACTTGTGGCATTCGGCAGTCTTGAAGGGCACCGTGAGCGGAGGTGCCTCCCCCCACAGCCTTGGCATGGCGCGATGTTGCTCCTTGAAGCTTGGGGGGTTTGCTGGCGAATCCTCCCGACAGTACCTTCCTCTGACGCATTGTCTGTATCCACTGGAGTAGCGCACTGCTGCAGCTGGACAGCCGACTCACCACGGGCAGGAGCAACAGTTTCGGCACGGAGGATTTTCACCCCGGCGTGTGCAGCCTCGGACGCCAAGGCTTCCTCCAGGACCTGGGCAAAAGTCAACCTATTTCTCTTCATCAGCCGCCGCTGAGTAGCTTCGTCTCTGAGGCCCACGAGAAGCCGGTCTCTTAAAGCCTCCTCCAGGTCATGCCATTGGCACGGCACGGCAGCCTGTCGGAGAGCCGCAACGTATTCAGCTACCGACTCCCCCTCCTTCTGATCTCGCCGGTAAAAGGCAACCCTGGCTGGGAAGATGGAAACGACGGGCTTGAAGTGTTCTCGGAGCACCGCCAGGATGTCGGTCAATGTGGCTTCCCTCAGTGCCTGTGGCAGCAGCAGATGCCCGGCCAGCTCAATCGTGGGCAAACCACAATGGGCCAGGAACAACGCCTTCTGTCGCCCTTCATCCT
Source organism: Bradypodion pumilum (assembly GCA_035047305.1). Taxonomy (NCBI): domain Eukaryota; kingdom Metazoa; phylum Chordata; class Lepidosauria; order Squamata; family Chamaeleonidae; genus Bradypodion; species Bradypodion pumilum. Next base: position 330,628,323 of record JAWDJD010000002.1, read on the forward strand.
CGATCTCCCCAGCGATCACAAAGTTCTCGAACTGGATCTCGTACATGGGCCATTTCTCCGGCTTTGCAATGTCAAACGGTCCGATTGAAGATGCAGTAGCAGCCATATCCCACCTTCGTCGCCAATGTTAGATTCTCGCAGGAAGTAGACTAGAACGCAGCGTGTGGGTTAAGCATAGTGACTCTTTATTCAGATCGGGAGACAAGACTGAGGATGTGGGGAAAGATGGTATCTTATATACAGCGGTTTTCCGTTTCAACAACAACAAGGAACATACCAGCGGACACTCACAGTTTACTACCCCCATTTGGTCTCCAACGCCGCTTTGATATGTGCCCCTCCTTTGAAGAGGGTGCCCCTCTGGCGGATCCAGTTCACGCGCTGTGTCCCTTTGAAGTGAGTAACACTAGGACACAACAGTGTGTGAAAAGAGTGTTGAGGAATAGCTAAATCTACCTGAGGTATCAATTCTCCAAACTGCAGTCATTATATATGCATTGTTATTGTGCTCTTTTATTGTGAATCACCATGCCCTATTGGATATTTGTGATTTTTCACCAGAGGTTTAGAATCCCGAGCATAGCTATCTACTGAAAAAAGTTTGCTTCTATAACTTTTTCTTTCATGTCCCTATCATACTCTGGAGGGCCAAAATAAAGCCACCTTCTTGGCTTTGTCTTTGGCCAAACTTAAGTCCACACTGGCACATGTTTCTGGCAGTAATCGGCAGACCAGTAAATGAGCTGGGTTCTGTATCGCTCCATATTCACACTGCATATCGATGTCCTCCAGCAGCCCCCACTTGAGCATGTTGGTCTTACATTTAGGGACTCCAACCCTCAGCCTATTCAAGGTCCTTCAAGTGACGTAGAGGAGACTGAGTTCCTCAGCTGTAGCTGTAACTGAATTACAAGGATCACTTTTTGAATGACCAACACTTGAGTTGTGTGACTTGTGCAATAGTTTAACTTTTGGAGGTGTTTCAAGTTAAGAAATCATTGCAGATATTAATTTAACTTGAAGCAACTCAGCTCAAAAAATTAGGCTATTACTATTACACTGGTGCAGCTGCATAAGACAATTTTTGACCCAATTTTTTCCCTAGTAAATCAACTTTACTAGTATCTTGGGATTCTTGTAAAGCAAGCTGGTGATGTCACATTTCTGTAAACAGATGTGGGAACTAGGAAACTAATGTTCTAAGCTATTTCTGCCTTCACATACAAAGTGATGCCTCAAATATAAGTTTCTGTCAGATGTTTTACAAATTGGAAAGAACTCTTAGCTACCTCTTTGCTTGTAAAGGTGAGATAATAACAAAGCTCATATGTTGCTGTTTTTGTTAATTATAACTTCAAGATTAGAATACCACAGCCCATGTTAGCGCAGCTGATGCTGTCTGAATGACAGAGTCCAGGAAAAAGGTTTTCCAAGATTGGAGATAAGTATAGAGTGCTGCTCAAATGGCCAGTGTTGTTCAAAAAGGAAAAAAAATAAACAACAGGTAAGCAGTTCCAGACTTTTTCATCCTTCAGCTTAATCTACTCATCTCTCCCCTCAGGGGAATGCTTTGTTTGGGAAGGCATTGTGTTTTTTGTTTTTCTGTCTGCCACAGCCCAGCATGGAACAGCTGCTTCTGTTGGATTGGAAAGATTTTTCTTTGTTTTGAGTTAACTCCTCCAGGCGCATAATTACAGTACCATCGAAAAGAGTAGGGTGCCAAAGCTCCTATTGCATAAAGGCAAGCCATCATAAGGTGGCTACGGTTTTGCATTAGGGCTGTCAACTTTTTGGCCTACCACTGAAGGTAGCAAAAAATAAAAATAAAAAATAACCCTCTAGCTCCACGACCAATCCTCATCTAGACAGCCAGCCATCTTTGGCTTCCAAAACAAGTGTGTTAATGCAGATGAAGGAAAGCGCTTGTTTCAATGTCTCTCAAATGCCAGCTCTGCTTTTCTGTATCTGTTCTGTTTTCTCAGCTGGCATCCATCTAGCTATTTCTCTTTGCGGTGAATGTAACATTTGCCAGTGACTCCATCTGCATATTTTATGCTTGAGCAAGGGATATTTTTGGCTTAAGTGAGTCTCATGAATGTGTATGCACAGGCAGATGGGTAAGGTATAAATAAGCAAGAACCTCTTTTTCTTTGTCTGCAGAGGATGCTTCAGCACTGTCTGACCTCGATAATGGACTGATGAGGGCTAATAAATTGGTACCAAATTCAGACAAGACAGATAGTCCAGTTGGGAGGGTTGCAATCTAGTCTGGATGGAATTACATTCCCCCTGAAAGACTGTGTCCGCAACTTGGGAGTCCTTCTTGACTTTGTACCTAGGATGGAACAAGAAATATTTGCTGGGGCCAGGAGCGCTTTCTTTCAACTTCATTGGATTGTCTAGCTGTCTGACAGAGGTTTGCAACAATGTTGGTTCTTGCACTGGCAATTTCAAGGATCGCTTATTGTAGTAGTTTCTATGCAGGACTATTCTTGATGATGGTACAGAAGCTACAACATTTCCAGAATGCAGCGGCAAGGTTAATTTGTATGTGAAGTAGATCTGAATGCATCTCTCCAACCTTAGTAGATCTGCACTCACTTCTTTTGGCTGTCATACCCAATTTATGATATTGGATCTTAACTACCGTATTTTCCGGCGTATAAGACGACTGTGCATATAAGACGACCCCCAACTTTTCCAGTTAAAATATAGAGTTTGGAATATACTTGCCGTATAAGACTACCTCTCTTCCAATGCACACCAAATAAAAATTAACCCACACTCAACCCAAAGACGCGCAGCCCTCCTAGTAGAATGGGCAGGTTCTGGTGGAGAGCCAATACACGCTCACGTTCTCCTCCTCGAGGTACAGGAAGATGTGTGCAGCTTGCTTCCCCTTGCTTCATACTCCCCGCACAGAGCAGAGACTCGGCCGCGGCACCCCCCACCATATGCGCCGGACATATGAAGCAAGGGGAAACAAGCTGCAGTTAAGTACCTGTCCTATAAGATGACCCCCGACTTTGGCACAGATTTTTCGGGGTTAAAAAGTAGTCTTATACGCCAGAAAATACAGTAAATGTCCCTTAATTGTTTGGGACCACACTACTTGTTAGAGTGTCTCCCCCAAATTTACCCACATACTGTAACTAATTCCTTGCAGGCCTCTGCGCTGGGAGTAGCCATGTGGAGAGAAGTAAGAAAGGTTACAACAAGAAATTGAGTCTTCTTAGTAGAGGCACCCTTTCTCTGGAATAAATTGCCAGCACAAGTGTATGAAGTTCATCTCTTGGAGTATTTAAAGAACAGCTGAAGGCAAAGTTGCTTAAACAGGCTTTGAAAGGTATATTCCCAGTAAGAGGATCCTAATGATTTGTAATCCCAGTAACCTTCTCTGTTTTGGGGTGGGTGGGTGGGTTAGGGGGTGTCTCCGTAATTGTGGGTGGAAGTTGGTGGTTAGGGTGGAGCTACTGGTAATATGTGTTTTTAAATATTTACACCCAGTGATGCACTGCAATTTTTTTTACTACCTACTCTGTGGGCTGGCCAAATCTGTGGGTGGGGTCAAATCTGTGGGTGTGGCCAAACATCCTACATTATGGGCTATGGAGGTGGGCATGGCCTAGGGAATTTCTGCTACCAGTTCTGCAGAACCTGACAGAACCTGTTGCAGTGCATCACTGTTTACACCACCCAGTGTAGTAATTTGTTACTAGTCGGCTGGTATGAAAATGTAAATAATAAATAAAATAAACTTCAAATGTTTCTCTCATTCTTTCCTGGATCTAGTTTTAGGTTAGAGCTCAATTATGCAGCCAGATAGTACTGTGGCCATGGAAAGAAACCTGCTTGTTTCTGTGTTTATACATGGTGCTGGAGTGCCTTTTTGTTCTTTACATTGAAAAACACAACAATGGGCAGGCTTGGTAGAGAATAGATATACTGTACTGTAGTCCACTTCCAAATTATTTATTAACAATTGGGCCAAACCAATTGTGATATGTGTTGTCCATTGGCAAAGTTTTTTTTTGTTGAGAGAACAAGGGAATAAGATTAATAGTACAGGGTAGCTCCCATCTGGATTGGGAGAATTTGGTTTTTACATTTTTTCCTTTGGCTGTGGTCCTGATCCTGATTTTCCATTTTCCCCTGCACTTGGCTGTTTGCGTTAAGAGCAACAGTCTTGCTGCTTCGTGAGACCAACCTTGCTTTTAAAGCAAAACCCGAAGATCTTCACGGCAATATTGGCTAACCGTTTAAATAGTTTTATGGGGGAATATATAAATGTTGATCAAGTTGGGTTTCTAAAAGGACGACACATGGCGGATTTGACTAGAAGGGTATTAGATTTAATAGACAATGTTAATCAAACAAAGGAAAAAGTGGGATTACTATCATTGGATATTTTTAAGGCATTTGATTCATTGCAGTGGTCTTCAATTTAGGAAATAGTTAGAAAATATGGGTTCGGGGATAAATTTAACAGGGTTATAGATTTACTATATCAAAAAGGAAATACCAAGGTTAGAGTAAACGAGGAGCTTACGGATGTGGTAAAGCTAGAGGCTGGTACTAGGCAGGGTTGCCCATTATCTCCTATCTTGTTTATAATGGCAATGGAGATTTTAGCTAAAAGTATAAGGGAGGATTCAAATATAGAAGGGATTATGGGTAATAAAGTGAGTATGTATGCAGATGATACATTGCTTATGGTGAAGCACCCGGAGCAGGTGATGGATAGGATTAAAGATCATCTACAAGTATTTCAAGCTATAACTGGATTAAAGATAAACTGGGACAAATCTGAATTGATGTGCAATTTGAAACCGAGCGAGATGGGTAGCACGGTGTCGACACTTAATATACAAATCAAAGATAAGTTGAAGTATTTGGGGATAATCATTTCAAATAAATTAGAAGAACTCAAACGATTGAATTATGACAGCTTGAGAATTGAATTTAAGAATAAAATACAAGAACTTCAGAAGTTAAAACTGTCATGGTTCGGAAGGATTGCCATGTGTAAAATGATATTGTTACCAAAGATTAACTTTTTATTCGATACACTAGCGATCCACTTAAAAGAGAAAGAAATTAATGAGTTTCAAAAAATGTTTAATGGTTTTTGTAATGGAGGTAAAAAATCTAGGCTTCCAAAGAAATTATGGTATTGGTCTCAGAAAAAAGGGGGTTTGGGTATGCCAAATTTGTTATTATATTATCGAGCATTTCAAGTTAAGAATGTTGTGAAGATCTTGGCAAGAGAAAAGGTAATTTGGGAACAATTGGAAATGAAAGAGTATAGAAATATTGGAAACTTGATTTTTTTGGGAATGAAGGATAAGGTGAAAAGGTCAAATAATTTTATGATGAAAGGTCTCATGGAGGTGTGGAAGAAGGTAAAAAAAGATATGGTTCCGAATCTCTCTCCAATTTTGGAATTGACTGATATGATGTGTTTCCCAATAAAATTAGACAAAGAAAAAATGGAAATATTGGATAAAAATGGGACGTTGTTATTGAAGGATTGGTTAAAAGCGTGTGATGTTGATGCCGAGCGGAAAAAAATGTTTGAGATATTAAATCTGAATTGGTTTCAGAAGTTAAAGGTGGACAATTGGAATAAAAAATATAAAAGAGAAATAGGGATAGATAGAATACATACGGAATTTGAGGAATTGGTAAGGAAGATTAGAAAAGGGGAAAGCAGTATTAAAGGTCTTGTAAGCAAGCTTTATAATATACTGAATAGAGGTGCAGATCCACAGGAGGACTTGAAACGGAAGTGGGAACAAAATTTGAATATAAAGATCGGGGAGATTGAATGGAAAAATAAATGGAAAAAGAGGATTATGAGAACAATGTCTGTAAGAATTAAAGAACATAATTTTAAAATGTTGTGGCAATGGTACCTGACACCATTAAGACTTTACCAGATGGATAATAAAAGAGATAAGTTATGTTGGAGATGTAAAGAAATTGATGGAACATACGAACATATGTGGTGGAGTTGTAAAAAAATAAGGGATTTTTGGGGAAGAATAGAAAATGAGTTTGGTGAAATATTGGGTAAAAGTGTTAAGTTGGTGTCGGGTACTATTCTTTTAACGAATGTGGAAGGCTTGGGTTTAAACAAGGAGGAAAAAGAATTATTGGAAATCGCACTGACAACGGGTAGACAATGTATAGCTAGAAATTGGAAAAACGATGTAGATATACAGATTGGAGAATGGTATAAAGAAATGTGGAGTTTAGCATTGAACGATAAATTGACATGGGAGATTAAAGTCAAAAGAGATAATTTAAAAGAGAATAGATTTTGGAATATATGGAAACCGTTCGTGGATCACTCTATTATGGCAAATGGTAGTTCAGGACCAGTACCATCTCAAAGAAGTTTTTGGAGTTGAGTAGAAAATAAACTCTCCGGGCATTGTACATATTCACAGGGTGATTATTATTTGTGAAAAAGATTTGTGGTAGTACAGAAAAAAAATTTTTTTTCCTATCATTTTGGACTTTGAAACAATGGCTCTTAATATTTGGTAGTTAAATAGTAATTAATGAGTATAGATATTGTTATGTGCTAACATACAGTAATGTTTGTTAGTAAGATACTATGGATTTGTTAGTGTATTGTATTGTTAACGTATTGTTAATGTTTTCTTTTCTTTTTTGTATGTTTATAAAAAACTTAATAAAAATTAAAAAAAAAAAAGCAAAACTTCCTAGACACAATTACTGTATAGGCCAGTGATGGCAAACCTTTTAGAGACCGAGTGCCCAAACTGCAACCCAAAACCCACTTATTTATCACAAAGTGCCAACATAGCAACAGGAAAGGAAGGAAACGCTCCCATTGGGCTGCTTGGCAGAGGGGTGGGGTGAACTCTGTGCTGGAGGAAGGGAGGGAGTGCTCCCATTGGGCTGCTGGGCAAAGGGGTGGAATGAATTCAGTGCTGGGGGAGGGAGGAAGTGCTTCCATTGGGCTAATGGGCAGAGGGGCAGGGCAAACTCTGTGCTGGAGTTACTGCACTGGTCCCCACAGAGAGGGCTCTGAGTGCCACCTCTGGCACACATGCCATAAGTTCGCCACTACTGGTATAGGCATTCTACAGTTAAGTCTGATTTCAATGCTACCATTGGGATCAGCTTCCTTGGGTATGTGAAGGAAAGCTGCAACATTCCTTCCTTCCTGTAGCCATCTACCCCCACCCCCAAATCCTGAAAACCTTTATATTCTGTTTTCCACAGCCAAACAACATCCTGGAGCATATTTTCAGTACCAGCAAGGGCTACAGCAGAGCAGAAACTTAAAATCCTAGTGCTCCTGTGAGTATTAAGTAGGATTTGAGTACTAGCATACTGGTTTTGAAGAAAAATATGTGTCAGAGTAGCAATAACCATGTGCAAAGAAGAACAAATTAGATAAGTACCCTGGTGGGAAGAGGAATTATTCCCCAAACTGTATGTTTTCCCTAAGAAGGTGAAAAGCTGAAGTGGGAGTGATTTACAGGAGGGAAATTCCATGAAGGAGAGGGTTTATGCCTTTCCTTCTGTACTATAATTCAGTATAATGATAACATCATCATTTATTGATGCTACTTTTCAGACCCAAAGAGGACCAAATATTTGGGCATGGGCCAAGCAGAACCAGGTTCAAAATTCAGCTCACTGGATGCTTATGGTTACTCTTTTATAACTTTACCTCACAGGTTTTTAGAGACTGAGCAGCATAATCTCACACAGGTCACCTTTAGCTATTTATAAGGTTAAAATTTGGATCGCCTTCGGGTGAGGAAAGCGGGATAGAAGTTATATAAAATAAATAAATAAAATGTTAGGTCCAGCTCTACTATTAGGTAATATATAGCAAGATGCTTCAGACATTACTGCGGAAGAGAGGATATGTAAAGGATTTAGTACACTTAACATGGGACTGCGGTGGCTCAAGTGGTTAAGATGCTGAACTTGAAGACTGGAAGGCCGGAGTTCAATTCCCAGGTACTGCATGATGGAGTGAGTTGCCATCTCTGTCTCAGCTCCTGCCAACCTAGCAGTTCCAAAGCAAGACATTGCGAGTAGATAAATAGGGACCACTTCAGAGGGAAAGTAAACAGTGTTCCATGCACTCTGGTGTCTAATCATGCCTGCCACATATCCACAGAAACATCTGCAGACGCAGGCAGTGCTGGCTCTTTGGCTATAAACAGAGATGAGCACTGAACCCTAGAGTCGGATAGGACTGGCTTTCAAGCAAGGGTGACCTTTACCTTACACTTAACATGCCTCCGGGTGCAATTCAAGGTGCTGGTGATTACCTTTAAAGCCCTACATGGTAGTGGGTCAGGTTACTTAAGAGACCACATCATCCCAAGGATATCTGCCCATCACACTAGAGCAGACCAGAGGGGCTCTCTGATAGTCCCATCTGCTAGGGAGGTGTCACCTCTCTAGCATGAGAAGATGGGCCTTCTCTGTATCTGCTCCAGCCCTGTGGAACCTCCTTCCAATTGAACTTCGTTTCTAGGCAGAGCTTTTACCATTTCGCAGGGGTCTTAAGACCTGCCTTATGCAGCATGTGTGTGGGGCGGCTGGGCAGATAGCCACCATGGGCTGGCTTCTTTGAGTGGTCAGTTCTTGAAGCTTGGGATGTGGTAATGGAGGGTACTTTTAAAGAATTTTCAAAAACTTTTAATTTTAAACAATTTTAATTTTTTAATGTTTTTTAAATGTTTGGGTGCTTTTACTGTATATGTGAGCCACCCAGAGTCACCTTGGCGAGGGGGCAGCATTAGAAATATGATTAAATAAATAAATAAATGTCTAGCAGGAAGGATGGGACATTAGAGTTGCATTGCAAGTGGCAAAATGTCTTGACAAATAATTGTGATAAGCATGCAAATCATCTCTCTTTATTTTTCCAACTGTGATGCTACCTGTATAGTTCTTTATAGAGCAAAGTATGTTATGGATCTTCTCCTGCATCTGATTTTTTTTTACTGATGTGTACATTATTGCCCCCCTAAAAACACCTGCATAGAACAATCATGCAAGGAATGCTCTTGAATTTGTTGCCAGTTAATAAGATTAGTCAGTTTATTTTGTTCTATGTCTGATATGTTCTGTACTTCGCAAATTCCCACCTGTTCTGTATGTACTGGGGAAATTTCTGCATGAGTGACTTCACGATACTAAGGTGGGAATGTAAGAGCACAATTTTGTGAAGGCCAGAGAAAAAAAACTGGTTTTTGCATAAAATATAGGGATTAATTTGGGCTCCAAAGGTAGGTAATTCAAATGAACAAAATGTACATTTTGCTGCAAATCACAATGAAACTGTGACTGGTGTGACCCAACAGACCATTGTATCCATCGTTTGTCCTTGATTCCAAGGAAAAATGTTTTCTTAGGGTGCTTTCTAGCTTCCCTATATTACTATCCACAGTGTCAGTTCCGCTGGCTTTGTGCAATCATCAAAAATGTTAGCTCTGAACATATGTTAAAAGAAAACAGCAGGATCAAAGTCAGAATATCATGAAACCCCCCCTCCCAACTTTAGCTGAAATGATTGGCCTTTGAACCAGCTATGGGAACAAAAATAAATAAAACATTGTATAGCACTATTGTAAGCATCAGTCACAGCTGGGCTGATAGGATATGGCATTCTGATTTTGCTTCTTGCTGAGGCTAAGTTGCCAGAGAGTTTGAGAGACAGCTTTTAGGACCAGACATGTCTTGTGTAAGCAAGTAATTGGGGGCTACTGAAGATAAGCAGGTAAGATGGAAGAAAGAAAATACCTTCTTCAGGTGAGACTGACTGGTCATGTTGCTTACTATGTTGGGAGACTAAGGAAAGGAAGGAGAACAGCTACAATTTGACAGGTTATAGATGAAAGCTGGATGGACACAGTGGTCTCCAGCCAACTTTGGTGGAACATATACAAGGGACAAGGGACAGAACCCCCTCTAGTACATGTTTCCTCACAAGCATGTTCTCTTTGAAACTTGCCAAGTAAGAGTGTGTAGGATTGCAGACCTAGATTGTGAAATTGTCCAAGTATGCCATTGATTATTTGGGAGGGAGGGGTCAGGAGTGATGAGAAGTTTTTCTTGTCCTCAAATACAGTCAATGCTTAAAGAAATATACCAGAATATTAGAATAATTGAGTTGGAAGGGACCTATGAGACCATCAAGCCCAATCCCCTGTTCCATACAGGAATCCAAATCAAAGCAGATCTGACAGATGATTGCCCAATTTTCTCTTGAATGCTTCCTGTGTTGGAATGCTCACCACCTCCCAAAGTAATTGGTTCCATTTGTCATGTCATACTGCTCTGACAGTTAAGATGTTTTTCCTGATATTCAGCATATCTGGCTTCCTCATAGTCTGAGCCCCTTATTACATGTCTTACACCCTGGAATGATTGAGAACAGATCCCACCCTCTTTATGACTGTCTTTCAAGTACTGTATTTGAAAAGTTCTATCATATCCCCTTCTCAGTCTCCTTTTCTGATGGCTAAACATGCTCAGTTCTTTCAGTCTTTTCTCATAAGGCTTGGTTTCCAGTCCCCTGATCACCATTGTTGCCCTCCATTAAACTAGTTTCAGTTTGTTGCCATCCTTAAGTGCAGTGTCCAGAACTGGACACAGTACTCTATTTGAGGCCTGACTAGTGCCGAATAGGGAAGGACTAGTACCTCATGGGTTTTGGAAATTATACTTTTGTTAATGCAGCCCAAGATAGTCTTGGCCTGTTTTGTAGCCACATTGCAATGTTCTTTTCTTCTTCCATGTCTAGGCCAGACATGAACTACCAAAATCAAGCCACCTTTTTGGTGAGTTCATTCTGCAGTTCCTTTCACCTGACCTAGTGTGAGAAAGATTAGCTGGCAAAACAGGTTGCTGATACCATGCTATACCTGATTGTGGTTCAAAAATACAACAATATTTGAGGATTGCACTGTTGACTCATATTCAGCTTTTGGTCAACAACAATGACAAGATCCTTCTTGCGCTTAGTATTACCAAGTATCCCTCATCTTTTAACTGTGCACTTGGTTCCCCAACCCCAGATGTAAAACTTATCCCTATTGAGTTTCATTCTGTTGTTTTCAGCTCAGTGTTCAAGCCTATCAAGGACTTTCTGAATTTTGTTCCTATCTTCCAAAATATTACCTATTCCACCCATTTTTGTGTCATCTGCAAATTTCTTGCACTACCTTATCCAAGTCATTAAAGAAAATGTTAAAGAGCACCAAGCCTGGTACTGAGCCTTGTGGTACTCCGCTTGTTGCTCCCTCTCAGTTTGACAAGGAGCCATTGATAATCACTTTCTGAGTACAATTCTGTAACTAACTATACATCCACCTGACATATGTATGCTTGGTAATCACCACATATGCTAGCAGAGCTGTATCACATAGCATTTGATGTAAAATAAAAGTCTACAATTATCCAAAGTGTGTCAGAATGTCAAATTTAAATCTCATAACAGCATTTTAAGTTTGAATACTTCAGGCTACAATCTTGTATCCATTTACCTGGAAATAATTTCCACTTAATGGAAAGGAACATGAAAGAGACAACTATAGGATTACACTGTTACATTTGTGATTATGCCTTGATATTTGCAAAGGTCAAATATGGACTGTATAATCTTTCAACTGCCCAGTATGAATAAGAATGCATGTCGTTTATTAAACACTGGCAAGCACAAAGGCTGTCATCTATGACTCTAAATCTATGTGATGTTTATTAAACAATGAAGTACTGTACTGCCAAATACAATTCAGTATCAACTGCCACAGACTGTACTATGTTAATGCCATTGCATGACTTTATTTGTCGTAGTGCCTCTTCCAGACTTTTACTGCCCACTCTGCTCCATCCTCCATCGCCTGGTTGTTCTTGGTTGTGACTCCATCGCTGTGGAATTCATTTGCACAGGTGCTACACATGGCTCCATCCTTCCAGACTTTTGACAAGCTCCTAAAAATTGGGCTATTCAGAGAAGTTAATGGAGCTACTCCACCAATAAAATCATGACCCTTGATCTTTTCTTTCTTTTCAATGCTGAGAACCAGTTCCTTGATCATCCTTATTGCCCTCCCTCTGAACAGGATCTAGTTTGTTGCCATTTTTCTTAAAGTGCAGACTGCACAAGCAACAACCATAGCTGTATGGAGCTTATACAGCTTGACCACCTCATAATGAGGATCTCCACTTGCATAAGGCTGACATGTGCACAAGTTACAAAATCCTGCATGACTGTGACAGCTGTGGATTCTACTGCTGTTGGTGTTGCTGGCAAGGATTCCAGCTATCGAATGAATGATGCTTATTATTACTAGAAAGGCTTGGTCTATCACCTACCATAATTGTTTCATTCAACTAGTGGACATGAAAGAAGATCAAAATTAAATATCTGGGGATATAGTTGAGTTACATGTCATAGTTTCAGTGGAAGAATTGTTTTTAAAGTTGGGAAACATTTAGTATTTCTAAAATATGGATTCTAATCTAAATTATACATTAACTCCAAAGTCTGTAAATGCAAATAGAGAAGTTAAGGGCCATTTGATAATGTACTGTTTCATCCAACTATAAAACTGAACAGTACAAAGAAGTCCAAAGAATTCTGCCTTTTTCAGGTGTATGTTTCCCAGTTCCAAATATTTTGTCTAGTACCAGACTTTATAAGAATTTGGCATTTGAATAGCTCTCCATACTAATAATCTCTTATTTTCTTTATCTCTGCAAGGGAATTATCGTTACATTGTGGTTGTGGTAGTCTTTGTGCCTGGAAAGAAATACTTGTGCACAACATATACTTGCAGTTTGAGCTGTAGCTCAAGGTCATAGAAAATATGACTCAAGAGAATATGGGATATGTTGTGCCAAGGAATAATCAGTGATAGTGTAGATTCCTCATAGAGGCCTAGCTTCCCTGTAAGATTTTAACTAAAAAAAACCCAAAAACAAAATACTGAGATTGTACCTGAGATCTATGTTGTCTGGTTGTTGTTTGTTTACAAAGAAACAATGACAGCAATTGTCCAAAGTGATGCAATTTAAATAAGACTCAGCTTTTTCAGTTTTCAAGGATGCTAATATAGTTCTTTTTGGTCGGGAAGGTCATGTGGCTCACCTGGCAAGGAAGGTCCAATGATGAAGGTTTGGGATGTGGCATCTTTTTTTGATGAGCTGGGGTTGAGATAATCTGGTGAGAGTAGAAAGCAGTCATTTCTGGCTGCATTGCTTCTGTAATATCTTCTTGCTCAGCTTTACTAATGAGTGAAGATAGAGAACCATGTCTCTTGGATGGTGGTGGGCTGTAGTTCTGGAACCTCACTGTTTTCACTTGCTGAAATGTAATAGAAATCAGGAAGTTACTTTTTCCAGAAAAAGACCAGGGAACTGACACAGAAAACTTAATTTAGTGTTAAAATTTCTCCAGCCATGTACTAGAACAGGGGCCCCCAACCTTTCCTGCACCACGGACAGGCTTCATGCCAAACAACCTTTCCATGGACTGGCAAGTGGGGGCAGTAGGACTGGATGGTACAAGTGCACAACAAAATACAACAAAGTGCACACTATGCACAGGTTGGGATAAGAGCCCCGTTGCAGCCCAAAAAAAGGAGGATGGGCCCAGCCACCTCCTTGGCCATTTAAGCCAACTTTCAAATTTTCACATGGTAGTTGTAGAGTTTTCCTAACAACTTGCCTCCAGTGCTCCACTCCATTCTTGAATGTAAACACTTCTGCTGTGTAGGTCACTATCTATGAATAGTAGCTTCACAGTTTGAAGGTGATAAAACTGAGTTGGGAACTCTGCCGGAAGCTTCTGCAGAGTGTTTGCTTGCATGCAAGTAGCAGGCTCCATATGAGTGGGAACCATGACTTGCATAGTACTAATTGCAGAAAGGGGATGTGAACATAAATCCTTGTAGACTTCTCAAGTAGTGCCAAAGTTTGGAAAGTCAATTTTTAAATGTATAAACAAAATAATATCCTAAAGCCATCAATAACTTGCTAGTGTGCTGGTTCCCAGGTCATAACCTCCTCCTACGTCTCTGTTAAGGATGGCATCTGTGTGCCATTACATGCGCTCTTCTTCAAAGGAATCGATTGGATTGTTACCTTTTCGGTGGTGTTTCTGGAGGTATCTGGTTTCACCAGAATGGAGGGTGGAGCAGATGCAGGTGGCTTTAGAGACAACTCGCTTTTGGTATCCAGCATGATTGAGCTGCACACAGAAGGAGCCCTGCTGCTCCTACTTTGGGGCACCAGTGGTATTGAAGAGTCATAGGGGAAGTTCAGCCGGACTGCCATGTCAATTGTTCCACCTCCTCGAGACAGGGTGGAGATAGGTTGGTATACCGGAGACTGCTGTGATCGCGATTGGTTGACAGGAATTCGCTGAAGGGAGTTGACAAATGGAATAAGAACTCCAGGTTGCAAAGGTTTTGGTAACGTTCCATCTGGAGAAACAGAATTGAGGGAGATATGAATGTCAAGGAGGTGATAAAGAGCCTTGAGTAGCTCATTGTTGTAAAGTGCTATCAAAGAGAAGGGGAGAAAATTGCTGAACAGCAATACTTAGTGAAATCTCAGCCTTGAGGTTTGCTAGCACCATAAAATCTACTTTCCAAAAATGAAGTGCTGACAGAAAAATGCAAGCGAGGTGTAACACAGCTACTCTGCATGGAAAAGATTCTTGGTTCCTCACCTTGTATCTCTAGTTACAACAGGAGGAGGCAATATTTGGCACTGTGGCTCTGCCAGAATGGCCAACGGTAAGGGATAACAATGGGAATGATAGTCTAAAACAGGAGTTCTCAACCTTTTAAAGTCAGGGGGGCCTGGTCATGCTCCCTCAGACAGCTTCAGTGGTCAGATGACCATTTTGCCCTTCCTCCACCACATGGCACTTTCTGGTGTGGTGTAGGTGGTGGTGGGCCACATGAAATGATGCTGTGGGCTGCATACAGCCCATGTACCGCAGGTTGAGAATCCCTGGTCTAAACCATTTAGAGATTTGAAAGCTGGTATGTACTGAATTGGAGAGTGCATTTGGGAGCCTTGCTTTTGCTGGCTTGAGTTCCAGGACATAAAGAATTGCAAATTGGGGTAAATTTAACCACTTTTCTATCCTTTGTTCCAGTGCCTTCTGGACACAGTGAAATGTGTCAAAAGACTCTACCAATCCACTCTCATCACCGTTTTCACCTCTTTCTCTGGAAACACTCCCATCTGTTACACTTCTTCGGGTGCAGGGTCTGGTTATCAAATGTGGAGTGGAATTGGTCCACAGGCGTAGCTACCCTGTGTGCTCTGCTCAGTCTCTGACTCACACAGGGAAGGGTATTTCTGTTTGTAGAAAGGAATAGTGCATTCTCCCCTCTCCAAATGGCTAGAAGAAACCATATGCAGCACTATGCACAGGTTGGGATAAGAGCCTTAGGATCTTGATGCAGTTAAAATCAGTGGATTGGGGCCAGGAAAAAACATGGCAAAATATGTTACTGCAGTGGCTCAAGTGGCTAAGATGCTGACTGGGAGACGGAAGATCAGCAGTTTGATTCCCAAGTACTGCAGGATGGAATGAGCTCCTGTCTTTGTCCCAGCTCCTGCCAACCTAGCAATTCGAAAGTAAGAAATTGCAGGTAGATAAATAGGGACCACTTTGGTGGAGGAGGAGAGCCGGGGCGTGCGGCAAAGGGGCCTGCCGCCGCCGCCGCCGGCCAACCACCCCAGCCGGGGTGAAGAAGAGGAGGAGGAGAGCCGGGGCGAGCGGCAAAGGGGCCTGCCGCCGCCGCCGCCGCCGGCCAACCACCCCAGCCGGGGTGAAGAAGAGGAGGAGGAGAGCCGGGGCGTGCGGCAAAGGGGCCTGCCGCCGCCGCCGCCGGCCAACCACCCCAGCCGGGGTGAAGAAGAGGAGGAGGAGAGCCGGGGCGAGCGGCAAAGGGGCCTGCCGCCGCCGCCGCCGCCGGCCAACCACCCCAGCCGGGGTGAAGAAGAGGAGGAGGA
This sequence comes from Bradypodion pumilum, assembly GCA_035047305.1. Classification (NCBI taxonomy): domain Eukaryota; kingdom Metazoa; phylum Chordata; class Lepidosauria; order Squamata; family Chamaeleonidae; genus Bradypodion; species Bradypodion pumilum. The sequence goes on from JAWDJD010000002.1 coordinate 330,644,364, forward strand.
GAGCCGGGGCGAGCGGCAAAGGGGCCTGCCGCCGCCGCCGCCGCCGGCCAACCACCCCAGCCGGGGTGAAGAAGAGGAGGAGGAGAGCCGGGGCGAGCGGCAAAGGGGCCTGCCGCCGCCGCCGCCGCCGGCCAACCACCCCAGCCGGGGTGAAGAAGAGGAGGAGGAGAGCCGGGGCGTGCGGCAAAGGGGCCTGCCGCCGCCGCCGCCGGCCAACCACCCCAGCCGGGGGTGAAGAAGAGGAGGAGGAGAGCCGGGGCGTGCGGCAAAGGGGCCTGCCGCCGCCGCCGCCGGCCAACCACCCCAGCCGGGGTGAAGAAGAGGAGGAGGAGAGCCGGGGCGAGCGGCAAAGGGGCCTGCCGCCGCCGCCGCCGCCGGCCAACCACCCCAGCCGGGGTGAAGAAGAGGAGGAGGAGAGCCGGGGCGAGCGGCAAAGGGGCCTGCCGCCGCCGCCGCCGCCGGCCAACCACCCCAGCCGGGGTGAAGAAGAGGAGGAGGAGAGCCGGGGCGAGCGGCAAAGGGGCCTGCGCCGCCGCCGCCGCCGCCGGCCAACCACCCCAGCCGGGGGTGAAGAAGAGGAGGAGGAGAGCCGGGGCGTGCGGCAAAGGGGCCTGCCGCCGCCGCCGCCGGCCAACCACCCCAGCCGGGGTGAAGAAGAGGAGGAGGAGAGCCGGGGCGAGCGGCAAAGGGGCCTGCGCCGCCGCCGCCGCCGGCCAACCGCGAGCGGCAAAGGGGACTGCCGCCGCCGCCGCCGGCCAACCACCTCCAAGGGGGAAGGGGGGTGAGGAGGAGGAGGAGAGCCAGAGATCCAGGCAAAGGATAAGTAGTAGATATATAAATGTAGAAAACCTAATATAGCAACTGACATAGAGACTTTATACTGACTAAACATAGAAACTTACATAGAGACTGTTAAAGTGTGATAATATGCATGATATTATGTTGTCTTAAATGTTTTTAAACTTTTAAAAACTGTGATACAATGTATGAGGAGAGAAAAATGGCGCAGACACCGGCAACCACGCCATAAATCTTGCCAAGAGAACCCTATTGACCAAAACAAAAGGCAAAACAAAGGGGCAGGCTAGGTGATACAGGATGCTTAACACCACAGAGGGGAGAAAGGGGAGGGACAGGAAGGGGGGAGGGGAAATGCAATGTTGCAAGGAGCAATACTGCATAGGGACATGGAATGTGAGATCAATGAACCAAGGTAAACTGGAAGTGGTAAAAAGTGAGATGGAAAGAATAAGCATTGACATCTTGGGCATCAGTGAGCTAAAATGGACAGGGATGGGCGAATTCAGCTCTGGAAACCATCATATCTACTACTGTGGGCAAGAAAACCTTAGAAGAAATGGAGTAGCCATAATTGTCAATAAAAGAGTGAGAAAAGCAGTAATGGGATACAACCTCAAAAATGACAGAATGATGTCAGTTAGATTTCAAGGCAAACCTTTCAATGTCACTGTGATCCAAATATACGCACCAACCACTAGCGCAGATGAAGCCACAATGGACCAGTTCTATGAGGACTTACAACACCTCATAGAACAGACACCAAGAAATGATATTCAAATTATATTAGGAGACTGGAATGCCAAAGTTGGAAATCAAAAAGTGGAGGGAATAACAGGCAAATTTGGTTTGGGAGTACAGAATGAAGCAGGGCAAAGATTGATAGAGTTCTGCCAAGAGAACACACTGGTCATAGCAAACACCCTCTTCCAGCAACACAAGAGGCGACTCTACACATGGACATCACCAGATGGCCAACACCGAAACCAGATTGACTACATACTCTGCAGCCAAAGATGGAGAACCTCCATACAGTCAGCAAAAACAAGACCTGGAGCAGACTGTGGCTCAGATCACAACCTATTGATCGCAAAATTCAGGCTTAGACTAAAGAAAATAAGGAAAACACGGAGACCAGAAAGATATCACCTAGACAGCATCCCTAAGGAATACGCGGTGGAGGTGATGAACAGATTCAATGGCTTAGACTCAATAGATAGAGTGCCAGAAGAATTATGGACAGAGATGAGGGACATCATGCAGGAAGCAGCAAAGAAAACCATACCAAAAGAAAGGAAGAGTAAGAAAGCAAAGTGGTTGTCTGATGAGGCTCTTAAAATAGCAGAGGAAAGAAGGAACGCAAAAGTCAAAGGAGAAAGGAAAAACTACAACCATTTGAACACAGAATTTCAAAGAAAAGCAAGGAGAGATAAGGAAAACTACCTAAAAGAACAGTGCAGAGAAATGGAGGAAAACAACAAAAGAGGCAGAACCAGAGATCTTTTCAAAAAAATCGGGGAAATTAAGGGAACATTTAAAGCAAAAATGACCATGATAAGGGACAAAGAAGGAAAGGAGCTAGCTGATGCAGAAGAGATTAAGAAAAGATGGAAAGAGTACACAGAGGAACTCTACAAAAAGGACCTCAACACTCCTGACAATCACAATGATGAAGAAGTAGAACTTGAGCCAGACATCCTGGAGAGCGAAGTCATAAAGGCCCTAAAGAGCACTGCAAACAACAAAGCTAGTGGAGATGATGGTATCCCAGTTGAATTTTTCAAAGCGCTAAAAGACGACGGCGTCAAATTACTGCATTCAATATGCCAGCAGATTTGGAAAACAAAACAATGGCCACAGGATTGGAAAAGATCAGTATACGTCCCAATCCCAAAAAAAGGGGAATGCCAAAGAATGTTCAAATTATCGAACAATCGCGCTCATCCCACACGCCAGTAAAGTGATGCTCAAGATAATACAGGATAGACTTCAGCAGCATGTGGAAAGAGAATTACCAGAGGTGCAGGCAGGTTTCAGAAGAGGCAGGGGGACTAGAGACCACATTGCCAACATACGCTGGATCATGGAGAAAACAAAGGAATACCAGAAACAAGTTTACTTTTGTTTTATTGACTACACAAAGGCATTTGACTGTGTGGACCACAACAAAATGTGGCAAGTAATTAAAGAGATGGGAATACCAGAGCACCTCATATGCCTCCTGAGAAATCTGTACATGAACCAAGAAGCAACAGTTAGGACAGAACATGGAATGACAGAGTGGTTTGGAATTGGAAAAGGAGTAAGACAAGGCTGCATTTTGTCACCATGCCTATTCAACCTATACACAGAGCACATAATGCGCAGTGCAGGGATGGAGGAATCACAATATGGGATCAAAATCGCTGGGAGAAACATCAACAATCTGAGATATGCAGACGATACCACACTAATGGCAGAAAGTGAGGAAGACCTAAAGAATCTCTTGATTGGGCTGAAGGAGGAGAGTGCAAAAGCTGGCTTGAGACTCAATATCAAGAAAACCAAGATAATGGCAACAGGCCCAATCAGTTCCTGGAAGATAGATGGGGAAGAAGTAGAAGCAGTGACAGATTTTACTTTCTTAGGATCAAAGATCACTGCAGATGGGGATTGTAGCCATGAAATAAAAAGGCGACTGATTCTTGGGAGACAAGCGATGAGAAACCTGGGGAACATAGTGAAAAGCAGAGACATCACACTGAAAACAAAAATTAGAATAGTCAAAGCAATGGTTTTCCCAGTAGTAATGTATGGATGTGAGAGCTGGACAATTAGGAAGGCTGAACGCAGAAGAATAGATGCCTTTGAAATGTGGTGTTGGAGGAGGGTTTTGAGAGTGCCCTGGACAGCGAGGAGAACAAATAGGTCAATCTTAGAAGAAATTAACCCGGATTGCTCACTGGAAGGTCAAATAGTAAAGATGAAGCTAAAATACTTTGGACATCAAATGAGAAGGGAGGATTCACTTGAGAAGGCATTGATGTTGGGAAAGGTGGAAGGCAAAAGAAGAAGGGGGAGGCCAAGGATGAGATGGCTAGATGGCATTGTAGACACAATGGGCACAGAGCTGGGAGGGCTGAGGGGGATGGTGGAGGATAGAGGCGCCTGGAGAGCAATGGTCCATAGGGTCGCAAAGGGTCGGAATCGACTGTGCGACTGAACAACAACAACAAAACAGTGTTTTGTGCACTCTGGTGTCTAATCATGCCTGCCACATGACCACGGAAATGTCTGCAGAAGCAGACAGTGCTGGCTCTTCGGCTTTGAAACAGAGATGAACACTGAACCTTAGAGTCGGATACGACTGGCTTTTGAGCAAGGGAAACCTTTATCTTTACCTTTACTTTCAGAGTTGTGTAACACAGCGCATTGTTTTCCCCTTCTCTTCATTGTTAGCCTGAGTTACCCTTAATAAGGCTAATTTTCACCTTGTCTTCCCTTAATGTCCCTTAAGTTTGCCCCTTTTCCCTTTCTGCCTCTTATCCCCAGTACTTTGCTCTAAGAACTGTAGCATATGGGGAAGGCCACAGGGTTTGCACACACAACCTCCCTACCAGTGGTGGGCATCAGCAGATTCGCACCAGTACGTCAGAACCGGTAGCAGAAATTCTGGCTGGCCCCGCCCATCCAAGTTTTGAAATAAAGTAGTTCTGATTTGGGTACAACACAGGGCTTTCCCCCTGGCCATGCCCACCATACTACACCCACAGAGTAGGTAGTAAAAATTTTTTGAACCCTCCACTGCTCCCTCCCATCTTGAACGCTTGGCATCTCTTTTCATTATTTAAGGTAGGCAGGCTGTGTGCTTTCTACTTTTCACATGTCTCTTCCTTTCTCAGCAACTATCACACTCAGGCAATGCAAAAGGCAGCTACCCACACTAGTTGGAATGCTGAGAGCATCCCTGTGCTTTGTTCTTCATGACAAGGCAGCATAACAACAATGCAAACAGTTGCTTCCCAAACTCAGGCAATGGTAAGAGGTGGCCAGAATCCTAATGTGAAATACCATGTGTTTTAACGGAAATGGTATAAGCATTTTCACAGTTTCTTATTTATCCGCTGCGTGCCTGGGCAGCAACACAAGGACGCAGCCAAGTGCTTGATCTAGGTATGACTGAGAGTGTGACAAACTCCTGGAACAATTGGGCATACCAATTACACAGTTTTGTCAACTCGATATAATTCTGGCAAGTGCTGAGTTACCCTGAGGCAGGAAAGGAGTACCATACCAGGCTACGTCTGGAGAGTAATATTCTGGATTCTGCCGGTACTTATTGTCCTCAACAGATGAGTGGTGTGACTTAGCATGCTTTAAATTCTTTCCTTAAGTCTCCAGCTGAAAGAAAGCTAAAATATGTGGTTTTGCTTTTACTTACAGTCATCTAATAAACCTTCCATGCCATTTCTTATCCTTCCCATGTTGTCTCTTGCTTAAATGTAGATGTGTTGCTCAGTAGGGGTGTGTATACAGCAATTAAGTTTCATTACTTAGTTTTGTTTCTGTTAAGCATACGACTTATTTAATTACCTATGCATAGAAATCACATCCATTTCATTATTAATAATTGTTGGTGGTGCTTTCTTCTTTTTTGGATTGCTGCTGGTTGCAAGAGCTGTGATAGAACTGGTTTCAGTAACTGGTCCTGGTGGTTCCCATTGTCTTACTTTCAGTACCCTGCAGGCTAGTGGCTTTGGTGAGGTCACAAAGGCCTGGTCACCAAGCCTCTTTTTGACTTCTTTATCCACAACAGAAATGGACTAGCCATTGATCTCATCAAGTGAGATTTGAATTACTATCTGGGAGAGGATGTATAGCTACTGATTGTACTTTTTGAAAGGACTGTGTATCACCTCACTTTCATTTTTATTTAAGCTGGTTGTAAATTTGTTACCCTATGTTACATTGTAATGGGTCACTGCAGATGAAAAATAAAGTGTGTGTGTTTGTGTAAAGTGGTCATTCTGAACACAGATGCTGATGCTACTATTATTGACCTTGATATATGTTAGGTAGCCCTCCTTCCAAAGTACAAATGGGTGTGAATGGGAGTCCCATTTGCACCTTTTTATGTTCATTTCAGAAAGAGTGCCTCAGCAGTGAAAAAAGCAAACTCAATGCTAGGGATCATTAGGAAGGGTATAGAAAATAAGTCAGCAAGTGTCATTTTGCCTCTTTATAAATCTATGGTGAGGCCCCACCTGGAATACTGTGTACAGTTCTGGTCGCCATACCTCCAGAAGGATATTATGGAGCTGGAAAAAGTACAGAGGAGGGCAACCAGAATGATTTGGGGACTGGAACACCTTCCTTACCATCTGAGGCTGCAACGGTTGGGCCTTTTCACTCTTGAACGACGGCGTCTAAGAGGTGACCTGATTGAAGTTTATAAAATCATGCACGGTGTGGACAAAGTAGATAAGGAAAAACTGTTTTCCCTATCGCATAACACTAGAACTAGGGGACACTCCATGAAACTTTTGGGTACTAGTTCTCAAACAAATAAGAGAAAGTACTTTTTCACCCAGAGGATTACTGGTCTATGGAACTCCCTGCCAGAAGAAGTGGTGACAGCTATCAGTCTTGACAGCTTTAAGAAAGGATTAGACAAGTTCATGGAGGACAAGGGTATCAATGGCTATAATTATGGCTACCTAAGGACAACCTCCGGGTTGGAGAGATAGGCAGGATATCTCTCAATGCCATTTCCAGGGAATCCTAAGCAGGTGAAGGCATCTGCTTGGGAATACCCTGAAGGAAATGGTGAGCCACTGTGTGAGACAGAATGCTGGACTGGATGGGCTGTGGCCTGTTCCAGCAAGGCTGTTCTTATGTTCTTATGTTCTTAGAGTGCAAATTTGAACCAATTGGCCCCATTCAGTTCCAGAATGAATGCACAGTTCAGTTGTTCTGTAAATTACTATGCTAATTCCTCCTGTCATCTAAACTCATTATCACCTGGCAGGTTATGGGCTGCGAAGGAGAAACCAACAGCAGGTTACCATCTCTAATATGGGACATGGAAGAGGTTAAATAGGCTGAGAACTTGGATGACATAATGCAAAACACACCTAAAGAGCTGGGGCCACATTGACGATGGTGAACAATGTGAATGTGGTGAGGGACAAGACTTTGAACATCTGCTAATCTGCAGCTTCTTGTCTGAATGGTGCAATATTGAGAATTTGTTTGAAGCAAATGACAGGGCTATTCAAACTGCTGAATATTGGAAAACTAGAATGTAAATACTGTATGTCGTATATGCATACATTTTCAGATGATTAGTGTTTTTAAAAATTATGATGGTCTTAATTTTTAGTGTTTCGGAATCGGATAAATAAATAAATCCAAGCACACTTGCATGTTATCAAATTGTACAGTGCCAAACCCCTCACTATATTATTATGAGCCTCAACAGGAGAAATACTGCTTTGTTGAAACCTTGATAAATGGCAAGTAGCAACATAAAACTGCATTTCTAATGTTGTTTTCAATGCTGATTTTTAAAAGAAAATATCTCCAGTTTCAGTTTCACTTGAGGTACAAAGACCCTGAAAATGCCACAGAGGCACTGAATTTTTAATTTGGATTCCTCTGCTCACAGAGATCTATTCGCAGATCACAGGATGAACCACTGATTGTGCAGTGCCTTTCTGAGCCGTCTCAAGCTGCAGCAAGCACCATCTGTGCCTTTGACAGGGCAGCTTTCCTACCCAGCAGTAGCCAGCACGCAGTCAGGCTAACAGCTCTTCAGGAGTCTTTTCACTTGCAGAAGCCTTGAGTTTCAGGCTGCTAATTAATGGCTTCTAGCCATTGTTCTGCCATTGGGGGACAGGTTCGAGTCTCTCTCCCCAGGACTTACTCTTCCGATTGCTGCCGCTACCTCTCCTCTGTGATGTTGTCTGCCCAGAGGAGCTTGGTTCAGAGAGGTTCCTCACAGGTGAGGCCAAAGCTGTGGGCATTAAGGTAGATTTCAAAAGTCTGCTTTGCCTTGGACCTTTCTCTGAGATACTTCCCTGGGAGGAAACCGAGGCAGTGGATAATGTCCAAGTCGCATAGAGTGAAGGCATTCTTGAATCAGGCAATCTGGAGGACTTCCTGGTGGTTTATGAGAGAGACAAGGAAGAGAGAAGGGGGGTGGGTGGGTTAGAAAAACAAGAGGCAGTCTAATTTCAGATCATTACAGAACAAATGCAGCTGCACCCTTCAGACCCAGGAGTTTTATTATCTAAAATGTGGAATCGCATCAGCAAGAATCTGCCTACAACAAAATAAGAAATCCTGATCATTTATTTCAGTCTTGTACTTCAATATCCCACCCCCCCCCCTACACTACTGATCAAACTCTGGAATTGCTTTCCCCATTGCTATGCTGCGCTTCCAGGATGGTAGTATTAATAAAAGAGGCTGTATTCTTGCAGAATGAAACAATACTCATATCATTATGCATAGGCTATGCAAAGTTATTATAAGTTGCCTATATAACAAGTGGGTATTTGTATTTCAAATCAGGACATTAAGAGTTCAAGCATGTCCTTCAGAATTATTTATCACTTTGGTTCACATGAATAGTACAAATGTTTCTGCAGGATGAGCAAACCCATGACAGACAGCTCTTCTGTTCTGGATGAATCACCAGATTTGCAAGGGGGATATTCAGCTGTTTCCTTTCATCAGCCATGCTGCCTTAGGCGCGAGCTCTGATCTCTACTGTAGCAAAAGAAACAGGGCTACTGGGCTTTAATGCCTAGCAGGCATGTGAGTGAAAGTTTGGGAGAGGGCAGCTAGTACTTGGAACAATGACTTTTCCTGATGGCAGCTCCTGTAACTGCATACCTGTCAAGTTTTGGTTTTGAAAATAAGGGAAATTTTGGCAACACCCCTCCGTGGTTGTGGCCAAATCTGTAGGTGTGGCCAAATATAGCCATGTGACTTGCTGGGCTCTAGTCATGCCTGCCACATGGCCATGAAAAATGTCTGCGAACACAGACAGCACTGGCTCTTTGACTGTAAACGGAGATGAGCACTGTACCCTAAAGTTGGATACAACTGGCAGATTTTACTTTCTTAGGATCAAAGATCGCTGCAGATGGTGATTGCAGCCATGAAATAAAAAGGCGACCGATGCTTGGGAAACAAGCTATGAGAAACCTGGGGAACATAGTTAAAAGTAGAGACATCACCTTGCAAACAAAAAATTGCATAGTCAAAGCAATGGTATTCCTGGTGGTAATGTATGGGTGTGAGAGCTGGACCATTAGGAAAGCTGAGCGCAGAAAAATAGATGCCTTTGAAATGTGGTGTTAGAAATAGTTCGATCCTAGAAAAAATCAACCATGACTGCTCATTGAAGGTCAAATAGTAAAGATGAAGCTAAAGTACTTTGGACATCAAATGAGAAGAGAGGATTCACTTGAGAAGGCCTTGATGCTGGGAAAGGTGGAGGACAAATGAAGGGGGTGGCCAAAAATAAGATGGCAAATGGTATTGTAGATGCAATGGGCACCAAGCTGTGTGGGCCAAAGAACCCTTTCCCCATCTTCTTGGGGGACTTTTCTTTTCTTTCTTGTTTACTCATTTTTAATTAAAAAAAATTTCCTGGGAAGCAAAGTGCAGAATAGTAAACCAGCCCCCTAGGGTTACCAACTGCTTGTAAGCAGCTTGGCTTTAATGAACTAGCCCTGCACATGGCTAGACACTCCCCCACCCCCAATTAGGGTGGAGGGGCAAGGGATTAATTCCCCCAAATTAACTAATCTATTTGTTCCTCACTGCAACCAGTTGAAGCACCAACACCTGAGAATGTAGGATCCAGCTTAAGGAAGGGAATTAGTAAAGTAAAAAGGAACCTCTGTAGTTTCCAAGCCTCCCAGCAGCTGAGGAGTTAATCTCCCTCCAGATGGTTTGTTAGAAGGTGGGGTGCTCTCTCTCTCTCTCTCATATAGTGATCAAGCAACATCCCCCCCTCCCAAGTTAACTCTAGAACTCTAGAAATGAAAGCCTCCAGCCAGGAGGTAGGGCAGAAACAGCTCAATAAACCATGAGAGTGAGAGAGGTCTCTACCCCAGACCAAGAGCTAATTTGCCCCTGCATATATGAAATATTGCTCACCTAGAGTAGACTCCCGTCCCATGGTGGCTCCGACCACCAGCAGCAAAAATGAAGACTCCATGACCATGTGGCAGAGAAATGAAAGAGAAACTACAGAAGGCCCCCACCACCTTCTCTCTCCCCTTCCACAAGCGAAAAGCCACACAACGGCCTCTGGTGGCAGGAAAAACATAATGCAGCTTCACCTGTGAGGGCTCTGGTCAGGATTTTTTTTAAAAAAATAAGGAATATTATGGGGAAATTAATAACATGGGAGGGGGCGGGAAGAGGGGTAAAATAACGGGTTTTCCCGGGAAAAATGGGATACTTGACAGGTATGTAACTGCAGTTTAAAATGGTGACTTTCCCCCCCAGGTTCTGGAAATGGTAGTTGGGCCTGTTTGCTTAATGGTTGTTGCCACATCAGCAGCTCTGCACTCCTTGAGAATTTAGGGTCAAAAACCTAAGACTGTGAGGTGAGCCCTTGTGCAACAATTGCAGCATAAAGTGTGTGCATGTGCATCTATGAATGAGAGAGACTGTAGCAGGCATCAAGCACTTCCTGCAGTATCCCTTAAGCCAGGGGTGGGCAACCTATGGCCTGTGGGCTGCATCTGGCCCATGGCACCAAATCATCCAGTCTGCACCCTCGCTCTAGCCACCACCGGAAAAGGACACATTTACAATAGCTGTAAACAAGTTTACGACAGCCGCGGATGCATTTATGGCAATGTTTACAGCAGTCTGGTCCCCTCAACTGTCTGAGGGAGCATGACCTGGCCCCCAACCTAAAAAGGCTGTTGAACCCTGTCCTAAGCAAATGGTTTGTGTATAACGCACATGCAAATACCTTTGTGCTGAGTCAATTGGTTCCAGGGCCAGTTAGGAATGGGGAGGAGAGATGTGTCCAGGCATAAAGCTACCCCCCCCCCCCACAGTCATATCAGATTTTCTCTTCCTCTGGCATGGCTCACCCTGAAATTTATCTCTCTTCTTGAGAAACTGCAATAATTTCCTGAGATTTCAGCCAGCACCCTGAAGGCCCTCCCCCCCAACCCAGCTCTCTATTATGGTTTTTAATGTTGGTAATTATTTAACTGACAGTTGAGAAATGCTAGATTAAATTTGGGTTGGAGAACAAATTCAGTCAACAAGCTTATTTTCTGTTCAGATAATTCAGAATCAAAGTAAATAACTTGGAAATAAAAAACTGGGGAAGAGGGAACGTTGCCTGCCTTAGCATCCTCCAGTTCTGTGATGATGAACCTTGGCACTCCAGGTGTTCTTGAACTTCAATTCCCAGAACCCGAAGTCAGATCAGGGCTTCTGGGCATTGAAGTTCAAGAACACCCGGAGTACCAAGGTTTGCCATCACTGCCCCAGTTCATTTATGGAAATGAGCATACAGTAGGATGTTCTACATTGAATTGGCTGCATCAAACGTCCAGCTGCAGATGATGGCCATTCACCTCTGGGAGAATGACCCTCTGAAAGAATATATGGATTGGAGCTGATCTTCAGGATAACCATGATCAATGCAAATGGAAGAGTTTGTTGGGATAACAGCAATCTTGCCTACACTAACACTGGGTAGCAGTGGGTGAGGGTTTTACTGCCTAATGTGATTGTCCTTTGCCAGTAACCTGCTTGGTAAAGTTCTTTTCCTGCATCTGACAAATTAAAGCTAGTTCCTGCTCCCTCTTCCTGTTTATCTTCTTAATTCCATAGTTTTTCTTGATAACTCTTCTTTCTCTATTCTCCATTAGGCATGGTTCTCTCCATTGTCGGAGACTCAATTTTTCCTATTTTTTAACCAACATAGTTACTCCCCTGAAAAAATTGAAAGATGTTTCTTAGTGTAACAAATATTTATATTTGAATGTCAGTGTCAATTCTATGTGGACAGAGTCCTCCCCTCTTAAAAATACTTGCTTACATTTTGGCTGAAACAAATCTTTTCCATACCCCCATACCATACAACTGCTATTTTATTTCACTGCTGTGGGCTACTGTGGAGTACAAGATGCCCAAAGAATTCCCGGGAAAGTTACTTTTTAAAGAAATGCAACGTACGGAATCCCTTAGGCAACATTGTTATGGGGGATTATGGGAGAATGTTGTTTCCAAATGTTATATTGTTTTAATTCTTAAGACACCATAAAGTCTTTGTAGCAAAAGTGCGCCCTTTCCCAAGGCGTGTAATTTATATCATTGTTATCGTAATCTGATTGGCTCTAACACAGGTTCCTGCATTTTCGGTAGCCCGGGCAAATGTATCTCTGTAACTGCTGCTCTGTCTGTATATAAGTAGCCACCTCGTCCCCTTATTCCCCTGTCTGACCTGAGCTATAAATAAATCACTGTTTGTTTCCCCCCAGAACTTGCTGTTGCGTTGCTTATTATTCTCGGACTCAACAGAGCTGTAGTCAAAAAAGTAGCTTTGCCCTTCTTGAGTTCCTAATAAATACAGATGTATCAACTCCCTAAGCCCATTTGCTTGCGTGTAAAACCTTTTTATTTATTTATACTCTGTCCATCTGGTAGAACACCACGTTGGGCAGCTTAGGTAAAAGTAAAGGTCATCTTGCTCGAAAGCCAGTTGTATCTGACTTTAGGGTTCGGTGCTCATCTCCACTTACAGCCAGAGAGCTAGTGCTGTCTGGGTCTGCAGATGTTTCTGTGGACATGTGGCAGGCATGACTAGAGATAGGAGTGCATGGAATGCTGTTACCATTCCTGCCGAAAGGATACCTATTTATCTACTTGCAATTTCTTGCTTTTGAACTGCTAGGTTGGCAGGAGCTGGGACAGAGACGGGAACTCACTCTGTCATGCAGTACTCGGATCTCAAACTGCTGACCTGCTAACCTTCCAGTTGTCAAGTTCAATGTCTTAACCACAAAGCCAAAGTATCAAATCACATAAAACCCAGTATAGAAATATCAGGTCAATAAAGATAAAAGCAATCTAACAGGCATCAGCAGCAATATCATTAATCTGATAAGACATACAACAGGGCAAGCACTGCAAAAGGCTATATATATGTTGCTCAAAAAATGAAGGGAACAGCTAAACAACACAATGTAACCCCAAGTCAATCACACATCTGTGAAATCAAACTGTCCACCCTGGTAGCAACACCGATTGACAATCAATTCCACATGCTGTTGTGCAAATGGAAGAGACAACAGATGGACATCAGAGGCAATTAGCAAGGCATCCCCAATAAAGGTGTGGTTCAGCAGGAGGTGACCACAGACTACTTCTCAGTTCCTTTGCTTTCTGGCTGATGGTTTGGTCACTGTTGAATGCTGGCGGTGCCTTCACTCTAGTGGTAGCATGAGCTGGAGCCTACAACCCACACAAGTGGCTCAGGTAGCGCAGCTCATCCAGGATGGCACATCAATGCGAGCTGTGGCACGAAGGCTTGCTGTGTCTGCCAGCGTTGTGTCTAGAGCATGGAGGCGCTACCAGGAGTCAGGCCAGTACATCAGGAGATGTAGAGGAGGCCGTAGGAGGGCAACAACCCATCAGCAGGACCACTACCTCCACTTTTGTGCAAGGAGGAACAGGTGGAGCACTGCCAGAGACCTGCAAAATGACCTCCAGCGGGCCACCCTTGAGCATGTGTCTGCTCAAATGGTCAGGAACAGACTCCATGAGGGTGGTATGAGGGCCCGACGACCACAGGTGGAGGTTGTGCTCACAGCGCAACACCGTGCAAGACGTCTGGCATTTGCCAGAGAACACCAAGATTGGCAGGTTCGCCACTGGTGCCTTGCGCTGTTCACAGATGAAAGCAGGTTCACACTGAGCACATGTGACAGACGTGTCAGGGTCTGGAGGTGCCGTGAAGAATGTTATGCTGCCTGCAACATCCTCCAGCATGACGGATTTGGTGGTGGGTCAGTAATGGTGTGGGGTGGCATTTCCCTGGAGGGCCGCATAGCCCTCCATGTGCTCACCAGAGGTAGCCTGATTGCCATTAGGTACCAAGCTGAGAACCTCAGACCCCTTGTGAGACCATATGCTGGTGCGGTTGGCCCTGGGTTCCTCCTAATGCATGACAATGCTAGACCTCATGTGGCTGCAGTGTGTCAGTGGTTCCTGCAAGATGAAGACATTGATGCTATGGACTGGCCCACCCGTCCCCCAGACCTGAATCTGATTGAGCACGTCCGGGACATCATGTCTCGCTCCATCCACCGACGCCACATTGCACCATAGACTGTCCAGGAGTTGGGGTTTGCTTTAGTCCAGGTGTGGGAGGAGATCCCTCAGGAGACCATCTGCCACCTCATCAGGAGCATGCTCAGGCATTGTAGGGAAGTCATACAGGCACATGGAGGCTACACACACTACTGAGCCTCATTTTGACTTGATTTAAGGACAAAACATCACGGTTGGATCAGCCTGTAGTGTTTTCTTCCACTGTCATTCTGAGTGTAACTCCAAATCCAGACCTCCATGAATTGATGAATTTGATTCTCATTGTTAAGTTTTGTGTGATTTTGTTGTCAGCACATTTGACTGCAGTATGTGAACAACAATAGGGATACAGTATTTCAGTCATTCAGATCGTGGGATGCCTTATTTTTGTCTGCCCTTTATTATTTTGAGCAGTATATATACCATACAGTACTTCCAGCCTTTCTGGCTATATGATCCACAGCAAGAATAAGCCGCATAGGTTTCTGTCTTCCATCTCCTCTTTCCTTCTGGAATCAAAGAGGACTAAACTAATAGATTAATCTTGCTTTATCTTATAAAACTGCTCCTTTTTGCTTTTATTGTTAAAAACGTCAGGGTGGTTAGAAAACAAGCCCTGCCACCATTGTCACTCAGACGTCCAAAACATGGGACTCTGCTAGTCTACTGCCCTACTGATTCTCTCAGCAAGTTTAATGGGACACCAAGGAAGCCAGCAATCTTGGAGGAAAAATGTGAGGGAGTTTTTGTACTCTTTGCTGCTTGTAAATCCATTTCCCCTGCTGCTGTTGCCCCCAACGCCAAAGCACATTGCTGTCAAATCTGATTATTTGTTTCCTCATCTACTTTGCCTGACAAGGCTCAGAGGCCCACAGAGCTCTTTCACCTAAATCTGTTAAATTGCAGGGAAGGCCATCAATCTTCCACATGAACACTGTGCTTAAATAACCTTCCTAAGTGCTCCTAATTTGCTCAGAACCAGAGCCACCAAGAAGTGACTGTGCCGACTCCTCTGAGAAATGGGGAAGGGAGACTAACAACTCTTGGTGCTGTTTTGTTATCTTCCTGTGACTGTTTTGGGCTTTGAAGACGGATCTATGATTTAATAATGGGGCAGAGATGCATCGAATATAAGCAAATCGTCCATTTATTATAAAGTGAAAGCCAAAGGAAAGCACACAACAGAAAGCCTTAAGACAGGTGTTCATGACTGAAGTATTTCATGAAGCTACTACCAATGTCTCTGGGCTATGCTTTTGATTGTCGGTTTATTGGCGAGGTGGGGACACGCAATGTTATTACAGCCCAAATCCCGGGGAAATGAGCCGCAGAGATGAACAATCATTGGTTCTCTTTAATGCAAGGGTGTTTAGTGGATATCAGATGGAATAACTGTGGGCCCAAAGTGGCTGTGGTGTCTCTAGTTTATGTTATGTCATTTAACTTGATAAAATGCATGCAAGGGAAGATAGAAGTAAAGTATATCTTCAGGAAAAGCAATAACATGGATAGTTAAGTTGCTGCTACAGCACTCTGCATCTATGGCAGCAGACTAAAACCTGTCCCTCTTCCCTCATTTCCCCATCAGTTCATATTAAGAAGGATTGCAGATGTGTTAGATGTACGAACACTATGTTGTGTTTTGAAATTATCTCAATTTTCTTTCTTACACCATTCTGAAAAAGTGGTGCTTATTTTTATTTATTGCTCTGTGAAACTGCACATTTCCTTACCTAGCCCACAAAACTGCAGGCTTTTGTATTTCTTTCTGTACATTTAGTCCAAGGAGGAGTTAAACTACTGACATTCCACTCAAGGGGGCTGCATATCCTCTTTTACTGA
The DNA here is from genome assembly GCA_035047305.1 of Bradypodion pumilum. NCBI lineage: Eukaryota > Metazoa > Chordata > Lepidosauria > Squamata > Chamaeleonidae > Bradypodion > Bradypodion pumilum. Next base: position 330,660,345 of record JAWDJD010000002.1, read on the forward strand.
GGACATCCCTCTCTTTGAAAGATGTCCACAGACAATCTCCATTGGAACTTAGTTTCTATTTGGGAGGATGCTCAGGCCAAATCCGATGTAAAGATATGGGGCAGTACCCTGATGCTTCATGTGGAGGAGATGGAAATTTAATAAATTCATAATGTGGTGGCCAGGCTGTGGGAATGCATCTGTTTTCTGTCTGGCTGTCTCTGACACATTGTGTAAACAAAGACCTCTTTGCTTACTGAGAGACAACGCTTGCTTTTGGGCATGCGTAGAATAGTGAAAAAGAATTCTCCTTTCTTCTCCTTATTTGGGCTCTGACACTTCTGATTGGCTCTGTGCCTTAAGTTTTGTTTCTGTTAAGTTTCGTTTCTGAGATACTCTGCTTGAATAAAGAGAAGCCATTAGTATCCTTTGTAAAGTCAAAGACTGCAGTCGTGTTTTCTGTCTCTCTCTGTTCTTTCCTTACTCTGAGCCTAATGAAGCTGGACTTCGTGGAATCTTAAGTTTCTATCTTAAAAGATCTGATGATATAAACTGCTGCTTCATGAGACTGAGTGAGAAGAGATCTTTACATGAATCAGATTCCTACACCAGGCTTGTTTATTATTTATTTATTTATATTTATATGGCCGCACCTATCGCCATAGCGATGGTTGTAGGTATTGGTCACACCAATATCACACCAATGTTGGTTAATTTGCATTGGTTGCCTGTGGTGCTCTGTGTCAGATTCAAAGTGTTGGCACTGACTTATAAAGTCTTGAACTGTTTATGACCAAGCTATCTGAGGAAGTGCCTCATAGGAGTTATACCTGAAGACCCCAGGTATGTAAGCTCCAAGTAGTTAAGTAGTTTGCTTAAAGAGCAACTCGCTTAAAGAGCAATCCCATGGAACGCGTTATGCTCTTTAAGCGAGGTATCACTGTATTACTTTCTCTTACTGCTGCTGATATTGTTTACTATGAATATCCTTACGGTTATCTGATGCTTTCTGGTTTTGTCTCTTTGGGTTATTTTTGGATGATTATTATTTTGATTTTGTATACATATTTTATAATGTTACATTGTATGTTATATATATTGTAAGCTACCTTGATTGGTGCTTGCATCAAAAGGGCAGGGTATATATGAGCAAACAAATAAACAAATATATATCCCCTTGCTCCTGCATGCTATCTGGTGTGGGACCAATTGCACGACTGATTTCACAACCAGTGAGAGAATGGCCATGTGATAAGATAAGATAAGATAAATCTATATTATCATTGTCCTGCACAGAACAACAAGATTGGGGAGCAGTAGAATGCTTCAGCAGTTTCTCTTTTGTTCCACATTTAGGAAACATGATCCTTGCCCCAGAATTATATGTAGAGAAAGCTTGGAAGTTGGCCATCCATGCTTAGCACCTGGATAGGACACTATGCAAGCTTGGCAAGTCACATCACTGTACTGTAATTCTGTTTAAATTTGAAAAATCATTTCCAATTTGCCATCTGTACATAAATAAACATATCAACTTTTATGCAAACTCATTCCCAAGTTTTGGGTGATGATGTCCTTTGGATGACTGTGTAAGCAGCTGTCCTGTACTCCAGCAATGAGGCAAGAGTCTCTATGGACAACCAATCATGAATAAATAGTTCAGTAAAACAGTGTGGGAAGTTTCACAGCACGATCGCTGTGGCTAGTGGATGGCCATAAATCATGGGTGATGGTTCTCCTTACCTCATCTGTGTTTACGCTGTAACTTAGAGGCCCCCAGCTCGGGCCTCCGCATTACTCAAGGCTTTTGGCCCTCCCCACTATGCCTAGGGATGGCACGCTATCATTCACCTAGCACGCAGCTTTCATCCAATCAGCAAAGTGAGCACGAGGCAGACATGCCAATAGTTAGCCAATTAAGCAGCTTTATGCTATCGCAGGTAACCAATAGGGATTAATTGCATATGCTTCTCTGGAATGTCTTTGTCTGTTATTCCTAATAAACTCTGACCGGGCTGCCTTGCCCGGTGGCCTGGCCTGGCCTGGTTGCCTCTTCATGAATCAAGCCTCCGCTGTCTCCTTGATCCCAAAACACAACAAAACAGAAGGAAGACAGAACATGGAATTGGAAAAAGGATTTGAGTGGCAGCACATCAGCAGCAATCTAGCCCAGGGTTCAGCAAACTTGGCTCTCCAGGAGTTCTTGGACTTCAATTATCAAAAGCCCAAGTCAGTACTCCTGCTGATCAGGGCTTCTGGGAATAGAAGTCTAAGAACATCTGGAGAGCCAAGTTTGCTTAGCCTTGGACTTTAGCTGGTTTTTTAAAAAAAATCACTTCTCCTGCCCCTCTGCATAGGAGGAGCAGAAGCAGTGGTGGGATTCAGCAGGTTCGACCCAGTTCACCAGAACCGGTAGCAGAAATTCCAGCTGGCCCCACCCATCCAATTTTTGAAATAAAGTGCCTGTAGTCCTAATTCAGATGGAACAGGGGGCCTTCCCCCTGGCCATGCTCACCATATCACACCCACAGAGTAGGTAGTAAAATTTTTTGAATCCCACCACTGAGTGGAAGTGTTCATTTTGTCAATTCCCTGGTTTGCTTAGTAAGCCACTTCATGATATCAGAAACAGGGCTGCTTGTGGTCAATATGTGATTTGGATGTGAAAATCACACTAAATGACATCATCAGCAATTCATTTTTACTGTGACATTCCTGATATCTAGGTATTTTCAAAAAAAGATTTTGCTGCACCCATGTGTGAGAGAAATATCTGTAGTTTGTTATGACTGCATAGGAAACCAGAGCTAGCTGATCTGGGGAGTTAATATCACAACAGGTCTTCAACTGGCCTTCTCTGAACAGTATGCTATCCATACCTGCTATATATCCATCTAACAGTCTAACCTGTAATGAATGTTACGGGCAGGCACATCAATCCATTAAATCCATTTTTTCAGAATACTTATCTGTTGAGAAAGAGACTGTCCTATCATTATTAGGTATTGGACTGTCTGTCCATTGTGGGAAATGAAACAATATAACAATTGTTCCTACTACTCCCCATCACCCCATCTAATTTGGGGGTTTCATGGTCATAATTTTTATCTGAATTCTTTTGTTTTAGTTCAACCAAAATGGTTTAGAACAGTGTTTCCCAACAGGGGCCCCACACCCCACAGGGGAAGTTCAATTCCCAGAAGCGTAAGTCAGTACATTGGCTGATCACTGCTTTAGGGAAATGACTTGGGCTTCTGGGAATTGAAGTCCAAAAAACAAAGGTTGGGAAACACTGGTTTAGAAAAATGTTTTTCACATTTGGTTTCTAATAATAGGGTCACAAGAGTCATTTTGAATCATAGAAAAAATCCATTGAGTCTAGAGGGATGTATAATGTGGATCATGAACTATGTGTCATATTCCATTTCTGAAGCAAATGGTCCCTTTCATGACTCTTATATTTGTTTGTTTGCAAAAAGCAAGAAAATCGCATAATTCTGTAAAACAAAGTGTGCTTCCTCTACTTTCCAAAATATATGTTGAAAACCAGAAGTGACCTGCCAGTAATTTCAATTTCATTGGAAGGGGATGATTGGTGGTAGAAATTTGGGTAGCGGTAGAAATTTGTCCCTATGTCAAGCCATGACTAGACTGCAAAAATATCACACTGTTTGTCTCAGAGTTTTTAAGCAAAATTTAAACTATCAAGTTTTTTTTCTACCACTGAAATCACCTCGGTAGTTCAAACTGAAAACAGAAATGCCTAGGTTGGAATGGCCCTATTACCACCCATTAGTACCACCCTTTTCTTCCTCTTTCCTTTTCCCTCTTCTTCTGCCATATCCAAATCCAAATATTGGCGATCCTCATGGCAATCAGCCATGAAGACTGTCCTGAGAATATAATGCAGTGGCCTTTCATCTGCCTTCCGGATTGCAGCATGACACCCATAATATTGATCCAGTCCCGCAAGTCACTTTCTGGTCCTGAGCCCTTTTGGCCCCAGACCAGTATTGATGAAGCTGCTACTCTCCATCAAGATGGATTCAAGTGGGATTTAATCCACTTGAGGACCATCACCCTTCCCTGATGACTTCAGCACCCAAGGCCATCAGTCATCAGGGTGGTCAGGATAACTTTTCTTTCCCAGCAGTTGAACCCCCATCCCCCCCCGAACTGGGGTAGCGCTAACCTAAAAGGGATATCAGCATAAAGCCAAGATAGGGACTTTGCTCTTAAAAATAGAAAGATAAACATGGTATTAGGGAGGTAAACATAGTTGTAGGGCTAGTTATACTAATGAAAGATCTGGTGAAGCAGTACTGGGGGAGGGGGAGGGAATCAAACAATGCAGCTCTGCTGTCCTTATCTAGCACAGTGCTAAGGTTAAGAGCCATCTAAAGGGTGGGGGTGGGGGGAGAAATTGGTTTGGAGGAATGACAACAGGCATTCTGAAGAGGATTATAAAGCTATAATAGCATATGGCGCCCCACCTAAAACTTCAGTGTCAAATTACCCCTGGACAAGCCCAAGATTGTCCTGTTTTGAGGGAAATAAACAAACAAAGAATAATCCAGCCCTTCCTGCCACAATTTCAAAGGCATATTTTAAAACAAAGAAGGTGCCAGGCTGTCTCCCTCACACACAAACATAAAGAAACAAAACACTGACTTCACCAAACACACACGTACAAATGGATAAAAAAGGACCACACTGAAAAGCAGTACATAATAAACAACTTCTTGATGAGTGTTCAAAAAGAAAGAAATGTTGGCAAAAAAAAGAGAATGGTGTCCTTTGCTCTTTGCTTTATATCATATAGTTTTTAAAAAAAATCAATTGGAACTTTGCAAAGTCTGATACAATCTGAGTGGTATATTGAAGGATAAAAACAAAATGTGTAGCCCTATGTAATGTAATCCCTTAAACCCCATCCAGCAGTGCTGACTCAGATGCCCTTATGATGTCTGTAAACTGGGCAGAAGTTACCACAATCTAATGTGAGACACTCCCTCCTTGCATCTGATATTCAGTGCTGAAACTCACTCTGAGTGTGGTTGTTCTTTTTAGATAGTAGCCACTGATACATCTGGGATACTTGGACATTAAACAGTTTTATAGCAGCTGGATTACATGTTAACCAATATGGCTCTGTCCTCTGAAATCCTGGCATCTGGAGTTTGGTCAGGCCCTTAGAGTTTTCTAACAGAGACTTCTAGTGCACTCCTTTTGATCTATAGCTGAGAATGTCAAGCATCTCATTAAACCACAGATCCCAGGAATCACAAAATGGAGCCATGGCATTTAAGATGCAATAAAGTTGATTTGACTATGAAGTGTAGATTCACGCTTATTTCTTGCATATTTTCCTTAATAAAAATAATACAAGGTTCAATTTTTTTCTAATTTTAACATAAGATTTTCCTTCCTCTCACTCTCCCATTTTCCTTTCTTTATTTTTTCCTCTTTTCTCATGTCTTTCTATTGAAACCCTCTGTAGTCAGACATCTAAAAAATTCATTGTGAGGAGTCTGCAGCTATGAGGATATTATACCACACTACCATCAATCTGTCAAACCTTATTTTGGAGCTATGTATGACATTGTCTTTCGCAACATGCATCAGAGTGATGCATGTTGGGGCAAAAAAACCCAATTACATTTATAAACTGATGGGGTCTGAACTCTCTGCGACAAACCAGGAAAGGGACCTTGGTGTCCTGGTGGACAGCTCAATGAAGGTGTCAACCCAGTGTGCCTCAGCAGTGAAAAAAGCAAACTCAATGCTAGGGATCATTAGGAAGGGTATAGAAAATAAGTCAGCAAATGTCATTTTGCCTCTTTATAAATCTATGGTGAGGCCCGATCTGGAATACTGTGTACAGTTCTGGTCATCATACCTCCAGAAGGATATTATGGAGTTGGAAAAAGTGCAGAGGAGGGCAACCAAAATGATTAGGGGACTGGGACACCTTCCTTACCATCTGAGGCTGCAACAGTTGGGCCTCTTCACTCTTGAACGACGGCGTCTAAGAGGTGACCTGATTGAAGTTTATAAAATCATGCACGGTGTGGACAAAGTAGATAAGGAAAAACTGTTTTCCCTATCACATAACACTATAACTAGGGGGCATTCCATGAAACTTTTGGGTGCAATTTCTCAAACAAATAAGATAAAGTACTTTTTCACCCAGTGGATCACTGGTCTATGGAACTCCCTGCCAGAAGAAGTGGTGACAGCTGTCAGTCTTGACATCTTCAAGAAAGGATTAGACAAGTTCATGGAGGACAAGGGTATCAATGGCTATAATTATGGATACCTAAGAACAACCTCCGGGTTGGAGAGATAGGCAGGATATCTCTCAATGCCATTTCCAGGGAATCCTAAGCAGGTGAAGGCATCTTCTTGGGAATAATACCCTGAAGCAAATGGTGAGCCACTGTGTGAGACAGAATGCTGGACTGGATGGGCTGTGGCCTGTTCCATCGAGGCTGTTCTTATGTTCTTATGTTCACTTCCTGTGGCAGTAAATTCCATTGGTTAACTATGTCTAACATACAGTTAGACTTCCTTAATCTGATCCTACTCTGCTCAGTGTTTCTGAGTGGGCTAAGCAGTTGATAAACTATACTCTTACAAGACTTAAAATGTTATGAAATGGCTTTTGTTATGATTAGGGATGAAACTAACCTAGCTCATAAGGCAAATATAAGAGAACCACTGGTAGCAAGTAATAAGTACTAAGGCCACCATTAGACTCTGAAGCTATTGTTATTTTTGCCTTTCTTTCTGTATCTGCATGCATGATACACACAAGATAATCCTGCATCTGATGAAGTGGATGCTAGTTCACAAAAGCTTATGCTGTAACAACTGTGTTAGGCCATTAGTCTATTGGCTAAACATGGACTAGAAGAGCAATTGCGTAAGTGTTCCTCCCTCTTCTCTGGCAGGCTTCCCATTGTGCAACTGGTCTTGTAACCACTGGGAGAATGGAAACACATTGAGGAGCCTCCTGTAGCTGTAGGTGTGGGATACTTACACAATTGTCCTTCCACTCTGCATTTAAGATACTAGCTTTGGTGTTCAGACACACTTTTAAAATCTGAATATAAAGCCTGAAAAACATGAAATAAGGAGTATTGTATGGATCAGTGGCTGCACACAATGTTATGATCACTTCCACAAATAAAATTACTCCTGGCTGGTTTGGAAATGTTGATTTAGATATGGAAACCAAATTATATTGCCTATTTAAGTTATTAATAAGCAGCTACACATAACATATTTTATTTGTTTTGGCTAAATCTTTCAGCTGCACATATATCAGTTTCCAACCACACATTTCTCTCTCGTTCAGCTACACATTTTGTGTCTGACTGCTTTGCTAGACACTCAACCCTACCAAGTTGTGACCCATTTGTAAGCCACTACAAAACTGCATGCAATCACTTCAGCTTTTGTTTGGGACAGATGAATCAATCAGTGTGTTCTCTGCACAGTATATCATTCTCCCTTTTGATGTAAGAAAAACCTTGCACAATATTTTTATAGCATTTCTACTAATAGATGCATTTTATTATTATTTTTAAAATATACACATTCTTGCAGAGAGATTACCCTTGTTTCTGTGCTTTGTAATTAATTAATTACATTTATATATCAACCACCTAGTGAAGAGGTTTACTACTCTGTCTGGTTTACACATACACAAAACACATCAAGATATAAATCAAAAGAGAGCTTTTTTTTGTAAAACACAATTAAATAAACTATGTAGACACAGCAACAAACAAACCAACACACCATGTAATGAATAAAATAGTGGATTACCTTAAGAGGCAGTAGTATCTCTAAAGGCTTCTTTAAAAAGTTTGGTTTTTAACAGTTTCTTAAAAATTTGAAAGGAGGGTGCTGGTAGACCTCAAATTAAAGATTGTTCCATAGTGGTGGGACTGTCACTGAGAAGGCCCAATTCCTGGTAACAGCCTTGCCGGACTCACTCCCCAATGATGACATGGACACTTCATTTGGATGAAAAATTGGGCCACTTTATTAACTTTATTTTAACTTTGCTTGGCTACTGCCAAGAACCAAACGGGCCGTCATAGCACTGGTAAGGAGTATTCTAATTATGAACCCAACTTAAATGCACATCACAATTTGCTACCACTGTAACAAACTGTGTGACCCTGTCCACAACCTGTTTCCACTGAAACACGTTGTAGACCCTAGTCAGGCTGCTACTATTTAGCGCCTGATATTGTAATGCCTCCTGTAAATATTGGAGGAGTTGCCTGCTGGTTAAGCATAGCAACAGTTTTAGTTAAAAGCTGGTTGGCCATTCACACATCTTGTTTGTTTCATGTCCTCCCTATGGCCAACCAACTGTGTATACCAGATTAAATGGGTCATGCATTTCTTTCCTTACCAGTGCTATCCGCTATCTTGTAGACTGTGTGACATGGTTAGACAAACTTTGGGAGAGAAGCTCTAGTAGGTAACGAGGACTCACATTGTTAAGGGCTTTATATGCTAAAACAAATACCTTTAACCTGGCATGGAAAACAACTAGGAACTAGTGCAATTAAAAGAGGATCAGAGCAGTGGTGGGCACCCTTTTTTTTACTACCACACTGTGGGTGGGGTTACCTCTGTGGGCGTGGCCAAATCTGGCCATGTAACTTGCTGGCCGATCTAGTCATGCCTGCCACATGGCCATGAAAACATCTGCAAACACAGACAGCACTGGCTCTTTGGCTGTAAATGGAGATGAGCACTGTACCCTAGATTCAGATACGACTGGCTTTTGAGCAAGGGAGACCTTTACTAACCACTTGCATAAACAGGGTCAAACTTCACAGCAAATTTGAATACCAATCAGGGATCTTCTGTTATTAGGTAAATGTTGCCCTTGCTTGAAAGCCGGTCCTATCCAACTCTAGGGTTCAGTGCTCATCTCTGGTTATAGCCAAAGAGCCAGTGCTGTTTTCTGTGGTCATGTGGCAGGCATGACTAAACACCGGAGTGCACAGAACACTGTTTATCTTCCCACCAAAGTGGTTCCTATTTACCTACTTGCAATTTTTTGCTTTCGAACTGCTAGGTTGGCAAGAGCTGGGACTTAGATGGGAGCTCATTCCATTGTGCAGTACTCAGGTCTCAAACAGCTGACCTGCTAATCTTCCAGTCATCCAGTTCACATGCACACACATGTACACTCAGAGTGCCCCAGGCGAGGGACACACACACACACTTGGATGGAGGAGAGGGAGGCTGTGTTGGGGGGACAGGAGGGGTGAGAGAAAAGGGGCACAGAAGTTCAAGCACACACAGAGTGCCCCAGGTGAGGGACACACACACACACACAGCTCCCCCTCCATCCCCCCACACACACTCAGAGAGGAGACTCAGTTCCGGGCCCAGAAGGTACAGGAGTGGAGGACATGGGCCATGACGAGGGAGCTGGCCTCCCCCTCCTCTTGTGATGACGCCCCGAGGCCATGGTGGAGAAGGGTGGGCATGTGGTGGCGGTGAAAGGGGAGCTCCTAAGGCAGCTGATGAGGCAGCAGCATAGGCTTGCTAAGCCCATGATCTACACAGGTCGGAGGCTTCCCTGCGATGCCTCCACTGCCGCTGCCGCTGCCTCCTGCTGTTCCTCCTGCTGTTCCTCCTGCTGTTCCTCCTGTTCTGAGTGCAGGACTTAGAACAGGTGGAGGCAGCGACCCCGGCTATCATCGTGAGGAAGGTGCAGCTCTGACTGCAATGAGAGCTGGGGCCTCCTCCTCCTGCTCTGAGTTCTGCACTCAGATCCCGGGCTTAGCTATGCTGTGCCCCTGTCGCTGCACCGCTCCGGCGGCTGCCCCCACCCCGCCATTGCTTCCCTGCTCTGCCGCCGGCTTCAGAGTGCTCCCAGGTGTGCAGGCATGATGGCTGAGGCCACAGCAGCAAGGTGCACAAGGGGAGTGGGACCCCAGGGGATGCAGCCACACCAAGGCCGGACCAGCCACCCCACCATCAACTCCATGCGCTCATGCAAGGTGTGCCCTGACTTGGAAGTGGAGTAGGAGGTGGGCATGGTGGGGCAGGGAGGTGGGCAGGGCGGGGCAGGGAGGTGGGCGTGGTCACCCAATTTTACTACTCCCCATACCGGTGGGCACTGGTGGATGCCTGCCACTGGATCAGAGAGACATGATCAAATTTCCTTGCTCCAGCAATCAGCCTGGCCACTGCATTGTCAAGCTGTTGAAGCTTCCATATCAGTTTCAAGTGTAGCCCCACTAAGCAAGTATCACACTGATTACTCAAGATTACCATTATATGAAGCAGCATTGCCAGAGACCTCCTATCCATGTAGGGGCATAGCTGGTCAATTTGCCAAAGTTGGAAAAAGGTGGATCTAATTACAGCTACTATCTGCTTTTCCACTGAGAGTGCTGGGTGCAGGGGTCCCAAATTGTTCACTTGGTCTCTAAGAGGGAGCAAGAGCCCAACCAAGCTAGGAAAATTTTCCCCCAACTAGCCAGAAGAGCCATAAAAAACCAGGACCTCTATCTTGTCTGGCTTCAGCTTCATTTAATTTGCCTTTGTCCTATCCTTTATCAAAGCCAGAGAGTGTTCAAGGTCCTGGACCGTATTCACTGCAGATGATTTGAAGGAGAGATAGAGCTGTGTGTCATCAGCATACTGATAACAACAAACTCCAAATATCTTGATGGCCTTTCCCAATGACTTCACATAGATGTTGAACAACATTGGAGAGATGACTGACCTCTGTGGGACATTGCAAAACCTATATTGCAAAACTTATATTGAACCTCTCAGAACAACCATCAAGGAATGATCAGTCAGTGCAATACCAGGCCTCTCATCCCTAACCTCAACAGTCTAGCGAAGAGGTTACAATGGGCAATGGTATCAAAAGCTGCTGAGTGATCCAGGAACATCATGATTGTTATGCCTTTCCCAATTAGTCTCCCTTAAAAGGTAATTGTGCAGTGTGATCAGTACAGTCTCAGTACCGTGCCTTGGCCAGAACTCCAAATAGAATGGATCTAGACTTGTGGTGGTGAACCTATGGCATGTGTGACAGAGGGTTCACTCAGAACCCTCTCTGTGTAGGGTTACCATAATCCTATCCTCCCAAACCGGGACTGCCATGTGTAAAAGTAAAGGTTTACCTTGCTTGGAAGCCCATCGTATCCGACTCTAGGGTTCAGTGCTCATCTCTGTTTCAAATTCGAAGAGCCAGTGTTTCTGCAGACGTATTCCATGGTCATGTGGCAGGCATGACTAGATACTGGAGCACACGGAACACCGCTTACCTTCCCACCGAAGTGGTCCCTATTTACCTACTTGCAATTTCTTGCCTCCAAACTGCTAGGTTTGTAGGAGCTGGGTCAAAGACAGGAGCTCATTCCGCAAGCTGTTGCTGCTGTGACTTCAATAGAGGCAGTAATAAAATGGTGCGGGTTTTTTTGCTGTCTTCCTTTGCTATTGCTGCACCACCTGCTGGTGTTCAATAGAAGCGCAGCTCTATTGCAAGAAAGAATGCATATTTTTTTCTTCAAACCCCCTTGGTCTAAAAAGTGGGAATTTTAAATGATTATTTTGGAACCGGGCCAGGACAGGTTCAACCCATGTAATTCCCGGTTTTCCGTTACGTATGGCATCTCTATCTCTGTGGGCATTCTGTCCTCACCCCAGCACCAATTTCTTCCCACTCAACTGCACAGCAGCCCAATGGAAGCACTTCATCTCCCCCGCAGAACAGAGTTCACCCCACTCCTCTCTTTGGGCACTCAGTCTCTAAAAGGTTTGCTATCACTGATTTAGGCTGTCAGTTTCCTCCAAAAACACCTATAGCCTATTTGCCACAACCCTCTCAATCAACTTGTCCATAAATTTATATATGTAACAGGTCTATAGTTGTTCAAATTATCCAGTGTCAGATTAGATTTTTTAAAGAATAGACTGAACAATTGTTTTCTTCAGGCATGATGGTATTAGTCTCTCCTGCAGTTACTAACTGATGCTATGTATGGCCCATTCCACAATTACCTCTTTGTCAGGTTTTAAAAGCTGGAGCAAGCAAAGTTCAAATAGAGAGGTTGTGGCTTTACTACATGTAAGTGCCTTATTAACCTCATCAAATGTTACAAATCAAAATGGATCTAATAACATGAGATAAGACTAAGGTAGTACTAAAAGATTCAAAGCCTCACTGGAGGACTTCAATCTTCAATAGAAAGTATGCTGCAAAATGATTGTAAGTGATTGCATTTGGTCAACATCCCTTTGTCTATTCCTTATAAGGGAGGCCATGGAAAAAAATCAATAAATCCCATCTCATATATTCAGCTGATATTATAAGTTATCTTCACAGTTTTTACAGCACTGATATACTTACTGGACATTTACTTGACTGAAGCCAAATTATACTCCAATGGAGCTTGTCTCCATTTGCTGTCTAAGCTTTCTACTTTGCTCCATGGCTCAAAAGTCATCTATGAACCATGGAGAGAGTCAAGCTCTGGAGTGGAGAGGGTGTTTGGGAGTGATTATGTCAATGATCCAGGCTGCCTTAATATGCCACTTGGCAAAATGGACTTCAGCAAGAACACCAACCAAGTCAGCCAGAAACTTACCTAAGGCATCCTTGAAGTCAACTAGATCCTTGATGTACAGAAAATTTTAATAGGTCCTGCCTCCCTGTGGAAAAGGCTTGCTAATGTCAATCCAAATGTTAGCAGGTAATGATCTGACCATGTCAAGGAAACTGTTGATAGATCAGTCACCCTCAGATCATACTTTCCCCAGTCCATCAAGGAAAGCAGGTAATATCTATGGCATGCCACATGAATAGGACACTCATATGTTGGGATAGATTCTGGGATATTGTATGCTGCATGAATTTGAAGGCCACCCTGGAAACCACCACCTTCCTATAGATGTTGAAGTCCCCAAGATGCAGTGGTCTGGGAGACCTCAACAGTGCAGTCCATAAGCCTCAGAAGGGAGAGTGTTGGGTTGTGGGGAGAGGTGTATACCAGTGCTATCCATATTCTATCCATATTCTATCCTTGTGACCCATAGACAGGTGGAGGCCTTTGAGGACCTAGCACAACAAGATGGAGATCCTGCTAATCTTGACTGAATCCTTATGGAAGATAGCAACACCCTCACCCCACCCCTCCAATTTGCCTGAATGCTGGATGGAAAACCCAGGTGGGCAAATCTGGAAAAGAAGAATTCCTCTATCAGAGTCCATCCATGTGTGAGTAATACATGCCAGGTGGGCTCCATCATCCACAATTAGATCACACATTAGCTGGGATTTATTTTGTACCAATCCTGTCAATCCTGCTTATTGCAAGGATAAATACTGAATATGAAGCTCAAGTACTTTGGCCACCAAATGAGAAGAAGAGAGGACTTACTTGAGAAGGCTTTGATGCTGGGAAAGATCGAAGGCAAAAGGAGAAGGGGCGGCAGAGGATGAGGTGGATGGATGGAATTGTTGATGCGATGGGTGTAGATCTGGCTGGGCTACAGAGGATGGCAGAGGACAGAGGAGCCTGGTGTGCAGTGGTCCATGGGGTCGCAAAGGGTTGGACTCAACTGTGCGACTGAACAACAAATTTTTTTTGTACCAATCTGTTGTTCAGCAGTAGGAGGATTGATCGAGCTAGTTACCTTGCACATGATGGCTGGAGGAGGAACTAGAAATAAATATGATAAATCCCAAGCAAGCTCTCCTGGAATGGCCAGCTGCCTCTCCAATGTCATATCTCCACTACTAATTACCAAATAAATCATCTTACAGATCTTATCCTCCAAAACAGAAGAAATTATTTTCTCTTCTTACTAATACTCTTAGGGAGAGAAAAAAGCTTCCCTTTCCTGAAGCAAAAACCCTCCTAAACAACACCATGCACCAGTCTGCCTAATAAACACATTTCATATATAGCTATTTTAATTGGAGAACTGCAGTGTAAAAAATTCAGAAAGTGTAAACAATGAACTGTTTCTGCACTACTTCTGGAAATGTGAATTAAATTACAAACTTAATTATTTTCTCCTCACACCTGTTGTTGCTATTAATCAAGTTTATGCAATTCCTCTGGGTTCTTATGTACTTCCAGCTGGCTGGTGGCCATTCATGGGGGAGGGGAGGGAGGGAATGTTATTCTTTCTTGAGCACAGGACAAAGAGGCCTGGTTTTAAATTATTTGTCATGGTACTGTGACTGCAGAAACAACCAGTTCTGTGGCTTCCATGTTATTTCACACCTTATGCTTCAGTGGTGGCATAACTAAATAATAGTGTATTATTTTTAGGAGCTTTGGACCCATCTTTATTCCAGGGTACAAAAAAGTACAGCACACGGTTGTTAGAAATAAACTTTCTCTAGAGGTAGGTAAAATTCCTTTTTTAGGGATTGCCGTTATGTATCGTCAACTCTTTTTTGACTTAATGAGACCTAAGGATTAATGACATCCAGATGGTTTTACCATTAATAGCCTTGCTCAGGTTTACAAATTAAAGGCTGAATCTTCTTTTATTGGCTCAACCCATCTCATGCCAGGTCTTCCTATTTTCCTACTGTTTTTCCTAGCATTATTGCTTTTGCCAAGGCATTCTTGTCTGATTACAATACAGCCAAAGTATGATAGTTTTAGTTTGGCCATTTTATCTTTTAGTGAAAATTTAGATTACATATTATCTAGAATCCCTTTTTTTGGTTCTAATGTGTCACAGCCCTAGAATCCCCTAGCCACCCCAGTTACTAACTTGGCTGCCTTGGGGATTTGGGCAGTTGTAGTCCAGAAAATTAGCTCTTCCAAGCTCTGTCTTCAGAAAATAAAGCTTCACCATGAGATCAAGAGCTTTGTCATTGTTGTTATATGTCATCAAGTCAGAATCAACTTATAGTCAAGTCTAAATCTACTTATAGAGACCCTGAAAAGCTTTCAAAGTCAGTGAGATATTTAAGGAATGGCTTTACCCCCAGTGAGCTTTCTTGGCTGAATAGGGATTTGAAACTAACCCTCCTTAGTCCTAGTCTGTCATTCTCTCCACTATACCACACTGAGTATCAAAGACCCATGGGTACTATTTATTTGCAAAGAAGTATCTTGTATAAACAGACATGTTATATGTTGTCAAGTCGGAAATGGCATAATGATCCTAATAGAGCTTTCAAGGTAAGTGAGATATTTAAGGAGTGGTTTGAACAGTTTTACATCTCTTGGCTCCCATGGCTAAGTGGAGATTTGAACTTAGGCCTCCTGAGTCCTGGTTCATTACTCTCTCCACTATGAGTATCTGCAAAAAAAAGTTAGAATTTGGAAAATGTTTACCAATCATTCTGTTACCTAATCATTATTTATTTCTGCTAAACTAAATCAAGCCTAATCTGAACTGTGGAAAAACTGTTTCTCTCTCTTTGTATATAAAATTCACTAGTCCAACCTGAAAAGTGGAGCAACGTAGTTACTTGGGAAGACTCCAAATTTTCCTGTGACCAAGGACATTCCTCTCAGCCATCCATCATGGTGCTTTCCCAAAAGACGAATGCCATCTCCTTTTTGCAATTCTAGTTCATCTGGACCATGAGCTGTGTAGGAGTGCAGAGCGACACACCTGGTGAAACACAAGGAAAGAAAGAGCGATACTAGGTACTCCAAGAGGAAGCTCCATTTATGCAACACAATTGGTATATGACACAATAATGTCCTCTAAAATGTTCTTGTAATCTCTTGTGATTTCTGCTAAACTACAGCAATGTGTCTGATGCCTCTTCAAATAACTTTTCTGTCACACAATGTAGGTCTGAAAAAGTAAACTTGGTCCATGAAAGCTAACATTAAAATATAGCAGTTAGTCTTTAAGATGCCACAATGTTTTTGTCTTTTTGTTTTATTTACATTTATTTATTTACATTTAATGTGGGAGAGGTTTGTGTTTGCTGAATCAGATTAAGAAATGTGCAACACATTAGGAAGGTAAACTGGCACTCCCATTTGGGATGATATATAATACCACGTTATTAACTTCGAGATTGAGAAATGCATTAGGGTCTTAGGTTGAGGAGGGGAAAACCATTACCTCAAACCAACATGAATCACTGTGTAGTATAATGCATAATTTTAAATTAAGACTTGAGGGTCCTGTTTTCAAATGCTACCTTGGCTATTAAGGTACCTAAGTTATGGAACCTCAATAGTTCAGAACCTAGCATACCTCAAAGGAGGAGGAGAAGAAAACCTTTGAGTTATAAAGGCAGGATATAAAGGTAACAAATGAAATGAACAACATTTGCTCCCAAAACTTGTAGGAGATGGCAACTTAAACTTCAGCAGCAGTAATTTTGGTCATCAGGCATATTTATCAGCATCACTGTAAGGTGGAATCATTTTGTCAGCATGCAATTGTAGATAAGCTGGCTGGATAGCTCAGTGAGTTAGGTATCTGATTTCATACTCAGAGGCTGGGAGTTCAGTTTCCTATTGTACATCTCAGAAGTACCAGCCTGTGTAGCCCTGGGCAAACTGCACAGTCCCAGGACACCCTCAGAAGAGAAAAGTAAATTACTTCTGCCTAACAAACTCAGCAAAGGGTCATTCCAAGTCAGAATTGACTTGGTGGCACATCACCACCACCACCACCATTATGTCACAATTTGGTAGCACCACATCATGCATTTTTGACACCTCAGTGTCTAAACATTCTAGAAGTTGAATTCAAGTGAATTTGTCTCTTGTTGAACAATATGAAATTTTATTGTATCATATTCTGCAAAGCCACTTGACCCAAATGAAGTGACTCCATTTAGAGGGAAGTTCCAGCTTTTGCTATGCATTATCTGTCGTAGAGGAGCCTATTAGGGTTTTCATTCCATGTTTTGCAGATACTTCCCTTTCATTTGGCCCAGACACAGTCCAAGGGAAAATAGCATCACAGGCTTTTGTTGCTAGGAAACAGCATCTTTAGTCCCAGCAAAAGTCCCTCCCCACACAATAAGGAGTTGGCTTACGTACATATTCACTGCAAGGTGCTTCTGAAAATGAGGATGAGTGGCAATGGCAGTAGAGTGCCCCATGGATCCAAGAGTCGAATAACAGGAAGTATTGACCTATAGGAGAGAAGGACATAATTCAAAAGCCTGTCATTATACATTTGTCTCCAAAGGAAATGTGCCTGAACAAAAACCAACAAGCAGCTGATATCAAAGCTCAGCAGAGTATGGTGTTAATGGATACCTTATTTATCTCATTAGCAGTACTGATTCACTTGGCTGTTTTATGTGGTCAGATATTTAAAATGGTTTGCTTGTTATTACAATGATGAGAATGGGTGATTATTGGTTTTCCCTGAAGGACTTGAAATACAGCATCCCTCTAGGTTGGTACATGTCACCTATGCCGGATAAACATAGCCACTGGAGATACTATATTCATGAAATGCACAACTGAGAATCTCCAGTATGTTGGCATAGTTTGTAATTCTAAAGACCTAAGGCAGCAAAACATTTTTAGTTTAAACTGTTCAAAAGTTCTTTAGCAATTAACAACACATTTAATCCCCTCTTTTGGAGTTTATTTCTGCTGAAAACACTTTACATTGCCTTTTTTCAATGTTTACACTGGACATAGAGGCAAGCTTGCCTTAGCCCAAGATGCACGTTCATTTGACATTTAAAAGGGGCTTCAAATCTGCAATAGAATTGGAGTGCAAATTGGTCCATGTGAAGATGCAGACCAATGTTTCTTTATGATGCCCTTAAAAAGTTGGATTTTTTAAAACCTCTGTGCTAAAACTAAGACTGACAACCTATTGTTGAAAAGGAATACATTTGGAAGTATGATATTTGAGTATGTGCCATCAAGTCAATTATCATAAACCTTTTCTAGCATTTGGGAGATGTCTCAGACAAACCAGAAGAATCCTATACTGGACCAGTGCCAAATAACATTGATATGGCCTGTGCTCTTAGAGTCATGGTTCCCAACGTGGGAAACATGTCGCACAAGGGGGACAATTTGACATTTAAGGGGGGCAATTCAAGAAAGAGTTTTAACAGCATGTTTAGACCAAGTTAATGGCCTTTTAGGCTTCCTCCCTGTGAATAGGAGTTCACTTTTTGAGTAATAAAAATTATATGTCATGGGGGAGGGGAAATCAGAATTTTAGAGATGCTTAGGTGGGGCATGGCTAAATAAAGGTTGGGAACCACTGCCTTAGAGTACTCATTAAATTATGAAAAACTAGAGACTTTTGCCAGAAAACATCCAAGGTTAAACAATGTTTCCACCCCTAATGAAAACTGAGTATTTTTCTCGAAGCCTCAGACACTTCCCCCTGTATTGAACAGTCAAACCCAGCAGGAAAAACAGAGAGTGGGGAATGGAAAAATATATATAATTTTTAAGCAATAATTTTTGAAATTCTAGCTGATGGCCATTTATTTTTTTGGGGAGGGTGGCCTAGCCAAACTGCAAAAGAGATGCTGTGTGCTTTAGAAAGAGCCTATGGATTTGCCAGTTTCAAAACATAAGACAGTTTGGATAAGGGAACGTGTACATTTAAGCCTTGTTGCAAAGAAAAATTGTGAGAAATATATGCCTGCTTTGGTTAGTATATATTGTACAACAATTTGAAGCTGGTTGGGCTCTACTTGGGTGTTTAGCAAATCCAGGTTTTTTAATGGGAACACTAAGAGAAATTACTTTTAAATTTCTATCTTGTAGGGGGGAAAGAAGATGAATTTCAACAATGCATTAAGCGCCTTGAGAAAGGAATATATCAAAGATGTTTACTTGTGAAAACTCTAGATGCATTTGGATAAAATACTTAACAAATGGAAGGGATTACAAGAAGATAACCAATCTTCAAAGTCAATATTGTTGCTGCTACAACTAGCCAGTTTGTCACAAAGACTGTTTAATCAATGGGAGCTGTATAAGTTTTGACCTAAGGAACAAAGGAGTGCCAAATGGTTGATTCTAAGCAGAGGCCACCTAGAGTTGCCATAATTATCTCCCACAAAACCAGGACAGAAGTATACTTGACAAAAATGGATGAGTTATCTACAAAATAGCCCTTTTTAAACAAACATAATATAATGACAGCTATAAATATTTACAATAGTTAATTCTTACTATAAGATGATCTGTTGTACTAATGAGAAGTCGCCTCGCGGTCAACTGTTAACGCTCTCAGTTCCAGGAAACACAATGGTCACACTTATTGGGCAGTGGTGTGAGGCGAGGATGTTAAGATTTGTCTCCAGATATACTCCAACTCCAAGGAAATTGCTCGTTTGATGGCGAGAGTTTGAATTTATTTTAATGGTGTGTTATAATACACAATCAGTAAGTTTTTAAAATCCAGGACTTTGACATGATTTTTATTCAACTGGCCAGGACATTTTTTCTGACCTTGAATCCGGGATAATCCCGGTTTTCTGGGATGTATGGCAACCCTAAGGCCACCAGTACTAAAAAGCAGTGAGACTCCAAAGCATAAAGCTTGCATGGCTATTGAATTTAAACACTTACAGTATCTCATTCGAAGGAATGTTTTTAATAACATGGAAAGAACTGTGGATTGAAAAATCTAGATAATGAATGGCCATCCCATGAGTGCCGTGGGTGATGGCTCCGAGATCATAGTGTGTGGGTCACTTCATGGCAAGATAGAATCCACCTTAAATAAATTCACACCAGTTACATTTTTCCTGCTTCTAGATACGAGTTGCAGTCGACAATCCCATGAGTACTAGGAATACGATGTGGAATTTGTAAATATAATTTGCTGCATGAAATTAGTGTCATCACAGTAAACGATGTACCAGATCTTATGCAAGCGCGGCGCCAAAATGGCCGCCGTGCTCTTTGCGCCCCCCCCCACCCGGACGCAGACATCCGGGATAGTTAGGGGGCGTGGCCACCCCTCCATAAAAAGGGTGGCCACGAGGCAGCCTGGCTGCCATTTTGTGAAGCGAAGGTCAGCGGTTCTATTCCTGAGTACTGCAGGGCGGAATTCTCTTGATCCCTAGGCTCAGGCGGCCCCTTGGTCATGCCTGGGGGGGGCTCAGCCCACCCCTCTACTTTTTCGGGAGTGCCACCGGGCTGGAGGGCTCGGACGGCACCCCCGCAGGTGGGTGGCAGGGTTGTCGGACACACTGCCACCAATGAGCCCAGGCTGAGGGCTTGGGCGGGGGGCGGCATAGGCCTGCGCCACTGGGGTTCTTGCCCCGCTGCTTCTTTGCCCGGCGGGGCATAGCGGCCCACTCGGGCACGGTGCGGGTTTCCGCCCCACCGTCAATCCGGCCCCTCATGGGCTGGATTAATGGGCATGGCCCTATTCTGGCCAGGGATTACCACATTGGTTTATCCCTCATCAATGACCCAGTGGGCCATCTGGCCCATCCGGCCCACCTTATCCTGGTGGGTCAGATGCTGCAAATGCTCTCCTGCCCGCAATTCGGCACTGGAGGCATCAATGGAAATTGCTCCACCACCTTCGGATGGTGGCCGTGCCAACTCGGCGGTTCCGGCCCACATGCCGGCCACGGATCGCACCGGGCTGCCAACAGGGTTGAGCTGCTGGAGGGCATCCAGCCAGCGCAGGCGGGTGCCTCGCAGCTCCCCATCCGGCCTGGACGCACGGAAACACGGAACCCGATGGCCATCGTGAACTCTGACGCTCACCATGGGCCGGAACCCCCGGTGGGGGCGGCTCGTGGGGGTGCACCGAGTGAGTATCCTGGTCAAATCAGCACACCTATGACACTAGCTTTAGCGTGGGGGTGTGTGTTACAGTGGCCATGGCCGCAACAGGCCAATTACACCCTGGTTCTTACAGGGGTGACCACCCCTATGCTTTCCCTTAATTTCTCGGGGGTCCGATGGGCCCTATTATGTGTATCCCCACTCCGATCCGTGCCAACGGTGGTTCTGCCGACAGTCGGTTACTCCGTGCCCCTGGGTGACCATTTGTCCCGGGCTATTAGCAAGACGATGTGGCGTGGGGAATATATTCCCATTTTCCCTTCCTGCAGCGTGAACACACTGATTCGGACATGGAGGGGCAGGACGACAGGGACATGGAGTTGCTCCATCGCTGCAAGCTGCCTCGCAATGGGGCCAGTTGGTTACCGGCCTATCGGGTATCCATGGCAGGATATGTAAGGACGACAGGGACATGGAGTTGCTCCATCGCTGCAAGCTGCCTCGCAATGGGGCCAGTTGGTTACCGGCCTATCGGGTATCCATGGCAGGATATGTAAGGGCCCGTCCTGATTTGGCCATCCCAATGGTCCAGTGCTTGGACAATATTTACCGGGCAGTGGTTGCTTTCCCTGGCCCGTCATGGTTAGTCTATGGCCAAGACCTTAGGATGAGGGTTGCCCTTCACCCTGAGATGAGAGTGATGAGCCCTGCTAGCACTTGTGGCTAATATATATGACTCCTACGTGGCCAGCACCTATGCTCCGTACAGAGAATCTACTTTCGGGCAACTACCTCTGTGCCTTGATCTGGAGCTCGCAGATTAAGTTAGCTGCTACCATTTTCAACAGGGGACATGTTCTGCATGACACTGGAACTGGGAGATATGTTGCTCGACCAGGAGTGGGCTCTGGGGAGGTTTCGCTCCTCAAGGGCTGGTCAGCCGGAAAAGGGTACTAGCCTGGCGATGCCATATGTCTGGTTGCTTCCCCACATGTGCTTGTGGCGGCGCGTGGTTCACGCCCTGGCCTGCCGTCTGCTACCAGACGGGTCTACCCTTACTGAATTAAAATTGGTACCCATTCCTTCCGGTTGGGCGCCGCATCAACTGCGGCTGCATTTGGGTACCCGGAGCCTGGCATATGTTTCATGGGCAGGTGGGGATTTGCGCATTTTTCTCTGTCTGTTCGTCCCCTCACTGCAGGAGTGCCTTGTTCTGCCCTCTATTCTCCCTCCTTATTTTACAGACCCTGTGTGTTCCCGCACACTGGTAGTAATGTGGCTTGTGGGCCACAATTATGTGCACTGGGGTGGCACAGTATGCTGATTCGTCAGAATGGGGACCACATCTCGGGCTATGCATAACCGCGCATATGCAGTGGTATGGTGTGCACGGCATATAGGTGGCGGGAACTGTTGACATTCCTGATGTCCATTGGGGATGCTGGGCCGCCACATGTTTTAATTCTGCACCTCGGAGGCGGTGATCTTGCACGGATTGCTAGCCCGGACTTAAAGACTTCTGAGTGCAGTGACCTGGCGTTTCTTTGCCATTTATGGCCGTTTACACATTGCTATGGTCATACATCGTGCCGAAGCACTATTATAAGGGAGGCTTTGACTCCGCGGTTGGACTGTGCCCGGCGGTCAGTGAACAGGGCTGTTGCCTAGTTCCTTATCCAGAATGGCTTGGGGACAGCCATTTGTCGTCTGGGGGTAGGGCTACAGGAATTTGGCCTGTATTCTGGAGATGGGGTTCACCTGTCAACAAGTGGATGCACCTCTCGTTTGAATAACGTGCAGGAGGGCCAGGTGACCGAATTGTCTGTCAAGGGCGGCGGCTCCTGCTGTGATTTTGGCAATGTTGCTAAGTGTAAGGTGCCTCTCTGAGAGTTGCAGGTGATGCATGGCCGCGTCGACTTCGCCTGCAGAGTGGTAACACCAGGCAGTGCCTTCACCTGGTGTCTGGGTCACACTATGGTGGGTCTTCATACATGACGCCGTGGGGTACGGCTGACTAGGTGTTTACGTGCAGACCTGTTGGTTTGGCTCACATTCCAGCAGGACTATCATGCTGTCTCCTTTTGGAGGTCTGAGCTTATGGTCAGCCCCACTTCCAAGTACGGTCGGATGCCTCTGGCTCCCCGGGGTGTGGGTTTTAACTTAAGGACAGTGTGCCTATGGTCATTGGCCCCAGGGATGGCAGGGCATGGATCGCTTTCCCGATCCTACGTTTCTGGAGTTTCTTCAATTTTGGGTCCCCTTTATGCTCTAGGGGGACGGGTGGGCTGATTCTGTGCTTCACTTTTGGTGTGACAATGCTGCGGTGGTGCACATTGTTAATGCCCAAACGTCTAAACCCCCCAGAGTCATGGCCTCAGCTAGCCTATTGTTCTTGGGCCGTGCGCTTAAATGTGCTCCTTAGGGCTAGACATGTGCAAGGCATTAATAACGATATTGCCGATGCTTTATCCCGCCAGCAGATCTCCCGGTTCCGTGACTTGGCTCCAGACCCAGGGGAACTCACCCCTCCACTCCTGGCTGAGATATGGACATTTGGCGAGGAGACGTGAACCAGACGAGTTGCTTGTCTTGGCACCTTGCACGCGTACGGCGTGTCAGCATCCACTCCTTCGCTTTAGAGCCTTTTGTGGGCAAAGGCAGTTGCCTGAAATGTGCCCAATACCGGTCTCCTAGGTTATACAATGTATGGTGCGCCTCATGATCTGGGGTTGGCCCCATGCACCATAGCCACCAGGCGTTACGCCTTGACATTCATGGTCAAGGCACGGGGCTTTACTGACTGTGCAAGTGTTTTCTGAATACGCCATCTATTGGAAGGGTGGACACATGTACGTGGCCGCCGCCCGGACACACATCGCCCTGTTTTCACAGGTATTCTGACCTTGACCCACCTTGCACGAGGTTGGCATAGACTATGTTACAGTAGGTGGGAGGATTCTCTTTTCATGCAGCTACCACCGTAGCTTTCTCTGGAGCTCTGCGAATCAGCGAACTGGTCCCATGATCAAAGGGGGATGTTTTTTGTAGGGCACTGGAACTCGAAGATGTCTCTATCAACCAGGAGTGGGCTCAGTTGAGGATTTGTTCCTCAAAGGCTGATCAGCATGGAGTAGGCAGTGGTGTAGACTGCTATGATGTACATTTGCTGACATCTGTCCGGTTGGTGCCCTACATGCAATTTTGGCAGTGCCTGCTGCGCGCCCTGGCCTGTTTTTCTGCCACCAGAATGGGTCTCCAATACCAAATTTAAGTTCTGGAGGGTGACTGGTACCGCGCTTCACAGTGTGGGGCCCGTTATGGCACCCATTCATTCAGGATAGGCGTCACATTGACCGCGGCTGCGTTTGGGTACTCGGAGGCAGATATATGTGGGCACGTGGGGGTGTGCGCATATTTTCCTTATATGTACGTCCCCTCACTGTATGAGTACCTAGTTATGTCCTTAACCCTTTTCCCTCTTTTACAAATCCTGTGTGTCTCCGCACACTGGTGGCAGTGGGGCTGGTGGGCCGCAGCTATGTACACTGGGCGGCAGAATATGCTGTGGCAACAGAGTGTGGACCCCAGCTCAGGCTGCGTGCATCCGCATGTATGCGGTGGTATGGTATGCGCGGCATGAGAGGGCGGGAACTGTTGCCATTCCTGATGTCCATCAGGGATGCTGGACCACCTGATGTTCTTATTCTGCACCTTGGCGGCGATGATCTCACACGGATCACTGACCTTTTCTTAAAATGTCGAGGTGCAGTGACCTGGCATTTTTACATCATTTATGGCCGTACACACGTTTGCTATGGTCTAACATCGTGCCGAGACACCGTTTTAGAGAAGACATGGATCTCCGTGGTTTGGACCGTCCCCGGTGGTCAGTGGACAAAGCTGTTGCCCGGTTCCTTGCTGAGAATGGCTTGGGGACAGCCAGTAGACATCTGAGGATAGGCTTGCAAAAAAAATTTGACCTATAGTCAGGATATGGGGTCCACCTGTCGGCCAGAGGTATGTACCTCTTTCTGGAGGATGTGCAAGCAGGCCTGGCGACCGAGCTGACGGTCTGGGGGGGGGCAGTGAGTCATCATGGACACCTCCCCGTGTGGCGGGTAGCACTGGGTAAGGTAAAGATTTATGACACATAGGTATCCGGCAGGTTCGCAATTGACTGGCCAACACGTAGATAGGTACAGGGGAAACAGGTTTCTCCGGTCAAGGGCGAACTATGAAAGGGAGCTTCACAGGAGCTTCACAGCCTGCATCACCTTGATATTGAACGGATACACGTCATAGGGTGGGGTCAGTAAATAGTATATTGACTCCAGTCAACAATTTGTTTGTGTCAACAAACAAATTGATACAAATTGATACATGTAGCCAATTTCCATTGGCATTTAGGGTGGAACCTTACCAGTGCTACTGCGGCCTGCTTGCCTTAAAGAATTACAATTGGATGATACACCAATTGAAAGTGATAATTCGGACTAGGGCATTATTCAATAAAAGTGGCCCGATGCCTTTAATCCAATACCGGTGTCTGAGTCTTTATTTTGGTGGGTGCGCCTGCAAACAGCAATATGACAAGTGTGTCTCAGCTTTAGAGAGCAAGAGAGAGATTGTGGAACCTTAACCACGGTTATATTTTAATGTGAGCTTTCATGGATCACTTCCTCAGATGAAAGCTCATACTAAAATACAACAGCTAGTCTTAAAGATGCCACAATATTTTTGTCTCTCTTTTTTTTTGGTGGGGGGGGGCTGATATTCTTGCACAGACTAAAATGGCTACTACATCATAAACTGAGCATTTTAGCTCATCATGCAACTGTAGCAGGAGCCCAGAAAGAGAGAAATAGCTCTGAAATATGGCACAGATATCTCAGACATCATGATACAGAGGGTGATCCTTCATCTGAAGAAACAGAATAACTCAATTGAATAGATAAGCTTACAACATTTCTGACATATAAATGTGTGACTACAAGTATGTATGGATAATATTTGGATATCTGGAAGCATTTTACAGAAATATTTAAGTATTTTATTTTTCCTTTTCCTTTCCCCACCTCCTTTTGGGTTACCGTGGGCATTGTGTATCTTATTTTATTGCATTGGCTTCTCGGTTGTTTTCTGTTTCTTCAAACTACATTAATAATAATATTTTTAAAAAAGATGCAGAATATTGCTACAGGCATCAAAGTAAACCCACATAATGCAAACAGCAGAAAGAGATGTGTATGTTATATGTATAAAAAAAGGTGTTATAGCTTCATTCCCATTAAGAACTGAGGGGAGAAGCAGCAGGATGCTAGATCTAATACACAGAGACCTATGTGGGCCAGTGAACATGCCATCACTAGAGAAAAACAGATATATACTAATCTGTGTAGTTGATTTCTCAAGGAAGTGTGTTAAACTATCTACTGGGGAAGCAGAGCAAGTTGCACAGGGTGTTCCAGAAGTACAGTACATGTTGACCAACAAATTTAAAAGCTTTTCCAAATGACAATAGTAGTGAATATATCTTGTATCATACATAATCCTCTCTGGAGGAACATAACTTTATGAATGGAGTAGTGAGGCAGAAAACGTCTGAGCAGAAGGGAATAACTGAAAAAAAAAACCCCCAAAGTTCTTTTTTGGAGATGGCAAGATGCATTGATGACAAGTCCATGCATGGGCCCTAATTCATGTATGGAGATGGACCAATCTCATGGGCATGCCATAAACTAAATGTTGTAGCTCTGTCTTCCAAAGAAACAAGGGCATATTACTTCAGAAGAAGCATATAGAAAATTTTTATGGAACAGATGAAGAGGCCTAAATCCAGATAATGGAATATAACCAGAGCTGTATCAAACTGTCACAACGTATTTATTTATAATATTTATTTTGCATCCTGCCAATAATTAGTGCTAGACACTACTCTAGGCAGCTTACATTAAAACAGAAAAACATCAACAATACAGACATTAAACAAAATAATAACATTTCATTTCATTTATTAGATTTATATCCGACCCTACTCAACAAAAATGTGACTCAGGGCGGCTTACAATAGAGAATACACAGTATAGTATAGTTTCAAATTACAAAGTTACATAATTACATATCAGTGCAAAATAAATATACAATAATACAGCATACATGACACAGCCCAGGGCTAAACGTACCCAACGGAGCCCGAGGCTCAACATCCTTGACGGCATCCTCAGCCGCCTCAAGACTCAACGTCCTTAACGGTATCTTCAGTCGCCTCAAATACAATCAGATAATGTAATCCAGAAAATCAAGCTGATCCTATAAACAAAATACAAATCCTAATGGCACCAATACCTATAATAATAAATCACAAAGAATTAATTAAATTTGAAAGTCATAGTAGCTTCCCAATATCAATATTTGCTATGGTTAGCTCTATTTTGGAAATGCCTCTGTAAACAAGAAGGTTTTCAACATTTCCCATAAAACTGATAGAGTAGGAGCAGTTCTAATTTTGGATGAAGTTCCAAAAAGCTCCCTGGCAGCTCTAAAAAGCTCCCATTGTTTTGTATTGGAACTAGCAAT
The DNA here is from genome assembly GCA_035047305.1 of Bradypodion pumilum. Lineage (NCBI taxonomy): Eukaryota > Metazoa > Chordata > Lepidosauria > Squamata > Chamaeleonidae > Bradypodion > Bradypodion pumilum. The sequence goes on from JAWDJD010000002.1 coordinate 330,687,638, forward strand.
ACAGTCTATACTGTCTTACCTCCTTGCCAGTTTCAGAGCATTAACATAATTTCTGAAGCACATTTTAACTGCAGTTGTCATCAGTAGGTGCTTTCCTCACTTGTTCACTAGCTTCCTCCAAAGGCACTTCAGAGCTCTCAAATTATCATTAAACCATGTAGCAGGACGAGCTCTGAGTTGGATTAGGAGAGAGAGTGTCAACAGCCTTGGTAGTCTCTTTGTACCAATTATACCAGGGCAGAGATAGTATCTCCAGCCAATATGGTCAGAAACCCTCCCAAGGACTTCTGGAAACCAATGGGATCTATCAGCCTGGGAAGGCAGATCATGATAATAGGGTCATTCTCCCCACAAGGGTGGGGTGTCCACCCAGAATTGTAGCAGATAGTGATCTGACCATGACAAAAGGGTGGTAATGACACCCCACCCCTTATCACCTCTCTGTGCTGTGGAAAAACAAGGTCTAATGAGTGTCCTACAGTGTGCATAGGGCTGATGACATGTTAGGACAGCCCCATCAGTTTCATGGTTTCCATGAATTCTGAAACTGCTCCAGATAGGTGTTCTACCCTGATCCCTGTCTTCCCATTCCTATGAGCACTGGAATTCTAGTCCTCATAAACTCCATGTCACCCAAGCAAACTACGCCCCTGACCCAAAAGCCAGCCAACCCAAATTAGACTGAAATTAAACCAAACCTCCTAACAAACAAACAAACAGACTCTATCCAATTCCCAAATATAAACCATTAAAAAACTCAAGAGGAACAACCCGATAAATAAGAAAAACCAATAAGAACAAGCCAAGTAATAATTAACTAATTAAACCTCTAAAACAAAACAAATTAACACCAGCAAATTCTAAGATCAATAGTACCTAAAATATATTACTTAGTTCCACAAATCAATAAATCCTGAAATACCCAAAAGATAAAACCAAGTATAAGATAATAATATCAAAATGAATATTAATTAAGTTAACCAGTTAACAAATTTCAACAGTCAAGTTCTGGATATCATAGAATCCAAAAGAACCACCCCAATCTAATAGTGAATTTCAATTAGCATAGTTATCTGATCACACCTCTTAAACCCCCATCCACAAAATCTATAAAATAAATTCATTCTCATTTACATGACAATCATTCATCTGTAACACAATAAATAAACAAACTCATCCAATTCATCACTTATACCACATCCAATTTTGTACACCCTACAAAATCACACACAGCATAAGAAATTTCACATGTCCATTTCCTATTTGTATATTCTCACACACCATCTTTAACATAAAAAAATCAACAGTAAATTCATCACAATCTAAAATATCTAAAAATATCTATAAGCATCCAGAAACATCCACACCCATACACTCACTGCATTGACCCGAAGGGAGATTTGCTGTTCAGAATATCTGCATTTCTGAAGTCATGACAGCAAGCTGTTCAGGGACTCTGCAGCCCATGGGTTGAAACTTTACAGCTTCACAACCAGGTTGAAATCCAACATGGTATAATCAAGTTCCCCAGCAGAACAATGATCTCAGTACTCACAGGCTCTGTTACTAGTAACAATGACTCCTCATGGATCAACAAAGATCTAAAACATCGTCCTAATCATCCAATATTCCAAAATTCATAAGGGTTTAAACTTTAAAGCTATTACTGTCTAATGCAATGGTTCTCAACAGGAGCAGTGGGAGGATGCTGAGGGGCAGTGAACTTGTTTTGGGTGGTAGGGGGGTGATGAGCATGTTTTGGCATTCAAACTTAATTTTAAAATGAACTTACGTGATGGCTCCCCACACGCACTTCTAAGAATGGTGAGATGAATTTGTATTCTAGGAAAGATGACCTTGAAGAACTCGACACTATGATTCTTCTCTGATCCCAACCAGCACAGTGCATGCATCAGCTGTTTTCCTGCGTGATTAATCGCTGTGTGTGCATTGAGCGTCCTTTCAATATGAAAGTTTGATTTGACCCGTGTTTCTTGTGTTGTTTTTTGTTCGCTTCATTTCAGTTTCGATTTACTTTCATTGTTTATTTGGCCAGTCGGCTAGGTAAGTGCATTTATTAGTTCTTTATCGTGGTTGTGAATTATTAATTTTGAGAAATAGTTACCTTTCCCTCATCATATTTTGCAGCCGCCAATGATGTCGGTTAATAAAAAGAAGTGTCATCAATACAGTTCCACGTACTTGAAGTTTGGATTTGTTCCTTCGCCGTTGAACTCACAACTACCCATGTGTTTACTTTGTAATAAAGTGTTATCTAATGATGCAATTAAACTGTCTAGTTTGCAGGAGCATCTGCAAAACATTCATCCTGACAAACAAAATAAAGATTTGTCATTTTTCACGAATATCAGGGACAAGTTTCTGAAGGCACGGTCTGTCTTAGGCTTAATAGCAACCTCATAAAAAAATTGCGATGATGGTTTGATAGCCTCTTATAATATATCAAAATTAATTGCTAAATCAGGGAAAACTCATACCATCGGTGAAGAGTTGATACTGCCGGCTATCAAGGAAGTTTTAGAAACAGTTTTACACCATCCAGCCACATCCAAGGTTATAAAAATGTCCCATTAAGCAATGATACAGTGTGACGACGAATTGATGAAATGGCTGAAGATGTTGAAACTTCCTTATGCAAACTTTTGATACCCACCGAATTTTCTCTTCAGGTTGATGAATCAACCTTGCCAAGTACTAATGAGGCTTTACAGTTAGCATACGTCTGGTTTGTGAAGGAAGGAAAAATTATTTAAGAGGTGCTTTTTGCAAGAAGCTTGATTGCATATACTAAAGGTGAGAATCTATTTTTAATACTGTCAAAGATTATTTTAAAGAGAAAAATATTCCTCTTGCGAACATTATGTCTGTTGCCACCGATGGAGCTCCTGCAATGGTTGGTCGTCATCGTGGGTTCATCGCCCTTTTGAAGAAAGAGGTACCAGGTATTTTAGCTGTTCACTGCGTGATTCATAGACAGCATTTAGTTGCAAAAAATCTCAGCGATCGTTTGCATCAGACATTACAATATGTCATCTCTGCTGTGAACAAAATTCGCAGTAATGCTCTCAACGATCAATTATTCGGGCAGCTGTGTAAGGACAACGATTAAGAATTCAATCGCTTGCTTCTACACACCGACGTTCACTGGCTCTCCAAATGCACCTGCCTCAATAGGTTCTGGAATCTTTTCGTCTCTGTCCTTGAAGAGAAAGATGTAGCTCTGAGAGACAGATTGTTACAATTTAAGATTGATGTTGCTTACATGACCGATTTATTCACAAAATTCAATGGAATAAATTTGTAGCTTCAAGGCGAAGAGCTCAATTTGATCACAACAAATTCTGTTATTTCTGCCTTCCTAAAAAAACTCACTTTGTGGAAGCAGAATTTTGGTTGCAATGAGTTCAGCCAGTTTCCAATCTTGTCAGACCTGCATAAGAGCAGTGAAATCCCCTTCGATGAAACACAAGTTTACTGTGAACACCTTGAGTCTTTGCACAAGGACTTTTCTGAGCGTTTTGAGGATATTTTGTCCCTGGAAGCCCCTCAATGGGTCATGAACCCTTTTAGGAATATTGAGACAGCAGAGGTTCAGATTCAGGAGGAATTGGTCAAACTTTCAATTAATGAAACTTTGAAAGCCAGCTTCCAGAATGGTGATCATCTCATAGAACGTTGGCTTCAAAGTAACATCAGTCACCTCTACCCAGGACTGTGGACTATCGTCAAATTTTTTAAAATTACCTTCCCTTCCTCCTACATTGTCGAGCGAGGATTCAGTGCTGTGACTGGTCTAATTACAAAAAGGAGAAGTTGACTCCAAATTGTGAAAAGAGGGGACTTGCGCCTTCATCTCTCTAACAATATTGAACCGAACATTCAGAAACTGGCTCTGAACCATCAAGCACAACCATCCCACTGACATAATCAAGTATGTTTCATTGGTATTACTCTTTTAGTGTAATAAAGAATATAAAGAATAAAAATAAAGAATTTTTAGACGTAATTTTTTTTGAAAAATAATAATAAAAAATAAAATAAAAAATAGCATTAAAATAAATAAATGTATTTACAGCATTTTGAAATAAACATATTTACATAAAAGAGCATTTAAGCATTTTTTTTGCATTAGTCATTTTAATTTTAATAAAAGGAATGCAATTACAGGATTTTCACAAAGGGGGCGCTAAAAAATTTTCCGCTCCTTAGGGGGGTGGCAGCTTTAAAAAGATTGAGAATCACTCATTTAATGAAATCAATAACAAACGAGGAGAAAAAAACAACAACAACAACCAACATCTAGATAAATTGGAAGTTAACTGACTAAAGTAAGGAGAGGAATGCACACATGAAACATATTGACATAAGGTACCACTTTATTTGTGATATGATTGAGAATACATTTATCCAAATGATTCATTGTCCTAACACAGATAGCACCACACATATCCTGGCTCAACTGTTTGTGACAGATCAGTCTGGAAACCTGAAAGTGAAAATGGGATTTCGGGGTTCTTGCCTGCAAGCTTTAAAACAAATGCAACTTTGCATGGTTCTTCTTTAATACTGGAGGTCTGTGAGGAGTATATTCAATATCTGCTACTCAACATCTATGGTTTTTCTATGCCTCAGAGTCTTTGAGACTACCCCTTTCTTCATGTTGCTTCCTTTGTTGGCCACTTTCTTTCCCCTACATTTTTCCTCTTCAAAGATAGACATGTGGAGATGTAGGTCTACACTCTATGCATAAAAGAGCAAAGCCATGAACTATAAGTAAAATGTTTCTTTCGTTTCTTTCAACCAAGAAGCAACTAGACTGATCATTTCTCCATTTCCAAAGAAAGGGGAGAGACTGAGCAGATCTCTCTGTGGTCTCCCCATGCCCCAATGGCATGGAACGGCCCGTGCAGAGGCCACTTTGGGGGAACGCTCCTTGAGCCGTGGGCTCTGCGGGCAGAGAAATTAAGGGGGGTGGATAAATTATAGGGTTTGATTCACCCAATTCCTTGACCTGAACAACGGCTCTGCTGAGAGAGCAAATCTCTAACCTCTGTTACGTATTAGGCAATTACTCACTCTGAGTTAAGCTTAATCTCTGGTGCAAATAGAAGCCATATTTACCCTAGCCTAAGCCTCAGACAATGGTCAGTGTTTGTCTTAGTTAATTAACTTCCCCAAGAGAGGTTCTCAATTAACCCGGGTAAATGGGTGATGTAATTTTCTGCCATATGACCATTCTACCATGCGCAGCCTTGAACATAATATATACTGATGATTTTCCCTCAATAAATCACTGGTCTTCGCTCCATCTTGCCTCGTGTCGTTCCTTTGACCAGTCTCCTCCGGGACCTCAAGGGCCGCTTTACGGCCCCAATTCCTACATCTCTCCATGCTTTTCTCTGTGCTAAAAAGGAAACATCTGCCCCCCGGGACTCTAGCCCTCGGCCCCTCAGGGCCTGGGAGGGCAGAAGAGGCGCTGTTGGGGAGAGGGGGTGGCTTTGACATCTGCCCCTCCCCTCCCCCCGGGACTCTAGCCTTTGGCCTCTCGGGACCTGGGAGGGCAGAATAGTGCCATTGGGGAGAGGGGGTGGCTTTGACATCTACCCTCCCCCCGACTCTAGTAATATCTCATTACTTGTAAACTGCCTTGGGTCGTCCCTTAGGGTGAGAAAGGCGGTATATATAAATAAAACAATGAATGAATGAATGAATGAATGAATGAATGAATAAAAATTCCAAATCCCTCAGGTATGAGTGCTTTTTTTGCCCAGGAAAGAGATAACAGCGAACACATTTTTCTGTTTAAGTCTGCAATCCTGCTGCCCCGGCTTCCTCCCTGAGCCTAGTAACTAAACATGTGCTCAGAAATCAAGGATAGTTTTGGATCTGACTCAAAAGGAAACAATCACACTCCAAATACTGCAAGCAAGACTCTGACTCTCTTTCACTAAAATACCTCAAAAGAAGTGCTTGATTCTCAGTATATTTATGAAGATGGTAGACAAATCACACATTTCTGACCACATTATTTTGAAGTAAGTTCTCTACAGTCTAACATGAATCACCAAGAAGAGGACATTTATTTCATAGCTGAGATGCTGTGTCTATGAACACAACTGCCTTTTTATCCTGAGTAAATGCCTTTCTTCTTATTTTCTTTCTTTTACTCTCCTAGTTTGAAATTCAAGAGTACATTAAGAGAAAGTCCTAGCCAGTTTTTGTAACCAAGGCTGTGGAAAAAACAAAGTGGGCTATTCTCTCTTCCTAATGGATTTTTAAAACTCTCCACATTCACGTGAAGCACAAAATATTTGTGCCTTAAGACATGCTGTGCAGGTTCTGCAAGCTAGCCCACAAAACTCTACAGCCTAAATTTTCTTATGCAGAGTCTGTAAATAGTTAATACAAATGTGGCCCTATATGACCCCAACAGTTGAGTCCTGCCTTCCCCCCCCAACAAACACACATGACAGAATTTAGAGTGACAGAAGCTGCAATGACCAAATGCTGTGATGGGACATCACACAATGGCTTAACACATCACACTTCTGATGTAAAAAGCTACAGTTTTTATCACTGGCATCTCAAGCTCAAGGATTACAGCAAGCAGAGCTCATCTGGTAGAGATCCCTGAAGAATTCCTGTCAAAAAAAACCTAGAATGTACTAAACAACTAGATCGGACCAGAAGTCTACTGCATATAAAGAATTATCAAATATGCTTCTTCTACAGAAACCCTGAACCCCACTTCTTATTTAATATTACTGTAGCAAACTCCTATCTAGACAAAAACTAGACTTAGTGTCAGTCCCAGTTCTTTCCCACATGTTGCAATCATAGTTTAGTAGAGCATTGAATTTAGGGAAAGACTATAAATAGAAACATATATGAAGAGCTGTGCTGTGTTCTCAGTAAACTTGTCTGACTTCCTTGGGGAAAAAATAACGAGTAAGGAGAGTTGCCCTATTTCCACTTCTCCAAATATGGAGGACATACTTGACATATTAACCAAATTCAGGTGAGTTTTTAGTGTATTATGTAAATTTGCATATTGTGCAAATTAAATACAGTACAGTACATTAATTGTAGCATTGTGTCCATATTACCTTTCAGCCAAACCTAGTTTAGCAGCTGATGACCCAATCAAAAAATTTGGAATTTGCTCCTCTTATACAACGGGGTGAAATTGGTTCTTCTTCTTCTTCTTTTTTTGCTGTCCATATGACACAAAGGGTGATCTGATCTCACCCATGGTTTTCCCATCCCAAAGTAACTATTTTCAGTGGTGCTGGAGGGCTTCTACTATTTCAGGTTAGAGAGATGGGACAATGATTTTTCCCACGTGGACATGGGTTTTACAGGGACATCTCTGTAGGTGGTGTTCAGTGATGTTATAATAATATCAAACAATGGCAATGGGTAGTGGAGAAATTAGTAAAAAGGGTAAGAATGGAAGATGAAATGCGCCTCCAGATGGAACTTTACCCCTTCAGAAGGGCTCTAAAAACCTGCCTCTGCCAGCAGGCATGGGTTGTATCTAGCAGCACATCCCAGCCTCGCTGGCTTGTTTAGTCCTGCTGGGGTTTTAAACTAAGGGGGATATGGTTTTTTAAAATAGATTTTAATTATTTTATTATTTTATCATTGGGTTTTATTGTATAGGATGTTTTTGTTCGATGTAAGCAGCCTTGGGTCACCGTGGTGAGGAAGGCAGCATATAAATTGAATAAAATAAGTAAGTACAGTGATACCTCATACAACGTCCAAACTTGGTTCCACAAGTTTGGACTTTATACAGATTTGGACTTTGTATGAGGCATGCAAAATCTTAGCTGCAATGCCTCATACAACGTCCAAATTCTTGCCGCGATGCCTCGTACAACGTCGTTTCCATAGAGATACATTGTACTGTAACAGCACAGACTTCAGGGCAAAGTCAAGGAGACAGACAGGAAACTGACAGAACTTTAAGAAATCATTGTCTAAAGGCTAAAAACATTATAAAAACTTGTCAAACAACCCTGATTGTCCAAGAACCTGAAGAATGCTGCAAAAATCCCAGGAATGCTTCTAAAAATTCTGACGAAAAAATTCAGAAAATCCAAAATCGTGCTCAAAACCACTCCTAAACACTCTTCACCTCATGCAAAACCCACAAGAGCAATGCACGCATGTGTCCTGCCCAGGCACAATGCAACCTGGGAAAACCCCAATGCCTCATACATATTGAAATATAAATTATACTGTGGTTATATCTGGAGGAGGAAGACCAGCCGGGCGGGGGGAGGCCAGCCATTCACCCCACCGCGAGCCCTTCCGAGCCCGGACTCCACCATCTCCAGCCGGGCCGGTGAAGAGGAGGAAGACCAGCCGGGCGGGGGGAGGCCAGCCATTCGCCCCACCGTGAGCCCTTCCGAGCCCGGACTCCACCATCTCCAGCCGGGCCGGTGAAGGAGGAGGAAGACCAGCCGGGCGGTGGGAGGCCAGCCATTTGCCCCACTGCGAGCCCTTCCGAGCCCGGACTCCACCATCTCCAGCCAGGCCAGTGAAGGAGGAGGAAGACCAGCCGGGCAGGGGGAGGCCAGCCATTCGCCCCGCCACGAGCCCTTCCGAGCCCGGACTCCACCATCTCCAGCCGGGCCGGTGAAGAGGAGGAAGACCAGCCGGGCGGGGGGAGGCCAGCCATTCACCCCGCTGCGAGCCCTTCTGAGCCCGGACTCCACCATCTCCAGCCGGGCCGGTGAAGGAGGAGGAAGACCAGCCGGGTGGGGGGAGGCCAGCCATTTGCCCCGCCGCAAGCCCTTCCGAGACCGGACTCCACCATCTCCAGCTGGGCCGGTGAAGAGGAGGAAGACCAGCCGGGCGGGGGGAGGCCAACTGTTTGCCCCACCGCGAGCCCTTCCAAGCCCGGACTCCACCATCTCCAGCCTCCTGGCACCAACCGAGTGCCGAAGGAGAGGACCAATTGGCAAAAGAGAAGAAGGCAGAGGAGGAAAACCAGGGGGCGAGACTCAGAGCCCCATGCAAAGGATAAGTAGCTAAATATGCAGAAATGTTGATGACTTAATATAGTAACTCACATAAAGACTTTATACTGACTTAATATAGCAACTGACAGACTGTGTTTAAAGTGTGATAATATGCATGGAAACATGTTGTTTAAAATGCTCTACACTTTTAAAACTGTGATAAACTGTATGAGGGGGAAAATGGCATAGAAACCGGCAAACCACACCATAAAACTTGCCAAGAGAACCCTATTGACCAAAACAAAAGGCAAAACAAAGGAGCAGGCTAGGTGATACAGGATGCTTAGCACAACAGAGTGGAGGAAGGGGAGGGACAGGAAAGGGGGGGGAGAAATGCAATGTTGCAAGGAACAATACTGCATAGGGACATGGAATGTGAGATCAATGAACCAAGGTAAACTGGAAGTGGTAAAAAATGAGATGGAAAGAATAAGCATTGACATCTTGGGCATCAGTGAGCTAAAATGGACAGGGATGGGTGAATTCAGCTCTGGAAACCAGCATATCTACTATTGTGGACAAGAAAACCTTAGAAGAAATGGAGTAGCCATAATTGTCAATAAGAGAGTGAGAAAAGCAGTAATGGAATATAACCTCAAAAATGACAGAATGATGTCAGTCAGAATTCAAGGCAAACCTTTCAATGTCACTGTGATCCAAATATACGCACCAACCACTGGTGCAGATGAAGCCACAGTGGACCAGTTCTATGAGGACCCAGAATACCTCATAGAACAGACACCAAGAAATGATGTCCAAATTATATTAGGAGACTGGAATGCCAAAGTAGGAAATCAAAAAGTGGAGGGAATAACAGGCAGGTTTGGTCTTGGAGTAGAGAATGAAGCAGGGCAAAGATTGATAGAGTTCTGCCAAGAGAACGCACTGGTCATAGCAAACACTCTCTTCCAGCAACACAAGAGGCAACTTTACACATGGACATCACCAGATGGCCAACGCCGAAACCAAATTGACTACATACTCTGCAGCCAAAGATGGAGAACCTCCATACAGTCAGCAAAAACAAGACCTGGAGCAGACTGTGGCTCAGATCACAACCTACTGATCGCAAAATTCAGGTTAAGACTAAAGAAAATAGGGAAAACAAGGAGACCAGACAGATATCACCTAGACAGCATCCCTAAAGAATACACGGTGGAGGTGATGAACAGATATAATGGCCTAGACTCAATAGACAGAGTGCCAGAAGAATTATGGACAGAGATAAAGGACATCATGCAGGAAGCAGCAAAGAAAACCATACCAAAAGAAAAGAAGCGTAAGAAAGCAAAATGGTTGTCTGATGAGGCTCTTAAAATAGCAGAGGAAAGAAGGAATGCAAAAGTCAAAAGAGAAAGGAAAAATACAATCTTCTGAACACAGAATTTCAAAGAAAAGCAAGGAGAGATAAGGAAAACTACCTAAAAGAACAGTGCAAAGAAATGGAGGAAAACAACAAAAGAGGCAGGACTAGAGATCTCTTCAGAAAAATCAGGGAAATAAAGGGAACATTTAAAGCAAAAATGACCATGATAAGGGGCAAAGATGGAAAAGAGCTAGCTGATGCAGAGGAGATTAAGAAAAGATGGAAAGAGTATACAGAGGAACTCTACAAAAAGGACCTCAACACTCCTGATAACCACAACGATGAAAAAATTGAACTTGAGCCAGACATCCTGGAGAGCGAAGTTATAAAGGCCCTAAAGAGCACTGCAAACAACAAAGCTAGTGGAGATGATGGTATCCCAGTTGAGTTTTTCAAAGCTCTAAAAGATGATGGCGTCAAATTACTGCATTCAATATGCCAGCAAATTTGGAAAACAAAACAGTGGACACAGGATTGGAAAAGATCAGTATACGTCCCAATCCCAAAAAAGGGCAATGCCAAAGAATGCTCAAATTACCGAACAATTGCACTAATCCCACACGCCAGCAAGGTGATGCTCAAGATAATACAGGACAGACTTCAGCAGCATGTGGAGAGAGAACTACCAGAGGTACAGGCCAGTTTCAGAAGAGGCAGGGGGACTAGAGACCACATTGCCAACATACGTTAGATCATGGAGAAAACAAAGGAATACCAGAAACAAGTTTACTTTTGTTTTATTGACTACACTAAGGCATTTGACTGTGTGGACCACAACAAGATGTGGCAAGTAATTAAAGAGATGGGAATACCAGAGCACCTCATATGCCTCCTGAGAAATCTGTACATGAACCAAGAAGCAACAGTCAGGACAGAACACGGAATGACAGAGTGGTTTGGAATAGGAAAAGGAGTAAGACAAGGCTGCATTTTATCACCCTCTTATTCAATCTATACACAGAGCACATAATGCGCAATGCAGGGATGGAGGAATCACAATATGGGATTAAAATTGCTGGGAGAAACATAAACAATCTGAGATATGCAGACGACACCACCCTAATGGCAGAAAGTGAGGAAGGCCTAAAGAATCTCTTGATTGGGCTGAAGGAGGAGAGTGCAAAAGCTGGCTTGAGACTCAATATCAAGAAAACCAAGATAATGGCAACAGGTCCGATCAGTTCCTGGAAAATAGATGGGGAAGAAGTAGAAGCAGTGACAGATTTTACATTCCTAGGATCAAAGATCACTGCAGATGGGGATTGCAGCCATGAAATAAAAAGGCGACTGATTCTTGGGAGACAAGCCATGAGAAACCTGGGGAACATAGTGAAAAGCAGAGACATCACATTGCAAACAAAAATTAGAATAGTCAAAGCAATGGTATTCCCAGTGGTAATGTATGGATGCGAGAGCTGGACAATCAGGAAAGCTGAATGCAGAAGAATAGATGCCTTTGAAATGTGGTGTTGGAGGAGAGTTTTGAGAGTACCCTGGACAGTGAGGAGAACAAATAGGTCAATCTTAGAAGAAATCAATACTGACTGCTCATTGGAAGGGCTAATAGTAAAGACGAAGCTAAAGTACTTTGGACATCAAATGAGAAGGGAGGATTCACTTGAGAAGGCCTTGATGTTGGGAAAGGTGGAGGGCAAAAGTGTAGGAATGCATCTGGATTCTGTCAGGCTGTCTTCTGACACATTTTGTAAACAAAAGCCTCTTTGCTTACTGAGAGACAACGCTAGATTTTGGGCATGCGTAGAATAGTGAAAAAGAATTCTCCTTTCTTCTCCTTATTTGGGCTCTGACACTTCTGATTGGCTGTATGCCCTGAGTTTTGTTTCTGTTAAGTTTCGTTTCTGGTAGACTCTGCTTGAATAAGTTTCGTTTCTGAGACTCTCTGCTTGAATAAAGAGAAGGCATTAGTTTTCCTTTGTTCAGCCAAAAGACCAGCGTGTGTGTTTGCTTTTCTCTCTATCTGTTTCCCTTCTTACTGAGCCTAATGAAGCTGGACTTCGTGGACTCTGAAGTTTCTATCTTAAAAGATCTGATGATATAAACTGCTACTTCATGAGACTGATTGAGACATGAATCAGATTTCTACAAGTGGCGCTCCGTGTGACGCTTTGAACTACAATGAGAGAGCCTTCTTTGAACTCTGCTTCAGCAATTAACACCTCATAATTGGCGACCGGGGAAGGTCTCATTCACCTACGACCAGGCAAAAGGTCAGACCGGAGGAAGGTCATAAATTGAGCGCTCAAAATTCATCCAATTCTACATTGGGTCCCACATTAGGTGAGTGAAGAAAAATATTATTTTTTTTGAATTATGGGATGTGTGATGGCGTCGCAAATGAATGAACTTTGTAAAGATATCTCAGATCTTTTGATTAACAATGGGCGAAAGGCTGATGAGAAGAAGATACAGCAGCTGGTTAAAGCTATAGAAAAAATCAGTCCTTGGGTTAAATATGATCAATGTCTGGACTTAAAACAGTGGAAACAGATTGGGAGAGAAATGCAGAAGCATAATGGAATTCCTATATCAATATTATTTACATGGGAGGAAGTCAGAGACTGCCTTCAGAGACTCACTCCAAAGAATATGTTATTCTCTCAGAGGCTTGATGGCCCCCTCCCAAAGCTTTTGCCACCAGACAAGGGAGGGGCTATGGCAACTGCTCCTCCATCATATGAGAAACAACAGCCCCCTGATGGGGGTGGAGGTGGAAATGGAGATGGGACATTATATCCTGCCTTGCAGCAATCAAGCACTTTTAGCCCTACAAAAGACCTGTTCTCTGCTGCAATACTGCCTGCCGAGTCTAAAAAACAGCTAGTGCCAGCTGATGGGGAACAAATGGTGGGGACCTCATCACAGATTGAAGCTATTAATGCATGCAGAGTGGCAGGAAGCAAGAAGTGTGTTTCAAAGAGCAGCATAGGAGATCTCAGCCCCCCCGTGAAGCAACCCTCATCACAAAAGCAGGAGAAGCTGAGTAGTAAACTTGATACCTCACGTTTGGGCAGGAAGATCCTGCAGAAATGGAAGGATGGCCCAAAGGAGGAACGCACAAAACCCAAGACAAAAAAGGGGTGCAAGTACAAACTAACAGATGCAGTTTGTCATAAGGTTGAGAATCAGATGCTGGAGATGAAAGAAATACAGAGGAAGAGGGGGGTGAATATTTCCTCGATGGACAGCAGGCTGTTGCAAAAATACAAGGAGGAAGAAGACATACAGTTTTTGGCTGATTTTGAACTGCCCAACCCTCAAACAAAGAGATCCAGAGTGAGCTGTTCCAAGTTTCAGGCATCAGGATTGCAGGGAAAGCAACTTGGAATTCCCTGTGATTTTCTTCTGTGTGAAAATTACTTGCAACTTCTGGAGAAGTTCTTTGTGCCTTCACACCTCTTCGCCTGCCTTAATGCAGATGGGGGTGGCTGGAGCATAAAGGAATGTGTGTGTGCCAGAAAAGCTGAAAAGGGGGGGTTGTGTGGGATTGTCTTGTGAAGTCAGTGAGACTTAATTTATGGCTTAATTTCAACCTTTGCCATGCCAAGAACTGTGCTGGAGAGGAGAGAGTGTTTAAGGAAGCTTCAATCAAGATTTGGACTTTTAATTTGGACATTTTAATTGGACTAAAAAGAAAAAAAAGTTTGTGTGGACTTTAAAAAAGAATTGGCTTTGTTTGCATTATAAAACCTGACAGCCTTTTTAAAGAAATTGTCTACCTGCTCAGGCTATGAGTGTGAAATGCTTTAATGAGATTTGTACTGTATTTGAGTTACCATGCTATGCTGATTATAAGTTATTGAATGCTTCTTTCACTCACACCAGTGGGAGAAGAAGAAATTTAATGCCTTACTCATGTAATTGGGGAAGTGAGAAATGCTTTCTAAAATGCAACCGGACCTCCTTCATGTAAGGAAGAAAAGAAATGTTCATGTTTTGTTTATGCTTAAATGTTTGCTTATTCTCTTGCAGGAGAAAGACCTGTCTTTGCTTATGTTATATTTTGTCTTATGAAACTGCATATCTCAAGGTACCTTCAGAAGTACATGGCAGAGTTTCAGTACCCTACACATGTATATGGGTTTGTGATATTGCATTTGTGTTATATGTCACTCATGTTTCATGTTTAGTTACATGGTACTAGTAATAACAGGGCATGCTCCTGTTTCTTAGGGGAGTGTCTTCCTAAGCCATTGGTCGTTTATTGGCAACAAGGGAATCCTGAGTGGAAGGATTCCTGCTCGAGCGATCTGCCCATGGAGAGAGAAGAAGGTTACTCAGCTCCAGGATGGTGGTTCACCAGTAGACTAAATTTGCTGACATTTGTTTTCTTTTTTACTGTGCTTCCAGCTGTAAGAGCAATACCTCATGGGGGCAACCCCAACTTTTGGCTTCGTCATGCTAACTATATGTTTGAAGTTCACGGTAAGAATGCAACGTTATACTATGAGCATCCTCTGGCAGTGTCTCAAATGGCCTTTCTTCCGGCATTGTTCAACACGCCAGAGTTGGTTCTTGGACATTTGCAACATCTTGATAGATCTACACTCTTCTCTAATCCTCCAGAACAATTTAACAACACCCGCTGGCGAAGCATGACATTCAAGAAATACACTAAAGGACTTTGTTTCTGCTGTCATAGTTCTGGAGTCTGGAATAGTAAATGGAAGTACTGGACTCAAGCACAAAGGGTTTTGAGGAATGTAGGCAATTATACGGGTTGTGATGATTATTTTTGGTTATGGGGTAGTTATAACAGTTCTTATAAGCTTAATTATACCTTGTTTAACACTACTATTGAAGATATATATGATGTGTTTCCTATGTATACTCCTGATTATTCTGCTATAGATAGTGGTTCAATTTGCAATGGATGGCAAATCAAGGATCCTAACATGTGGTTCTTTTTTAATGGAGTTGCCACGAATTTCCATCCAGGACAATATCAATGTGCAGCATTGGGTTATTTTACCTTACCCGTACAAGTGCAAATGCCGCTTCGGGCAGATGCACGGCGCCGGAGAGCTGCTGCCGGCCCGATGGGTCATAGATTACCTGTTAGCAAAATTCGGAGGATTTTGTAAACTGGTCGGGAACCAGGGATGTCGGGTAAAATTCCAGGATCTGAATAATACTATTGAGAAAGAACTTCAGAATTTACAGGAGAGTATTACTAACAATGTACGCGCTGATGTTAATCTCTTTTATTGGGTGACTTCTTGGTTGCCTGATTTATCTGTCCTTAGACAAGTTTTCTTTTATGGGTTCATTATTATTATCTGCCTTATATCTTTGTGTTTTTGCATTAATTGTATTCCTAACCTTATTTCTATGTGTAACGCATGTCCACTGCGTAGAAGGGAGACATCGAGTTTTGCACGACGGCAATTGTACTCAATCAGGTATCATCCTCCGGAACAAGGTACCATGAGTCAGGAGGGGTACGATGTTCAGGAGGACAGTGATGATGTATATGGAGGAGTAGTTATGGAGTATGATGACATGCAGGGGTATGATTAGCCGTCCCTCTCTCAAATTTAAATGAAAAAGGAGGACATGTAGGAATGCATCTGGATTCTGTCAGGCTGTCTTCTGACACATTTTGTAAACAAAAGCCTCTTTGCTTACTGAGAGACAACGCTAGATTTTGGGCATGCGTAGAATAGTGAAAAAGAATTCTCCTTTCTTCTCCTTATTTGGGCTCTGACACTTCTGATTGGCTGTATGCCCTGAGTTTTGTTTCTGTTAAGTTTCGTTTCTGGTAGACTCTGCTTGAATAAGTTTCGTTTCTGAGACTCTCTGCTTGAATAAAGAGAAGGCATTAGTTTTCCTTTGTTCAGCCAAAAGACCAGCATGTGTGTTTGCTTTTCTCTCTATCTGTTTCCCTTCTTACTGAGCCTAATGAAGCTGGACTTCGTGGACTCTGAAGTTTCTATCTTAAAAGATCTGATGATATAAACTGCTACTTCATGAGACTGATTGAGACATGAATCAGATTTCTACACAAAAGAAGAAGGGGGAGGCCAAAGATGAGATGGCTAGATGGTATTGTAGACACAATGGGCACAGAACTGGGAGTGCTGAGGGGGATGGTGGAGGACAGAGGCGCCTGGAGAACAATGGTCCATAGGGTCGCAAAGGGTCGGAATCGACTGTGCGACTGAACAACAACAATATCTGGCCATCCTACAGAAGTTGCCATGATTAATATCTAAGTCCTGCTTCACACCTTACATTGTGTACATCAACATTTTACTTTACATTGGAGCAAAAAAATAAAAAAAATGATTGGGATATAAAATGAGATCTTCTCTTATGGCTGCAGCCATTAAACTAACAGTTTCTCATGAGAGCTTCTCAAATTTCTTGAGAGCCAAGCAAAGAAAGAAATAGAAACTCTAACCCAGCCAGAATGTTACACTCATTCTTTTCACAGAAGAAAAAGAGAGGGATCGTCAGTAGAAACGGCCATGTCATTCCTTTTCTTATCTCTGTTTACCCAAGTGCTAGCAAACTCTGCTAAACCAGCCAGTACATCTATTGCTTTGCAGCAGATAACTGATGTTGTTTGCTTACCCTGAGAGAAGAATGGTTACTGAACAGCACAGTTAACTTATCAGAGAAGGCACAGGTGAGTTTAAGTCTCCAAGACAAAGCTAAGTCAAAATAAAAATTTCCTAGAAAATGCCATTGAAAAGTAGGTAGTCTAAAGCCATAAAGGATACTCACCACTGTTGCCCTTCAGCAGACAACCAGCGCCTGCACTCATTTGTTTTGGGCAGACAAGTTTTAGGAAAGCTTAAACTGTACAAATTATGGAGAAACAACAATAATCTCTGCCCCAAAACTAAATGATTCTGTTCAGAGGGTGATGTGAGCCAACTGTTTATGGGCTGTTTGCTATTAAAATGCATGTCTCTGCTAGCAGGATCTGATTAGTGCAGTACTCTTGTACACTTAAAAGTTTGCTAATAAAGAGATCAAATAAGTCAATCCTTGTTATGTATGTTAACTGTGTTTTCTGACAGGAGTGGAATGTATCTTTTCACATGTATCTATTCTTATGCAAATAAGTGGATCGAAAAATGTGCGCACTCTGTTAGCCAATGGGCTTGTTGTATTATTGTTACTGTTACTGTTTATAGTGTATATAAGTCCAAGTTTTGCCCCATCCAAACTGTGTTCAAACCCCACTAATAAAGAGCTGAATTTCACTACTTCATTTGTCTGCTTCTTCATTCCTTGAACACTAAACTGGCGACGAAGGTGGGATGGAGTCCCCACACAGCAGCAACATCGGCCCATTCGACTCAGCACATCCAGAGAAATGGGCAACATACGAACGCTGGTTCCGCCACGCAATGGCCTTGCAGAAGATCACCGATGAAGACCAGAAGTGCTCCTGCTTCCTCACTCAGTGCGGTTCTGAGACGCTTGAGCTGACAACCCACCTCGTTCTCCCAATGGACATGGATATGGTGCTGCTTGCAGAAATCATGTCCGCACTGAGGAGGCACCTGCAGCCAGAGGTTTCGATCTTCCTGGCCAGGGTGGCCTTCCACAGAAGAGAGCAGCATCCCGGTGAATCCATTGCAGACTATGCCGCTGCGCTGCGCATTGCTGCCATCCCGTGCAAGTGGGACAACATTGAAGAAGCACTCCGGGACCGTCTGCTGGCCAGCATGAGGGACGAAGATGCTCAATGTTGCCTCATGATCAGAAAGATGCTAACCTTCACGGATGTCCTAGAAAAGGCAGTAGCATCTGAGGTCTAGGATAAAGATTTTCCGGCATCGCCACTCCACCACCAGTGCCACCGACTCAGCTGTGCAAGCTCAGCAAAGTTCACCTTCATCCTCCTCAGAATCGCCTGGTTCCACCTCTTCATCGGAGTCTAGTGACGCAGAGGGAAAAGTCCGAGCGGTCTGACAAAAGCACCGAGAGCACTGTGACGATTGGGAGAAGAAATTCCTTCACAAGTGTGATGGCTGCGTAGCCCCGCATGACAGCAAGAAGTGCCCCTTCCACACCGCAGAATGGCACAACTGCAGGTGAAGAGGGCACATTGCTAAGGTATGCTGACAGCAAAAGCAAAGACCTCCAGTGCCTGTGCCCATGAAAAGTCATCACCACAACACGTCCATCGCCAAAGTGTCACCTGAGCCTGAGCCGTGCCAAGTGGGCATCGTCAGCTAGCATTTTTTTGCAGACCTGAGCCTGCAGAACGTCCCCTTCAGGATGGAGGTGGATTCAGGTACTACCCTTTCCATAATCCCACAGTGGGAGTTTTTGAGAATTCCCCCTGCCTCTCGGCCCAAGCTTAAATCCTTTAAAACTTCCCTCCGGGATGTGCAGGGTTGCCAGATTCCGGTCCTGGGGGTGGGTAATTCCTTGGTTAAATTCAAAAACATTCGCACCTCCTTGCCATTGGTTGTAGTTAAGCAGGGCACTATCTGTCTTATTGGGACCCAATGGTTTAGGCCCCTGGGAATCCGGCTTTCTGGCATCCACGCAAAAGACTCTGACCCAATCCGGGACATTTGTGCTGCACATCCTGAGGTATTCAAAAAGGGTTTAGGTTTATACAAAGGACTCCCTGTTGACTTTGAGCTTGACCCAACCATCCGGCCCATCCGGATGAAGCCACGCCGGGTACCCTTTGCTTTAAAGGAGAAGATAGAAGCTGAGCTGGACAAACTGGTGGGGCAGGGCATCCTAGTGCCGGTGGACTCCGCAGAGTGGGAGACAACAATTGTGACTGCTTTGAAAAGTAACGGGGAGGTCAGGATATGCGCTGAATACAAGTGTACCATCAATAAAGCTATTCGCCTGAATGCATATCCTGTGCCCGTGTTAAGCCACCTTCTTGCCTCCTTGCATGGAGGAAATTGCTTCACAAACTTGACCTTGCCCAGGCTTATCAACAATTAACTGTGTCTCCTGCTGCTGCCATAGCCCAGACCATAGTAACGCATAGGGGGCATTTAAGGGAACTAGACTATAATTCGGGGTGAATGCGGCCCTGGAACATTTCAATCTCTTGTAGAACATATTTTGAAAGGGTTGCCTGGTGTCCTGCCATATTTTGACGATGTCCTGATCATCGCTAAGGACACCATTGAACTAGAGGCCAGGTTCGATCAAGTCCTGTCCCGTTTCGAAAGGGCCGGTCTACGTCTCAGAAGAGACAAATGTGTGTTTTTGGCACAGGAAGTAGAGTTCCTGGGGTACTGCATTTCACCCCAAGGTATCATGCCCTCTGATTCCAAGGTGACAGCTGTGCGGAATGCACCCAGGCCGAAATGTAAAGCCAAATTGCAATCATTTTTAGGATTGTTAAACTTCTATCATGCTCCATCGCAAAGCCTCAGTTGCCGAACCATTACATCGGCTTCTTAAGAAAGATACTGTTTGGCACTGGTGCCATTGCCAGGAGAAAGTGTTCCTAGAACTCAAAAGGCTGCTATCTTAGGATGCTGTATTAACTAATTTTGATCCTATTAAAGAAGTTGTACTTGTATATGATGCATCCCCTGTGGGGGTGGGAGCTGTGTTATGCCATATACTAAGTGATGGGAGGGAAGCCCCCATAGCATTCTATTCCCATTCGCTCTCAAAGCCTGAGAAAAATTATGCTCAGACAGACAGGGAGGCATTGGCAATCGTGGCAGGCACTAAGAAATTCCACGATTCCCTTTACGGAAGGACTTTTACCATTGTAACTGACCACAAGCCGCTCCTTGGAATCTTTGTGAACGCGAAGCCCACGCCTCAAATTCTGTCCCCAAGGGTGTTGCGTTGGGCAATTTTCCTAAATGCATACATTTTACTTTGGTGCACAGGCCCGGCAAGGACATCAGCCATGCTGATGCCCTGTCATGTTCTCCACTGCCAGGGGTCGGGGAAACCGATTGCGAGATCAAAAGTGACCACCAGGACCTTATGATTGAGGCATTCGACTCTTCCCTGGTTGTCCCCTCAGATATGGCCAAAGCTACGGCCAAGGATGTAACATTGACTAAAGTAATGTCTTGGGTACAAAAAGGCTGGCCTGTCTCTCCTCTAGCTGAGGAATTCAGAACATTCCACCATAAGCGTTTGGAATTGTGAGTGGAACGAGGTTGCCTTCTATGGGGCCAGTGGGTGGTCATTCCTGTCACTCTCAGGAAAAGGGTTTTACATTTAATTCACACAAGTCATCCGGGAATTGTATGTTCCAAAGCCCTCGCCCGTAGCTACTTTTGGTGGCCTCAACTGGACCAAGACATAGAACAAATGGTCGGCACTTGTGCCAGCTGTCAATCCTCTCGCCCAGAGCAATTCCACCTTCCCTCTCAGGAATGGGATTCTGCTAGGGGCCCGTGGTCCAGGTTGCACATAGATTTTGCAGGTCCATTTAGGGGTACTCTATTTTTGTTGGTTGTAGACTCATTCTCTAAGTGGTTGGAAGTGATTAGAGAGCCTAATACCACTTCAGCCACCACGATAATGCACCTGAGAAGGCTGTTCGCAGCATTTGGACTTCCAGATGTGCTGGTGTCCAACAACGCATCCACGTTCACATCTGCAGAATTCCAATCCTTCATGGAAAGGAATGCAATTAGGCACATCACTGCTGCCCCATTCCACCCAGCCACCAATGGCCAGGTGGAGCGGCAGGTGTGCACAACTAAAGACGCGCTTCGGCGTATGGGTGAAGAGGATTTGGATCTCCAGCTATGCCAGTTTCTTTTCACGTATAGACTCACCCCCCTTGCCTCAGGGCTGTCCCCGGCTAAATTGCTCCAGCGAAGGAAACTGTCATCCTTGCTAGACAGATTGGATCCCTCTAGGGTGGAGGACGAAGGCACAAATATAGCAATACAACACCAGAAGTTTTTTTCCCCGGGAGACCCTGTACATTGCCGCATTTATGCAGCTGGTTGTCCTACGTGGGTGCCTGGGTTTGTGATCGATCAGACTGGTCCTGTTTCTTACAGAATCGAAACAGCCACTGGTCTGATCTGGAGGAGTCACGCGGATCAATTGAGACCCAGAATACTGGACCCACAGGACGAATACAGACACTCAACGTTAGGGTTGGCCCCCACCCGTTTAAACCCAGGGGGCAGAGGGGGGTCAGCAGCAAGCTAATTTAGACCGAGAGGTGTGTTCTAGGGACCGATTTCAAGGGGAAATTGGGGAATGCTCCCCTACTCCAGCCATGTGTACCCCTACACTGTCCCAGCCTAGCACTCTGGATTCCTTTATTGATGATGACCAATTTTGTTTGGAGTCGCCCTCCACTCTTAGTACACTCAGGAGGGACCCTGAGTTATCTTATTCATCCACAAAATTAGATTTTGGTTTTGAGCAATCCCCTGCTCCTCCATCTGACAAACGGGGCTTTAATTTGGGTTTACAATCCTACCCCTCTAGTCAATCCCTCACTCCAGTCGGGTCGCCCATCCTATGAGCCCCTGAGCCAGCTCAGCAAAGCGTCCGACCAGAAAAGAAACTAGACCGCCATCCTGGTTAAAGGATTTTGTTTTTACCTAGGGGGGAAGAATGTTATGTATGTTAACTGTGTTTTTTGACAGGAACAGAATGTTTCTTTTCTCATGTATCTATTCTTATGCAAACAAGTGGATCGAACAATGTGCACACTCTGTTAGCCAATGGGCTTGTTGTATTATTGTTACTGTTTATAGTGTATATAAGTCCGAGTTTTGCCCCATCCAAACTGCTTCTTCGTTCCTTGAACACTAAAATCCTAGAGGAAATCAACCCTGACTGCTCCTTGGAAGGACAAATATTGAAGATGAAGCTGAAGTACTTTGGACAAAAATGAGAAGAGGCTGGAGAAGGCCCTGATGATGGGAAAGATTGAAGGCAAAAGGAGAAGGAGGTGGCAGAGGATGAGATGACTAGATGGCATTGTTGACACAATGGACGTAGAGTTGAGCAGGCTGCAGAGGTGGAGGATAGGGGTGCCTGGCGTGCAGTGGTCCATGGGGATGCACAGGGTCAGACTCAACTATGTGATTGAACAAAAAAATGAGAAGAAACTCCTGTACTACCCCTCATTTTAGTTCCTAGCTCTATCCTTTTTTGTGGATTAGGCAGGTGCCACCTGACACTCACTGGGTGGTGAAATGCGATACAAATAGAATTATACCAGCAAAGCAATATTTTACATAAGTATTGTATAAAGCATATATTGGTCTCATAAAATTGGGGTAACTCCAATTGTTAGATCCAATTAGTGTAGACTCACTAAATCAATGGGATGCACACGACAGGGCAACAGGTTTGCAGCCCAGAACTATTTTTTGTTTACTTGCACTTCAAATCAGATAAACTGAACCACCATCTACTTAAATGACTTCTGGCTGATTGAAAGCAGCCCCAGGAAACTTTCCTCTTAAAGGGAAAATGAGGCAGGTGAAAGAAAGTTTAACCCTCTCCTTGGCAGATATTTTTCCTCCCAGGTATTTTGTAGTTAGTGAAAAAAGTCAGGGTGTTATTACATGCAGCTGCACCAACTGAGACATTTGCTTGATTTAGTGAGATGCTGTGGAATATTCACAAGAATTTCAACTAATCAAATGAAATAATAAAGTATAATTAGTACATGAGGCCTAATAGCAACAGCAACAGCAATTATACTATAGTGCTTTGATCACTCTCTGGGTGGTTTACAAGGTATTTTTTAAAATGGTGTCAGAAGCACACAAAGGTGCTTTCTGGGTTGAAATGATTTTTCCTGGAAGAACTCCACTCAGGGGATGCCTGAATGAGGCACCTTTCATGTCCCCAAGATATTTTCCCACCAAAGTGGCCCCTATTGATCTACTTGCAATTTCTTATTTTTTAATTGCTAGGTTGGCAGGAACTGGGATAGAGATGGGTGTTCATTCCATCATGCAGTACTCAGATCTTGAACTGCTGACTTGCCAATATTCTAGCTAACAAGGCAAGCCTCTTAACAACTGAGCCACCACAGTCCTAGGTTCACAAGCTAACAAAGAGAATAGGTATGGCTGCCCAAGTGCTTGTCAGCTGTCAGACCATTTGTGGTTGGTTTGTGAGTAAGGACGTGTCATATGAATAAGCAGTTCCTGTATAAAATATTTTCTGTGTTAACTGTTACTAGGGAGTGAATATGTACTGAATGGCAAGCAATAAGCATGTGAGAGAGTGAGGCGGGAAAGATATCAAGACCCATATACAATTGCCAGTGCCTTATCAATGCTTCTGAGGGACAAAAATCAAAATGAGCCTCAAATATTATGATAACTCAAGACCCTTTTTTATTCCCTCATCAGTCCCATGTCTCTATGTATGCCTAGCGGCTGAGGCACCACTCTATGCATCTGAAGGAGTGAGCCACATTTCATGAAAGCAGAGGTCAAATAAAACTCGTTAATCTTTAAAGTTCCACAAGACTCCTTGTTGTTAATGTCATATACCTGGTGGCCCCACTCCCAGGTGTAAGGACTGCTTTGTCTGAAAGCAAGAATGCTGCTAATTAAGGTGATACCATTCTTCCTCTGCCCTTTCCTTGTTATGGCCAGCTTGCTCTTCCTCCACCCTAAGGCTTCCCTTGTGTCCACAAAGTTAATCACATTTTCTCATTCCATTTGATTATACACAGTGTTACACCACTGGCAATACCAGATCACTTTGTATTAGTCCTAGGTTTACATTACAGTACTTCAGAATGACCTATTGCTGTACCTTGTACCAGTTGAACTGTTTTCAGAAGGTGAGGGGCTGGGGTGGGTGGATAGGTGAACAAGGAGACATTGCCAGTAATGAAAAACACCAAAGAAAGTCTGAGAAGCAAAAAATAAAATTAAAATAAAAGTAGTGGAAGCAATTATAGTGGAATTTAGCCATGGTGCCAGAGGTAATATTTTGTATGCATTCTCTACCTCTCTATCTCTCTGTAATGCTAAGGCAGCTGGATTTTTGGCCATTTGCCTCCCATTTCTTTCAAAAAGCGAGCCCTAATTATCATGCCAATGTACTTATTCCTTGCTGGCATTTGGAACAACTGCTTATTATTCAATCACAACTCTTACAGCTTCTTTACCTGCTGCTTGAGTGGAGTAACAAAATATAAAACAATGAATTTCATTTCACATTCTTCTTGAACTTAGAGCAGGGCATGATCAGGCAGCCTGCCCTATATCTTCTCTTCAGAGAATATTTAAGAATCTTTATTGGAGCTACCTTGCAAAGAATAGACGGCTTGGGAGGCAGTGTGGTTGAGTTATTAGAAAATAATGCAGAATGCTTCAGCCACATATTCTGGTTGATTTATGGCTTCTAGGATTTCCAGGATTAATCCTGGGCTCAAAACAAAAGTACTGTATGTTCATATAGGGGAAGGACTATCCTTGTTGGTATCCACACCTTTCCCCAGTGATAGGAAATGAGGTATACCCTTGGTTTATCCTTGTACAAGGAGAGCAAAATAGGCTCCACACAACTCCAACACCTACAACAGAGGCTTGCCATAGTCCAACTCTCCAAACCTATGTGCCTTGATTTGCATATTATGAAAATTGGGTACACTCTTTTGGAGTAAATGCATGTGTTCAATTATTCCAATGGATATAGATTTTTCACATTATGCAAATAAAACACATTAACTGTTATATTATTTTCCTCCTAATCTGCTGTACCTTTGGCATCATGAATAGGTAGTTTTGTCACCATTTGAGGAAACTGCCTAATTTTCCACCAACTCTGTCTTCAATTTTTTAATGTGGAAAGTGAAATGTCCAGGGACATGCTGATTATGCTAAAAGGGCACTGGAGAGAGAGTGATGAGGGCATCTAACCCTAACAAACTATATACATTCCAACTCCCCTTCTAATTTCAACTCCCCTCTGGGGATTCGAACCAACAACCTCATGCTTAACAAGGCAAAATTGCAATCTGTAAGCCACAGTGGCTCTGCTGTCAATGGAGCTGCTTTTGTAACCTTATCCTTGGTGGCAACAGGAGGAGGAGGAAGGTAGGCAGAGGAACACGGAGCCCTGCTCGCTTGCTTGATCATTCCGGGCATCACAGCTCGGCTCGGCTCTTTGGATTGGCACCCAAGGGGGGGTACCATGATACTGGGGGGTGCCCCGGGCTGAGTCCCGGTTGCCCAATGGGCCAAGCCGCCACTGGACATGTCTGTAACAGGAAAGGTTCCTGCTTGAATGTAGACTCTATAAGCGAGCAAGAACTTCAGTTGTCCATATTTAGAAAGCAATGATGGAGAGGAAAGGGCTAGAATGCTTCGTTTGAAACTTGGTGAGACTATTCATGAAGGTAATATCTGAATAGGTCAATGGTGCTTTCTATTGGACAGTCTGGATTGGATCAATCCCACTGTTGCCAATCAAACTATGCCACTGGGCTGTCAGACACTAACTTATTTTGAACTGTTGCTATTTTCATATGTGAAAAGTTGGATGGCATGCAATGTAAAAATAACATTTCCCTCTTGTCTGTTAATAATAACAATGGTCACATCCTTCCCCTCTTCTTAGGTATTTCCCCCAGATGTACCTCTTAAATTCTTTTAACCAAAATACCTACAGTTACCTTTTGTCTCCCCACCCATGAAATAAATTTAATTTGATCTTTGCTCTTCTGTCTTTCATACAGAATAATTCAATGTAGCCTTTGCTTCAAAAAGAGGAGATAAGGCAGAAATTCCACACTGTAATATTTTTCAAAGCAACCCAATGCAGAAAGGTAAGCACGGAGCCAGCATAGAAAAAACCAGACAGAGCAAAAGACTTGCAGGTCTGGCCAACGTGGGAAGTTGCTGTCAAGCAGGGGAACAAAACTTCCATCTTTTGAGATGGGGACCCCTGAGGCAGGAAGCTCATCCAGAACTTTAGTACTTCAAAGGTCAGCTTTCTCTAGCTGGAGTGTGGATTCAGCTCCCAGGCACACAAAAGAAATGTACCTGTTTTGGCCTTATCAATTGTACAGGTTACAAGGAGATAGTGCCACATGGCACATATGGCGATTGTAACGCTGTTGGCCACATCTTTGGCTCTGGGATGATTTTCTCCTTAATCTATTCCCTCCAGTGAAACATAATTTCTGCAATTCTCTGTGGAAATAAATTGAAAACTTAGAGGGTAGCAACAAACTTTGGATTATTACACTCCTTTCTATCCATCAATTCTTGACTGTAGTCTTATACATTTTTAAAAATTACTATTGAAGGGCATATAAATCTTCAATCTTGCTAAGGGCTTATTGGATCTTCCTAAAAAGAGTAGCCAGATAATTGTAAATATGTAGATGCATTGCACCACAGGTTCATCTACCCAATAGGAAACATCAGTGCATTTCCTTAGGTATCTTCAGAAAAAGCAATAAGTGTTTTGACATAGGGCATGATCTGAATGTATTGTGATGCAGCAGCCTTGGTGAAACAAAGCAGTTCTGCATCAGATCCATGTCTCAGTGTGAGATTGTCTGGAATCCCTCCTTTCCTTGAAGCAAAAGTAGGATTAAAAGGCAATAATTATACATATATAAACTTCCTGGACTTCTGTAAGGACAAGCGAGGGTATAATAGTAACAATGCACAGATGCATGGGAAAAGAATGGGCCACTGTTAATGTGTACTATTGAGCACCTGGATGCACATTATGTTCACTCATATCCTTTTGTCCTCATAGGTATCCTTAGGTGACCTTGATTTAAAAGAGGCAGACATCATTTGTAATGATGACCTTTGAAATACTAAAGTTCTGGGTGATTTACTTCACAATGATCTTCGTTCACAGTGTAAATATGTGCATTTTACACCTGTCATACTTATAGCTGATAAACTGGCCCTAAGTCTTTTGTTGAGAGTGGGTAGAGGGTTGGGTTAGAACTATGGAGACCTAGGTTTAAGTGGCTCCTTTGCTGTGGGAACTCACTAGATGGTAGGAATGTTAAATCACCCATGAACATTTTTTCACATCTTCAGCACCCTACTTGGGTTGCCATATGTTGGAAGTGAGTTGACAGCATATAACAACAACAGACCTTGGGTAGCAGCAAACTGGTTACCAGTTTGCCGGGTGCAGTTCAAGGTGCTGGTTATGACCTTTAAAGCCCTTCATGCTAGTGGGCCAGGATACCTTAGAGACCGCATCGTCCCAAGAGTGTCCGCCCATCCATCCAGAGCGGATCAGAGGGGCTCCCTAATTGTTCCATCTGCCAGAGGGGCTCGTCTCTCTGGCACACGAAGGAGGGCCTTTTCCGTGTCCACATCGGCCTTGTGGAACCTCCTACCAGTAGAGTTGTGGGAGCAGACAAAGCTGCTACCTTTCAGAAAAGACCTAAATACCTGGTTGGCGGGGCAGGTGTGGGGCCCAGATGGAAGGATGGTCCCCGCCTGTTGGCTTATAAAATAAGCCCCCCATCTCTTTTAATCATTCAATGCAGGCAGTTTTAATATGGGTAGTTTTTAAATATGAATGGGGTAGCTGGGTGGGTATGTTGGGGTTTTAATGGTTTAATTGTTTTTATGTATGTTTTAACTTGTTGTGAGCCACCCTGAGTTGGGTTTACCTGATTGGCGGCATAGAAATCTGAATTTAAAATAAAATAAATAAAATAAAGACTGGTGGCATCTATTCATATGATATGTGTCTTGGGTTGTGCTGGATAAGACCTTTTGGTGTTCCATTGACATAAAAGTTGTGGCAGGCAAGCATCCCATAGTGTAGGGACAGCACCAGTATTACTGAGCTTTCTAAGCTGTCATGTGTAATAAGATAGCAGTGTGTGGCAGATAATCTTGGTTCTAGCCAGATGGAATATAACAGACTAATTGGTTCTTGCTAGTGAGATGGGAGGGTATTTTAAAGTCCCTTTGTGATGGTTGGAAGTTTGCAACTGGGTGTCAAGTGATAATTTCACGGCATATTCTCCTGTCTTCTTTGCCCAGTACAGCTGGGAGAATGTGATGTGAACTGTGTGGAGAATTCTAATCAAGAAACAAATGGTTGTTTTCAAGGGACCACCCTTGGGATTCTTGAACCAAAGGCAGAGATAATGGAGTCACAGCTTGTGTTAATTAAACAAATGGACTGCCAAGGCCAAATATTAAGAAATTATGAGAAAACTCCCCCTCCTCTTGAATGCAGGAGCTTCAGATC
The DNA here is from genome assembly GCA_035047305.1 of Bradypodion pumilum. Classification (NCBI taxonomy): domain Eukaryota; kingdom Metazoa; phylum Chordata; class Lepidosauria; order Squamata; family Chamaeleonidae; genus Bradypodion; species Bradypodion pumilum. The sequence continues at coordinate 330,716,228 of JAWDJD010000002.1, forward strand.
AAAGGAATGAAATTTTAACCTGCATGTTCTCTTAGCTTCTTCATGCCTTTCTCTGCAACCATAATAATAGTTTCATGTCAGAAATTATTCTGGATTGAAATGATTTTTTGCTGGAGAAACTCCACTCAGGGGATGCTCGAATGAGGCTCCTTTCATGTCCCCAAGATCTTTCCCCACCAAAGTGGTCCATGAGAGCTAGGAGGTTAAATTTCAGCAAGTAATGAAAACCAATTTTTAACAATAGTATTTTGACAGGGTGACTATGCTAATATAATAATAATTGTCAGTGTTAGCTTTCCTTGCACCAAATCCCCTCTCTGTGGAAAATATACCAGATGACACTTTCAATATCTCACCCTTACCATGGGTAGTTCATGGACCAAGACGGAGGGGGGATTGCCTCCCCATGTATTTCTGCATGAGGTGTCCTCTCTGCTCTTATCTATGGAATGCTAGGAACTCCTGCATAGAAATATGTAAACATGTTGATGATTCAGGCATAGACTAGGCCTTGTGTGACACCAGAACATTTTACTGTATTGTGGTTTGTATTCTGCTCCTCATTCAACTCTGAATCCACTCATTCAGAGGAAACAAGCTCAAGTTAACACAAGAGCTGGTGTACAATGCTCTTTATTGCGGGTGAAATGAACAGTGGTCTCTAAATTTAAATTGAATGAAGAGAAAGTCCCCAAGTCCCCTAATGTGTTCTGAGAGACAAGAATTCCTGTTCGCATAGAAGTGCATATGCAGTGGTGGGATTAAGCAGGTTTGCCCTAGTTCGCCAGAACCGGTAGCAGAAATTCTGGCTGGTCCCGCCCATCCAAGTTTTGAAATAATGCAGGGCTTTCCCCTTGGCTACGCCCACCATACCATGCCTACAGAGTAGGTAGTAAAAAATTTGAATCCCACCACTGTGCATATGAAGGACTTTTCATATGTTTTTTCATGGAAAAGATGGACATTTTAGCTCCAATCTCAGCTAATCCACATACATTGTAGGTACCTCCATAGGGTTGGAGAGTTCTGTTAAAGAATGGAGAACTGTGGGAGTGGGTAGGATTTGTGGAAAACATGACAAGTAATAGTATCATACTAGTCTGGTTTGGTCAGACTTCATTCACTGTGTCCAGTTTTGGGCACCACTGTTTGAAAAGGACATTAAGAAGCTGAAGTATGCCCAGAGGAGCACAACCAGACTAGAAAAAGGGCATGGACCCAATGACTCTTGGGGACCCTTCCAGTTCTACAATTCTATGATTCTAATTGGAAATAGATTTCCACAAACAATGAATGCTTTAAAAAAATACATTTACTGAAATAGGAAATAATGGCTATATATAAATAACCATTACATGAGTCAAACATAGTGAATCAATTTCTTGTCTCACTCATACTTCATCTATTTTTATTCATGTGTAGTGTATTTACACCTTAAAACATAGCATTCTAACGTATTAATGTCCTAGGTTACAAGGTAGTGATTTAGAACAGCGTTTCCCAAACTATGTTCCACAGAACACTGGTGGACTTCAATTCCCAAAAGCTTAAGTCAGTACATCTGGCTGGGGTGAACCTGCTGAATCCCACCACTGGAAACTCTGGTTTAGAAAGTAAGTACTTATGCTATTGCAATATGGTAACTAGTTTATATCGTCTCATGGAAAAAAAAATATCAGACTGCCACATCATCATTTCCTGGAAACATGGAATGGGGTGGAGCTATCTGGGTATTTGGAATGCACATTTTGCCCCAAAAATCTGTCAAGAGATGCACCTGCACCCCAAAAGTTCTGAGAACCTATCTTAGCAAATAAGAGGTCTGATCTTATCAATTTTAAGCACAAGGCAGAGTGGGGTGGAAGTCAGTCACCAGGCATAATTAGCCAAACCACACTCAACCACTCCATAGCAGATATTTCCATCTTGAGCTCCCCCATATACTCAATGATAGAGAAAAAAACTGCACAGAGGAGACCAGTAAAAGTTAAAACTGATGAGTTCACACATGGTTAAAGTACCTCTTGTCAGTCTTCCATCTATCTTTATCCCCTTTAGGAAGGAGTCTTGTTTTATAAAGTCTAGTCTGACCAGAGCACTTAGCCACAGTCCAAAAATGCTTGCATCTTACATGGTGAGGATTTGCTTTCACAGCTTTGCTTCTGGGTGTGACCTACAGATCAACTATTGATAACCAAGGTGACCCACTTTACTTTTGCTCTGCTTCACTGCAAACCTCAGGAACTTATTTATCATGCTAACCATATATACTCTGCATGAACAGGTGTGCACACATATGAGCAAATAGGTTATGTATCCACAGAAATGCATGTTATAATAAATCTATTAGTCTTCAAGGTGTCACATGCCCCTCTTCCTTTTCCTGCTAATCTGTAGCCTCGTTTAATATTGCAAACAACAATGGTCTCATGCTGCTGCCACACAATGAGCTTTGCTTTCGTGCATCTCCGCATACAATGGCTTCTACCTCATTAGAAGTCAACAGGGCACTTGCCAATTCTACAGACTTAAAGAAAATGCAGTTCCAGCAACCAGGCAAGGACGAGAGAGGAAATTCTCATTGCTTAATCCACAGTGATTTGAAGAGAACATAACAAGGTACTGATGCCAATCAGCCTTATTCTTCAGCCCCTAGGCAAACGAGTGCATATTCTTTTGAAACAGATCAAAGCTTTGAAAACAGTGTCCTCATTTCACTTGAAACTATATCTTTCTCATTCCTATCTGTACACAAAAGTGATGCAATGTTAGGAACGACAAACAACAACAAGAAAAGCAACATCCCAAACACCTTTTCAAAGCAAAAGACAAATGTTTATGATTCAAACCAAAAATTGGTTATTCAAACAAAAACAAAAACAACAACTAACCTTTCAGAAGATCTCAAAGAGACTACAGTATTCGGTACAGCCGACCTAGACGAGGTCAGGTTCAAGCTGTACTGCTGGAGAAACTGGCCGGCTCTTTACTCCTCTGAGAATGTGAAAACAATTTACTCAGTCCACACCCAAATCTTAGGAATGTACTGAAGCCCAAGCACCTCTTGTGTGCCTCCAAGAGGTGAGTTTTCCTATTAATCTCTGAGGCCATTGGGATAATCAGCAAATATTTAGACAGGGGGTGAGCAGCTTGAGGATATTTCAAACTCCAATCAGCAGCCCTATCCCATCAACATCTTCTGCATGGTCACAAGTTGCTCAACCTAATACAGAAACATGACAGTTGCTGTGCAGTTTTTTAGCCTTTTTCTTCTACGCATCAAACCCTTTGTAGCATGGGCCTGCCCTGCTTGAATCTTTGACCCTTGTGAATACATTAAAAGTTCAGAAGCCCTGCCAGCAAATCAGTGGAATCTTCTTACAAGAGATTGCTTGTAACCCATTCAGAATTTAAGCAGCCATCTGAACTTGGCTCCTGATGTTGGTATTCTCTCAACACAGTACCTTGGGCCACCCCAGCTCACACACGCTTTAGTTACAAACACAAGGAAACCTCCTAAACTGTTGTTTATGTTCTTTGCATTATGAATGGCTAATTGGTATTTAGGGCTCTTACCCAGGCATAGAGGGAAATAATAAGGATTTTCAAATAGATCTTCTAGGAAGGACAATAATCTCCAACTGATAATTATTTAGGTGGGGGAAAGGCACAACCTTCATTCATTTATTAACTGTTCCCCTTAGAAACACTGCTCAACTTCATCTACTATAAACTGCAGAAGCCTAGGCCGTGACACAGACAGACTGCTGTTTTGTGTTGGGGTGGTTGGGTTTTTAAAAATGTACAAAAATTTGTTAGAACAACTCAATATCACATCCTATATATTCTGTATCTCCATGCCTAGAAATGATTTGAACAATAACTGTTTCCCATCACTCATTTTCTTTCTGTGAAAATGGGTTTGGGGAAACCCGTGTCCCTCCCTATGATGATAAACACTCCTATCTTTCCTCACTGCTGGCCAGGTTACCATAGGCTGACATCCAATAATGCCTAGAAGGCCATAAGGTCTATACCTGTGCTCTAAAACTTCTGTGTAATAATGTGTGCCATCAAGTCAGTTATGGTGATCTCTTCCATGGCTTTTAAGGTAGGAAACACACAGATGCGCTTTACCCTTCCCTTCTTCTGGGGACACTTTGTGACTGTGCAGCTTGCTCAAGGCAACATAGGCTGGTTCTTCTCTCTAGAGGCACAGTGCGGAACCAAACTTCCCACCTAAAACACTGAGCTACGCAGCCAAAACTTGTGTAAGAAGTATATATTGGTTTCCATGCAAATGAGCCCTGGTGGTGTAGTGGTTAAATTGCTGTACCAAAACATTGTGAGTTTGATCCCAACAGGGAATGAAGGTTGACTTAGCCTTTCATCCTTCTGAGGTTGGTAAAATTAGTATCCAGCATGTTAGGGGTAAAATGCTAATGAACTTGTGAACCACCCAAAGAGTACACTAAGTGATATGGGGCGGTGCCAAAATTGCTAAATGTAGCTGGAGGACAGCTTCAACAAATATGCATGCCATGCTAGGTGCTCATTCAGTACAATGCACCATCATGTTTCATATCTCAGTCCATTCTGTACAGCTTCAGCAGTCCTTCCTAAGAAGATGACTCCCTCTTCATCTTCATTTCCATCACCATCTATACCAGGGGTAGGCAACCTATGGCCCATGGGCCGGATCTGGCCCATGGTACCAAATCATCTGGCCCACGCTCTTGCTCCAGCTGCCGCTGCTGGAATTGGCCACAGACTTATTTATAGCTGTCATGTTTATGACAGCCGCAGAAGTGTTTATGGCAGCTGTGGATGCGTTTACAGCAGCCATAAATGGGTGTGCGTGTGTGTGAAACCATCAGTCTGGCCCTCTCAACTGTCTGAGGGAGTGTGACCCGGCCCCTGACTTTAAAAGGTTGGTGACCCCAATTCTATACTCTACTTTTCACTAGAAAGTAGCACTTAAGGCAGCTTTATGTCACTTTTGTATCCTCTATTCTGTTAAATACAGGGCTCAGTTGTGTATTTCCCTACATAGGAACCATAAGCAGAGAATGCAAGCGCGGCGCCAAAATGGCCGCCGCGCACTTTGCGGGCCCCCCCCACAGGACAGAGAATCCGGGTAGTTAGGGGCGTGGCCAGCTCCCTTATAAAAGGGGTGGCCACGAGGCAGCCGTGCTGCCATTTTGCCTCAGCGACGGAGCGGAGAAGTTTTTTCCCCTGCGCCTCCGTCGCTCGTTGGTATCAACGGGAAGCCTTTTTGGGTCGCTTTTGCTTAGCTAGCTTCCCTTTTTGCTCGAGATGCCTTCCAAAAAGAAGGCTGCTGCGAATTCAGCCCGGGCTGTTAGGAGGCGCAACCCAGGTCGGAGGACCGCGGTGCCGCCTCCTCAACAGCCTCCTTTGCCATCCCCGGCCGGGGCTAGTGGCTTGGGGTCTATCGCCCCTTGGCCCGATCAGAGTGCGGGCGCGGAGGGCGCTCCGGCCCGCGGCCCGCGAGCGGTGGACACCGCTCCTTCTTCCGCCCAATCCGTTGGGCCGATTACTTTTGGGCCGCAGCCTCTCCCGGGGCCCTCTAGCCTTGGGGGGTGGCCCGGTGCCCTGCCTTGGCAGGTTTCCTCATCAGCCCTACCGGGCTTCGGCCCTGGCCAATGGCCACATATGGGCCATGGGGTCCAGGGAACTGTCCCCATGCAAGGGTCAGGTGGGCCGGCCGGCTCTTTACCCATGGTTAATGTAGACACCTTACTGGCCCGTATTGCGGCCTTAGAGGAGTCTTTGGCCCGGGCCAGTCAGGCAGGTGCCCCTTTCGGGGTACCTTTTGAGGCGCTATCGGCAGCAGGACAACGGCCGGCGGGGAGGGTTGAGCTGCTGCAGGCGGGTGGCGCGGCTCCGGCCACTGCCTCGCAGCTCCCCAGCCAGCAACCTGGTGCGGGTCAAGCCCCGGTGATGAGCTCTACATCGGTCGTGAGCTCCGACGCCCCCAGTGGGCCGGAACCCCCGTTGGGGGTGGCCCGCGGGGGTGCAGCATGTGAGTATAGTGTGCAAACGAGTACATCCACACACATTCCCAATATAGGGGGGACCTTTCAATGGCCTTGGCCTCGCGCGGGTGGTGCAGGGGCTACGCCGCTGGCGACCCACCCGGCGACAACTACTGCCACCATGCCCGCTGGGGTGGGACTGGGTTCTTACACTGCTGGGAACGTACTTGGGGTGGCAGGGTTAACTCAGGCCCCCTTTGGTAGGCCAGCTGTCCCCTTTTCGGCTTTGCCGACGGCAGGGTATTCCTTGCCATTGGGTGATCACTTGGCTCAGGCTACCAGAGAAAAGATATGGCGGGGGGAGTACGTAGATATCTTCTCACTCCTGAACAGAGAGCCCACTAAGGAAGAAAGGGAGGGTCAGGATGAGAAGGACAAGGAGCAGGCACGCCGCCGTAAGCCGCCGCGTACCTGGGCTAACTGGCTCCCCGCTTATTTGATATACATGGCGGTATATTTGAGGGCGCGGCCGGATCTAGCTATTCCCATGGTCCAATATTTGGACAACATATATAGGGCGATGGTAGATTTCCCGGGCCCCTCATGGCTAGCATATGATGAGGAATTCCGTATGAGGATTCCCCTGCACCCCGAGATGAGATGGGATGAGCCGTGCCAGAGACTGTGGCTCTTGTATATGACACCCACACGTCCTGCCCCGGGGGATAGATACCATTGTGGACATGCGGTCCAGCGAGCAGCTCCAGCGCAGGCTACCCGCCAATTGGCGGGGCAGGGGGTTCCAGCCCGCCTGCTGTGCTGGACTTTCTCGTCCAATGGTTCCTGCAGTCGGAAGAACTGCAGGTATAAGCACGAGTGTCCCACATGTTCTGGCCCCCATGCAGCCTCGGCTTGTCCCAAGCCTGGGGGGGCGCGAGGCAGAGGGAGGGGTGGACAGTGGGCTGGCAAGCCTGCCACGGATGGAACTAGTTCTCCGAAAGGCCCCCTCCCCAATTAAGGTGGACATGCTGGAGCGCTGGCTCGCATCGTACCCAAGGGGAGAGGACAGGGAGTATCTCATCCAAGGTTTTAAGCAGGGATTTCGTATCCCTTTTATGGGTAATAGATCCCCTCAGGATGCTCCCAACCTTTTATCCCTCAGGGGAAGGGAGGAGGTAGCCGAGGCCAGCATTAAAAAGGAATTAGACGCGGGCAGGGTCGCCGGACCTTTTCCCGCACCCCCTTTTCCCAACCTTAAGGTTTCGCCATTGGGTTTGGTTCCTAAAAAGTCCCTAGGTGAGTTTCGCCTTATTCATCATTTGTCCTACCCAGCCGGTCGATCGGTCAACGATGCGATACCTGATGACCTTTGTTCGGTCAGGTATACATCGTTCGACCATGCGCTGCGCATGGTGCGCTCGTGTGGCCCGGGTGCCTTGCTGGCCAAGTGCGACATTAAGACAGCTTTTCGCCTCTTGCCGGTGCACCCGGGCGACTTTGAATTGCTGGGTTTTAAGTTTAGAGGGGAGTATTATTTTGATAAGGCCATGCCTTTTGGCTGCTCCATATCATGCTCGGCTTTCGAGCGTTTTAGTACCTTCCTAGAGTGGGCTTTTGTCCGCAGGTCAGGGTCCCGGTCTGTAGCCCATTACCTGGATGACTTTTTATTCGGGGGTGAACGGGGCTGGGACACGTGTGCACGTCTCCTCAATACATTTCAGACGCTAATGCAGGAACTTGGTGTCCCTTTAGCGCCCGAAAAGACCGAGGGCCCGTCGACCAAACTAGTATTCCTGGGGGTTGAGATTGATACAGTAGTACAGGCTTCTAGGTTACCGGGTGATAAGGTGTCTAGGATAGTGACCCTTATCTCAGAATTGCTGGCCAAGCGTAAGGCATCCCTGAGGGAACTGCAGGTGCTACATGGGCACCTCAATTTTGCCTGCAGAGTGGTCGCACCGGGCAGGGCTTTTGCCCGGCGCTTATGCGACGCCATGGCAGGGTTATCCAGGCCCCACCACAGAGTCAGGCTCACCCGGGGTATCAGGGCAGACATGTTAGTCTGGTTGCAATTCCTGAGGGAGTTCAACGGGGTCTCATTTTGGAGGTCTGACCTCCTGGCATCCCCCGATTTCCAGATCCAGTCTGATGCCTCAGGATCCCTGGGTTATGGGATGTACTTCAATGGGAAGTGGGCCTATGGTGGGTGGCCACCGGCATGGGCAGGCACAGGTCGCCTGCGGGATCTCACATACCTGGAATTTTTTCCCATTCTCGGGGCTTTGATGCTATGGGGCGAACAGTGGGCCAATTCGGTGGTGCATTTCTGGTGCGACAATGCTGCTGTTGTTCACATTGTCAATGCACAGACTTCTAAATCGCCCAGGGTCATGGATCTAGTGCGCCATTTTGTGCTGCGCTGCCTGCGCCTCAACGTCTTGTTCAGGGCCAGGCATGTCCCAGGGGTTAATAATGATATTGCTGACGCTTTGTCCCGCCTGCAGATCTCCCGGTTCCGCGCCTTGGCCCCGGAAGCGGAGGAATTTCCCTCGCCACTCCCGGACGAGATGTGGACTATTGGCAAGGAGAGGTGAACCGGGCGATTGGCCTGTCACTAGCGCCACGCACGCGTAAGGCGTATCAACAAGCATTCAATTTGTATAGGGCTTTTGCTAATCAATTTCACTTGCCAGAGACCTGGCCTATCCCGGTGGACCATGTTCTGCGGTTCATGGTTCACCTGCATGCACAGGGCCTTGCACCTCGCACCATAGCATCCAAGCTCTCGGCGTTGGCTTTTATGGCCAAAGTAGGGGGTCATGTGGATACCACCTCTGACTTCCGTGTGAGACACGTTTTGGAGGGGTGGGTGCGCGAGCGCGGGCGTTGCCCGGACGACCGGCACCCTATTTCCCCAGGGGTTCTTACCCAGTTGGCCCGGGGCTGGCCAGGCCTCTGTTTTGATCATTATGAGGCAGCCCTTTTTCATGCAGCCACAACGGTGGCATTTTTTGGAGCGCTCCGCATCAGCGAACTCGTGATGCTGTCTAAGGCGGATGCAAGTGGTAGGGCACTGGAACTCGGAGATGTATATGTTGCCAAAGACTGGGCCCAGTTGAGGATTCGCTCCTCCAAAACAGATCAGCATGGCGTAGGCAGTGGAGTAAGACTGCTACGGTGTTCTTTGGCAGACATCTGTCCGGTTGGTGCCCTACAGGAATACCTGGCACTGCGTGGCATGCACCACGGCCCGTTTTTCTCTCACCAAGATGGGTCTCCCCTTACTAAATTTCAGTTTTGGAAGGTGACAGCCAGAGCCCTCACCAGGGTGGGCCTACCAGGTGCCCGTTATGGCACACATTCGTTCCGGATTGGCGCAGCCTCTACAGCAGCTGCTTTTGGGTACTCTGGGGCTGACATACGTAGCATGGGAAGGTGGGGCTCACAATGTTTTCAGTTTTACGTGCGCCCACTCCCGCCATGAGTACCAATCCTAGTCACCTTACCTTCCTTTTTCTCAATTTTCTTACAGACCCTGGGTGTCGTATTACACCGGTGACAGTATGGCTGGTGGGCCACAGCTATGTGCTCAGGGCAGCGCGTTACGCTGCGGCGACAGAGTGGGGACCCCGACTGGGACTGGGTGACCACGCCAGTCTCTCATGGCACGGTAAGCCTGGGATGTTATGGCGGGAGCTGCGGCCTTTCCTTTTTTCTGGCCTGGGGGCTGACCCGCCTGACATTCTAATCATTCACCTGGGGGGCAATGATTTGGGCCAGGTCACCGGCTTATCGCTCAAGCATGCGATTTGCGAGGACCTCGCCTACTTGCATTATGTCTGGCCTGCCACAGCCCTGGTTTGGTCGGACATTGTTCCGCGCCACTCTTACAGAGGGGGCGTTAACCTCCTGGCCCTTGACCGAGCTAGGCGCGCGGTCAATAAGGCAGTGGCGCGGTTTCTCACCACCAGGGCTTGGGGACGGGTTAGTCATCACCCCGATATTAGTCTACAAAATTGTGACTTGTACGCAGGGGATGGGGTCCATCTGTCGCGAGGAGGTATGGACCTCCTGTTGGGTGACTGGCGAGCAGGCCTGTTGACCGAGCTGACGGTCTGGGGGGGGGCGTCAGGTCTTCTGTGAAGCCCCTCCGTGTGGCGGGTAGCACTGGTAAGGTAAACAGTATGACCCACAAGTATCCGGCAGGTTCGCAATTGACTGGACAACACTAGACAGGAATAAAGTAGTTAAACGTTGTCCGGTCAACGACGAACCAGGCAATGGGGTGATGATGATTGCTAACCAGCATGCATCACCCCTGTGATTTCACGGATACGCGTCAGAGGGTGGGGTCATGAGTTAGTTATTGACTACGGTCAACAATTTGTTTGTTGTTGACAAACAAATTGATACAAATTGATACATTGTAACCAATTGCCGTTGGCAATTTTGGGGTGGTACCTTACCAGTGTTACTTCGGCCTGCTTGCCTTAGGAATTATGATTGGTCGTTTTACCAATACAAATTTATAATTCGGACTAGGGCATTGAATCAATAAATGTGGCCCTTTGCTGTTATCCACTTTCAATGTTGTCTGTGTCCGTTATTGGGGGGGTGCGCCTGCAATGCAAGCGCGGCGCCAAAATGGCCGCCGCGCACTTTGCGGGCCCCCCCCCACAGGACAGAGAATCCGGGTAGTTAGGGGCGTGGCCAGCTCCCTTATAAAAGGGGTGGCCACGAGGCAGCCGTGCTGCCATTTTGCCTCAGCGACGGAGCGGAGAAGTTTTTTCCCCTCCACCCCCTCCCTAGTTAACAGTGTGATTATGGTCGCTTCGGGGCCGGGTGGGAATTTTTGGTTGGGACCCATATTGGCTTCGGGTCCTGGCTTTTTTGCCCATCCCACACTGTTGCTATGGTTTGATATAGGGGTCTTTCTTCGTTCCTACTGTTGACTTTGGTCACATGGGCGGGTAGCACTGGTAAGGTAAACAGTATGACCCACAAGTATCCGGCAGGTTCGCAATTGACTGGACAACACTAGACAGGAATAAAGTAGTTAAACGTTGTCCGGTCAACGACGAACCAGGCGATGGGGTGATGATGATTGCTAACCAGCATGCATCACCCCTGTGATTTCACGGATACGCGTCAGAGGGTGGGGTCATGAGTTAGTTATTGACTACGGTCAACAATTTGTTTGTTGTTGACAAACAAATTGATACAAATTGATACATTGTAACCAATTGCCGTTGGCAATTTTGGGGTGGTACCTTACCAGTGTTACTTCGGCCTGCTTGCCTTAGGAATTATGATTGGTCGTTTTACCAATACAAATTTATAATTCGGACTAGGGCATTGAATCAATAAATGTGGCCCTTTGCTGTTATCCACTTTCAATGTTGTCTGTGTCCGTTATTGGGGGGGTGCGCCTGCAAACAATTTTTTCTAGCTTGTTCTAATTCCATTGATTCAGCCTAAAAAGACATTGCTGTTATTCAAGTCTGAGAGTTAAGGTACAAAAGGTTACTGTTTATGCCAGGCCCTTAAAAATGGCTATAGGAGGGAAGAATGGTTTGATCAAAATTTGAATATACCTGTATGTGTGTGTATTAGATACTTTTCCTGATTATATCTAGATTAAAGTACAGTAATATGCTCTGTGTGGAAGTGCATTTGAAGATGGTTTTAAAATGGAGGTTGTTTTAGACATAATGTCTTTAGTAACTGGCATTTAGATCATATTGCAGATATTCTGTGGCTCCAGTCTTGGAGACTCTTTCCGTGCTCCATTTTTTGAGTCTCGTAAAATGACAGATTCAAACACAAATAGGTAAAGTGCATTAGCTCTTCATTTCAGCTACTTTTTCGTGAGGGATTGATGGGCTGAGTGACTCACAAAGCAGAACTTTCAATTTCAAGGAGAACTTTTAAAAATGCCTCACTTTTTAGATGGTGAGTTCTCCTGTGGGTATGGTTAAATCTCATGATTTATCTCCTGATCCTCCTCTCCATTGTGTGACACATATTTCTTAAGTAGAGTCTTTACTCTTTATTATTCTTGTCCTAATGGTTTTAAGAATGAAAAATCAGCATGGATATAGAAGCATGACTAAGGCCTTGTGTTGGTTAATGATGCTGCTCTTAGTCAGCTAAACATTATGCTGAGGTACCTAACAGATTGAGCTGGTTCTGCGGAGAAGCATAATGTACTATTTTGCTTGACAGTAAGTAACTACCCCACATAAGTTGTGCTAAAGCATCAATTCCCATTTTATCCAATTTAACGCATTAATACCACATTATTGATCTATCTCTTTTTTTAATGGTGGAGATTGACCATTTTATGTTTGCCCCATAGTGTGGGGTCTCCATATGAACAGTGGCTAAATCGAAGTGCTGATCCTGGGTCCTTTCATACTATTTCTGTAGCTTTAATTTGAACCACAATTGGGCATACCCTGGGCAATGGCAACCTTCTTGTGCTGGCTAATCTTTCTCACACCAGGTCAGGTGGAAGGAACTACAGAATGAATTCACCAAAGTGGCTTAATTTTGGCAGTTTAACATCTGACCTGGACACAGAAGAAGAATGGCAAGCATATATATGTGGAGCTTAAGAAGACAAAGTTGAGGCCTATCCACCCCTTCATTCGTGTTATGTTTTGTTCTAAGTTTGTCCCCTTGGGCCACTTTATCCCCCCTTTCTTGACTCTGTTATCAGGCCTGGCTGACTATAAATTGGGCAAGGTACACTTTGAAGGTGGAGAGTTTGAACCTACTTTTAAAATATAATTATAGCGTACTATATGCAATGTACATGGACCACTTTTTAAGACTTGTTCAGTGACTGACCCAGAGGGACCTAAGACTGTGAAAGCTTCTAGATCAGTGGTTCCCAACGTGGGGCCCAGGCTCCACAGGGGGACTTCAGTACATTGGCTGATCAGTGCTTTGGGGAGTTGCATACCTGTCAAGTTTTGGGAAATTCCTGACAAACCCCCATATTTTACACTCTTTCCCGCCGTCATCCCATATTAGTTAGACTGCAATTAGACTGGAGTTAGACTGGAGGCCAGCACAGGATAAGCATAGCTGTCCAGTTTCCCGTTTTGGCTGGGAAATTTCCCTTATTTGACAGAAATTTCCCAAAACTTGACAGGTATGGGGAATTGACTTAGGCTTCTGGGAATTGAAGTCCAAAAACCAAAGGTTGGGAAACACTTTTCTAGATTGATGCCACCCTCCATGTTTCTCCATACATTTATTTTACTCTCCCTTTCCCGTCCTTGTCTGCTATGTTTTGTCCTGTCTGTTGTTATCTGGTTGTAAGCATGAATAGCCTATATGTCATAGAAATAGTAATAGTTCTAGATATATGTGCTGCATTATTAAGCAGGATAGGGAAGGGAAATGCTGAGGAGAATAAGTAGAAATATTATTTTTGTTGTATCTTTTTTAAAAATTAATAATAACAGTTTCAAATAAAAAATTAATAATAAGCAAGTACTCTTGATTTCAATGCATCTCATTTTCATGGAAGACGTAAGAGTTGGATGGGATCCAGATGGCTTAGGGCCTTCAGGAGTAAAAACGAATACACGGTAACCTTGGCAACATGTAATCTAGTCTTCCCAACCTGGATCTCAGGTGGGATAAATTAATGCCATCTATCGAGTCTTTTGTTCAAGGACTCCCAAGATAACAAACTCAATGAGCCTGTGCTATCTCTGAGCAGTTGTCTCATTCAGAAAGTGTTGGAGTGTTAATTTGACTCTGTTAGTGAAAATTACATCTAGTTGTCCCAATTGGGCACTGTGCCCTCTACTTGAGTGAACTGATTTATAATGTTCTTCCTCTTTTGGGGGGCAACATTTGACCTTCTAAGTGTTGTTGGATCCCAAATCCCATTAATTCAAGCCATCATGAATGATGGGAGTCTGAACACATCTAAAGGGCTGAGGGATCTTTGTTCAACTATATATTTTATGTTTATGTTGTTTATGTTTATTGGATTTATACCCCGCTCCACTCAGCCCAAAAGGCCAACTCAGAGCGGCTTACAACACAATAATATAAGTACAATTACAACAAAAAATTAATATACATACAATTAATAAACATACAATTATAACAGTATAATAATACAAAAAAATTACAAAAATGCAGTTCTCAAGGTAATTAGCATTTTGCTGCCAACATATTGGATATTCATTTTAATGACCTCAGAAAGATGGAAGGCTGAGTCAACCTTGATCCCTGTCAGGATCAAACTTAGTTCATGAACAGAGTTTCGGCTGCAGCACAGCACTTTAAACATTTTGCCATGAGATGTTGGAAGCCTTTTAATAAATGAGCAGTTGGGGTGACTAATGAGAGAATGGTTACAGTAGTAACACTTGTAATTCAATACTAGAAGGAATATTCTGGTGGCCTAATATGCATATTCATCCAATTCATTTCTACACCACCCATCTGACTTAAATGTCACCTTGGTTGGTGAACATAATAAATAAATAACTCCTAAATATATTGTTCATATATACTGTATTTTAAAATGATGGAGGAAAAGAATAACCCAAGAATAGCTGGCAATAGTTTAATTGGTGATAAATGACAGATGTCTGAACTGTCTTTGGACAAATGTGGAAAAAATAGAGAAGCCTGGAGAGTTTTTGCAATTCTGGGGGGTGGGGTGATGGCTACAAGTTAGAATGAAGAGCCACCGTTCATCTTAAGGGCAAAAGAAACACCTCAACAGACCCTTCATACCCCATTTGGGATTCAAGTAGTTTAAAAGACAGCACAATTTAAACTGAGGAAAGAATACATCAAATGCAATATGGTAACATTTTTCTGGATTGGTCTGAGGGATGCAGTTGATTGATCACTAAAATAAATACACACCTACAAGAGTGACTAACAAACAAAAGTATTTAAACTAAATGTTTCTGCTTCTGCCTTCTTCAGTTACTTTGGTAAAAGTATGCTGTTTCCCAGATGGCAGTTATACAAACCTGAACAAGTGTCAGAACACACACCTCCACGTCATAGCCAGTGACCCTTCTCCTCATTTGTAGGATTTAATTTTTTTAAAAAAAACCAACAACAACCAGATATCCAAAACCACACAAATATTGTCATGGATCTGTAATGGAGTTGTTTACCATGTTTTCTAGAGCAGTATTCCCCAACCTTTGGGTTTTGGACTTCAATTTCCAGAAGTCTAAGTCATTGGCTGATCAGTACCTAGGGAAAATGACTTAGGTTTCTGGGAATTGAAGACCAAAACCCAAAGGTTGTGGAACACTGTTCTAGAGCAGGAGTTCTCAACCTTTTTAAAGGAAGTGCCATGTGGTGGAGGTGGTGGTGGGGCACATGGAATGGTGCCATGGGTTGCACCCGGCCCATGGGCCGTAGGTTGAGAATCCCTGTTCTAGAAAGTATAGAGTATAACGGCCTCCTATGTTGCATAAACATGGAAGCTATGGTCCTCTGAAAGTCTGAGGAGCCACATCTGTTACATACAGTATGTTTCCCTGTACTCTTAGGTTTTAAAATAAGAACTCCACATTATGTCTTGTATCTGTAAAGTAAGATCATAAACAACACATACTAGGGACTTCTCAGTTATGATCAGTGGTGGGATTCAGTAGGTTCGCCCCAGTGGGCATGAAATTCCGTCTGGCCCTGCCTATATCCAAATTTTGAAATAACACAGGCCTTTCCCCAGGCCACGCCCACTATACCATGCCCACAGAGTAGGTAGTGATTTTTTTTTGAATCCCACCACTGGTTATGCCATCCATTTTCAATGACATTCCTGCATGCAACTTTAAGGCAACAGCGTCTCCATATGTTCCACTAACAGTGGAAGACCTTTCTTTTCTCTTAGGTATTTATTTGCTGCTTCTCTTAAGTTTGTTGCCCATTCTTGATTCCCTCCATTTAAAAAAAGTTTGACTTTAAGTCTTAATTTTCATGACTTTTTTGTTCACTTCCTTGCACACATTAACAAGGAAAGACGCCATCGCAGCCACGCCCTCCCCACCCTCCCCACCCCCACCATCGGTGGGGAGATAAAGGGAGCCTCCCGTGGCCTGGGAGGCTCCGAAGATGCCGCCGCAGCCATGCCCTCCCCGCCCCCACCATTGGTGGGGAGATAATGGGAGCCTCCCATGGCCCGGGAGGCTCCAAAGGATGCCACCACAGCCACGCCCTCCCCGCCCCTGCCATTGGTGGGGAGATAAAGGGAGCCTCCCGTAGCTCAGGAGGCTCTGAAGATGCAACTGCAGCCGTGCCCTCCCCACCTCCACCATTGGCGGGGAGATAAAAGGAGCCTCTCATGGCCCGGGAGGCTCCGAAGATGCCGCTGCAGCCGTGCCCTCCCCACTCTCCCCACCCCCACCATCGGCGGGGAGATAATGAGAGCCTTCCATGGCCCAGGAGGCATTGTGCCCTCCCGGCCCTTTGTTCAACCTGGAGGTTGACTAGGGTGGGTAGCTTTGACTTTGATTATTTTTGTGGTGGCCTTGTTGTACCTGGACATGTGGTGCTTCTGAAAAGAGGTTTTTTTTCCCTTTTGTCTTGATGCTTGCTATTGGAGGGTTGATATTGTATCATTGTGATTATTGTTTCTCTGGAATTGTACTGATTAATTATTGTGTTTTTGCATCATTATATTGTAACAGTATATATCTTAATATGTTGTTAGCCACTCTGAGTCGGCCGTGGGTTGAGTAGAGTGGGATATAAATTTAAATAATAAATAAATAAATAAATAATAAAGAACATGCAGACATTGAAAAAATAAACAAAAAAAATTGAGACGCTTTCTGAGGGATAAGGAAAACTGCATGAAAGAACTAATGCTACCTTGGGTCTTCTTTAAGGTGGCCCAGTAAGTCTGCCAGAGAAAATTTAAATTGTAGCACAGAATTTTGACCACAAGAAAGAGCACTCTTTAGAGGAACGTTTCAGTGGCAGATAAGGTTGGCTATTCAAGGTGCTACTTGCCCCACAAAAATAGCTCTGTTCAGAATATTCCTCTTAAACCTGTTGTTTGCTCAGTCCTCCCAGTATCTTCGATTGAAGCAGAACCAAAGAGAGAAAAGCATGTTTACCTGTTCAGGAGTGCTGAACGGGAATTCTATTTTCTCATAGTTTTGAGTGGTGACAGAAGGGTTGCTAGAACTGATGAGCACAGGGGAACTGATATCCAGACTCTGCCGTCTTGTGGGTGAGTGGACCATCCTGTTGAGTGTATTTAAGGCTGTCGTGATAGAGAATTGCTTCATGCTCCTTCTTCTGGATTCGGACTCCACACCCTTTGATCTGGGCAAAGATTTTTGTAAAGGTGACATGCATTTCAGCTGGGAAGACTGGTGATTTTTGCTCCTGTGCAGGAGTTGTCGTGCTGTTGTATTTGGCTGGAAGAAGCAAAAAACAAAAACAAACAAACAAACCGGTAATGGAAGCAATGGTGCCTGAGAACTCCAAAGGCTAAATCCAGCTGTTAGTCCCTACTAGAGCAAGCCCACTGAATCATTAGGACATAAATTTGGATTGACCTAACAAATCCCACTCATTCAGAGGGTCTGCTCTCCCAAGACTAGAATTGAAGGCAGCTTACAACAACATTAAGACAGGTACAGATAGAAAGAGATAAAATAGATTTTAAAAACCAAGGGGGTATAATACTGAAACATTATTGAACATGAATTAAAATTATAGCACCAATCCATGCCAACCAGTTTCTGGAAGAAAAGGCATTTGCTTGCAATGGGAAGAACAACAAAGAAGGGGCTTCCCTAACTGCCTTGACAGGGAGTTCTGCACCTTGGGAACAGTCTCTGAGAAGTCTTTCTCTGGTATTCGAACCAAGCATGCCAGCAAAGGAGGCAGAACTAAGAGAAGGACCTCTTTCAAAACCACAGAATCTAGGCAAATTCATTTAGAAAAATATGCTTCTTCAAATAGCCTGGGCGAAACCTGTACGGGAGGGGTCATGATGGCATAGTGATTAAGACACTGAGCTTGATGAGCAGAAGGATGGCAGGTCAGCAGTTAAAGACCCGGCCTGGGTGCTGTGTAACAGAGTGAGTGCTCGTTGTCCATCCCAGCTCCTGCCAACGTAGCAGTTCAAAAGCAAGACATTGCAAGTAGATAAATATGTACTGCTTCTGCAAGAAAGGTAACAGTGTTCCATGTGCTTTGTCATCTAGTCATGCCTGCCATATGACCACAGAAATGTCTGCAGATGCAGACAGCGCTGGTTTGGCTGCAAATTGACCTTATAGTCAGACACAACTGGCTTTCGAGCAAGGAACACCTTTACCTTTAAGCTTTACAGAGTTTTCAAAGTCATAACCACCACTGCCTCCTATCAACTATTCCCAACCACTCTGATGCTTGTCTAATAGGGGCCTCAGCCAGCCAGTGTCTTCTGACTATTTCCTTTCCTCTTCCAAAGAGTGGATATACAATTTGGAATCAATCATTTACCAGAGACTGGAAGCATTATTATTGTTTAAACTCAGAACTCTAGAATTGTAGAATTAAAAAAAGGTAACTCTTCCCATGTCTGCAATCTTCAAGTAGTATAGTTTCAAGCAATATAAATTATCATGGAGATACAAGAGTGAAAAGAAGTTACATTTGAAAAATAATATAACAAGTAGAAGTGATGCCAACTCATTGGAGTAACAAGCAATGCTTCCTTGTTACTTTTCGACGTTACTTTGAAGAGCATTTTGGGGAATTTATAGGAACGTTGACAGAGATTTTTTAAAAAAAGTTCTATGTCATCCTCTTATAAATCCAAAGGAGTGAAAAGTAAAAGAAGAGTAATTGTGAGTAGAGAAAAAGTAACAACGCAATGGGTGAAAAGTGCAGGAAATGAATCACTTCATAAATGCCATAATGAATAATGCAAACACATTACTTTAAAAGCTCTGGATTGATGTGCTGGATGGTCTTAAAGAACTGAGATCGCTTCTAGTAGAAGTCTCCTTCTTCTTCAATTGATGCTTCATAGCCATTGTTCAGATCCTGGGATTCAAGCAGTTATTTCTGAAGGTACAGTATATTCAGTGTATTGTTCTTACCTCCACAAACAAGATGGGGAAAATTCCAGTTCTGTCACCTATCCTGCCTTCTGCCCAGTTCTCATCCACTCTGCTGATTATAGTGATTATGTCACCCTGAAAGACAAAACTCACAGTTACCACCATACCTGCCTATTAAGTGTCATGCTGCAGTAGAGACTATACACAAATGGATCCAAGGACTCTCCAGAATGTGATTGCACCAGCATGTTTCTTTCTGATTGATTGTATTATGCTGTTTCAGTGTCAGCCATCTATACAATAAACCTGCCAAGACATAAATGGGTTCCTGTCCTAATCAGGATTCAACTCTCCTTTGGGCTCTAGCTGGCCCAAATCTGCTTATAGATATCAAGGTGAGATTGTCTCTTGTACGATACTGAAAGATAAACTTAGCTAACCATAGCCTTTGCATGATTAAAACAGGAGAGAATGTCCCATACAGTGATATTTATAAAATTAAACAAGGCACTTGTTTATTTTCTCTCTAACTTTTTCAGCATAATGGGGAATAAAACAATAGGTTAGAAATTAATTTTACTAGTTTTGCATTTGTTATTGGAAGTGTTGGGATAATAGCAATTTTCCGTGCTCCCAACACTATGATTCGATGGGAGAGGGCTTTACAGTCTTAATGTGATTGTTATTTGCCATTAACTTGATAAGTTATTTTTCCATCTCTGGCATTTGACACAACCTCATATTCTCTTCCTGTTTGTTTTTGCTTCCATTGTTTGTTGATGGTCCCTTTTATTCCTCTGACCATCCTCCAAGCAGCAAGCATGCAGGGCCTCCTGCATGCTGTAAAATATACTACCCCCATTTTTTTTTTTTGCACTGACTGTAACTACAGATGATAATTATAAACAAACTAGCTGATTGCCTGGCCTTGTCGGGGGGATTATTTTTTTAAAATTGTGGGAAGGTATGTCCCTTCTTATGATATGTTTATCTGGTTATTGTGTCTGTCTCTCTGTGTGTATTTGGGATGCAGATGCAGAGGTGTTTTTTTTT
Organism: Bradypodion pumilum; assembly: GCA_035047305.1. NCBI lineage: Eukaryota > Metazoa > Chordata > Lepidosauria > Squamata > Chamaeleonidae > Bradypodion > Bradypodion pumilum. The sequence continues at coordinate 330,736,341 of JAWDJD010000002.1, forward strand.
TGTCATAGATGGTTTGATGTGTGTTGTCATGCCTGCCACATGACCACGGAAATGTCTGCAGAAGCAGATTGATCCATTTGTTGATGGAGGCTTACTGGAACGTAGAAGGTGAGCAGTTCAATTCTTGAGTATTGCAGGATGGAATGAGCTACTGTCTTTCTCCCAACTCCTGTCAATCTTTTTGTTTTAAAGCAAGAAATTGTAAGTTGATAAAGAGGCACCAAGTTGTTGGGAAAGTAAAAAGTGTTGCGTGGGCTCTGGTGTCTAGTCATGCCTGCCACATGACCACAGAAACATCGGCAGAAACAGACTGATTTTTGTGTTGATGGTGGCTTACTGGGCTTTCGCCCAACTTCGGGTGATTCGCCAGTTGCGCCCACTCCTGGACCGGGACTCCTTGTTCATGGTCACTCACACTCTGGTCACCTCCAGACTAGATTATTGCAATGCGCTCTACATGGGGCTGCCCTTGACAACCATTCGGAGGCTACAGCTGGTACAGAATGTGGCAGCCCAGGTGGTGATGGGGTGTGGGCGTTATGCCCGTGCTTTGCCACTGCTCCGGGAGCTGCACTGGTTGCCAGTTTGTCTCCGGGTGCAATTCAAGGTGCTGGTTTTGTCCTTTAAAGCCCTATATGGTAGTGGGCCGGGTTACCTAAGAGACCGCATCGCCCTGAGGACGTCTGTCCGTCCAACCAGAGCGGACCGGAGGGGCTCTCTAATTGTTCCATCAGCCAGGGGGGCTCACACCTCTGGCACAAGGAGGAGAGCCTTCTCTGTGTCTGCACCGGCCCTCTGGAATCTCCTGCCAACAGAGCTACGTCTCCGGACGGAATTGCTGCCTTTCAGAAAAGAACTTAAAACCTGGCTGGCGGGTCAAGTGTGGGGTGCAGGTGGAAGGGTAACCTCCATTGGGTGGTTGGTGTAGAAGAACTCCTCCCCATGGTGCCTTTGGATCCTGCACCCCTTGTTTTTAGGGGGTGGGTAGTTTTAACTGTTTTTAACATGTGTTTTTTTAATTTTTATTGTGAACCGCCCTGAGTTGGCTTTGGCCGAGTGAGCGGTATATAAATGTGACAATTAAATTAAATTAAAATTTAAAATGTGGAAGGTGAGCAGTTTGATTCTTGAGTATTGCAGGATGGAATGATCCCCCATCTTTCTCCCAGCTCCTGTCAACCTTTTTGTTCAAAAGCAAGGAATTACAAGTTGATAAAAAGGCATCACATTGTTGGGAAGTTAAAAAGCATTATGTGTGCTCCGGTGTCTAGTCATGCCTGCCACATGACCACAGAAACATCTGCAGAAGCAGACTGATTTGTGTGTTGATGGAGGCTTACTGGGATGTGTCTATTACTGTGCCTGGCATGATGATGAGGGAGGGATGGTAGGTATTGAGGGGGAAATTTAGGAAGAAAGGAAGACAGGAGGGTAAGAATGAGGGAGGGAAAGAAAGAAAGAAGGGGAGAAGAGGAGAAGAACAGCTGGAGGTAGGGAAGGAAGGATGAGAGCTAATTGTATGTTTAGGTTTCTCGAACCCTGATACACCCCAACACAGAGAATCTCCCTCTCTCTCTCATTCAGGCACACCCACACACACAAGTGACTGATCCGGAACCCACTACCTTGTGCATTGTCTTGCACACACACACAGACACACACTCCCTGTCTCTCTTTCTTTCTCTCACACAGCCATTGATGTACATTGAAAGTGTCTCATTCCACAGCTGTAGAGGCTTAAATGGAATGGGTTTGTTCCATCCACATCAGGACCTTGCCCCATCAGTCATTCACTCTCAAGTTCAACCAATTGCAAATCAGCTCTCTCCAACATTCTATTCCCAGGCCTGGCTAGATTTTCTCACAACCCATCACAGTCCAACATGCAAATCAGCCCTCTCCAACATTCTGTTTCCAGGCCTGGCTGTTAAACTGCCATTTTTCTCCCATGGCACCATGGGAGTTGTAGTTTCCATTTTTTCTCCATTTTGTGGGGCTTAGGACCCACTCAGCCCCTGGACCCTCATGGCAATGGTCCCAGTTTGACAAGGTAAGTGTGGGTGGCTCATTATGGGATAGGCTGGATGGGTGTGGACACGCTGCCTCGACCCTCTGGCCCCGACATCGCCAGAGGACGAACAGGCATCAGCTGTGGCGGTCGGGCGGTGGAGTTCGCTCCCGCCCTCCCTTCTCCAGGTCCTGCTTCCCCTGGAGAGGGATAAAAGACCGGCCGCAGCCCCGAAGACACCGGGACGCGCTGCCTCAACCCTATGGCCCACAACATCGCCAGAGGATGTACTTTGAGTGTTGGTTCATTGGACTGTTTCATTTGATTGTGTCGGCTTATTGTCCTAAGTGTTATGTATCTATTTTTATTGTATCTTTCACTTTCCTGCTGCTGGCTGCATTACAGTCAGCATGCACCAATGTTAACCACTTAGAGTTTGCTTTGGTAAAGTGAAGCGGTATACAAGAATAAAGTGAAATAAAATGAAAATGAAATGAAACATGCACGACCACATCCCTTTCTTATAGGTTAAGATACATCTTTTTTCTACATTAAATGCTTCTAGAGTGATTTTTGCTATAAAAGTGCTAGCTTTGTGTGTAAGCCTGAGCTGATCTCTCCATATTTCTGTCTTCTGCCCCCCCCCCCGGCTTTTACTTGCTAACTAAAGGAATAATCAAATTCCTAAAATCCCCTCCTTTTTATCCAAGTCCTCAATAGGAAAATGGAAGCTTGAGTTCACTATGAGGTAGAGAGACAGAAAGGTGCTCAAGTGGTCTTTAGACTTGGGAGATCCAGATTCTAGTCTCCACTGTACTGTGAAATTTAGTAAGTGATATTGAAAGCATTAGGATCAACAATGAAGCTTTCACATTAAACATTACAAAAAAAAAGCACAATATTCATTTTTAGTTAATCTTGAAAAACAGTTACTAAAAATAGTTGGTATTGAATTAAAATAATGAGCACTAGTAATTGTTACTCCAAAAATTATATCATTTGGCAAGTATGGTTTTGTGACTGTTCTGTTGTGAGAAGAATGTGGAGTTCCTTAGTGCTGAGATTTTTCAAGTAGGAGTCGGAGAGGAAATGGTTGAATTTTCCTAGTCAAAATCTGCGAAACTGCCTTCATGTTGTAATATGTCACTACATTCCTCTTTCCTTGCTGAAATGGTGGCTGTTTGTTTGGCATGAATGTATAAACACCAGTATTATCATTGTGCTGTAGAAGTGGCAGTGAGCTCTATCTACTGCCACGATTAAGCAGAATGAGTAACCACCAAAATAAAGGCACACACAAAAAATGAAGAAACAAAACAAAACATAGGCAGATGGCATGGGTAAAAACAGTGTCTGCAGCATCCAGAAGAAATTGTCTCTCTCCCCCCCCCCCGTCCCCTGTGTTGTTGCCAGTGATGTGGAAAGTGACTTTTACAAGTGTTGCTGTTGCTGAAATGAGCATCAGCAGATGCCACATTGAAAACTGGCACTCACAGCTGGTTCTGCCTCATTCCAGGCTGCGATAACAACTGGCTGTTCACTATCAGAACCAGCCTCCTGCAGCCCCCTGACATACCAGCTCTGATCTCAATGCTGGGCAGAAACATTCTGTAAGTGTGATTTAACCTCATTGTTCAGCTTGTGGTACCATTGCCATGAATCAGAAATAAGTTGCTTACTCATTATCAGTCAATGAGCTGGTTGCTCACCTACCCTGCAAGATAGCCCTGTTGCCATCCTCCAGATGCCAAAGGGCATGTATGAGTGGAAATAATCCAAAAGCACCCCTTATTGGGTGTCCTAAGCATGAGCAGTGGAAAATATGGAAAATATCCGGAGGAAAATAGTCAGAGCATTGTAGAAGGTGAAATGGCTGCGTCTGATTAGCTGCTGTCTCCCTGGGCCAAACTATACATTACAAATAAGCCGTCATTAGAGCTGAAATCTCATTAGTGGCTCAGACACACAATTTAGATAAACATTTGTGACTGGGAAATCAGAGCTACATCTCACCTATCTACCTTGTATTCAGCTCGCTTTGTTTTACAGTTAGCTATCAGAGGGTAAACCTAGGCTTAATTTGCAAGTTGGATAGCTGAGGCATATGTTTCTGAGGAAATCCCAGAGTGGGAGGGAAAAGATATGTTGCTTTTCTTGCCTGCTTTGAGATATTGAAAGAAATGTTATTATACATATACCAAAATCTGTCTGAACAAAGAATGATAAAATAACTCTAAGAACATTAGTACATATTGTCAAGGTACAGATGTGATGGTTTAGAAGAAATGACCCAAATTTTGCCCTTCCTCCACCACATGGCACTTCCTGGTGTAGTAGAGGTGGTGGGGTGGTGGTGTAATGAAATGATATACTATACTGTATACCCTGTGCTTTAGCCTCACCCAAGATGGATATTTTAACATGGAGGAGTCCATACCAGGTTTGGAACATAAACAATAATGGGCTCATGGGTTGAAAGAAATGAAACCTAATAAGTGATAGATATATCATCCTGTAAGATCATTGGTTGGAATCCCTTAGGGGGAGGGCCAGAAGGTGGACCTAAGGGAGGAGATATAACCCAGAAAGGGGGGCAGAAAGGAGAGAGACTCTCTTGGATCTTAACTGCAAAAATGTAGGTGCTTTGGAGAGAGGGGGTTTAGTGTATGGGACCAAAGACAACAGAACAGCCGAAGGGTTGGCTTAACACAGGTTTATTGCATGATGGTCCGGTGGAGCATGAGGTAATGGCAGTGATACATCTCAATATATACAGTAGCCCTATACATTTGAATCTTGTAGCACGGTAGCTCATTGGCTGCTACCGGCGTGGCCTCGCCCAGGCACGCCTCTCTTCCTGCTGCTGAATGCAGATCTTTCTCCTACTGCTGAATGCAGATCTTTCTCCTGCTGCTGAATGCGGGGAAGGTTTTCCCGCGGCTGTCCGTGATTGAGCAATGTGAACCATGTGAGACTGAACGCTCGCAGCTGCCCTCTATGGGCTGCCTGCTCGTGTTCCTTTACAGCTGAGATACCTTGTATTTGGAGTGGTTACATTCTTGCCTTTACAGTACAATGAACATGCAAACATACATACATAACATCCCTCTCCCCTAGGATGGGACGAAGTCCCGCAACCATTGTGGCTTGCCGCACGTGCGCTTGGGGCGTGCTTGCGCCTGACCTAGTACTGGAGAGCCTGTGATCCCTGACTCCGCGGGTACTTGTCCTGCAACGGGAAACGGGGATTCGTTAGTGGCTCTGTGGGGCGTCCGTGCCTGCCTTGCGCCCGGGGATGGGAATGGAATGAACAGCTGGGAGGTGAACCCCTGCCTGTTGCTCTCGGACCCCGGGGACCCTCCTATTGTGAACCGCGGAACTGATGAGGTCGCCCTTGTGGTTCTGCTACCTTCTGTTCCCCGCTCGGGGGGCCTTGAGACTGTGGTGGGCGGACTCGCTGTTGCCTCCTGTCGTGGGGGTGTCGGTCTCCGGGAAATTGGCGCTATGTTGCATTCTAACTCACAGGGGCTACTGGGACTGGAAGTACCAGGGGCTGAACTGAAACCCCTCTTTTCGCTAGGACGGGTGGGGGACCACTCCGCTAACTCCCCCTGGTACTGTAAATCAACGTCTAAACTTCTAGGGGCATCTGTGTTTCGGGGAAACTTCCGAGGGGTATGTGTGAGGTCGGGGCTCTTCCTTTCTGCCGCGAACTCCCGCAAAAGATCTCTGAGGATCGATTCCCTTTCCTCCCCCCTTGGTGGGGACCCATGTCCCCCTTTTCCTCCCCCTTGGGCTAAACGGGTGGGGGAGTACCCTAACGCTGATTCGTGGCTATTTTCGTCTTCATCCTGCTCTCCGGGGACCCTGCGCCTGAGTTGGTCCGCGTGTCGCCTCCACAGGAGGCCTGTACTGGTCTCCACGCGGTATGAGACGGGGCCGGTTTGTTCTATTACGGTGCCCGGCACCCAGGCTGGCCCCGCGTTGGCGTAGTTCCTGCAATGCACCGGGGCGCCTACGCTGAAACTCTTTGCGGGTTCCACCCCTATGTTCCGCCCTTTGTCCTCTACTCTCGTGGGGTCTAGCTTGGAGATTACCGTGGCCAGCTTCCTGCGCATTAACAGCTCCGCGGGGGAGTACCCTGATGCCAATGGGGTGACCCTGTACCTTAGCAGGAATTGGCACAATTGCAGGTCGAGGTCTCCGGGGCCCATGCGCCGCAGCGCGTCTTTTGTGGTGCGCACGAGGTGCTCTACTTGGCCGTTGGTGGCCGGGTGAAAGAGGGCGGAGGTGACGTGCCGAATGGCATTGCGATCCATGAATGCCCCGAACTCGGCGGACGTGAAACAGCTAGCGTTATCGCTGACGAGGGTGTCGGGTAAACCGAACGTGGAAAAGACCCTCCGTAACTGTTTAATTGTTGTGGCCGAGGAGGTGCTCGAGACTGGAATGACCTCCAACCACTTGGAGAACGCGTCCACCACAAGGAGGAAAAGTGTTCCCCTGAACGGGCCAGCAAAGTCTACGTGTACCCGGGACCAGGGCCCCCTTGCTGCGTCCCACTCCCTATGTGGCAAGCGAGCCTCTTCTGGCCTGGAGCTTTGGCACGCTTCGCAAGTGCCGACCATGTGTTCGATGTCGGCGTCTAGCTGGGGCCACCAAAAGTAACTGCGGGCTAGTGCCTTAGAGCGGACGATCCCCGGGTGGCTGACGTGCAGCAGTTTAAGCACCCTCGGCCGGAGAGACGTGGGGATCACTACCCGCTGTCCCCACAAAAGGCAACCCCTCTCTAGGGACAACTCTAGTTTCTTTTTGAAAAATGTGTCGAATTCCGCTGCTGGGGAAGACACGGGCCACCCTTTCTGTACCCAGGAGCAAACTGCAGCCAGCGTTTTGTCCTTGCCGGTCGCTTTGGCGATGTCGGCTGGTACTACTGGAGGGGAGTCTAGGACCTCTATCATTAAAACCTGGTGGTCCCTCTCTTCCTCGCCCACGTGGCAGCAATCCCGGGGAATGGGGGACCTCGACAGGGCATCCGCATGGCTGATCTCCTTCCCGGGCCGGTACACCAACGCGTGCTGATACGCGTTGAGAAAAATGGCCCACCTGAGCATTCTCGGGGACAGGATTTGGGGTGTGGGCTTATCTGCGGTGAAAATGCCTAGCAAAGGCTTATGGTCAGTCACTATGGTGAAGGGGCGGCCGTACACAAAATCATGAAATTTCTTGGTCCCCGCAATTATCGCTAGTGCTTCCCTGTCTGTCTGGGCATAGTTTCTCTCCGCTTGGGACAAGGACCTAGAGTAGAACGCTATCGGGGCCTCCCTCCCGTTCTCCAGTACGTGGCATAACACCGCCCCCACCCCCACCGGGGATGCATCGCATATCAGGACCACTGGGCGTTTGGGATTGAAATGGGTCAGTACCGCATCTGATGCCAGGAGTCGCTTCAGGTCATTGAAAGCCTTCTCCTGGTCGTCGCCCCACTTCCATGCCTCGTCCTTTTTTAACAATTTGTGTAGCGGTTCCGCCACTGCTGCCTTCCGCGGAAGGAAGGAGTGGTAAAAGTTGAGCAGTCCAAGGAACGACTGCAACTCGGGCTTGGAGGTGGGGCGAGGGGCCTTCTTGATGGCGGCCACCTTGGATTGGGATGGCCTTATTCCCTCAGGAGTAACACGGAACCCTAGGAACTCAACCTCAGTTGCGAAGAAAACGCATTTGTCTTTCCGCAACCGCAACCCCGCCTTTTCGAATATTGCCAGGACCTTTCCCAACCTTATTGCTAATTCGGCCCGGCTCCCCCCTGTAATCAATACGTCATCAAAGTAGGGTAACACCCCCTCTAACCCCTTCAGGAGGCGTTCCACGAGTGACTGGAAGATCCCGGGCGCCGAATTCACACCGAATTGGAGGCGCGATACCTGGAACGCCCCTTTGTGGGTGACTATGGTCTGCGCAGCAGCTGCGGCGGGGGTCACCGGGAGTTGCTGGTAGGCTTGGGCCAGGTCGAGTTTAGCGAAACACCTCCCCCCGTGTAACCTGGCCAACAAGTGGCTGACTACCGGCACCGGATACGCATTAGGGCGGATCGCCTTATTGATGGTGCACTTGTAATCAGCGCATATGCGGACCTCCCCGTTGGCCTTGAGCTCTGTTACAATTGGAGTTTCCCACTCCGCAGAATCAACAGGGACAAGAATCCCCTGGCCCACCAATTTGTCCAACTCCGCCTCTACTTTGTCCTTTAGTGCGAAGGGCACTCTGCGCAGTTTAAGTCTGATTGGACATACTCCAGGGTCCAGGTCGAAAGTCACTGGGGGGCCCTTGAATTTTCCGAGCCCCTTTTTGAAAACCTCGGGGTGCGCGTCGCACACGCTCTGTATTGGATCAGTCCCGGCGGTGTGTGCTCCCACGGCGTGCACCCCCCCAATGAACAACCCCAGGGGCTGGAACCATTGAGTCCCGAGGAGGCTGCATTTACCTCCCTTGAGGACGACTAGGGGAAGCGTTGCGGAGTGCTTTTTAAACTGGACCTGGAACTTCCCAACCCCCAACACTGGGATGCGGTTCCCTTGCACGTCCTTCAGTGTGGCCCTCAACGCTTTGAGCTTGGGCCGCACGCGGGGGGCGATTTTCATGAACTCTCCCTGGGAAATGATAGAGTATGAAGAACCCGAGTCCACCTCCATCCTAACAGGGGCTCCTTGTATTACTACCTCAACGAAGTAACGGGGGTGCTCCGTGGAAACGCTGCAAACCGGAGCGTCGTCCTCACTGTCGTCGGAGATGCGCCCTACTCCGTCCCGCGTCCTCGTGGTCCGGGTGCCGTCCTTTGGCCTCGTGGTGCGGTCCTGCCTCGCCGAGCGGTCTGGAGAACTCCTTGTGGTGCGGTCCTGCCTCGCCGAGCGGTCTGGGGAACTCCTCTTGGCCTCGCGCCGTTTCCGGCAGACCTTGGCGATGTGCCCGCGCCGGCCGCAGTTCTGGCACTCGGCCTTGCGGAACGGGCATTTGGCGCGGGCGTGGGCGGCGCCGCAGCCGTCGCAGCGCCGGCCCTCTCTCTGGACCCTCCGGACGTCCTCGTCGTCGCCGCTCTCCGCGGACGAGTTCGAAACTCGCCGGGCCGCGCGCACAGAGCTCTCTGCCTTGGCGGGTTTCGGGCGCCAGTCCTGAAGCTCTTGCACCCCGGCAGTCGTGGCCTCCGCGGCCTGTGCCGTGTCGAGGACTTGTTGCCACGTGGGAGGCGGCTCCTGTTTCATCAGCGCGCGCTGAGTCTCGGTATCCCTCAGACCGCAGAGCAGGCAGTCCCGGAGGGTGACTTCTGGGGTCTCCCACTTGCATGGGCCGGCGGCCAGCCGCAGGGCCGCGGCGAACTCAGCGACCGATTCCCCGGGCGCCTGGACTCGCCTCCAGAACGCGCTCCGAGCGGGGAACATCGCTATCGCGGGCCGGAGGTGGGTGCGCAGCACCGCCAGGAGCTCTGTGGCCTTGAAGTCGCTCACCCTCCTCGGCGCGATCAGGTCCACCAAGGTCCTCTTGGTCTCGTGTCCGAGCATGCGGACGAAGATGGCCCTCTTCTTGGCCTCATCTGAGACTTCGAGCTCCACCAGCGCTCCATTGAAGTCTATCTCAAACAGCTCCAAGTCTCCCGGCTTCCTGATCTCGTAGCCGGCACATGTCTTGGTCCCGTGGGCAGCCATGATCCCACCTTCGTCGCCAATTTAGTGTATGGGACCAAAGACAACAGAACAGCCGAAGGGTTGGCTTAACACAGGTTTATTGCATGATGGTCCGGTGGAGCATGAGGTAATGGCAGTGATACATCTCAATATATACAGTAGCCCTATACATTTGAATCTTGTAGCACGGTAGCTCATTGGCTGCTACCGGCGTGGCCTCGCCCAGGCACGCCTCTCTTCCTGCTGCTGAATGCAGATCTTTCTCCTGCTGCTGAATGCAGATCTTTCTCCTGCTGCTGAATGCGGGGAAGGTTTTCCCGCGGCTGTCCGTGATTGAGCAATGTGAACCATGTGAGACTGAACGCTCGCAGCTGCCCTCTATGGGCTGCCTGCTCGCGTTCCTTTACAGCTGAGATACCTTGTATTTGGAGTGGTTACATTCTTGCCTTTACAGTACAATGAACATGCAAACATACATACATAACAGGGGGGGCATGGCTTTCCCTTAAATAAGCAGTTTTCTTTATTTCTTTATTTTGAAATGCTTTCTGAACTTATGCTGGACTTTATTCTGTGCTTTACTTTGATTTCAATATACTTCTAAAATACCTGATGAGATCTGGAGTGATTACATGGCTCATGTTACCTGAATCTACACTAATTTCATGAGCACCCTTTGTTCACTAACTGGATTTCAGTCAGGGGTGACTGGGCATACTTTTAGGAATAGCCTGAACTCCTGGGTCTCAACTGGACCAGAGAAGCAGAATCAGGTGTAATCCCATCACCAGGAGGCCGGAGGAAGTCCAAGTCCTACTTAGGAGTAAGTGGAATGTGACAGGGGGCCACATGAAATGGTGCTGTAGGCCACATCTGGCCCGTGGGCCACAGGTTGAGAATCCCTGGTCTACAGAGATCTCTTAACTTGGGATGATTTGCCTCTACAAGTTATACCATTTGTGCAGCTACACAAGAGTATTTTGGCCATTATTATATACAGTGTTATGAATATGAAAGGATGAGTATAGTGCTGCAAGGGGGATAGGGACTGTGAATCTTCAGTGCATGTCACTGAGCAAGAATCCAGGACTCAGTTCATACAGTGTTGCTCTGATGCCTCTTCCTCGGCTGAGTAGTTTAGAGGCAAAACCACAGTTCCCCATAGCCATTTTTGATGCCCAAGATACTTCAATATACTGTAACACCATTGGAACTTGGCAGCAAATTCAGAAAGTTCTTCCCAGCAAGCAATTCTTCCTTGTTTCATGAGCTTTTTCTAGTTTGTTGCTGGAATTCAGTAGCCCCGCAGTAGAAAGTATTAAAACTACTTACCAGGTACGGATTTCCTAACACATCTGCTAAAAAGGTTGGTCATCCCCATTGCTTTACATTGTAGTAATCTAGACAGTGGTTGGAATGAGTGAGAGTGATCAACCAATTGAGCAAGTATGCTGTATTACCCACTTTCATTTCATATTTTTCCACTAGAGCACTGATGATACATAAACTACTAGTGGATGAATCATGCTTTATCATCATCTGGACTGGGAATGCTTAAAGGTAATCTCCATCATTAGATGGAAAATACCAAGTTTACCTTTTGAAATTGCAGGCAGTCTGTTTTTTTGTTTGCATTTTGGGACTTCAGATTAAAGTTATAAAGTGCCCTGCACAGAGGTAGGGGTCGTGGCAACTGCTTGATCACTTGCACAGAGTTGATTGGGAATACTCCGCTGACCCGGTTGACCTCTCCTAGGAACCAGTCTTCATCCAGCTGACGATGTAATATGATGATGTCTCCTTTGTTGAACTTAAGTTCTCCAGGGTTCTGTCCTCTGTAGCTGTACAAGGCTCTGGCCCGGGGAACCTTCAATTAAAAGAACAAAGAATTGTGTTGGCTTATGATCAGCTGACACAAGAGCTGAACTATGTGTGTTTTGGGGCACATTAAATGATTTCATGGCTGCAGCTAGCATCATGAAAACTAAAACAATTTCTCAGTATCTTTAAGATGACCTTAGGTGAAAATTCTGGATTTATATTCAGCACAAATGCAAGAGTTTCCAATAAGTAATTTGCATTCTTCTTTGATGGAACTGAAATCTCTTTTAAGATTTCAATGGTACTTTAATGATAACAATATTGCTGTGTTCAGATTTCTGCTCTTTACTTTGAAAAATTGTTTTTCACTGCTGTTAGAATTAGAATTAGATAGATACTTTTTTAAACTACAGCTTCTAGTCTCATGAATACATATTTTAACCAAATATTGGCTGAACTGTACAGATATGTGATAGAAGAGTGGTTTGTCATAGCTGGTACTTTCCTCATTCCACTATTCTGCAGGTTAGCTTTCTTTGCTTTGCATGCATCGGATAACGTTAAAATCCTATGGGAGACATCTGATAAGGTTAAAACTCCATAGAGATACATTGTAACCGGCACAGGCTTTAGCGAATATTATCTGATGCATTCCATAGGATTTTAACGTTAAGTGATGCAATTTTTTTCCAGATTGCTTAACGTTATGCGGTATTAGCGTTATTCGATGCAAACTTTATCTGACGTATTACTTTATGGGATTTGTCTGCTCAGGCACAAATCTCTGTGGAATTACTATCAGCTTTTATTAACATCCTAACTGTATTGTGTGATTCAACCCACTGTCATATCTTTTGTACACAATACAAAAAAGTTTCTGTTACAAAAAGCTAAGATACTCGACTTGTTTTGTTGAAAACTATGCACCATTCCTGTTTCCGGCATACTCTATGCCTTACTTCCCTTGCCATTGTACCTCCTGGCTCCCCAACTGGCATTGTGTAATAGCATTTATCAGCTTGATGCCTTTATACTTAGCTTTCTCTTCCCCTGAAGTGAATTGGGTAGCCCTTGGGATGGGCAGGATAATGTTTCACTATGAATTCATGCCCTCTTATTTGTAATGGGTGCCAGAAATGAAATAACACAACATGAAAGATCCACCATACAGGATCACTATGGCCACTTATGCTTCGCCAAAAGACATTACTGGGAAAAAAGTACATATTTGCACAGGGATACTAAACATATACACATTTGGGAATAAAATTTATAATTGAAATAGAAGTAGCAATGCATCTTTGCAGGATGGGACCAGATTATGGCCAGGTGATCTATTTATTTATTTATTAAACTTATATCCTGCCCGTCTAGGAAAAACTTTCCTACTCAGGGCGGCTTACAGCATAAAATTCAAAAATACAAACTGACACAACTATTAAAATTTTCATATAAAACCCCTCAAAACCCAAACACCCTAATAAGAAAGCCTAGGTTGGCAACAGTGGGGCAGAATAAAATGCCTAACAAATGGCGGATGGCAAAATATTGCCAGAGGCCTCTTTAAAAAGGGAAGTTTTCAATTGCTTTTTAAAAACATGGACTGTTGATAACAGGCACAGCTCTACTGGGAGGGAATTCCACAGCACTGGTGCCGCCACTGAGAAAGCCCTCTTTCTAGTCACGGCCTTCCTAGCTAATCTTGGGGTCGGCACCTGGAGCTGCATCATCATGGAGGAGCGAGTGATGTGGGCTATTGTCCTGAGGGTAAGATGTTCCACCAGGTAGGAAAGTCTCAAACCGTTTAGGGCTTTGAAAGTTAGAACGAACACCTTGTACCTGATACAGAATGAAACTGGGAGCTAGTGTAGCCTTGCCAAAGCTGGGGAAATATGATCAAATTTTCTCATTCCCATAAACAGCCTGGCTGCTGCATTCTGAACTCGTTGAAACCTCCATAACAGGCACAGGGGAAGCACCACATAATGCAAGCGCGGCGCCAAAATGGCCGCCGCGCACTTTGCGGGGCCCCCCCCCACAGGACAGAGAATCCGGGTAGTTAGGGGCGTGGCCAGCTCCCTTATAAAAGGGGTGGCCACGAGGCAGCCGTGCTGCCATTTTGCCTCAGCGACGGAGCGGAGAAGTTTTTTCCCCTGCGCCTCCGTCGCTCGTTGGTATCAACGGGAAGCCTTTTTGGGTCGATTTTGCTTAGCTAGCTTCCCTTTTTTGCTCGAGATGCCTTCCAAAAAGAAGGCTGCTGCGAATTCAGCCCGGGCTGTTAGGAGGCGCAACCCAGGTCGGAGGACCGCGGTGCCGCCTCCTCAACAGCCACCTTTGCCATCCCCGGCCGGGGCTAGTGGCTTGGGGTCTATCGCCCCTTGGCCCGATCAGAGTGCGGGCGCGGAGGGCGCTCCGGCCCGCGGCCCGCGAGCGGTGGACACCGCTCCTTCTCCCGCCCAATCCGTTGGGCCGATTACTTTTGGGCCGCAGCCTCTCCCGGGGCCCTCTAGCCTTGGGGGGTGGCCCGGTGCCCTGCCTTGGCAGGTTTCCTCATCAGCCCTACCGGGCTTCGGCCCTGGCCAATGGCCACATATGGGACATGGGGTCCAGGGAACTGTCCCCATGCAAGGGTCAGGTGGGCCGGCCGGCTCTTTACCCATGGTTAATGTAGACACCTTACTGGCCCGTATTGCGGCCTTAGAGGAGTCTTTGGCCCGGGCCAGTCAGGCAGGTGCCCCTTTCGGGGTACCTTTTGAGGCGCTATCGGCAGCAGGACAACGGCCGGCGGGGAGGGTTGAGCTGCTGCAGGCGGGTGGCGCGGCTCCGGCCACTGCCTCGCAGCTCCCCAGCCAGCAACCTGGTGCGGGTCAAGCCCCGGTGATGAGCTCTACATCGGTCGTGAGCTCCGACGCCCCCAGTGGGCCGGAACCCCCGTTGGGGGTGGCCCGCGGGGGTGCAGCATGTGAGTATATGGTGCAAACGAGTACATCCACACACATTCCCAATATAGGGGGGACCTTTCAGTGGCCTTGGCCTCGCGCGGGTGGTGCAGGGGCTACGCCGCTGGCGACCCACCCGGCGACAGCTACTGCCACCATGCCCGCTGGGGTGGGCCTTGGTTCTTACACTGCTGGGAACGTACTTGGGGTGGCAGGGTTAGCTCAGGCCCCTTTGGGTAGGCCGGCTGTCCCCTTTTCGGCTTTGCCGACGGCAGGGTATTCCTTGCCATTGGGTGATCACTTGGCTCAGGCTACCAGAGAAAAGATATGGCGAGGGGAGTACGTAGATATCTTCTCACTCCTGAACAGAGAGCCCACTAAGGAAGAAAGGGAGGGTCAGGATGAGAAGGACAAGGAGCAGGCACGCCGCCGTAAGCCGCCGCGTACCTGGGCTAACTGGCTCCCCGCTTATTTGATATACATGGCGGTATATTTGAGGGCGCGGCCGGATCTAGCTATTCCCATGGTCCAATATTTGGACAACATATATAGGGCGATGGTAGATTTCCCGGGCCCCTCATGGCTAGCATATGATGAGGAATTCCGTATGAGGATTCCCCTGCACCCCGAGATGAGATGGGATGAGCCGTGCCAGAGACTGTGGCTCTTGTATATGACACCCACACGTCCTGCCCCGGGGGATAGATACCATTGTGGACATGCGGTCCAGCGAGCAGCTCCAGCGCAGGCTACCCGCCAACTGGCGGGGCAGGGGGTTCCAGCCCGCCTGCTGTGCTGGACTTTCTCGTCCAATGGTTCCTGCAGTCGGAAGAACTGCAGGTATAAGCACGAGTGTCCCACATGTTCTGGTCCCCATGCAGCCTCTGCTTGTCCCAAGCCTGGGGGGGCGCGAGGCAGAGGGAGGGGTGGACAGTGGGCTGGCAAGCCTGCCACGGATGGAACTGGTTCTCCGAAAGGCCCCCTCCCCAATTAAGGTGGACATGCTGGAGCGCTGGCTCGCATCGTACCCAAGGGGAGAGGACAGGGAGTATCTCATCCAAGGTTTTACGCAGGGATTTCGTATCCCTTTTATGGGTGATAGATCCCCTCAGGATGCTCCCAACCTTTTATCCCTCAGGGGAAGGGAGGAGGTAGCCGTGGCCAGCATTAAAAAGGAATTAGACGCGGGCAGGGTCGCCGGACCTTTTCCCGCACCCCCTTTTCCCAACCTTAAGGTTTCGCCATTGGGTTTGGTTCCTAAAAAGTCCCTAGGGGAGTTTCGCCTTATCCATCATTTGTCCTACCCAGCCGGTCGATCGGTCAACGATGCGATACCTGATGACCTTTGTTCGGTCAGGTATACATCGTTCGACCACGCGCTGCGCATGGTGCGCTCGTGTGGCCCGGGTGCCTTGCTGGCCAAGTGCGACATTAAGTCAGCTTTTCGCCTCTTGCCGGTGCACCTGGGCGACTTTGAATTGCTGGGTTTTAAGTTTAGAGGGGAGTATTATTTTGATAAGGCCATGCCTTTTGGGTGCTCCATATCATGCTCGGCTTTCGAGCGTTTTAGTACCTTCCTAGAGTGGGCTTTTGTCCGCAGGTCAGGGTCCCGGTCTGTAGCCCATTACCTGGATGACTTTTTATTCGGGGGTGAACGGGGCTGGGACACGTGTGCACGTCTCCTCAATACATTTCAGACGCTAATGCAGGAACTTGGTGTCCCTTTAGCGCCCGAAAAGACCGAGGGCCCGTCGACCAAACTAGTATTCCTGGGGGTTGAGATTGATACAGTAGTACAGGCTTCTAGGTTACCGGGTGATAAGGTGTCCAGGATAGTGACCCTTATCTCGGAATTGCTGGCCAAGCGTAAGGCATCCCTGAGGGAACTGCAGGTGCTACATGGGCACCTCAATTTTGCCTGCAGAGTGGTCGCACCGGGCAGGGCTTTCGCCCGGCGCTTATGCGACGCCATGGCAGGGTTATCCAGGCCCCATCACAGAGTCAGGCTCACCCGGGGTATCAGGGCAGACATGTTAGTCTGGTTGCAATTCCTGAGGGAGTTCAACGGGGTCTCATTTTGGAGGTCTGACCTCCTGGCATCCCCCAATTTCCAGATCCAGTCTGATGCCTCAGGATCCCTGGGTTATGGGATGTACTTCAATGGGAAGTGGGCCTATGGTGGGTGGCCACCGGCATGGGCAGGCACAGGTCGCCTGCGGGATCTCACATACCTGGAATTTTTTCCCATTCTCGGGGCTTTGATGCTATGGGGCGAACAGTGGGCCAATTCGGTGGTGCATTTCTGGTGCGACAATGCTGCTGTTGTTCACATTGTCAATGCACAGACTTCTAAATCGCCCAGGGTCATGGATCTAGTGCGCCATTTTGTGCTGCGCTGCCTGCGCCTCAACGTCTTGTTCAGGGCCAGGCATGTCCCAGGGGTTAATAATGATATTGCTGACGCTTTGTCCCGCCTGCAGATCTCCCGGTTCCGCGCCTTGGCCCCGGAAGCGGAGGAATTTCCCTCGCCACTCCCGGACGAGATGTGGACTATTGGCAAGGAGAGGTGAACCGGGCGATTGGCCTGTCACTAGCGCCACGCACGCGTAAGGCGTATCAACAAGCATTCAATTTGTATAGGGCTTTTGTTACCCAATTTCAGTTGCCAGAGACCTGGCCTATCCCGGTGGACCATGTTCTGCGGTTCATGGTTCACCTGCATGCACAGGGCCTTGCACCTCGCACCATAGCATCCAAGCTCTCGGCGTTGGCTTTTATGGCCAAAGTAGGGGGTCATGTGGATACCACCTCTGACTTCCGTGTGAGACACGTTTTGGAGGGGTGGGTGCGCGAGCGCGGGCGTTGCCCGGACGACCGGCACCCTATTTCCCCAGGGGTTCTTACCCAGTTGGCCCGGGGCTGGCCAGGCCTCTGTTTTGATCATTATGAGGCAGCCCTTTTTCATGCAGCCACAACGGTGGCATTTTTTGGAGCGCTCCGCATCAGCGAACTCGTGATGCTGTCTAAGGCGGATGCAAGTGGTAGGGCACTGGAACTCGGAGATGTATATGTTGCCAAAGACTGGGCCCAGTTGAGGATTCGCTCCTCCAAAACAGATCAGCATGGCGTAGGCAGTGGAGTAAGACTGCTACGGTGTTCTTTGGCAGACATCTGTCCGGTTGGTGCCCTACAGGAATACCTGGCACTGCGTGGCATGCACCACGGCCCGTTTTTCTGTCACCAAGATGGGTCTCCCCTTACTAAATTTCAGTTTTGGAAGGTGACAGCCAGAGCCCTCACCAGGGTGGGCCTATCAGGTGCCCGTTATGGCACACATTCGTTCCGGATTGGCGCAGCTTCTACGGCAGCTGCTTTTGGGTACTCTGGGGCTGACATACGTAGCATGGGGAGGTGGGGCTCACAATGTTTTCAGTTTTATGTGCGCCCACTCCCGCCATGAGTACCAATCCAGTCACCTTACCTTCCTTTTTCTCAATTTTCTTACAGACCCTGGGTGTCGTATTACACCGGTGACAGTATGGCTGGTGGGCCACAGCTATGTGCTCAGGGCAGCGCGTTACGCTGCGGCGACAGAGTGGGGACCCCGACTGGGACTGGGTGACCACGCCAGTCTCTCATGGCACGGTAAGCCTGGGATGTTATGGCGGGAGCTGCGGCCTTTCCTTTTTTCTGGCCTGGGGGCTGACCCGCCTGACATTCTAATCATCCACCTGGGGGGCAATGATTTGGGCCAGGTCACCGGCTTATCGCTCAAGCACGCGATTTGCGAGGACCTCGCCTACTTGCATTATGTCTGGCCTGCCACAGCCCTGGTTTGGTCGGACATTGTTCCGCGCCACTCTTACAGAGGGGGCGTTAACCTCCTGGCCCTTGACCGAGCTAGGCGCGCGGTCAATAAGGCAGTGGCGCGGTTTCTCACCACCAGGGCTTGGGGACGGGTTAGTCATCACCCCGATATTAGTCTACAAAATTGTGACTTGTACGCAGGGGATGGGGTCCATCTGTCGCGAGGAGGTATGGACCTCCTGTTGGGTGACTGGCGAGCAGGCCTGTTGACCGAGCTGACGGTCTGGGGGGGGGGCGTCAGGTCTTCTGTGAAGCCCCTCCGTGTGGCGGGTAGCACTGGTAAGGTAAACAGTATGACCCACAAGTATCCGGCAGGTTCGCAATTGACTGGACAACACTAGACAGGAATAAAGTAGTTAAACGTTGTCCGGTCAACGACGAACCAGGCGATGGGGTGATGATGATTGCTAACCAGCATGCATCACCCCTGTGATTTCACGGATACGCGTCAGAGGGTGGGGTCATGAGTTAGTTATTGACTACGGTCAACAACTTGTTTGTTGTTGACAAACAAATTGATACAAATTGATACATTGTAACCAATTGCCGTTGGCAATTTTGGGGTGGTACCTTACCAGTGTTACTTCGGCCTGCTTGCCTTAGGAATTATGATTGGTCGTTTTACCAATACAAATTTATAATTCGGACTAGGGCATTGAATCAATAAATGTGGCCCTTTGCTGTTATCCACTTTCAATGTTGTCTGTGTCCGTTATTGGGGGGGGTGCGCCTGCAATGCAAGCGCGGCGCCAAAATGGCCGCCGCGCACTTTGCGGGCCCCCCCCCACAGGACAGAGAATCCGGGTAGTTAGGGGCGTGGCCAGCTCCCTTATAAAAGGGGTGGCCACGAGGCAGCCGTGCTGCCATTTTGCCTCAGCGACGGAGCGGAGAAGTTTTTTCCCCTCCACCCCCTCCCTAGTTAACAGTGTGATTATGGTCGCTTCGGGGCCGGGTGGGAATTTTTGGTTGGGACCCATATTGGCTTCGGGTCCTGGCTTTTTTGCCCATCCCACACTGTTGCTATGGTTTGATATAGGGGTCTTTCTTCGTTCCTACTGTTGACTTTGGTCACATGGGCGGGTAGCACTGGTAAGGTAAACAGTATGACCCACAAGTATCCGGCAGGTTCGCAATTGACTGGACAACACTAGACAGGAATAAAGTAGTTAAACGTTGTCCGGTCAACGACGAACCAGGCGATGGGGTGATGATGATTGCTAACCAGCATGCATCACCCCTGTGATTTCACGGATACGCGTCAGAGGGTGGGGTCATGAGTTAGTTATTGACTACGGTCAACAATTTGTTTGTTGTTGACAAACAAATTGATACAAATTGATACATTGTAACCAATTGCCGTTGGCAATTTTGGGGTGGTACCTTACCAGTGTTACTTCGGCCTGCTTGCCTTAGGAATTATGATTGGTCGTTTTACCAATACAAATTTATAATTCGGACTAGGGCATTGAATCAATAAATGTGGCCCTTTGCTGTTATCCACTTTCAATGTTGTCTGTGTCCGTTATTGGGGGGGGGTGCGCCTGCAAAGAGCATTATCAGTGAGCTGCCCAATGTAGAAGCTCTTAATGGTATAGCATCAAAGTCCTGTTTGGTTTGCAACATACCTTTGAGCAAACTATGCATCAGAGATCACCTATAATCAGAAGTAAAACTACCTCAGTATCCAAGACAAGTGACTCTTGTAAACAAAGAATGTACTTGTAGGGCCTGAAGATCAGTCACAAAACAAAGCCAGTTACTTGCACATTTTGTAAGCTGAGAAATCCCCCTGGAGCGATGGTCCCACACAGTCTGCACTTAAGGAATTCATTCTTCTATTGATGGGTTATCATGTGTATTTTGCACCCTTAATCTTTCAACCTACCCTGGACTGGTCAGAACAATGTTCTACTACAGCCTTCCAAATAAAGGAAGAAAATGCCACACCAGATCAAGAAATAGACATTAAAGACAGCCTGTGAATAAAAGAAGGAAATCCCTAACTAATATAAGCAGTGGATGTTTCTCTGCTTTTTCTACTCACTGATATACAGGATTTAAGCATGGGGTTCTTTTGAAGTCTGATTTCACAAATCCCAAAGGACTTCAAAAGACCTTTCTGCTATGCTAAGTGTTTTCAGCAATAATCACCGCTGTCTCTATCTCGTGATAATGCTATTTATTCCTAATGTCTGTTTCTAGCCTGTGCTGGCAGGAGATGAAGTAAGTTTCTTCTTGATGTCTAGGTTACATCAGATGGGTTGGAATATCCTTATGATTTCTTAGGGAACATGGATTTATGTATCAGGTAATCACAGTGTGTTTCATACTGTGCCAAGGGCATTGCTGTTATTCATTATTAAAAGAGAGTGTGAATAATTTCATTACAGAAATCAGGAGAGTTGCAGGATCACTTCTTTGTTGCCAGGGTGGGGGTGAGGATGCTATCCCCCCCCCACCCCAGTCTGCATAGTAAGATAACTGTCAGGTTACAATCTCCACATAACTGAACTGAATCCCATTTTATCCACTCCAAAACTTTCAATTTAATATCAGATAAACCAGGTAATTTAGATTGCTGGAGCAAACCCAGAGAGCCTTCGCTGGTTTCATTGTCCCTGTTGGTGACAATCCGGCAAAGGCGCAGAGTAGAGATAAGGAGATGAGAACTGTTCCAGTGGAAGGCCTCCCTCGGCTCTTCAAGCCAGAAGCAAGAGGAGCTGCATCCACTTGGAAAATGAGGTTGCTAATGCCCAGAAGGCACTGAATGATGCTAGCAGATGGAAACACTGGACTGCATGCATGGCCTTATGGCGTTCCTCATGAAAATCAATGGACACACTGCAGCTCGACTTATATAGCAGAATGCTACACTCTAAATAAAATCTATGTAATACATCTGTTGATTGAAACAGAAGCAATCTATGTTGGAAAAGCTGCAAGGAAGATAATGCCCCCCACCATGCACAATCTCCTGGCTATGAAAAGGATGTGACCCATTTATTCATTCTGGGCTGGGGAGCATCATCCTTCACCCAAATCATTGGTCATGCTGGTTGGGGAAGTGAGAGCTGGAGCCCAACATTTGGTGTCCATTGTTTAAGGGAGGAGGGGAAGCATTCTGGTTCCATCTTTGACCCGTTTCCACTTTCAGATTTTATCAAGAACAATTCTGGGAGGGGCAAGCTTTCCCTTCTTTGGCATTGGCTTGCAGTTCCCAAAAGAAACTGGCTTGTTTGACCTGTGAGACTGCCTACACAGGTATATAACCTGTTCTTGGAGTGAGTTGGGGTTGGGTTGATCTGGTCATGTGCACACATCAATTGGACCAGTCTGCCTCAACTTGCCCCATTTTGAGATCCCCATCAGAGGGTTTAACTGAATTATATGTAGGTAAAGGTAAAGGCCCCCCTTGCTCAAAAGCCAGTCGTATCCGACTCTAGGTTTCAGTGTTCATCTCTGTTTATAGCCAAAGTGTTTGCGTTTGCAGACATTTCCATGGACATGTGGCAGGCATGACTAGACATCAGAATGCATGGAACACTGTTTACCTTCCCACCAAAGTGGTCCCTATTTATCTACTTCCAATTTCTTGCTTTGGAACTGCTAGGTTGGCAGGAGCTGGGACAGAGGCGGGAGCTCACTCCATCATGCAGCACTGGGACCTCTAACTGCTGACCTGCTGACCTACTCGTCACTTAGAAAGTTTTTCTGAATACTAGGATGGGTTATAATAGAGTGGCAGCTGAATGATCTGCTTCCTACCTGATTGGAGGAGCACTGCCTTAGTGGGAGCATAAAACCCCCACTTCTCAGCTGATTGGTGGAGTGTTCCCCTGATCAGTTGAGAAGCTTGTACCTTTGGAAGAGTGAAATGCTGTCCAGACACAGGGATTGCACCAAACAACATTTTGCTCCTCCCTCCAACCTCAAGCAGCTTTTAAAAAGCCACACTACATCAGCCCAGGAGGACCAGTGTAGACAATTCCTGTGGCTGTAACTCAGCGATGTGAAACTTCATTGAATCTATGAATGATACTCCATTTCACAGACACTCTTAGTGGTTCACATATCACTGATGAGTCTGACCAAAGGTGTTGGTGGTTTGTCACCGGGCAGACACCTTCCCTCCAAATTTGAGAGGGAAATGACTGTGTACTCAGTCTATGGCTGAAATTGCAAATATATTGTAGTTTTTACTGCCAAAAATGAAACCTTAGGGCCAGAATTGCACTGTTGAATGCTGCAGAGAAGGATGACTGTAGAAGCAGTTTTCACATTTTGCCAGGCATTTGACAATGCCTTGGCACAGAACTGGGCACAAAGCCAATGTCAAAACTGAAAATGAGGTCCTTTATTTGTCCCACCAGCCCTCTAGTTAAAGCTCATCATGCTCCCAGCAACACATAGCTGACAAAACCACACCACATTGCTTGAGTGATTACTGGTTTATGCTGCATGAAACCAGCAGGTTTCTAGGACATTTAATTTGGCCTTTTAGAACAGGGAAGAACCATACAGAAGTTGATAATTTATAATCTTGCACCATCAACTCAATTCTGATTTATGGGGACTCTTTCCAAGGCTTTCTGGATTGCTTTTTCTTGTCTTGGGAAGTTTAAAATAGTGGTGTTAAAAGGACAGGCTTGTTGCCTTCTGAGACCATCTGACAGGAGTGTCAGCCTCAGGATCTGAAGTTGTCTTTTTGATACAGTATATGCACTGTGGTGTAGTGGGCAGAGTGCAGACTAGGACTCATGAGAACTGAGTTCAAATGCCCACTTGGCCAAGGAAAACTCCCTATATGGGTGGGGTTGGTAAAACCACTCCTTAAATATATCTTACTTTGAGAACCTTATTAATGGTCACTATAAGTCCATTCTGATTTGGCAGTATATAGCATGCATATAGACACCTCCAATCTAGTTGTTCTTAATTGCAGCTGCCTCCATATTCTTTGATTACTTTCCTATCTAGTTTATCTGAGCCAACCCACTTGCTATCAGAGTTCTTGGCCCTATCAGTACATGGAAAATACATGGGGAAGAAGTAGAAGCAGTGGCAGACTTTACTTTCTTAGGATCTACGACTGATTCTGGGGAGACAAGCTATGAGAAACCTGGGGAACATAGTGAAAAGTAGAGACATCACCTTGAAAACAAAAATTTGCATAGTCAAAGCAATGGTATTCCCAGTGGCAATGTATGGGTGTGAGAGCTGGACCATTAGGAAAGCTGAGCGCAGAAGAATAGATGCCTTTGAGATGTGGTGTTGGAGAAGAGTCCTGAGAGTCCCCTGGACAGCAAAGAGAACAAATAGGTCAATTATAGAACAAATCAACCCAGACTGCTCATTAGAAGGGCAAATAGTAAATATGAAGCTTAAGTACTTTGGACATCCAATGAGAAGGGAGGATTCACTTGAGAAGGCCCTGATGCTGGGAAAGGTGGAGGGCAAAAGAAGAAAGGGGCTGCCAAGGATGAGATGGCTAGATGGTATTGTAGACACAATGGACAAAGAGCTGGGCAGGCTGAGGAGGATGGTGGAGGACCGAGGTGCCTGGAGGGCAATGGTCCATAGGGTTGCAAAGGGTCGGAATCGACTGTGCGACTGAACAACAAATACTGTGTTTGCATCTGTTCTAATGTCTAACTTGGCATTAAATTTATTTGGCCCTCATAGGGAAAGCATTGAGGGAGCCTCACCCAAGAAATGAGACACATACTGTACTTAAAGAGAGCTGTACCTGATATATCTTATATCAACACTGTAACTCCCTTTTGCTGAGATTCAACCACTCACTCTTTGAGCTACTTTTCAGGTCTATTTCAAGCAGAGAAAAATGTGGCTCATATAACTAGTTGAACATTCAGTTTCACTTCAGGATGAAAGTAAGGTAGTGGGCAACGTATCACATTTGTTCTTGACTACCTGTAGTTGCAACTGATTGAGAAGCAAAACATTTTGTGGAAAGAACCTTAGCAGTATGCTCATTTGTCAGTCTCTTGAGGACAAATACACCATGTGTAAGTCTGACCCAGACCCAGTCAGAAACCAACTGCATTGTGCACAACAAGAAGTTTTCATATATTAGTTTTCCATTCCCAGTGGCATCTGATCACGGGAGATTGCCAGTCCCTGTCTCAGTAGAATAACTTATAGAAGTTCACATCCTATATGTTGTCTGTCTAGTCTGGTATGGAAAATGTTCCACCCTACATATTTGGTGAGAACTCCAACCAATGGTGGGATTCATTTTTTTTTTTTACTATCTACTCTGTGGGCGTGGTATGGTGGTCATGGCCAGGGGAAAAGCCCTGCATTGCACACAAATTAAGGTAAAGGTAAAGGTTTTCCTTGCTCGAAAGCCAGTCGTATCCGATTCTAGGGTGCAGTGCTCATCTCTGTTTCAAAGCCGAAGAGCCAGCGCTGTCTGCTGCTGCAGACATTTCCGTGGTCATGTGGCAGGCATGACTAGGACTACTTTATTTCCAAACTTGGATGGGCAGAGCCAGCCAGAATTTCTGCTACCGGTTCTGGCGAACTGGTGCAAACCTGCTGAATCCCACCACTGACTCCAACCCAGTAACACCATGATGGCGGCAAAGTTCCCTGCCCTTGTTTAATAGTTTCTAATGCTTGGGTGCATAGGCTTTCTCCTAATTCTTTGAGAGGAGGCAATGACTCAGTGGCTGCAGATCTCATTCCAAAGCAGCCCAGGTAAGCAGCAATGACAAAGTATGCTTCTTCTTTTCTTCACCAATGAATAATTCTTGTAAAGGACCTAGAGATACAGTGGGCTGTTCCAGCTTGCTTTGTTCTCCAAGGAGATCTGCAACACTTCCCCACTATGAAGTAAAATGTAAGGTTTGTAGTAAGCCTATGCCTTGAAAAGTAATTTGCAGCCCATAAGTAGCATATACTAAATATATACTAGTCTGTTTCACACATGCCAAATTTTCCGCCTTCTTTCTTTCAAACACCAGATTGTTATTAACTGTTGTTGCCAAAGACAGCAGATGCAGATGTCTTGTGCTTTTTTTATAGCTTAAGTTTAGTTTCCAAAGCCCGCAAGCTCAACCTTCACCTTTCTTATATTTTTGCAACTCTAGGGGACAAATCTTATTTTCAGTATACAGTGGTTGTCAGGGAAGCTTCATTTTATATAACACTAGAAAATCCAAAACAATGCCAGAAAATATGGTGAAGTGACTCACACTGCTCATCTTGTTTATGTTGAAGACTCTGTTGCTATTCTTACTCAAGAGCCACAAAAGTTTGCAAAGAAAATAAAATGCTTTAGAACAGATGACAGGAGGAACTGAGTATGCAGTCTGATTCTATGCCCTACTAACGGTACTAAATTTATTACAGTTTAGGGCATACCTAGACAGAGCATTTGGTCTTTAAAAGGTTTGGCACCGATCTTTCCATGCCTTTTTGTCCCTATTTTCATGATGGTTTATTTTAAATCTTGTTTTGTTCTGGGGCAAAATGCTGTGGCCCTTCCCACTGATGTTTATGTCTAGGGTTAGGACCTCCCTGTCAGAGGCTTCAATTAATGTGTGCACATACAGATCAATCTCTCTCTCTCACACACACACACAAACACAAACACAAACAAACAAACAAACACTCACACATGGAGGGGGAGATAGCTCTGGAAAGTAGGAGGATTTCTCATGTATATATAAAGCAGGGATCCTCAATCTACAGTCACAGGCTGCATCCAACCCCTGGCATCAGATAATCTGGCCCATGCCCTTCTCCAGAAGCTGCTTCTGCTGCCGCTGCCACCACCACCACCACCTCAATCCTTGTCCCCTCTGTTTGTCTTGTCTTGGCATGTCCCTAACAGCACTCAGTAGCAGGGCGGTTATTGTAAGCCTTACAACATCCATCCTGCTATGGAGTGCCATTAGGGACACACAAAGCCAAGTGATGGGAACAAGTATTGAGGCGGCAGCAGCAGAAGCAGCACCTGCATGCAGTCACCTGTGTCTTTCCTAGGGGCCGCTCTTGCCAAGCGTGACTTTTCTGATGGACACATGTGGCTGCCTGCGTCTTTCCCAGGAGGCGTTCTGTCTGAGCGTGGGTGAGAAGGACAGCCTGGATCCCTCCTTCACCAGGGAAGCAGGGAAGTGGTGTGGGTGGGAGTGGTGGATGGCTCGGGGTGATTGCTGGTGGTGGTGGAGGAGGCGGTGGGGGCTCGTGGTGGTCCCACTGCCACCCCCTTCACCATCGGCAGCGGGACCACCCTGAGCCCACACCACTCCCCTACATGCCACCACCACTGCTACCAAAGTCCGGCCCCTCAGCAATCTGAGGGGACATGAACTAGCCTCTGATTTAAAAGGTTGAGGACCTTTGATTTAAAGGATTATTCTTAGGTGACTTTCTAAAGAGCAGATTGGGTATGAATGCTAGTGAAGGCTGTCCTTCAAGACCAAATGGGAAAAAGGGGTTTAGGAGTTTGGCAGTTACAGAAGTATGCAATCTTCTGGCAGTTTCTAATATTATGATTGCTGGAAGGATAGCCATGTGTCTTGCTTTTGGTAGCCAGAGCCAAGGTGTGGTCTCAGGTGACTGGAAATATGCCCCCACCCCATTTCTATTTCATGTACATAAGCTGGCTGAGCCGTCAGGAGAATTTAACTTCCATTGTGGAAATGGGATAGTATGTTATATGCTGAACACCAACTCAAGGCAAGCTAATGGCAGGAACACAAGAAATTGAAAGAGTGGATAAAATTGTCTATTTGGGGAGTATATTAAATGTATCCCAAGATAGATATTAAAATACGAATAGAAAAAGTAAGATCCACCTTCATAAAAATGTGACACTTGTTATGTAGTTGAGACCTAACTCTTGGTACAAAGATCCAAATAGTGCGATGTTATGTATTCTCAGTGTTGCTATATGGAATTGAAGCTTGGACATTGACTAAAGCAGGGGTGCCCAAACTTTTTGGGCTGTGGGCTGGTCACATGGTTCAGGGGCTGGATCCAGACCCCAATGCCAATTCATCTGGCCCACAAAGCCCTCGTTGCCCCTGGAAGTGGAAGTAAAACGCACCTATATGGGCGCATTTTACTTCTGCTTCCAGGAGCAGCAAAGGCGTCATGAGCCGGATGAATTGCCATTGGGGGCTGGATCCAGCCCCGGGCCGTAGTTTGGGCACCCCTGGACTAAAGCATCTAAAAAGAAAATCAAAGCTTTTGAAATGTGGTTCTACATACACATTTCATGTGTATGTACTTGGGCAAAGGCCAGGAGGGCCTTCGCCCAACTTCGGGTGATTCGCCAGTTGCGCTCGCTCCTGGACCGGGACTCTTTGCTCATGGTCACTCATGCTCTGGTGACCTCCAGACTAGACTACTGTAATGCACTCTACATGGGGCTGCCCTTGATGACCATTCGGAGGCTGAAGCTGGTCCAGAATGCCGCGGCCCAGGTGGTTATGGGGTGTGGACGTTATGCCCATGCCTCACCACTGCTTCGGGGGCTGCACTGGTTACCAGTTTGTCTCCGGGTGCAATTCAAGGTGCTGGTTTTGACCTTTAAAGCCCTACATGGTAGTGGGCCAGGGTATCTCAGAGACCGCATCGCCCTAAGGATGTCTGTCCGTCCAATCAGAGTGGACCGGAGGGGTTCTCTAATTGTGCCATCAGCAAGGGGGGCTCGCCTCTCTGGCACACAGAGGAGGGCCTTCTCCATGTCCGCACCGGCCCTTTGGAACCTCCTGCCTGTGGAACTGCGTCTCCAGACGGAGTTGTTGTCCTTTAGGAAGGAACTAAAGACCTGGCTAGCGGGCCAAGTTTGGGGTGCGGGTGGGTGGTTGGTATAGAGAAGTGTGCCTTCCCCCAAGGTCCCTTCGGTACTTGCACACCTGTTAGGGGTGGTTTTTTTTTAACTTTTAACTTTGTTTTATCATGTGTCTTTTTATGTATTTACTGTCCGCTATGTAAACCACCCTGAGTTGGGTTGTACCTGAGTGGGCAGTATATAAGCGTGGAAAATAAATGAATAAATGAATAAATGAATAAATAAATAAATGAATAAATAAATAAATAGATAGATAGATAGATAGATAGATAGATAGATAGATAGATAGATAGATAGATAGATAGATACAGCTACTAAGGATATCATGGGCTGATCATGTGACTAATGTACTGCAGAAGTATTGTGCCAGATGGATAAAGAAAAAGAACTCTTTAAAACCATTAAGCAAATAAAGATCCAATACCTTGGCCACATCATGAGGAACAGCATAAAGTTTAGAATACTCTAACTCGCTCTGCAAGGAAAGATCCCAGGGAAGATAGGTCCTGGACATAGATGGACTTCATGGCTGAAGAACCTGAGAGACTGGTGTGGCATGTCCTTGGAAGAACTGTTCCAAGGAATTAAGAACAGGAAGGTTATCACCAAGATGATAGCCATTATCTGGAAAGGATATGGAACCTGAAGAAGATGTTTGAGGCATCATGGTATGGGAGAAAAGCAAACCACAAGTGATGTGATACTGTCTTCCAACTGTGGGGGAAAAGCGGGAACCTGAGAGCAGCTAATCTTGGGGAGGCTTTGCATGATTCTTTTTGTTGGGCACCATGGTAAAAGCTGGTTCAAATAAACTACAGGTATTTTAAATGAGTAAGGAATATACAGTAGGCATGGCATTTCTTGAGTTTTCTTTGTGGCTAATTGCTTGAGATAATACAAGAGTTGGAAGACAGCTCATCTTGGTGATTGATTTTAGATTTCTTGACACTGGCTCAGAGTATACTAATAGTCAAGATGATTTGCACTGAGAGGCACAGATAAGCTGGATATTGGATGCATTCACAGATACACAACTAGCATACCACTTCAGCAGCGTTTAGTAGTCTGCATATTGGAATTTCCTTCTTCTCCAAACTTCTAGTGGTTTTGGCTCCTGTTTTGTTTTTAAAAATAAAACAATCATGCCTGCCTATTTTGCTATTGTGTGTTTCAGTTTAATAGTTATCCTAGAGGCTTCTCCCTTATAATAACATGGACAAAGACCTGCTTAGTATCTTACTGAAGTTTCGGTTTCAATTAATACCACAAATTTGCTGCTAAATTTTAGTGGCAGAACAGTATAACAATTTTTTAAAGCACACATTTTACTGTGGGACACTGAGGAGCATTTGGGTCTTAGAAAGGGTGTGAGGTGGGACCACAGTTCATACATTCCAGGTTTATTTATTTATTATTATTTATTTGTTTGAATTTGTATTGCTGCCCACACGCCGAAGCAACTCTGGGCGGCTCACAAATATAAAACATACACAGCATAGAATTACAAAAATCTTAAAAACCACTAAAAATACCCTCCCAACTCCCAGACATTAAAATTATAACTAAGAGCATGGACGACCCTTATTCTATAAGCCAGGAAAAGAGGGGGGGGGGAACCTCATGAACAGTGCTTTGCTAGCCAGGTTTTAAGATCTTTTCTGAAGGGCAATAGCTCTGTCTGGAGATGCAGGTTTAAATGGACCTTTCATTTTCCAGCCATCCCTAATATGTTTTAATAGAAAAGCAAGTACAGACAACATTTGAAAGAGAGAGAGAGAGAGAGAAATCCATTTTGGGACTACAGTTTCCTGAATAGCCTGGGATAGTCTGGGATTTTCAATGAAATGGGAAAGCTTTCCCATCTCTGGCAAAGAACAAATGCAGCTAAAAGTAAAGGTGAGTTTTTAAAGTGAGTATTGTTTCTGTTTGCCTACACTAGTTCTATCCTTTGACAGGCATCCTTCTTCCTGGCCTTACAGCTCACCACAACATTGCAACATACATTAACTTGGATGTCATACATGTTGAGCTCTTGCACATTCAGTTTATTTTGCGTAGCAGAAAGTTCATTTTGGGTAGCATCTTCTATGCTTCACTTCACTTGAATGGCTAGCAGGTGAGCCTGAACTAATGTACTTTGGGCCACTCTGACAGTCTTCTGCTTGGGCATACAAATGTGAGAAGGAGAGACCACATGTGACATGTAATGAACTGTAGAGCTTCTCATCTGGGCTGTCATCATTCCATTCCCTCATCCACCCAAGGGGTCAGCCAGTATTTTTTGCCCACGGAGCACGTTCACTCATCATTGAACTCTTTCAGGGAATCCATCTTTATGATCCCCCCCCAAGAATGTTGGTACTTCAGCAAACCTGGGATTTCCCTGTTATGTATGTATGTACAATGTTGCTTTAAGAAATGTATGAATGTAACCTGACCACAATTACAATGTGGCTCTGCTGTTAAGGAACGCGAGTAAGCTGCCTATAGAGGGCAGCTGCGAGCATTCAGCTCACATGGTTCACATTCCCCAAATCACCGGCAGCCGCGGGAACCTTTCCCGCGCGAGGATCACCTGGAGAAGAGGGGCGTGACTCAGAATGACGTCACGCCGGTAGCAGCCAATAAGCTACCGTGCAACGAGATTCAAATGTATGTACTGCAGTATATAATGAGTTGTACCTCCGCCATTACCACATGTTCATCCTGATCATCAACCAATAAACCTGTGTTAGTCCTCACTGCGACTCCTTCTTTGTCTTCCGTGCAAGACACTAAATTCCCTTAGGTCTCCTGGGGCCTCACTCTTCTGCAGGGGTGGACAAAATGTGACTGGGGGTTGGAAATGTCTCTCTTTATAAAGCTCTCTTTATGGTCCTCTTTCTCAGGGCCACCATCAGGGCAGTACTACCAGTACTGCCATATAGGGGCCCGGAGCTGACAGGGGCCCTGGCACCAGCAGCCATAACTATGTGTGTGTGTGTGTGTGTGTGTCTCATGTCTGGCCCTTTGTAAAGAATAGTCCAGCAACAATGAACAGAACAATGAACAACGGTTTATTGTAAAGTCTTGCAGGCAACAATTACAAAGATATCTGGCAACAGATAGCTACACAAGTCCCATGTAATCGGTCTCTCCTAAATCTGCTGTCATGGCTACTAAGCTATGCCTACGTGTGAGCGTATGGAGAGGACCCAAGGCTTAGCCGGGTTAGGGCTAACCTGCAGAGAATGGGGAAGTATAGATCTGGCCCGGCCACACCCTTGTTTACCCGTGGTGCTTATATAGTGTCTCGGCGGCGGTCACTCTAAGATACAATGTAGTAACCCGCCGGATAACCTTAACTAACCAATCATAACGTAATACCATAGTTTTAACCAATCAGGAACAGGATCCAAAGTTGCACCCAATCATAGAACTCTAATTATCATAAGGAGCGCGCCCAGAAGGGGAGAATACATGCCAAATCTTGCTCTTAATTCTGATGGTGGGAAATCGCCATTTTGTCTTGCAAGCATTGCTGGAGCAACTAGCAATTTACTTGAATACACCACAGTGTGGCAAATAGGATTGCTCAGTATGGGGCACAGAAATTCTGATGGCAGCCCTGCTCTTTTTCATAAAGGTTTTCTTGAACAAAACTTTGTAGATGGCTATCCCAGGAAACCTCAAAAAGTGGCTGTTTACTTGGCAAAAGTCATTGCTTTCTTGCCCCCCCCCCCCAATTATCTGCCATTCTTCTATCACCCAGCATGGGTAATACTATTCTATATATCATAAGCATGACAACTGAATAATAAAATGCTTCACATAAATGGTAAAAATGCAAGTAAAAATGAGCAATAACCTGAAGCTAACCAGACAATTTTACCTTATATGCATTTCCTCATAATGTTCACTGCATAAGCAGTAGAATGGGAGTTTACAACCATCCAGAGCACACACACACGCACACGCACACGCACACACACACACATTCTGTTATTTTCAGTATTGAACTTTTTGCTTTCATGTGTTTTTAGCAATCCATGACTTCTGGGAGAATATCAGAGCAGATAAATGGTTCTTGGATTTGATAAAGTTCTTCACCCCTATTCTAGGCTTTGGGTGGTGCTATTTTGGCCACATCCACCACAGATAGTAAGAGTTGTGCTTGGTTACAAGAGGAACAGCCTCATGGTTTAGAACTGGTAAAGCTTTCAAATTGTAGCCACCTGTCATGTAGAAACCCTAAACCGACTTATCTGACATGTTGATCAGGATATTAAAAAGACTAAAACATGACTAAATGAAATCCATCACAATGATGTATTTATTAATGGCAGACCTGAAGCAATATTAGATGTTAGATTGTGTTGTGGTGAGTACAGGAAAAGCTTGAGTTTCTGTCCAAGTGCAGAGAGAAAATGTTTTTGCTAGCTTATGCTTTTTGGCCCCTTGGAGGTTTTAGATCAACATTTATCTTTCATGTATTCACAAAGGATTTGTAAAATAACTAGGCTCTGCATTCTTAACCAGCAGCAATTCTGTATGGGCCTAATTCTTTCTCCCTCTTTTCTTTTAACCATTTTAGAAGAATAATCCTCCATTCTGAACTGTCTCCCTCCCTCATTTAAAAAATGTACCTGTTTTAAACTAAGAATACAAAAAGGTATTGACTTCCTTGAGGGCCACCTCAGTACAGTGCTGTTGAGGAGGTGGGGGTGGCTGTGGGCCACACTCAATAGGCACATGTGTCCATATGCATATACTTCTTCTTCTTTCATGTCCAGATCAAACTTTGGATAGCCAAAAATTAAGTCACTTTATTGGCTTTGTTGTTGGCCAAAATTAAATCTTAATTGGTACATGTTTCTGGTAGTAGTTGCCAGGGCAATAAATGAGCTGGGTTCTGTAGCTCTCTTCTGCCAGCAGCCCCCATTTGAACATGTTGGTCTTACATTTATAGACACTAACCGCCTATTGTTGAAAGCCTTCTTTGCCTGTCTTGTTTTTCCCCTATATCCTCCTTTAATGTTATTCTTTGTCCAATGAGTACCTTCCTATATCTTCTAATTTGCTTTTGCTTTTGCGTACCCTCAAAATGTTTTACTTGTCATAAAGCTCCTTCTGGACTTGATGCACATATCCATTCAGAGGCTGTCGAGGGTCATTCTCTTGACTTACCTCCTTATTTTAGGTGGAGTGATACCAACAAGAGGATATATTTTCTCAACCAGTGTAGGTTTGAGGCATTTTGTCACTATATGCATTGCATCATTAATAGCAATGTCAACTTGTTTTGCATGTGCAGTTGTGCTTCATACTGGAGCAACATAATCTCCTGCAGAGGTGCTCAGGGCTAAAGCTGATGTACTCAGCATGGATGGTTGAGCTCCCCATTTATAGTTTGTGAGTTTCCTGCTGATGTTGTTCCTCATACCAACTTTGATGTTCAGGTAGTGCTTTTTAAAAGAGTGTTTTGACAAGTGTCATGCCAAGGTATTTCAATGCTGAAAAATGCTGTAGTTGATTCATTTGCCATGTGACATCCAACTCAACCCAGTTTCAAAGGTAAAATGCACACACTGGAGTCTTGCTTGGATTAGGCTTCAAATGGTTGATGTTGCACTACTGTCCTAATTCTTCAAATGGTCCAATATGTTTTCCAGCTACCTCATCAAAACCTGACCCTTGTATGGCTGTGTCATCCACACAGATCAGGAGTGGCCAAACTACACCCTGCAGGCTGAACTCGGTCCATATGCTGACCTACCTCAGCAGGCATGGTCGCTGCACAGTGGCGCTACACAGAGAGTCTATTCAAGGAGAGTCCAAACAGCAAAGTCCAAAGAACAAGCCTAGGTCTGGTTACCGGTAGTTCAAATCCAAAGGATGTCCAGGGGCATCAACAGGGTTGGCAGAGAAGTCAGGGTCAACGCAGGCAGGTCAGGGTCTAGGGTGGCAATCTCAAGAGGTATCCAAAGTAAAGAAGGGCATTAGTCTTGTAAGAGATCTGTCCAAGTAGGGATGCAACTGGCCTATTTGATACAGATGGGAAAAATGGCCTTTCACACAGCCGTGATTTGTGTTTCGAGGGTCAGATGATGATCAAAAATGACCCCCAAGTTGCATATCTGTTTACTTTGCAATAATACCATCTCTTCTATCGTTGGGTTATGGAATCCATGTTGGGCAGATGGACCTTCCAACACCAGAACCTCCATCTTACCCGGGTTCAGTCACAGCTTGTTAACTCTAGTCCACTCCAGCACCGTGGCCAGGCAATCGTCCAAACACCAAGCCACATCTACTGCCGATGATGTGAAGGAGAAATAGAGTTGTATGCCATCCGCATATTGATGACAATGCCCCCCAAATCTCTGGATCATCTCTCCCAGCGGCTTCACATATATGTTAAATAGCATAGGGGAGATAATCGAACACCGTGGACCCCCCCCCTTGGAGTGTCCACAGGGCCGACAAATTATCCCCATGCTGGACCCTATGAGGGCGGTCGCCAAGGAAGGATCAGAACCACTGCAATACAGAGCCCCGAACTCCTAGCTCAGACAGTCGCTTCAGAAGGATACCATGATCGACGGTATCAAAAGCCGCTGAGAGATCCAGCAGTACCAGGATGGACGATGTCCCCCTCCTCTAGTCTGCCTTCCAGAGCAGATCATTTAGGCTTGCAGGTTATCTTGTTTTGTTTGGTGATCTATCATTGTGAGATTTCTCTGCATGAGATTTGTTCCCCCCAGGACATCCCATGTAGGGATTTTTGGATTTCTCAGAAATACTTTCATAGCCATTTCTGCAGGATTACTACCATCCCTGCACAAAATGTCATCTTTTTTTTTTTTTTTTGCATGGGACCCGCCTGGAAAGGGCAGAAGAAAAATCAATTTTTTCCTACAATTCTTTCCTTCATCAAGAAGGACCTTAAGCTGTGTAGAATTTGGCGGTTTCCCTCACAGAACAATAGCAAAAAATAAAAATAAAAAAATGGATGGGTGAGGGAAGGAAAAACAGAATGGGTTCTGGATTTTGTAGAAAGCTGAAAATCCCTGCTGATGTAGGCAAAGTACCTGTGTGGAGTCTTGGCATGGCAAGACTGGCAAAATCTCTGAGAAATGTTGCAAGAATTTGTCACATCTGGGTTCCCAATCACAAGAACTTTATGGTTCATGATCATGGGAACTCTGTAGAGCATTCACCTCTTTATATCTTTCCCTTGCCAGTACAGGGAGGCCTCATCCTCTCCAGCACTGATTAGAATTTTGCAATTCATTGCTGTCTTGTGTGTAACAAAGCTGTCACAGAACCCTATTCAAAAGAAAAGTGGCTTTGTGACTTGGCAAACAGCAGCAGGGGGAGGTGGGACAGGACCCCCTCCCCACCTGTCCACTTTTAGATTACAACACATCCTCCTCAAGCTGATTCTCTCCCTTGCCCCCTTTAGTGTAAGAGACCAAAGACAATGAAACAGCCGAAGGGTTGGCTTAACACAGGTTTATTGCATGATGATCTGGAGGAACATGTGGTAATGGCGGATGAGTAGCTCAATATATACAGCTGGCTATACATTTGAATGTGGCTCGTCGACAGACTATTGGTTGCTGCCTGCGTGATGTCGTAGAAGGTCACGCCCTTCTTGACCAGGTGAAGAGGTCGCGGGGAATCTTCCCGCGCTGCTGAACCAGGTGAATCTGAGCCATGAGAGCTGGACGCTCGCTACTGCCATCTAGTGGTCACTAGCTCGCGTCCCCTTATCAGGTTTATATTGATACAGCTGATGGTTATAATGTTGCACACAGAAAGGTTACATTGTTAACACATGGCAAAGGTACATTGTTAAAGGCACAGCTTTACAGAACACAACATCCCTCCCCCCTAGGATGAGACGAAGTCTCTCAGCCAAGATGGCTTGTTGCATGTGCGTTTGGGCCGTGAAGAGGGCTGACCCCCCGGGGGCGCTACTGCTTCTTTGTTCCCTGGTCCCTTGTCCTGAAATGGGAGAGGGAGACTTGTTAGTGGCTTGCCGCTGTCTGGCGGCCTTAGGGGAAGGGAAAAACTCCATTGTGGGCAGACCGGGGGCAGTCGGGGCTAACGAAAAACCCCTCTTCTCGCTTGGACGGGTGGGGGACCACTCTGAAAACCCCCCCTGGTTCTGAAAATCAAAATCTAACTTAGTAGGGGTATCCGCATTTGTGGGGGAATTCCGCGAGATATGTATGGGGTCGGGTTCCTCCTCCTCCTCCTCAGAAAGATCCCCTAGGATATCTACGAGAATATCCCCCTCCCCCCTTGGTGGGGACCCGCGGTTCCCTTTCCCTCCCCCTTGGGCTGAACGGGTGGGGGAGAACCCTAACGCTGATTTTTCCTCTATTTGGACTGTGCCCTGCTCATCGGAGACCCTGCGTCGGAGCTGATCCGCGTGCCGCCTCCACAGGAGCCCTGTGCTGGTTTCCACGCGGTACGACACGGGGCCGGTTTGTTCCACAACTACGCCCGGCACCCAGGCTGGGCCCGTGCTGGTGTAGTTCCTGCAATGCACGGGGGCGCCTACACTGAAACTCTTTGTAGCCTCTAGCCTGATGTTCCTTCCTTTGTCCTCTACCCTCGTGGGGTCTAGCCTCGTAAGGATGGTGGTCAGTTTCCTACGCATTAAGAGTTCTGCGGGGGAGTATCCAGATGCCAACGGGGTCACCCTGTACCCTAGCAGAAACTGGCACACTTGCAGGTTCAGATCTCCGGGGCCCATGCGCCGCAACGTGTCCTTCGTGGTGCGGACGAGGCGCTCTACTTGGCCATTGGTGGCCGGGTGAAACGGGGCGGAGGTGATGTGCCGAACGGCGTTGATCTCGATGAATGCCCTAAACTCGGAGGACGTGAAGCAACTAGCGTTGTCGCTAATTAATGTGTCGGGTATGCCGAACGTGGAAAAGAGCCTCCGCAAATGCCTAATGGTCTGGGCCGAGGAGGTGCTCGTGACTGGGATAACCTCCAACCACTTGGAGAAGGCGTCCACTACAAGAAGGAACAAGGTGCCTCTGAACGGGCCCGCGAAATCAACGTGCACCCGGAACCACGGCCCCTTAGCCGTGTCCCATTCCCTGTGTGGAAGGCGGGCCTCCTCTGGTCTGGAGCATTGGCAACTTTCACAAGTGCCGACCATGTGCTCGATGTTGGCGTCCAGCTGGGGCCACCAGAAGTAACTCCGGGCCAGCGCCTTGGATCGCACGATGCCGGGGTGGCTGACGTGCAGCAGTTTGAGCACCCACGGCCGAAGGGAAGTGGGAATCACCACCCGCTGCCCCCACAAGAGGCACCCCCTCTCTAGGGACAGTTCTAGCTTTTTTCTGAAAAATGGAGCGAACTCCTCCACTGGAGAGGACGCTGGCCACCCTTTCTGCACCCAGGAGCTAACTGCCGCTAACGTCTTCTCCTTCTCTGTCGCTTTGGCAATGTCGGCGGGCACTACGGGGGGCGAATCCAGCACCTCTATCATGAGAACCTGATGGTCCCGCTCCCCCTTGCTCACCTGGCTGGGCGTTAGGGGAAGGGGAGACCTAGATAGAGCGTCCGCATGGCTGATCTCTTTCCCGGGCCGGTAGACCAACGCGTGCTGATACGCGTTGAGAAAAATGGCCCACCTGAGCATCCTCGGGGACAGGATCTGTGGGGTGGGCTTATCTGCGGTAAAGATGCCTAGCAGGGGCTTGTGGTCCGTTACAATGGTGAAGGGGTGGCCGTACAGAAAATCGTGAATTTTTTTTGTCCCCGCGACTATTGCTAGTGCCTCCCTGTCTGTCTGTGCGTAGTTTCTCTCCGCTTGGGACAGGGACCTGGAGTAAAATGCTATCGGGGCCTCCCTTCCGTTTTCCAACACGTGGCACAGCACCGCCCCTACCCCCACTGGAGATGCATCACAGGTCAGAACTACTGGGCGTTTGGGGTTGAAGTGGGTCAGAATGGCATCGGACGCTAGGAGGCTTTTTAGCTCGCTAAATGCCCTCTCTTGGTCATCGCCCCACTTCCATGCCTGGTCTTTCTTTAGCAGTTTGTGTAGCAGTTCAGCCACCACTGCCTTCCGGGGGAGGAAGGAGTGGTAAAAGTTGAGCAGCCCTAGGAACGACTGCAGCTCGGGCTTGGAGGTGGGGCGGGGGGCTTTCTTAATGGCTGCCACCTTGGACTTGGATGGTTTTATTCCCTCGGGAGTCACACAAAACCCTAGGAACTCAACCTCGGTTGCGAAGAAGACGCATTTGTCCTTTCGCAGTCTCAGCCCCGCTTTTTCGAATATTGTCAGGACCTTCCCCAACCTCTTGGCCAATTCAACCCGACTCCCCCCGTTATTAACACGTCATCAAAATAAGGCAACACCCCCTCCAGTCCCTTCAGGAGGCGTTCCACAAGTGACTGGAAAATTCCAGGCGCCGAATTCACACCGAACTGAAGGCGCGTCACCTGGAACGCCCCCTTATGGGTGACTATGGTCTGCGCAGCAGCTGCGGCAGGGGACACCGTAAGCTGCTGGTAGGCCTGTGCTAAGTCGAGCTTAGCGAAACACTTTCCCCCGTGTAACCTGGCCAGCAGATGGCTGACTACCGGCACCGGATATGCATTCGGGCGGATCGCCTTGTTGATGGTGCACTTGTAGTCGGCGCATATGCGGACCTCCCCATTGGCCTTTAGTGCGGTTACAATTGGAGTTTCCCACTCCACGGAATCAACAGGCACAAGGATTCCCTGGCCCACCAATTTGTCCAGTTCTGCCTCTATCTTGTCCTTAAGTGCGAACGGCACCCGGCGTGGCTTAAGACGAATTGGGCGGACCTCCGGGTCCAGGTCGAATGTCACTGGGGGCCCCTTGAATTTCCCAAGTCCTTTTTTGAAGACTTCGGGGTGCGCCACGCACACCTCCAGAATTGGATCAGTCCCAATGGCGTGCATCCCAACGGCGTGCACCCCCCCGATAAAGAAACCCAGGGGCTGGAACCATTGAGTCCCGAGGAGGCTGCAATCTCCCCCTTTGAGCACGACTAGGGGAAGGGACGCGGCGTGCTTCTTGAATTTAACCTGAAATTCTCCAACCCCCAACACTGGAATGCTGTTCCCTTGCACGTCCCGTAGTGTGGACCTCAATGCTTTGAGCTTGGGTCGCTTGTGGGGGGCAATTCCCAAAAACTCCCTCTGGGAAATGATTGAATATGAGGACCCCGAGTCAATTTCCATCCTAATGGGAACCCCTTGGACTAGTACCTCAACAAAATAGCGGGGGTGTCCTGCAGACACGCTGAACACTGGGGCGTCGTCCTCGCTGCCATCGGAGATGCGGCCCACGCCGTCCTGCTTCCGCGTGGCCTGGGCGCCGTGCTTGGGTCTCGTTGAGCGGTCTTGTCCCGCGGAACGGTCTGCGGAGCTCCTCCGGGTCTCGCGCTTCTTCCTGCACACCTTGGCGATGTGCCCGCGGCGGCCGCAGTTGTGGCACTCGGCCTTCCGGAACGGGCACTTTACGCGGTCGTGGGCCGCTCCACCGCCGTCTCTCCTTCCGGACCCTCCGGACGTCCTCGTCGTCGCTGCTCTCTGTGGACGACCTCGAAGTTCGCCGGGCCGCCTGTACCGGAGTCTCTGCCTTGCTCGACTTCGGCCACCAGTCCTGGAGTTCTTGGACCCCGGCCTTTGTAGCTTCTGCGGCCTGGGCCGCTCTGACGACCTCCTGCAACGTGGGAGGCGGCTCTTGGTTCATTAATGTGCGCTGGGTTTCGGCGTCATTCAGGCCGCACAGCACACAGTCCCGGAGGGTGATTTCGGCATTCTCCCATTTGCACGGGCCGGCCGCCAGCCGCAGGGCCGCCACGAATGCGGCGACCATCTCCCCGGGCGCTTGGACTCGCCTCCAGAACGCACTCCGAGCGGGAAACATCGCCGTGGCGGGCCGGACATGCTCACGCAGCATCTGCATGAGTTCCTTGGCCTTGAATTCGCTCACCCTCCTTGGTGCAATCAGGTCCACCAAGGTCCTCTTGGTTTCTTGTCTGAGCATCCTGGTGAAGATGGCCCTTTTCTTAGCCTCTTCCGTGACTTCGGACTCAATCAGTGCTGCCTGGAAGTCCATCTCGAAGATCTCCCAGTCGCCCGGTTTCCTGATATCGAAACCGGCGCATGTCTTGGTCCCGTGGGCTGCCATCATCCCACCTTCGTCGCCAATTTAGTGTAAGAGACCAAAGACAATGAAACAGCCGAAGGGTTGGCTTAACACAGGTTTATTGCATGATGATCCGGAGGAACATGTGGTAATGGCGGATGAGTAGCTCAATATATACAGCTGGCTATACATTTGAATGTGGCTCGTCGACAGACTATTGGTTGCTGCCTGCGTGACATCGTAGAAGGTCACGCCCTTCTTGACCAGGTGAAGAGGTCGCGGGGAATCTTCCCACGCTGCTGAACCAGGTGAATCTGAGCCATGAGAGCTGGACGCTCGCTACTGCCATCTAGTGGTCACTAGCTCGCGTCCCCTTATCAGGTTTACATTGATACAGCTGATGGTTATAATGTTGCACACAGAAAGGTTTATTTATTTATTTATTTATCATTCACATTTGTAAATGCCGCCCACTCAGGCAGAACCCGACTCAGGGCGGCATTACAACAACTCCAAAAAATACATAAAAACATTATAAAACCTTATAAAACCCACCCAATAAAAAACCCACCCAATAAGAAAAAACCGACATCCACCCCCATTTAAAACCCATATCCCAATCACCCGTCCCACCTACCACACAGAGGGAAAGAGAGAGAGTCTTATAAAAGCCAGCCGGCGGGGGCCATAGTCCCGTTCGGGCCCCACACCTGCCCTGCCAGCCAGGTCTTTACTCCTTTCCTGAAGGGCAGCAGTTCACTTTGCAGTCTTAGATCTGTTGGTAGGAGGTTCCAGAGGGTTGGTGCGGACATTGTTAACACATGGCAAAGGTACATTGTTAAAGGCACAGCTTTACAGAACACAACATCCCCCCCCCCTTGCCCCTCCTCAAATCTGAGACCTGGGAAGCAGATTTAAGCAGGTAAACAACTGTGCATGTGGGGTATAGGAAGGAAAAAGTAGAGCACCAGGCATATTTCTTCAAATCTAAATTGCTCCTCTGAAAGCTGCTGTTCCTTAGAGCAGCTGGCAGAGTTTTGCTACAGCCAATTATGTATAACCTCACAAAACAGCCATTAAAATCCTGGTTCTTCCCAGGTGTTTCTGACTACAAATCCCATCACCTATGTTGGCTAGGGATGACAGGAGATAGAGTAAAATGCATCTGGAGGACACAACTTTCACTAAGGTAGATGTGCAGAGTAACATATAGCAGAGAGAACTACTATCATAAAATGGGAGTTCTAGCAAATAATTTCTAACAGGCAGTATGCATGTGTGTGTACTTTATAAGCTCATCATTAGGAATCCTTATGTTATCTAGTGAAGGATGTGTGAGTGGATTTCCCAATAAGTATGCAGCTGTGATAATGGAATTGATAGTGGAATTGGTTTTCTTGAACAAATTATATTTGACAATGCTGGTGTGCATTTGCTTAAAAAGTCTGACGGATTCAGCATTGAAT
The DNA here is from genome assembly GCA_035047305.1 of Bradypodion pumilum. NCBI lineage: Eukaryota > Metazoa > Chordata > Lepidosauria > Squamata > Chamaeleonidae > Bradypodion > Bradypodion pumilum. Next base: position 330,778,077 of record JAWDJD010000002.1, read on the forward strand.
ATGGTTTCCTTGGGACTATCTAATGATATCCTGAGAAGAAATAATTCTCTGTATTTTTGGTGGGTGGAAAAGGAAGACTTAATTAAGAGTATAGAGGCTTATAAATATTATGAATGCTTTGGAAGATTTCCTCCCCGTCCCCACTGCATCTCTTATTACATGAGAGTTTGGGGCAACTCACCTAGCACGTTTTGTGGATCAGCAGTGGAAGCTTCTTGCCTATTCATCCACTGCTGGAGGATAGTATCGTGTATGTCCCAAAACCTGAGGTCAGCCTCATGTTCCAAAATTCTCTTGTCAGACCAGCTGGATTCCATACATTCCAGCTGTAGAGCCAGCCAGCAATAGGTCTTGACCCAGCCCTCATTTAGGGGTCAACAGTGGGAATGGAGAAACAACAGACAGAAAATAGATTCTTTCACATGATAAATGGTTAACCTTATTGGCTTAATTTATTGCCACAAGAATTGCTCTGCCTAGTAATGAGATGCCACTTTACAGGAAGTTTTTATTATTATTTTTTAAAAGGTGCAGTTTCTCCATTTGAAAGCTCCATTCAGTCCTTTTGCTCTCTAGTGTAGAACAGGGGTCAGCAAACGTGACTCTCCAGATGTTCTTGGACTTCAGTTCCCAGAAGCCCTGATCAGCAGGTGTACTGACTTTGGTTTCTGGTAATTGAAGTCCAAGAACAGCTGGAGAGCCATGTTTGCTGACCCCAAATCTAGGAACGCCTGTTGAGATAGGATGCTTTCTTCCACCTGTATTCTAGCATAAGTATATTCTGCCATGTATTTTCAATGATTTTCTGTATCAGCTACCTGACATGTCTGATTTATATTTCTCTTCTGTAACCTAAATGCTGGCCTAGATAAAGTTTCAAGCACCTACATTTGTCTACATAAGCACAGAATGTGTCTTCAACATACAGTTCCAGCAGTATTTTACTCTTTGAACTATGGTGGCAGCAGCGGTGGTGGTGGTGATTATGTTGTATGGTTGTCCTTTTCAAAATACCCAGAAGTGGTTTATCATTCCCTTCTGGGGGATGCCAGGGATGATGCAGCTTGCCCACGGCTAAACGGGCTGGCTGTACCTGCCAGAGGCACATTGGTTTTGAACGTCCTACCTCTGGCTCCGCAACCCAATACCTAAACCACTGAGCTATCCCGCTTTGAATTTATTTTTTGTTGTTGTTCAGGTACACAGCTGATTCCGACTCTTTGCGACCCCATGGACCAGGCATTTGCAACCTACGGACTGCAGGCCAGACCCGGCCCCCGACACCATTCCACCTGGCCCTCCATGTAATTTGCTGCCGTTTTCAGCAGCTTAAAAGCAGCCAACACTATTTCCTGGTGGGGAAAATTTTGTGCCTGTCATTACCAGAGATGGCTGCCAGAGGGTGCAAAGCGTTATTTTTCCATAGAAATGCATTGAAAACCAATTTCAAGCCAAAAACAAAACAAAACGTGCAGAGACGAGCTCAGGCAGGCAGGTACGAAGGCTCTGTGTGTGTGTGTGTGTGTGTGTGTGTGTGTGTGTGTGTGTGTGTGTGTGTGTGTGTGTGTGTGTGTGTGTGTGTGCATCCAGCCCCTGGAACAATAATCTATGGGAGCTTGACCTGCCCCGGCTTTAAAACGTTGAGAACCCCTGCCATGAACCATTACATGCCAGGCACCCCTATCCTCCACCATCCTCTGGAGCTCACACAACTCTACACGCATTGCATCAACAATGCCATTTAGCCATCTCATCCTCTGCCGTCCCATTCTCCTTTTGCCTTCAATCTTTCCTAGCATCAAGGCCTTCTCAAATGAGTCCTCTCTTCTCATTGATGCCCAAAGTACTTTAGCTTCATCTTCAATATTTGTCCTTCCAAGGAGCAGTCAGGGTTAATTTCCTTCAGGATAGACTTATTTGAGCTCTTTGCTGTCCAGGGTACTCTCAAAATTCTCATCCAGCATCACATTTCAAAGGCGTCTATTCTTCTGCACTCTGCATTCCATATGGTCCAGTTCTCACAACCATACATTACTACTGGGAATACCATTGCTTTGACTATGAGGACTTTTGTTGGCAGGGTGATATCTCTACTTTTCATTATGTTCCACATACCAGGAAGTTATGTGGCCCCATAGAGATGTTTCACCAGCTCCTTTCAAGAATTTATGCTTGAAACTATGAAAAGGATCAATGATTGGTGGCCACCCATGAAGATGCATTATTAAATCCCATCCCTTCGTCTCCAGTCAGCTTAGAATTCTCTTCAAGTTTCACATGATTAGAACAAATGTTAGAAGATAAGCCTATAACTGTGTGTTGCCCAAAGCTGGACTATTTGCTCAGATTCCCAGGAAATGAAAAGTCAGCTCCAGGTTTGCTTACACAGAGGAAGTTTTTAACTGAGTAATTTACACACACTCAGGGGCACCTAATAACTCAGAATGGAGGACACCATGGTCTAAAGTCAGGGTGAGAAGTCTTAGCAAACATTAGGCTGATCAAGTAGTCTTTGCACAATTTTTTTTTTTTGCTGTTTACCTCTACAGGCTGCAGAAGGCAATATATCTTTTTGCTCTAATGGGCAGTACAGACATGTGAAATATGTCTCTCCCCATGCCTCACCATAGTAAGCTGAGGTATGCATATGAAAAGTGCAAAGAAGCTTGTTAGTGGTGTTTCATAAGTACATCTGCTTTCTCTGGCCCACATTCCCTGCCAAGCAGGGCAGCTTAACCATCCTCTGATCCATCTTTGTGCCAAGAGGACACTGAAGCAAGGCTGCATGCACAGTCAAGGAAAACAGAAGACAGCAGATTAAAATTGAAGCGGCCAGGCCTGACACACTGTGTTCAGTTGGAATGTGCTTGCAGACCTCCCGTGATCAGGAAGCTGGGGTTGGGGAATGACACTTTTCTTCTTAAAATGGCTGTTTCCTTATTTTTCACCTCCTGTGCCTTGCAAGTTATCTTGTTTTGTTTGGTGATCTATCATTGTGAGTTTTCTCTGCATGAGATTTGTTCCCCCCAGGACATCCCATGTAGGGATTTTGGGATTTCTCAGAAACGCTTTCATAGCCATTTCTGCAGGATTACTACCATCCCTGCACAAAATGTCATCTTTTTTTTTGCATGGGACCCACCTGGAAAGGGCAGACGAAAAATCGATTTTCCCCTATAATTCTTTCCTTCATCAAGAAGGACCTTAAGCTGTGTAGAATTTGGTAGTTTCCCTCGCAGAACAATAGCAAAAAATAAAAATAAAAAAATGGATGGGTGAGGGAAGGAAAAACAGAATGGGTTCTGGATTTTGTAGAAAACTGAAAATCCCTGCGGATGTAGGCAAAGTACCTGTGTGGAGTCTTGGCATGGCAAGACTGGCAAAATCTCTGAGAAATGTTGCAAGAATTTGTCACATCTGGGTTCCCAGTCACAAGAACTTTTAAGGTTCATGATCATGGGGACTCTGTAGAGCATTCACCTCTTTATATCTTTACGTTAATGATGCAAGGGTCTGAGAGACTTCCAGGTGGAGTGGGGTTATGAGAGGCAAAGCTTCTGTGAATACCATCCTCTCTAATACCCATTCATTCTGATGCAGCCTCTCCACATTTTCAGGCATAATGCCTGATAGAATAACTGTGTCTGAGTGAAGTAGAGAGCAACCGTTAGTCTGAGATCCTCATGGCATACATACAATGAAAGATACCCATATAGCCACTCTCAAATATAACTGTATACATGGGTTTGATTGTACAGGGTGGAAAGCAAACCGCCGGCAGAGAGAATCCTCTTCATGGCAAATGTTGGTGAATCCTTTGGGAAGAATTGGACCCAGGATGGCCATGTAAGCAACTAAAAAACAATTGGGTGTCCTATTTCCCCCCACATTATACTGTGTGACATCCATATATCTAGACATGCATTATATATACCTTTAGAAATTTTTATTTAATATTATTTAGTAAGGGTAAAGGTCTCATCTCTGTTTAAAGCCAAAGAGCCAGCACTGTATGCATCTGCAGACATTTGCGTGGACATGAGGCAGGCATACCTAGACATCAGAGTGCACAGAACACTGTTTACCTTCCCACTGAAGTGGTACCTGTTTATCTATTTGCAATTTCCTGCTTATGAACTGCTAGGTTGGCAGGAGCTGAGACAGAGACAAGAGCTCACTCTGTTGTTCAGCACTCGTGTCTCGAACTGCTGACCTGCTGACCTGTCAACCTTCCAATCGTCAAGTTCTATGTCTTAACCACTAAGTTATCACACTTCCCTTAATATTACTTAGGCCAACTTTAAGTAAGAAAACCCTTTCTTGGTCAGCTAAACCATCTCACAGTGGTTTATAACACCCCAAGAGCAACAAGTAATGTTGTGGTATAATGCTACTGGCAACTTCTTTATTTATTTGTTTTTTAAAGGTTTATTGCCTTTTAAATTTCACGTCCTTTCTGTCAAAGTTATGAAGAAATGTACTTAGTTTACGTATTATTTTAGAAAAGAAATCAAGTACAGTGGAACCTCATACAACAATCGCACCGTATAACAACAAAATCGCATAACAATTAGGTTTTGGGGGAAATGTCGTCCCACATAACAATTTTCCCTATGGAAAAAATCGTACAACAAATTTTCAATGGGAAAAACCACTTAGCAAAAAATAATAATTGTACAATGCATCCCATAGGGAAAATCGCTATATGATGCATGTATTGTATAGCAATTGTTTCGTACAACAATGAGCCCCATAGGTCAGTTAACTCTTCAAGGTGAGCAATAGGTACAGGTAGATACCCCTAGACTTTTCAAGTACAATAAAACCTCAATACTTTGGCTATCATTAATGAAGACCGTTTTGGAAGATAGAAAACTGGGGCTTATCTTACTCTTTCTGCTTCCCCTTCTTCTGCCTGCTTTGTCCTGTTTCTGCAGTACTTTTCCCCATCTGGCTCTGGTCTACTTCAACTTGTCACTGTGTCTTTGTTCCTTGTTAAATCATCTTAAATGATACAGTTATCATGTCACTAGAAGCAATTCTTCCTTGAGACATCTGTTCCCCTATTTTATCTTCCTGTATCTTGATAGTTAGCTAGCATTGGTTTGTGATTGGACATTGAGAGGTAAACATGGACTTCATCTATATATCTGACTGCTCAGGTATGGAGCTCAGAAGAATACTGTTGCTGAATCCTTCATGTGCTTTGAGCTTCTAAATATATAACTGCTTGACTTGTCTAGTTTGACCCTAAAACATTTATTTCAACAAACATGCTATCTTACAGGCTTCTCTGGCTTTCATGTACACTTGTAATCATTTCTACTTCTGATGCTTCTGGTTTGAAAGGATTAGCTGGTAAAAAATCTCCATTGCTGGTGATAAATCTCCGTTCCCAGGGGATACCTGATCACTGAAGTAGTAATCTTTGGGGAGGCTATTTCATCACCAACCACCAAAACAGAGACTGAAGTCAAGGCACAGTTTTCTCATAACTTCTGCTCCCCAGAACAACCAGCCCCCTCAGATCTCCCAAGCATGCTGTAAGGAGAGCAAGGAGCTGCCAGATAACAGGGCAGAATGACATGACTCTCTACCGCCTGGCCACAAACAACCATGGGTGGTGTAGAAAGCTTTAAACAGACTACGTGCATGGGTAGGAAGATCAATGGATAATCTGAGAAAATGGGGTTTCCCTGTAGATAACAGCCTGTGTGAATGCATAGAAGAGCAAACAATTGCCCATATGATACAATGCACATGATGCCCTTCAACATGCACTGATGAGAACCTTAAGTTGGCAAGAGGAAATGCTATTGAAGTGGCCCATTATTGGGCGAATGTCATCTAGTCCTTTTAATTCCTTTTTGTTTTAGATATGTTAATTTTAGCTTTGTATGTTATTATATGCTGGTGGTGCCTCTGACACGAATAAAGAAAGAATGTACACTTGTCCCTGACATTCTCTACTTGTGAAACACTATAATTTGGATGCTACCTCTCTTTTGTAATGGCAGGGAAGGAACTAATTAGGTATTAATTACGTATAGTTGTTTTCTAGTGCTTGCTACCTTTATTTTGCAAGTGTCATTGCAAAGTTATCATTTTATAATCTTTCCCATTGCCCTGTCCTTTCCTTCTACTTGAGATATTTTACATGTTTCTTTCTCTTTCCCTGCTCCCCCCCACTCCCCAAATCAGCTTTTTGAAAGAGAGACTCAGCTCTCTGACACTTATGAGAACATCTCAAGTATGAGAGCCCTACAATGAAAAATGCACTCAGGGTTTTAAGGCCATTCTTCCAGGTCAGTCTGCCAAGCAAACTGGGATTTTCCATTTAGCACGCTCTCTGAATGAAGGAACGGCCAATTTTGGTTTCCCAGCAGATGTAAATGTTTTATGTGTACTCAGGAAAAAAGAGCAAGAGGTGAACAAATGCTTAGATTTTACTAGTGCTTTTTCACTGGAGGACCAAAAAGAGTCGGAGGCTGTCCAGATGGGATAATTTGAAGTGGTCTTGTTGCAGTAAGTAAATACTGCAGTATTTACTTATTGCAGTAAGTAAATAATTAGTTTTTGTGCAATCTATTTTATCCCTCATTTGAACAATCCTTTCATTCACCCTGTTGACAATTTTTGTCCCATTAGAAGGGTCCTGAAATCTTTCTGGATTGCTCCAATTTGCTCCGACCACCTTTAATAGATTACACTTCCCTTACCACCTCCTTTCCTGCCTTTTTCCAATGCTATCATTCAGCCAGCTGGGATTACTGTCCTTTTTATAATTGTTGTTGTTAAGTAAAGTAAGTGACATATTGCAATGCATCTAACTAGCATGGTACCAGTAACACTATCAACATACCTCTGTGATGGCAAACCTTGGCACTCCAGATGTTCTTGGACTTCAATTCCCAGAAGCCCAAGCACCCTATGAATCCACACAAGTGGGTTTACTGCAATTCATCTGGCCTGTGCTGCCCTTGTCGCTCCCAGAAGTGGAAGTAAAACATGCCCGTATCTGGAGTGCCAAGGTTCGCTTTCACGGACATATCTCATTTACCTAGAATTATACTGCATCAATAGGAAAATATACTTTTAAAAATTAAAACAATATGGTAGATCAAAAAATAGGTCCTTTCCCCACTCCTTGTTACCCACCAGCCATGGCAACTTTGCTCCTTTTTAAAATTTATTTTAATAAAAAACCCTTCCTTCTAAAGAGTTAGTGCTGTATGAGATACAATACAAGCACTGAAGGGCATCTCCAATATATATAGATTCAGTATTGTTTAAGTTAGGGAAATATCAATTTTTAAGAAAGTTAGGGAAATATCAATTTTTAAGAGAACATGAAAATAGAAGAAGATAGTTCCTCATGATCTCTTTCAATGCCACAACCTGTCAAATATGTTCCAGGGTTGTCGCCCAAGATAACACTTTATCACATCTCTATTTTGGTGTGGATTAAGCATCCACACAGGCAGCAGAATGGGATAATTAGGCATGCTCTGAATTGCACCAAGAAGACTGCAGCCCTAACCCTGCGCCATAAAGAAATAGGACACTTCTAAAGGGGGCAGGATGAAGTTCTCTAAGTGAAGACATGGGCACCGACCGCTGCAAGCTGATTACAACAAAACAGCACAAAAAATGATCCCACTGGGGTACATAGAAAGAGCCTCCTCAAAGATTGCGGCATTTTGAACCACAATCAGGCATACCCTGGTAACCCAGGTTCCCAGCTAATCTTTCTCACACTTGGTCAGGTGAAAGGAATTTTAGAATGAACTCACCAAAAGGTGCCTTCATTTTGGCAGTTTCATGTATTTGGCCTGGACATGGGATAATAATAATAATAATAATAATAATAATAATAATAATAATAATAATAATAATAATAATAATAATAATAATAATAATAATAATAATAATAATAATAATAATAATAATAATAATAATAGCAAGCCATATGGCACCCTGGACAGATCCATTGTTGTTGCAAAACACCCTCTAAAACTTCATAGTGGCGAAAGCTTTTCATGAGAACACCACACCTGTGATACTGCAGACCAGATCAAAATCAGTTGCTAAGTATGTACCAATGCTCATGTCACAAGAATACGATCAATGGCAACTCAAATAACAACAGCTAATTAGGATACAACCCTCAGCAGACTTAAGAGGAAGTATGTATTTCATTTTAAAAAGAAAGAAAGAAACTTAGTTTGGAGGAAACATGGCAAGGACTGAGCTGTACTGATGGTATATTTCATTTCACAACTGTTGATATACAGTACATATAGAAGGAGCATGCTTAGACCTCAATTTTCCTTTCAGAGGAGACATGTTGAGCTGGAAAACACCACAACACAGTCACCCATGGTCAGCAACCAGCTCAGCTTCTCCAGATATTTTAGTCTAAAACAATCAATTTGATCTGAAATGGCCAGTGGGTTAAGAACAATGGGAACGATAGTCCATAAATTCTGGAGCACCAAAAGGTTTCCACGCCTGGACTGGGGGCTCTCAATGCCTGCAGCAAGAGTTGTCACAAACTTACCATAGTCTAATAATGTCTCTCTCATTAGTCTCAATGAATGTTTGGTTGATTGCTTCAATTGATCACTTTTTTTTTTGGGGGGGGGTTACTGTAATTTACAGGTGGTTTGGTCTGAATAGCCATGAGGATCAAAAAGAAATGTTTATCTTGCTTCATAAACAACAAAATATTCTCAAGTCCAAAGAAGTGGTGATTTTATTGTGCCAATCGAATGACCCAGGCATACGAAGAGCTGTGGCCTTTACCCTTGTTGTACAACTGCAATAACATTATTTATTGACAACAGGAATAAACACCAATGTTGGTCAGTATCTCACCCCACAAGGGAAAATTCAATCCCAAGTAAAGTCTTATGACACAGTAATGGGGATACCAGGAGATGTGGGAGCAGTTTTCCTCCTTTGACAAAGATTCTTTAATTTCATGATAGTTTTACTTGTTCATTCATATATGGGGATATCCAAATCAGTAAGAATACCTGAATATAGGTGCCCCCCCCCAGGACATTCTTCACTGCCACTAATAATTGCTGTCCCACTTTGGATCTGAGCTAAGGAAAGTTCAATCACCATTGTCATAATATCCACAAGGGCCAATTCCTTTTCATGAAGGGGTCACTTCATGTTTCAGTACTGTAATACCTCATACAAAGTCTGCTTCGTACAACATCGAATTCATACAACATTGCCTAATTCCTTGAAAAAAGTTGCCTCATACAAAGTCGAATTAAGAATCAAATTGTCACCGCTCCCATGGTTAATCACTTTATTGAGAAAAAACATACATACAAAGAGATGAAGATGGTAGTACTCGAACATTACCTCCCAAGTAAACACCAGGTTGTTGACATCGAACGCTTCCTGTTGCAGAGGGAGGCATTTTACATCCATCATTTTAAAACTTTAACACCGTACGGCTTAAATACCGTTTGGGACCTGTCTGCGTTCTTGTGATTCCAGTCCTTTATGTGGTTTGTGATATTCTCGTAAGGCTTTAGTGTTCTTACTCTATGCCTTTAAGAACAGGCAGTTGTAGGTTCACAACGTGAAAAAGATTAAATATTCAGGCACATCAATCTCACATGAGATCAGTTCCGATGAAGGTACTTAAATTGAAATTTTCAAAGGATTTAGTAACGCGACAACACAATAAGAACACACCAAGGAGGTCCTTACGCGCGTCATTCATACTTACTAGGTATGCTTTTGTCCGTTCCATTGATTATATATATGCATAGTGTGTACTTGGTTTTAGCAATGCACGTTTGTAGAATGTATTTTAGCATTTCGTGTTCTTCTTATTGTTGTTAAATTATAGACTCTTGAGAAAGTCTTTCGAAATGTCCGCTTACCGGAGGGGCATCGAAACCGCTTAAGAAACCACTCGAGAACATTCCGCCCCTCAGAGACCTGTAGTTGGGCTCGATTTGATTCTTCTCCAGTGAGTGTTTTGCAGAAGGCTACCAGCAGTAAAATATGCCAACGAAGATCCCACATTTTGCATGAATCTACTATCCCAGAGCTACGGACTGAACTATATACTGGATTTGCAAGTACTGCTCCCACGTACTTAGGGATCATTATTGGAGATATCTTAGTCCTATACTGCAGACTCGATGGGGGGTGTTGCACTTTTACATATGTATATACAGTCTTTTGTACCTGTTGCTTATATATGGATTTGAAATTTGTTTGTACTGCTTGCCCAGTAGTTTAGCTTCGTGGCTTGATAACACTAGTTATAAGCACACACACAATAATATTAAACACACTTTGCTACTGTCTCTTGTTGATCTGGGTGTGTTTTCTCACCTGCTGCGACTTTGTATGAGGCATTGGGTTTTTTCCCAGGTTGCATTATGCCTGGGCAGTATAAAAGGCAGGACAAATGTGTGCATTGCTCTTGTGGGTTTTGCACAAGGCGAAATGTTTAGGAGTGGCTTTGAGCGCGATTTTGGATTTTTTTGAATTTTTTTCATCAGAATTTTTGGAAGCATTCCTGGGATTTTTGCAGCATTCTTCAGGTTCTTGGACCGTTCTTTGGCACAGTGGAAAGGTAGGTAAATGAGGTTTTTCTGTTTCCGATTGGCTTAGGGTGGGGAGGTGGATGGAGGAGGGCAATTTTTTGGTAGGGTGGGCAATTGTTTGGTGTTTGCTGCTGTGGTTTTTAAAAACAGATTGCATGCTCCATAATTTTTCTTATGTTGGTTTTTTTTGGGGCAGCACTGTTGGGTGGGGTGGGCAATTGTTTGGTGTTTGCTGCTGTTTGGATGATTAACACTGTGCTGCATGATGGGGCATGTTGGCATCCATTTTGTCCTTGCTTCCATCCAGTAATTGTTTACAGTAGCTTGTACAAAATGGATGATCAGCCGCATGGCTGCAGATTAACACTGTGCTGCATGATGGGACATGTTAACTTTTAAACCTGCACTTCATAAAGTTTTCAAAAGTTAAAAACTTGTAGTATGGTTTGTCTCCTAAAATCAGGGTTGTTTGACATGTTTTTGTAATGTATTTAGCCTTTAGACAATGATTTCTTAAAGTTCTGTCAGTTTCCTGTCTGTTTCCTTGACTTTGCCCTGAAGTATGTGCTGTTACAGTACAGTGTATCTCTATGGAAATGATGTTGTACGAGGCATCGCGGCAAGGATTTGGACGTTCTATGAGGCGCCGTGGCTAGGATTCTGCATGCCTCATACAAAGTCCAAATCCGTATAAAGTCCAAACTTGTGGAACCATGTTTGGACATTGTATGAGGTATTTCCATCACACTTTTCAATAAGCAAGCTTCACATAAAAGCTTGTCTACACTATTAACACCACATATTCAGAAAGCAGGACTCTGATAAAGGCTTTGGTTTGTCTGCTGGGCCTCATGTCGCAGTTACAATTCACTGGCTAACCGAGAATAACCTCATCTGTCAGGAGGGAGGGGCAAGGGAGCAGAAGGGCTCGTGCCTGCCCGAGGAAGACATTGTAAAACATGCTTGATCTTGTGCACCTGCCCTTGAGGCTCTGTCTGGGATGTGACCGGGGAAAGTACATTCTCTGGGTCATTCCTCTGAAGTAGTATGAGCACCTGTACCTTTCTCAAGGGAAACAACAGACACCTGTTCATCTGACGCCATAAGTGGGATCAGTTCCCAGACTACTTTCTCACCAAAGCATTATAAAAACCCCAGGTTTTGGTAGTTCGAGATCCTTCTCTAGCGGAATGGCAAAGCGCACGTTAGTCTGAATTAGCATGGGGGGGCTCAGGCCCCACACTTTGAAACTTAGAGTTTAATTTGCTTAGAGTTGTATTTATTTGAAAATGTCTGTTTTACTTTGTTTTGTACTTAAGTTATATTTTTCTAAATAAACCTTAAAAAGATTCTATGACTTGCATCTTTCAAAGCTAACTTCAGCTGCCACTTTTCCTGAGACACAACTTTGTAGGTAAGGTTGCTTAGATACTCAGTGATTAGCCTGCAAGCATATTCGTCTCTGACTCATAGGGAGAGAAGCTATTTTTCTTGAGAAGAAGAATATTTGTGCTGGGGGAAGCTCTCTCAGGGTGAAATGGCAGTAGACCAGAGCTGGTCAAACAAGGGGGTTTCTCTGAGTCTCAGAGTCCCTGCTTGTTCCCTGAGGGGGTGCCCCAGTAGCAGATACTACAACCATTACACTGAGAAACAGGAAATGTTTATAATGCTATTTTCAGTTACACTGATGCCTAATGCAGGATTAATTACATAGGCCTCTGATTTTAAACCAACTTGGTAGACAATATTGACCCCGTAAGGATTTTCTTTATGCATTTATCATTTCCTTAAGTTGAACCATCAAGGATCATATTTTATAAGACCTGTGTGATTTGGGATAAGACTTGCATTATAAAGCAAGAGCCGTGTCCTTTTATTTAGCCTCATTCTAACTACACTAACTTTCCTTTTCATTCTGAGACAATTGGACATATTCTTGCAACTTGAAAATGGTTGTTGCATCATAGCAAGCACTCTTCCACTTATTTTGTTTAGCAAATGCAACAAAAGCAATGACAATAGGGGGCCACCTTACACAAAGGAAGTGATATGGTTCCATTTTATGAAAATGTCTCTCAATTGGGATCATTGTTAATGATTTGACATCATGAGATACTTCTTGAACAAGTGGTATTCACTAACTTTCATACACAGCATCTGTCTCTCTCTCTCTCTTGTCAGAAACTGACAAGACTTTCTCATGCCATATTCTTCATATAGAATCATACAATAACTGACCTTGAAGGGGCCAATGAGTCCAACCCCCTGCTCCATACACAAATCCAGATCAAAGTAGATCTGACAGATGGTTGCCAAATTTTCTTTTGAATGTCTCTAGCATTGAAGAACTCATCACCTCCCACGGTAATTGGTTCCGTTATCATGCTGCTTTATCAGTTGAGAGGTTTTCCCTGAAATTCTGCTTATATCTTTTTCCTTTATTTTCAGCCCATTATTATATGTCATGCACTATGGGATGATCCAGGACAGATCCTTCCCCTCCTCTTTATGACTGTCTTTCAAGTATTTGAAAAGTGTTATTATATCCCCCTTCAGTTTCTTTTTCTCATGGCTAAACTTGCCCAGTTCCTTTCATCTTTCTTTACTGGGCTTGGTTTCTAGTTCCCTGATCCACTTTGTTGCCCTCCTATGAACTTGCTTCTTTTTTCTGGCATCCTTCTTAAAATGTGGTGTCCCAAATTCTAGAAGAGGCCTAACTAGTGCCGAATAGAAGGGAACTAGTACCTCATGGGTTTTGAAGACTATACTTCTATTAATAAAGCTTAAAATAGCATTGGCCTTTTTTCCAGACACATTGCACTGTTGACTCATATTTATGCCTCTGGGTACAATTCAAGGTGCTGGTGATGACCTTTAAAGCCCTACATGGTAGTGGGCCAGGATATCTAAGAGACCGCGATGCCCTGAGAATGTCTGTCCATCCCACCAGAGCAGACCGGAGGGGCTTTCTAATTGTGCCATCGGCTAGAGGGGCTCATCTCTCTAGCACAAGAAGGAGGGATTTCTCCGTGTCCGCACCAGCCCTATGGAACCTCCTGCTGATAGAGCACTGACTACAGAACTACTGCCCTTTAGGAAAGAGCTTAAAAACTGGCTGGCAGGTCAGGTGTGGGACACTGACCAGGAGGTTACCACCGCCCACTGGTTCATATAAATTAAGATCTTCCCTCTATTTTCTTTTTAAAGGATAGGGTGGGTAGGGTTTTTAAGACATATATTTTTAAAGGGTTTTAAAGGGTTTTAGTGTGTGATTTTGTTTGTGTTTTGTTTGTAAGCCACCCAGAGTCACCCCAGCAAGGGGGCAGCAATACAAGTACAAACAAATAATAAATAAATAAATAAATAAATGTCTGTTGTCAGATATTGCTGCTCTTCTATTTGAAATGAATATTTAAATATTAAGATCCAGGTCTCATTGAATTATGAATGCTATTACTAAATACATATTTGGGGAACACTAGCATATTCAGAAGCCATCTAGTAAATATTTGGATCTAATTTATTTTCAGCAATTGTGGCAATGTTTTCCTGGCCCGATATTTTCCAGGAAAAAATGAAATACTCTTCTGTTCTCAAGTTAAGTTATGTTCGAAGTCCAATATGCTTGTATTTCCCACCACATAAAATACATGGTGAAGAAGGAAGGTGCAAGAAACGTAATGCACAGAGAAAATGGTGCAGAGCTTTTGACAGAAGCATCCTATAATTATGCTTAATGAGCTAGTTCTAACTTCCTATTTTGTTGACATGAGATTCTTAGGACATTTCCAGCTCATGTCATTAGATTTCCGGCAGGGGAGTCATTATGCTGAGAAACAAACAAACAACCATCACCACAGTACTTTAGTATGGTAAATAAGGCACAAGCTGAACAGATCATCCAAGAGGCCATCATCACCAGAATCAGATTAATTGCCCTTGATTTACCTACCTTGATCCTGATTGAGATGGATGCAACCAAAAGGAATGGCAGGAGAAGCAGAGATTAAGGGTGTGACTACACTAGCCCTTTGAGTTGATGTACACTAAATAGGGTCATTTGAGATTGTTGGGGAGAGGAGCAATATGCCATTTTGTGCAAATCTTATTCCACATGACAGGCGGACCTCATGCCAACCTATTTAGCCAGCATTAGGCACCAGGCAAAGAAAAATAATAACGATTTAGCCTAAGTGATTCAGGGCATATAAACAGAGAAACAGGGAAAAGGATCCACTTTCTATTATTCTGAAGTGGCTTGCATATTGACAGCAAAAAGAGCTTTGACAGCCACATGGCTTGATTTTCACCTGTTCCCAGCAGTTACACATGCTGGAAATGTACCAACCTAGGGTGTATCTAGCTGTCCAAAAAAAAGTAGAAACCCCTTCTAAGGAGCCAGAAAAGTGGAGAGTGTCTGTCTGTCAGTAGGTCTGCAAGTAACTCAAAGAGGTCAAATCTATCACCTGCTTAATATCTGATCAAGTTGGTGATGACAGTCTGATCCTGCCACCTTTAGCATGTAGGGAAAGCCACACTAGGTTCCCTTCCTTCTCCATGATAAGTCCGGTCAAATCAAATCAATCTTTATTATGATCCAAGACCAGCATAGTACAACAAACATAACAGAAGTTGAAGTATCTCAAGACACAGAAGTTAAAATGAGGGGACTTAAAAAAAATTTTTTTTTTTGAAAGGAGCATTACTATCCAGGATACTCACAGAGCAATGGAGATATGAACTTGTTCCGGATGTCTCTATAAAAAGGGGCAAATTCAGAGAACATGTCCTATTGTATTCAATTTCTCCAGTGTCACAGGGGCGTTGTCTTTCCTTTGGAACTTTCCCTCGAGAACCGCAGAAGGGAGGACCTGGCAGCGGGCTAGCGTAAATGCCCTCCGATGACCTGATGTTTTAAGTTGGAGCAGGTACCAGGCCGGGGCTACAATGTATCTCCAAGACGCTGGGGCCAGAATGTTTTGGGCCCTGGCTAGGTTGGTTTGCCTTTCTGTGTCTAGCGTTCTCTGTTTGATAGCTTGTTTCACCTGGTTGTAACTCATGGTCTGTATGAGAGGTTGGGAGAAGACAAGGTACTGTAGTCTGGATTGAATTGTTCCTTTCCATGCTGATTGGAAGCTATCCTAGAGAGTTTGTGGAGCCAGGCCACTGGGATTAAACAGAATTTTGAGCCAAAAGTTGAGAGTGGCTAGGCACAATAAATCTGGTCATTTCCTGGTCATTTTTTCTGGCACCAATTGCCACAGTTAGTTCCACCAGAACATGGAAATGACTAACAGTTACAAATACCGAGTTACTTGGAATTAAAGTCTTTCCTACTACAATTGAGGCATATCTATGTTATACAGTAAAACCCCTACTTACGAAAAAAAGTCCATTCCATAGGCTTTTGCTTAAATCAGTTTTTTATGTAACTTGAAGCAAACCCATTGGAAAAATTATCTTTTTTACATAACTTGAAGCAAACCCATAGGAAAAATGAATTTTTTATGTTAATCGAAGCAAACCCATAGGGAAATGAATTTTTACATTACTCAAAGCAAACCCATAGGAAAAAGAATCTTTATGTAACTTGAAGCAAACCCATAGGAAATCATGTAAATCGGGACATGGTTTTAGCACAAAATCATTATGTAAGTCGAATTTTATGTAACTCGAGGCATATGTAAGTCAGAGTTTTACTGTATTATAATGACAACATAACAGAAGATAACTTTGTGGTTTTTTGAAGATCAGCGGTATCTTATTATTTCTAAAGCACACTAGCTTGAATCAGAAGGAAGGGTACAGTATTTGTGTTTCTAAAATTGCACTCCCTGTATTAATTAATCGGTGCTACAATGTCTGTGTCAGACTGGCCATAGCTTTTGAGAATGCCCAAAATGAGTAATAATGTAATCATTCCTGACTTCCATGATTGCAATTCCCCTTAAACACACACACTCCCTTGGATCAAGATGAATCTTCCTGCATTTGATAATAATAATTTCATATCAGAAATTATTCTGGGTTGAAAGGATTTTTGCGGAAGAAATTCCGCTCCAGGAAAGCCCAAATGAGGCTCCTTTCATGTCCCCAAGAGCTGGGACAGAGGTGGGTGCTCAACCCGTCATGCAGTATGTACCCGGGTGGGTTTTGAACAGCCAACTTGCAGGCCTTCCAGCTAACAAGGTGATCTTCTTAGCCACTGAGCCACCACAGCCCCTCCTGTATCTGATGAAGTACAATCAACACCACTAAGGCATATGTCATTGTCAATTTGCTTGTCTTTAAGGTGCTGAAACACGCTGTTGGTTTTGCACACAGGTGGAAACTGACCCATAAATTTTATGTTCATAATGAAAAGAGGGGTTGTTATTTGCATAGTTTTGTGTAATCAATTTGCCACATGCCCTCATCTCTAGTGTGAAGGAATTGTGCCACTTTAATTATAGCTTCACCATAATTTCAATCCTGTTTCTCCGCTTTTTAGGAAAGAAACTTCAATCTTGTCACACAGAACAATACTGTCAAAAATTGAAATTGTCATTTCAATTGCTTCCTATAATTATATTCTGAGAATTCAAGGTACTTGGAGTTTCTTTAATTTTGTTTCCCCCCATACTGGGAGAGCAGGATATAAGCCTGCAGCCTTCCCAAACAGAAATCAAAAAACAAAACCCACTCACTGTACTTGTGACTCCTGGTAGTAAATCAAATACTGGTGTTAGTGCATAAGATAACTATTTAGTCAATCTGAGATTTACTGATTAATTTACTGATCCAGTAAGAGTTAGGATGCATTGTGTGCAACAAGCAATAGGATGCCTTAATTCATTGTGCTTTAAGTATGCTTATAAATGTAATTAAAATGCATGTTAGACGTGAATGTAAACAGCAAGGAACATCTGATTAACTTAAATGCCTTAAGGGGTATAGGTCAGACCCGTTACTTTGAAGGGTATCATATGAAGTAGCCTTTTGGATCATTTTATATGAGTGAAATGCACCTGAAGAGATAGTATGGGAAAAGTAGCACCATAGCATAAGGGAAAAGCTACACTTTGTGCCCCCCCCCCCGCAGTTAATTTACATGGGATACATTCCAATTCATTCTGCAATTACCTGAAACCATGGATAACACATGTACCTCAGTCATGGAAGTTGTTCTACAGAAGCTATCAATAGGTCTGCCCACCTGGCTTGTAAACATTACATTGCAGACAATGGCCCCTAGTCGACAGCTCTGCTAATGCACTATAGAAATGTACATTATACCTTTCTGTGAATTTTTATTGAGTATTTTTGGACCCATGCACAACTGAAACTGTGGCTATGGGATGGGGTAAGGCAACCTGTACTGGAAAGGATTCTCTGGAGACTGGCACAGGTGCAAAATGCTACCTGCTAAACTTTTTCTGAGTTTCATAGAACTGCCAGGACACATTCAATTTCATTTTCATCCAAATAAAACCTGTGGATTTTGGGGTAGCCCAAATTAGGGGGAAAAAAGAGATGACTAGCAAGAAAAATTGAATGGGTGCAAGTAAACTGTGTTGTTTTTCAGAGAAGTGAGCTATGCCCCATCTATTTCTTCAAAATGGCTCTCCAAGTTAAAGACAGAAGACACAGGTGTCTTTGTTTGCCCCACCGTGCTGCCGAAATAAAATCTTAAGAATCTGGAGAAGACACATGCTTTATAGGCAGTTACGGATTCTACCAGATATGGGGGTTTGAACTGAGGACAGAGGATGAAATTTAAAAAATGGAAGATTGCTACCTTTTTTGTATTCACTTCCGGCAGCATTGTGAGCCTAAAAGCACACATCTCTTAATATTCTTCCATTTCTGGCTTTCTGCCTGAGTCACTGCCTTGGCAACGAACTGAACACTTTTGTCTTTTGCAAGTCAACACTTTCTTTTATAAAACTAGGTCAATTGCTTGTGAAATATTACTATCTCTAGATACTTTCCTTGCCTTTTCTGTGATGGTCTTTTTCTTCTCTTTCCCCCCAAAAAACAAATGTACATTATATACAGCCTATGACAGTGGTGGCAAACCTATGGCACATGTGCCAGAGGGGGCACCCAGAGCCCTCTCTGTGGGCATGTGCACCATCAACCCAGCACAGAATTCACCCCACCTTTCTTCCCAGCAGCCTGATGGGAGTGCTTCCTCCCTCCCCCCAGCACAGAGTTCACGCTGCCCTTCTGCCCAGCAGCCCAATAGGTGTGCTTCTTCCCTTTCCCCAGCATGGAGTTTGCCTCACCCCTATGCAGCACAGATGGCAGCCAGTTGAGTTTGGGCACTTGGTCTCTAAAAGGTTTGTCATCACTGGTGTATGATTACAGCTGGAAGCATATTATTGTCAGAAGGAACCATGACTTAGGTAATTTCAGAAATCAGGGCTTAACCAGGTGAGCAGTTGACTCTGGACATAAAAGTACAAGTAGCCCCTGACCACATGCCCATGGGTTCAGTATCCTTGGTTTCAGTTACCTTTGGTGGCAAAGTCCACAGGGAAAGGTGATGTCCCCAAACGGATTAAATCCCACCTGAATCCATGACTCGCCTCCTCTCCCCGGAGCCCATACCACCGGCCCGGGGATGGGAGGCAGGTGCAGATGCTGTCGCCCCCTCCGAGCCTCACCCACCCAGTGCCGTATCTGATTCTGAATATTGGCTATATTCATGGTGATCAGCCATGAAGATTGTCCTGGGAGTATAATGCAGTAGGTTAGGTAAAGGTTTCCCTTGCTCGAAAGCCAGTCGTATCTGACTCTAGGGTGCAGTACTCATCTCTGTTTCAAAGCCGAAGAGCCATACTTTTCCATTTACATTCTACATTGCAGCGTGACACCCATACCTCTTATCCAGCACCGTGAGTCACTTTCTGGTCCTGAGCCCTTTCGGAACACAAAGTCCCCCCCAGGCCCAGGCCAGTATGGATGAAGCTGCTGCCCTTATATACCACCTTCCTCACCCTGGGGTGACCCAAAGCGGTTTACAGTCACAAGTAATACAAAATATAAATACAATACAAAATATAGGTAAAAATATAGGTAAAAAGTGTTCCATGCACTCCGTTGTCTAGTCATGCCTGCCACATGACCACGGAAACATCTGCAGAAGCAGACAACGCTGGCTCTTCGGCTTTGAAACAGAGATCAGCACTAAACCCTAGAGTGGGATATGACTGGCTTTCGAGCAAGGGAAACCTTTACCTTTACCTATACCTATGACTACATTGAACAGTCAATTTGACAAAGGTTTGATTCTCAGACTCAATTATGAATGAAATCATAACGAGGCCTCACATTGGACTTGTGGGTTGAATTGAAAATTCAGAATCCACACTATCGATGCAATTGGAATTCCAATCCAACCCATATCCCACTTTTTTCCTTCCTTTCTGTGAGCCCACTCTCATTTGACTTTCCTTCCTGTGATCCTAACTTTGCCAATAATTTTTTTAAAAGAGGATTTTTGATAGTTCACCCTTTCACATTATTGCTAGGTCTTGATTCATGGTTATTGATGTGGGAGGGGGAGGAAAAGTGAGTCTCTGAATAAGCAGGGACCCCAGTGCAGCACTTTAATCCAGGGGTGGCCAAACCTTTTGGGCCATGGGCCAGTCACGTGGTTCAGCAGGCCAGTCACATGGTTCCTCCCATCAGAAGTGCAAGTAAAATGCACCTTGCAATCTGTTTTGTAACAGATATGTTTTGCAACAGGATGAGATAGATTTTTTTAGGCTGTCATTGTCTCTGCTTAAACCAGGGGTGCCCAAACTATGGCATGTAGGCCAGATCCAGCCCCCGACACCAATTCATCTGGCCCACACCACCCTGTATGGGCATATTTTACTCCCACTTCCAGGAGTGATGAGGGTGGTACCGGCCGGATGAATTGGCGTTGGGGGTTGGATCCAGCCCACGGGCCATAGTTTGGCCACCCCTGCTTTAATCCTTGAAGCAAGACTTACTGCAGTGCTGTTGCTTTAGGAATTTAGATTCAGGAAAAGAGTCAGCACAAGACTAGGCTTGAAGCATAGAAAAGGAGGCAGGGAGATACACACACTCAGGGGTGGGAGGAGAGCTGATGTCTGAGGAAGTCACTTCATGTCACTTGGACAAAGCAAAACAGACAGGCTTTCAAACCAAAGCAGGAAACTGATGATTATCCTCTTTCTTTTTCTTCCGTGTCTAGACCAGACATGAAACTGTGAAAATGAAACCACCAAAGAAATGGAGGAGACTGGGACAAGCCAAATTTAGGGCTTTTCCTTCATGCAATTGCTGAGCTTTTATTATTTTAATCAATAAGAAAAGTGCTACAAAATCATACGACCATATCTAATTTGACAGTTTTTGGGGCTTCTCAACCCATTTCCTTCAATGATCCTCCCACTGAAAAATTCAGTCCAATCACTCTTACTCTCTGCTGTGAAATAGAGACTACCGCAACGACTTGAATCCTGTTACATGGCTATGCAAGAGGCATAATTTCAGAATGCAAATTGCCTCAAGTTGAGAAATCCTGGTTGACATTACCTATTGCATAGTGAATTATGCAGCTTGGTGCACCATTGATGATGTTTTCAAAGAGATCTTAATTTAAGACAATTTGCCTACAAAATATGAACCTTTTATGTGGTAGTGCACAGGATTTCAGCCCAATGTGCTGTTCAAACTTCTATTAAACTTAGCATCAAATATTGTCTTCCTTAAGTGAGTGGTACCCTTCAACTCAATAAACTAGTTTTCCAATCCTTGGCCTACCAGTCTTTCTATGTTTCCGTAAATTGCTGCCTAAGTACAGCATGTAGCAGTAATATGCTAAAATGGATTGTGGCAAGAATGAAAAAAGCAAACAGTGTCAACGATGTGCAGTGACACTTGGTTGATTGTGAAATTCAGAAAAATACTTGTCAAATTAGATGTGTTTTCCTTGTCACTAAGATACTTTAGTAATGTGTAAGAAAACCATTACTGGGTGTGCCTTTTTCTACTGCTCCGCTGCAACTGTGGAACATTGAAAGTTGCACAATAATGGTGGTGGTGGTAGTGGTGGGAGCATGTGAGCCCAGTCATTAGGGATGACCTTGGGAACAGATATTATGGGACAGTGACAACAACTTTTTTTTTTGCAAGATTCCCATCTATTCCCTTTGCTTGGGAGGATATTGTTCTACATTTACCACAGTCTCTCCTTCAGGTATGAGAAAAGACACTATTCCCTTCTTTGCTTTTTTGACCTAGGGTTCAACACTTAGTATGTGAGAAATATAGCAATGCTTAGTGGTTACAATGGCAATCTTGGTTTACACCAGGGATTCTCAACCTGCGGCCCGTGGGCTGCATGAGGCCCATGGCACCATTTCATGTGGGGTCCCCACTGCCTGCACCACACCAGGAAGTGCCATGTGATGGAGGAAGGGCAAAGTGGCCATCCAGCCCCCAAAGCTGTCTGAGGGAGCATGACCCGGCCCCAGGTTTAAAAAGGTTGAGAACTGGTTTAGACGTTTATAAGATCTACTGTACCTTATTTTCTAGTGACAGATTATTTTAAATGCTATTTTCCAGTTAACCACCATCCTTGGTCTGGTTTCTTCTCCTAACTAGAGTAGACCTATTGGATCAACAGCAGGGTTGTAGCCAGGATTCTAAATGGGGGGAAGGGTTCAGGAGGGGCAACAATGTCACACACATTGGCATCCGGGTGGTGGTGGTAGTGGTGGTTGGAGAGACAGGCTGTAAGCTCAGGAGGGTTTTCGCCACCCTTGCCCCTTCTCTGGCTACAGCCCTGATCAACAGTATTATTTAAGTGTTGATTTACTATTGAGTAGTTAAATAAATGGGTTTACTCTAACTGGAATTAGTCATTGGCTATGGTCTGTTGTATTTGCTTTTTTGGATCACCTCATTCAAACATTTTGGGTGGGAACTGGTGGAGCTATATGTCTTTAGAGCAGGGTTTTACAATCTTTTCGCGTTGTGGGTTGGACCATGTCCCCCGGACAGCTGAGCGGGCTGGTCACATGGTTCCTCCTGCCATAAACGCTGCTGTAAAATGCATTCACGGCTGTTGTATTGCATTTGCAGCATTTACAGCAGGCGTGGGCGCTTTTATGCATGTGTGGGTGTGTTTTATGGCTGTCGTAAATGTGTCTGCTTCCGCTTCCAGAATATAATATAAAATATTACTCAACAAATGTGACTGGAGGTCAAACAAGACATTAAATAATAGTATTTATAACAAGTCAGAGCAGCTATTTCTAATTTATAAACCAGAATTTGGGCTTGAGGGGGGGGGGAGACACACAAAATAAATCATGCCATATCCACTGAGGCAGTTTGTGTTCAGGTTTGGGACCTTTATCTAGCAGCATTTATCTATAGGTGTCATTAAATTGCACCAGCCTTGGGCAGCAGCACCATTACTGCTGGCCTGGGGCCAATGAGGACTTTACATGCAAAAAGGGTTCAGGACCAGAAAGTGACTCGCAGAACTGGATCAGTGGTATGGGTATAATGCCTCAATGGGGAAGACAGATGAAAGGCCACTGCGTTATATTCTCAGGACAGTCTTCATAGCTGATCGCCATGAGGATTGCCAATATTCAGATTCAAATATGTCAGAACAACAACAAGAAGCCCTGTATTCTTTCTTCCTCCTTTTCTTTGTTTCAAGATATATATGTGTGTATTTTGTGTGTGGGGAAAGAATAGGTATAATGGTTGGGAAGCATCACCTTTTAAATTATTTAAACTCCCTTGTGTTCTGCTCTTTCCAAACCCTTTATTCATCTTGGCTAGATAAATGGAGTTCCCTGCAATTTACTTGTGTGTAGAGGAAAGGTTTTCTTCTTAAGAACTTTTTTAAAAAGTAAAGTCTGCTTTTTCCTGCTTGGGCATTAAAGATCTAAAGAAACGTTGGGGGCTTAAAAAAATAACAGTCAATGATTGCCCCGGTTTTCGTGCGTGTCAAAATTTCTCCTGTCCTCAGGACTGAGCA
This sequence comes from Bradypodion pumilum, assembly GCA_035047305.1. Classification (NCBI taxonomy): domain Eukaryota; kingdom Metazoa; phylum Chordata; class Lepidosauria; order Squamata; family Chamaeleonidae; genus Bradypodion; species Bradypodion pumilum. Next base: position 330,801,678 of record JAWDJD010000002.1, read on the forward strand.
GCACATTGTACATTATTAAAGAATCACTGCTTTCCATTTGGAGGTAGCCGAGTGCACCTACATGAGAGGAGTGTGCATATCAGAGACACAAAAAACAAACAAACAAGGGAAACTTTCAGGAAAGGCCAGATATTTCTCAGGTGACTCTGTATCAGAATATAAAGTTGCAAATATTATTTCCACTGGAAGAAACTAGACAGAGCCCTTCTTCTGTGTCAATACGATCAAACATTGTGATGTTTTCAAGGTGCTGCACATTAGTATGCTGAGGATAGGTGTTAATGACTGAGTTTGAGAAACAGTCACTTTCCATATGCTAGGCAGGCTGCAATCGTATAGCTGTTCAAGATACAATGATACTTACTTTTCAATAATAACAAATACGATTAGAGAGATGCTGCTACAGCTGAGATTCGAATCTTTTGTTTACTGTACAGTGTAACCTCATACAACAATTGCCCCGTATAGCAACGAAATTGCATAACAATTAGGTTTGGGGGGGAAATGGCATCCCACATAACAATTTTCCCTATAGAAAAAATCGTACAACAATTTTTCAATGGGAAAAACCACATAGCAAAACAACAACAATATTGTTGCACAGTGCATCCAATAGGGAAAATCACTATACGATGCATGCATTGTATAGCAATTGTTTTGTACAACAACGAGCCCCATAGAATGTGTTAAAATCGTTGTATGAGGTACCACTGTATATGGTTATGCATTTTTTGGTATTATTTTATTTGATTGCTTTGTTATTTTTTATATATGTTTGTATGTTCTGATTTTTATATATTTATTGTGAGCCACCTAGGGTAGTGTGAACACTAATTATGGCAGGATAAAAATTAAGTAAATAAATAAATCTGGGATTTGGTGGTGCATGTAGCTAGCCAACTCCCATAAATAATATCTGTAATACTCAATTGCTACTCAGTGCCGTGTAGTGGAGAGAGTGACATACTAGAGCTCCGGACATCAGGTTTCAAATCCCCACTTGGAAATGGAAGCTCATTGGAGAGGTACAACTGGTAAAAGCACACGCAAAACATCCCACTTATCTTGAAAGGCCTATTAGGGTCTCTGACTTGATGGCATATGACTAATAGCCAACTAGATGCTCAATGAGTGGGGTAAAAACAAAGGCCTAATTCTGACACAAGTACTCACAGCAATGTTTAGATTTTGGAGTATCTCTCTTCCATAGCTCTCTTTGGCATTTGGGCCTTAAGGGCAGTTTTTTTAATTTTACTTTTTAGTAGATCTTTAGATCAAAGAGATAATGAAAAAGGAGAGATGAAGGCAATCAGAAAAGCAGCAGTCCAACCGAACAGAGCAGCAGAGTTCGATGAAGCAGAGAAAATTAGATGAAAATATGTAACACAACACAAATATTAAATAATGCATTATAGCAATTTGTGAGATATTTTAAAAGATTTGTGAACTATTCTGGTTAATTCAGAAATACTAACTGTGGTAGATTTGAACTTGAAACTATTAGGGTTAATTGAGTTTTTTTAATCTGGTCAATCAAATGGCAAAAAGGAAAGAAAAGAAAAAAGAAAGAAAAAGAAAAAAACATAAGCTAAAATTCTGTTGCTAAGTGTAGTAAATAACACTAGAATAGACTCAATGGGGTGTGTTGAGTCAACTCCTCTGTAAATTCCATTGATTCAACTGGAGCCATTCTAGTAAAGGCATACTTTAGTATTGTAGATTGAAGTAAGAGGAGACAGATTTAAATCAATGGAACTTACTGAAAAACTCAACAAATCCCCATTGAATCAACTGGCCTACTTAGTGCAGTTTATTATATTAAGCAACAGAATTTTGTCAATTAATTCACATTTTGTCTGTGTCCTAATTAATTCCTCTTATGTATACACAGAATGCAAAAACAACCACTTTCACTCTCCTTTAAATTATCAGATTGTGGGTTTTTGTGTGACTGCTTCAGTTTTACTGAAAGATGGTTAAAGTGTCACCTCATATTTACTTCATGATTGGCTATGATCAATGATGTGAAGAATTCAATGAACAGCAATAACTGCCAGGGTGGGAATAAAGCAGCACTAACCAGAGGAAAGGGCCACATCAGCACCAACATGAAAATAAATAAATAAAGACACACTGTACCAAAGTTACTATGGTTGGACAAGATTGGAAAGAGACTTTTGGTGCAGTCCATATTCCCTTATTTACATGCATACATCCAAAATTTCAGTTCTTTGCAGTCCACACAAAATGGATCCATTAAAAAAAAATGGAGAGCACATACTCACGGTCATACATGCTCATGGTCACATGTGCTCATGGTCACACATGCTCTGGTCACTTCCAGACTGGATTATTGCAATGTGCTCTACATGGGGCTGCCCTTGATGACCATTCGGAGGCTGCAGCTGGTCCAGAATGCGGCTGCCTGGGTAGTGATGGGGTGTGGGCATTATGCCCATGCCTTGCCTCTGCTCTGGGAGCTGCACTGGTTACCGGTGTGCCTCCGGGTGCAATTCAGGGTGCTGGTGATGACCTTTAAAGCCCTACATGGTAGTGGGCCAGGATACCTAAGAGACCGTGTAGCCCCAAAAGTGTCTGCCCATCCAACCAGAATGGACTGGAGGGACTCGCTTATTGTTCCATCAGCTAGAGGGGCACACCTCTCTAGCACAAGGATGAGGGCCTTCTCCGTGTCTGCTCCAACTCTGTGCAACCTGCTGCCAGGTGAATTACGGCAGTAGATGGAATTGCTGCCCTTTAGGAAAGGGCTCAAAACCTGGCTAAGCAGGGCAAGTGTGGGGGGCTGATGGGGAAGTGGTCCCTGCCCATTGGCTCTTCTAAGATAAGTGCCTCTCTTGTTCTGATGGGGCTGGGGGTGGGTACGCCTTTTAACTGTCTTTTAATGGGTTTTACGGGGTTGTCTTTTTAATGATTTTATGGGATAATTTTATATGTTGTGAGCTGCCCAGAGCCATCCTAGGGTGAGGGGGCGGCATATAAATGTAAATAAATAAATAAATAAATAAATAATACTGTATCTGAGTTTTTTGTTGCTATAACCTAGAAACTAGTTCGATTTGTTCATTTCTACTTAGGTTGCAACACTTCTTCTATTTATTTCTGTCAGCTTGAGTGGGTTTGGTATCAGAAATAGCTAGCGCTTTAAGTCCCACACCTACGAATCTGATGCTGAATCTGAATCTGCAATTCCTTGAGGCTCTGAAACATGGAACTAGAGCACAAGCGAGCCTCCCTCGCTACAGAGAATTGCCTTGGAAGGAATCAGCATGGTGCAAATTGAGCATGGCGCCAACTTTGTTCTGTGTACTTTTGCACCACTGCCAAACCTGTGAAGGGCTTATTTTCCCCAGGTGTTGCTTTCCACAAAGCAGCTTTTGCAGCTCTGGCCTGTAAACCAAATTCCCTGCTGAGATGGAGGGAGGAAGCTGCTTCATGGATGCAGGAATGTGTTGGGAGTACATGGTGCCAAGAGGCTGCTTTGTGAAATGGAATTTGGATCAGCAGGAGGGAACACAGAGTTTGTTGTGGGTAGAGCCAGTCTCCCTCAGAAGAATCAGAGATAGTGAAGGAGAAAAAGCAAGAGAGCAAAGTGGAGCTCTCCCTTCCTTAAAATACCTTTAGAGTTAGGTATCTGGATGCAGAACGGGAGGCTGGGAGGTTAATTTAACCCCACTTGATCCCTCTGTGCCTCCTGAGAGAAAAGCAAACCTGTGTAGCCATGGAGAAGCTGTGCAGTCCCAGGGTGCCTCAGAAGACAGTAATGGTAAAGTACCTCAGAGTACTTTCTACCTTTAAAAAACCCTAAAAAGGGGTCACCAAAACTTACAATTAACTCGAGAGCACACAACTAGGCACACAGCTAGAAATAGACAAGGGCAAGCATAAGCAGAAAAGTTCAACTAATGTAAGAAAACTACACAGATCTCCAATATATAAATCTTAACCTATAAAACCAAGGGTTAACCGTTGGAAGTTCGTATAGGTTCCTAAGCCTGGCCCTACTAACCCACACCCACCCTTTGTGCACATGGCCAAACTGGGTCCGCAGGTCAACGAAGGATTGAGAAATGCACCAGTGGGGCAACAGCCCCACAAACACGAAAAAAGGGAAACAACTTCATTTCCCAATGTTCTTTGTGCCACGCCACAGCCAATCAGGCTGAGAGGCGTGACCACAAAGAACATTGAGAAACGTGCCACGGCCAATCAAAATCGAGCTGCAGGGGGGAAAAACGCACCACAACCACAAATCACAAACCCATAATTACAAGCCCCAGAGTCCTGCGCGACATGAGCACGCAGAATGCTGAGGAAGCCGGAGCCCAATTTTTTTAAAAAAAAATTCGCCGCCTCACAGCCACACAAACACCAACCGCCCTTCTTTCCCTCACCAACGGCGCCTGAAGGTCCTGATTGGAGTTTCCCCTTTAATATCAGTAAGTGGGGGGTGGCGATCCCCCTCTCCGCTGGCTCACCTGGGGTTGGGAGGTTTGTGGGGAAAAAAGGGGTATGTCCCCCCAACCCTTCTGGACCCAGGAGACCAGGGAGAGTGGATCGATTCCCCCCTCCTAAAAAACCCTCTGTCTTTAAAGAGACGAAACCAAGCTGTTTCTTCTCTTTAAAAACGGAGTTAAGGAGGGGGAAAATCGAACCCCACTCCTTGGTCTCCTGGGTCCAGAAGGGTTGGGGGGAACATACCCCTTTTGTCCCCCCCAAACCTCATGGACCCATGGGATCCGAGAGAGGAGATCAATTCCAACCCAACCCCCTGATATTAAAAGGGAAAATCCGATTGGAGTTTCTCCTTTAATATCAGTAAGTGGGGAGTGGCCATTCCCTTCCCAGGAGACCAGGGAGAGTGGATCAATCCCCCCTCCTAAAAAAAACCACCATCTTTAAAGAGAAGAAACCAAGCAGTTTCTTCTCTTTAAAAAAAGAGTTTTTTTAGGAGGGGGGAAAATCGAACCCCTCTCCCTGGTCTCCTGGATCCAGAAGGGTTGGAGGGACAGATCCCTTTTGTCCCAACAAACCTCCCAACCCCAGGGGAGGCAGTGGAAAGGGGGATCGCAACCACCCACCCACTGATATTAAAGGGGAAACCCCGATCTACTTTCACGACTCCAAACAATGAAAGCACCATAAGACTATAAAGCCCCCCTCCCCAACGCCCGCGGTCTGGCCAGCGAAGCCGGCCCGCAGAAATAACCCCCCAATGCCACATAAAGCGGAGTTGGAATTTCCGCAGTCCGGCCAGCCATGCCGGCCCACGGAAATAAACCAACCCCCCCCCCAAAGCCACAACAACAACAAAAAAATAAAAAAATAAAAAATAATTTTCAAAAAAACCCTTAAAACACAATCAAAAACATCCAAAAATACAAAAAACAAACAAAAACAACACCAAAAAACAATACAAAGTAAACAAAAACACAATCAAAAACAGTAAAAAAATAGAAAAGCCACCCACCCACCCACCCAAAATAAAACAAGCCAACTCACCACCACATGTCCTACCTGCACGATGACCGGAAACAAAATGAATAAATAAAGAGACTACTTACCAGAAGAAACTCCACCCAGAGGCCAGGAGAGAAAAAACAGTCAAAATACAAGAAAACCCCTACCAGCAGCGCCTGCTGGCCACAATAGTAAAAAACAATTCAAAAAACACACAACAGCCCCAAACAAAAGGCCACAACAGTAAAAACAAATCAAAACAATAACATAAAATCACAATTTTACACAAAGGGTCACAATAATAACAAGTCAAAAAAATTACACGGAAACACAATTTAACACAAATCACAAATATATGTCAATAAAATAAAATAAAAAATTATTAAAATCCTGTGCTGAGTTCTAACTCAAATAAAAACCCAAAACAACTAAACACATTTTAAAAACATTGAATGTAAAAAAACATTTACTTTCACATTATTAAAATTATTACCTACGGTACAACTATTTTTAAAAAAACCAAAAACTAAAACATTATTCCGTTACATAAAACAGCCAGCCAAGCCAAAAAGAATTTGTATAAATAAACATTTTAAAAATTACACACTAAGCAATTTTTAACAAACATTAACACAATTTAACCTTCCAACACAATTTAAAACAGCCCGGCAATGCCGGGCAACCTCTGCTAGTGGCCTATAATTTTTAACGAGTTCTAGCAATTTATCTGTTATTTTTGACAATGTTGGCAAAATATGACTGTTTGGAAAGGAGCTATGGAATAAACAAAGAGTATCACTTGAATTGTTGCCTTTCTTCTCCTAAGGCAGTGATGGTGAACCTTGGCACTTCAGGCATACCTGTCAACCATCCCGTTTTACCCGGGAAAACCCCTTATTTTTACCCCTCTTCCCACCCCCTCCCGTTTAATTGATTTCCCCGTATTTTCCCTAATTTTTTAAAAAGAAATAAGCTGCAGTATTTTTTCCAGCCACCAGAGGTCGCTGTGTGGCTTTTCGCATGTGGAAGGGGAGAGAGAGAAGGTGTGTGTGTGTGGGGCTTCTGTAGTTAGTTTCTCTTTCATTTTCCTGCCAGCCACATGGCCAAGATGGCGCTTCGTTTCATGCTGGGACTAGGGACGGAAGTCTACTCTAGAGGTGAGCAATATTTCATATATGCAGGAGCAAATCAGCTCTTGGTCTGGGGGCAGAGACTTCTCTCTCACTCTCATGCTTTATTGAGCTGTTTCTGCCCTGCCTTCCATTTCTGTTCTAGAGTTAACTTGGGAGGGGGGGAGTGCTTGCTCACTATATGCTAAAGGTTTCCCTTGCTCAAAAGACAGTCATTTCTGGAGTGCCAAGGTTAGCCATCACAGCTTTGTGCCCATTGCATCTACAATACTATATGAGAGAGAGAGGGTGTGTGTGTTCCGTTTCTGTTCTAGAGTTAACTTGGGGGGGGGTGCTTGCTCACTATATGCTAAAGGTTTCCCTTGCTCGAAAGACAGTCGTTTCTGGAATGCCAAGGTTAGCCATCACAGCTTTGTGCCCACTGCATCTACAATACTATATGAGAGAGAGAGGGTGTGTGTGTTCAGTTTCTGTTCTAGAGTTAACTTGGGAGGGGTGTGTGTGTGTGTGCTTGCACAGTTGTGTAAGGGGATCTGAGTTAGGTAAAGGTAAAGGGTCACCCTTGCTCAAAAGCCAATCGTATCTGACTCTAGGGTTCAGTGCTCATCTCTGTTTCAAAGCCGAAGAGCCAGCATTGTCTGTGTCTGCAGACATTTCCGTGGTCATGTGGCAGGCATGACTAGACACCAGAGCACATGGAATTCTGTTACCTTCCCACCAAAGTGGTCCCTATTTATCTACTTGCAATTTCTTGCTTTCGAACTGCTAGGATGGCAGGAGCTGGGACAAAGACGGGGGCTCATTCCGTCCTGCAGTACTTGGGAATCGAACTGTTGACCTTCTGCCTCCCAGTCAGCATCTTAGTCACTTAAGCCACTGAGCAAACAAGAAATAAAACAAAACAAAAGTCCCCCAAGAAAATGGGGAAAGGGTTCTTTGGCCCACACAGCTTTGTGCCCATTGCATCTGCAATACCATCTAGCCATCTTATTTTTGGCCACCCCCTTCTTTTGTCATCTACCTTTCCCAGCATCAAGGCTTTCTCAAGTGAATCCTCTCTTGTCATTTGATGTCCAAAGTACTTTAGCGTCATCTTTACTATTTGACCTTTAGTGAGCAGTCGTGGTTGATTTCTTCTAGGATCGACCTATTTCTAACACTATATTTCAAAGGCATCTATTTTTCTGCACTCAGCTTTCCTAATGGTCCAGCTCTCACACCCATACATTACCACTGGGAATACCATTGCTTTGACTATGCAATTTTTGTTTGCAAGGTGATGCCTCTACTTTTCACTATGTTCCCCAGGTTTCTCATAGCTTGTTTCCCAAGCATCAGATCTTTGATCCTAAGAAAGTAAAATCTGCCAGTCGTATCCAACTCTAGGGTGCAGTGCTCATCTCCATTTACAGCCAAAGAGCCAGTGCTGTCTGTGTTTGCAGACATTTTCATGGCCATGTGGCAGGCATGACTAGAGCCCAGCAAGTCACATGGCTATATTTGGCTACGCCCATGGATTTGGCCACAACCACAGAGGGGTGTGGCCAAAATTTCCCTTATTTTCAAATCCAAAAGTTGACAGGTATGCACTTCAGGTGTTCTTGGAATTCAATTACCAGAAGCCCAAGTCAGCACTCCTGATGATCAGGGCTTCTTGGAATTGAAGTTCAAGAACATCTGGAGTGACAAGGTTCACCATCACTGTCCTAAGGGGTTGTGTGGATTATTTGTAATCAAACAATCTCAAAATGAGGATGTTTCCATAACCTTAAAATGGAGGGAAATGACTGCAGAGGTTCTGAAAAGTCTGAAGAAGAAGCTTCATGTCACTCTAGGCAGACATAGTTGGTACTTCAAAAGATTCCTTTCTACAGAATATATAGTAATAATGATGACTGTTAAGGACTTTTGATGTGGTTTAAAAAGTTATTATGGGAAGGAACATGCTGTGCATTAGGTAACTTGAATTTGTGAATTAGCAGTGGCCCTATAGTCTTGTGATTTGTCAGCCTTGATGCTGAAAGAACACTAGAGAGGGAGGCTCAATCTCTTACTCTTTGATCTGCAGATGAAGCCAGGCTAGGATGAGCCCAAGTGATTTTATTTTATGAGAAGAAAGTGGCATCTCCTTTCCTTTCCAAAGGCAAAAGCCAACAATGGGACAGTGTCTGCCTCCACACCTGAGGCAGCAGGATGGTTTATCAAGGGACAAGGATAGAATCTGTGGCAGCAGGGAGAAACAGCTGGGGAGACCAGGAGGGACAGCCAGAGGGTTGCCATCACCCACAGCCCTTACCGCCTTGAAGAGATCATTCCAGTCTGCTTAATGACAGATCTGGCTCTGAGCAAATCATTCCACCCTCACTTGCCATTTAATGGTAAAATGGCTAGCTAGTATCTCCCTTCCTACCACTTTTCCTAACATATGTGATGTTTGGCCTGCTTTGGCTGTTGGTTCCACAGCAGCCATGACCCAATGACTATCGAATCCAGGAGGATCTCCTGCCCAGAACATCTGTTCCCACATCAATATGCTTGTCCAACCAGCCAAGGTAATCCATGGCCAGTTTAGTTCCTCTCTTCAATAGCCCAACCTTTGAGTCACAAAATGGGCTTGCCTGCACTTCACTCTGAGCAGTTGGATGATGGTTTTTCCACCAAAGTGGCAAATATGTGGCCTGCCAGATGCTGTTAGACTACAGTTCCCACCATCCATTGCCACTGGTTATATTAGCCAAATCTGATGGGAGTTGCAGTCCATAAACATCTGAACTTGCAACCATGTCTTCTCCATCTTCCTCTGACTGCAGTGATGGTGAGTATGGAGGCTGCTTTATCATTTCCATCAGGAATTACATTATTTGACTTCTGCCCAATCCTTACACTTTCCAAAAACAGGTTAGTAGCAGACATTGGTATTTATGAGACCATAAAAATAAATTTTGATTTCCTAATACACTTTTTATAGGCTATCTTACCAATCCTCCCCACCTGTTAATATGTAGCAGGCTGGTTCACACACCTAGGTTTTTCTTTTTACTAGGGACACAGCACTTGAAGGAAAATCAAGGTAGGGAAATCAATCTTCTATTTGTAGCAAGGGATTCTTCCCCATGCACATTTTTCTGGGTTTGCTTGGACATTTTATGGTCATTTTTTTGGGGATTCACCTGCAGAGGGCAGAAGTAGCATCAGGCTTGTTGCAATTTTGGCCCAGATGGGTCCCATCTTTTGCAGGATTCACACAAAAATGGTGCAGAACTTGGCACTTTCGTCTACAAAAAACAGGCAAAAATGGGGATGGGGCAGAGAGAGTAAAATATGCAACAAGGATCCCATTCTGGATGGAGGTAGGGAAATGTTTGCTGGTGAGGGAGACTGCCAAGAATGAAAAATGTACTCATTGTATCCCTGAGTTTCCTTTCTCCATGCAAGTTTTCTCCTGCCATCTAGTGTACATGGAATTGGACTTCAGGAACTTCCACTCTCCCAGGTCCCAATGTCAGTGAAAGGGATATCTGTGCCACCCTGAGTCGGGTTCTGCCTGAGTGGGTGGCATATATAAATATGACTATTAAATTAAATTAAATTAAATTAAAATGCCTATGCACAGCCCATTCCCTACTGTTCTTCTTCTATCACATGGCATCCTACACACAGGCTTTGCAATCACCATGACTAATTGCCTGTTTGTAGAAGTGAAATGATCTAAAGAGTTCTTTTCATTTGGCCCTTCCTCTTTCTGTCTGCTAAAACCTCTAGACCAGTGATGGCAAACCTTTTAGAGACCGAGTGCCCAAACTACAACCCCAAACCAACTTATTTATCACAAAGTGCCAACACAGCAACAGGGGAGGGAGGAAGGAAATGCTCCCATTGGGCTGCTGAGTAGAGGGGCGGGGCAAACTCTGTGCTGGGGGGAGGGAGGAAGTGCTCCCATTGGGCTGCTGGGCAGAGGAGTGGGTCAAACTCTGTACTGGGGTGACTGCACAGGTGCCCACAGAGATGGCACTGAGTGCCACCTCTGGCATGCATGCCATAGGTTTGCCACCACTTCTCTAGACTTTGCCAACAGACTATAGATATATATTCATGCTCAGACATTTCTAATCGAGGACTAGGTAGGAGCAGAATACATGGAACATCGAAAAGAAATGCTTATGTACAACTAGCTAATGATCCTGGGTCACTTAAAATGCAGTTCTGTTCTTGAGATACATCTGAATCAGAGATACAGGATTCAGTAGAAATCCAGCAATGCCAATGGAGTGCCAGACAGGCCCCCAAAACAAAACACCTGGAAGAACATCACAGGTGTAAACATGGAATGGATGAATGGGGCAGAGAGGCAAGGAAGATTTGAGTACACACAGGAGGCAAGAATTTGCAAGGTACCCTCTGACTCAATCCACAACCCAGCCTCACTTGTTTTCCTGCACTCCCTGATCATGGGGGAAAGTCAAATGGTTTATCTTTCAGGGGATTCAAACTGGCAACTTCCTGAACTTGCTTGCTGGTGTGTTAACAGTGTGCTCTTAATTGTTGCCCAGTTCTCTGTATTTATTGCATGATGGAGGAATGGCAACCACTGTTGTACAGTATCTTCTACTTGCATGTTTTCCCGCCATCTTCCATCCAGTACAGCATGCACCAGAAGCAGTGGCTGTTCTGCCTAGTTAGAAGAAACAGGTGCCTGCAGCCTTGGAGAATGCTCCCCTATTCTGAGTACAGGATTGCTCTGTTAGAGACTCAAGGCTTCATGTTATCATGAACTAGCACAGTGATCCCCAACATTGGGCCCATTCCCCACAGGGGGACTTCAATTCCCAGAAGCCTAAGTCAGTACATTGGCTGATCAGTGCTTTGGGGAATTGACTAAGGCTTCTGGGAATTGAAATTAAAAAAAAAACAAAGGTTGGGAAACACTGCTCTAGCATAATGATTTTTTGTGAATATGTGTTCGTGCACCCAGCCTAGCATGCCAACTAAGGAAACATGGATTATGGATACTCATATGCATAGTAACAAATCAATAACGCACTGTACATTCTAGCAGTTTGTAGATAGATTTCCATTTTTATCAAGAGTATTGCTAAACTTCATTAAAAGTAAAGGTAAAGGTTTCCCTTGCTTGAAAGCCAGTCGAATCCGACTCGGGTTCAGTACTCATCTCTGTTTCAAAGCCGAAGAGCCAGTGTTGTCTGCTTCTGCAGACGTTTCTGTGGTCATGTGGCAGGCATGACTAGACACTGGAGCGCACGGAACACTTACCTTCCCACCGAAGTAATCCCTATTTATCTACTTGCAATATTTTCTTATCTTGTTTCTTGCTCTTGCTACAATTTCCAAACTCTTAGTTCAGGTGCTCATTACACTTGTGTCATTTTGACAGTTGTTTATAAAAACTCTTAATTTGGGAGAGTGAAACAATCTATCAATTTATGATGATTTTACTTTTTATTAACAAGTGGTCTATACTTATCCTAGGTTATGGCTAGTAGTGATTATAGGTGCAACTCTTTGGATCCTTATCCAGGAGTAGACATCATTCTAGGACTTAGTCTTGAATTGTCCTGCATAGGATTTCCCAATGTGAGAAGTTGTTAGGACTTCAAATGAAAGTTGACACCCTTTTTTGTTTAGATCCAAAGCTCTTTGGGGCTAGTATTGAAAGATAGTCCATTTTCACTGCGGGGTGAGATGTTGTCTATGTCCTTGTATCTTTCACTTAATCTTGGTTACTTTGTCATGGCTCATCTCTTGTTAGTCAAATAGTGGCCTATTTGCAACCATCATCTCCTGCTGGCCCTATTTTGAATGGCACACATTCCACTGAATCAAGCCGTGTCATACATTGTTAGTTTGTGTTGTGTATTGCTTTATCTAAATGACATGACTGACCTAAAAACTGGTCTAGAAGTAAGACACTGGCATTCTTTAACTATTCTAAGCATTTGCAGGTTAAAATGAAACTTTAATGCAAGAGTTTATTCTTCTTCCATTGTATTTCTGTTTTCCAAACATTGTTGCATTAATTTTCATGGGACCAGGGCATGAGTACCGTGGTAGATGTTTCCCAATGCAAAATGAGTATTGCAGGTGCTTTTGTTATGTGAATGTGCTATGTTTACTGAAACTAGATTGATAGGTACACAGTATACAATTGATCTATGTTACAGATAATTTCAAGTTTGACAGGTACAAAGAGAAGACATTTGGTTGCTTTCACCTGTTGAGACTTACTGTAACTGCTTATCTTCCTCTGACAAAAAGATTTCTCACAGAATTAAGAGAGAATGAGCCAGCCTAATTTAAGATTATTTTGGTCTCCTTAAAAATGATTGAGGTTACTTTGCAATTATCTCCTATGTAGAATTTTCTGTCCCCCTAAATGACCACTGAAAAGGGCGGTCTACAGTAGGACTTCACAAAATAGGTACACTCCTTTGTTAAGATGATACCTATCTAGGGCATGTGGTGCGTCAGTGATCTCCCCACAAAGTCATATTATCACCAACCTAAGAAGCTTACACAGTAAGAGCTAAGAAAGCAATTCTCCCCAGAAGCTCCTCCTTTCACTGAGATCCTGGCTCTACATACTCAGCAAATTTACACATAGGTGAAGCCAAACATAGGAAAAGAAGGAATTCTTACTGGTTTTTCTTTTTAATGAAAGGCCCTTGAGAACAGAAAGACTGATATGACTAGAATCAGAGAGTCAAGGACAGAAGTGACTTACTTTTATCCATATTCAGATCCAGTCACATCTTTTAAATAAGATCAAACAACCTAATTCTCTTGCCCAGGTTGTAACAGCATCCAACAAATCTTTATTCTACCCTTCCCTCCAAGTTCAGTGAAAATCAAACATTCCTCACTTTCTCAATAAGTGTGAAACTCATTTTCCTCTGCCACAGGTGTGAATTCTCCATTCCCTGATTTAATCTATGATTGGAAATAGAAGTAACTGTAATGCCACTTGAAACATCTCTGAATAATTGGGGGCTCAGCTGGAGATGGCAATTCCTTGAAAACTCAAGAGCAAAATTCTTATCTTGATATACTGTATTTGCTGGTGTATAAGACTCACTCTCCTCCCTTAAAATTCAGTGGAAAATGGAGTGTGTCTTGTACTGTATATAGTGGCCTATGGTGGGCTATTTTATTAATAACAAGGTGCATCTTATACTCCTATGCATCTTATACACAGGCAAATACAGTAATTCCAACTAGAGTAAATTTGAACTTAAACAGAAAGTTGCAGAACAAATAAAGTTAAGATAGCTCGATAGCATGGAGACAAATCAGCCAACTATGCAATTAACTCAACCATTCCACTTTCAAATTAAGTGGCCTCAAATTGTCCTGCTAATCAAGTGAATGACAGAAAGAAATGAACCCTCCTTACCTCTTCCATAGGGATCCTGGGACTGGAAGTCAGCCCATAATGATGGAGTCGCAGAGCTTTCGGCTCTCCCCGGACCCTCCTAATGGAGGCAGGAGAACAGAGGACCCCAGATCTTTGGAGAGAGCCAAACTTCACCAGATTGGGTCCAAACCTGATTCCATCCAAGAGGCGGATCAAAAAGAAGTTGGCAGGAAGTTCTTCAATGCTGCAGAGAACCAGGGTTTGACATTCAGGGCACCTCAATTCCTTGTGTGATTTCAAGATTCTCTGGAGGCAGGGTTTGCAGAAGGTGTGTTGGCAAGGGAGTACCTTGGCTGAGACATCCAGCTTCTCTAGGCACATCGGACACTCTAACATATCAAATAATGCTAAATCACTCATGTTGTGGTTGTTCTTGCTCTAATGAAAATCTCCAATCTCAGGAAAAGCTGGAAAAGCCCACATGATCTTTAGAAGAACAAATGGATTATTCAGGAATATCCAGTGTAAAGGATACTTGTAATTTTAGAACCTGCAATCTAGAATCCTGGGGAAAGAAAAGAACAGAAGAGGGGAGTTTGCAAAACCTGACTACTTTGATATAATGAGATATAAGCCACCTACATTTCAAAGCCACATTTCGTCAGCCAGTCTGTGTGGTGTGTTTTCCACCCCCTACAACCCAAGTTTGGCATGAGTCACTTGTGAATAAGTACTGGTAAAGCGGAATTATATCAAATGATCAAGTTAGGAGAAATCTGTGTTCCATTCAGTAATACAGAAATGCACTGATTCAAAACAAGATGATTATGCCAAAGTAAAGGCATTGTGGAACAATCAGTCCCTCTAAAAATCAAGTTAACAACCACCTACCCTGCAATAAGTAAATTGTGAAAACAGTAAAATGAGCATACTAGATAAAGACAGATGGTGTCCTGCTAAAATACAGACTCCTGCCTCTTCTTTCCCCTTTTCTAAACAGGATGGTACTTACACACATGATCTAGGAACCACCTGCCCAACTTCATGTTATCTTTACCGAGCATTTCTTAGTTTTTCCTATATTTTCTTGTATGCAAGGCACTCTGATGGCAAGCCTTATGTCAGCGTATCTGGGAACTAAAACAGCCTTTCTTGAGAAACTGACAGTTTCTCAGCTACTTTTTGCCTGAGCTAACTTGATAGCCCAAAAACAGCCCCAGGAGGGGGAATTATTCCTCCCACGACACAGAAGTAACTTAACCTGTTTAACACCTTTCACAAGGGCATGCTAAACTGAAGTGAAACAGATACTTAATCCTGAATTCATGTCATGGCCTGCATAAAACAAAAAGATTATACAGCACAGAAAGGTGGAAGTGTATTGTGACTAAATGAATTCTTCTTAGATCCTTATTGTTAAATGTTATTAACTCCACATCACCCCTCCTTCAGAACCATGCGAAATCTAGTTTGATGTACATTACAAATCATTACCCACTGAACCAATTTCACACCACTGAGGAAGGGTCATATGCTTGGGGAGTGGAAGCTTCTCACTGGGTGATTCTCCTGTCTGAAAGAGCAAGCTGTGAAGAAAAGAAACAGAAGCCGTTGCTAATTTTTGCAGAATGCCACTGACCTTGTGTTGGTGACCTCTTCAGAAATAGTTCAGCTGGGGAAATAACAGCTTCTGAGCTTGCTTTTTTCCCTTTCTCACACTCTACAAATTGCAGCTGCATTGAAAACTTTAACTAGCTGGATTACTCACTTAGCTCAACTTAACTTATGCTGCCTTGTTAACTCATTGGCTGCCAAGCTGTGACTCCTACACGTATTTTGGGCAAGGGAGAGGGGTGGAGGTGTGATTACGAACCAGGAGGAGGAGGATGTGAGTGTGTGTAGATTTGTTTCTGGCTTTCTACCAGAGCAACTCAAATCAATACTTTGACTTAGCAAATGGTTTTTGATGAAACGATACTATTTTAGGGACAGAGGAGGAGGAGTGTAAAAGGATGAGAAGAAAAAACCTCAGAAACTCACATTATGCCTACCTGTATATAAAGGCATCAAAAAGATCAGTAGGGTTGAGGAATTAAGGTTGCAGTCCTATGCCCCCCTACTCTAGGAGTCAGCTTCCCCACAAAAACAATGGGATTTACTGAAGATAAAATGAAACATGAGTTGTAATATTAAAGGGGGGGAAAGAGCTGTACACAATTTAAAGACAAGGATGGTTGGTACTTTTATTAAGCTACTAAAATCTCACAAATAGAAGTTAGTTTTCAACTCCAGATGGAATCTTCAGCAGGCTAGGTACTACAGAGTACAACCCCTGTCTCTGTAATGGATGCAAAAGCCAACTTCTGTTTGTGAGATGTTAGTGGTCTAAAAATAGTGTCCTCGATTCTTGTCTTTGGGATATGAGGCTTAATAGTCATTTTCTACTAAAAGCAACATATGTTGCATTAAACCTAATTCTGGATATTCTCTGATGCAGTATTTAGCCTACCTGAGTAAGGTGTCCATCAGCAGAACTGCTTTAAGTAAACAATAATAGTACTGTATTAGAAATCAGATTATTTCTCTCTCTCCTCCCCCCACAGTCAAGTCTGACCCTTTGTAACCCCATGGGTTACAGCCAAGTTCCTCTGTCTTCTGCCATCTTCCAAAGTCTGCCCAGATACCTACCCACCATGGCAGCAATGCTGTCTAAATGAGTAGGGGATAGAAAGTTTGGGGTGAGGCTGCTTGAACATGAACTTTTACTATTTAGGGCCTTCTCCTTAGTTAAAGAACAATGTGTTCCAGGGCTGTTGGAAATTCAAGGGAAGGGATAAGAATCAACAGGTGACAGCTTCATCCTGAGATACCAAATGTGAGATAAAGCAATTCATAGACGCAGTAGAGCCTCTTTCTCCCTTACAAATTAGATTAGCCACACAGCTTATGTTGTTCTAACTGTCTAACATTTATCAAATGAAAATAAGTTTGTTTTACATTATGTGAACATTTCTTCAAAGAATGGATGGAGAGCTAATGACACAGTTGTGCTTATTCTACTAGACTTCCTGAGATGCACAAAAGCAGAGTGGGAAATGCCTGTAAATTACATTCAGAGCTTCTTTAGCAGTGTGCATATTTTTTGGTTTCCCTCCTAAATTATTTGGCAAGTACACTGTTAAAAAATAGGTAGAGTGCAAATGTTGCTAATACATTCCTGAGAAATCTGGGGGGAAAGTAGAGAATCATATGGTTCATATCGATCAGGAGTTCTCAACCTTTTAAAGCCGGGGGCTGGGTCACACTACCTCAGACAGCTTCGGGGGCCGGATGGCCATTTTGCCCTTCCTCCACCGCATGGCACTTCCTGGTGTGGTGGAGGCAGTAGGGGGCCACAGGAAATGGCACCATGGGCCACATCTGGCCCATGGGCTGCAGGTTGAGAATCCCTGATATAGGTGGATCATGCATGGTTTGACGGTGCAAGGAGTGAAACACACCAAAACATAGACAAAACCAGACATTGGAAAAGTGTTCATGCTGGCTGGGGGGAGATTCTGGGACTTGTAATCTAGAAAAATACCAGTTGCAAGGTCTGAATGCTACCCTGGTTGGAGCTGTTCCAGCTCTTGGTACCAGAGAACTGTTAGAAAACCATGAAATAGCATCATAAACATTATCATCCAAAATACCTGTTTGCAAAAATGTGAATTGTGCAAGTCTGCTAATTAGGATGCTGCTGCTGGTTGATTGACTGACTGACTGATTTACAGTCCCTTAATGAAGGGTTCAACTGAATAGGAGCAGGGTGTATTTATGGTAGAGGTTTTTAAAAATCTGACCATGAAAGCAGGGCAAGCTTGATCACGCAGTAGCTGCTTTTGCATGTTACTCTTGCATGTTGAAGTCAGCAGCTCTACAAGTCTGCTTTGCTCTACATTTCTAGGGATTTAAAAAGAGTTATTGCTACATTTCATCTATAACTTGGCACATTTTTCAGTGAAACTTTCACTGATGATCTATTTAAAAAATTATCCTTGAATCTGCTGCCACATTAGGTGCTAATTATTTTATTGCCTATTACATAGTTTATAAATATTTCAAAAAGCTTCTTCAGATCTGTTCATAGGCTTGTGCACACATACATAATAGTGTTTGGAGTACCTCTCTGCTCTGCCTTTCAAAAGCAACCTCCTCCAGTTCCCTTTGTCTGAAACTCTCTTCAAGATGGCTTGCCATTCAGGGAGGAAAAAAATCAAAAGCACTAGCTGGGATTCCACTGTAATGTTCTGCAATTCTGTAAATGGAAGTAGAAGGGATATCGATTACTGTTCCCCTTCCTTCACCAGGAAGGCTACACTCTGAGCAGATATTCAGCTGGGGAGGAAGTGCTTAAGAGGGAGAGGAGGATAAAATCCATTGCATTAGCACACAAAAGCAAAGGACTCACTTCTAAGATGCTACGGGTTGGCAACTCTTATTAGTCTTAGTCAGCATAGCTCTGGCCAAACTTTGTCTCCTGTTGACTAGGAGAGAGATATTAGCACACCACTTCTAGACAACATGTGTACTTCCTGGGCAGCAGTCCAGTTTTCTGTACTATGAACAATGATTGCAAGTGAAACATCAGTTTGTGTTCCAGAGGGACAGGAGGTCTGGGGCAAGCTTGCTTTGTATTGGTATCCACACCAGGAATATCTTCATTCAGGCAGTGGGAATAGGGTCATTGAATTACCTCTAACATTAGACTCAGTAAAAGTAGGTCTTGGGTAGGCTGGTGTATGCTGGGCAATTCAGAGCCTCCGGGCATATTAGAGTGGACTGTATGTTCCCTAACTCTACCCCTTTAGTGTATGAAACTAAGACACAGGACACAGCCTCGGGCTGGGTTAACTCAGGTTTATTGCATCGTGGACAGAGGGAACATGAGGTAATGGCGGATCGATAGCTCTTTATATACAGTAGGAATACATTTGAACGTGGTGCCATGGTAGCCCATTGGCTACTGTCTGCGTGACGTCATTGTGGGTCACGCCCTTCTTGTCCAGGTGTAGGTGGTGGCGGGAAAGCTTCCCGCGCTGTTGCCTTTGATGAGTTCGGACCAAGAGAGCTTGGACGCTCGCTGCTGCCAGCTGGTGGTCATTAGCTCGCGTCCTATTACAGGGTTTATATGATACAGCTGAAGGTTACATTGTTGCTATAGGCAAGGTTACATTGGCTCAGATACATTGTAATCCATGTGGAAGGTAAAACCATTAGAACACAACACCCCTCCCCCCTAGGACGAGACAATGTCTCGAGCCCACACTTCAACACACTCCCCCCCCTTAGGAGACAAAGTCTCTCAGCCAAGATGGCTTATTTCGAACACGCTGGGGTCTCGATGCGGGCTGCCTTTCCCCGGGTTTGCTACCTTCTCTTTGTCCCCTGGTTTCCTGCCCTGTAATTGGAGAGGGAGACTTGTTAGTGACTTGCCGCGGCTCCGCGGCGTTGTTGGGAGGTGTGCTCTTTCTCGGGGAAGAACCGGGGGCACTGGGGGCTAACGAAAAACCCCTCTTCTCGCTTGGAAGGGTGGGGGAACACTCCTGAAAACCCCCCCGGCTCGCAAAATCAAAATCAAAATCAACATTACATTCAGGGGGCGCGGCGGCGGCCGCACATTCCTTTCCCCTCCCCCCGGGCTCTGATAGAACTGGGGTATCAAAAGGATATGAGTCGGGATCACTGCTTTCCCCCCCGGTTTCGGACTGATGTCCCTCATTTTCTCCCCCTTGGGCTAAACGGGTGGGGGAGAACCCTATCGCTGAATCCTGTTGCTGCGCCCCACTGACCGGCCCTTCACTCACTCGGCGCCTCAGTTGGTCAGCGTGTCTCCTCCAGAGGAGGCCGGTGCTCGTTTCCACCCGATATGACACTGGCCCCGTCTGCTCTATTATCGTTCCTGGCACCCAGGCTGGCCCTGCGCTTGCATAGTTCCTGCAGTAAACAAGGTCGCCGGCGGCGAACCCTTTCGAGACTGCCAATCCTATGTTTTTCCCTTTATCCTCGACTCTCGTCGGGTCCAGCCTGGACAGAAGCGTGGTCAGTTTTCGCCGCATCAAGAGCTCTGCCGGCGAGTAACCTGACGCTAAGGGGGTCACCCTATACGCTAACAAGAACTGACATACTTGGTGATTTAGGTCCCCCGGGCCCATGCGCCGCAGCGCATCCTTTGTTGTACGCACCAACCGTTCCACTTGGCCATTCGTGGCCGGGTGAAACGGCGCGGATGTGACATGCCGAATGGCGTTTGCCTCCATGAATGCCCCGAACTCCGAGGAGGTGAAGCAACTCGCGTTATCGCTGACTAAAGTGTCGGGTAAACCGAACGTGGAAAAGACTCTCCGTAGCTGGCCAATTGTCGTGGCGGAGGACGTGCTCTTTACTGGGATAACCTCCAGCCACTTGGAGAACGCATCCACCACCAGGAGAAACATGGTTCCTCGGAATGGGCCAGCGAAATCTACATGTACTCTGGACCACGGCCCCCTTGCTGTGTCCCACTCCCTATGCGGGAGGCGGGCCGCCTCTGGTCGGGATCCCTGGCATGCCTCACAAGTGCCGACCATGTGCTCAATGTCCGCGTCCAGCTGTGGCCACCAAAAGTAACTGCGAGCCAGCGCTTTCGAACGAACGATGCCCGGGTGGCTGACGTGCAGCAGTTTGAGCACCCTCGGCCGCATGGCTGCAGGAACCACCACCCGTTGGCCCCACAACAGGCACCCCCTTTCTAGGGACAACTCTAGCTTTTTCCGAAAGAATGGGTCGAATTCCGTGCTTGGGGACGATGCCGGCCACCCCTTTTGTACCCATGAGCTGACTTTCTCGAGCGTTCTGTCCTTGCCTGTCGCCCTAGCAATATCGGCTGGTACTATTGGGGGTGCATCTAAAACCTCAATTAGTAACACCTGGCGGTCTCTTCCTACTCTAGCCTTTTGGTCGTCCGACAAGGGCAAAGGGGATCTCGAAAGTGCATCAGCATGGCTGATCTCTTTTCCGGGCCGGTACTCCAACTCGTGTTGGTATGCGTTGAGAAAAATGGCCCATCGCAGCATTCTCGGGGATAGGATCTGCGGGGTGGGCTTGCTTGCCGTGAAAATCCCTAACAGGGGCTTGTGATCCGTCACGATTTTGAACGGGCGGCCATACAAAAAATCGTGAAACTTTTTGGTCCCCGCTACAATTGCTAATGCCTCCCTGTCGGTTTGTGCGTAATTTCGCTCTGCCTGGGACAGGGACCTTGAATAAAATGCAACCGGGGCCTCCCTTCCGTCATCCAACACGTGGCAAAGCACCGCCCCCACCCCCACCGGTGATGCATCACAGACTAGGACCACCGGCCGTTTGGGGTCGAAATGCGTTAGAATTGCGTCAGAGGTCAAGAGTTGCTTTAGTTCTTTGAACGCCCTCTCGTGCTCGTCACCCCACATCCAAGTCTCCTCTTTTTTAAGCAACCGATGAAGCGGTTCGGCCACGGACGCCTTCCGCGGAAGGAATGTATGGTAAAAATTGAGGAGCCCCAGGAATGACTGTAGCTCGGTTTTGGATGTGGGGCGAGGGGCCTTTTTGATGGCTACTACTTTGGATTTGGATGGCTTGATACCCTCGGGTGTGATCCGGAACCCTAAGAACTCGACCTCGGTTTCGAAAAAAACACATTTGTCCTTCCTCAGTCTCAGCCCCGCTTTCTCGAACACTGTTAGTACTTTGTCCAATCTCTGTGCCAGTTCGGCCTCACTCCCCCCTGTTATTAATACGTCATCAAAATAAGGCAACACCCCCTCCAGCCCCTTCAGGAGGCGTTCCACAAGCGACTGAAAAAGGCCGGGTGCCGAGTTCACGCCGAACTGTAAACGCGACACTTGGAACGCTCCTTTATGTGTGACTATCGTTTGTGCCGCGGCCGTGGCGGGTGTTACGGGAAGCTGCTGATAGGCTTGTGCCAGGTCGAGCTTAGCGAAACACTTTCCCCCATTTAGCCTGGCCAAAAGGTGGCTGACCACCGGCACCGGGTATGCATTAGGGCGGATCGCCTTGTTAATTGTACACTTATAATCAGCGCAAATGCGCACCTCCCCGTTAGCCTTCAGAGCTGTTACAATTGGAGTTTCCCACTCCGCGGAATCAACAGGAATAAGAATCCCCTGGCCCACCAATTTGTCCAGTTCCGCCTCTATTTTGTCCTTTAGTGCGAAGGGCACCCTGCGCGGTTTGAGTCTTATCGGGCGGACCTCCGGGTCTAGGTCGAAGGCTACAGGGGGTCCCTTGAATTTTCCAAGTCCTTTTTTAAAAACGGCGGGATGCGCATCGCACACCGCTTGTATTGGGTCCACCCCCACTGCATGTACTCCCCCTATGAACAGGCCTAACGGCTGGAACCACTGTGTCCCTAGGAGGCTACAACTCCCCCCCTTGAGGACAACCAGGGGCAGTTCCGCAGAGTGTCTCTTAAACTCAACCCGAAATTTTCCGACCCCCAACACCGGAATGCTGTTTCCCTGTACATCTCGTAGCGTGGACCTCAATGTTTTAAGTTTGGGCCGCACGTGGGGGTCGATTTTCAAGAACTCTTTCTGGGGAATTATGGAATAGGAGGACCCCGAGTCAATTTCCATCCTGATAGGGGCCCCTTGTACTAGTACCTCAACGAAATAATGGGACTGTTCCGCGGACACGCTGAGCACTGGGACGTCGTCCTCGCTGCTGTCCGAGACGCGGCCCACGCCGTCCTGCTTCCTCGTGGTCTGGACGCCATCTTTGGGCCTCGCTGAACGGTCCGGTCTGGTCGAACGGTCCGGTGACTGCCTCCGGCCCTCCTTCCGTTTTCTGCATGCCTTGGCGATGTGCCCCCGACGGCCGCAGGTGTAGCATTCGGCCTTTCTAAATGGGCACCTCGCACGCTCATGGGCCGCTCCGCAACCATCGCAGCGGCGCCCCCCTTTTCGGACCTTCTGGACCTCCTCGCCGTCGCTGCCATCTGAGGACGACTTTGAGGCCCGTTGAGTTGCGTGCACCGATTTTTCCGCCTTGCCGGCTCTGGGACGCCACTCACGCCACTGGTGCATCTCGTCCACTCCAGCATCCGTGGACTCTGCGGCTTCTGCGGCCTCGACGACCTCTGCCAGCGTGGGTGGCGGCTCCTTATTCATCAAGCTGCGCTGCACCTCCTTGTCTTTCAGGCCACACAGCACGCCGTCCCTGAGGGCCATTTCTAGGATGTTGCCCCATTTGCAGGGGGCGGCGGCTACCCTCATGGCGGCCACGAATGCCTCGACCGACTCATCCGGCGCTTGGACTCGCCTCCAAAACGCGCTCCGAGCGGGAAACATCGCCCTCGAGGGTTGGAAGCGCTCCCGTAGCAGCTTCATGATGTCGTCTGCCTTAAATTCGCTCACCTTCTTCGGAGCGATGATGCCCACCAGCGTCCGCTTGGTTTCCATCCCAAGCATGCGGGTGAGGATGGCCCTCTTCCTCTCCTCATCGTCTTCCTTGACTTTGAGCTCCACCAGCGCCGCATGGAAGTCCATCTCAAACAACTCCCAGTCTTGCGGTTTGGTGATGTTGAACCCGCTCTGTGCCCTGGCTGCTCCTTGGGGATCCATTATCCCACCTTCGTCGCCAATTTAGTGTATGAAACTAAGACACAGGACACAGCCTCGGGCTGGGTTAACTCAGGTTTATTGCATCGTGGACAGAGGGAACATGAGGTAATGGCGGATCGATAGCTCTTTATATACAGTAGGAATACATTTGAACGTGGTGCCATGGTAGCCCATTGGCTACTGTCTGCGTGACGTCATTGTGGGTCACGCCCTTCTTGTCCAGGTGTAGGTGGTGGCGGGAAAGCTTCCCGCGCTGTTGCCTTTGATGAGTTCGGACCAAGAGAGCTTGGACGCTCGCTGCTGCCAGCTGGTGGTCATTAGCTCGCGTCCTATTACAGGGTTTATATGATACAGCTGAAGGTTACATTGTTGCTATAGGCAAGGTTACATTGGCTCAGATACATTGTAATCCATGTGGAAGGTAAAACCATTAGAACACAACAACCCCCTTTACTGGGAATTATGAGAGTTATGTACTAATATATCTGGAAGTCTACAAGATGGGGAAGGATGGTCCTGCTAAGCTCTTTTACCAGAGGCAGCTGTATCTAGAGGTGAGCATCAGCAGGTTCGCACCAGTAGGTGCGTACCAGTAGGAAAAATGGCTGGCCCCGCCCACCTCACCACCTCCTCCTCCTCCTCCTAGAAGAGGCTTCAGAGGGGGCTGGCTCCATTTCCCCCTTCATCTAAGGCTTTTCCTGGGCCCCATTTCACCCCAAAGCGTATCCCCAGCCACTCAGTCTGAGACATTAAAATTCTGCAGATGGCTACCTCCATACGATACCATTAGCAATGCAGTTTACATAATCTCTAGATTATGGGGAATGGCTGGGGACGCACTTTGGGGTGAAACAGAGCCCAGGAAAAGCCTTGGAGGAAGGAGGAAATGGCTTTGGAGGGGGCTCTTTGCTATAGAGCTATGAAAATAGAACCCTCTTCTATTTTCATCACTATAGTGAACCTCTGAAGCCATTTCCCCCTTGTCCAAGGCTTTTCCTGGGCTCCGTTTCACCCCAAAGCACATCCCCAGCCACTCCCCATAATCTAGAGATTATGTAAACTGCATTGCTAATGGTATCGAATGGAGGTGGCCATCTGCAGAAATTTTAATGTCTCAGACCATTGAGTGTTGTATTCCAAGGGAATTCTTCCAGGGTTTGGGGCAAAACTGCATAGTGGTGTGTTATTTTAATTTTTGTGCATAGTGCACTGTGTAACCTAGTACAAACACGGTGTCTATTGAGATAATGCATGATCTGGGATATTGAGGGGGTCACACTTTCTGTTATCTCCTATAGATGCCCATGTAATGGGCTGGTTGCGACTTCAAAGAGATTTTTTTAAAAATTAATCATGTCAGAAGCACAAAAATGGGCTTTCTGGGTTGAAAGGGTTTTTGCTGGAGGAACTCCACTCAGACGCCCAAATGAGGCTCCTTTCATGTCCCCAAGATATTTTCCCTACCTAGGGATATTTAACCCTTGGAAGGCAGGAAGTGGCAGCAGCTGGAATGGGCATCATGGAAGGAACCCCAGCTCAGGAACCCCTCAGGAAGGCTCAGCTCTACTGCTCATTTGCCATCCAGAGAGGCCCAAGGGGGAGGTGAGTAAAGGATCTTGCCCCTCCCTCCCCATCCAAAGACCTGGGCCTGGAGAGGAACAAAAGGCTTCAGGAAGGCCCAGCTCTACTGCCCATTTGTCATCCAGAGAGGCCCAAGGGGGAGGTGAGTAAAGGATCTTGCCCCTCCCTCCCCATCCAAAGACCTGGGCCTGGAAAGGAAGAAAAGGAATCAGGAAGGCCCAGCTCTACTGCCCATTTGCCATTCAGAGAGGCCCAAGGGGGAGGTGAGTAAAGGATCTTGCCCCTCCCTCCCCATCCAAAGACCTGGGGTCAGAGAGAAGGACACCTCAGGAGACCCCCGACCACCCCCAGGAGATACCATCCACAACCACCATCACAGCGAGGCCCGAGCCGGCGCCTTTGACCAACTCCATGTGGCAGAAGGGAAGCAAGAGCTGCTGCGTGCATGCAAAGGATAAGTAATCGAACTGAAATAATATAGTTGACTAAACATAGATGGCTTATGGCAACTGACATAGTGACTGTACAAGAAACTGCCTTACATAGAGACTTGATATAGTGGACTTTTTCTTTATTTCTTCCTTTCTTTCCCTTTTTTTAATTAGTTCAACTTTTACTTTGATACTATGTGATAAACTGTGATATTGTGCATGATAATACTTTGTTTTAAAACTGTTTAAACTGTGATAACATGTGTGATGGGAAAAGACTGGCGTAGAGACTGGCAAGGCACGCCACAAAGTTTGCCAAGCGAACCCTATGGACCAAAACAAAAGGCAAAACAAGGGGATGCTCAGCACAGCAGATCTGAAAAGGGGGAGGAGAAATACAGTGTTTCAGGGAACAATACTGCATAGGGACATGTAATGTGAGGTCTATGAATCAAGGAAAACTGGAAGTAGTTAAAAATGAGGTGGAAAGAACAAGCATTGACATCCTGGGCACCAGTAAATTAAAATGGACAGGGATGGGTGAATTCAGCTCTGGAAACCATCATATGTACTACTGTGGGCAAGAAAACCTCAGAAAAAAATGGAGTAGCCATAATTGTCAACAAAAGAGTGAGGAAAGCAGTAATGGGATACAACATCAAAAATGATAGAATGATGTCAATCAGAATCCAAGGCAAACCTTTCAATATCACTGTAATCCAAGTCTATGCACCAACCACTAGTGCAGATGAAGCCACAGTTGACCAGTTCTATGAGGACCTACAAAACCTCATAGAACAGACACCAAGAAATGATGTCCACATTATTTTAGGAGATTGGAATGCCAAAGTAGTGGCTCAGATCACAACCTACTGATCACAAAATTCAGGCTTAGACTAAAGAAAATGGGGAAAACAATTAAAACAGACAGATATGACCTACACAACATCCCTAAAGAATACACGGTGGAGGTCAAGAGATGGGAATACCAGAACACCTCATATGCCTCATGAGAAATCTGTACACGAACCAAGAAGCAACAGTTAGGACAGAACACGGAATGACAGAGTGGTTTGGAATAGGAAAAGGAGTAAGACAAGGCTGCATTTTATCACCCTGCTTATTCAATCTATACACAGAGCACATAATGCGCAATGCAGGGATGGAGGAATCACAATATGGGATCAAAATTGCTGGGAGAAACATCAACAATTTGAGATATGCAGACGATACCACCCTAATGGCAGAAAGTGAGGAAGACCTAAATAACCTCTTGATTGGATTGAAGGAGGAGAGTGCAAAAGCTGGCTTGAGACACAATATCAAGAAAACCAAGATAATGGCAACAGGTCCCATCAGTCCCTGGAAAATAGATGGGGAAGAAGTAGAAGCAGTGACAGGTTTTACTTTCCTGGGATCTAAGATCACTGCAGATGGCAATTGTAGCCATGAAATAAAAAGATGACTGATTATGGGGAGACAAGCAGTGAGAAACCTGGGGAATATAGTGAAAAGCAGAGACATCACCTTGAAAACAAAAATTCGCATAGTCAAAGCAATGGTATTCCCAGTGGTAATGTATGGGTGTGAGAGCTGGACCATTAGGAAGACTGAGCGCAGAAGAATAGATGCCTTTGAGATGTGGTGTTGGAGGAGAGTCCTGAGAGTCCCTTGGACAGCAAAGAGAACAAATAGGTCAATATTGGAAGAAATCAATCCTGACTGTTCATTGGAGGGACAAATAGTGAAGATGAAGCTAAAGTACTTTGGACATCAAATGAGAAGGGAGGACTCACTTGAGAAGGCCTTGATGCTGGGAAAGGTGGAGGGAAAGAGAAGAAGGGGGCGTCCAAAGATGAGATGGATAGATGGTATTGTGGACACGATGGGCACAGAGCTTGGTGGGCTGAGGAGAATGGTGGAGGATAGAGGTGCCTGGAGGAAAATGGTCCATGGGGTCGCAAAGGGTCGGAATCGACTGTGCGACTGAACAACAACAAAAGGGATATTTATCTACTTGCAATATCTTACTTTCAAACTGCTAGGCTGGCAGGAGCTGGGACAGAGATGGGAGCTCACTGTGTTATTCAGTACTTGGGTCTTGAACTACTGACCTGCCAACCTTCCAGCTAACAACACTGTTGTTATGTGCCACAAAAAGCCTCTGACATACAGTGACCCTATGAATAAGTGATCTCCAATATGTCCTGCCTTCAGCCCTTATAAACGGAAACATTATGGCTTCCTTTACTGAGCTAGTGTGGCTTCTCTAAATTGTTATTTATTCCTTTTAGTCAGGCAAACTGAGATTTCAGAGTCAAGGTGCCTTTGTTTTACTCCCTTCACCTCAGATCAAAATGTCTGCAGTCAAAATCAGTGTACAGGAAAAAAAGCAGGTAGAAAGAGTTCTGCTGTATGTATTTGTGAACTCCTGCCATGACTGATTTTATGGAAATCAAGTTCTTAGGAGAAACATACTCATTGTCTGTTTCCGTGTTTTCAAAAACAAAATACAAAAAAAAGTATTTTGGCATTTTTAAGATGAACAGAATTTCTTTTCCAATCTGAGTGTTTTTGAGGAAGCCCACCTGAGGGGCATCCCAATGCACTTGAGAAAGTGAATGATAATTAAGGTTTGCAAGAAAGGCAATAAACTGAAAATACTGTGCACATTATTATAATAAAGCTGCATATAAATGAGATGCTCAACCGTTTCGTTTTAGAGGTATCACAACACTTTTGTTTTTATTTTTGCTTTCTTTTCATTTTTTGTTATACATAAAAAAACACCTGAACATCTTCTGGAAAGAGCAGGAAAAGGTAACACTCCCACGAAGGAATTGTAAAATTGCAAGTGCTTTAATAAAAGGAATAATTCACATATATGTCCTCGTCATGGTGTGATAATGGTGAGTTCAACACGCAATAAACTAAATCCTAAGCAACAGAAATAACTATAGTCCTGTGCGCGGAGCTCACTCATACTACAAAAACACACGTGAGTCGTACCCTAGAACATGTATAACAAACTGGGACCCTTAAAAGTAAAACTGTATCCTCACTGCGCCCGGTGAATACAGACAGGATTGCGAACGGTTGTACAAATGAAATGCAATATCCAAAAGTCCGTAGTCAAATAATCATCTGTATAGCTAGAAAACCTGGCGCTGGTGATAAAGGGTGGAATCCTTCTCTCGATAAGGGTACCCAGATGGCGAGCATCAATGTGCGATGGTAGAAGATAAAGTTGACAAAGTCACGATGCCCTTCCGGTATATGGACATTTCGAATTTCTTCCTCAAGTTTCTACAATCGCATAAATGTACACAATGTAAAAGCTATCAATAATGGGTAATATCATACAACGCGAATACATGTGAACCCATAAGAACAACAATTGCATGCACTAGCAATACATATAGTAAAAAACAGCTTACATACCTAATGATTTTTTATTTGCGCGTAAAGCACCTCTGTTGTCATGTTTCTTCTAGTGTGCACGCGTTAGCTTTTACATACCACGTACTTCCTATAAATACCTGAAGCTAAGGGGATGCGGGACATGTGAATGTAATGACTAAATCAGAGCAGGTGATTCCTAATCTAATCTTAAAGCAGCAAGAATCCGTTTAGTTAACCGTGTGTTGTTCTATCTTACAAAAATGCCGAAAGGTCCCATTCTGTATTGAGCCCGTGTGGGGCCAAAGTATTGAAGCGGTGGATGTAATATGCTTCTTTTTGAAGTAGAAATCGATCGACATCAGTCATGCAGTATTTACTATGTCTGAATGTTTCTAAAACCACTGCCTTGATGTCCTTAACAGTATGCTTTGCTTGTAGGAAGTGGTTGACAAGTGGAGCATTGGGGATCTTATTCCTTATGCGAGAAACATGTTCGCTCAGGCGCACCTTGAGCGGTCGCCTGGACTGTCCCACGTATGCCAACTGACATTTGCATATTAACATGTACACGATTTCTTTTGAATTGCAATTGGTGACCTCCGTCAGGTTGAGAACAAAATCGCTGCTGGGTACCTTTACTCTATTAGTGGTCCACATGTGGCCACAGTATTTACAATGGCCACAGGAGTGATGACCACTAGTGCAAGGCTGATGGACTACGTTGGATTTAATAAGATCAGTCTTTGAGATGAGGTTAGCTATAGTTCTGGTTCTTCTGAACCCGATAGTGGGTTTATGTTGGCAGCCCGGCACGGAGTCCAGGATGTGCCAATGTTTCAAAATTATCTGTTTGATGCGCTGGGCCATGGGTGTGTAGTCTACTGACCAGAATAACCCTGGTCTTATGTGTTGCTCCCCAGTATTGTAATTTAACAAAGAGTTCCTGCTCCGCAGATCTGTCCTGTGTTTGGCAGATCTAATCACATGGTGAGGGTATCCCCTACGATGGAGGGCAGTAGTTATTTTGTCCACCGCTTCTATATAGTCATGGGATCGAGACGAGTTCCTTTTAGCCCTGATTAATAAACTGTAAGGGATGTACTGGGGAGCAACACATAAGACCAGGGTTATTCTGGTCAGTAGACTACACACCCATGGCCCAGCGCATCAAACAGATAATTTTGAAACATTGGCACATCCTGGACTCCGTGCCGGGCTGCCAACATAAACCCACTATCGGGTTCAGAAGAACCAGAACTATAGCTAACCTCATCTCAAAGACTGATCTTATTAAATCCAACGTAGTCCATCAGCCTTGCACTAGTGGTCATCACTCCTGTGGCCATTGTAAATACTGTGGCCACATGTGGACCACTAATAGAGTAAAGGTACCCAGCAGCGATTTTGTTCTCAACCTGACGGAGGTCACCAATTGCAATTCAAAAGAAATCGTGTACATGTTAATATGCAAATGTCAGTTGGCATACGTGGGACAGTCCAGGCGACCGCTCAAGGTGCGTCTGAGCGAACATGTTTCTCGCATAAGGAATAAGATCCCCAATGCTCCACTTGTCAACCACTTCCTACAAGCAAAGCATACTGTTAAGGACATCAAGGCAGTGGTTTTA
Source organism: Bradypodion pumilum (assembly GCA_035047305.1). Taxonomy (NCBI): domain Eukaryota; kingdom Metazoa; phylum Chordata; class Lepidosauria; order Squamata; family Chamaeleonidae; genus Bradypodion; species Bradypodion pumilum. Next base: position 330,832,338 of record JAWDJD010000002.1, read on the forward strand.
GAAACATTCAGACATAGTAAATACTGCATGACTGATGTCGATCGATTTCTACTTCAAAAAGAAGCATATTACATCCACCGCTTCAATACTGTGGCCCCACACGGGCTCAATACAGAATGGGACCTTTCGGCATTTTTGTAAGATAGAACAACACACGGTTAACTAAACGGATTCTTGCTGCTTTAAGATTAGATTAGGAATCACCTGCTCTGATTTAGTCATTACATTCACATGTCCCGCATCCCCTTAGCTTCAGGTATTTATAGGAAGTACGTGGTATGTAAAAGCTAACGCGTGCACACTAGAAGAAACATGACAACAGAGGTGCTTTACGCGCAAATAAAAAATCATTAGGTATGTAAGCTGTTTTTTACTATATGTATTGCTAGTGCATGCAATTGTTGTTCTTATGGGTTCACATGTATTCGCGTTGTATGATATTACCCATTATTGATAGCTTTTACATTGTGTACATTTATGCGATTGTAGAAACTTGAGGAAGAAATTCGAAATGTCCATATACCGGAAGGGCATCGTGACTTTGTCAACTTTATCTTCTACCATCGCACATTGATGCTCGCCATCTGGGTACCCTTATCGAGAGAAGGATTCCACCCTTTATCACCAGCGCCAGGTTTTCTAGCTATACAGATGATTATTTGACTACGGACTTTTGGATATTGCATTTCATTTGTACAACCGTTCGCAATCCTGTCTGTATTCACCGGGCGCAGTGAGGATACAGTTTTACTTTTAAGGGTCCCAGTTTGTTATACATGTTCTAGGGTACGACTCACGTGTGTTTTTGTAGTATGAGTGAGCTCCGCGCACAGGACTATAGTTATTTCTGTTGCTTAGGATTTAGTTTATTGCGTGTTGAACTCACCATTATCACACCATGACGAGGACATATATGTAAATTATTCCTTTTATTAAAGCACTTGCAATTTTACAATTCCTTCGTGGGAGTGTTACCTTTTCCTGCTTGTTCACACACCCCAGCCGTCACACCTCTCTACATCTTCTGGAAAGAAGCAAATGTCTGGCCTTGAATCAAACTACAGTATGTACAGTATATATGCATACCTGTCAAGTATCCCGGATTGGCCGGGATTTCCCGTATTTTCATGCCGATTTTTGCCATTTCCTGCCCGGAGCTGCCGCTATCCCGTAATTTGGCAGCGGGGGGGGGGGATGAGTTACTGCACATCCCTTCTGCACAGGTCCTTTCTACACATGTGTAGAACTCATCTACGCATGTGTAGAACCCTTCTACGCATGCGTAGAAGGTTTCTGTGCAGAAGGGGATGTGAAAAAGCCTTCTACGCATGCGTAAAAGCCTTCTACGCATGCATAGATGTGAGCTGCGCAGAACGGTTCTGCGCAGGTCCATTCTACTCATGTGTAGAAGCCTTCTACGCATGCGTAGAATGGACCTGCACAGAAACGTTCTGCGCAGGTCTCGTAATCTCTGGAGCTGCACTTGACAGGTATGTATATGTATGCATGTATGTGTTTTTTTAATGTTATGTATATGCTACATTTCTCTTCACAGGGAACCCAAGGCAGTTTGCAAAACACTGAAGCTATACAGTAATCACAGTTCAAAATGCTACAGAAAACCTTACTAAAATCAATTAATAACTGTCAATTAAAACTGCTTTTTAAACATTTAAAACCCCTTGAATCAATTTACATGACTGTTGACTTGCCATTCAGCATCAGATTCCATGGATTTAACTTTATTTGGGATTAATATTTGGATTTAGGTCTTGTGGTTGTGGGGAGATTGCACATTCTTTCCCCAGTGTTGTCAAATCAATCTTTACCTATAAAGAGGGGCGTTAACCGTTGGACTCCGTTATACACTCGACCATCGTATCCCGTACCGAGCTGACTGCACTCGCCCGAACCTGGACCGCAGAGCGCCGCAAGGTTGCCGAAGCCGGCAGTGGGGCAACAGCCCCACGAACGGGAACAACGGGAAACAACTTCCATTCCGAACATCCTCTGCGCTGCACCATGCCTCAGCCAATCAAGCTGAGAGGCACAACCAAAAAGAACGTTGGGAAACACGGTGCACCCAATTGAAATCGAGCTGCAGGAAAAAAACCGCCGCACAAATGCAAACAAAACAAACAAAATTCCAAGTCCCAGTATTCTACGCGCCGTGAGCACTTCAGCCAATCAGGCTGAAGGGCGCAAGCGCGCAGAACGCTGAAAAGCCGGCTCATGAAAAATAAAATAAAAACATGCCGGCCTCCTACAATGGGAGTGCAAGTCTGCCGCAGGGGGACACAGCACCTTACGGCCTCACAAACAAACAAACACAAACAACCGCGGCAAGACCACCACCGGCCTTCTTTCCTGAAACAATGGGGAGAAGAGGGACTCTCTCCCCTCCCCGCTACCCCGCCAAAGATATGGCAAGACCACCACCGGCCTCAAGGAAAGTTGAGCTGGGGTGGGGGAAAAACCCAGCAGCAGGCAGCAGTTCATCAGGGGAAGCACCCTCCCTGGTGAATGACTGGCTGCTGCCTTTGTACTACCAACAGAGGTTATACAAAAGCAGCAGCCAGCAATCCGCAAGGAAGAGCACCACCCCTTACGGATCGCTGCCTGCCGATCTCCAGTTAGGTAAGCCAGGAGAAAAAGGAGACAGAGAGGAGAGAACCATCTTCAGGCAGATAGCTCTTCTCTTCCTCCTTTTCTCCCGACCTACCTAATGAACCTTACTGGGGGAAGAGCGAGCTGACTGCTGGCTCCTCCTTTTCCCCATTGCTGCATCGAAACCAAATTTTGAAGCAGCAATGGGGAGTAGAGGAACCGACAGACAGGCCATTTTTCAGGCAAAAAACACAACAAAACCAAACATTTACCTAAAATGCCAACCACCAAAATTAATAACACACAAATAAATAAATAAATAAAAAACACATTAACCAATAAAACAATAAACAACAAAATCCACAAACAAAAACACCAAAATACCATGAAAGCACAGAAAAAACACCTAACTACAACACAAAAATACCTAACTCAAATAACAAAAATACCACAAATTAAACAAATAAACACAAAAGAAATCAGAAACATAAAAAACAACCAGAAATAAACAAAACAATTAAACACATCTAAACCTCCCCAAAAAAACCCACAAAAGAAGAAACAGAAACACCTACCAGCCCAACACCAAAAAACCAAACCCAGATTAAAAAAACCCCAGAGAACTCACTAGCACATCCTCCCTCCGCGACTCCGGAACAGAAATGAAGAAACAAAGACTAATTACTGGAAGAAGCCCCACCTAGAGGCTGGGAGAGAAAAAACAAGTCAAACAAAAAAATAATCCAACACTATTACTAACAGCTCCACCTGCAGGCCGGAAGATTAAAAACAAGTCAAACAAATGCAAAGCAGCCCTCTTGCTAACAGCCCCACCTAGGGGCCACAAGAGTAAAAACAAGTCAGAAAAATAAGAAATAAATTAAAATCACAAATAAATCTAATAAAATAGATTTTTTTTAAAATCACAAACCACAAATGCAAAACACCCCCACCTAAACCACCCTTAACCAAACAAACAAACAAACAAAAGCCCACAAATAAAAACTGCCCAGCTGGCCGGGCACAAATATGCTAGTTCTAACATATGGAAGCCCTTTCCAGGGTTTCCTTGATAGTGCATAGCAGAAATGGCTTCCCATTCTCTTCTTCTAGGGAAGTCCAAGGATTGAGCCTATGGCCACACAGCTAAAACTTCCCCTAAGAGGCTCAGTGGGGAATTGAACTCCCAACCTCTGGCTCTACAGACAGAAACCTAACTTACTGAATTACTATATCCATCTACTGGCTACGTGTAATGTCTAACAGCACCCAACAAGTGACCTAAAGAAAAGGAGATCATTCTGCAAAAGAGAAAGCTTGATATTTAAAAGACTTTTATTAACACAAAGAATGTGTATATTATCTTATAATTCTGAATTTTTTTGTGTAACACTTTACATGTCTCTATATAGGCTGGCTTTTCTCCTAGAAAGCACAGTGCAGATTGAAGCCCTAACCACTGGCTCTCTAGACAAATATATCTCTGAGCTATCCAGCCAACTTTGCAGAGTCTACCCCTTTGTGTTTACTCATTTTCATATAACAATTGAAGTGCGAAATGGCTTATTGTGCGAGATGCCTTTGGCAGAGAAGCTCATGTTCTCACACTGCATGAGACATGAGTTCAGTGGTGGGCATCAGCAGGTTTGCACCAGTATGCGCGTACCGGTAGGAAAAATGGCTGGCCCCACTCACCTCTCCTGAGTGGTTGGGGAGGCACTTTGGGGTGAATCAGAGCCCAAGAAAAGCCTTTGAGGAAGGAGGAAATGGCTTTGGAGGGGGCTGTTTGCTATAGAGCTATGAAAATAGAAGACTTTTATTTTCATCACTCTATAGTGAACCTCTGATGCCATTTCCCCCTTGTCCAAGGCTTTTCCTGGGCTCCATTTCACCCCAAAGCACATCCCCAGTCACTCTGGAGTGGCTGGGGAAGCACTTTGGGGTGAAACAGAGCCCTGGAAAAGCCTTGGACAAGGGGGAAATGGCTTCAGAGGTTCGCTATAGAGTGATGAAAATAGAAGAGGCTTCTATTTTCAAAGCTCTATAGTGAAGAGTAGTCACATGGCCAACAGGCCACACCCACCCAGTCACATGGCCATGGCCACAGTGTGGTAGGATTTTTTTTTGATGGCCACCACTGCATGAGTTAACGGTATAGATTTCGATAGATGCTCCCGGGCAAACATAATAAGGACATCAGAGACCTGTCTTTATTATACATTTAGAAACTTATATCCTGTTCTTTGATTGTTTACATAGAACTCAGATACGCCCTCTGTCCATGTATTCATTTATACATTGAAAGTAACTGACCTCCCAAGGCTTTTCACACATACCTTACCTATGCCTCAAGGCTAAGTCTGTCATTAAAAAGATTATGGCAAAGATTAAAGAACTTTCAGATGTTTCTTGGCTCTCTGGCTGTTCTCTTCTTTTGGAAGACTGTCTATGCCAGAAAAACCTGACTTCAGTCCTCCCCTGGCCCAAGGCAGGAAACAAGATGTTCACTTACTTTTGTCTTCAGACTTCCAAGTTCAGTAGAGGAGAATTGAATCATATTGATCTAACTGAGAAATTATTCAAAACACTTGATGGTTATAATTTGGTTGCATTTTTTCCATGGCTGAAAATGAGAAGCTAGGAATAATAGAACACCTTAGAGTACATCTACACCAACCCCATGATATGTCCACAAAAATAACTTGAAAGACTGTATAATGAACAGGCATATCAGAAAAAATAAAATAAAAAACTGCAGCACTTTAATGACTAACTGCTATATTTTTACTGTTAGCTTTCGTGGATCAAGTCCACTTCTTCAGACAAGGAGTACAACTTCCAGGCATGGTTTATATATACCAGATGCAGGGGTCAAGATGTCACAAGGAAAAAAAGGATCACAAAGCAACGAGTAATCAAGCAGAATGACAGACAAGCACACATATCAATACAGCCTCCTACAGCTAACAGTAACAATATATTAGATTAGTTTTAAATGTCCCCCTTTCAATCTCAAAAGTGTGAAGTTGCCAAACAAAGCATATGCTAATGAGTTTAACCTCTTTCTGGTTGACCTCTTACTTGTGTGGGCACATTCTATTGTATTCATGTTGTAAAAGAGAATTTGCAGGAAGGTTAGTGAAGGTGGTATAATACACCAAAATATAGTATATAAAATATCTAGCAGCATATGGCAATCTGTGTATCAAATTTGGTAATGTCCCAGAAACCCTTGGCTAAAATTTAAGCCTCTGTGATGGGTGTCCAACAGACTGATGTATTTGATTTCTGCTGTCTCTGTTTGGACCTTAGTCTTGTAATTTCTCTGTTCCAGAATTGCAACTTTCAGGTCTTGGATAGAGTGTCCAGAGTGTATAAGGAACACTGTGCCATGCAAGTTTATCATTTGAAAGGACAGCCTAAAATTCTTCTTTGTCCACTTCTTTTTAGTGCATCTATCAGCTAGCAGGTAGGCACACTGATCAGAGGCTACATGAGTTTGGCTCATAAGTACATGTGCTGAATCATAAGGATGACTTCAAGGCTTGATACATTTATGGAACAGCTGCTTCCTGGACACAAGTACTTGGAGACAGAACAGCAGAACCAAATGGGAAGAAGGCAGATCTTCATTCTGCTTTATGCATGTGGAAACCACATGGACTACTCTGCTTATAAAGAAATCTCGCAGCAGAGAGCTTGTCTACACAACATCTTTTGGAGTGTGCTGCTGTGGACTACCATAGGATTACTTGGGGTCAGGTAGAGGTCCAGTATGCCATTTGTTATGATCCTGACATCCAAATGGCATACTGGATCTCAAGCAACCCTATCTGGACCAGCTCAGTTGGTCACCAATTTGCCAAATCATAAAGTGACTGAAGAAGAGAGTCACTTCCTCTACTTCTCCATGGAGGAGCAGGGGAAATTTAAAAAATGTTTATACTCTAATAGGGCACACACACAAACATACATCTGTATGAAGCACACAGGGCTCCCCCTCTCCACACAAATGCTGACAATGATACATAAGCTCAATTTTTTTTCTAATATCCAGGAGAGAAAACTCTGGTGGAAGTTGACAGCTTTTTCAGCAAGGTTCCTCCATGTATTCAGACACTGTTTGTTATTAAAGATGTTTAGTGTTCAAGGAATTAAGAAGTAGTGAAATTCAGCTCTTTATTAGTGGGGTTTGAGCACAGTTTGGATGGGGCAAAACTCGGACTTATATACACTATAAACAGTAACAATAACAATAATACAACAAGCCCATTGGCTAACAGAGCGTGCACATTTTTTGATCCACTTATTTGCATAAGATTAGATACATGAGAAAAGATACATTCCGCTCCTGTCAGAAAACACAGTTAACATACATAACAAGATGAGAAAAACATGTGAGCTAATTGTTACTTTTCAGTCTGTTTTATGGGCCATTTGATTTTTCCCCTTTTTCCTAAGTGACTACTGTAGTTGCAGTTCTGTGTACCCAAGCAATGCTTCTGTTACCTGAAAATCGCTATCCCCTTTTTCTTTGTCACAGGAAGACCTGCGAGCTCTGGAGATACGTTTTTGAATTTAAAAAGTTCTTCCACTGGTCGAGCCCCCAAGAACCACAGAGACTTTGAATTCAAGCAAAAATATAAATTGATTTATTGAATATGCATTTAATCAACAGTGGCTTGCTGCTGGTCAAAGACAGTTTGCAAACCTTTGCCTGCTACAAAATCAAAATGTGAACTTCCCTAACTACATTTTGAAAGAGTGAGCCAGAGAGCTGAAGTTCCGACATCAGGGGCCAGTGAGGCCCCTCCCACTACAACAATTCTCAAGAAGTATAACCTCTGCTGTGCTCTTCATCAGATCTTTGGTGTCTGCTCCCCATGTCAGATAATCTCTCAGCTCCATTCCCAGAAATCAAAACACTGAGACCTGTTTCACACAATTCCCTTTAATAAGTGGCTGAATGTTCGATTTGCATTTCCTGAAGTCCACAATGATCTCTTTTGTCTTTTTTACATTGAGGAATAACACGCTTGGCTTGAAGACAGGAACCAGTCAGGAACGCTGCATGTCCGAAGTGAGAAGTTCAACTGACTAGTCAGCATTGATGGACTTTTTGATGAATTTCGATGAACTTCACTTGATGAATTTCTTGGCATTTCCCACCCAAATAATCCCATCTTGTTCCCAGGCAGAAACTAACTAGCATTGTGTACATATGGTAATTAAAAACCCCAGAAACAAAAGACGCGAGAAAACAAACGCAAAAGAGTAATCCTTAAAGCAAACAAGACTGTAGGTTTTTGCTGCAGACTTTTAGGAAATTTAGAGATAGGTGTGTATCCCTCTGGGCATCAGGTGTCAATTGAATGCTTCCTGTGGAACGTGGTAAACCTCATGGGTTTACCGAGGCAGGTTCAAGTTTAAAGAAAACATTGTGGAATTTTCCTGCTTAGAAAATACAGAATAGGACATGTTAGCAGCATCTTAATTTTCTTAATCTTAATCTTATGTAAAGAATTAAGAACTCTCTCTTCTTCTTTTTATAGTGGGTGGGATGGGTGGGTGGGATATGGATCTTTTAAAGTGGGTGGGATGTGGGTCTTTTAAAGTGTTTTTATGTGTTTTTAAAACTTGTTGTAATGCCGCCCTGAGTCGGGTTCTGCCTGAGTGGGCGGCATATATAAATATGACTAATAAATTAAATTAAATTTAAATTAAATTAAAAATTAATTTATTTTAATTTAATTTTTGCACTTAAATGCCACCCACTCAGGGAACCTGACTCAGGGCGGCTCACATGGGAAAACAAACAACATACACTGTTACAATGCACAATACAAACCATAAGCACAATAAATACACAATAATACAATGTACCAATGCCCCGGTAACCATCTGGCCAGGTGGGGCCAGGAGGGAACAATGGTGTCTGCAGCTGTTCCTTGTCCCGTACCTATGGAGTGGCTACGGGGCAAAGTGGCAAGTCCTCAACCCATGGCTGTGGCATCCCTTTAACCCTCCAGCCAGGCAGGGCCAGGAGGGAATGATGGCATCCACAGCTGTTCCTTGTCCCACGCCAATGGTGTGGGCTATGGGGCAAAGTCCACACCATCTAATGATTTTTGGAACATTTAATTGCAAGCGTTAATTAAAGATCAATCAGGGATCAAAGAGTCAAGTTCACTATGCCTATGGTCAAGCATTGCTCCAAAGATGGGGAAACTGCATTTTTATTCAAACTGTGATTACTTTAAAGTCTTTTTAAAGCCTTATTTTTACTCTGCCATTGCAGGTGCACTTGACTTTCAGGCAGTAGAAGAGGCAGAGAGAAATCCAATTTTAAAAAAAGCCTGCACTTTCTAAGCTGGAGCCAATCAAGAATAAATGAACTTTTTCTATCTTACTCCCAATGAGACCTTCCTCGATCCGTTCCACCACCAGCCTTTGACCGGTCAAACCGATCCTGAGGGTCAGTCAAGCTTCCGGAGTGAATACATGGTTTTAACAATTATTTTAAACTTTTGATGTGAAATCTCCCCCACCGACTTCCCCTATCGCTCTGATTTTTTCCTAATGTTTTCGTTCACTGTGCTATAGACGAATCCTTAGAAAGTGCCAATTCCTTTGAAGTTATTTGAATCTCTGATTGAATCATTCTGACTGGATACATTGTTACAACCACCTAGCCTTTGATGTCTTTGAAGTGCCATATTTGGATTCCCATTCATGTAAGCTAATAGATCATTTGAGGACATCAGCATGATTGTCCAAGATAATTTCCCGGTCTAACATCCTTTACTTTTTTTTTTTAAAAAAAATACATTTTCGAATGCGGGGTGGTCTACTCTGCTTGTCCCTTATTTTTTTAAAATTTCATTCTTGAAGTCGGGGTGGTCTACCTACTTTTGAAATACCAGCCTTTGTTCTCTGAACAGCCCCTGTGTTTGATGGACAAACATGTCATTCCAGTCCATCTCTGAAAATTTTATCCAAGTTCTCAAGCCACATATTCGGGATTCAAAGAGTTCAAATGCAAGAGGAAGTGAAGCTGAACCATTTCCTCAGGCCTAGGTAAAACACACATTATATTGTTTCGAACACTGCCAATGACAATATACAATGTCTGGGCACATGGGAGGATTGCATTTCCCCCCTATTCTAATTTTAACCTCAAATATGAACGTTAGCTTAATCCAGCCTTAAATATCACTTGTTGGCTGAAATCCTGTTTACAGTTAAGCAGGTGACATAACCTTTAGTGACAATTTGTTGTAAGTTTTTAAAAAAATGTAGACCTCACCAGTTGCCCAGTGAGTCACATAACCCAATAGGAAACATAATGTCCACATAACTCTCTTAACTTATGACAAGTCAATTCACAAAGTTACGCTGTTTGTGCAACAGCCCAACAGTGTTTCAGGCATAGTGCTAGGATAGTTCAGTGGTTTAAGTATCTGATTGCTAAATCATAAGCTGTGAATTTGTTTCCCCATGGTGTTTCCTAAGAGAACAGCCAGTCTGTGTAACCTTGGACAAGCTGCACAATCCCAGGACACCCCCAGAAGAGGATGGTAAACCACTTCTGTGTATTCTCTACCTCAAAAACCCTGGGAAAAGTTACTATAAATTAGAATTGATGTGATGGCATGCAATTATATTACAGTACTAATCTATTTCAGAGAGCAACTCAGAGTGGCAGCAAGATGACCTGATTTAGAACATCTGGAGAGAATAACTGCCACTTCTGAAATGGGAAGAACTACCAAAGGAAAAAGTGTTATATCAATCAAACGGTTATGAATGTCACATAAGGAAACTTGTTATGCAGCTTCTCATAATTTCCCTACAAGGTTCCTGCAATAGGCTATAAACCAGATGCATAAAAATCAGCGATGCAAGTAGTCTGCCCATCTGAGTTTTGCCACTTCTAATAATAAGTGGGACTGATCTGGATATATAGATGTGCAAATAGATTGCTTTTTGCATATTAGCTTTTGTGTTGTGTTTTGCCTGTTCTGGTAACCACCCTTAGGGAGCCAATCTTACAGGCTCAATCTTAAAAAGTGTTATCTAAAACCTCAGTGATGAGCACAAATATATGGCTAAAAGAACAGAACAAATGAATATAAAGGTGCCTGAATGATTAGATCTTGGTGGGTGTATCTATGCAGCAGTTAAAGTTACTGTGCCAGTTCCACCCATTCCTGGAGATGGCTGACATGGCAATGGTAGCACATGCCTTAGTTATGTCCCGACTGGATTACTATAAGAAGAACTACTGACCAAGGCTAGTTTTAAGGAATACATATCTCTTTTCCTACAACAGCTTCACTTGCTTCCAGCCTGGGTCCAGGCACCATTCAAAGTTCTGGTTATGACCTATAAAGACCTTTTACATCCAAGCTACCTGAAAGACTGTATTTTTCCATATGAGCCTGGCTCAAGTTTGAGAACTATTGGAAAGGCTCATGTTTCATCAGAGCTCATTTGGTGAGGACATAAAACAGAGCCTTTTCTTTGGCCATTCTTAAACTCTGTGCCAAGAAAAAACTAGGTTTGTCCCCTGCCTGCTGTCCCCCACTAGGCAGGCACATACCCTTTTGTTTAATTAGGCCTGCACCAATAGGTGAGAGCCTTGTCGGGGTGTGGGGGCTTCAGCAGTCTAACTAGGCAGTGTTGCCCATCTCTTGTCAATGATGTTAGGCCTGGACGAAAGCTCACCAAACTGTCCTCCATCAGATCCCTTGGGCAAGGTGAAAGCGAAGGGCACATGTCCACCTAGCCAGTGGGTAATGTGATATCCAAATGGCTAAAAACCCACATGCAAATGGACTTAATTTCTGAAGTCTATTTGCATGTGCGAATGTCTACCAATGCTCAGACTCCGCGCTGAATAACGACTCGAAGGCATCCAAAGCTACAATAGCGTCACACTTCATTATTTTAGCCAATGTGCTGCTTCTCTCTCTCTCTCTCTAGGCAAGCTATTTTTAGCATTTTAATTAAGATATTTGAAAGTGGCTTAATTTGAATAGTACAGTAAAACCTCGCATAAAGAGCATCTTACTTAGAGACTAACCCACTTAAAGAGCAGAATTTTCTCTGAATGGTCACCTCGTTTAACAACTAAAACCAACCAAAAACTTGCTTAACAACTAAATCGAGGTTCGCAATCCCCCCTGCCAGAAGTCACATTTGGTCACTTACAATGGTGTTTCGCTTAAAGAGCAAACTCGCTTAAAGAGCAATCCTGTGTAACGCATTATGCTCTTTAAGCGAGGTACCACTGTATTGTAATACCATGAGTATAGTTCTACTTTAATATCTTACTTAGAGGCTGAAATCCCTTTGCCAAAGGTTACACTACATTCATGGTGTCATCACCTATGACAATTTTTCAGAAATTTAAAATTCCCAAGTCCCTTCTCTTGTCTTGAGGCTCCCTTTGGATTCTATTCAGAATGTGAAATCCATTGGGGCCATGAGATGAGGGAGAGTCTTTAATTTCAGAAAATCACCTGCCAGGATGATTTTACCACTGGTGTCACTTTTCAGAAATGAAAGATTCACTTTGTCCACAGCAATAACAATGGCTTCTCCATGATGAAACAGATTCTAAGGCACCATTGAGATCTTTTAGGAAGGGGGGATTTGTGAATCAGAGGTTTTCAATCTCTGAAAAAACAACAGTGACATAAGATGAACAACAGGATTTCAGCTGTTGCATTTGAAATCTGTACATTTTTAATTCATACTGTAAACTATCCTGGGTTCCAGTTCTTGGACCCCCCCCCCTCTCTCTCTCACACACACACACACTCCTTATGAGTAACAACGAAAACAATACTTTTTTTGATAATGAAGTGTTCATTTTATACAGTAGTAAGATATTCATGTGCCATGGTTTTTGTCATGCCAAGGTGGTCATCATCACATGCTTTCTCCCAAATTATCTGAAACTTCCTACCTTTGCTTAGACTGAGTGGTGCAGACAGCCAGAAATAAGAATCCTTTTAGATCCCATGACATTCGAACCGGTCTGAACTGGTAGTCTCAATATCACCCTGTGGCCAGTGTTAATGATGGGACTGCTGCATGGCAAAAAAAGGAGGGAGAGAGAGAGAGAGAGAGAGAGAGAGAGAGAGAGAGAGAGAGAAGCATTTCTGTTTTCTGATAAGATACAGTGACAGAAGAGAGAGTAACTTTTCTGAGGTCAACACTTGTAAGCAGTTTGAAATTCCTAGCAGTTGCTCTAGCAACAGGGGCTGCTCCTCCTCCTCCTCCTGCTAAAATAAATTACCGTAGTAAAAGATTCAAATTACACAGCATGCATGGGAAGAATAGCAGTACTCACTTTAATGTGGTTGAGAGACTGATAATAGATGGATGCATTAAGTTAGTGAGTAATAGACTAATATATATATATTTTCACCAGAGCTGTCACCTCAAAAAAGCAATGTTCTACTGAGTGAGTTAATGTAAACAAATAATTTTCTAAATGAATGACTTGCCAATTTTAGACAGACAAGAGATTCTGGATGAAACCTAAAGTCATATAAGTGGACTTTCTTATCTTACCCTCCTTCGCCACATGCGAACAATTCTAGGGAACACACTTTGAGGGTGTGCATAGGAGGAACCATTCTCTTTACTTTTCCACTGACAGAAGGTATTCCACCAGCAGGAAGATTTAATTGGATACCACCATCTGCTCTTCCCATGAAATAATTCTAAAATATAATCCATTGAAATTCAGCAATATTTATTTCAGTTACTTAGGTGACAAATTAGCTAATGTTTTAGTAACCTAACTTTTAAATAGTAAGTTCATGAAAGAAGTTATTCTCCCTTGTTTCCTGAGGAACTTTAACATGAACAATCAGAGTGAATTAAATATAGTGCAGAATAAATGTAATATTAGAGAAAAAATAAACTGGTGAGCACTTTTCTATGAAATATGGGACTAATTAGCTTAAAAAGTGATGAGTAAAGAAGACATGAAGAAAATGGGTAGGCTTATTTAGCCCTCATACACAAGACCAATGTAATTCACAGAAGCTAAATGGTGGAGATTTACATGGCACACTGATAAATTAGCTACCACAACATGATAGATGACACCTGGGCAACCTAAAAGGCCAGGTCCATGGAGAAGAGCACAGTTAGTGGCTACATATTTATTCCAGTATGAGAAGTGATGTGCCTCTGTCTGCCCATTGCTGTGGAACATGAGCGGTTTGAGGAGTTTAGGAGTACTCATGTCCTCCTTGCAGGTTTCCCATAGCCAAGTGGTTGGTTATTCTGTGAAGAAAGTGTGGGATTGGATGATCCTTTGATCTGATCCAGCATCACTCTTCTTATGTTGTTAAATCTGTCTACAAGTAGTTGGGGCTAACATGCCTTCCCTCTTCCATATCTTCAAACAAACAAGTAATCAGTCTTTGATGCCAAACAATGGGAACTTTTATTTTTCACTCTCACATACTACCAAATGTCTTAAATGTTTTGGAACATCAACCCAGTCTCACTGCCCCCATGGGAAATGGCATAGTCTTTATACCCACCATTGTAACCAAAACTCAACCTTCTTCAGTACCAATGTACATATCTATGACAATGTGGTCAAGTGGATGGACACAGCAGTTTCTGTTCTTCTGCCCAAGGCTGGTCTCTATTCTCCTTTCCTCTTCTCCTATACCAACCTCATCTCTCATGTTCTCCCCAATATACAGCTTGTGAGGGACCTGTTCCCTGGTCTGCTACTCTGCAACCTATGGTGGATCTCATAACCAGACCCACTCTCCCCTCTAGGGTTCTTGCTCAGTCACCCAGGCCCAACCAGGTAGCAGGTTTTCCTCCTTCCACTCTTTCGTCTTGTCCTTTTAGCCCCTTCTCTTTTCCGTTTCTATTATCTCTTCCCCTTCTTTCTCCTCTATTGCCACATTGGCTATCCCTTCTTCTAATTTCTCCACTGTCATTGTCCTCCCTCCTTCTCAAACATTCAGCTCCAAATCATGCCTCCTCTCTCTGCATTCCTCCCACCGCTGACACTTCAAATGCCCCAGCCACCTCAGTGTCCACCTCAGTTTCTCCAATATACAGCTGCTGGTAGGAAACTCTGGAGCAGGGCTGCCAGGGGGCAATGGGCTGCCATATCCTTGTATCCCCTTCTCATGACAATTGCTCCTTATTGGAAATGGCACCCACATGTATTGCTATTTCCTATAGATGAGTATGGAGAAGGCAGATTCCACTATGTTCAATAGGTTTCAGACATCTCATCACCTTAGTTTTGGCTCTCAGTCTAGAATAACAAACTGGAATAAATCCATATGCCAGATTGTCTAGCTGCACCCCTACATGAACATGCAATCCTTGACAACTCTGGTCCACACATTGATAGTCTCAAGGACTAACTACAGCAATGCTCTCTACATGGGGCTGCCTTGTTCTTGATACAGAAACTTCAATGAATCAAAAATGTTGGCTGATCTCCGGGATGAAGAAATTTGATCATATCACCCCAAACTGGCTCCCCCGTTCCCTTCTGTATCAGGCACAAGATGTTGAAATTAACATACAAAGTTCTAAATACTTTAAGACCTTGTTATCTTGTTGAGCGTCTCTCCCAAAAGTTCCATAAAACAAACAAATCAGCCGTGTGATCCATATTAAAAACAAATTAGAAGAAGAAGAAGGCGATATTTTTTTTGGATCACAAAAATAAAATAAAAAATCATTGCAAGCGTTCATGACTCAAGATCACTTACTCAGGCAAAGGAAGGGAAATCATCAATGAAAGTCCAATTTTTTTGTGGCATGGTGTTTGTCAGGCTCTGTTCTCCGAAACGTTGTATGTCTGAATCACCTAATCTACTCAAGCAGTGCAGTTCAAGGTGCTGATACCAAGACTAGCAAAGATGAACTTTCTCAGTGACAACACTTACACTACATGACAGTTTACCAATGAAGCTACACCTGGCCTCTTCCCTGGATAGATTTTTAAAAAACCCAACTCAAAATAACTCTGTCTAAGGAGCCATTTAAAGACCTTCTCCCTTCAGCAACCTAGCTTCAATTATTTCAATTATTTTTTTCTTAATTCTCAGACATAATCCTCAGTAGTTGAGGGTGAGAATTTTTTCCCCACAACACCATCCTATTGGGATTTTTTTGTATTGTTATTTTATACTTATGATTGATTATTTATTTGCTACATATCTCATTTTTGAAATGTAAAATGTCCAGAGTGGGAATCTCTCCAAGATAGGTGGTATAGAACTATATTAAATCAATCAATCAATCAATCAATCATAGGACTGCAACTATAATCATTTTCAACATGATAAGATCAAGCAGTCCTATAGCTCACTGCAGATTCTTTCTTTTATAATCTGCCACTTGATCTTTTAATTTGTTTAAGATAAAATGATACGCCTTAGCTGCCAAATAATGACTAAATGTTTGAAATTGTTCCTGTCACTGTGAAACATGTACTTAGCTGTAGGAGTATTTCCGTTTCCTCTGCTACAAATTACTTTCAAATATTGCCGTTAAATACAATACAACATAAAACAAGGTAGAGTAAATTTCTCCTTAATGCTTCACCACAGCAGTTGTTCCTTCTTGTGAAGTTGCATTAATGTTTAATATCCAGGTATGCTCTTAAACTGTAACCTGAGATGGACTGGCAGAATATGTAAATTATACATTGCTTAGTTGACTGTGAGACCTTTCAGGTATGACCAAAGCTATCTTTGCTGAACTAGTTTTTGGGAAGCACTGCAAAACATCTCCAGATCTATGGATGAACTTCAGAAGAAACTGAGCCAGAGGCATGATGCAAGATCTCGAAAAGTTAGATTCAAAATATCCTCAGCATACAGTGGTCGAGTTTTAAAGCAGGTCTATGAAGATGGGCAGGAACTTCAAATCCCCCAAGTAGAATATCCTCACAGTTTTCGGCACTGGAAATCTGAACCCAGAGGCCATTTCTTTGGGATTGGTGAAGCTGCAGAATCCAGATTTTATCCACCAGCTAAACTGAATGCACAGAGGATCAGCGTGGTTAGAGAGGGGGACAAATACACTCTCGCAAGTAATACTTCCCTCCTGAATGATTACCCACCTGAGGATAGCTGCATGGTAAGTAATGCTTTTTTTTTTGGTTTTGGTAATTCAATATATTCAAATACCAATTTTGAAAAAGTGGATTCCATGTTTCTTTTAGGTCCAACTGGCTAGCTTTCATTCTTTATTTAGATCACATTTGCTAGGTAGCATATAGAAATGTTTCCAAATTGCCTATAATACAAACAACCCCAAGTACTTCCAAGCAACCTTGTAGGAACATGTAATTGTAATCCATGTAAATTTAGCTGTAGGGGTGCTGATGTTTAGTCTGGGCTGGAGCAATTCTCTGATGGACAGAAAGGAAGATGATTCCCAGTAAAGCAACCTTTCAGGTACAATCAGATGCATGCTTTTGCCACTTATCACAAATAAGACGTTTGCCTACTCTGGATAGCTGCCAAAAGGCAGAATAAACAATTCAGAATGAGGTAAAAACAAACAAATAGCCTGAGCAGGTACAAAGCAGTTTTGAATGTTCTTGTTACCAAGTAGATGAGTCTTTAGAAAAGGAGTACACCGAATGGGATTTAAAACTGA
This sequence comes from Bradypodion pumilum, assembly GCA_035047305.1. NCBI lineage: Eukaryota > Metazoa > Chordata > Lepidosauria > Squamata > Chamaeleonidae > Bradypodion > Bradypodion pumilum. Next base: position 330,849,621 of record JAWDJD010000002.1, read on the forward strand.
GGAAGCTAACATCTATGGAGCCTTGCAAGTTCACTTAGATCATTCTGAGTACTCAAAGTGTGTGTGTGTGTGTGTGCTTATATGTGTTTATGTTTGTGTATACAAATTTGAAAGGTGATTTTTCAGTGCTTATTCTTGGGCTCTAGAACTACATACCTAAGGAAAGTAAGCTAGCTCCCTCCCAATTGCTTTCTACTCATAGGAAGGCAGATTTATGTAGAAAACAGGCTGCTATGGGTTGAACTGGTTACCAGCTGTACACTAGACTTTTCTTAGGGATGTGTTTTTAAAGTTTATTTTTAACAGGTTTTTATATTTTTATCTTATCCCCCCAAAATTGATCATGTTTTTCAATGAATATATCTTTTATTTAATATGACTATGAACTGCCTTGTTCACTATCTTTGGGAGGAAGGTTGGAAATTAATCCAACAAACAAATAAATTCAGGTTCAGTATCTCTGCATCTATCAGATGCCCTTTAGGTCACGCAGAACCCATTTGTCAAATATGGTAGGTCATGCGTAGTTTCATAATCTTCCCACATGCAGGTGGCCAAACTGGGATGGTGACTGTGAATCTCTTAGAAAGATGCATTACAAAGTTGCTGACCTGTATTCTCCTTGATGAGTCACAAGCTGTGCTTACTTGCTGTATAAAATTGACTCATTATGGAAATGAAAACAGGTTTAAAATGATAGTTGTGACAGACAGAAACAGCCTATAGTCCTCATGCTGACCAAGAAACTATTCTTTTTAAATGTCCCATTTTCCTTGATGTTTATGTCCAGATCTGAATCCAGATATTGCACAAGACACTTCTTATGGAGGCAACAGCAACAAGCTACACATATATACATAAGAAAAAAATCAATAAATTGAGTCAGTTTTCTACAACATGCACAAACTAGAATTAAGGTATAAAACAAATGACAAGGAAAGGATACAAGAATAAATAATTCCTGATGATCCAAGTGAAGGGGAAAGTTGAGAGACTGCAACGTTTTGGAAGTTGTCGTTCTTAGTAATTTACTTGACTTTATTGCTAGCAGTGGAAAGTGAAAACCAATAAAAGACTGATATTAATTTTAAGTTCTACAACACTTCTCTTCATTGGTCTAAAACATTTGTCTGTTGGTGTTTTTTTTTGGGGGGGGGGGATGAATGAAATATTTAGTAATACTACATTTTTGTCTTCTCTGTCCTACAACAAAGGTACAGTATATTCTAATGTGCATTTACATCAAAGGGCTTTCAAGTGTTGTTGGTTGCAGCACCCATTGGACCTTGTCAGTGATGTTAGCAACGAGCACTGGTGATGTGCGTTGTGATCCTACATTATCCAGAAGGCCATAAGCAGTCTACTATGTATTTACATATATAGAAACATTTATGTAATAGGCCTAATGCTGCCATCCTTGACTGGTAGGCTTAGGTTTTTGTTTAACAAGAACCAGATGATACTCAGAAACTTGCCATGTGGGAGCTATATCATTATGAGGCTCCATTCATGTACCCAATATCTTTTCATGATAGCATTAATTAGTTTTAAGTCTCTTTTTGGTTTTCCCCTTGCCATGCTCAGTGACTCTTGCTATGGGAAGCACCACAGCAGCTACAGCTGCTTTCTGCCAGTTACAAAAGATTTGAGTTTATCATATTGATTACCCAGGGTTTACTGAAAATCTTTTCAGGTAAGTAGGGCAGAGCTCATGCAACAGAAGGACAAAGGTGCTTGTCATTAGAGAGAGAGAGAGAGAGAGAGAGAGAGAGAAAGAAAGAAAGAAAGAAAGAAAGAAAGAAAGAAAGAAAGAAAGAAAGAAAGAAAGAGCGTTGATGGCATTTTGAGTCACAAGTGCAGGCTTAGAATTTCCCTAGTCACTTCACACACAAATTTCTTTTTACTTTTGGAATATGGTTTAATAGTTTTATTATATTATATTTATTATATTATTTTATTGAGGCTATATTTTAACTTGGCTTTGAAAATCAAAGGTTGGAAGCAGAATTAAATGAGATGTTATACAACTGTTGAAATTCAGATGTAAGTTACAACTAGAGTAGACCATTGAATCAATTGAACTTTACAAAGGAAGTGACTCCCCAAATCTCTATTGATTCAATGGGCCTACTCTACTTGTGACTTACTAGTAGATTGCAGCCATTGAGTATGTGAAATTTTAAAGATTAAGGAACACAATGTACATTAAAAACAGCCATTGAGTTTTATCAGAAATGAACACTGAATGGTGTTTTTTGTAAGACAAAAAATGCAGGAGGAAGGCAATATCTTTATTGGATCACTTTAAAATTAAAACGTTGTGTGAGCTTTCAAGGTCCAAAACCTTTTCATCAGGCAGGCATCAGCTGTTGCACGTTGTTTTGCCAGGTACACATCTCAGAAATGCATGTTGAACAACAGCAAAAAGGTTTCTTGGTGTTACCACACCACTCCCACGGGAAGCTAGGCACTTGCTCCTCTCCACATGGCCCCCACCAAAGCATCAGCTTCCTTTTGTGGCCAGACAAAGGAAATTCAAAACTCCATGTACTTTCAATTGGGGAGAAGAGGTTTCAATTTGGTTTACACACTAGACATGCCAATTGTCAAAATCAATTAAAGTCAATTAAAATATTACCTAGTGATCCGGTGTTTCTTGAATTTGTGGTCTGGTTCTGATGTTAAAAAGTCCATGCCAGGTATCAAGCAGTTCCATAAGCAAACAAAGAAAATTAGCCATATGATCCATATTCAAATTACAAAAAATGCAAAAAAGCAGAAGGAAGGTGATACCTTTATAGGATCACTCAAAAGTTAAAACATTGCACGAGCTTTCAAGGTCCAAAACCTCTTCATCAGGCAGGCATCAGGTGTGGCATGTTGTTTTGCCAGGTACACATCTTAGAAATGCATGGTGAACGACAGCAAAAAGACTTATTGGCCTTTCTAAGACAGTTATCAATTTTTCAATTATTTTAAACTTAATATGTAACTGCTTTTTGTATCAGCACCCCCCTATTTTAGATTTTGGGAAGATTATAATCTACACAAGCAATCTGAAAATTATCCGAACACCAATGACTAAGAAAGAGTTGGTGAGAAAAATCATGCAGAATGAGAACATTGATGACTATTCCTTCATGTGCCACAAAGAAATAGGAAATAGTAGTGACCAAGGAAATGGGAACACAAAGGATCCTGAAAATGAGCTTGTGCCCAACCAGCAAATGCAGGTAAGGAGAAATACTTCTCTCTATGCTGTTCAAAGAAAAATCTTTCCGATAGCAGGAAGAATTTAAAATATCATTCCACCAATGTTCCTTCTAATAATGAAGCAGGCTGGTGTAGTTCATACATTTTTGGAAATGAAAAGGGTCAATCAAAAATACAGTAGCAGTTTCTACATACTCAGCAGAAATCCTAGATAAACAAAAGTAGTCACGTTTGCAAATGAAGTTTAAAAAATATCTTCAATGGTCAGAAACAGAGCTTCTAGGTCTTATAGAAGGCTGACAAAAGTCTATAGAAAACAACAACAATTCTACTCATACCATTGTTTGAGGCTCACCTCATCAGAATTAATAATATAAATGACACCTCTGAGTGGAGCAACTTGTCCTATACAATTACAACCAATGATAAATATTTTAGTAAAATCTATAAATATATGGGAGGAACTTGCTAGTATACAGGTTGTGCAGCAATGGAAGATCTTCAAGCATCTGAGGTGATGAGGTCTAATAATCCTTAGTCATAGCCTTTCAAACCATGGTATTCCATGTGCAGCTCTGCCAAAATGGGTCCTTTCTGATACATACTGATAAGACAATGGATTCTCTTATATACATGTCACAGCCATTCATTCTGTCCCTTACCAGCCAGAACAAAGCTTTGACAGTAAAGGTAAAGGTTTTCCTTGCTCGAAAGCCAGTCATATCTGACTCTAGGGGATGGTGCTCATCTCCATTTACAGCCAAAGAGCTAGTGCTGTCTGGTCACATGGCAGGCATGACTAGACACTGTAGTGCATGGAACCATACCTGTCAAGTATCCCATATTGGCCGGAATTTCCCGTAATTTTGCGCTGCTTTTCCTTCTTTCCCACCCAGAGCCACCGCCATCCCGTAATTTGGTGGTGGGGGAAGTAGTCACTGCGCATCCCCTTCTACGTATGTGTAGAAGCCTTCTACGTATGCGTAGAAGCCTTCTACGTATGTGTAGAAGCCTTCTATGCATGCATAGAAGGGTACTGCACAGAAGGGGATGCATAGAAGTCTTCTACGCATGTGTGGAAGGGACCTGTGCAGAACAGTTCAGCGCAGGTCCCGTATTGTCTGGAGCTGCGCTTGACAGGTATGCATGAAACACTGATACCTTTCCCACCAAAGCAGTACCTATTTATCTACTTGCAATTTCTTGCTTTCAAAGTGCTAGGCTGGCAGGAGCTGGGACAACTGGAGCTCATTCCATCACACAGCACTTGATCTCAAATTGTTGACCTGCCAACCTTCCAGTGCTCAAGCTCAGCATCTTAAGTACTAAGCCAATGTGCTAAAAGTAAGGCAGCACCAAGAGACCTCCTAAGAGCAAACATTGTTGTTTTCCTTGCCAGCTCAAAAGAGATGCACATTGAGGCTTTTCTGAGCAAGGATCTAGCATATGTCCAGTTCACTGAGAACCATGCATTGCAGTACCCTCTTTGTGAAAATGTCTTTGCTTATTGAACAGAGGAGTAGGAAGGAACATTTCTGTTTCAGTAGACTGTCATTGTTTTTCTTCTAACTCTGTGGAGAGCAGACAAGTGCCCTTTAAAAGAGACAATACTAGTCTATGTGAAGGGCACTCTAACTCAAATCTGATTAAAGAGAGATATAAAGAACCTTGAAGCAGTTCCCTTAATGTTACACAGGGGTGTGCTGGGCACCATGGGAGGGCACTGGACAGTGGCAAGGGGCAGCAAACAAGGGAAGGGGGAGAAGGCTGCCCCTGGGAAATGCTTGGTTGCCCCTCCTCACTTGCTCTGCCCAGCGTGCGGCACTTTAGAATAAACCATTGCTCCAAGCTGAAGGAGGGAGCTTGGAGCAATGGCTTAATCTAAAGTGCAGCACACTGGGTGGATAAAATAATAATAAAATTATTATTTGCGCCCCTGTGTGCCAGAGATGAGGGCACACCGGGATAAATCCCCCTGTCCCGGTGGCTCATCCCATGCCTGATGTTCCATCAGCAGGTACACGTGCCACTACTCATTATCTTTCCCACTGTAGTGAGTTGTATTGCAATTCTGCTTAAAATGAATACATCCTTTTTAAAGTTGGTGAATGTACTGATAATACTGATTATACAAATCAGTGCCTTCTTTTTGGGTGACATGTAATTAGTCACAGTAGCTATGTGTACCTGTAATCATTCATGGTTGGCTACTTCCTGAGATAAAGGAAATGGCTTGCAGTTGTGAGTGGGCAGTGCTTTATTTGTGGCTGTCAGTGGGCTGTTAGCCGTGCACAAACAGTTAATGTGTTTTTCCACAGATGACCAGATTTATTCACCCTTAAGTGAATAAATCTGGATAAACCTCTCCACTTCCTCCAGCATGCAATAAACTGCCCTCTTATCCACCTCAAGTATGTAGGGAGACAGGTTGTCAAGCCCAAAGACTCTGCCATTTACAAACACGGGCCAATTTTTTTTAAAAAAACAAACAAACGACAGTTTGCCTTTTCCTGTTTATGCTATGCATTTGAGGGCTCCCGTGAACTTACTCTGCCCAACTAGCATTGTGCACAGTTGCCTAGGTGTGCCTACCAATAAAGCTGTCCTTTCCAAACAACTCCACATGTTCCAACATGTTCCCAAAACATTGATGCTAATGAGGAACTTGTACTTAAGCAAAATAATGTCCCAAAAATTTGCCTAGAGTTTATGTGAATTCCCCAGGTCATAGAGTGACTGATCTTTTCTCACCCCTGAAGTAATATGGGCTGAATGTGTATGATGTTTGTCACTCAATATTCTAACCTAAAATGATAGTAGTTAGAGTCCTATGTGGCATACTTGTCAAGTTTGGGACATGAAAATAAGGGAAATTTTGGGCCATGCCCCTCTCCCCAAAATTTAGGCACATCCAAGAGCCTAGAAAAAGAGGAGCCACCAGAGCCAGGGAGGAGTTTTCAGCTTCCCCCCCCCCCCCAGTAGAGGAAGAACCACTCCCTAGGCACCCACTCCTCTTAGCACCACTGCTGCCCCTCACGGGGAATAAGGTAACAGCCAAGCCCCTATAGGCCAGCCTTACTGTAATAATTCTATTTTAAATCTCTTTCCACATTCTCTGCTGCAATAGCATTTCATATTATGGTGATTTTTTTATTGATTTTTATTTTAAAAAAATTTAAGCAGACATACAGGGAAAAAAAGAAAACAATAACATTACAATACAGTAATACCTCAAAGATAACCTCAATACAATATTAACTCACATTCATAGAGGCTAGCACATAACAGTACTTATACTGATTGTTTACCATTTAACCACAATATTAGATACCACAATGTAAAATATTATTCAATCAAACAATAAAAGTTTTCTAAGCTACCTCTATAATAATTTTTTAATAATTACAAATCACCCTGTGAATATATACAATACCCGGAGAGTTTAGTTGCTATTTCAACTCCAAAAACCTCTTTGCGATGGTGCAGGTCCTGAACTGTCATTTACCATAAGAGAATGATCCACAAACGGTTTCCATATATTCCAAAACCTATTCTCTTTTAAATTATCTCGTTTCACTTTAATCTCCCATGTCAATTTGTCATTCAATGCTAGGCTCCACATTTCCTTGTACCATTCTCCGATCTGTATATCTACATCATTTTTCCAATTTCTAGCTATACATTGTCTACCTGTGGTCAATACAATTTCCAATAATTCTTTTTCCTCCTTATTCAAACCCAAACCTTCCACATTTGTTAAAAGAATGGTATCTGACACCAACTTGACCTTTTTACCCAATATTTCACCAAACTCCCCTTCTATTCTTCCCCAAAAATCCCTTATTTTTTTACAACTCCACCACATGTGTTCATATGTTCCATCTGTTTCTTTACATCTCCAACATAACTTATCTCTTTTATTATCCATCTGATAAAGCTTTAGTGGTGTCAAGTACCATTGCCACAACATTTTAAAATTATGTTCTTTAATTCTTACAGACATTGTTCTCATGATCCTCTTTTTCCATTTGTTTCTCCATTCAACCTCCCCAATTTTTATATTCAAATTTTGTTCCCACTTCCGCTTCAAGTCTTCCTGTGGATCATTACCCTTGTTCAATATAATATAAAGTTTGCTTACAAGACCCTTAATGCCTCTTTCCCCTTTTCTGATCTTTATTACCAAATCCTCAAATTCCGTCTTATTTCTATCTAACCCTGCTTCTCTTTTATATTTTTTATTCCAGTTATCCGCCTTCAATTTCTGAAACCAATCCAAATTTAGCTTCTCAAATATTTTTTTCCTCTTAGTATCATCATCACACACTTTTAACCAATCCTTCAATAAAAGCACCCCATTTTTATCCAATATTTCCATTTTTCCTTATCTATTTTTATTGGGAAACACCCCATATCCGTCAATTCCAAAATTGGAGAGAGATTTGGGACTATATCTTTCTTTACTTTCTTCCACACTTCCATGAGACCTCTCATCATAATATTATTTGACCTTTTCACCTTGTCCTTTGTTCCCAAAAAAATCATACTACCAATGTCTCTATATTCTTTCATCTCCAGTTGCTCCCAAATTGTCTTTTCTCTTGCCAAGATCTTCACAACATTCTTAATTTGAAATGCTCGATAGTATGCTAACAAATTTGGCATACCCAAACTCCCTTTTTTCTGAGACAAGTACCATAGTTTCTTTGGAAGTCTAGATTTTTTACCACCATTACAAAAGCCATTGAACATCTTTTGAAACTCATTAATTTCCTTCTCCTTCAGATGGATCGCTAGTGCATCAAATAAAAAATTAATCTTTGGCAACAATATCATTTTACAAATAGCGATCCTTCTGAACCATGACAGCTTCAACTTCTGAAACTCTTGTATTTTATTCTTAAATTCCACTCTCAAGCTGTCATAGTTCAATCGTTTAAGTTCTTCTAATTTATTTGAGATAATTATCCCCAAATACTTCAGCTTATCTTTAATTTGTATATTAAGTGTCTCCACATTCCTACCCATCTCACTTGCTCCCAAGTTACACAACATCAATTCTGATTTATCCCAATTTATCATTAATCCAGTTATAGCTTCAAATACCTGTAAGTGATCTTTGATCCTGTCCATTACCAGCTCCGGGTGTTTCACCATAAGCAATGTATCATCCTCATACATGCTCACTTTGTTACCCATAATCCCTTCTATATTTAAATCATCCCTTATATTTTTAGCTAGAATCTCCATTGCCATAATAAATAAGATAGGAGATAATGGACAGCCCTGCCTAGTACCAGCCTCTAAATTTACCACATCAGTAAGCTCCTCATTTACTCTAACCCTAGCATTCCCTTTTTGATATAATAAATCTATTACCCTATTGAATCTATCCCCAAACCCATATTTTTTAACTATTTCTTTAATTGAAGACCACTGTAATGAGTCGAATGCCTTAAAAATGTCTAATGATAATAAGCCCACCTTTTCCTTAGTTTGGTTAACGTTATCAATTAAATCTAATACCCTTCTAGTCAAATCCGCCATATGCCGACCTTTTAGGAACCCAACTTGATCTACATTTATGTATTCCCCCATAAAACTGTTTAATCGATTAGCCAATATTGCTGTGAAGATCTTAGCATCCTGATTTATAAGTGAAATTGGTCTGTACGATTCCACTCTTTCGAGATTCTTGCCAGGCTTTGGCAGTAGAACGATTGTGGTGTTATACCATGAAGTCGGAATTGATCCTCCATCTAAGATATAATTATATAGCTTCACCAATTTTGGAACCACTACCTCCTTAAATTCTTTGTAAAACTCTGTCGATAATCCATCATCCCCCGGAGCTTTCCCCGTCTTCAACCCACTAATCACCTCCTTAACCTCTTTATCATTAATCCTTTCCTCCATTTTCTCCCTATGTTCTTGTTTTATTCCATTCCTTAACTGTCTCTCCAATATCTTTTTAAGCTTCTCCAGGTCTACTTCTTTTTTTGCATATAATAGCTGATAAAATTCCCTGACAATTTTACATTTATCTCCGTTCTTATTACACCTTGAACCTTGCTTATCAACCAATACCCCTATTTCTCTTTTTTCCCTTTTAGCCTTAGCTGCTCTTGCTAATAATTTTGAACTTCTATTACTAAATTCAAAATATTCTCTATTTAAATAAATCAAATCTCGTTTAACTTTATCAATATCCTTACCCATTAGTTCTGCTTTAAGCCTTTGTAATTTCGTAAAAAAAATTATCTTTACTTTTCGCATGATCCTCCTGTAATTGTTTTATTTCTCTTTCTTTTTCTATCTGTTCTGCTTTATATTTTTTATATTTAAAACTTGCCAATTTTATACTTTCCCCTCTAAAAACTGACTTCATGGTATCCCATACCACATTAAAATTAACCTCATTATTATCGTTCCACTGCCAACTTTCTTTCCATCTTCCCATAATCTGCTCTTTACATTTCTGATCTTTAAACAAATTAGGATCGTACCTCCAATTTCTAACTCTTCGAGTATCTTTTTATACTTTCAATTCCAAATATACTTTAGCATGATCCGATTCCTTGATAATCCCAATTTCCATTCCTTCTATGTCTTTAATCAAATTTTCGGTAAGAAAAACATAGTCTATTCTTGAGTAGGTCCCATGAACATGTGAAAAAAAAGAATATGCCCTTTCAGAGCCCTTAAACTCTCTCCAAGAATCCTTCAGACCCATAACATCCATCCATTTATCCAAAACCTTCCCTTTCAAGCCAATTCCACTTCTTGATATATTTGTACAATCTAACCCTGACCTTATCAAATTAAAGTCTCCAGCCACAATAGTTTTTGCAACGTTCTCTAATTCCACTATTTTCCGAATTTTTTCAAGGAACTCCGCTTGATGATCATTTGGAGCATAAATATTTACCAACATGATTTCCTCATCCTCCAATTTTCCTCTTACTATCAAATATCTACCCTCTTGGTCAACAACCCTTTTTGTAATCTCAAATCCTAATTTTTTAGAAATCATGATTGCCACCCCTCTTGCTTTTGATGTTCCAAACGCCATCTCATAATGTTGCATCCATCCTAAAAAAAGTCTATTCGTGTCTTTTGACTTCTGATGGGTTTCCTGTAAAAACAAAATATCTGGTCTATCTTTCTTCAGCGCCAATTCCAGTCTCGGTCTCTTAAGAACAGAACCTGTACCCTTCACATTCCATGATATTATTTTAATACTTCCCATAACCTACTTCCTTTCCAAGCTCTAAACTCTCCATCGGGCGTGCCACCAACCACCCCTTACCCCTATAACATACAAAACTACATAGAACACACACTATCTCTCTCCCCACTTTCTTACAAAAAAAGCCGCCTTTGACAACCAAAGAGGGGAGAGGGGGGACATGCAAGATGTGCCTTCCTACCGGTGCTACGCACTATTCACCATTCTATATCGATTAAATGCTTTAAATTGTTATAATCTGATTCTCATTACTCCTTACTTGTCTCCTCCTCCACCATGATCAACGACAGCTCCTCCTCCTCCTCCCTTCGCTGCGGTGTTCCACCTGTTGCCCCACCAGCCTCCTCCCTCCCGTATTCCCTCCCCAATGCTCCCGATTCCATCAATTCCTTCTTAAGATTTATCCATTCTTCCGAATCTACTTTTACCAGTTCCAACAAGCTCAAATACTCCAATGGATTGGTCCCTTCATCTATTACCTGCATTCTTTTATCATAAAAAAGCGCAGTTGCTGCGGAAATCTCCAGTTGTACCTTATATTTTTACTCATCAATAATTTGGTTACAGGCCTCATCTTATACCTCCAGGTTCTTTATTTCAACGAAATATCATTGTAAACTTCTACGTCAGAGCCATCAAATTTCAAAGCATCAGGACCAGCGCGTTTCAAATGGGCCATTACTTTTAGCTTGTCTGCCCAATTTGCGAATTTTACCAACACATTTCTTTGAATCACCCTCCCTCTTCTTGGGCCCACCCGGAATACACTTACAAAATCTTCCTGGACAAATTCTTTTCCCATATTCAAACCATTTAACCACTGAACCACGCTTTCCCTTAACAAGTCCGGAGTTCGTTCCACGACCTGACGGATCACAATATTCTGCTTTCTCATCATATCTTCCACAGCATCAATCCTTCTCTCTTGTTCCTCCAATTTCAGCTTATTCTCCCGCACCACCTCCTGAGTCCCTTTTATTTCCTTTTTTATGGCAGTTACCTCGGTTTGAACCAATTTCACATTTCCCTCAATTTTTTTCAAAGTTAAGTCTACCTTTTTTGAAAAATCTGCAACAGATGATACCACCTTATCTTGCTTTTTCATCATTTCATTTCTGTCTTTCACCCTTGAATCCTCATTCTTCTCCAATTTCTGAAACAGCTTGCCAATTTCCACCATATTTTGGGTTTGATCGTAGGGCACTGTGGGCGGGGATGAAGACTGAGGGGCTTCCTCCATTGGTACTTTTTCCTTCTTCTTAGGCTTAACAGCTGGATCTTCTTCCTTTGCTTTCCCTCTTGTACCTTTATCCATAATAGTATAAAATCCCAAAGTTGCAGATTGTTGTAAAAATTAGTCAAACAAATAAGCCTATAACACTGCAACCCCTGGTTCCACAAGTCCAACAGGGAAACTTATATTAAGCAGAAGTCCAAAGAGTTATTGTAATCCACAAAAAAGAGCAGAAGGAACCAATATTCACAACAGGCAGCTGAGAAGAAAAAAAAGAAGGGCGAAAAAGAAAATAATAATCCACAGCGGGTCCGTTTCCCCAAAGCAATCAGTCCAGCCAGTCGTCTTCCACACTGCAATGTAAGTGCTCCAAGGAAACAGTCACCCAAAACTTCTCCTTTAAATCCAAGCCGCCGAAAAGTAAAAAAGAAAAAAAGGGAGGGGAGACTGGAGGGAGAAAAAGCCCAAAATCCAAACAGGAAAGCAGGAGAAGTGAGAAGCAATATTTTCCAAAAAAGGTTAAGTATTTATAATCCACACGGTGAAGGGGCAAAAAGAAGCCAAATTAATCCTTCTCTTGAAGCGGACAAGTCAAAACACCATTTTCCAGCGGCTGCTTTAACTTCTGGGTAAAAGCCCCCCTTCTTCTTCTGTGGAATGCCAAACTTTTTCCAAACACTTTAAGCTGGGAAATTCACTGTTACCTTCCAATGTTATAGCCCAGACAAGTATTTTTTTTAAAACACTTTGTTATCGTCAAAACACGGCGTGGTCCTTCTGGTGTGTGAAAAAAACATAAACCCAAACATGATCACTTTCATTTTCCAGAATCACCACCATTAACGAAACAATCACTTGTTTTCATCTACTTCCATCCATTTCCATTTCAAAGCCTGGGCTCATTAAACAAGATCTCCAGCTGAGTTTAATCTTTAGTACTCCATTCATGCACTTACATGCAGCTGTTTTCGTGCCAAACAACTTCTTGCCAGCTCCAAAGCTTCTCCGCAGTCTCGCTGATCCCGTTCTCGGCTCCTCGGCAGAAAAGCCGCGACTGCCGTCGCAGGCCTCCCTCGCCCAGGAAAACCTCTCGAACTTCGACCATCCGACTTCAAAAGTTCCCAAAATTTTCCAAAAAGACAAGCAAGATTCTTATCTACAGAAGTTGCCACTTTAAAAGTTTCCCATTTCACTCCAACACATTAATTACCACTTTGTTAAGCGCGAGCATCCGAATCAAGATGTTACTCGTTGGCCATCTTAGCCAAGCCCCCATGGTGATTTTTTATGGAACTGTTTTTTACACTTTAATCACTTAATTGTCTACTGTCTTAGCCTTGTGTACCTCAATTTCATTTTTAAAAACTCTGTGTTTAAGGCAGGACCATTGAAATATCCTCTTTATGTTGTATGCAAATATACTTGAAGCCGATTGGCTCATTGTCTCTTCCCTTTAACACCCTCTTTCCCATGAGAGGATATTTGCATACAACATAAAGAGGATATTTCCATGGTCCTGCCTTAAACAGAGACCTTTTAAAAATGAAATTGAGGTACACACACAAGACTAAGACAGTAGACATTTAAATGATTAAAGTGTAAAAAACAATTCCATGAAAAATCACCATAATATGAAATGCTGTTGCAGCAGACAATGTGGAAAGAGATTTAAAATAGAATTATTACAGTAAGGCTAGCCTCCTTCTTTATTTTCCATGAGGGGAAGCAGTCATGCTAAGGGGAGTGCCTAGGGGGTGCTTCCTCCTCCACCAGAGGGAGCCCAACATTCCTCCTCTCTGGTATGAGAAACATACCTCATAAATAAAGATATAATAATACAAAAATATATAGGAGATTTAAATGCCCCCTGAATTTTTTTTAAAAAAATATGGGAGATTATAAAAAAATATGTGATGGCAGGAAGGGGGGCTAAATTATGGGGTTTTCTGGGGCAATACAGGATACTTGATAGCTATGCTCTGTGGTTAGCCGGACAGAAGACTCAGAAGCCAATAATGAGAGGTGTCAAGGAAGAGTAACAGCACCATGGGAGACAGATAGTGTCAATGGGAAAATTGATATTCATAGCTACACATGCACACACAGAAGCAACGAAGCAAGCATTCACCTATATACACAGGAGAAGGGGAACATTGCTGGGATCTTGAGCTTTTCCCTCTGGCAAGGAGGGAGGCAGGAATAGATTAATTAGGGTGGCCTGTGTTTGAAGTGGGGTGTTTGAAGTGGGGTGTCCTATTTGTCTAATGGACCTACCTCCATCTTTCCAAAGGAAACTGCTCTTGACCAACTTTCCTTTGCTCCACATCACCTGGGAGAAGAAAAAAAATGGTCAAGTAAATATTCTACACAACCTCTTTCGCAGGCTTAAGTCATGGTGACATAATGGATCTTGCTATACATTGGAAAAATCTCCTGTTTGGATGTTACACAATCAGGAAAGAACCAAAGCATTTTGTTGGCTAAAACAGTAGTCAAGACAGTACAACCTGGTCACAGATACTATCCTGTACCATATCTGAGGGCAGCAAGCTATTTTATGTGATGCAGGACAGGCTCTATGGCACACAGAGCACTGTCTTCTAAGAGAGGTGAATGGCCAGGAGCTTCCCAGCACTGTCCATCTCACTTTGCTTTCCTTGAACAGAATGATAATACAGAACACCTACTACTTAGGAAAACATGGTGCTGCTGTTGTAGCACAGAATTGTCCTGCCAGCTGGATTTAACTTGGGCCAAAGGCTTGTGTGAAATATTATAGTATTCAGGCAACTTCTTCTGACCACTTTATTCTGTTTCAGAATGGAGATGACAAGAACAATTGCACTCAGTGTAAGGGATCAGGCTCTGCACCGTGCTCTATATGCCATGGAAGCAAGTTTTCAATGTTGGCGAACCGCTTCAAAGAGTCGTACAGAGCTTTGAGATGTCCTGCCTGCAATGAAAATGGCCAGCAACCTTGTCAGACTTGTGTTCAATGACGACATCTACTGTTTGGTTTCTCATGAATTTGGCTGCCCCCCCCCCTTGTAGAAAAACAATCTCCATGTCTTATATGTCTTTATACCTCTCTATTTATATTGCATACTCAAGCTACACTTTTATGTTTCATGGTAAGGTATGGCAGTCATAAGGTATGTGGTAGCTCTTTTAACATAGGGCAACCATTCTATGCTATTAAAAGTGTTGCCTTTGCTATCACGTTCTTAATAGAGGACAATGAGTCAGCCAACAAAAGCAACTTTAGGTCTTATCTGATTTCAGTGGGTGAGGTTTAAGTTAATTTGGGCAAAACAAAGTACTGTAGCTCTATTATCTGTCAAAGGGGCTTAATTTGGCTTGGGTCATATCCTGGGTTCTTCCTTTTTCCCTCTTTGCTTTCCAGTTGTAAATTCTAATCTGTTTCAGTGAAAAGCTATTGAATGTTATTGTGCTACCACTAATGGCACTAACACTCTGTGAGGAAGCAAATAGTGTTCTTGTACAGTTTGGGTTCTCTTCAACATCCTTTTATTTATTCTCTGATATGCCTGAAACACAGACTAACGTGGCTACTAATCCTAAAGATATCCTTCAATTTTCCTTCTTTAGAGACAATAAAGTTGTGCATTCATTGACAAGTAAAAATTCCAAGCATGTTTGTCCACATATAATGCAGAGCTGTTCCTTGGATTGAGCAACTGGGGCTTCTTTGACCCAGGACAGTCAGATGTAGGGGGACCAAAAGTTTGCTGCAAGGTTTGAACTCACCCATTGGTATTTTCTTCCAAAGAGATGTGTACCTGCCTACCCTCTTCAGCTGATCTTAATAATGTTAGAACTGCAGAGATGTAAGGGACCCTATGGCTCATCAAACTCAAGCCATGTCAAGGAGATCTCTTGGAGAATCAAACTCCCAACCCTTGGCTCTGCAACCAAATAACTAAACCCCTGACCTAGTTATCTTCCCTCTTGTAAAATGAAACACAGAACCAGCAGACTCAGGATGGAACAGGTATGAGTGTCAGGTGATCAAGACTAGTGGCATATTCATCTCTACAGTGCTGTACGCCTTCCTCCTTATTCCTTCCTCCTCTCCCTTCATACACCACTCTCATATGATCTGTGTATATACAAAAGGGCTGGGAAACTCTAGGCTAGTTATGACTTTTTTACAACGACTATTAACTTTCGAATTTACAATAGGACAAAAAATAATTAATTGATTAATTTACTGTAGGACAGAAATTAATTCTCTTACACAGCTTCCTAGAAGAGTGACACACCACAATCCTTAAACTGTAAGACAATGGACAAAACTGTATTTCAACCCATGAATTTAATTATGAGAGGTTGCATAATTACAGTTTTAGCTGCCTAGCAAAACCTCCTGTCATGTTTAACATTCATGGGCATGTTCAATTTACATACCATTTTACAATTAGTTGCATATTTCTCCCTCCAGTGGTGCATGGCTTTTTTCCTGCAGATCTGGCTCATTTCAAATTGAGTGTTATTACAGAATGTTGTTTTCTTCTGTTGTGTGATTTAGGCAGCATTTCCCAGCTCTAAAAATTAACTATAGAGAAAGGGGAAAGCAAAAGTAACAAATAAAATAAATAAAAACATCAGCACAGTTCACACCAAAAAATCTGTGTTTTATGGCTTCATTCAAATACACTACCTCTGATGTTAATGAGGAACTTCTGCCTCTCCCAGGATTTAGCTGTTAACAAATGGAGCTTGTGTTCTTTAAAATAAATCCCCAGTTGTAATTTCTAAACTGCAAACTCTAATTAGTCTAGAATGAAGAAGCAGCGCTGAATACTTAGCACACTACAACTCAGAGCAGCAGAGCAGTTACAAATAAGGAGATAAATGGGAGAGGGAGACTTTTCCCCAAAGCTTGTAGATTTAGGTTATTGTAACCATGCTAATGTCAATGCTGCCTCTGTTTGTGCATGAGATCTAAGTCTCTTGATGAGGTAAGAGATTTTGCACACATTTTATCTGTTGAAGTTGCAAAAGGGGCCTGAGTAAATTATGACCAAGTGTCTTCTTTAGGATGAATATCTTTGAGAATTTATCTGAAACAGCTGTATTAGTAGCTCTAATGTCATCATATTTTAAAGACCAGCCTGGATTCTCTAACATTGAAATTCACCAGAGTGATGTCTCCCGTTGACATAAATACTACTGTGAAGATTGTCTTATAAATGTATAACTACAGCAAGCTGGTATTCTGTAGTTCTATAAATTGTTCAACATAAAAATGTATTGAAATTTAAAGGAAGCATGGATAGTACATGAAAATGGGGAATGCCTCAGAGGTTACTTTTCTATCTACACAGGTATTAAGGCCTTTGCAATTTGCTTTTTAATTGTTCTATGCACATTAGGATTTTTTTATTTATTGGGTTTATATACTGCTCATTTAGGATTTTATCCAGTGGTGGGCTCCAAAAAAATTTACTACCACACTGTGGGCATGGTATGGTGGACGTGGCCAGGGGGAAAGCCCTGTGTTGCATCCAAATTAGGACTACTTTATTTCAAAACATGGATGGGCAGGGCCAGCCAGAATTTCTGCTACTGGTTCTGGCGAACTGGTGCGAACCTGCTGATGCCCACCACTGATTTTATCTTACTCTGGGTGGTTTACATCTTTAAAAACAAGGACAACCAAACAGCATAAATTTCACAAGGCCGGCAGCAATATTATTATGGCAATATCTTCACACAGCTACATAAATAAAAAGAGAAGTACAGTATGTAATTGTTGGTTATACTGCTGAGACTAAGGCTTACTTTACCTTTTATACGCATGGTGTGTGACTGTAAAAACCACAAACACAGCTTTGCAAGGAGCAATAATAATAATAATAATAATAATAATAATAATAATAAAGTAAATCCAATATGGATGCAGAAATGTCAGCTTTCCATTAGTTGGAAATATGATGGCTGTCTTTTATTTTATTTCACACATCTTTCTATAGAAGTAATTTTGGTTTGATCTAGTGTGAGAAAGATTAGCCAGCAAAAATATGTTGCCATTGCTCGAGGTATGCCCAATTATGGTTAAAAAATGTAAAATGTACCCACAATTTTCAAGGAGGCTCTTTCTGTGTGCCCCTGAACATCCTCTGAATGGATATGTGCCGCATCTGCCAACTCAGAGCCAGCAAGAGCTTTGTGGCAAGAACAAACATTCTTGAGGGTACGTAAGAACAAAATCAAATTAAAAGATGGAGGAAGGAGCTCACTAACAAGGAACATTAAAGGAGAACATGGCTGAGGAACCCGACCTCCCCTATGCCACTTGAAGGACCCTGAATAGGTTGAGGGTCAGAGTGCCTAAAGGTAAGACCAACATGCTCAAGTGGGGACTGCTACAAACAATATGTTCTGTGAATGTGGAGAGATAAGGAATCCGGCTTGTTTGCTGGTTTGCTGATTGCTACTGGAAGCATGTACCAATGAGGATTTAATTTTAGCCAATGACAAAGCCAAGAAGGTGGCTTCATTTTGCCAGTTTAAAGTTTGATCTGAACATGAAAGAAGAAGAGAAGTAGCTGAGTTCCCCAGGGCGTCAGGTGAAATGGAAATAAAGATTGAGCTATTGTTTCATTCCCACCACTTAAGAAGAGCTGGGGGAGACACCACAAGGGGCAGCAGTGAGGTGTAAGTAAGGTAGACAGTGCAGGAAAGTGTCAGCCCTGGCAATGCCATATCTCAATGGCCTGAAACTTCCTACCATCAGTGAAGTCAAGAATGGTGTGGGTGGAGGGATCATCCATTCCACTGGGGGAAAAGGTCAGGACCACAGTGGTACTTCCAAAGGTGGTTACTCACTAGGGTAAGAGGGACCCGGACCCATCTCAAGCTACACCTACACATCCCATTCTTGTCTAATCCCTTACTGGTGATAGAAAGCCTCTTACATGATTCTATGTGTAAATGCTTGTCCATCTGCCTGCCTGTGTGTGTGAGAGAGAGAACCCACTCTTGCCACTAGTTTTGCCCATTGCTGGTTGTCCCATCAGCCACAGTAGGCACTAGTCCCATCAGCCACAGTAGGCACTAGTTGCCACTGGCTGCTTCCGTGAGTAAAACTGGATAGGGAAAAAAACAGCAGCCTGCTCTCTGGTTCTGCACATAACATGCTCCATACTTTCCCCTCTAATATCTGCATTGGCTGAAACATGTGGATGTGAAACAAAGGAATTCCTCCCAGTGGTGACAGACACATTAGTAGTAAGTTGTCACCATCAGCCCAAGAGCTCCATCTTACGTAATCATACTCTTACAATCCTTTAGTGTCTTGCAAGGAAGACAATGGAAGGAGCCGTAACAAGGCTAGACACAACTTTATTGCATGATGGTCAGGGTGAACATGTGGTAATGGCGGACAAACAGCTCTATTTATATTACACTGTACATTTGAATATGCCGGTGTGGTAGCTCATTGGCTACTGTCCGCGTGACGTCATTGGTCGTCACGCCCATCTTCTCCAGGTGTGGCGTGGCGGGAAGGTTTCCCGCTCTTCAGGTATTCGGGGAATCTGAACCATGTGAGCTGGATGCTCGCTACTGCCACCTGTGGCCACTTAGCTCACATCCTCATACAGCCTGTTACAATGTGTTCCTGATTAGATACAATTGGATACATTGACTGGTTACATTCCGTTAAAGGGATCGTTACAACATTTCCTTGGCGTTGCATTCAGTACATAACAAATCCCATCTGTCTCTTTCCCTCTATCAGTCTCTGTCTGCATTGTTACACCCTAATGCAGTGGCTCTCAAATGTGGCCCCACAGACTTTGCTGGAGTTCAGTTCCCAGAAGCCTCAGAAAGCATGACTGATGGTCAGCTTTACTGGGGTCTGCTACCAAACGTTATTTGGGAACAAAATATTGGCTGCTAATTTCTAATGCAGCCAAGAACAGGAAATCAGAGTGGTTACAAATAAAGAGGCTGGACAAACAGAAGAAGACTTGTTGGTTAGCAACTAAGGTCAATATAGGTAGAAAACATGTTAAACTAGTAGCCCTTTAGTGAATTCACGTAAGCACACAACTGCTATTCCTTTTGGATTTTTCTGCAGTGAAGGCCAAATCTGCCCTTCTACCTGGACTCTTCCCTTGTTGCTGTTCCTACTCAACAGTAGCTGCCAGGTGTTTCACTCCTGTAAAATGCTCATTTTGCAGCCTCCGTTTGTCTCCTCTACCTATAGTATTGCAGCTTACAAGCTATATTTGCATATACCCAGTATCTGACATGATGAGGACAATCTATTTAATTATATAAAATTAATAAATGTGTGCTGAAAATCTAGTGACTAGGGAAATCTAAAGGTGTGAGATATGTTTGGTTTGATGATGTGGTTGTACGATGATGCAATGATTATACTGATTCTGTTCCAAGTGCTATGACTAAACAGCTACTATTTAAGACCAGCCAATGTTAAGTACTTTATGAGCAAAAGTAGGAGGCAAAGGTAGGTTTACTATACCAGTGATTTAAGTAGACTTCAAAAATTACCTCAGCCTACAACTTGTCCCGTGGGTGGGAAAATACCTTGTATCAAGGGTAATTTAGAGTATGTAGACTCTTCTATTTCCCATCTGACTTTGCAGGCGCACCCCCCAATAAAGGACTCAGACACTGGTAAAAGTGGATAACGGCATTGGGCCACATTTATTGATTCATGCCCTAGTCCGAATTATAAATTTCTATTGGTATTCAACCAATTATAATTCTTAAGGCAAGCAGGCCGAAGTAACACTGGTAAGGTTCCACCCAAAATTGCCAACGGCAATTGGTTACAATGTATCCATTTGTATAAATTTGTTTGTTGACAACAAACAAATTGTTGACCATAGTCAATAATCTAACTAGTGACCCCACCCTCTGACGCGTATCCGTAAAATAACGGGGTGATGCCTGCTGCCCAGCTCATGCCATCACCCCATTGCCTGGTTCATCGTTGACCGGACAACGTTAACCAACTTGTGCCTGTCTAGTGTTGTCCAGTCAATTGCGAACCTGCCGGATACCTGTGGGTCATAAATGTTTACCTTACCAGTGCTACCCGCCACATGGGGAGGCATCCATGATGACTCACCCCCCCCCAAGACCGACAGCCCGGTCGCCAGGCCTGCTTGCATCACACCAAGAACGAGGTACATACCTCTAGCCGACAGGTGGACCCCTTCTCCCGCTTACCAGCAAAATATTTGTCTAGCAGTCCGAACTAGGGAGATCCGCATCTCCCCTAAATTGGTGTCTCGGCACGATGCTAGACCACAGCGACCTTATGTAAGCCATAGGTGATGTAAAAAGCCAGGTCATAGCCCCCCAACGGTTTAGCAACAGCAGTGATCCGTATAATATCACTGCCACCAGGGTGCCTGCAAAACATAGGGCGGCCGAGCATCCCTGTCAGACAGCAGGAATGGCCTCAGTTCCCGCCCCCAGGTGCCGCGCATACCATACCATAGCCTTCGTGCGGATCCACACAGCCCGGCCGGGGTCCACTCTCTGTCGCTGCAGCCTATACCGCTGCCCAGTGTACATAGCTGCGGCCCACCAGCCCCCCCACCACCGGTGTGTTGAGACCCCTAGGATCTGTAAAAGAGGAGAAAAAAGGTGAAGGGCATAAACAGGTACTCATACCATGAGGGGAAATACATATCTGAATTGTGCGTAGACGCATATCCACCTCGGAGTACCCCAAATGTAGCCGCGATCAGCGCGACACCTACCTTAAGTAAGTGGTGCCAAAACGGGCCCCACACCGCGAAACGCGGCACCGGTCACCCTCAGGGACTGTACTATAGTAAGGGTAGACCCATCCCGGTGGCAGAAAACAGGCTGGGGCGCGCAGCAGGCACTGTCGAAAAATCATGTAGGGCACCAACCGGACAGATGTCTTGAAAACTTAGTAGCAGTATACACCACTGCCTACTGTGCTAAAACACCCGTGAGGACCGCATCCCCACTCGAGCCCACTCGTGTGACAGAGACATCTTCGAGTTCCAGTGCGCTACGAGACACCTCCGCCTTACACAGGTGGAACCAACTCTGGCACCCTCTCACTGATGTGGGGCGCTCCAAAAGGCTACCGTGGTAGCTGCGTGGCCAAGAGCCACCTCCCACCTATCTGTGCATAAGGAATCATGTAGGGCACCAACCGGACAGATGTCTCGAAAACTTAGTAGCAGTATACACCACTGCCTACTGTGCTAAAACACCCGTGAGGACCGTATCCCCACTCGAGCCCACTCGTGTGACAGAGACATCTTCGAGTTCCAGTGCGCTACGAGACACCTCCGCCTTACACCGGTGGTACCAACTCTGGCACCCTCTCACTGATGCGGGGCGCTCCAAAAGGCTACCGTGGTAGCTACGTGGCTAAGAGCCACCTCCCACCTATCTGTGCATAAGTAATGCCACCTCGCGCAAGGTGGGTTAGAAACTCTGGGAAAAGGGGTGACACGTGTACGGGCGGCGGACACGTTCCCGTGTCTACCCTTCCCTGACACGACACATGAATTCATAGTGATACGCCTTACGCATGCGAGGTGCCAATGACATGTCCGGTTCCCTTCAGCGCGCCTAACGTTCAGCTATCGGCCAAACGTGGCAAGTGGAATTCCTCCGCTTCGGGAGTAAGCACGGAAACGGGCGATCCGCTGGTGGGGAAAAGCAGCAGTAAGGTCATTATTCATACCTAGAACATGTCTGGCCCGGAACAGCACATTTAGGCGTTGGCTTCACAAACAAATAGACAAACTGATGTCAGGACCCGGGGGAATTGCATTTCTGGGTGTTGACAATGTGCACCACTGCCACATTGTCACGCCGCAATCGGACCACTGAGTAGGCCCACTCCCTGCACCATAGCCGCAGTGCTCTCTAGAACGGGGGGAAACGCGATCACGGTGATCGCGGGGACAATCCATGCACCCACCCTCATAGTAAACCCCATAATTGAGAGAGCCGGCACAATCTGACCGTGCTAGATATCTAAGGCAGACCACCAGGTCTGATCTCCAATAAGTGAACCCCCCCCAAAACCCAGGATTAATTTGAGTCAGAGCAATGTAAATCCCATAACCCAGGGACCCTGATGCATCCGACTGAACCTGAAAACAAGGGGCAACCAAAAGGTCGGACCTCCAAAAGGACACCCCATTGAATTTCCTCAGGAACTGGAGCCACATGAGCATATCATCCCTCGTGCCCCTGTTCAGTCGGACCCTGCAGTGGGGCCTGGCCAAGCCAGTCATGGCATCGCACAAGCGTCGAGCAAACGCTCTGCCAGGCACAACGACCCTGCAAGCGAAATTAAGGTGGCCATGTAACACCTGTAGCTCCCGAAGGGACACCTTGCGTTTTGCCAGCAAGTCCGAAATGAGTGCAACGATCCGTGAAACCTTGTCAGCAGGTAACCTGGATGCCTGCACAACCAAGTCAATCTCAACCCCCAGGAACGTGAGCTTGGTTGAAGGGCCCTCGGTCTTTTCGGGCGCTAAAGGGACACCGAGTTCCTTCATTAGCGTCTGAAATGTGTTCAGGAGACGTGTGCACGTGTCCCAGCCCCGTTCACCCCCGAATAAGAAATCATCAAGGTAGTGGGCTACAGACCGGGACCCTGACCTGCGAACAAAGGCCCATTGGAGGAAGGTGCTGAAGCGCCGAGCAAAAAATGGAGCAGCCAAAAGGCATGGCTTTGTCAAAATAAAATTCACCCCGAAACTTGAAACCCAGCAACTCAAAATCGCCCGGGTGCACTGGCAGGAGACGGAACGCGGACTTAATGTTGCACTTAGCGAGTAGTGCACCCGGGCCACATGAGCGCACCATGCGCAGGGCCTGGTCAAAAGATGTATACCTGACCGAACAAAGGTCGTCAGGGATAGCATCATTGACCGAACGGCCAGCCGGGTAAGACAAGTGGTGTATCAAACGTGACTCCCCCGGCGACTTCTTGGGCACCAACCCCAAAGGAGAGACCTTGAGGTTGGGGAATGGCGGGAGAGGGAAAGGGCCGGCAACCCTGCCAGCCGCAACCTCCTTAGCAATGCTCCTGGCAGCCACCTCCTCCCTTCCCCTGAGTGATAAGAGGTTGGGTGCATCTTGAGGGGACCTGACCCCCGTGAAAGGAATGTGAAACCCCTGCTGGAAACCCTCAAGCAGGTAAGCTGCGTCTGCCCTCCTCGGGTACATCGTGAGCCAACGCTCCAACATGTCCACGTTAATTGGGGAGGGGGCCTTTTGCCTGACCAGCTCCCTCTGCGGCAGTTCTGCCGGCCCCCTGTCCACCTCTACCTCTGCCCCGCAGCCCTCCCGCCTTAGGACACGCGGCGGCGGCATGGGGGCCAGAACAAGAGGGACACTCGTGCCTGTATCGGCACTGCTTCCTGTTACACTCACCATTGGCCGAGAAGCTCCAGCACAGCAGGCGGGCTGGAACTCCCTGCCCCGCCACCTGGCGGGGTGCCTGGGCTGGAGCAGCTCGCTGGACCGCATGTCCACAATGGTACCTCTCCCCTGGCGCCGGGCGCGTGGGGGTCATGTACAGAAGCCACAGCTTCTGGCAGGGCTCATCCCACCTCATCTCAGGGTGTAGGAGCACCCTCATACGGAATTCCTCATCGTAAGCCAACCACGACGGGCCAGGGAAATCAACCATCGCCCGGTGTATGTTGTCCAAATACTGGACCATCGGAATTGCCAGGTCAGGCCGGGCCCTGAGATACACCGCCATGTATATAAGATATGCGGGTAACCAGTTGGCCCATGTGCGTGGCGGCTTACGTCGATGAGACTGCTCCTTGTCCTTCTCATCCTGCCCCTCCCTCTCCTCCTTGGTGGGTTCTCTATTCAGGAGGGAGAAAATGTCCACGTACTCCCCCGCCATATCTATTCCTTGGTGGCATGGGCCAGTGGTCCCCGAGGGGCAACGAATAACCTGCCGTCGGCAAGGCCGACACCAGAACATAGGCAGTACTGGGCACCATGAAAGGAGCCTGGACCAGCCCCGCCACCCCCAGTAAGTTCCCCGCGGGACAGGGTACCCCGCCCCAAGAGGGGCCCTGGAGTGGAGGGGCCGTTCCCAGATGGGCCGGCGGCGGCTGACCCGCTGCCCCAGCCAGGCGAGGCCACGGCCATTGCAAGCCTTCCCCCATTGTGGGTTGTGTCGTGGGTGCACTAGATTGGACCATATACTCACAAGTTGCACCCCCGTGAGCCGCCCCCACTGGGGGTTCCGGCCCACTGCGGGCGTCGGAGCTCGCGACCGCAACCGAGCTCGAAGATGGGACCTGACCACTACCTGCTGGTGGCATCAGCTGCGTGGGGAGCTGCGAGGCCGCGGCTGATGCCGACCTGTTTGCCTCAGGCAGCTCGACCCCGGCGGCCGCCTGCCGAATACCGGCAAGCGCTGAGTTGACCTGTAAACCAAACGGTGCCCCGGGTGGATTAACTACCCTTAAAGATGCCTCCAGGGCCGCTACACGGGCCAGTAGGGCATCCACGTTCACATAGCCCCCAACACTAGTGGGTGGGCCGGCCGGCCCACCGGTCGCTGGTGCTGGGTCAGGTCTCTGGACCCCAGGGCCCGAATATGGCCATGCGCCAACAACCGGCCCCTGTGGGGCCGGGGGCATACCCTGCCAGGGAAGGGAACCCAACCCCTTGATTGAAGCCCACCGCTGGAAGCTGAACGCCCAGGCCCGAAGGCCCAGTCTGGCTATGCGCCAGGCCTGAGCCGGTGGCCGCTGATCGCGGGCCGGGGGCCGAATCCCCTGCAGGGCCAGGCTGAGGCTGCCCAGCCTCAGGCCAAGGAGCAACCGTCCCCATCCCGCCGGTCCCGGCGGGCGCCCCCGGAAAGGGGGCCTGCTGAGGGGGCGCAGTCGCGGTCCTCCGACCCGGCTGGCGCCTCCGCGAGGAACGAACCGCGTTCCCCATCGCCTTCTTTTTGGAAGGCATTGCTGCGAAGTGCTGGGAAGCCGAAGAAAGGATTGAAGAAAAACTGCTGCCGAAAAAGGCTTCCCGGCTAAAGGGAAGAGCGACGGAGCAAGTGGGGAAAAACTTCTCCTCTCCGTCGCTTCGCAAAATGGCAGCGCGGCTGCCTCGTGGCCACCCCTTTTAAAGGGTGCTGGCCACGCCCCCTAACTACCCGGATGTCCAAGTCCGGTGGGGGGGGTGCAAAGAGCGCGGCGGCCATTTTGGCGCCGCGCTTGCATAAGATGACAGGCCCCTATGGTTGCTTTTGCATAAACAAAGGAAATGCACAACTGTTCTTGTGGGTCTCCTGTAGTTTCTGTCCAATTTCTTAGCTCACAGAAAAAGCAGACAATATACAGGTATACATCAACATGTCAGGAATGAGGACTAGACTGGGGCACCTTTTGTTTTCTACTAGAGCTGAACTTTAAGTAAGCAGCAGAACACAATGATAAAGGTCACAAGAGAACGTTACAGTATTGTAGTGCGATTCCATATAGCCAACAGGGCTTATGCTAAGGTATTCCATTCTGTTCTTATTCTGCAGGCAGGCAATTACCATTCGGTGACCACTGCTCATTCTCAGTTCTAGCGGAGAAATCTCAGGAGAGGGATTGCTCTCTTAATTCCACCTGACACACATTTCTGTGCTTTTCCTACGCATGCTGATATTGCCCCCCCCTCTCTCTGTGTTACTGATTTTTGGCTTAATAAAGACCACCACTCACCTCCAAATACTGGGAATAATATTCTAGAGAGTGGTGAGTTTTATTTCTGCTAACTGTGTGCAAAACACTGCAGTGTAGAACTGGCAATGCATGTAATCTGAAACTAGTGTGCATTTACCCCTGCATTAATATTCCAATGACCCAGGCTTGCAGATTTCCACTCATTCAAGTGGCAAACTGTCCAAAATTATGTGCTCTGGCAGTTCATCGCTGTCAACTTGGATGCATAGCTTCTCAGAGAAAGGAAGACCAGGCATTGCTATGTCAGATCAGCTTTCTACTCTCCTGATTTTATGGCTTCTGGCTTTAAAGGCTGAGTTCACAGCTGCATGTGTAGAAGCCAGTTGTAGGCAGCTGAGTGAAAATATTTGTTAGCCAGAAAACAGAGTAGGTCTTGTGGGTGACTTTCCAATCTTTGTGTTATGTTCCATCGAGTTGGGAACAATGTACAGTGATCTTAGTAAGGAGATATTGAAAGAGTGGTTTTACCAGTACCATTTCCCCAGTGTTTTTTTTTCCCATGGCAGAGCGAGGAATTGAACCAATGCCTCCTGAGCTCTACCCTGTTATCATTATGAAAAGCTCTCTGTAATTAATTCTGTGAGATGAATAGATATCGGTACAGTCATTATCATCTGTATTTGCCTGAGCATGTTCAAAAATTAACTTCTGAAGCTTACCTGTAAAAAATGTCAGGTTTTTAATTTTTTTGGCCACACCCGACTTTAGTACTTCTCTGCATCAGCCAGTGCTATTAACTGTTGGGTCCCAACATTGCACACCTTTAATGACTCAGTAACCTAAGAACCCTTGATTGATATCGCATCCTTTTAAGATGAGTTGCCAGCACCATATATAGAATCCTACAGTATCAAGCATCAGTTCAATCACTGTTGGGGTATCTGGATACATTTATTTATTTTATTTATATTCATATTTATATAGCCGCCCAACTCACAAAGACTCTGGGCGGCATACAATCTTAAAACCCTTAAAACAAGAACAACCCCATTAAAACAAATTACCCCGCTAAAACCCCCACACATTAAAAAGAGGAAAATTACTTTGATATTAAACCAACCAGCAGGTGGGGGTCACGACATCTTCAGGACCCCACACCTGCCCCGCCATCCATGCTTTCAGATCTTTCCTGAAAGGCAGCAATTCTGTCTGCAGCCTTAGTTCCACTGGCAGGAGGTTCCACAAGGCCGGAGCGGACACAGAGAAGGCCCTCCTTCTTGTGCTAGAGAGATGGGCCCCTCTAGCAGATGGTACAAGCAGAGAGCCCCTCCGGTCTGCTCTGGTTGGACGGACAGACATTCTTGGGGCGATGTGGTCTCTTAGATATCCTGGCCCACTACCATATAAGGCTTTAAAGGTAATGACCAGCACCTTGAATTGCACCCGGAGGCAAATTGGAAGCCAGTGCAGTTCCCGAAGCAGTGGTGAGGCGCGAGCATAACGCCCGCACCCCATCACCACCCGAGCAGCCACATTCTGGACCAACAAGGGCAGCCCCATGTAGAGTGCATTACAATAATCTAGTCTAGAGGTGACCAGAGCATGAGTGACCATGAGTAAGAAGTCCCGGTCTAGGAGTGGGCGCAACTGGCGAATCACCCGAAGTTGGGCAAAAGCCCTCCTGGCCATGGCCGCTACCAGATCTTCAAGCATGTAGAGGAGTCATGGACTCCTCCCTCAAACTAAGTGACATGATGCATCTAGTTATGTATGAGGCACTGCAACTTTCTAAGGTAACAGCAGCCCAATCAGGACCTCCCTGATATCACCATCTTAGGTATAATGTATGCAGAGCCTCACTAAACTAACATCCCACACAGAGATCACACAGAGATGAACTAAAGGTAATCAAAAATACTATTCAAAGTGAGGGCACGGCTCACCTAGTCACTATTCTTTGTGACTTTGTGCTCACACCCACCATTTCACTGTTGACAATAAACCTCCTCTCAGTTAACAGAACTGCCATGGAATGGCACCACATTATGCAAGTATATTCATGGGTGACCTAGAGCAGCACTTTCTTAACTGTTGTACCCAGGACACATTGGTGGGAAAGTAAACAGTGTTCATTGTGTCTCATCATGCCTGCCACGTGACCATAGAAATGTCTGCAGACGCAGACAGTGCTGGCTCTTTGGCTACAAATGGAAATGAGCACTGGACCCTAGAATTGGAAACAACTGGCTTTCGAGCAAGGACGACCTTTACAATTACCCCCAACCAAGGACACACATTTTAATTACCTGGATAAAGAAAAAGAAGTCATGGACAATTACACTGGGACTTCAATAACTTCTATCCTGATATTAATTTCAGCCTGGGCCAATCTATGCAACAGGTGCATTTTCTGGAAACCACTGAGAAGCTACAATATGGACACTATTTTTATATACCTATTTTTATATACCTACTTGCATGCCTCCAGCTTCCATCCTGAGCACACCACAAAATCTATTGTCTACAGTCAAGCCCTTAAATGTAATTATATCTGCTGGACCTGTAAGATAGAAACTCCAAACTCAAGGATCTACAAGAGGCATTTCTCAGAATACAATACACGTCCAATGTGGTTAAACAACAAATTAACCAAGCAATGTGAATACTCAGACGTGTCCTACTGGAAGACAGACCCAGAAGAGCAAATAACTGAACACTACTAGTTGTGATCTTCAGCCCTCCACTGAGACTACTCTCACACACCATAAATGATCTTAAATCCATTCTTAACAGGAATACCTCACTTTCCCAAGCCTTGGTAGGCATGCTTACATGTGCATAAGAACAACTCCCCAAACACAAGCAACTACTGACACTCAACAGACTACACAACAATGATATGAAGAAGGATGCTAAACCCTACTACAAACCAGCTCTAACCCTACATCTGCCCTGACAACCAATTATAGGCACCATCAATGCCACATATAACACCAGGGCCTTATTCACTTATTCCTCTGCTAATGTTATCTATGCCTTTCTTTGCCAACAATACCCTTCAGCAATCTACATGGGACAAAAAGAACAATCTCTGAATAAAAGAATTAATGGATGTATGTAAATCCATCAGGAATGGCAATACACAAAAATCTGTTTCAGAATATTTCCGTCTTCCCAGAAATTATTTGAATATGGTGGTGGGGAGGGACCGTAAAACAAAACCTGAAAGGAAAAACAACTAGGAATATACCAGTGCTGCAACCCTAATCTGGTCATGAGGTCTTGTATAAATATGACAATTATATAGTTTCACTCTCATGTCTGAGGAAGTGTACTTGATCCAAAAATCTCACTTTAAAATACAGCAGTTAGTCTTTTGCAACTTCTGCCTTTTTTAAAAAACCACATACTGTATGTTACCTTCTGTGTAACACAAGAAAAAGATACTAACA
Organism: Bradypodion pumilum; assembly: GCA_035047305.1. Lineage (NCBI taxonomy): Eukaryota > Metazoa > Chordata > Lepidosauria > Squamata > Chamaeleonidae > Bradypodion > Bradypodion pumilum. The sequence continues at coordinate 330,879,474 of JAWDJD010000002.1, forward strand.
CATCCTCCAGGATAAAGCAGGATATGCTTGGGGCATAAATGTTCTTATTCAGTGGAAAAAATTCATTCAGACATAAGATTTCTCCCAGGGGAGTGTCAGAGGAGTGACCTTGGAACCAGCTATTCTCTCTCAGCTTAACCCTACTTTACAGAGATATTGTGAAAATCGTAAGCTCATTGCTAGAGAGGTGAATTACAGATGTAAATTTAAATTTAATTTGATTTTTCAACTTGTTCGCCGCCCACTCAGGTAAGGCCGACTCAGGGCGGCTTATATAATCTAAAAACCCCACACAATAAAAAAACGTTTAAAACCCCCACCCACATTAAAATCCTACCCACCCCAAGAAGCAGAGAGGGTGCATCTTATGGTAAAAGCCATAAGAGATAAACAATGCTGTAGGTTTACAAAGTTCCTCTAAGGATAATGGTGTCAAAACTGGTAGGACAGCCCTAATTTGGCTTGTTTACTAAAGCCCACTGCATTCTTCCTGCTGTACATCACAGTTTATAACCACGGTCTAAGGTTGCATGTACTTATCAGGGAATAAGAGCCCTGGTGGCACAGTGGTTAAACAGCTGTGCTGCAGCCAAAACTTTAGTGTATGGGACCAAAGACAACCGGACAACCGAAAGGTTGGTTTAACACAGGTTTATTGCATTGCATGAGGTTCCAGTGAAGCATGAGGAATGGCGGTGATACATCTCAATATATACAGTAGCTCTCTACATTTGAATCTTGTAGCACGGTAGCTGATTGGTTGCTACCGGCGTGGCCTCGCCCAGGCACGCCTCTTTCTTCAGCTGCTGAATGCAGGTCTTGCTTCAGCTGCTGAATGCAGGTCTTTCTTCAGCTGCTGAATGCAGGTCTTGCTTCAGCTGCTGAATGCAGGTCTTGCTTCAGCTGCTGAATGCAGGTCTTGCTTCAGCTGCTGAATGCAGGTCTTTCTTCAGCTGCTGAATGCGGGGAAGGTTTTCCCGCGGCTGTCCGTGATTGAGCAATGTGAACCATGTGAGAGTGAACGCTCGCAGCTGCCCTCTATAGGCTGTCTGCTCGCGTTCCTTCATAGCTGATATCGTTTGTATCTGGAGTGGTTACAATCTTGCCTTACAGTATAATGAACATGCATACATACATAACATCCCTCCCCCCTAGGATGGGACGAAGTCCCGCAACCATTGTGGCTTGCCGCACGTTAGCTTGGGGCGTGCTTGCGCCTGCCCTAATTCTGGAGAGCCTGTGATCCCTGACTCCGCGGGCGCTTGTCCTGCAACGGGAAACGGGGATTCGTTAGTGGCTCTGTGGGGCGTCCGTGCCTGCCTTGCGCTTGGGGAAGGGAATGGGATGAACAGTTGGGAGGTAAATCCCTGCCTATTGCCCTCGGACCCCGGGGACCCTCCTAGTGTGAACCGCGGCACCGATGAGGTCGCCCTTGGTGAATGGCTACCTTCTGATCCCTGCTCGGGGGACCTTAAGACTGTGGTGGTGGGCGGACTCGCTGATGCCTCTGGTCTTGGAGGTGTCGGTCTCCGGAACATGGGCGCTAAATTGCATTCTAACTCACAGGGGCTACTGGGACTGGAGGTACCAGGGGCTGAACTGAAACCCCTCTTTTCGCTAGGACGGGTGGGGGACCACTCCGCTAACTCCCCCTGGTACTGTAAATCAACGTCTAAACCTCTGTGGGCCTCTGAGCCTCGGGGGGACTTCCGCGGCTTCCGCGGGGTATGAGTGTGGTTGGGGCTCCTCCTTTCTGACGGGGACTCCCGCAACCCGGGGCTCCTCCTCTCTGGCAGGGACTCCCGCAAAAGATTTCCGTGGATCGATTCCCTTTCCTCCCCCCTTGGTGGGGACCCATGCTCCCCTTTTCCTCCCCCTTGGGCTAAACGGGTGGGGGAGTACCCTAACGCTGAATCAATGCTGGCCTCATCCTCGTCTTGCTCTCCGGGGACCCTACGCCTGAGTTGGTCCACGTGTCGCCTCCACAGGAAACCTGTACTGGTCTCTACGCGGTATGAGACGGGGCCGGTTTGGTCTACTACGGTGCCCGGCACCCAGGCTGGCCCCGCGCTGGCGTAATTCCTGCAGTATACTGGGGCGCCTATGCCGAAACTCTTGGTGGGTTCCACCCCTATGTTCCGCCCCTTGTCCTCTACTCTCGTGGGGTCTAGCTTGGATATCCCCGTGGCCAGCTTCCTGCGCATCAACAGCTCTGCGGGGGAGTACCCTGACGCTAAGGGGGTGACCCTGTATCTCAGCAGGAATTGGCACAATTTCAGGTCGAGGTCTCCGGGACCCATGCGCAGTAGCGCGTCTTTCGTGGTGCGCACGAGGCGCTCTACTTGGCCATTGGTGGCCGGGTGAAAGGGGGCGGAGGTGACGTGCCGAATGGCGTTGCGTTCCATGAATGCCCTGAACTCGGCGGACGTGAAACAGCTAGCGTTATCGCTGACGAGGGTGTCGGGTAAACCGAACGTGGAAAAGACCCTCCTTAACTGTTTAATGGTTGTGGTCGAGGATGTGCTCGAGACTGGAATGACCTCCAACCACTTAGAGAACGCGTCCACCACGAGGAGGAAAAGCGTTCCCCTGAATGGGCCAGCAAAGTCTACGTGAACTCGGGACCAGGGTCCCCTCGCAGCGTCCCATTCCCTAGGTGGCGAGCGAGCCTCTTCTGGCCTTGAGCTTTGGCACGCCTCACAAGTGCCGACCATGTGTTCGATGTCGGCGTCTAACTGGGGCCACCAAAAGTAACTGCGGGCTAGTGCCTTAGAGCGTACGATCCCCGGGTGGCTGACGTGCAGCAGTTTAAGCACCCTCGGCCGGAGAGACGTGGGGATCACTACCCGCTGTCCCCACAAGAGGCAACCCCTCTCCAGGGACAACTCTAATCTCTTTTTGAAGAATGTGTCGAATTCCGCTGCTGGGGAAGACACGGGCCACCCTTTCTGCACCCAGGAGCAAACTGTGGCCAGCGCTTTGTCCTTGCCTGTCGCTTTGGCGATTTCGGCCGGTACTACTGGAGGGGAGTCTAGGACCTCTATCATTAATACCTGGTGGTCCCTCTCTACTCCGCCCACGTGGCAGCAATCCCGGGGAATGGGGGACCTCGACAGAGCGTCGGCATGGCTTATCTCCCTCCCGGGCCGGTATACCAACGCGTGCTGATACGCGTTGAGAAAAATGGCCCATCTGAGCATTCTCGGGGACAGGATCTGGGGTGTGGGCTTGTCTGCGGTGAAGATGCCCAGCAAAGGCTTGTGGTCAGTCACTATGGTGAAGGGGCGGCCGTACACGAAATCATGAAATTTCTTGGTCCCCGCAATTATTGCTAGCGCCTCTCTGTCTGTCTGAGCATAATTCCTCTCCGCTTGGGACAGGGATCTAGAGTAGAAAGCTATCGGGGCCTCCCTACCGTTCTCCAGCACGTGGCAAAGCACCGCCCCCACCCCCACCGGGGATGCATCGCATATCAGGACCACCGGGCGTTTGGGATTGAAGTGGGTCAGTACAGCATCTGATGCCAGGAGTCGCTTCAGGTCATTGAAAGCCTTTTCCTGGACGTCGCCCCACTTCCATGCCTCGTCCTTTTTTAACAATTTGTGTAGCGGTTCTGCTACGGCTGCCTTCCGCGGGAGGAAGGAGTGGTAGAAGTTGAGCAGTCCGAGGAACGACTGCAACTCGGGCTTGGAGGTGGGGCGAGGGGCCTTTTTGATGGCGGCTACCTTGGATTGGGCTGGCCTAATTCCCTCGGGAGTAACACGGAACCCTAGGAACTCAACCTCTGTAGCGAAGAAGACGCATTTGTCTTTCCGCAACCTCAACCCCGCCTTTTCGAATATTGTCAGGACCTTTCCCAACCTTGTTGCTAATTCGGCCCGGCTCCCCCCTGTAATTAATACGTCATCAAAATAGGGTAACACCCCCTCCAACCCCTTCAGGAGGCGTTCCACCAATGACTGGAAAATCCCGGGCGCCGAATTCACGCCGAATTGGAGGCGCGAAACCTGGAACGCCCCTTTGTGGGTGACTATGGTTTGTGCAGCAGCTGCGGCGGGGGTCACCGGGAGTTGCTGGTAGGCTTGGGCCAGGTCAAGTTTGGCGAAACACCTCCCCCCGTGTAACCTGGCCAATAAGTGGCTGACTACCGGCACCGGATACGCATTAGGGCGGATCGCCTTATTGATGGTGCACTTGTAATCAGCGCATATTCGGACTTCCCCGTTGGCCTTGAGCGCTGTTACAATTGGAGTTTCCCACTCCGCAGAATCAACAGGAACAAGAATCCCCTGGCCCACTAATTTGTCCAATTCCGCCTCAATTTTGTCCTTTAGTGCGAAAGGCACTCTGCGCGGTTTAAGTCTGATTGGACGCACTCCAGGGTCCAGGTCGAAAGTCACTGGGGGGCCCTTGAATTTTCCTAGCCCCTTTTTAAAAACCTCGGGGTGCGCGTCGCACACGCTCTGTATTGGATCAGTCCCGGCGGCGTGTGCTCCCACGGCGTGCACCCCCCCAATGAACAACCCCAGGGGCTGGAACCATTGAGTCCCGAGGAGGCTGCATTTACCCCCCTTGAGGACGACTAAGGGAAGCGTTGCGGTGTACTTTTTGAACTGGACCTGGAACTTCCCAACCCCCAACACTGGGATGCGGTTCCCCTGCACGTCCTTCAGCGTGGCCCTCAACGCCTTGAGCTTGGGCCGCACGCGGGGGGCGATTTTCATGAACTCCCCCTGGGAAATAATGGAGTATGAGGAACCCGAATCCACCTCCATCCTAACAGGGGCCCCTTGTATTACTACCTCAACGAAGTAACGGGGGTGCTCCGTGGAAACGCTGCAAACCGGCGCGTCGTCCTCGCTGTCGTCGGAGACTCGTCCTACTCCGTCCCGCGTCCTCGTGGTCCGTGTGCCGTCCTTCGGCCTCGTGGTGCGGTCCTGCCTCGTGGTGCGGTCCTGCCTCGCCGAGCGGTCTGGAGAACTCCGGGTGGCCTCGCGTCGTTTCCGGCAGACCTTGGCGATGTGCCCGCGCCGGCCGCAGTTGTGGCACTCGGCCTTGCGGAATGGGCATTTGGTGCGGGCGTGGGCGGCGCCGCAGCCATCGCAGCGCCGGCCCTCTCTCTGGACCCTCCGGACGTCCTCGTCGTCGCTGCTCTCTGCAGAAGACGAGTTCGAAGTCCGCCGGGCCGCGCGCACCGAACTCTCTGCCTTGGCGGTCTTCGGGCGCCAGTCCTGAAGTTCGTGCACCCCGGCCGACGTGGCCTCTGCGGCCTGTGCCGCGTCGAGGACTTGTTGCCACGTGGGAGGCGGCTCCCTTTTCATCAGCGCGCGCTGAGTCTCTGTGTCCCTCAGACCGCAGAGCAGGCAGTCCCGGAGGGTGACGTCGGGGAGTTCCCACTTGCAAGGGCCGGCGGCCAACCGCAGGGCCGCGGCGAACTCATCGACCGATTCTCCGGGTGCCTGGACTCGCCTCCAGAACGCGCTCCGAGCGGGGAACATCGCTATTGCCGGCCGGAGATGGGCGCGCAACGCCGCCAGGAGCTCTGAAGCTTTGAAGTCGCCCACCTTCCTCGGGGCGATCAGGTCCACCAAGGTCCTCTTGGTCTCGTGTCCGAGCATGCGGACGAAAATGGCCCTCTTTTTGGCCTCATCGGAGACTTCGAGCTCCACCAGCGCTGCGTTGAAGTCTATCTCAAACAGCTCCAAGTCTCCCTGCTTCTTGATCTCGTAGCCGGCGCATGTCTTGGTCCCGTGGGCAGCCATATCCCACCTTCGTCGCCAATTTAGTGTATGGGACCAAAGACAACCGGACAACCGAAAGGTTGGTTTAACACAGGTTTATTGCATTGCATGAGGTTCCAGTGAAGCATGAGGAATGGCGGTGATACATCTCAATATATACAGTAGCTCTCTACATTTGAATCTTGTAGCACGGTAGCTGATTGGTTGCTACCGGCGTGGCCTCGCCCAGGCACGCCTCTTTCTTCAGCTGCTGAATGCAGGTCTTGCTTCAGCTGCTGAATGCAGGTCTTTCTTCAGCTGCTGAATGCAGGTCTTGCTTCAGCTGTTGAATGCAGGTCTTGCTTCAGCTGCTGAATGCAGGTCTTGCTTCAGCTGCTGAATGCAGGTCTTTCTTCAGCTGCTGAATGCGGGGAAGGTTTTCCCGCGGCTGTCCGTGATTGAGCAATGTGAACCATGTGAGAGTGAACGCTCGCAGCTGCCCTCTATAGGCTGTCTGCTCGCGTTCCTTCATAGCTGATATCGTTTGTATCTGGAGTGGTTACAATCTTGCCTTACAGTATAATGAACATGCATACATACATAACAAAAACACTGAGAGTTCGATCCTGGCAGGGTTTCCAGGTTGACTCAAAGTTTCTATCCTTCCAGGTTGGCAAAATAAGAGTACCCAGCATGTTGGGGGCTTCTTCTTCTTTGCTTCCTCTTTTACCCCATTGGGTATTGAGGCATGTTGGGGGGTGGGGGCGCAAAATGCTAATGCCTAAAGCAGTTCTCAACCTTTTAAAGCCGGGGGCTGGATCACACTCCCTCAGACAGCTCCGGGGGCCAGACAGCCATTTTGCCCTTCCTCCACCACATGGCACTTCCTGGTGTGGTGGAGGGGTGCCCCCCCCCCAATGAAATGGTGCCACAGGCTGCATCCGGCCCATGGGCTGCAGGTTGAGAGTCCCTGGCCTAAAGGGCGCACTAAGCGCTATGGTGTGGCATATAAGTGTAATTGCTATGGCTATACAGATGGTGATTGCATCCATGAAATAAAAAGACGACTGATTCTGAGGGGACAAGCTATGAGAAACCTGGGGAACATAGTGAAAAGTAGAGACATCACCTTGCAAACAAAAATTCGTATAGTCAAAGCAATGGTATTCCCGGTGGTAATGTATGTATGTGAGAGCTGGACCATTAGGAAAGCTGAGCGCAAAAGAATAAGAGGCCTTTGAGATGTGGTGTTGGAGAAGTTTTGAGGGTCCCCTGGACAGCGAGGAGAACAAATAGGTCAATCCTAGAAGAAATCAACCCTGACTGCTCATTGGAAGGTCAAATAGTAAAGATGAAGCTGAAGTACTTTGGACATCAAATGAGAAGGGAGGACTTACTTGAGAAGGCCCTGATGCTGGGAGAGGTGGAGGGCAAAAGAGGGGGGTGGCCAAAGATGAGATGGCTAGATGGTATTGTGGACACAATGGGCACAGAGCTGGGCAGGCTGAGGAGGAGGATGGTGGAGGACAGGGGTGCCTGGAGGACAATGGTCCATAGGGTTGCAAAGGGTCGGAATCGACTGTGCAACTGAACAACAACAAATAAGGCCCATTGAAGTGAATGGGTTTCTCAGGATGTAGGGGGAAGCCTGTCTTGCAGGAGGGAGGGACCTTTGTCTCTGGCTTGCAGCTGAGCTGCTTCCCACGATGCACATGGGAAAGAGGATGCGCAGCGCGGGGCTAGACTGGCGTAGGTAATATACTCCCATTGGCAGCCACTGCAAACCCATAAGCCGCGGCCGCCAGAGGGTGGCGCACTGGAGGGGGGGGCGTCGCTCCTTTTCGCGAAGGAGGCGGGCCTGTCGGGCACGTGGGGGGGGGGAAGACTGCTGCGGCTGCCCTACTTGTGCATTGGAGCTCTGTTCGCTAAGATGGTGGAAGGGGAGAGAGAGAGAAAAGTTTGTGGAATGGAACGAAGCGTGTGGCTTATTTCCTCAGGTGTTACAAAATAAACATTTCTTGCACGAAGTCCCTGGTCTTCCCCCGAGCACGCGCACCTCCTCGCCTCAAGCGACTCCCCTTGAACTAAAGGCCTCCCCCTTTGGCTCCCGGACACGCACACTCCCACAACAATGTGGCCATTGTGACCTAGAGAGGCGTTTCTTCCCCGGGCCACGCCTGACGTAGCGGAGCGGCGGGAGTTTGTGGGGCCAAAAGGGGGTGGGCCGGGCCCGCGGAGTGAGGGAGGGTTCGGGTTCGGGGCGCTGGCGGGCAGCGCGGGCCAACAAGTTTGCCGGATTTCAAGGGCCGCTAAGACGCCCACCCCCCTGCTCCCGCCATGGTGGTGAACGTGGACGTGCACAAGGTGTACAAATACCCCTTCGAGCAGGTGGTGGCCAGCTACCTCCGCAAGGTAAAATGGGCAGCGCACCTCGGAAAGGAAAAGGGGGGGGTCAGCCCCCCTCCTGCACCCCCTTTATCTCCCCTCGGATGTATCCACCCCCCCTCTTTCAAGAGGCCTGGAGGAAGGAAGGGGCTCGGACGGAGCGTTTCCGAGCAGCCTGGGGGTGTCTCTGCAACCACCACCCCTGGCCCAAGAAGAGCTCTGGTCTGCCCCTGCCTCCCCCTCCCTCCTCGCCCATCGCCGACTATTATTATTATTATTATTATTATTATTATTATTATTATTATTATTATTATTATTATTATTATTATTATTATTACAGCATTTATATACCGCTTTTCTTGCGAAAAAGCAACCCAAAGCGGTTCACAGTTACAAGATCAGGAATCAGGATGTCTATTTCCAGGGAGGGAGAGAGAGGGAGCGGTGGGATCTCCCTTTGTTCTTGTTCCAGATTCCCCATTTTGGGAGCCGACGGCTCACTCCGGTGTCAGTGGAGCGGGGCGTGAAGTAAACGGGTCTTTGCCTACCCCCGATCGGGCCGCTTTGCTACTTCCTGTTGCTGAGCATTACCATCTGCTCCTCCTCGTCCTGTCCTTGGCTCTGCGTTGCCCTTTGGGTGCCTGTGGGGTGAGGGTGCGCCCCTGGCCTTTGCCTGGGGTAGGGGCGTGAAACGTTTGCCTGCTCTCCTGAAGCGGTGCTCTGTGTTGGTCATGTGTTTCCTCCACAACGTTTCTCCGAAACTGTAGGTGGGTAAAGTTTCTTTTTCTCTGGTGCTTGGCCTGGCCCGGTACCATCAGATCTTATATTACCAGAGAGACCTTGCCTCGATCCTTTCTTTATATTCTTCTACAGGTGAAACTCGGAAAATTAGAATCATTCAGTTCACTGATGCAACTTAAAAGGTGAAACAAATATATGAGATAGACTCATTACGTGCAAAGCACGATAGTTCAAGCCTTACTTTGTTATAATATTGATGCCTATGGCTTAGAGTTTATGAAAACCCCAACCACTCAATCTCATGTACCCCATAATCACATAATCTCATGTACGCTGTATGCCATGATCATCACAATTATAACTAATTAAGGCATGACATCTCTCGCTTTGCATGTAGTGAGTCTATCTCATATGTTTCACCTTTTAAGTGAAATCAATGAACATTTGCACGATATTCTAATTTTCCGAGTTTCACCTGTGACTTCTGTGCCTTTCAGGGTGCTTATGTTTATTGTGTTCAATCGGTCAGCCTCTAATGGGACAGGGTCCTGTAAAGCAGGGATTATCAACCTGCAGCCCACAGGCCGGATGTGGCGCTCAGCATTTCATGTGCCCCCCCCGCCTCCACCACACCAGGAAGTGACATATGGACAAAATGCCTGTCCGGCCCCGGAAGCTGTCTGAGGGTAGCTGTCTGACCTGGCCCCCAGCTTTAAAAGGTTGAGAACGCCTGCTGTAAAGAAAGGAAACCTTTAGTTGTTCAAATGTTGGTCCACCACAGCTTCCTTTATCCTTGATTACTGATTCTGTAGGAATTGGTTTGTAGGAATTAGGGGGTCTCAGTACTGTAGAATGAACTCACCAAAAGGTGCCTTCATTGTGGCAGTTTCACATCTGGCCTAGACAGGGGAGGAGGAAGAGGAGGAGGATGGAGTCCCAACAACATCCTGAAGGCCATAAAGTCAGTGATGGCTAACCTTGGCACTCCAGCTGTTCTGCAACTTCAATTCCCAGAAACCCTGATCAGCAGGTGTGCTGGCTTGGGTTTCTGGTAACTGAGGTCCTGAAACAGATGGAGTGCCAAGGTTAGCCACCTGGGCCATATGTTCTGGCAGCTGTGCTGCAAAGATGCAGTGAACCAGGTTCAGGCCTGGGGAGCACATGGAGCTTCCTGATGTTTTTCTGTCCCCCTTATACAGCTTTTATTTGTCCCCTTCCACCACCACCACCCCAATGGTTAAGCAAAAGTGTATGTTTTGTACTAACTTAACCTTTGGGGAGAGAGAATAGATCTTCACATCCCAATAGTCCAGAGCTGCAGCTACTGCAAATGTTGAAGCTAATAAAAATTTGCTAATGACCTTGCCAGTAATCTGGCAGCAGACCACGATCCAGGAAATAGCCATCTTGCAAAAGTTACTTACAAAGCAGGGCAAGTGCTATTTCTGCAACTTATGTTGCATCTGTAGGCTATTCTGCTTCAGCTAGCTTCTCCACACAGGCTTATGTCAAAGATGGGGAGCATATGGTGTGGCATCCCCAGGGAAGTACAACTTTTGACTTCTTTGTCTCTCTAGTGAATCACACATTCCACACATGGCTGCAAGGCACTTCTCTAGCACCTTCACCCTAGACACCTAGTCACCTCTTCTTAATGCTGCTCTGTTAGGCATTATCCCAAAGGAGAACCACCCCCAAATCTGTCTGGTGCTTTCTTGCCTCACCTAGAATTAGTATTATTTAGATGTTAAGTGGGAAAGTCTTGATATTATGTTGCTTAAATACTGTAGATTCTACACTCTGTTTTTCTCTTCCTGTTAATATCTTTACAGTTATTACTACTACAGTACTTCCATGTTTAGGTCAGACTTTAAGCTGCCAAAATGAAGCCACCATTTAGTGAATTCATTCGGTAATTCCTTACGGCCAACCTAATGTGTGAAAGATTAGCCAACACAACAAGGTTGCTGTCGCCCGGGGTATGCCTGAGTGTGGTTCCAAAATACCACAGTCTTCGAGGAGGCTCTTTTCTGTGTACCCCAAAGTATTACTTATAAATAATTAGAGTTTTTCTAAGAATCAAACAAACAGAATTTATTAGGTGAAATATGGTTACAAGGAAGCAAAGAAAGGGTAATGTATCAGATAGACAAACTAAAATGGAAAAACATTAATAATATTTTTTTATATTTTCACACAGCTTTCTTATCTTTCCTACCTTTAACTTTACAAATTAGCTATTTTTACAGACTTGCCGTTAGGCAGCTATTGAAATCCAGTTGCATAGAGATGTAATGCTCCTTCAGAATCAGTGGGAATTTGGTGTGTTAACTTCCTTCATTATTCCCATTTGTTTGAAAGCCAGTCATATCTGAATCTGGGGTTCAGTGCTCATCTCTGTTTATAGCCAAAGAGCCAGCACTGTTTACATCAGTAGACATTTCTGTGGACACGTGGCAGGCATGCCTCAACACTTGCACGGAATGCTGTTTACCTTCCCACCAAAGTGGTCTCTATTTAATTACTTGCAATTTCTTGCTTTTGAACTGCTATGTTGGCAGGAGCTGGGACAGAGACAGGAGCTCACTTCATTGTGCAGTACTTGGGAATCAAACTCCAATCTTCCAGTCATTGAGTTCAACATCTTAACCACTTGAGCCATTGCAGCTCCAGAAAAGTTAACATACAAAAAAGTTAACACACAAAGCCCTAAATACTTTAATACCTTGTTATCTTGCTGAGCGTCTCTCCCAAAAGTTTTATGTCTGAATCACCTAATCTGCTCAAACAGCGCAGTTCCAGGTGCTGATACCAAAATTACCAAAGAAAGCTTCAACAAAGAGATGAACTTTCTTGGTGACAACAATTACACTATAGGACAGTGATGTTCTTGAACTTCAATTCCCAGAAACCCTGATCAGCAGGAGTTGTGACTTGCACTTCTGGGAATTGAAGCCCAAGAACACCTGGAGTGCCAAGGTTCACCATCACTGTTTGCTGCTTACTTTATCACAGTAAATTGCTATTTAGACAAATGGAACTAATGAAGGAGTTAACTCACCAATTTCCTACTAACTCAGTGGGGCTACTCTAGTGTCACTTACAGTGTTAAGCAACAGGATATCAACCAATGTTTCTTTAAACTTTTTCTCATTAATTCAAGATTATAAATTTAATAGTATATTTGATTTAAATTTAAATATAAATTTAATAGTAAATAAATAAAATAAAGGTTCTGACCAACTCCTTCTCAGCCCCTCATACTGAACTGCCTAAATGCACCTTGTATCACACTCTAAACCAATGGTGGCTAACCTTGACACTTCAGGTATTCTTGGACTTCAATTTCCAGAAGCTCAAGTCAGCACTCCTGCTGATCAGAGCTTTTGGGAATTGAAGTCCAAGAACACCTGGAGTGCCAAGGTTAGCCATCACTGCTCTAAATACATCAACCTATTAACCTTGTGTTCATAATACTATCACTCATCTACCACACATGCTAACACACAGCCTATGTATTCATTCACCGTCAAATCTCATAGGAACCTTCTGGCCCATATAGATTGCTCTTCCTAATGTGGAATTACCAGAAATGGTGTTCCAGAGGTTGTTGGACTGCCACCTCCCATAATTTCTCACCACTGGTTTTGCAAGCTAGGCAGTTGCAATACAGTGATATCTGGAGGATCGTTACTGAAAGCTGGAGATGTAACTTTGAGGGAGGAGCTGTTTGGGAGTGATAGCAGTATACTTTCTTTTCTTTCTTTTTTGTCAAACACCAACATCAACACACCCTGCTAAGTTAGAGCAAGTTGTGGGAGTTAGATTGAGCAAAACAAGAGTGGATAAAGGGAGTTAAGTTTGACCAGGGTATAACAGGAGGCAAGACTTTGTGTGTGTGAATAAATATACCTGAGTTTTAAGTTCATTGTCTTTCCTCTCATTCATTTGCTTTTATTGATATGTTAAATTCATATTTTGCCTTTCTACTAAAATAGTGTGCAAGTTGGATAACAGTGAAACTCAGAATGGTTTTTTATTTTTTTTAAAAGTAAGCAACGCTCAAGCTTGCCAAAAGTGAATCTGAATAAAAATGTCTTTTCCTAATGTGGAAAACAAGGATGTTACTAGTTTGGAAGCACTTACTGGAAAGTTCTGCCTTGGGAGCAGCTACCAAGGAGACCTCTCCTGGGACAAACTGACTTCACTTCTGATAGTGGTAGGTTAGAGAGCAAATCTTTCAAGGATCTTGAAACCCAGGCAGACACATCCGGAAAAATGTAGTCTTTGAAAGAGACTGGGCTCTAAGCTATATAGGCCTTATGAATTAAAAAAACCCCACTTTGAATTATGCCCAGAAACTGCTAGTCAGTGAAACTACATCAAAAAGGGAGTCACTAGTTCCATGTAACTGACTTCTTTGTGCTTGTGTAGCCTTGAGGAAAAGGCAGGGCATGGCCTTTCCCTCAGAGTGGGCTTTCCACTCTTGTTATAGTATTTCCAGTACATTTCTCATGTTGGATGAAAGAGACAAGGAGCATTATACCAATAATAATAATTTTGTGTCAGAAATTATTCTGGGTTGAAAGGATTTTTGTGGGAGAAACTCCACTCAGAAGAACACCCAAATGAGGCTCCTTTTATGTCCCCAAGAGCTGGGACAGATGGGCGCTCAATCCGTCATGCAGTACCTGGGTTTCAAACTGCTGACTTGCTAACCTTCCAGCTAACGAGGTGAGCTTCTTAACCACCAAACCATTGCAGCCCCATTATTCCAATATGGATATATCTGCTAAAGTTCATCCAGCAGGTGGCTGATTCCAGGTATTTTCTTGGGAAGGTGTGTGTGTGCATGTGTGTGTGCGCATGTGTGTGCGTGTGCGCACATGTGCGCGCGCTAGTGAGTGAATGAGTGAGTACACAATATCCTCTCAGATATATTTGGCAGGGCTGATAATTTTTTATTTGTCTTGTTCTATACCATAGACACGACTGTCAGATGTTGCCAGATGTTTAAAGAAGAGTTTTGCTTATTCTCAGAGATTATTTTTTCCATGAATGATTCCAAGAAGGGACATGAATATGACCCAGGACAGTTTCTGCTGCTGTGAATTTCTTTTAAAAGCACATTTCTTTTTCAGCATCAGTTTTTTTTTTAAAAAGGACCAAAGTTTTCCTGGGTCAGGAATGGGGAACCAGTGGTCCTCTGTTGAATTCCAGCTCTCATAAGCCCTAGTTCTGACCAGGGGGAGCAATATCCAGCAACACTCCCCAGGAATGATGGAAGAGACTTGCACAACACTATATCCAGGGCTGCATTCTCTTACTTCTCCGAGTGTTTTGCATCTGTCACTGCAAACGGGATACATTCTTGCCTCTCTCTTCAAGACTAGTTTGCAGATGGTAGTGGAGTGTTCAGGATTGATAGAAGCTGGATTTGTATTTTAGGCTCCTCCTGTTAAACTCCAGGTTGGGTTTCATAGCCAAGCTATACATGACACATAGATGGCTGTAACTTTTCCCAGCAATTGTTGCCACTCAGAAATAGACACAGGGAACTGTTCGTTTTCTATTCAGCCAATATAGTGAAAAGCAGAGACATCACCTTGAAAACAAAAATTCGCATAGTCAAAGCAATGGTATTCCCATTGGTAATGTATGGGTGTGAGAGCTGGACCATTAGGAAGGCTGAGCGCAGAAGAATAGATGCCTTTGAGATGTGGTGTTGGAGGAGAGTCCTGAGAGTCCCTTGGACAGCAAAGAGAACAAATAGGTCAATACTGGAAGAAATCAATCCTGACTGTTCATTGGAGGGACAAATAGTGAAGATGAAGCTAAAGTACTTTGGACATCAAATGAGAAGGGAGGACTCACTTGAGAAGGCCTTGATGCTGGGAAAGGTGGAGGGCAAGAGAAGAAGGGGGCGTCCAAAGATTAGATGGATAGATGGTATTGTGGACGCAATGGGCACAGAGCTTGGTGGGCTGAGGAGAATGGTGGAGTACAGAGGTGCCTGGAGGAAAATGGTCCATGGGGTCGCAAAGGGTTGGAATCAACTGTGCGACTGAACAACAACAACAACTTCCCTCTTCCCAGTGTCACAAGGTTGTTTTTCAGTATTTTTTCTTCTTTGAAAGTTACATTTATCTGTGCCAGATGTCTGGCGTGACCATTAGATTCTAATTCCTTGGTGTATCTACCTGTTTTCCCTTTGTTTTTATCTGAATAGAAATTATTTAATTGTTAGTGTGCATAAGATGCTGACTTTATTGCCCTCTAGCTGTGACTTCACAGAAATGGAATGGAACTTTAAAAATAATTAGTACTTCTGTGCCTCGTTTCCACTCAGCATGTGAAGGTTGGATGACTTTGTTCAGCATCATCCCTGCTCTTTTCAAGGTTTACTTAAAAAGAGCTTTCTAGATAACCAGGCACATTTCATTTTATACTTCACAGACAATCCTGTATTTGTGTCTTTTTATTTATATCTGTCCACCACAGAAGAATAGGTTTTAGTTTCCTTCCATTGTACATTTGACAGTGTAAGCTTCCAGCAGATGACCTTCTTATTGTGTCCCCTTCCCAAATTCATTATTTCAAATTAATGATATTCCCCCTCCTCCCACAAATCTGGATATATGTGTTTTTCTCTCTTAGTGTGTGTGTGTGCATAATTATGTTAACATTATATCCAGTGACTTGGGGCATGTTTCATCTGTGTACCTTTTAGTTACATCTACATTTATTGGTAAGGTATTCTTCAACTCAGTTCTTGTTAGTTCTATCATGTTTTTGCACTTTATCCCACAATTGTGCTCACTTAAAATCCGTGAGAACGTTGCTTTTAATTTCAGTAGAGGCAAAATTGAGCTACATTGTTGATAGATTCCATCCCTCTTAATACAGAATCTCCTCTGATTTCTAAATGCCTGATCCGTAAGTTAACTTAATTGTTAGACAAGTTATTTTTTTGGTGCCTTGCCAGACATTTGGTTGTCATCTCCCTCTAGTGAGGGTCAATGTCATTGGTTCCCTTGAGTTTCAGATTGTTTTCCTATCTATCCTGTGATTCATAATGTTGTCATTTCTGTTATACAAGAGGAATCTACTAGAAGTATGAAATGTGAGAATGGGTATGTTTCATTTAGAATGAGACAAAGTATTAGCCCAGGAGTTCTCAACATTTTTACGCCAGGGGCCGGGTCATGCTTCCTCAGACAGCTTTGGGGACCAGATGGCAATTTTGCCTTTCCTCCACCACATAGCACTTCCTGGTGTGGTGGAGGCAGCGGGGGGCCACATGAAATGGTGCCATGAGCCACATCCAGCCTGTGGGCTGCAGGTTGAGAATCCCTGTATTAACTAGTTCTGACAGATTTTGAAAATAGCTATTTATTTTAGTAACTTTTGCTATTCTTTCAATCTCAGGAGACCAATTACTTTATTCCATGTATGCTCACTTACTAGTTCTTCCATGCATTTACCGTAATTTACTTTGTGAAATATACATTTAGTTCCTGTAATATTCTTTCCCATTGGGATTTCAAAAGAGAATCCTTCAAATTCATACTGAAATATTGTAATGTTCCTTTTCCCACTTGTGCACTAAAGAATTTAAGTTGCCTTTACTCAGACACAAGGTTATAAGGTCATTTTCTTTTGTGTTTAGACCTTCTTTGTGCTCACAGTTTTAGTATTCTATTTCAATTTTATAATATTCCTGAAGTCTACACAATCTTTTAACCTTCTTAGTTGGAGCCTCACATGGAAAGTGAATTCATATTGGTTTCATGTGATATTTATTTCCACTTTGGCTGGGTATGGGTGTGGGGAAAAATGGGTTTTCAGAAACAGTGGCACATAAAGAGGTAACAGTTATTCAGAAAAGTGAATCATGTAATCCTACAAAGTGTGTTTTATCAAACAGATTTCTGCGATTTACGGTGAATTTAAAATGTAGACTGTACCTAACCTAGGCTTGTAAGGGGCCATCCAACAATTACGTGATCCTTAAAGGGGGGAGGGGATCTGCCATCTGAATTACAGAAAAATTACTTGGGGGGCGGGGGCTGGTCAGTTCAAAGATTACACAATCCATTTGGAGCTGTTGTGCATTAGACACCAATAGTGAAAAGCTCTAAAAAATGCGAGCTTTGATACAAAAACTCTGGATTATGTAATTTTAAAGGGGGGAGGGGGTTGAAGCTAAAATTACGGTTGGATTACATGGGGGCGTGTGTGTCAATTTCCCCCCAAAAAATGGATCACAGAATGGCCCATAAGTGCATTCTTTGAAGTTATTTTTATCCTGTTTATTCTTTCTGAAGAAGACTGGTTAATTTGGACAGAAACTATTGCTTTATTTTTATGTGGACTGTGATGAATTAAAAAGCAATTTGTCATTTCCAGCATGTTTCTAACAAAGAGACATAATGCCAGAAGCAGGCACAAGGAAGCATTTTTCACAGCATCATGATAAATAGATTTGGCTTTTTCTATACTCCAATGTGTTATTATCTAAGATATGTGACAGATAATACCATAGACACGACTGTCAGATGTTGCCAGATGTTTAAAGAAGATTCAATGTTGTAGATCACAGGAAATAATTGTTTTTTAAAGGTTTGGTAAAATTGCTGAAGAAAGACATCAACTGGTAGTGGTGGGAGAACTTGTACTCGTTGATACTTTGCCTGCTTTATCTGTTTCCACTCTCCTTTGCCAGCATGCATTCTCTCATTTAACAAATTGTTATGTTTCAGCTTCATGTATTTCATATGCTTCTAAAGTTGACCAGAAGATGGCATTAAATCATTTGGAAGATGATACAGTTGCACAGCTCAGTGGTTAAGCTACCTGGTTGTGGAACAAGAGTTCAGTTCCCCACTGTGCCTCCTGAGACAAGAGCCAGTCTGTATGACCTTGGGCAAGCTGCACAGGCCCCTCCCCAGAAGAAGGGAATGGAAAACCACTTCCAAGTATGTTCTACTTGGAAAACCCTACAACAGGTCACCATAAGTCAGAATTGGCTTGATGACATGCAGTTAGTTATTCTTCAGGTGTCATATCCATTCCAGATATTGGCTATCTTCATGGCAATAGTCTTCCTATTCTTAACTCCTCAGAACAGTTCTTCCGAGGACATGCCACACCAGGTTCTTCAACCACGAGAGCCATCTATGTCCAAAGCCACTCTTCCTAGGGATCTTTCCTTGCAGAGCGAGTTGGAGTATTCTATACTTTATGTTGTTCCCCATGATATGGCCAAAGTATTGGAGCTTAAAGACTATTTGCTTGCATTATTATTGTTATAGTTATATCAGTTTGGGGGTTTTTTGGGTGGGGGAGAAACTCACCATTAAAACAAAACCCTATTTCTCACCTGTGCAAAGCAAGTATTTGTTGAGCAGTGGAGTGCTCTGCCAATGCACAGGCCATGTGAACTTTCTCTTCATGTTTAATCCCCTCTTGTTGATCTGTATCTGTATGTCTCTATCTGTCTGAAACTGGTAATTTTATTGTTTTGTTGCACAATGAGAGATTGCCTATGGCTGTTGTGGGATAGAGAAGAGAGAGCTCTTCTTTTGCTTTCCCCCCTTTTCCTCAAGTAAATTAGCGACGGTGACAGTTTATATGCATCTATAGCTTGTGAAGAGAGATACACTTTATGACGGTTTACTTCTCTAAATGTAGTTCACAGCATGCCAGATGCATCTAACAACGAACTGCATCATTGGCAAAGATATATTCTTGATCTACTGGCATGGAAAAATGGAAGGGGATTGGTTTTGACATTTGACTGTGCCTGTATAGACTGCTTCGAAGAAGGAGGCTGAGGTACAAAATCTCTGCTCTAATTTGGTGCAAACAATTTCTTGTAAACTGCATGATGTGTAATACACAGCCTGTGCTCAATCTCCAGTATTCTGTGCAGTAGCCTGGAGAAATTGAGTTATGAAGGCACAGTTCATTGTAGCAAAAGGACCTGTGAACCAAGAGTAAAATAGCTCTTAACCTTCTGAAATTTCTGGAGTTTTCCAGATAGTCTTATTTTCTTTAATTGAATGGTAAACTCAGAATGGCTGACATCCAATAGCAATTTGCAACTGTGGTAGACTCATTGGAATCATTGGAACATACACAGTGTTGGGCATCAGTCGGTTCGCACCGGATCACCCGTACCGGTAGCAAAATTGGCTGGCCCCGCCACCTCCCCACCCCCTCCTCCTCTCCCTCTCTCTAGTGCGACCAGGAGCCACGAAGAGGAGGAGGGGGAAGAGCCACTGCTGCCAAAGCCAGGGGCAGGGAGGAGGAGCCATGTTGGGCTCCCGGCCACCTCCCCACCCCGAAGACGCTCCTTTGGTTTGGGGGAAAAAACCAGCCTGTTGCGTCTTCTCTTTTAGGGCAACTGCTCCCATGCCCCCCTGGGCTTCTGCCTCCGTGTCTCCTCTTTCTCCGTCACTAGCTGAGGGGTACTTGGGGCCAGAGGGGAGGGAGAGCTAACCTGAGAGCACTGGCAGCCTCCAGCTTATCTTCCTCCCTCCCTCCTCTGACAGCCCTAAGCTGAAGGCATGGGTGTCTCTCACACAGGAGGAAAGGAGCTGGGGTGGGTGGGAGGAACACGTGCTGCTTTGCCTTTGCTGTTGGCCTTCAAGAAGAGGACCAACAGGCTGTTTTTTTATCCTTTTTCAAACCAAGGGGCGTCTTGGTTTTGAAAAAACAACAACAGCCTGGTGCTCTTTGAAAGCCAAAGGCGAGGCAGTTTCTCCGGTGCGTGTGCACGTGCAGTGTGCTCCTCCCATCCTTTCCTCCTCCTGTGTGAAAGATGGGGCTGGGGGCTCTGGAAAGCCCAGGGCTGCTGGAGGTGGAGGACCCCATCCCCAGGCAGAGGGAAGAAGAGAAGCGGGGAGGCTGCCTTGCGATGCCCAACTTGCCCGCCAGGCAAGAAGACATGTACAAGGCTGCCAGGGGTGAGGGTGGCGCAGAGAAGGTGGAGGGAGGGAAGACGTTTCCTTGCTCACTTGTTTTCCAATGCTTTATTTAAAGGGGAATGGAAACAGCTGCAGATGTAGACAGCAGCGCTGCCTCTTTGGCTATAAACAGAGATAAGTACAGTGGAACCTCATACAACAATTGCCCCATATAACATTGGGGAAATGGTGTCCCGCATAACAATTTTCCCTATGGAAAAAATCGTACTACAATTTTTCAATGGGAAAAACCACTAAGCAAAAGAAACAAAAAGTTGTACGATGCATCCCATAGGGAAAATCGCTATACGATGCATGCATCATATAACAATTGTTTCGTACAACAACGAACCCTGTGGAATGGATTAAAATTGTTGTATGAGGTACCACTGTACTGAACGCTAGAGTCGGACACAACTGGCTTTTGAGCAAGGGCGACCTTTACCTTTATTTTAATGTTAGTGGGGGTTCCTCCACCTCTTACATGAAAGTAAACGAAGGAGAGAGGCGGGGAATATACAATTTCCTTAAGGCAGAGTAAAACCAGTGCTTAAAGGGTTAAATCTGTTCTTCTCGACTCCTCCTGCTGGATGTCATGTGACACCCGGGGATAATGGTGGCCTCTGCTCCTCTCCCCCCCCCCCCATGCGTTCCTTTTTATAGTTCTTTGCCAATCATTTTTTCCCTTAAAAACCCCTCATTTTGAAACTTGCTTCCTTTTTCTTTTGCCTATGCGTGAAATGTGGAGCAGCTCCCACCCCTCTTGAAGCGAGTTTTTTTCTGTGCTTCCTAAAGCCTCATGAACAAGGCATCGTTTGTGTGTGTGTGTGTGTGTGTGTCTGTTGGTTAGGCAAATGACATGGGTGCTCTTAGTATGTGTGAGAGTGCCTCTTTTAATTGTGCACATGACTATATATCTCTGCCCTGCCCCCCCCCCCACACACACACACACTTGAGCTGTGTGTATTAAGCACAAGGCTAGTGTTCTCTTCCGTTTCTAGATAATTTTTAATGCTTGAATCCTTGGCCACAATATGCTTCTTGCTGGACCTCTGATGAGTCTTTTTTTAATATATAAGTTAAATAAGTGTTCAGCATATGATCCAGTGCATTTCTCTACACTGTCAGAAACCTTGGTGTCACAAAAGGACATGTTTCTTATTGTATGAAATTTAGGGAGCTTCCTTGCCATTTATCTTCCTTTTACTGTGATATTTGTCTGCAGCTTTTCAGTATTTTTTTTGTTCATTTGCCCTGTATTCTTCAGCTGTGCTATAAAAAACATTATGATATAGGAACTAAGTAGCATTGCTGTCTCTGGCTCTGATTTATTGAAAATGCTTCTACTGTATTTCATTTGATTATTAAAAAGCACGTAGGATTTCATTCTAGGTATGCCACACAAGTACTGGAGTCAGGACTCTGATGTTTAATGCTTATACATTTGCATGGCCATGTGGCAGGCATGACTAGATCGCCCACCCAGTCACATGGCCACCCCCAGCAAGTCACATGCTCACAGATTTGGCCACACCCTCAGAGTTAGTCCCACCCGCAATGTGGCAGTAAAATGTTTTAATGCCCATTACTGAACATACAGAGGAGTTGACTCACCAAATCCCCATTGATTCAAAGGGTCTACTCTAGTTGTAACTTGCTAGAGTCAACATTTTTTCATAAATGGAAACAATATATCTTCATTTTATTTCACAAAACAGCAATATGATAGGATTTTGCAGGAAGAGAGGATTGCTTTATATCAGCGGTTCCCAACCTATGGCCTGTGGGCCATACCTGGCCCATGGCAATGTTCCATCTGGCCTACCATAGCGGTAGCCGCTGCCGCACCCGAAAGTGGAAGTGGGCACGTTTACGTCAGCCATAAAACGCATGTGTAAATGTACCTGCAGCTGTCGTAAACACAGAAGTGGGTGCACTCCCCAATCTTGTTGTTCTGTGCAGGACAATGACAATGAAGATTTATCTTTATCTTATCTTTATCACTTACGACAGTCGTAAATGTGCCCACTTCTGCTTCCGGGGGCATGGTCCAGCCAGCTCAGCTGTCTGGGGGGCATGGTTAGGTACATGACAAAAAAAATATACAAATGGCTAGGTTATTTCCCAAACTATGTTCCACAGAACACTGGTGGACTTCAGTTCCCAGAAGTCTAAGTCAGTACATTGGCTGATCAGTGCTTTGGGAAACTGAGTTAGGATTCTGGGAACTGAAGTCCAAAAACCAAAGACTGGGAAAGACTGGAAGAAGAAGGGAGAGTACTAAGAGAGATGCTGTTGGTTTGCAGGATTTGTCCATTGCTGTTGATGTTATAACATTTTGGAGGTAATTAATTCATATAGTCATCACACTTCAAAAGTGGCTTAAGGGTACGTAATCTTTCTGGAGGTTTTTTTAATTAACAATTTTTAGTGATAAGATGAGATTATGTATAGGCACCAAAGCTCTGCTGATATCAAATAAGAACATCTCCAGCCACAAAGCAAAAACAAAGGGGAAAAGAACAATAATAATTTCACTGCAAAATTGAATATGCTTCTGAATATTTGTCCTTTATTCTTTTTAAAATGTATTTTAAAGTACTTTTAGAAACTTACACAGAATTAATTTGTAAGCATTATTCACCTTTTGTCCAGGAGGAGTTAAAATTAAATTGGCTCCTGATTGACAGGTTCAAAAATTCAGATTGCCCAAGACTCAAAGCTGGTTTTCCCTTTGAAAACTTATGCCAGGAGCCTGGTCTCAGAAATCCTGAGATAATGTTTACAACTATGAGCTGAGATTATACAGTAGATAGACAAATGCTCTGTGCTTTTGTAATACAGAAATAGATAGATAAATAGATAGATCTTTATTGTCATTGTCCTGCACAGAACAACGAGATTTGGGGGGGTGGGGCACTTATCAGCCCAACAAAACCCAAACAAAATACAACTATACAAAATTATCAACATACTCCCACCCCACATATACACATTTAACCCCTAAAAAGCTCTAAAACTCTAAGGCTCTAAAAACTCAAAAACTCTAAAAACTCTAATACTTTGAACATGCCTTACAAAATTGTATGCGAATTCCCTGGAAATACTTGACAAAATGTTTCCCATTCTGGAGGTCTGTCAGTTTATTATTTCCTTTAATTAAGCCTGTTATTTTATTCTTTAAAGGAAACCTGTCTTTTGACTCTGTTTCTGCGACCTTTTATTTCCTTAAGCCAGTGATGGTGAACCTTTTAGAGTCCGAGTGCCCAAACTCAACCAGCTGCGCCACAGAGGGATGGGGTGAACTTTGTGCTGGGGGAGGGAAGAAGTGCTCCCATTGGACTGCTGGGCAGAGAGGTGGGGCACACTTTATGCTGGGGAGGAGGGAGGAAACACTCCCATTGGGCTACTGGGCAGAGGGGCAGGGCAAACTGTGCTGGGGAGACAGCACGTGTGCCCACACAGAGAGGGCTCCAAGTGCCCCCTCTGGCATGTGTGCCATAGGTTCACCACCACTGCCCATCAAGCTACAATAATGCACCCTACTTTGCAAACTGTTTGCTGATAAATCTGTTTTATGCATGGTGAATTTATAATAAAATCATTTCTGCTTTTGCCAGACCTTTTTATTAATATTTCAGCCCCTGCAACCCAAATTCTTTTGAAATTAAGAAAATGTAGGTGGGGCCAACCATCCCCCCCCCCCCCCCCCCGGTAATCGAGACTGGTCTTCTCAATTTATATGAACTATTGTAAATCTGGGACTGCTTAAAGTTACTTATTCCTGAACCTGAATTCGCCTGATGACAAGAACATCCTGCAAATGTTACACTTCAGTTCCATAATGTTGGAATCCATACACTGTTTTACATTCCTTACCTTTCCCTTGTATCCAGAGTGGGGTTGCAGATGGTGTTGATGGACATTCTTTGTAGATCCACTTCATCTTAGCCTTTTTTATTTTCCTTCTCTACAGTTCTTCTTTCATTTGGATGTCAGATAGTCAAGTTGTGTGTGTCTTGTATATATTGACAAACGGCTTACAAGGGTTATGGGAATTCCCATCAAAATTCCCATATGGTCCCAGAAATTGTTGCAGAGGTTTGCCTGACAAGCTGCAAGTTTGAAGTTTCTCTGGCAGTATTCTCATCCTCTTTGGAGTTAGCTTTATGCCTTTTTTATACTAAAGAGACCATCTGGGAGCATAGGAACATATCCTATATGTTGCACTCCAGGTGTTCTTGGACTTCAATTCCCAAAAGCTCTGATCAGCAGGAGTGCTGACTTAGGCTTCTGGTAATTGCAGCCCAAGAGTACCTGAAGTGCTAAGGTTCACCATTGCTGCCCTATATATTCCACAGAGTGTTCATCCTTTTGACCTGTCACTATAGATCCTTCTTGTTTGTTTTCTGTGTTCTGCTGAGGTTGTAACAGCCTGAAGGAAGCTGGATGTGGCTTTATATTAAATGGAAGCTACTGTGCTGCTAATAGTTAAAACCTACTTGCAAGCTCTTAATTCATTTCCCAGGTACTAAACTGTGTGCAAAATTGAGTCTATTCATGGTTAAATACTTGAATAATAAGAGTCTGCTGTTTAATAGAGAATTTATGCAAAGAGCTTTATTGTTTCACATGAATGGATCTTATACACACTGCAAGTTTCATTGATAATATAATTACACTATTATTTGCCATTTGAAAGCAGCAAGCATGGAAGCAACTGATTAAACTGCCATATAGGAAGTCTTGTACTTCACTTAATAAAACTTTCCTGCAATAAACATATACATGCATGTTACAGTTATTACTTCGTTCTGGAATTTTACTATTCTCCCCACCATAGCTTTTGTGATTACCTCTATATCTGGATTTTACCATTATTCTACACAGCCTATTTATTACTAGTTGTTTTTGTTGTTCTTCAATTGCACAGCCGATTCCGACCCTTTGTGACTATGGACCATTGTCCTCCAGGCACCTCTGAGCTCCACCATCCTCCTCAACCCACCCAGCTCTGTGCCCATTGCATCTACAATACCTTCTAGCCATCTCATCTTTGGCCGCCCCCTTCTTCTTTTGCCCTCCACCTTTCCCAACATCAAGGCTTTCTCAAGTGAATCCTCTCATCTCATTTGATGTCCAAAGTATTTCAGTTTCATCGTTACTATTTGACCTTCCAAGGAGCAGTCAGGGTTGATTTCCTCTAAGATTGACCTATTTGTTCTTCTCGCTGTCCAGGGGACTCCCAAGACTCTCCTCCAACACCACATTTCAAAGGCGTCTATTCTTCTGCGCTCAGCTTTCCTAATGGTCCAGCTCTCACAACCATACATCACCACTGGGAATACCATTGCTTTGACTATACAAATTTTTGTTTGCAATGTGATGTCTCTACTTTTCACTATGTTCCCCAGGCTTCTCATAGCTTGTCTCCCAAGAATCAGTCGCCTTTTTATTTCATGGCTGCAATCCCCATCTGCAGTGATCTTAGATCCTAAGAAAGTAAAATCTGTCACTGCTTCTACTTCTTCCCCATCTATTTCCCAAGGACTGATCAGGCCTGTTGCCATTATCTTGGTTCCCTTGATGTTGATTCTCAAGCCAGCTTTTGCACTCTCTTCTTTCAACCTAATCAGGAGCTTCTTTAGGTCTTCCTCACTTTCTGCCATTAGGTTACTAGTACAGTATCTTAGTTTTAATTTTTTCATATTCTTTTTTGTTTGTTCCCTCAACCCTTTTTGGTACATATCTCAAATGGATGTGAATGTAGAAGAGGTATCGACTCACACCTGCATTTTGTATGGATGTGAATGTATTTTTAAATATATTGCTATGAACAGGAGCCATGTAAAATTTCCTTTTGAGGTAACAAAGACATTGATACAGTATAGGCAAGAATGCTGTAGAGGAGAAATCCATTTGAGGATGAAGGAATAATCTTCCTAAAATATTTCTCTTACCTCCAGAATATTGAAATATTGAAGGAAGTCACTTCTGCTTAGTTATTTTTATATTCAATTGCAGTAAAAGAACCGTGACAATAATATAAAATAACAACAAACTTTTAATTAACACTTCTGTTAAACATCTAAAAAAATCAGTGCACAGTTTTCGTGTATCTGCATTCTTATGTTAATAGAGTTGAAAAGTCTTCAGTCCTTTGAATAATAGGCATTGGTCATTTTTCTTTTCTGTATTGTAAAATAAGTCTTCTAGCCACAATAAGGGCATGGAGAATCGGTTTTCTCTAACTGGCAACCACCAGGAAAGGGAGAGCACTCTGTGTGAAATTAATATAAATTAGCACTCCTTCTCCCAAGAATCCTTGATGACACATGACCAAATTATATGTTTCAAACACATCAGATGTTTAGTAGCACCCGCAGTTAGATACTTAGGTAAAAGTCACCCTTGCTTGAAAGCCAGTTGTATCTGACTCTAGGGTTCAGTGCTCATCTCTGCTTATAGCCAAAGAGCCAGCGCTGTCTGTGTTTGCAGATGTTTCTGTGGACATGTGGCAGTGCATGGAACACTGTTTACCTTCCTACCAAAGTGGTACCTATTTATCTACAGTAGAAACTCGGATAAAGTCCAAACTCCATTCCACAAGTTTGGACTTTATCCGATTTTGGACTTTATCCGAATGAAATGGGCAATGCATCGGATAACGTCCAAAATGGACCTTATCCAAGGTACCTATACCAAATACCTCGGGTAACATCCATTTTTGACGGTTTGGGACTTTATGCGATGCATCACGTGTGCATGAAAACCGCAACTTTATCCGAATCGGACTTTATCTGAATCGGACTTTATCTGAGGTACCACTATACTTGCAATTTCTTGCTGTCGGACTGCTAGGTTGGCAGGAGCTTGGACAGAGACGGGACCTTACTCCGTCGTGCAGTACTTGAGCCTCAAACTGCTGACTTGCTGACCTTCCAGTTTTCAAGTTCAACATCTTAACCACTAAGCCACCATAGTCCCATAAATAGTTAGACCTTTCCTTAAAAAGCACAGTGGCATTCAGTATATGTGTGATCTTGGGCAAGCGGCACAGTCCCAGGGCACTCCCCAGAAGAATGGGATGGCAAAGCATTTTGAGGGCATCCTGGGACTGTGCCACTTGCCCATGACTGGAAGAAGGGAATGGTAAATGACTTCTGTGTATTCTCTACCTAGACAACCTTTGTCTTCAGCCAGAATTGACTTGACATCATGCAATTATTATTATTATACTAGCATATTTTGCCCGGCGGTGCCGGGCTTTGTAAAACTGTGTTGGATAGTAAAGGGTTTCATTTTTTTCCTCTTGAACCAATGAGGATGGGCTGTTTTAAATGGTGTTGAAAGGTTTTGTGATTTTGTGGCTTCGAGGCGCTGTGTCCGCCTGCGGCGGACTTGCGCTCCCAGTGTGTGTTTTATTTTTATTTTTTGTGCGCCGGCTTCCTCAGTGCTGGGCTCTTAAAATTGGTTTTGGAAGGTTTTTGTTTTATGTTTCTGCAAATTTTATTTTATTTTAATTTATTTAATGTAAATTAATTTATTTAAATTTAATTTTGGTTTTTTAAATCTTTATTTTTACGCATTTTTTATTTTTTATTTTGGTTTTTTGGTTTTTTAGAGTGAAAAGTGATTTCTGGTTTTTTTGGTTTTTTTTTAGATTAGTGTGAATAATTTTGAATGTTTTGATAACTTTTTGGATTAATTTGGGAATTAATCTTATTACTTTCAATATTTTTGAATGTTTTTTCTCTTGTGGCCTCTGGGTGGGGGTGATGAGCTTTTCTTCCTCTCTACAATTTTTCTCTTCTGTCCTCTGGGTGTCGCTTCCGGTAAGTATTTTCTTCATTTTCTCAGTTGAGTTCCGGTCGTCATGGAGTGAAGACATCTCTTAGTAAGCTCCCTGTGTTTTTTTTTTTTTGGGGGGGATTGTGTTGGTTTTTTTTGGGGGGGTCTTTGTGGCAATTTTTTTGGATGTTTTTGTGTTTCGTTTTGACTGTTTTCGTGACTGTTTTTGAATGTTTTGGTGTGTACTTTTTTTTTGGGGGGGTTCCTTTTTTTTCACGGGCCTGGCTCGATCCCTGGCCCGTGGAAAGAAAAGGGCGGGGGTGTGTTCTTTTTTTCCCCGTGGGCCAGGCTCGAAGTCTGGCCCGTGCAAAGGAAAGGGCGTGGGGCGG
The DNA here is from genome assembly GCA_035047305.1 of Bradypodion pumilum. Classification (NCBI taxonomy): domain Eukaryota; kingdom Metazoa; phylum Chordata; class Lepidosauria; order Squamata; family Chamaeleonidae; genus Bradypodion; species Bradypodion pumilum. Next base: position 330,907,470 of record JAWDJD010000002.1, read on the forward strand.
GGTCTCTTTTTTTTCACGGGCCAGGCTCGATCCCTGGCCCGTTGAAAGTAAGGGAAGTGGCGGTGGGGGGGGGGTTATTTTATTTTTCGTGCACCGGCTGCCTCAGCGTTCTGCGCACTAATGGCGCACAGGACGCTGGAGCTTGTAGTTTTGCCTGCGCGTATTTGGTTACTGCAGCGGTTTTTTTCCTGCGGCTTTTTTTTGATTGGCCGCGGCGCATTTCCGAACATTCCTTTTGCCGCGCAAGGAACGTTGGGAATTGAAGTTCCCTTTTTTTGTTTGCATCCGGGGGGCTCCTGCCCCCCGGCCAAAAATGTCAACCCGACAGTTACCTGCGAACCCCGTTCGGGCGAGTGCACGGAGGCTTGGATGGGGCTAGTGGGGCCTGGTGCAACATCCTTTGTCACATTCCAATGGTTAACACACCATTTTATAGGTATAGATAGTACATGGTATGCATTTCAAACTTTTAGGGCAGAAACTGGAGAATCTCATCAAAAATTCCCAGTTCATTCAGCTATTACTTTGGAGTATCAATGAACACTAGAGAAGAATATAAAAAATTATGCTTAGTATATTTTGTGTGGTATTAAAGAGATTTTTAAAAAAAAAAATCAAAATCTAATCTTAAAAATACTGTACTTAAAACACTTCTTTCAAATATAACTTGATTAGTTTAAACAATCGGCAGAAACTAATGACATAACCCCTCTCTTGCTGCCTAAGCTGTTTGATATGTGCTATGAAAGTGCACTTTTATTTTGTCAGTGTTGAGGAATTTGTTTCTGTCTGCATACATAATAGTTTGTGCTATGTACTTTTTTCTCTAGTATCCTTGCCCCATGGAGAAGTCTGTTATAGCTGTAAACACAGTAGAAGAGAAAACTGGTAAGCTATACCCTTTTTTGCCCTTAATTTTCAAAATACAGTAGTTTTTATTTATTTGAATCTGTAATTGAAGATTATGAGATAATGTTCAGAATTATTTTGCTAAACGTATTGTTTATTGGATATAAAAGTAAATTGCATGCTTCATAGGACACACACAGTTATTTTGGTGACCTGTAAGTCAAGTTTTGCTTTCAGTCTTTTACTCAGTTATTAAAAAAAGGTTAAGTTTGGGAACTTGAACTGTTAGCTTTAAAAGTAAATCTAGTTAATCTGCAGAGGCTTGAGAAAGGAGTTAGTTACTGATATAATTGTTTTGTAAAAGTGACTAAATTGTTACTTCTTAATTATTTTTTTAGAGAAAAATATTTGAATGCTGCAAATTGGTTTGCTTCATACAAAACATACTCTTCTTCCATCTACCTTGTTGCCCCAGCATCCACAGTAGGAAAGGAGATAAGACATAGCATGAATCAGCACTTGAACCAAGTGATATTTCCTGGTGCATGAGTTACATCTGTTGAAGTATGATGGTGTCACCAGCTGGAATGATTTCAATAATTAAAGATTTCTTACTTCTGTGCTGAAGTTCATCCAATCTATATGTACTCCTTTTTATTGTGTGTATGCTGTAGACACCCAAGGATGAAAGGAGGGAGTTTTTTCCAATACCAAAAATCTTGCTTGTTGAATATCATTACTGATAGATAGAGATTTGTTTAGTAATTAAAGACTTCTTTCTTCTGTTTTGGAGCTCCTCTGGCTCCTGCACTACGAAACTAATTGCATGTAAATCACACAAGTCGTGGTGCAGAAGTAGGAAGTCTTTAATTATCTTGTTCTGCTGGTGACATGATCACCTTTTTGTAGGCATAACCAACACAACAGGATTTTGGCTTTGTTTATTGAGGACACACTCCTATTACATCCAAAATTAAAAGTTGTATAACAAAAAGAATGACTTAAATGTTCACAAAATTACAGATCCAGTGTAGTGCAGTTATACATTAATTCTGTTTTAATAATTAAAATACTAGCCATTATTGATTTGAACTCATTATTTACAAGTTTTGGAGTTCATGCAAGTCACAAAGTTTAAATTTCTATGGCTATTTTATCACCTAAGTATTATCCATGGAAACGGATACTATCCAAAATACAAATTGGAAGTTCTCAATATGACTTGTTTTCCTCCTCAAAGGCTTCCAGAATGAATGGGATTATAATGCAAAATGACTTTTAGTCACTTTCAGTTTGGATATTTAACACCAATTGATTATGAGCACTGGTTCTGAGTGTCTGGTAAAGTTGGCAGCTGCCACCACCGCTACCAATCATTGTATCTTCTTAACCAGTTTTCCTGGATGGACGTTATACACACTGTGATCTTTTGGATTATTTCAGGAGGTGGTCCTATAACATGGTACTAGAAGACAGGCATTTCACAATAGCTTTTAGTCCATATGAGAATGCAGTGAACCACAGTTTCCGAACCCTACTCTGAAAGAAGATTAGGACTCTGAGGAACCATTGATAAAATGGGCAGGGCTCCTATCTGCAGTTCCAACCCCCACTTCTACCTCATGCCCTTAAGCATTTTTAAAGTGCCGGAATTGAAGAGTTTGAAAGAATAAAATCACTTTTTCAAATTTCCCAGTGTTGGATTTTCCTTCACAAATGATTACTATTATTCTTTTCAGATGCTTTGACATTGACTAAAGCATCTGAAAAGAAAATCTAAACTTTTGAAAATGTGGATTTACAGATGGCTGCTAAGGATATAATGGGTTGACTGTGTGACTAATGTAGAAGTGTTGCACTGAATGGATAAAGATCAAGAACTGTTTAAGACCATTAAACAAAGAAAGCTCCAATACCTTGGTCATATAACGAGGAACAACATGATGTATAGAATACTCCAACTCGTTATGCAAAGGAAGATCCTTGGGAAGAGAGGCCTTATATGTAGACGGACTTCGTGGCTGAAGAACCTGAGAGACTGGGATGGAATGTCGTTGGAAGAACTGTTCTGAGGAAGGCTTTCACTATGATGATAGTCAATATTCGAAATGGATATGACACTTGAAAAAGAAGAAGAAATGATTATAGATACCAGTTTAATCCATCTTGTTCTCTTGGGAAATATTGGTTTATGTTCCCTTCTGAATGAGAAAGCTAAATACGCAACCATCTTGGTTATTTAAAACAATTGGCAAAATACTCCCTCCTGGCGGGGGGGAATCAGAAAAACTTAATGCAATGAATTTGTTTCTTCCTAAGAACTCATGTTTTCAACTTGGGCTACTTGTTCAACCAGATAATTAATTAAAATCATCCCGAGGTTTCTGGTTTTGATTGAAATAATGAAATATTGAAATGCTAAGTGAGTTTAGAAGCCTGTCATGTCATCTTATAGCTCAATAACTATAATAATATATATAACTATAATTTGTGAAGTGCTAGTTATGGTTATTTTAGTTTTGAAAAATGAGCATTGTTCTTGGTCATTGGCTCAACAAAATACATCAATGAATGTTAATTGTTCAAGAGAATTGCTTTAATACTAAAACACTGTCAGCAGTGGGTGGAAAAGTGGTATTTTGTGCATAAGGAATGTATTTTAAAATGCAGTGTGAGCGAAATGATCCATTTTTGAAAAGATACAGGCACACAGGAAGGTATCTGGTGCTCGTAGCTAGCAACATAAGTGCCCCAGAATTTAACTTCCCCACTATTATAGTCTCAGCTAGTTCTGTGAATTTGGCACTGTGCAGTATGATTTTGCTGTTGCCAACATAGATGACAATATGTTTGATCCAAACCATCTGTTCCTTGGCTGATAGATGGTTTTGATGTGTTGAGGTGGACAAAATATTACCTTTTTTGGATGAAGCATCCTTTAAAATTTATTATTATGGTCCATCTGGAAAACAAAGGGGAAGGTAAATCTTTTCCACCGTATACAGACTTTTTAACATTCTATAATGCAATTCTTTGGTTTTTGTTTTGTTACTGTGAAAACTTAGTTTTTGTTTTTGTGTGTGCTCAGATTTGTCTACAGGAATCATATACCAAAGAAGGATTGCCATATGCCAGAATATAATTCCACAGATATTAAGAAAGGTAATTAATGGTTGTTAGTGCTGAAGCGTGCTGATTTTTTAGGATATAGAAAATGTACTCCTATGGTACTCACACTTAAGAATTGTTTGCTCATCTCATGGAGTAGGAAGGCTTAGCGTTCTTGTGTGATTCAAATGAGGGGACAATAAAATCACATTTCAAAGTTGAGATCACTACTTCAGTTCCTAGAAAGGTGATTTTCAAAAGCCAGCCTGAATCTTAGTATGGGTGGTTGAAGAAGAAAACCATAGCAATATCATTTGAAGTATCTTGTTTGAAATAATTAAGTGGTGAGTAGTTCTTCTCTTTTAATATCTTATGAAATGAAAGTTTCTGATTAAAATTTTCTAGGTTTTACATTGTTCCATAGATTCACTTTGTGAGCTAAGTCCATTTTGCGAGTTGATGATCTTTAGTCTCTATCCTATATTAAATGATGTAATTTTGTCACATTTCTGTTTGCCTTTTTCATGCATCATCCAGATGGGAAAACGTAAAATTCACAGGTACTAAACAGAAAATTGAATGAACTAAATGTTTTGGCTGGTCATTATTTGCGTGAGCTAGTCAGTAGCTGACTTCTACTAGAATATGTTACTGTAAACTGGGCATATAATCAACTGAAATAACACACACATTTAAATCGATGCTTTACTTAAAATGTTGCCGTGTGCAAAATTAACAAGCAGGGAAAGCAAGTTTTTTAATGTTTGCATGGTTATATCACTAACTGCTGAAGTTAATTTGCAAATTACTGGCATCTTATTGATGGGGTTTTCCTTTTATATAGTTATTAACCATTGTATCATTTAATAAAACAAATATAAATTATTACTTTTTTCTCCAAGTAATTTGATATCATTGAAAAATGCAATCATTACACCTGACAAGGGGGCTGCGTTGGCTCAGTGGTTAAGAAGCTCGCCTTGTTAGCTGGAGGACCGTCAAGTCGGCAGTTCGAGACCTGGGTACTTCATGATGGTTTGAGTGCCTATGTCTCTCCCCGCTCCTGCCAAACTAGCAGACTGAAATCAAGAAATTGCAATTACATAAATAGGGACTACTTTGGTGAGAAAAGATCTTGGGGACATGAAAGGAGCCTCATTCGGGCGTCCCCTGAGCGGAGTTTCTCCAGCAAAAAATCTTTTCAACCCAGAATAATTTCTGACATAAAATTATTATTATTATTATTATTATTATTATTATTATTATTATTATTATTATTATTATTATTATTATTATTATTATTATTATTATTATTATTATTATTATTATTATTATTATTATTACACCTGACAGATCAGTGTTTTAAAAGTGTCTGAGGTCCACGTGGAAGAGGAATCTTGGCTTAATACGAAAGAAAGAATTATGTCTATGAAGACTCGTTGCCTTACATGGTCAGAGTATGCCACCCTGAAAGAAGATTCAACATTCAGGGAAAGTTTGGAGAATCCCAACTGGTAAGTAAGGATGATTTGCCTTTTAATTTTCTGGTTAATTTAAGTTTTTCCATATATGCTGCTTATTATGTCACACCATAGACTCTGATAGTTATGTGTTAGAGAAGATGAGAAGCCATAATGCAACTAAGAGACTTCAAAGTGTAGCTTCAAGCTACACCAAGCCTGGAAAGTTGGTGACCACCCATGAAGGGGAGCTTCTCAGCTTCGCATGGATGTCTGAAGCCTCAGTAAAGTTCTTGATTTTGTAGTCTGTCCTTTGTATGCTTGCCAAGGGTCTGGGAGGTCATACATATATGTGTCTCCTGTACTATAGTAGAAGTTGATTGTGGCTAGAATGTGTGTAGAAAAGCTTCATGTAAGGAAACACAAGGAGAAGCAGAAAAGAATCAATGTGTTTGTTACGAACTTCTTTGTAAAGCCATATTTTCATGTTCTTTTTACTGCTGTTGTGATATGATAGGAAAGAGAAGAGAAGGAAAAAGCTCATGATAGGCAACTTTAAAAGTGGTAATATTTTAAAATCTGTGCAAGGTCCTCATGATTCAAACTTAGGTAAATGTATTTGTATTGCTTTTTCACATAGTATGTTTTACTTTAATTCAAGCCACAAGGAGAAGCAAGAAGATTTTGGTATAGAGCATTGGAACTGCTCTCAGCCACCTCTGACTTCTGAGATTTTAGCAAGAATTGCTTTTATTTCTCCACAGTTCCCTTCATATGACTGGAAAGTTAATGGTTAAAATGAAATATGAATCTCAAATGCTGTATCAAAACCCACTTTCCTCTAGTTTCCTTTTCATCTTCTGAGACAAAACGCAGTGGAATGTGTGGACAACCCAGTAGAGGTGACCCTGTTGTAACTACTATGTGTCGGACCCATTATATGAACCCCTCACATTCAGAATCTGTTTTTCTTATAACACTGTAACTTATGTGTTTATAGTTTAAAAACGCTTAGAAATAAAATGCAGAATGTGTGGCAAAAGCAATAAAGTGAAATAGGCCAGCTCATAATGGGTCAAAAACTTGACTTGCTGTCTCATACTAAAGTATTATCACATGTATCTTAAATAGGCAGCAATGATAGTTCGACATTACTTCAGGTGTTTTATTAAAAATGTTCAGTGCATTTTACTTTTTTTTATTAAAAAAAGTGCTATGCTTTCCAAGTAAAGATTTATTTAAATTCTATTGGCTGGATATTGTAGTTTAAATCAAGTTCATTTGCTGCATTTGTTCTGGAGAAAAGCAACAGATAAATGAAATTTCAGTAAGTATAAGAATGGCATCTAAACATATTTGCAAAATAAAGAAAAAAGAAAAAATCTGTAGTATAAAATATTTTCTTCCCTGAAAATTTGTTGACTCACTTTGTTTCTCCTCTGGGAAAGCCAATGAAGTAAAAGTGAAGCACACCCGCAGTCAACTTCAGATTAATAGGATATAAGCCCTGTCTGTCTGTCTGTAATGATACACCACCCAGAGTGGTTGAAAAGCCTCTTTATAGAACAAAGACTTTAGTTGTTCTTTAAATATGCTCACGGATTGTCACAAGTTATTGGTAAAGCATTGCACAATGTTGGTGCAGCCAACGAGAAGGCCCCCCTCCTTGTCATAACCTTCCTCACCATTCTTGGTGTTGGCACCTAGAACTGCACTCTTTGAGATGGCTGAGTGATGCACACAGCCATTCTTTGGGAAGTATGCGCCGACAAATAAGGTCCTAAGCCATATGTTTGCAACCTCCTCCGGCCTGTGGGCCTAATTGGGCCCATACATATCATTGGGCCCATACATATCATGGTGAGAACCTGGGCACCTCTTGTTGGGGTTCAGCTTCAGCTAATTAGTTTTGTCCAATCCATTATCAAGTCCAGACAGTCATCAAGGCAACACTGCTGCATTTGGGGAAAATGGTATGACAGTTGCCCATGAGTCTGAGCAACTGTTTCCAGTTTAATTTAATTTAATTGTCACATTTATATACCGCCCACTCGGCCAAAGCCGACTCAGGGCGGTTTACAATGACAATTTAAAAAACATGTTTAAAACAGTTAAAACTACCCACCCCCTAAAACAAGGGGTGCAGGATCCAAAGGCACCATGGGGAGGAGTTCATCTACACCAGCCACCCAATGGAGGTTACCCTTGCACCTGCACCCCACACTTGACCCGCCAGCTAGGTTTTAAGTTCTCTTCTGAAAGGCAGCAATTCCGTCCGGAGACGTAGCTCTGTTGGCAGGAGGTTCTAGAGGGCCGGCGCAGACACAGAGAAGGCTCTCCTCCTTGTGCCAGAGAGGCGAGCCCCTCTGGCTGATGGAACGATTAGAGAGCCCCTCCGGTCCGCTCTGGTTGGTCGGACAGACGTCCTCAGGGCGATGCGCTTAGGTAACCCAGCCCACTACCATATAGGGCTTTAAAGGTCAAAACCAGCACCTTGAATTGCACCCGGAGACAAACTGGCAACCAGTGCAGCTCCCGGAGCAGTGGCGAAGCATGGGCATAACACCCACACTCCATCACCACCCGGGCTGCTGCATTCTGGACCAGCTGTAATCTCCGAATGGTCGTCAAGGTCAGCCCCATGTAGAGCGCATTGCAATAATCTAGTCTGTAGGTGACCAGAGCGTGAGTGACCATGAGCAAGGAGTCCCGGTCCAGGAGCGGGCGCAACTGGTGAATCACCCGAAGCTGGGCGAAAACACTCCTGGTCACAGCTGCCACCTATTCTTCTAGCAGTAGCCGCAAATCCAGGAGGACCCCCAAGTTGCGCACTGGGTCTGTCTGGGGCAAAATAGCCCCATCCAGAACCAAAGATGGTAGCTCCCAGGATAATGCAGGAGCCCTTATCCATAGCCACTCAGTCTTGAACGGGATTCAGTTGTAGCCTGTTAGCCCCCATCCAGACCCCAACAGCTTCCAGACACCTGGAAAGGACTTTGACGACATCACTGGGGTCCCCACGGGCCGAGATGTACAACTGAGTGTCATCCGCGTACTGATGGTACCGCACCCCATGGGAACGAATGATCTCACCCACCGGCTTCATGTAGATGTTAAATAGGAGAGGAGAGAGCACCGAGCCCTGAGGCACCCCCCATTTGAGGGGCCTAGGACTGGACCTCTCACTCTCCAACCACACCGACTGGGTCCAACCCCTCAGAAATGAGGAAACCCAGGACCACACAGTGCCCTGGATCCCCAATCCTCGGAGCCGTTGCAGAAGGATACCATGGTCAACGGTATTAAAAGCCGCTGAGAGGTCAAGAAGAGCAAGGACAGATGGGTGAACAGTTCATACCTACCAGACATTTAAGATCATCTTAATTTTATATTTCATTTCATTTCACTTTTTATTTATATACCGCTTTACTCTGCCCGAAGGCAATTCAAAGCGGTTTACACCAGTGCATGCTGTCTGCACAAGCTGCAGACAGCAGCAGAAAAAAGTGAAATACAATAATAACAATATAAAGAATAAATAGGTACATAATACTAAATAGACAACAATTTGTTGTTCAGTTGCAGAGTCGATTCCGACCCTTTGCGACCCCATGGACCATTTTCCTCCAGGCACCTCTGTCCTCCACCATTCTCCTCAGCCCACCAAGCTCTGTGCCCATTGTGTCCACAATACCATCTATCCATCTAATCTTTGGACACCCCCTTCTTCTCTTTCCCTCCACCTTTCCCAGCATCAAGGCCTTCTCAAGTGAGTCCTCCCTTCTCATTTGATGTCCAAAGTACTTTAGCTTCATCTTCACTATTTGTCCCTCCAATGAACAGTCAGGGTTGATTTCTTCCAGTATTGACCTATTTGTTCTCTTTGCTGTCCAAGGGACTCTCAGGACTCTCCTCCAACACCACATCTCAAAGGCATCTATTCTTCTGCGCTCAGCCTTCCTAATGGTCCAGCTCTCACACCCATACGTTACCACTGGGAATACCATTGCTTCGACTATGCGAATTTTTGTTTTCAAGGTGATGTCTCTGCTTTTCACTATATTCCCCAGGTTTCTCATGGCTACAGTCGCCATCTGCAGTGATCTTAGATCCTAGGAAAGTAAAATCTGTCACTGCTTCTACTTCTTCCCCATCTATTTTCCAGGGACTGATGGGACCTGTTGCCATTATCTTGGTTTTCTTGATATTTAGTCTCAAGCCAGCTTTTGCACTCTCCTCCTTCAATCCAATCAAGAGGTTCTTTAGGTCTTCCTCACTTTCTGCCATTAGGGTGGTATCATCTGCATATCTCAAATTGTTGATGTTTCTCCCAGCAATTTTGATCCCATATTGTGATTCCTCCATCCCTGCATTGTGCATTATGTGCTCTGTGTATAGATTGAATAAGTAGGGTGATAAAATGCAGCCTTGTCTTACTCCTTTTCCTATTCCAAACTACCCTGTCATTCTGTGTTCTGTCCTAACTGTTGCTTCTTGGTTCGTGTACAGATTTCTCATGAGGCCTATGAGGTGTTCTGGTATTCCCATCTCTTTAATTACTTGCCACATTTTGTTGTGGTCCACACAGTCAAAAGCCTTGGTGTAGTCAATAAAACAAAAGTAGACTTGTTTCTGGTATTCTTTTGATTTCTCCATGATCCAACGTATGTTGGCAATGTGGTCTCTAGTCCCCCTGCCTCTTCTGAAACCAGCCTGCACCTCTGGTAGTTCTCTCTTCACATGTTGCTGAAGTCTGTCCTGTATTATCTTGAGCATCACCTTACTGGCATGTGGGATGAGCGTAATTTTTCGGTAATTTAGCATTCTTTGGCATTGCCTTTTTTTGGGATTGGAACGTACACTGATCTTTTCCAATCCTGTGGCCACTGTTTTGTTTTCCAAATTTGCTGGCATATTGAATGCAGTTGTATTCCATTATCTTTTAGGGCTTTGAAAAATTCATCTGGGATACCATCATTTCCACTAGCTTTATTGTTTGCAGTGCTTTTTAGGGCCTTTCTGACTTCACTCTCCAGAATGTCTGGTTGAAGTTCAAATTTCTCATTATTGTTATTATCAGGAGCGTTGAGGTCCTTTTTGTAGAGTTCCTCTGTGTACTCTTACCATCTTTTTTTGATCTCTTCTGCTTCAGCTAACTCCTTTCCATCTTTGTCCCTTATCAAGGACATTTTTGCTTTAAATGTTCCCTTGATTTCCCAATTTTTTTGAAAAGATCTCTAGTCCTGCCTCTTTTGTTGTTTTCCTCCATTTCTTTGCACTGTTCATTCAGGTAGTTTTCCTTATCTCTCCTTGCTTTTCTTTGAAATTCTGTATTCAGGTGATTGTATTTTTTCTTCTTGAACTTTTGCATTCCTTCTTTCCTCTGCTATTTTAAGGGCCTCATCAGACAACCACTTTGCTTTCTTACGCTTCTTTTCTTTTGGTATGGTTTCTCTTGCTGCCTCCTGCATGATGTCCCGTGTCTCTGTCCATAATTCTTCTGGTACTCTGTCTAACAGGTACAGGACATTAAATCTGTTCATGACCTCCACCGTGTGTTCTTTAGGGATGTTGTGTAGGTCATATCTCTCTGGTCTAATTGTTTCCCCCATTTTCTTTAGTCTAACACTGAATTTTCCGATCAGTAGATTGTGATCTGAGCCATAGTCTGCTCCAGGTCTTGTTTTTGCTGACTGAATGGAGCTTCTCCATCTTTGACTGCAGAGCATGCAATCAATCTGGTTTTGATGCTGGCCATCTGGTGGTGTCCATGTGTAAAGTCGCCTCTTGTGTTGATGGAAGAGGGTGTTTGCTATGACTAGTGAGTTCTCTTGGCAGAACTCTATCAATCTTTGCCCTGCTTCATTCTGTGTTCCAAGAACAAACTTGCCTGTTATTCCATTTACTTTTTGATTTCCTACTTTGGCATTCCAATCTCCTAAGATAATGTGGACATCATTTTTTGGTGTCTGTTCTATAAGGTGTTGTAGGTCCTCATAGAACTGGTCAACTGTGGCTTCATCTGCACTAGTGGTTGGTGCATAGACTTGGATTACAGTGATATTGAAAGGTTTGCCTTGGATTCTAACTGACATCATTCTATCATTTTTGATATTGTATCACATTACTGCTTTCCTCACTCTTTTGTTGACAATTATGGCTACTCCGTTTTTTCTGAGGTTTTCTTGCCCACAGTAGTAGATATGATGGTTTCCAGAGCTGAATTCATCCATCCCTGTCCATTTTAACTCACTGATGCCCAGGATGTCAATGCTTATTCTTTCCATCTCGTTTTTAACCACTTCCACTTTCCCTTGATTCATAGATCTCACATTCCATGTCCCTATGCAGTATTGTTCCCTGCAACACTGTATTTCTCCTCCCCCTTTCATGTCCCTCCCCCTTTTCAGATCTGCTGTGCTGAGCATCCCCTTGTTTTGACTTTTGTTTTGGTCCATAGGGTTCTCTTGGCAAACTTTGTGGCGTGCCTTGCTGGTCTCTATGCCAGTCTCTTCCCATCACACACGTTATCACAGTTTAAACAGTTTTAAAACAAAGTTAGTTTCTTGTACAGTCACTCTGTCAGTTGCTATAAGCCATCTATGTTTAGTCAACTATATTATTTCAGTTCGATTACTTATCCTTTGCATGCAGCAGCTCTCACCTCCCTTCGGCGGCATGGAGTTGGTAAAAGGCGCCGACTCGGGCTTCGCTGTGATGGTGGTTGCGGATGGAATCTCCTGGGGGTGGTTGGGGGTCTCCGGAGGTGTCCGCGGTTGGGTGCAGTGGCAGCGTGGCCCTTCTTCTTTGCCCTCCAGGGTGTTGCTACTCTAGGAGGACTTCCCCAGGCCTCTGGATGGCAACTTGGCAGCTGAGGCCTGTGTCTTTCTCTGATGCCTTTTCTTTCTCTCTGGCCCCTGGTTTTTGGATGGGGTGGGAGGGGCAAGATCCTTCACTCACCTCCCCCCTGGGCCTCTCTGGATGGCAAATGGGCAGTAGAGCTGAGGCCTGTGTCTTTCTCCTGATGCCTTTTCCTTCTCTCTGGCCCCAGGTTTTTGGATGGGGTGTGAGGGGCAGGATCCTTCACTCACCTTCCCCCTGGGCCTCTCTAGATGGCAAATGGGCAGTAGAGCTGAGGCCTGTGTCTTTCTCCTGATGCCTTTTCCTTCTCTCTGGCCCCAGGTTTTTGGATGGGGTAAGAGGGGCAAGATCCTTCACTCACCTCCCCCCTGGGCCTCTCTGGATGGCAAATGGGCAGTAGAGCTGAGGCCTGTGTCTTACTCCTGATGCCTTTTTTTGTATTTTTGAATACAAAATTTAAAAATGTAATATGCCGCGCCGAAGCTCTCCTGGGCCCCCGCCATCAGCCCAGGATGGGAGCCGCCTGCGGCAACCGGCCCTTCCTCCCTCTGGCCCTGCCTCGACCGGAGGGATAAAAAGATGCCTCACCGCAGTTGGGACACCACACCGAAGCTCTCCTGGGCCCCCGCCATTGGCCCAGGATGGGAGCCACCTGCGGCAACCGGCCCCGCCTCCCTCTGGCCCTGCCTCAACCGGAGGGATAAAAAGACGCCGTGCCACAGCCGGGACGCCACGCCGAAGCTCTCCTGGGCCCCCGCCATTGGCCCAGGATGGGAGCCACCTGCGGCAACCGGCCCCGCCTCCCTCCGGCCCTGCCACGACCGGAGGGATAAAACGATGCCGCGCTGCAGCCGGGACGCCACGCCGAAGCTCTCCTGGGCCCCCGCCATCGGCCCAGGATGGGAGCCACCTGCGGCAACCAGCCCCACCTCCCTCTGGTCCGGCATTTGCCGCGGGGGGACAGCGAGCACCTGAGCTCCCTTGTAGTGCACATGTAAGTGCAGACTGTAGTATATATTTTTGTAGTTATATTTTGTGGACAGAGATTTTGTAATTGTACTTTTGGTGATTGATTTTTTACTATATTCATTGTATGTTATGTTATTGTATTTTTGTATTTATTGTCCGGTATGTAAACTGCCCTGAGTCGGGTCCGCCTGAGTGAGCGGTATATAAGCGTGAAAATTAAATTAAATTAATATAATCCATACAATTTTCATATCAAAACACAATGAAAACACAATATAACAAACTGCAATCTCCCCAATAAAGTCCGGCAACAAACCCAGAGTCCAATGTCATTAAGCGGAGCAATTTTTATCAATATTATTTTTAATTTAAACAATTTAAAACCAATTAAAGAGCATAATGCGTTCCACAGGAATGCTCCTTAAACGAGTTGCTCTTTAAGTGAAACACTTGGAAAAAGTGCCACCGTTGCCATTGTAAGTGACCAATTGTGACTTCTAATGGGGGGGGGGATTGCGAATCCTGATTTAGTTGTTAAGCGAGTTTTTGGTTGTTGTTTTTAAAATTAATCTTTATTAAGAGAAAATATAAACAAATACAGATCCATATGTGTATACAATAAGAAAGAATACATATACATCCACCTATTATAATATAGTATTTCATAACAAAAATAAAAGAGGGAGAGAAAAAGACTTAAACTGGAATAACATAAGAGGAGAAAAGAGGAAGAAAAAATTTATCCCCATTGACATTTGTAAATGGGGATGAAGATAACACCCGTGATCTGTTGGGAGTGTCTGCGAGGAATTCTGTGCCAATTAATCGCATTTCTCTTTCCAAAATAGGATCGTGTCAGGGCTTGGGTTAATCTCATTGTGCAAATTCAACAAAAGGACCCCAAATATCCCAAAATGGGATCTTCACCATTATCCCTTTTTCTGATGGATTTGTATGGTTAATTTCTCATTAAGTGCCAATTGCCAAACATCTGAATACCATCTAGCTTTGCTGATACCTACTCCACCTTTCCACGCCTTAGGAATTAGTTGTCTTGCTACCATTACTAGTGATAACAATAATTCTTTTTTTTTGCATCATCCAGATATAAATCATCAAGTTCGCCCAGTATTGCTATCTTAGGACTTAACACAATTGTTGTTTTTAATATTTTACTTAATTCTTTTTCTATAACATTCCAAAAATTCCTTAAGTGGTCACACGGTCACCACATATGAATATGTCCCCTTCCTTTTGTTACATCTCCAACAGAGATCTGAATTTTTGTTGTTCATTAGATGGAGTTTGGCCGGAGTGAGGTACCACCGCCAGAGAACCTTACAGTTGTGTTCTTTCTCCTTAATTGATAGTGATTTCATACTTCTATGGGTCCATTTCCCCCCCAACTTTCATTCTTAATTTTTATTCCCAAATCTTCTTCCCAGATTTTTTTAAGCCATTGCTGAGCTTCCTCATTAGAGTTTAACAAATGGTATATTCTACCTGCTAAACCTTTTAAATTCATATTTCCCTGTTTCACTTCAAAAATTAATTTTTCAAAGGGGGTCATTGACCTATCTATTATATTCCTTTTTCCTCATATGTCTGTCCCATGCTTTCATCTGGTGTTCTTGTAACCATGATAGGTTTAATTCCTCATAAATAATTTCCCTTTGTTGATAACATTTACCTTTATCCAATCAGTCCCTAAATGATAGTAGTAAAATATCTCTTGTAATTGTCGTTAACTCTAGTGGGCAAATTTGATAATCTAGTATTTCCATTATAGGTGAGAAATTTGGTGATAATTTAGAATTCAAGCCTCTCCAAATTTTAAATATATTCTTTAAAGAGAAGATACAAATTGGTGGAGTAATCTTCTGGTCATCTAAGAATAATTCAAACCCCACCCCCCTTCCCCCTGAATTCTTTATAATCTAATTCCTGATTTGGCATAGATTGATGATTTTATAATTTTATAATTTTCTTTAAGTTAAACGCTCTGTAATAATTTTTGATGTTTGGAATATTTAACCCTCCCACTTTATTTCTAATATACCATAAACATTTATTAATTCTTGGCTTTTCCCCGTTATTACAAAAACCATTAATCAATTTCTGCCAAAATCTAAGATCAGTTTCTTTTATTTGTATTGGCAAATTTTCTAATAAAAAATTCAATTTTGGCATAATTTTCATCTTGCACAGATTAATTCTCCCGAACCATGATAATTTCAATAATTTCAGTTGATCTATAATCAGTTTTAATTCATCTTTTAATTTGTTGAAATTAATCTTATACAAATATTTAAAATCATCTGATACCATTATTCCCAAGTATCTCATTTTATATTTTATTCTAATTTTGTATTTACTAGTGATCTCTTTCTTTTCAGCCCCTGATAGGTTACAAGTGATAGCTTCTGTCTTTTCCCAGTTTATTTTTAAACCTGTAACCTCTTCAAATAAATCTAAATGATAATGGATTCTACTAATATTTCAGAGAGGGTCTTTAACTACTAGCAAAGTATCTTCCGCAAATAAACTTTTTTTTTTACTTTCAATACCTATTAAACCTTCATCTTGCCGTATAGTTGATGCTAATAACTTCATTGCCAATATGAATAAAGATGGAGAAAGCAGACAGCCTTGTCTTGTACCCACCTTGATGTTAATTTCCTCTCTTAACCTGTTATTCATTTTTATTCTTGACACCAAATCATTATATAGTTGATCAATTGCATGTCAGAATTTAGAGCCAAATTCTAATTTGAGACATATTTCTTTTATAGTAGACCACTGAATTGAATCGAAAGCTTTATAAATATCAAGCGCCAATATACAAACTTTGTCTTTATTCTTTTTTATCAAATCTAAAACATTAATTAATCTACCGTATTTATTTGTGTATAACGCGCACTCGTGTATAACGCGCACCCCTAATTTTCCATGAAACCTCGGTATAAAATTATATCGGTGAAAAAGCTTGTTCATAAGAGCACGCCTTAAAACATTGAGGGAGGGGGGGATAATCAGACCCACCTGTTGCAGGGTAAAGAAAATGCAATCCGAAACGAGCACTTCCGACCCCCAGGAGCCTCGCTCGAACTGCGAGCTACCTCCGGGCCACGCCTCGTCTCCTGCGCCACCCAATCAGATCCCGTCAATTTCTTCAAAGCCACACCCCCGCCTCCCCTTCAATAGACAGCCGACCCAATTCTAAAAAGCTTGTTCATAAGAGCACGCCTTAAAACATTGAGGGAGGGGGGGATAATCAGACCCACCTGTTGCAGGATAAAGAAAATGCAATCCGAAACGAGCACTTCCGACCCCCAGGAGCCTCGCTCGAACTGCGAGCTACCTCCGGGCCACGCCTCGTCTCCCGCGCCACCCAATCAGATCCCGTCAATTTCTTCAAAGCCACACCCCCGCCTCCCCTTCAATAGACAGCCGACCCAATTCTAAAAAGGAAGTAAAAGAGGCTCGCGACGGGGGTGGGACACCAGTCCTCGTTTATAACGCGCACCCCAACTTTGATTTCTTTTTTTGGTATAAAATTTTGCGCGTTATACACGAATAAATATGGTACTTATCAATCCATCCATCTGTCTTCCCTTCAAGAAACCCGATTGATCATCTCCTATGTACAAATTTTAAAAATTGTTGAGTCAGTTGTTTAATATTGAGGTAAAAATCTTAGCATCTTGATTTAATAGAGAAATAGGACGGTAGGCATCAATTCTTGTTTTATCTTTACCCAGCTTGGGGATCAATACCAAAATTGATTGACTCCATGATTTAGGCATAATACACCCCTCCCATATGTAATTATATAATTTCTTTAATTTAGGAATCATTACTTCTTGACAATGCTTATAGAATTCTGATGGAAAACCATCTTCTCCTGGTGCTTTATCATTTTTTAAATTTTTAATCACTAATTCAATTTCCTTGTCTTGTATCTCTTGTTCCATATAGTCCAAATGTTTTTTTTAATTTAATACTTAATTTTTTATCTAAATAAGATCTTAATTTCCCTACATCAATGAACTTTTCTTTGTATAAAATTGAAAAAAACTCTTCTGCTATTTGGAGTTTATCCTCTATTTTATGTGCTAGCACACCATTCTTGTCATTCAAGGCCTCAATTTGTCTCTTTATTTTCTTATTTTTTTGCCTTTTTTGCTAAAGTTTTCATGTCTTTATTATTAAATTCAAAGTCATTTCTTCTTAAATATGCCATATGCTTTCTTGCTTTATCAACTTCTAAACTTATTACCTCCTTTCTTAACAAGTAGAGTTTATTCCAAATCGTCTTGTTACCTGTTTCTGCATGTCTCCTTTCTAAAACCTTTAAATCATGCTCTCCTTCAACTAATTTCTTATTTAATTCTCTATAATAATTTTTCTTGGATACAATCTCCCCTTAATACTGCTTTAATGGCATCCCAACACGGCTGACCTTTCGACGAGTAACTGAAAACCCGTTCTACTCTGCCATGAAGCCACGCCCCCTTTTTGGTTGTTTTTAGTTAAGCGAGGGCGACCACTCAGAGAAAATTCTGCTCTTTAAGCGAGTTAGTCTCTAAGCGAGGCACTTTTTATGTGAGGTTTTAATATTAATATTATCTTGGATGAATCAATACTGCACAATTCTTTACCTATTTTTTTAAAACAGCCTTTTTGCAATGTGATTTCTTTCCTTTATATTTCTCATTGCCTTTTTAAAAATTAGGCAGCCATTGGTTTTGACAGAGCGTTTGAAATGTACCTTCTGAAATTGTAACAGCAGCACTTGTTCTCTTTGGAATTACCGCTCGTTGAAGCTTTGTTCTGTGTCATTAAATTTGACCGAACCTTGTCCCTAATCTACATTGCATAATGTAGCATATCTTTTTCGGTAGTTGTAGAAAACTAGATGAAGAATTTAGTAGAGTTGGTGTGCTGCTAACAGCTCATTCTGATAGGAACACCAGACAAATTTGTTTTACAGCCTTCATGAGACAGGGAGTTTTTAGATATTCGGTTCCTGTCCTCAGGTATATCTCAGGTCTCTATTTTCTTTTCTCTGAAAAGGCCAGATTGAGAGATAAAATGTTGCTGCAGCTCACAAACATAGATATTTAGCTAAGAACAAAAACAGACCACAAAGACAACTTCACAGGTTAAAGGCAGAGCTGTCCCTAAGTAGTAAAAGTTGTGCAGGTTTGGAAGTTGCAAATGAGCTTTCATTTATTTTAGTAATTATTTATTGGGAAGAAAATAATGAGCTCAGTTTGCATATTGACTGTGTAGACATGGCAACTGTGAAGAAATCATATCTATAGAGGAATCATGTTTTATCACCTTATATATTTGTGAAACTGCCTACCCTAATTTCTACCCTAATTTCTCTTTTCTTGCTTTGTTGTAGGATGTTGTAATAACTCATTCTTAAGCACTTATAAACATTCATTAAGCATTTTGTGGAATATTTTTTGCATGAAAATCTTAATATGTTGAGGGGCTTGGGTTTCAGGTACATTTCTTGAATTTACTGATCCGAGTGAGAATTTTAATATGAATCTGGAATAATTTGCCAAACAATGGCATGGGATATTATTTTTCCTAATATTACTTGAGGTTTGCAAACAGACAAGTCTCAATAGAAAGTATTCCCTAATATTTCCTGAGGTTTGCAAACAGACAAGTCCCAATAAAGGTAAAGGTAAAGGTAAAGGTAAAGGTTTCCCTTGCTCGAAGCAATTACCGCATTTGCTGGCATATAAGACACATCAGACACATCAGAGTATAAGACACACCCCATTATTGCCAAAATAGCCCACTATAGGCCACTATATACACATCCCATTTTCCCAGCGTATTTTAAGGGGGGTGGGTGGGTCTTATTCACCAGGAAATATGGTAATTTACTGGAACAATTTTCATCCTTCCTATTATTTATTTGTATTAAGCAAAAAGCATTACAAATCCTGTGATTTGTATAGCCAATTTGTTCAAGCCAATTTCAATGCAAAGATGTTCACTGGGGTGTTCTAGGGTAATAAATCCAATACCTTGATTCTCAATCTTTTGGCTGCAAAAGGAGATTACAGTAAAACCCCAAATTACAAATGCCTCGAGTTACATAAAATTCGACTTACATAATGATTTTGTGCTAAAACCATGTCCCGATTTACACGATTTCCTATGGGTTTGCTTCAAGTTACATAAAGGTTCTTTTTCCTATGGGTTTGCTTCGAGTTACATAAAAAATCATTTTCCTATTGGTTTGCTTCGATTTACATAAAAATTTCATTTTTCCTATGGGTTTGCTTTTAGTTACATAAAAAAAAATTTCCCTATGGGTTTGCTTCGAGTTACATAAAAATTCAGTTTAAGCAAAAGCCTACGGAACTGACTTTTGTTTTGTAAGTAGGGGTTTTACTGCAGTAGCTGCTTGGGTCAGCTATCAGAAAGGAAGGGCAGGTGGAAACAGACCGAGCCCAGTGTTACCCAAACTTGATTTTTGGACTTCAATTCCCAGAAGCCTAAGTCAATTACCCAAAGCACTGATCAGCCAGTGTACTGACTTAGGCTTCTGGGAATTGAAGCCCTCCTGTGGGGCATGGGCCCCACATTGCGACCTAGCCCATGTTGCCTTTCCCTTTTTGGAAGGCATGCTTCAGACTTGGAGCGGAGAAGGTGGTGGGTAAAAAGTTGTGGGAATTTTACTGAAAGGAGATTTCTTCTGCATTCTCCTTAGCTTACCTCCTTTCAATCTATAAATCCAAAGGACTACTACATACACAGCATTGTGACTTCATAACATTAAACTGATAATGCACAATTCATGGTGGGCTGAAATCCACACATAGCATTTTACTAAGTGCTTTTAAGTTGATAGATGTGTTAAAATATTTTTTCAGAGAACCTCTTGCTAAGAAACACTTTGTTAACTTAAAACACTAGCATGACTTTTACAGTGCAGAAGCTTTAATTAAACTCCAGTCACAAAAACAATTAAAGCAAATTTGCTGTATTTTAATTGGTCAATAATTTAGTGGTTGGTGCTCACTAATAGACTTCCTCTTGCCTCTGTGTTGCTGTAATGATGCCACATCACCCAACTGTGTGCTGTGAGAATCAATCTGAGATCAATATTTTCTGTAAGCTTTTCATGCCTTTCAGAGGCTATGAAAAAAGAAAAATAGCAACATGGGGTTTCTTCTCATGATTGCGATCTATCAGGCTAAATCCCTTGTCCTAACCCATCTGCTTTCAGCTGCCATTCTCCGAGAAAGACTGAACACCAGTGTTTGCTTGGATAAATAGAGTACTGTACTGTATTTTAATTTAGAGTCCTCTTAGACTGCATAGCAAGTTGCGGTTCTGTATAATTCAGCTCAGTACAACAGTGTGAGGCTGGATTGTTACTTTTTAGTATTGCTAAGATTAAAGTTGAGAGAGTTTGGGGTTCATCATGGAGAGGTGGTTATGACTGGGTGTGCTTGGGTCTCTAGCCCTGTTGATATACATTTATATCAGAATCTAAGCCATAATCAGGTGCTGGATTTGGCCATGGCTGGCGTAATGAATGTTCAGCCTTTGTCTGGTCAACAGAGCAGAACTGCTTTCAATATTTTGGTCTTCAGCTCCTGAAAGCCACCACATTTAAGATTATGAGCTGGAAACCTCCCAGATCCATATCTGGAAATATGACCACTTAGTGGTTAAGAGGCTCGCCTTGTTAGCTGGAAGGCCGGCAAATTAGCAGTTCGAGACCCGGGTACTGCATGACAGATTGAGTGCACGTCTCTGTCCCAGCTCTTGGGGACATGAAAGGAGCCTCATTTGGGCATTCCCTGAGCGGAGTTTCTCCCGCAAAAATCCTTTCAACCCAGAATAATTTCTGATGTGAAATTATATATAGTGGTACTGCCCCATCCCTGACATTTCATGTTTGGTTGGATCTACAGTAGAATCCCGCATAACGAAAAAACTCAGTTCCAAGGAGCTCTTTGCTATGCGGTTTTCTTCATTGTGCGAAGCGAATGGGAGATGCCCTGGATAACGAACAAAGAATGTTCGTTATCTGGGGTTCCCATTGACCGGGTATACCCCGGTTACCAAAAGCGTTCGCCATTGCATAATGAATGCTTCGTTATGCTTTTTTTTCAATATACGAAGCGTTCGTTATGCAGGGTACCACTGTACTTCCCAAGCCACCCAAAAATATTGTCAGAGTATTTTAGAAGGATTAGGGAATTAGTGTAATATTTGAGAGGTACAGTACTGCCAGGATTTTACTCAGTTACCTCTGAGAATGGTGTGTCATGACACCTCTGTGTGATTCAAAACATTACAGCCAGCATGTTGAGCAACAATCAGTGAAATAAATATAATATCAGCCCATAAGATTGTTGTGCTTGCAATTCTCTTTGCTTAAGCCTCTGATTTTGGTTTCATGTTACGGCTACAACGTTAAGTCACTCAATTACATTATGCAGTTAATTTTTTTAATTCAACAACACAGTGCCCTGTATTGACTAGGCAGCAGCTTTACTGTTCCATCCACTAAATCTTTTAACTACAATTGTGTATAAAAAACTGGAGGTGACAAGTGCCACTTCAAGGAGAACTCCCTTTGTGTGTGAAAAAAGGACTGGAATAAGTTTTCAGAGATGCTGCTCGTTGTAACATTTGTGTGCTTTTGAAACAAAGAAGTATGGGTTTTCCTTATATGTGTAGTTTATCTTTGTATGCAGAGTTGTGGTTATTTAGTAAGTGTATTAGTTAAATAAGGTTTGTGACACTCCCATCTTTAATACCTGGTTATGTTTTGATGCAGGAATATGGTCTTTATGGCATTTGTAGGATGTAGATTTGTTACTAAAACATGGTACTCATTACCAGAGAAAAATAAAACTTCACTTGCATTCTTGTTTTGTAGGACAGAATTTATTCAAAAAGGAAAAGTATCAATAAAAGGGGCAGGACTGCTGCATTACTTCCTGGAAGCTTTTGCCCAGGTCTTTTTAAATCAAGGTGTCAAAAAAGTAAGTACGTTATATTTATTTTTTACAAATATTTCAGGTTGCTTGACATCTTCCACATTAAGGTTTCATGACTGTGTTTTTAACCTTTCCCCTCTACTTTGCTCAGTAATTTGAATTGCGAGTGGAGGGAAGAAACATTATGTATGTATGAAGGCATGTAGAACAATATCTTTCATGTAGTGCTAACAATGCCATCTATCTGAAATTACATTCAGATGTAGATAAGGTAAATGCCTGAAAAAAGGTGCTTAGCTTGGTGAACACCTAAGCTTGAATGTCTGTGGGCAGAATCAAAGGAAGGAATAGTCAACCTCAAATTTCTTCCTTCCATCTTAGTTCTTTACACTGGGAGAACTGCTACAGTCAAGGCTGCCATTGGGTGGGCCCCCCCGGTGCTGGCCGGGGCCCAGGCGGTGGTGACACGGCGTGTTAATTTTTTTCTTTTTGCCCAACTTTTTTTAACTGGTGGCAGGCAGCGCCACTGCGCATGCCCTGCCAGAGGGCTCCGGCCTGACCCAGATATCCACATTCAAGGCTTCAGCCTTCAGCCCACACGGTGTGCCAGTCCAGCAGATACCCTGTGCTGGGGCTGGAGGCGGCTGCTGCTGCAGAGGAGGAGGCAACTGCACCCCCGACTCTTGGCCTGGGGGCCTTGGGTGCTCGGTGGTCTTGCCTTCCTCTCCCTGTGCTCCGTCCATCACACCCATCACTTTGTGTGAGGCAGACAGGCACGGGCAGGCAGGGCAGGAGGGAAGCAGGGGAGTCCTTCTATGTGTGTGTCTGTCTGCGCGTGTGCAGACACACACAGAGAGAGGGAGAGGGAGAAAGACTCTTCCTCCTTCTGCCTCCCCCCCCCCCCCGCTCCCCAGAGGAAGAGGGACGTGCCTGGGCACTCCGCCGCCACCTGCCTCCTCTGAGTAAGTTTGTCTTTTTGTTTTGTTTACTTTCATGTGTGTGTGTGCCTCGCCTCTCTCTCTTTCTCTCTGTGACTCACCTCTCTGTGTGTGACTCGCCTATGTGTGTGTGTGTGTGAGTGACTCGCCTGTGTGTGTGTGTGTGTGTGTGTGTGTGTGTGTGTGTGTGTGTGTGTGTGTGTGTGTGTGTGTGTGTGTGTGTGTGTGTGTGTGTGTGTGTGTGTGTGTGTGTGGAGAGAGGGTCTGGAGTAGGCCCCTGGTTTCTTTTTGTTTTGTTTACTCTGATATGCTTGAAACACATGATACCATTTTAAAAGTTTTATGCTGTGCAAGCATATCAGAGAGTAAACAAAGCAAAAAGACAAAAACGTTGTGGCACCTTAAAGACTAACTGCTGTATTTTCATGTGAGCTTTTGTGGATCAAGTCCACTGGCTCTTAGGCTATAAACAGGGATGAGTACTGAACCCTAGAGTTGGATACGGCTGGCTTTCGAGCAAGGGAAACCTTTACCTTTATGTGGCAGGCATGACACATGGCCGAATTTTGCCATGCCCACTGATTTGACCACGCCCACAGATTAGGCCATGCAGATGGGTATGGCCAAAATGTGTGTGTGTGTGTGTGTGTGGGGGGGGGCAATAGGATTGCTCAGACTAAGGCCCAGAAATTTCTGATGGCAGCCCTGGCTACAGTAGTTTGAGGCCAGCATTTTAAAATTAAATTCATACTTGTTCCTCTGAGACCTGAACCAGCCATATCATGCTTCACTTAATGACCTTTAGAAAAGCCACTTTATTTCAGCCTCAGATCAACATTTTCAATATAATTCTCTTGAAGAACTGAATTTTGGGATGTAAATGGGACTGGAACTACGCTGCCAAGAAACAAATGGGAGGTATGAGCTGCTTGGGAGAACAGTAATGTTGCTCAATGGAACAGTCGTAAAAACCCTAACGGAACCTCTGCTCCCTCCCCAGTGAATTCAGTGATGACTGATAGAAGATGGGAACATTGGCAGGCATGAGTGGAAAATCATGAGGGTGGAGGGCATAGCCAGCTAATACTTTGTGTGAATACATTGCAACATTTTTGCAATTTGTAAGATAATGGTGGTGATTTGTAAGATTGCTAAATAATGAAAGTGAAGAGCTTTGAACACTAAAAAGTGGTGCCATATAAATACAATTCATCTGATATTTTAAAAAAATCTTTAGCAAAATGGATTTTGTTTCTGAGAAAATGCTAATGATTCTTTACAATCTTTACAATCTGCGGTCGAGAATGTATTTATCTAGCTACTATCATTAATGCGGCCTGCGGTGAGTACCCGGGCTCACCGCGGACCACCCCTCCACCTGCTCCCACCGCCTGACGTCAGCAGTGGCAGTGGCGGCGGCGGCAATCGTGCTTTGTCCCGGCTGCTCCGAGCAGCCTCTGGCTCAGTCCCATGCCCTCTGCAGCCTTCACCAAAGCCAATTGCTGCGTCGGGGAAATTTTCGGACCCTCCTCTGTTTCAAAATCTACGGCACTAGGATGACATCACCACAGCATGCCAGGTTTACCCTTCCAGCGCCGCAGATTTTGAAACAGATGAGGCTCTGAAAATTTCGCAGACATGGCGATCAGCTTTGGCAAAGGTTGCAGAGGGGATGGGACCAAGCCAGAGGCTGCTTGGAGCAGCCGGGACAAAGAGCGATCGCAGTGGGAGCAGCCCACCTCCGGCCTCCCGCAGCTGTGTGTCAGGGGTGGGATCGGCCCACAGAAAAAAGGTTTGGGCACCTCTGCTCTAAGGTGAAACAAAAAACAACAGCAACCAAGGCTTCTATGTTAAAAGTTGACGACCTCAAGAATTATATTATTTCTTTTCATATTGTTAGGTTTCTTTAGCTCTTTCATGAGTCTGTAAAGATTTTAGGTGGCCAGTAACTAAAATCTTCTTCTTTGCTTTCTCTTTTACCCCAGCGGGTATTGAGGGAGATGAAAGGTTCTTGTTCTGGCAGTTCTAGCGGCCTCCACCGGTGTTATTTGGTGTTCTTGTAATATTTCTTTGATGTTATCTCTCCACCTTCATCTCTGTCTGCCTCATGGTCTTTGCCCTTCTCATCTTTCCACATATGCCTTATTTGATATGAGATCCTAAGACATTCTCTCCAAATGAGCAAACCACTTTATTTTTTGTCTCTGTATGTAGTGCAAGATAGAATCTGTACCAGTTCTTTCCCTTATAACTTCATTCCTGAATTTATCCTTTCTAGTCACCCCGACAGCCTTCCTCAAATATCTCATTTTCGTGGCTACCACTGTTTTCTTATATTTTGTTGTAAGTGTCCATGTTTGGCCCTGGTATGAGGCGTTTCTTTGTGTTGATTGGTATTGCCTTGTGTTGTAAGAGCAGAGCTAACTGTCCCAATATTTGGTTTGCCTTATTGCACCATATGTTATTTTCTTTGTCCTTTTTGCCATTTTCAGTAAATGTTTTTCCTAGGTACAGTAAAACTCTGTATAATGACAGTACCAGATAATGCAAAATCTGGATAACGATGGTAATTTTTTAAGAAAATATTTGCACTGCATAACACCATTTTTGTGTTATCCAATGCATCATGTTTGGGGCCAAAAAGGTTGCCATTGTCGGGTGCATGTTTCTGGCTCTCCGCCTTCCCAGCAGCCTCTGGGAGGGTGGGAGGACCTTTTTCACGCTATTCCTGCCTTCCTAAAAAACAAAATGGCGGCCACAACTTTTTTCAGTTGTTGTGCAGCCCAGGGATGTCCTAGAAAGGCGGGAATAGCATGGAAAAGGTCCTCCCACCCTTCCATAGGCTGCTGGCAAGGCGGAGAGCCGGAAACATGCACCCGCTGATGGCGATTTTTTAGGCCTCAACATAAGAACATAAGAACAGCCTTGCTGGAACAGGCCACAGCCCATCCAGTCCAGCATTCTGTCTCACACAGTGGCTCACCATTTCCTTCAGGGTATTCCCAAGCAGATGCCTTCACCTGCTTAGGAGGTTGTCCTTAAGTATCCATAATTATAGCCATTGATACTCTTGTCCTCCATGAACTTGTCTAATCCTTTCTTAAAGCTGTCAAGACTGACAGCTGTCACCAGTTCTTCTGGCAGGGAGTTCCATAGACCAGTAATCCTCTGGGTGAAAAAGTACTTTCTCTTATTTGTTTGAGAACTAGTACCCAAAAATTTCATGGAGTGTCCCCTAGTTCTAGTGTTATGCGATAGGGAAAACAGTTTTTCCTTATCTACTTTGTCCACACCGTGCATGATTTTATAAACTTCAATCAGGTCACCTCTTAGACGTCGTCGTTCAAGAGTGAAGAGGCCCAACCGTTGCAGCCTCAGATGGTAAGGAAGGTGTTCCAGTCCCCTAATCATTCTGGTTGCCCTCCTCTGAACTTTCTCCAGCTCCATAATATCCTTCTGGAGGTATGGCGACCAGAACTGTACACAGTATTCCAGATGGGGCCTCACCATAGATTTATAAAGAGGCAAAATGACACTTGCTGACTTATTTTCTATACCCTTCCTAATGATCCCTAGCATTGAGTTTGTCAAACAGCATGAAAAGGTAGGAGACCACATCATCTTTTTGTGGGGGTGGGCAGCTGGCGTGCATGCGCTCCATTCAGTGCCTGCCTTCTGGAGAAGGCAGTCGGGCTTTTTTAGCGTTATCCAATGCATGCATCAGATAACTCTAAAAATCAGATAATGCTAAGACTTGTAGAACCAAGTTTTGGCGTTATCCGGCGTATTACTGTATTTGAACTCTGTCACATGTTTTATATCTGTTCCGTCTATCTCGATATCTAGACGAGTATGCTGTTTCCTTCCAATTGCCATTACCTCAGTCTTCTGTTTATTGATTCTCATATTATTTATCTTACATTCTTGGTTCATGGATGTTGTAGTATCTAAAATCAGAATGTTTATTTTCAGTGCGAGGTTGATATTCAGTGAAAATAGTAAACTGCAACAGTAGAATAAAAAGTGACGCTGAATTTGAAGGAAAAAAATCTGTCAACATTACAGCAGTTTCTAGTCTACGCTAGAGAAGCCTTTTTCTGCATGAGATTCCTGAGTAAAAAAACAATATGTTTGCCAGGGCAAGAAGGTGCAAAGATTCTGCTTCTGTATGCTTGTGGAATTTGCATTGCTTGTGGAATTTGCCCTGCTACGTTGTGTTAGGCCTTTAAGTATTGGAGCGGTACTTCTGAGAAAGTGTGTCTTCAGTCAGTGTTGTGCTCTGAGTGAAGGAAACCCTTGTACTGCATTTGGGCCTATTAACACTCTCCCCCCCCCTCCCGCTGGCTTATATGATGGCTGTCTGGGCTTTTTAGTTTAGTTTTTAACTTATGGGGGTTGTGAGGAGAGTGTTTTAATGGTTTTTAAATAGGAATTGTAGTGGTTTTACTGTTCAGGGATGTTTTTATATTTGTATGTTTTATCATGGTTGTGAACATACCGTAGTTGCTTTGGTGAGGGGCGGCAATAGTAATCTAAATAAATTAGTAAGTAAGTAAGTAGGGTGAAAGATTTACTAGGTTTGAGTTGTGACATGACACAATGTGTTTATCCTGTTAATACAGGTACAGTACTGGAAAACCATATACCAGTGTAACAAATTATTATGTCTAGTAACATAAGTAATAAATCCATTGTGATGGCCTATGGCTAAATACAATTAAGGTTGTCAAGTCTTCAGGTCTCTGTTTGAGCATGCGTGTGTATGAGTAAAAAGATAGATAGGTGATAAGGTACACACTTAACACACACAACACACACACACCCCTCCAAGTATACCACTGGAATTCAGTGGCAAACTGGTAACAGTGCTTTAGACAAGTAGAACATTCAGTTGCAAATTGAGTACTTTCAAACAAGCGTAATCAGTTTAACTGCTGAATTTTGGCAAAGCAAGAGGGTTGCATGTAGCTTGTGGACTACCTGTTGCTATTCTCCAGTTAGGAGGTTTAATGGAAACATGTTGCAAATGAAACTGCTAGTTCAATGCCCTTGTATGAATGTACAGGTTGGCCATACTTAGAATACGTTTTACTTTTACTTCCACTTCCAGGAGCGACAAGGGCTTTGTGGGCCAGATGAATTGGTGTTGGGGGCTGGATCTGGCCCATGGGCCATAGTGACCACCCTCTGAACCATATGCCTGGCCCATGGCCCGAAAGGTTTGAGCACCCCCTGGTCTATTTGATTGTACTGAAGATCTTCAGACACAAAGTAGGAAAGAGGTATTCTAATTGGCTACGTGTAGAGAGTAGGGGGGGGGGGAATTAAGTACTTATTCACATTAGAAAGCTGTTCCTGGCATTCCTATAGACATCTTGCTAACAACTGTGGGAAATGTGATGCTGGAATAGAGTTTGGACTCTAAGGTTCTTCTTACAAGGTTTCTGTTGGCTTAGTGTAGCTAATCCACAGGTACCATAGGTTCAGCTGCCTTCTCTCTTCCTACATACCAATTCCCTCCTCTTTGCCTCATTTCCCTCTAGTCACTGTTTGAGTTGATACACAAATTTGACAACCATTTTTTACTTTACCACCAAGTCGTATGGCTTATAGATTGGTTTCAAACCATGGTTTCAGGTTATGTTTGTGGAGTTGGAATCAGCATGTGGGAGACAATGAGCCAATGCCTTCGAAACTTTGGTTGGTTATTTATTTATTTATTTAGACTTGCTTAGCTGCCCCTTCGTCAAGGCGACTCCGGGAGGCTTGCAACACAAGAAACCCCAACATAACCCATTAGAGCAATCCATACATATGGATAAAACATCATAAACATACTGAAATCTCTAAAATCTAAAAATCACAAAAACTCAAATCTAAAATATCTAAAAAACCCATAATAAAATTGTCAGATGGTCATAAGAGCCAGCGGGGTGGAGTAGATCCAGCAGCAGCCCACACCCGCTGGGCCAGTCATGTCTTTAGCTCTTTCCTGAAGGCCGGTAGTTGTAGTTGGAGGCGGTTGTCTGTCAGCAGGAGGTTCCAGAGGGCCAGGGCGGATACCAAAAAGGCCCTCTGTCTAATGCTGGAGAGATGAGCCTCTCCAGCCATTGGTACCCGTAGAGAGCCCCTTCGGTCCACCCAGGCAGACACAGAGAATTCTACTGGTAACACAGTACTCCCCCCCTCCTGCTCCCCACCTTCATCCGAACTGATGAGAAAGTTCAAATAAAATGTCTCAATTCAAGTTGACAGCAGAGTTTATAAACACCATGTATGAAAAATGTAAACACTTCAAATCAGAAACAAGATCCTGAGCTCTGAAAACAATTTACCATTTAATTAAATGACAATTTAAACTGAGTGTACTTTGAACTCAGCTTTTAAAGTTATCACCTGTGAAAAGGCCTGGCAAAATTACCAGAGTTTTCCCAGGGTGAAAAGGTTGCATTTAAAGACCTTAGCTTTTCTTTTCTTGGATCAGAACATGGTTTGCTGAGAGCTCCTATAGTCCAAAGAAGTATTTTTTTCCAAGTCCTGGTCAGAATAGGTTTGAATCTACTGTATAAAGAGCAGCTCATACTCAAGAGAACTTTTTATAAATAATATTTTTCAAAATACGTAATTTGTTGATAATATGGGACTGGAATGAATTACAGGTGAGTCCACTGAAGACACCACTAACAGCTCCAGTAATAAATCATTTGTAATCTGATATAGAGTAAGGAAAATTAAAAAATGAAGGGAACACAGGAAATATAAATACAATGATTTAATTGACTATGACAGAGTGAAGTGGCCTGTAGTGAACATATTACTTAGATAAATGGCTTCACTTTGCTTTAGTTTGAGTCAGTTTAGATCAGGGCTCATTTGGTCTCTCTCCTTTTAAAGATCAAACTGAAAAATCTAATAATATTTAAAGAGTTAGTTATTGATGATAGTTAACATATTCTGCCTGAATCCTTTTAGAATATGAATGTAAGTTTTAACAAGTGAAAGATTTTATGTCAGACGTTGGAGAATATATGCTCACATAAGCAGAAAATGTTGTTAAGTAACTGGCAATATCTTTTTCTTTGAATATAAACATCAAAATACTTGTTCTAAAACACAGTCCTATCTAGAGTACATCCATAGAATCAACAAACTTCAGGAAGTCAATTTCTTTTCATTGATTCAGCAGGTCTGTTCTTGCTGGGAGTAGCAATTATATTTATCCCAATAGTTTTAAGAGTGTCTAGAACAGGGATTCTCAACATGCAGCCCACGGCACCATTTCATGTGGCCCCACACCGCCTCCACCACTCCAGAAAGTGTCATGTGGTGTAGGAAGGGCAAAATGGCCATCTGGCCCCTGAAGCTGTCTGAAGGAGCATGATCCCAGCCCCTGGCTTAAAAAAGTTGAGAACTCTTGGTCTAGTCCAGTGGTTCCCAACCTTTTTATGGTCATGCCCCACCTAAGCATCTCTGAAATACAGATGCCCCCCATGACATATAATTCTTATTATTCAAAAAGTGAACTACTATTCATGTGGAGGAAGCCTAAAAAGCCGTTAACTAAAATTCGCTGTTAATTATTCATTCTCAAATTACCTCCCCCCCCAAAAAAAACAACAACATCCAAATTCCCTCCCCTGTGGGGACCACGGGTCTAGACAGTAGCTGTGGTTAAACTGCTATACTGCAACTGAAAGGTTGTGAGTTTGATCCTGACCAGGGCTCAAGGTTGCCTCAGCCTTCCATCCTTCCGAGGATGGTAAAATGAGCACCCAGCATGTTGGCAGCAAAATGTAAATTAACTTGTGAACTACCCAGAGAGTGCACTAAGCACTGTGGGGCGCTATGTAAGTGTGATTACTTTGCTTTGCTTTGTTCTGTCCCCACAGTGAGTCATAGTCAAATTAAAGCAGGATTATCCTAAAACCCTCAGTCAGTACATTTATACATTAAAGATACAGGTCAGGTTATTGGAAACACCAAGGGAAAAATATTTTTGTTTTCATTTGAGAGGGATATATCTGCCAACTTTAGAAGTGGCCAGGGAAGTGTAAAGGTTTTAGGATCAGATGACCATTGAGAGAATCACAGTTACAACTGCATTCTGTTAATCTGATTGTAATTTGATATTTAATTTGCTTTGCAAGGTATGCCAGAGAGAAAGACTCTTTATGTGTGTGTGCTCTGGAGAAATGTGCAGAGCAACCCTGCACAGAGGTTTCACTATATCTAATAGGACTACTCCAGGGTAAGTGGGTGGGGTAAATAAAAATGTTTTTAGTTTTAAACTTACAGTCAGCCTCTGAAGCTCAAAACACCACCCTGAAGGCCCATGTATCAAAATAGTTAACCTATCTGCTCCCATAATTAAAAGCAGAAATCCAGTGAGCAATTCCATGTATTGGACAGGCAACAGAAGAAGAGAATGCATGTTCTGCAGTGTGGGCCTAGTCCTGTCCACTAGCTGAATGGCAGACTGAGCCACAGAGCTGACTAGCAAACAAGATGATAAGCATCCTCCCAAATTGCTAATAGACTTTCTTTTTGTGTTACTTCTTTTCAATCTTGGCAAGGCTTCTAAGTAGCTAAACAAGGTTTTGATGAACATCTGGCCACACTTGGTTGTTTTACAGCATTATACCTCATACATGGTTTTTTTAACATAT
The DNA here is from genome assembly GCA_035047305.1 of Bradypodion pumilum. Classification (NCBI taxonomy): domain Eukaryota; kingdom Metazoa; phylum Chordata; class Lepidosauria; order Squamata; family Chamaeleonidae; genus Bradypodion; species Bradypodion pumilum. The sequence goes on from JAWDJD010000002.1 coordinate 330,939,314, forward strand.
GGTAAAATGAGATCTGCACTGTTTAGTTGCTGTGTTGTGCCATTTAGAGCAGGAGTTCTCAACCTTTTAAAGCCCGGGTCTGGGTCATGCTCCCTCAGACAGCTTCAGGGAGCCGGACAGCCATTTTGCTCTCCCTCTACCACATGGCACTTCCTGGTGTGATAGAGGTGGTGAGGGGATCACATGAAATAGTGCTGTGGGCCGCATCCAGCCCATGGGTCACATCTGGCCCATGGGCTGCAGGTTAAGAATCCCTGATTTAGAGGCTATATGGTTGTACAATGTCATAACTTCATATTTACATAGTATATAATATTTTTTTTAGCCCTGCACTAAGTTTGCTCTAATTTTCATGAGTTTGCTGGCACCACATCTCTGTTGTGTTGATCGGGGTCTGGTTCTTTGGGTGACTGGCCCTATAGATCTGGAAGAGTGCTTCAATACAGTGGTCAAGAGCCAAACCTCCTACACTCACAGAATTTCACTATTCCCTTCTAATCAAAAGGAAACCTCTGCATGCATGGTAAAGTATACTGCAGTAATACCTCATACAAAGCCTGCTTCATACAACATCAGATTCATACAACATCGCCTAATTTCTTGAAAAAAGTTACCTCATACAAAGTCGCTTGACTTTGTATGAGGCATTCAGTTTTCCCCAGGTTGCATTGTGCCTGGGCAGTGTAAAAGACAGGACACATGCGTGCATTGCTCTTGTGGGTTTTGCATAAGGCAAAGAGTGTTTAGGAGTGGTTTTGAGCATGATTTTGGATTTTTTAAAATTTTTCATCAGAATTTTTAGAAGCATTCCTGGGATTTTTGCAGCATTCTTCAGGTTCTTGGACAATCAGGGTTGTTTGACATGTTTTTGTAATGTATTTAGCCTTTAGAGAATGATTTTTTAAAAGTTCTGTCAGTTTCCTGTCTGTTTCCTTGACTTTGCCCTGAAGTCTGTGCTGTTACAGTACAATGTATCTCTATGGAAATGACATTGTACGAGGCATCACGGCAAGGATTTGGACGTTGTATGAGGCATCGCGGCTAGGATTTTGCATGCCTCATACAAAGTCCAAATCCGTATAAAGTCCAAACTTGTGGAACCAAGTTTGGACATTGTATGAGGTATCACTGTACTTCATATATCACACAGGTACAAATTCAAACTTGTGAAGAAGTGTAGAAATCCTCACTCGTGCAGTCCCAATAAGGCAAGCCACTGAATTGGCTCATCTTTGAGTACATCAGTAATTTTCTAAAAAAAACACCAATGTTTTAAAACTGCTCATTCCAACTTGTGTAGAAAATTGCTTTAAAGCCAAACATTGCTTTAAAAATCTAATAATTTAAGCAATTGCTTTTCTTTTTCTCCTTCTTTTATCACCGCAAGAACTGAAAACTGCTTAGCACATTCCATCAGTCTAAATTAAGTTTGCCAAGAGTTACTAACTAGAGTACTAATTGACACATGAAAACTCTGAGGTTTTCCTTAGGCATTATGAAATGTTATTTATTTGGCTCAATTATTGTCACAGTGTGACAGTTGTTTTTTTTCTTCCTCAAAGAAAAGCTGCCTTAGGGGGAATTATATGATAAGGGGCTTGTCAGGAAAGAAGGAAAAAATTATAACATGACTAAGGAATAAGGGGTAGTTGTAAGGCAGCATACAATTCTGTTCACTTGAACAGAATTTAAATCAAAGTGAGATCAATATAGCCCTTTCACTTAAAATTATTGTGCTTATTTATTTAAATTTAAATGAGATAAAGGCCATGTGTTCATTTTGCAGCAAGGACCTCAGGTGAGTGCACATAAAAATCCATAATCCACAACACAGTTAAACACAACATAAAATGGTAAGTAATACATACCACTGGGAAGATTGGATGTTCAGCCATCTGAAAACATAATTAAAAGTCTTGGCAAATGGCAAAGCTTTAACCTGACACCGGAAATAATACAGTGCTTGTGCCAAGCCTTATTTCCTTCTGGAGAGCATTCTAGCATTGGGGTGCTGTCAGAGAAGGGGACTTCTCTTGTCGCCAGGCCCAATGTCCTTCTTAAGGCAGAACATAGAGCAGGACCTTTGAAGGCATGGGAGGGCCAGGCACTTCTCCAGACACTTGTTTTCCTAGTAGCTATAAGCTTTTAAAGGGGAAGGACTTGCATCTTAAATTGGGCTAAGTAACAAGTAAGAAGGGGCTTTGGTGGCATAGTGGTTAAGATGCTGAACTTGATGACTGGAAGGTCGGCAGTTTGAGACCAGAGGATGGAGTAAGCTCCCATCTCTGTCCTAACTCCTGCCAACCTAGCAGTGTGAAAGCAAGAAATTGCAAGTAGATACATAGTTACCACAGTGGTGGGACGGTAAACAGCATTCTGTGCACTCCGGTGTGTAGTCATGCCTGCTACATGACCACGGAAACGTCTGTAGACGCAGACAGTGCTGGCTCTTTGGCTTTAAACAGAGATGAGCACTGAACCCTAGAGCTGAATATGTCTGGCTTTAGAGCAAGGGCGACCTTTATCTTTACCTTTAACAAGTAGGAAGTCTAAAGGAACAGAAGTTAATGTGGCTCCATCATTCACACCAGCCTAAACCCTAGTGCTGAATTCTGTACTGCATGATAGTTATTATCTTTTCCCAAAAGGTCAAACTTTTTCTAAATTCAAACAATTTACAGTTGCAATGGTGCACTTAAAATGCAGAACTGTGGTTCACTCTTTGTGCAGAACAATCTTTCCCTAATCGTTAAGATCTTTACATTTTCACATTATAGCTGAAGAGCAGGGGCATTCAGCTTCCAGGTGGTTTGGACTTTCAGCTCACTGAGCTCTTTGTAAGGGTTGAGGAAAGCTGAAATTTAAAACACTGGGAAAGCAAAACGTATCCCGACAAATCCTGACATACAGCTTATATTAGCCTCTTTTTTAAAAACTATTTTTATTCCACGTTCTTATTTATGTTCTTAATTCAGGTACTAATTGAAAGCGTATTAAAACAGTGCTTTAAATTATAATTGGTAGTCATTGCAACATTCAGGAAGGAGTGAGGTTTTTTTTAAGCAAATGTGTTGATGTTTTGGGTTTTTCCATCACTTTCACTTGAACTTCAGTTGCCATGGAAGCGTATTATAGTAATTTTACCTATCTGTTCTTAACAACGAGAGTTTTCATTTGTTCCGAATGTCTGGCATGTTTGTCCCTAGTTTCTTAAAACAAGTATCACAAGTGAGTAAGAGCCTGATTCCAAGCATGTTTACTGGCAAGTACACATCCTATGTTTAACAGGGCTTAGCGAAAAAAATTCCTTTATTTCCATCACTCTTCCTATAAGTTCTCCCTCTCTTGTCTAGCTTTCCAAACTGTCCATCTGCTTTCAGATTAATGGTGCTTTCTGACATCTCAGGGGTCTGTCTTCACAGCTAAAAAAAAAAAAAGGCTATATGGTCTCTTAGTTACCTTATCTTTTTGGTGGTATTGCATTTGAAATTCTAACATTAAAAACAGTGCTGGCAGCACAATCTATAAAATTAATTAATGTTAGGTCAGCCTATTTGTCTAATCCAGTACAACCTGTTTTAAATTTGTCTGATCCAGTACAACCTGTTCTGACTGGCAGCAGCTTTCCACCATCATTGTTTGAGGCTTTCTGCATCCACTGCTCCCTGATGCCTTTAAACCAGTGTCTCCCAACCTTTGGTTTCTAGACTTCAATTCCCAAAAGCCTAAGTCAATTCCCCATAGCACTGATCAGCCAGTGTACTGAACTTAGGCTTCTGGGAATTGAAGTCTTCCTGTGGGGCATGGGCCCCACATTCGGAACCACTGCTTTAAACAAAGATGCTTCCTGCCCAGCAAGCATGCCATCTGAGTTGTGGTCCTCTCTCTCTGAGAAGATAAGCAATTTGTCAGGAAGCCAGTACTTTCGTGTGCTGGCAATCACTTCTTCCCAGTGCTCTGACTTGTGTGAAACTGCCTGAATCACCTTTAAATAGGGATATTTCATTTTTGAAGACTGGACTGTTTGTAACAAGAGTGGTCCCATTTTTCCGTTGCAAAATAACATATCTTTGTTCTTTGTATGCAGAGTGTTTTGATTATGGAGAAAATTCTGCAGGAACAGTTTGGGAGCCCATTTTTATAGCGAGGAAAAGTAAGTAAGCATATATTCTTTCTGATGCAATAAGAATGCGATCATTAAACTTAATAAAGAAGGAGCTAGTGTTTGCCATTCCGCTGGTGCCAAGCTTGTACTACATTCTTGCACAAGTGTCAAATCCACACCATTGTGCAAGCACTTCACAGTTTGCAATAGCTGCATTGTGCTAGCTGCTGCTTGTGTTAATTGTTGCATTAGGGTTACACATCCTGTAGCAGAATATTCCAGCATGAGCAAAAGAGAGAAAAAAATAGAAATCCCATCTTTTGTATTTTTTCCTACCAGCATTTCACTGGATACAACCAAATGGCTTTAACCATGTACTTTCCCCCTACCTAATATTGTTCATGGGGGAAAAAATGTTTTGAGCCCTTGTTTAAAAGCTCTTGTTTATTGTCTTTCTCTCCACTTATGCTCCTAAAGCATCCCCAGTTGTTGCAGAAAAGAAGCAAATGGTTATTGATCTGGGTTGTAATAAATGTTTATCTATTAAATGCATCCTTTGTACCTTTCAGCAGGACTAAACAGCATGTGTTAAAGACTGAACCACAACGAGATGTCCTCATTACCAACTCCACATCTTGGTAAAGTTAACTATGATGTATGTTAAGAAGGCAAGTCTGAGTGAAAGAAGACAATGGGCTACAAACTACTACAAGCAACATAAATGGAATGACATCATTATACTCCCTATATGATAATGGACAACAAAAGTTGTATTCCGGGGGGAAATGCATCAGTGTGTACTTGTATTCTAACCTCCAAAGAGTCCGATAAGAACAGAAAATAATCAAATTGAAAAATAACAAAAGGCTTTGGCTCTGAGAAGAGACTTTTTGTCAGCTAGGAGAAACCAACCTTTTCTTGTGTTTTAATGCATGGCCCATTACCTAAAATTTGCTCTACTCTAGTAGACGGGCAACTGAAACTGAGATACATGACTAATAGGCCCTGTGAATTAAGATCAGGTGATCACATGGGAACTCTGCAAAACATAAGTTTATCATTATTTTGAGAATTACAGTTTTCTCTGAAAGAAAGAAGTAACATTGTTTAACAACCTAGTAATTTGCTGACCATCTCATTTGAACCTAATGAGAAGGAGATATAGCTTCTTCACATTTGCCAATATATCCCTGTAAAATATAGATCACTGCAAACCACGGGCAGTTTTTAGAGCCTACAAAAATTAAGGTCTTTAAATGCATCCTTTTCACCCTGGGAGAACTCTGGTAATTTTGCCAGGCCTTTTCACTGGTGATAACTTTAAAAGCGGAGTTCAAAATACACTCAATTTAAATTGCCATTTAATTAAATGGTAAATTTTTTCAGAGCTCAGGATCTTGTTTCTGATTTGAACCTTTTACATTTTTCATACATGGTTTTTGTAAACTCTTCTGTCTACTTGAATTGAGACATTTTATTTGGACATTCTCTTCAGCTGGGATGAGAAGGGGGGGAGGAATGTGCTGCCAGTAGAATTCTCTGTGTCTGTATGTGTAATTTTTCTCTCTTTTGGGATGTTTTGTCAACATTATACCCTTAGCAGAAGTTCCAGCCCATGAAGAGAGTGAATATCCACACACCATCAGTAACTCTTCTACACTATACACATTATAAATGTGATGTCGTCTGCTGTCTGATACTTCATGTAAACACTCAGAATTAGGAATATTTTAAGTTTTGGATAAATAAAGTTTGTCCTGAAATTATATTTAGATGAAAAATCATGTCCCTTTCAACCTTGTCACCTGTGGTTTTATGGCTGAGTTTGCTGGAGCAGTTGGGATTAAATTTAGATTTACCAGGCACAGCACTTCTGTCAGGTCATTTTTAATTCATCTCCTTCAGCAACAAGCCAGCCTAACCAGTCACTTGAGGAGTTGTTTGACAGCCAACTAATGGGACGCAGGAGCATTCAACTACCCTGCTGGCTGCTTTTTCTTCCCACTTCCTCTTGTTAACTATCTTGAGGTCAGGAAGTGAGAAAAAGAGACAAATCCTTTGGTCTTGGAAAACAATTGATGTCTTCTTTTCTTTATATACTAAGTTTTACCCACAATCTTGTAAGTACATGTAAGTCTTAAAACTGGGAAGCCATAGTCAGAAAGGGTGATACGTATTTGAGAAATCCCCAATGGAAATTGGGGATATAATATGTGGATGATGTCAATAACATTTTGCCATGTGGCAAACAAAGACATCACTGGGTATCATATCATTTTGTTCTCATCTGGTACAATCAAAATATATGGAAGTGACACTGTTCACATCATTGAGGTTCCAAAGGAAGTTGATGGGCAGTGAATTAACATTTTAAACAGGAGTGCATCTGTTTCAATATATGTATAGCTTCATAATTAATTGTGCCAAATTTTATGGGGGGCATGTGCTTTTGGGCCATGTGAATGTTCCTTTTCTATACTACCCTATTTGCTGGACTATAAGACTCACTTTTCCCCACTTAAAATACACTGGAAAAATGGAGTGCGTCTTAACCTGTACATAGTGACCTATAGTGGGCTATTTGGTAATAATGGGGTGAATCTTATACTCTGATGCGTCTTATAAACCGGCAAATATGGTAAATTCCATCAATGGAAATATTTTATGATTTCATTTGGGAGGTGAGAAGCATTGATGAATAGCACTTTTCTGATTCTGAGTCTGCTGGGTCACATGATTCACACCATTCAAGTAAAGCACCATAATTTGCAAAATTGTCATCTCCCCACCTGCTTCAAGGTCCTTTAATCCCTTGTGAGCTCTTCAGATGATATGTGCAAATGTATGTGAGCAGCATGTGAGAAGTTTAAAACAGACTTGCATCATTCTGAATTCTTACTGGTTCCTGAATGAGAGATGGCACTTGGCACCTAATGGGTTGCTTGTGCTATATGCTCAGAGGAGATCATTGATCACTAGTGAAACAATATCTGTTTTACCTAGAGGCTCTCTAGAGACTGAGATCTCAACTGCTCACTAGAACCTACTCTGTTATCCCTGGTTACACTTCACAGACCAGTTGAACACCAATGAAATTTTACTCAGTGTCCTACAGGTTCTGACAATACCTAGGAAAGGGTGTTTTTTTAATAATGTAAAAAATCTTCCATTGGTAAATGTCACATTGGAGAGCATGTGCCCCCTCCAGATGACAACAACAACAGCAGCAACAACAACAACAACAAGATGTTGGACTGAGATTGATTCAGAATGTAAAAATCTATCCAAGTACAAATGCTTTATCTCTCTTCTGGGTAGAGGAATAAGTTATACAATATATCACTCAGGTAAAGCAGTTCTTTCTTCAGATATTGTTGTCCTTTCATTCCACTGTTTCTGAGTAGAAGTGTGAATCAGCCTCCTTTGTATGCTTTAATTTAATCTGTATTTCATATGCTGTACAAGAAAACTATCATTCCAGAAACGTCAAAACTTGTAGCTATAAAAACTAGGTAGAAAAAGATATTTCAGCCATATTCTAAAATCTGTTACATATAATTCATAGCCTTGAGCATCTTAGTCTTGCAAATTGATCCACATTAGAGATGCAAAAAAGAAAAGAAAAAGAAAATATTTTAGTTATAGGGTTATTCCAGCATAAAAATCATGAATTTAAACATGGTACTAATTTCTTCTCTCCCTCAATTCTGAGTAACAGCCATTTTTATATATCTTCTTTGTGATGTTACCTGTGGCTTGCTGGTTTTGCAATCCCATTCCCATTTAACACTCCCAATTACTTTTATTTACATAATTATGTTAAAATGGCACTAACATTCAACATCTTATCAGTTAGCATGCAAGCATAAAATTAATATTATCTAGTCTATTTTTGTTCATAGAATGAATGACAGCATCCTAATCATCCTGCCCACCTAGTGGAAGTATTCACAATACAAAACAATAACTTGCTAACAAAGAAGATAATGATTCTGAGAACAGAACTATAGCTTGCAATCTAATTAAAAATAAAAAGTCCCCTTGCTATGGTGAAGAAACTAATATAAATATTGTCTAATTCACAGGCATCATTTATAATTTTTGCTTCTACAATGAGAGATTTCATTATCTTTTATTTCCACCAGGTGGCAGCAATGGAATATTTAGTGTAGTTGTCTCCAATTAAGAGCACAACTACACAGCAAGAGAAACATGATTTAAGTCACGTCATGTCACTAAAGTTGCACCACAGTGTCAGTCCTCTTCCATTTAAGTGGCCATAGAGGGTGGAAATCCTTCCTATGTGTAGTTACAGTAGAACTGTCTGTAGGTGGCATATTTCAGAAGAACTGTCTTAATAGGAAATATGTGATTCTCTCTTCAGTGATTCGGTTTCCTCAACTTATCTTTCTGGTAGTAGAGCTGTTTAAGCTGTTTAAAAAAGTGTTTTGGAAGAGAGGGTTTGCAGAGAGATGTAAGTTTTGGTGCCACTTGTGTGTGTATGCTGTAATCCTCATGAGGCAGGAGGGAAGGTGCTTTTACTAAGGCACCGATTTGAGTATGTATGTGTCCTCATGTGCTGGTTGATCTTTCTGTGTTGATTCAAAAGCAGTGTTTCCCAAACTTTGGTTCTTGGACTCCATTTCCCAGAAGCCTAAGTCAATTCCTCAAAGCACTGATCAGCCAATATACTGACTTAGGCATCTGGGAATTGAAGTCCCCTGTGTGGTGTAGGGCCCACTTTGGGAACCACTGATTCAAAACATTCACACTCAATGTTTGAAATAAAATGAAAGGATACAACTTGTAAAAAGCAGAAGGGTTTCTGGAAGAGAGGCAAAACTATGAATTGGGACTGTGGGACCTCCAGCTGATTCATGTTTCTGGTTGTGTCATGTGGTAAATCGGGGAAAATGTGAATCAGCCTGTTCCTTTGTAGTACTTGCTGAAGTTTTTAGGCTCTGATTTTGGAAATATGAATCTAAATGCTTACATTCAATATGTTTTAGGATAAAGGATCATCCTTATTCTACTTGTATTAAGAATAATTTTGTCTTGGTGGTGTGAGAGTTTGGAGAGTTGCTAAAGCTTTTCTTAATCATGTTTAGTAAAGTTACTTAAAAAGGAACTTGTATCATTATTGCCTCTCAAAACAATGTACAACAGGGTGTAAATCTATGAATAGCTATGCAGGTATGCTGGGTCATAAATTAGGGAACCCTTGGATTTTGGCAAAAAGAATCTGAATCTTCTTTTGGGTTAGGGAGTAGAAGTCAGCTGTGTTATTTACATAGAGTGCTTTTACCCCTTCCCAAGCTTTTCTACCTTTGGCAACTCTCCAAACTCTCACGGTGTCTTCCCAAAAGTCACTCCTGACTTCCTTTCAAGTACAGTAACTTAAGTATTAAAGAGAAGTATGTTTACACTTGACTTTTTCTGAACAGACACTTATGTGTTTTCTGTCCATTTTTGACTGGAATTTAACAGTTTCAGTGTACATTATTTGCTTACATGCATTAATTGCTACAAGTACATTATTTTACCTATTAGGTTAGTTTAGTATCAGATAATAATAATTGCTTGTAACCTAATTTGTCTGTGGGTAGTAAATTAACAATTTATGGTCAAAAGGACATGCTGTAGTAATAATAGCATTTTTTTTTTGTAAAGTTGCCAAGAAATACCTCACTAGACTTTATCTTTCAAAGTAACGTCTGGTGTTGCTTTATCTCACTGAGGTAGCTAGAATTTTTACACAATTCCAATCAAAGAATCAAGGACAGAAGAACAGATGTCTTTTGTTTGTGCTTTAAATAGCCAACTAAATGGTTTTCAAAAACAAAAGTTCACACTTTGAGCAATGATGGCTAAGGCTGAATGATGTTATAGTTTAGCTACATTTTGAGGGCAATGTATCTCCTACCCTAAATTTCCAAGTCTTCCAGCTCAAGAGGCTTAGATTAAAATAACTGCCTTTGTAAAGTCTGTTTTCAGGACACTATGATTCCTGCACATAATTAACCTAAGGTAGTGGTGGTGAACCTATGGCATGCATGCCAGAAGTGGCACGCAGAAGCCTTTTCTCCTGGCATGCACACTATGTTTGTTTGTTTATGTTTATGTTTAATTGGATTTATACCCCGCTCCACTCAGCCCAAAAGGCCAACTCAGAGCGGCTTACAACACAATAATATAAGTACAATTACAACAAAAAATTAATATACATGCAATTAACATACAATTATAACAATATAATAATACAAAAATACAATATAATCCTAACACATCAAAATATAGACATAATATAACAGCATGAAAATACAATAGGAAAACAATAGTAATACAATACAATAAATTACACAATTTAGACATTTAATTACAAAGTCCCTCGGCTACTAATCCCATGGCCCGCACATTATTGAACGGAGCCAAAGAAGAAGACAACCCGGCCCCAACACAGCCGAGGCCAGGAAATGGACCGGCAACTCTGGCGGTGCGGCTTTGAATGTCCCGCCGCAACAACGCCAGTCAGCTGTGCTCCCACCTCCCCCACCGGCGGGGCGGGGGAGGGAGCAGTGGTGGACTGGCAGTTGCCGCTCGTTCCACCGGCCGGCTGCCGGTCGAAAGCCCCGCCGGGCTTGGTGGAAGCTGGGGCGGCTTTTGAGGGCGATGGAAAGCCCTCAGGTGCCGCTCGTTCCACCGGCCGGCTGCCGGTCGAAAGCCCCGCCGGGCTTGGTGGAGGCTGGGGCGGCTTTTGAGGGCGATGGAAAGCCCTCAGGTGCCGCTCGTTCCACCGGCCGGCTGCCGGTCGAAAGCCCCGCCGGGCTTGGTGGAGGCTGGGGCGGCTTTTGAGGGCGATGGAAAGCCCTCAGGTGCCACTCGTTCCACCGGCCGGCTATCAAGTGGAAGCCCAGCCCTGCACAGCATGGCCAGCACCACTTCCCCACCACCCCTCTCTCTCTGCCAAAGAAGAGGTGAGAGGAAAGGCTGAAATCCCGGCCTGGAGGCTGTGGCTGGGAGAGGTAAGCTGGGGAGCACTCATGGGACAGGGCTTTTCTGGCACCTGGGAGGCCTTTCCATTGGCCGTGCAGGTCTTTTTCCGGAGCCCAGGAGACTTTTCTGGTACCTGGTGTGGCCGTGCAGCGCTTGTCAGGAGCGGTGGTGGTGGGAGCTTTCTGGGGGACACGAAGTTGGGTGACGTGTGCGCAGCTTGAAACACACCAGTGACATCACATGGGTGCACACGTGCCCATGTGACATCACTGGCAAACATGATGCCTGCTGCCCATCTCCCCCACCACCTCAGGCATTTGGTCTATAAAAGGTTTGTCATCACTGACCTAAGGCATATTGTACTGAAGCTGGCTGGATAGTTCAGTAGTTTAGGTATTTGGCTGTGGAAGTAGAGGTTCAGCGTTTGATTCTTCATTGGGCCTCCAGAGAGAAGAGACAACCTGTGGAATCATGAGCAGGCTTGCACAGTTCCAGGGTGACCCCCAGAGGAACAGAACGGTAAAACACTTCTGTGTATTCTCTATCTAAAAACCGCTCTGAAGAGGTTTGCCGTAAGTCAGAGAGGACTTGATGACACATAATTATTATTACCACATTGCATTGAAACCAACAACTGAAAGTAAAGTGGAACAAATTTAAAGAAACAGGTCTGCCATTATATTAAGCTAAGGAAAATAAACATCTTTCAGGCAAGATGAAAAAAGTTTCATTAGAGTCAATAATTTAACAATTACGAACATCCTTGCAATTGACAATGTAAAAAAAAGTGAAATACATGGTGATACCGATATGAGGCGCAGTTTGCTATGTAAACCATCTCCATCTGTTTTACAGTGCTGGTATGCAAAGCCCAGGGGGGTCTTGCCATAATGTATGCTATTTTCATGGCAACACAGCATATGGGGTGTGACTACATGGCAAGGGAAATGCTGTGATGAGCCCTAGGACATGTTGCATGCACCAGTAGCAGTGGAACACAATGTTATAAATTGTTCCAATTAACTACTGGCAAAATTCTTTGGGAGGCTTGTCAAGTTCATGTTTTGTTTGTGGATTATGATGTTGGCTGCTCTATGCTTGGATAGATCACAGTTTTATAGAATGAATTCCTGAACTATAAAAATGGCTGGATACTTTGGAGCACTTGAGATGTGTAAATACAATTAGGCTCATACATTTATGACATTTTGTTCCTTAAAAATGAGATTTTGAAAGAATTCTAAATTCCTTTTTTACATAGATATTAAATTTAAACAATATTTTGAGACCTACAAATCATTTAACCTACAAAGCATTTTTACATACTGTATCCTTAAGTGTTAAATATAATAGTTATCATCACTAGCCTAGAATGTGCTTGACAGTTTGTATGTTCTGAAAATCAATAATTAAGGAATAGCCAATGAAATAATAAATTATGCTTTTCATTTCTCTTTTTGAAAAAGGTGCAATTGGATTAAAAATGGCCCTTCATGTTCGCTCTTCAGAGAGTCTATTGGCATTCTGTACATTCTGTTTCTTTGCTAAAATGTGTAACAACAACACACACTAAATCAGGTTTTAGAATGAATTACTTAGAAATTAGAGCAGACAGCACGAAGTATGACTCCTGAGCAAATAGTAGAAAGGGTGAGGAATAATAAATTGACCACAAGGTTATTGTAACTTGTGAAGATTATGAACTGAATATATTACTGAGGCAAGAATTTTATCTTTCACAAAACTTTGAACTTGTTTTCCTTTTCATTTAATAAATGGTGTATAAAATGACTGTGTTAAGAATATGATATATCTTAGCTGGCTGAATTGCTCAGTGGTTTAGGTATCTGGCTGCAGACCCAGTGGCTGGGAGTTTGATTTCCCCTTGTGGCTTTGGGAGAAAAGCTAGCCTCTGTAGCTGTGGGCAAGCTGCATGGTCTGAGTGCTACCAAAAGATGAGTCTAGTAAACGACTTGAGTACTCTATACCTAGAAGACTTAAGTCAGAATCAACTTGAAAACACATATTTATTACTGTTGAAATGTATCCTGAAATTAGAAAAGGAAAAAGAAAAGAAAATTGAACATAAAAGTAGAATTGCATTTCCACCAATAATGGGAAATTTATAGATGTGAATGATTGGGTGTAATCATGACTAGTTCTGACATGGTGCAATAGTAAAATGTTAATATTCTATGTACAGTAATGCCCCGCATAACGTTAAAGCTTGGTTCTACAATTCTTAATGTTATGTGGTTTTTAACATTGTGTGATACATGTACTGCGGGGTCCACAGCAGCTGCTGCTCCCACTTCCCACCGGCCGGCCGGCCTGGGGAGGGGGCCCCCATCGTCATATGCATTGGCGGCCTCAAAATTGCTGCTGATAACGCCACCGCTGATGAACTCCCTCCCCGGCCCATCCAGCAGGTGGGAAGTGGGAGCAGCTGCTGCTGCAGACCCCACCACTGACAGACTTCTTCCCCGGCCTGTCTTGCTTTGGAAGGAGGGAGGCGATCTGCTCACCCCTCCTTCCAAAGGAAACTGGGCTCAGAGGCTCCCAACCCCGGCTTACTTTGGAAGGAAGTAGGCTATCTGCTCGCCTCCTCCCTCTGAAGGAGGCCAGGCTCAGAGGCTCCCAACCCCGGTTTCCTTCGGAAGGAGGGAGATGATCCGCTCACCCCCTCCTTTTGAAGGAAGCCGGGCTCAGAGTCTCTGAAGCCCGGCTTCCAGTGGCGTTGGCGGCTTCAAAATCACCAATGCTGCTGCTGGCGGACATGTTCCCTGGCCCGTCTGGCTGGTGAGAAGTGGGAGCAGCTGCAGCGGCAGCATTGGCCACCTCAAAATCACTGCTGCCAACGCTGCTGCTGCTGGACTCCCTCCCTGGCCTGACTGTCTGGACAGGCCGGGGAAGGAGTCCAGCGGTGGCGGGGTCTGCAGCAGCAGCTGCTCCCACTTCCCACCAGCAAAGCAATCTACCCAGACACAAAGAAATCTGAGGAAAAACATGATGATCGCACAACATTAACTTAATGTTGTGTGGTGCAAATTTTTTCTCAGATTTCTTGACATTGTGCTGTTTTAATGTTGTGCAGTGCACACGTTATGCGGGGTCCCACTGTATATGTAAGAGGCAAATGTAAATGGCAACAAAGTGTGATAAAAACAGCAAAGCTAAACAGTAATATTCAATTTAGACTCCCATGTATCCATGCTACAGTGAGCATTCCAAGCTACTTTAAGAATGGTATGAGATATAAAATGTTGAATTTGTATTTCTCCTCTGCCCATAGTGCAAAAGTACATTTGTAACATCCATCTGATAGCTCACTAACTTGGAAGTAAGCTCCTACCAACATTTTGTGACTTATCAGGTGCCTGTGAACTTATTTAGACAGCTTAGATTTTTTAAAAAAAAATATTTCAATCTTACAAGGGTGTGCTCTAAAGTAAAAGAAATGTTCACATAATTCTTTGTACATAGGAATGGTGTGCCCCCCCCCCTGGAAACGTTTTCAGAAACAACAGCTTTCTCTTGTAAAGAGGTAGAAGAGGTAATCACTTATCTTTTTGACAAGGAGTTTGATGTGCTATCAGTTTTAAGTGGAGAGGTTAGGCTGTAGCATGCAGTTACATTAGGATGTAACATTATTAAAGGGAGTGACAGCCTGTCAGGTAACAGAGTCGGATGGTAGAATGAAGGCATCCTGCCCATCATAGAAAATACAGAATGCCTTTCTAGAAGATTGACTGTCAGGAAGAGAGGAAATAAAATAGCTCTGGGCCACTATCTTGGAAGATTTCTTGAAGAACGAAAGATGCCTTTTTTTTTTTTTTGCAAATGCCTTCCTCATAGATAATGTAAAAATATAGTTGGAAATGGGACTGGACTTCTGGAGGACAGTAGTGGTGGTGGTAGAACATTTTAACAGGTAGAAAAACGGTTATTTAACTGAAACCTGAATGAATGTAATTGAAGCTCTCCCAAATGCAATGATAAGAATGGAAGCTATTTTATCAAGTGGTGATGAGCTAAGTTGTGAGATTCAAGCTTCAGCTAGTCTAAACTTTGAAAAATCCACCCAAAAGCAAGAAAACTGAGTATGATGGGGGAGATTAACAAAAAGGAGGGCAAACTATTTCCCCCCTGCATCAATGTCCCAACTAGAGTTGCTACTGGTGTAGATGAGCTTACACATGGGATAGGACAGAGATTGGCAACTCATGGTCCTCCATCTGTTGTTGGACTGCAGCAATCACCAGTTGTTATCACTGGCTGTGTTGTCTAGAGCCAGTGTTCAGCAGATGAGCTGACTTGGGCTTCTGGTAATTGAAGTCCAAGAACAGCTGGGGAGTCAAGTTTGCAGACTCTGGTCTAGAGCATCTGGAAGTCTGCAAGTTGCATTATCCTGCTACAGGTCCTCCAGTATGCATGACTTAACCAATGTCTCGAAAATTGCAGATAAAAATTGTTCAGTCTACATTCCAATCCCAAAGAACAATTATGCCAAGAAAGGCAGTTAACTATCAGACCATCAAACTAATTTCCCATGCAACAAAGTAACACCTGAAAGAAAGTCTTTTACTATATTGGATCTAGAAATACCAGATGTTCAGGCTGGATTCAGAAAAAGAAGAGGCACTAGATACAGATTATATTGCAAATGAAGTTGGCTATCGAGACACAACACGAAAGGAAATCAGTTTTTGCTGCACAGATTACAGCAAAGCCTTTGACTGTGGATCAGGAAAAGCTATGGATTGTTCTCAAAGAAATGGGTATGCCTCAACTTTGTTTGTTCTGATCCATAACCTATACCTATACATATCTACAGTTAGAACAGAATATGGTGAAACGGAACAATTTCCAGTTGGCAAAGGTGTCAAATGTATGCATTCTACCTCCCTGTCTATTCAGTGCATATGCAGGACATATACAGAAAGCTGGGTTAGATTCAAAAAGGGTGAAAATTGGATATTGTAGGAAGAAATAAATGCTTTTAAGATTAAGAGACCCCACCACATTTTGGCAGAAAACGGCAAATATCTGGAAAAAGTACAGGAGATTAAAAGAGGTTAAAAGAGGAAAGCAACAAAAAAAACAGTATTAGGCTTGTGTGACTTGGTCTATTATGACCCTAATCATGGCTCAATAAGGGACGATTCTGCTTTTTGTTTGCAAAATCTAAACTGGCCTGTTAACACAAAATGTTTTGGAAGTCATTAATTCATAAGGCCACCATGAGTGGGAACTGACTGTACAAAGCAAGTACAAAAAGAAGCTCAGCTAGCATTCTCAAAAGATAACTTGACACGTCTGATAGCAACTATTACATCCATGGAACTATTTCACAGGCTGGTTAGAGTTAAATCAGTGATCACAAGATGTTGTAATGGTCCATGGGAGTCGAGGTGCTGAACTCAAGGAAGACATTCAAGACTGATGTATGATGGTAAAAGCCAGTCCCGAATCCTTGGGTGGTCTATATTTATTAGCTTGCATTCTGGATCACTTGCACACAGACTGCACATGACCCCTATTACAGAAGGCTTGTTTATACATAGCATGTTGCTGGCTAAGGTACATTTGCCAGCTTAGGAAAGTACTGTGTTCCTAGGTTCGCCATAAGCAGAATAATCAGCAGATGTAGCAAGACTCACTGTTCCTGCCTTATCTAAGTCCTAGAAGACTCTGTACCTATTCATAGCTTGTTAGGTCTAGCTGCGGTTTGCTTTTGCTCAGCTCAGTCCGTGGACGTGAGCCAGATACTGTATGCTGTTTACGAGACCTTGTGTCTCTTACCTCCTGACGTTTGTCCCACTTCTCTCAGTGCCCTCAGCCAAGGAAACATGGAGTCACTACTGCTACCAATTACTATTCGCCCGTACCCAATTTCCTTTCCGGTCGAGCCAGGTTGGTCTCGAGCTTGTTTGCATAGCCCGACAAGCCCATTGGGAAAGGTTGCTGTCCAATCAGTGACCTGGGCAACCCACAATTCCCTTTTCTTTATTTTCTAAAGCGACTTGGCTGAGAACCTGACAGACGTGGGACATAAGCTGTTGAGGCGGGATTGCTTCTTAGGGGTCTCTGTTCTGGGTGGCACATGGATAGGAATGAGGCGATGCATTGCGCAAAGCAGCATAGCATGACTCCCACTACCACAACGCCAGCGGTGACTTTAAGTGTTGTTTGTAGCCAGTTCCACGGCACCCAGGACCAGAGCTCATTCCAAACACCCCCAGTGGTGTCCGGTTGAATGTGTCTGACTATTTTGTCCAAGTCAGTGATTTGACTTTGGATTCTGAGGTAGTTGTCTGTGAGATTGAAGCAACACATATTGTGAACTGTTTCACATCCTAAGTGATGGAGAAGAAGCAAGTAATCAATTGCTGTGTGATTATCCAATACTGCATGTCTAATTTCTACTTGCTCTTGGCTTAATAAAGCAATAGCTGCTGAGGTGTGATCGAGACCTTTGGCCAGGGCACATGCCAGCTGAACAGTTTTATGTGCATTACCCACTGTAAGTCTGGGCACCCCTATAAGGCTAGCAGCTAAAGATACATACTCTGCTTTACTGAGTAACCTGATGTAGCTGTCACAGGTTTCGTCGAGCTGGACTGCCATGGTGTGGCTCAGTGTGGTGTAAGCATTTCCCTTTTTGGGAGAACCAGTGTTAAACAACTTATACAGCAATATGAATCTGATACATTGGCAGGTATATCCAAGTATGCTGGTGAAAGACCATTGTGTGGGCAAAATAACATGACTGTTCATTATACCAATAATGCCTGAGTGATTACATTTCCAAGTCTCTTTACCTGGGTCAAGGCAATAGTAATGCGAGTCCTTGACTGAGGAGCAGCCTGCCATCCTGGCATAAGGGGTGCCCAGACTTACAGTGGGTAATGCACATAAAACTGTTCAGCTGGCATGTGCCCTGGCCAAAGGTCTCAATGGCTATAATTATGGATACTTAAGGACAACCTCCGGGTTGGAGAGCTAGGCAAGATATCTCTCAATATCATTTCCAGGGAATCCTAAGCAGGTGAAGGCATCTGCTTGGGAATACCCTGAAGGAAATGGTGAGCCACTGTGTGAGACAGAATGCTGGATTGGATGGGCTGTGGCCTGTTCCAGCAAGGCTGTTCTTATGTTCTTATGTTCTTAAGGTGTGTTTGGGCTGATGGCCACTTGGGGTGTGACTAGAGTGACTGCATCAGCAGGCAAGGTTTTGTTACCTGAGTCCCTAGTTTATGTAGGTAGCATATGTTATATGGCGATAGCGTCCAAGTACACGTTTGGGCACCCATTCAATATTCCCAGCCTGCTTGCCCAAAGCATGGCAGACTGGAATAAGGCAAGTGCCCAAAAGGGGGCAGGGTCCATGTTTTGTTCAAGGCAAAAGTCAGATTGGTTAGCAAGTCTCTTCCAAATGTTGTACTGGAGCCTGGCGTTAAGTCCCTGCCAGGTGTGAAGTCCCCTGAAGAAGCCTGGACCCCTCTCCCCAAAAGCAAGGAAAGGAATAAGGCAACCATCAGGGAATTGTAGGTGATAAAGACCGTGGCTTGCTTTCTGTTAGCAAGACAATGTGATGAGTTGTGTCATTGATCTTAAACTGGAGGAATTAACCTCTTTCCCCCCCTCCCGGTGGCAGAACTGGTAATTTCGTAGGCTACTTTGCAATGTGGCCTCTTCTGGTAACTATGCAAATGCTTCTCTAACACAATAGAGGTGTGATTGACACTGAGATAATGAATTACAATAGCCATGGGTTACTCTGGTTCCAGGAAGCTCAACCTTCGGTGTGGCCCTGTGATTTTTCTCCCACCCGTGGCCAGGATATTTCCTAGCGAGGGTAGCATCGAAAAGGGCAAATGTGTGAGTAATTATGTATACAATAATTAACCCTTGAGAAACCCACTTGAACATGGTACAAAGGCATGAAAAAGGCATTGCATATGTTATAATACAAGCAGATGGCAGTAGACATTCATCTGTTGTCCTTGAGCTTCTGTGGTGAAACTCATAAGATATTTATGAATTTTCCTTTTGGTGTGTAATTCAAAATGTCCATAGAAGGTGACAGTCCATTTTAGGCAAGATAGTGTGTTCACTGAATGCATTGTTCATGAAAGTAGCATTGCACGTCCAATGTGTGTGCAAAATGTCCAATGTGTGTGCAAAATGTCCAATCCCAAATCCACCCCCCCTTGAAGTAATTAGCATGCCAAAATCATCTTATGGACAGCTGATGTCATCTTTAGGCATTTTTTGTAGGAGGTGGTTCCGGCTGGGCTTTCAGGGATTGACCTGCATTAGAGAGAGAAAGACTAGCTGTGACGCAGCTTTGAGAAAGTTAGTTTTGCAATAATATGACTGAGCATTAGCTGTAGATTCGGTGGGTACTTCCCCCTTTCTTTACTGTCTAAAAGAAAGAACAGTGTGAGTCAATTCACTCCGCCCGTGCGGGATAAGCTGGCCTGAGACTCAACATCAAGAAAAGCAAAATAATGGCAACAGGCCATATCAGTCCCTGGAAAATAGATGGGGAAGAAGTAAAAGCAGTAACAGATTTTACTTTCTTAGGAGTGAAGATCCCTGCAAATGGGGATTGCTGCCATGAAATAAAAAGGTGTCTGATTCTTGGGGAACAAGGTATAAAAAAACATGGGGAACGTAGCGAAGAATAGAGTCATCTTACTGCAAACAAAGGTCTGCATAATCAAAACAATGATATTTCCAATGGCAATGTATGGTTGTGAGAGCTGGACCATTAGAAAGGCTGAGCAAAGAAAAACAGATGCCTCTGAGATGTGGTGCTGGAGGAGAGCTCCGAGAGTTCTCTAGACAATGAGGAGAACAAACAGGTATTAGATTAGCCCTGACGTCTCCTTAGAAGGACAAATAACGAAGATGAAGTTGACACCGAATGAGAAGAGAGGATTCACTTGAGAAAGTCACAATGCTGGGAAAGGTGGAGGGTAAAAGAAGAAGGGTACAGCCAAAGATGAAATGGCCAGATGGTATCTAGAAGGTATTGTAGACACAATGAGCACAGGGCTGAATAACAACAACAAAGCCCTGTATTGATAGACACAATTATTTTGGCCAAATCGTGTCCTGAAATGTGAATGACTGTGACTGTCAACTCCTACTGCAGAAGAAGGATTTTGTGCAAGCATCCACCCACTATTCCCCCCCCCCCCGCTGGAGCCCACGAGAGGGTCCAGCGAGAATTGGTACCAGTTCAAATCATGTACAGGTTTAGGACGGGCGCATGGCCCTTGACTAAACCTACCTACGCAGCTGCGGCTGAGAAGGTGGCTTACTACCTGCAATGCTTGCTTAGCCTAATTTTGGCACGTGCCTTATCTAACAGCGAAAAAATGGCCTTCAGAGGCCTGTGTCTAATTGGAAATGCGACCTTGTCCAATCAGGGTTCCCCAGAATATTAGCTGGAGTTTTTCTGAGTGTTTAATATGGATCTTAGGCAAAACTGGTTTTGCACAAGATTTCTATGCTCTCTGTACTATCTCAGGAACTAGGGTTAATCTTTTCCCTCCCTCTGTAAAATGGCTGACTAAAACTTCAGATGGACAAACAAACTAGAAGGACAATCTTGGCTGAAAACATTAGAGTGAAGAATCATGTTATCAGCACTCCCTTGATTTTCTTTTGCTGTGGAGAAAGATAACAACCCTTGTCCATGAAAGGTTAATTAACCAAAGTAGCTGTAAAATAAACATTAATATTATACCATACGCAAAAGATTTGGACTTGGTCCCAGGCACGTTAAGAAAACGTGGCACTTTGGAGAAAAGTTTGTAAGAATTAAGGCATTAGCCATGTAACAGTGCCGTGGAGAAAAAATTTCTCAAATCATGAGGTTTTCTCTCTCAAAAATACAAAGAGTTAGAGACCTTTTACCCAGATTTCATGCAAAACCTGAGCCTGTGATTTCATACTACATTCTTAGAAACATTTAGACAGTTACTTATACAATACTAACATTCATTAACCAGAAATGAGACATATGATATGAAGATTTTGGAGGATCAGGGGCTCCAGATTCCATGAATTTTTTTACTTTTTGGAGAAGACACTAGCTGGGTGAAAAGAAACTCAGAGGGGCAGTCCGTCCACAGTTCGCGACGCTGTGAAAAGACTGCCTCCCCTGCTCCAGCAAAGGTTTTCCATGACGCCAAATTTCCTCCCTTTACATTTCCCAATCCGTGCCTTTTACTTCTGTCGCTTCTACTAACATCCCTGCTTCTCTCCCTCCCTTTCGACTTATCTCTGCCCTTGCTCCGACTTATGTTTCTACACCCCTTCTTGCTCCTGCTTCTAGCCTTGCCGACACTCCCTCCTCTTTACGTACTGTCCCTTTCACTCCCCTTCTCTTTCTCTACCTTCTCCTTCTCTTTCTCCTCACTTGCATTTCCCAATCATGTCTTAAAGTGCAAAAGTTGGAGCCTAATCCTTGGAAGAAGGAAAAGATCCCCTGTGCACTTTAAAGACAGGTTTGGCTGAGAGGAAGGGGGGGGTCATTCCTGCCCCTTTCTTGGGCTAGAATTTTCCCCTCCTCTTTCTTCCTATGCCCTGGGTGCTCAATCTGTCAAGCGGACTTTGGAATGAGGGAGTTACAGCTTAATTCTTTGGAGAAGGGAAAAGTCGAGGGTCACATATGTTGTAATGGTCCGTGGGAGTCAAGGTGCTGAGCTCAAGGAAGGCACGCGGGACTGATGTATGATGGTAAAAGCCAGTCCTGAGCCCTCGGGTGGTCTATATTTATTAGCTTGCATTCTGGATCACTTGGGCACAGACTGCACATGACCCCTATTACAGAAGGCTTGTTTATGTAGCATGTTGCTGGCTAAGGCACATTTGCCAGCCTAGGAAAGTACTGCGTGCCTAGGTTCGCCATAGACAGAATAATCAGTAGATGTAGCAAGACTCACTATTCCTGCCTTATCTAAGTCTTAGAAGACTCTGTGTACCTATGCATAGCTTGTTTGGTCTAGCTGCGGTTTGCTTTTGCTCAGCTCAGTCCGTGGACGTGAGCCAGATACTGTATGCTGTTTACGAGACCTTGTGTCTCCTGACATTTGTCCCACTTCTCTCAGTGCCCTCAGCCACTGAGTCACTACTGCTACCTATTACTATTCGCCCATACCCAATTTCCTTTCCCGTTGAGCCAGGTTGATCTCAAGCTTGTTTGCATAGCCCGACAAGCCCATTGGAAAAGGTTGCTGTCCAATCAGTGACCTGGGCAACCCACAACAAGAGCCTTTATGTTCAGAAAATATTATTTTGGAGAAAAATAATAAATCTCTAATTCAGTCCCTGCCAATGCCATTCCTTCCATTCCTTTATTAGTTGTTTAGACAGCTGACCATATCAAGTTAAAGTGTAGTAAAATACATTGGAATAAAATATAGTTACATAAAATAGGGTAAAAGTAGATTAGAATAAAATACGAAAAATTATACAATAAGGTAATCATTAAAATTCAGAGGTATTCAGTGAAATTCATCACATTTGCATGCAACCCCTATCTGATTGATAAAACATCTTCTCTGTTGAATAGCTCTGACTATAAACTCGACAGTTCTAATGATTATATATTTGTTTGTGCCCTAAAGGAAGTAGGTTAGTCTTTGGTTGGACTACCAGTATATCGTTCTGCCTACTAATGTAGGTACTGGGCTCTCGCTGTGGCATTTAGTTGACAGTTGAATTGGACATGTACATTTTTTTTAAATTCTGGTGCTCCACAGTCACATTTCTCTCAAAATATGGGACTCTGTTAAAATGCCCATATTTTGACCATAGAGTCTAACTGCTCAAATCTTGCTGTAGTAAATGCTATTTTATAGCAATGATTCAAACTCTGTCAAATATTTTTTTATTTGAATATATATATATATATATATATATATTATTTTCAACCAGCCATTTCAAAGACATAGTCTTTGACTCAATATCGATTTGAGCATTAATGTCCAGGACTCTTTGTTTGAATGTTACCATGGTCTGCTCTCCAACTTAAAGTAAATATTGGATTGAGAAACCAAGATGTGAAATAATGTGAAAGAGTTGTTTACTCTATGTGGTGAGTTAGGGTATATCCTTCTGTTCTTCAAGACACATTTTCAGGTAATCTATCAGATTCTATTGAGAAGATTTTCTGCCATTAGTTGAATGCTTTAGTTTTGTTAAACTGTAAATGGAATGGGTATTTGTTTCTCCTAGAACTGCTGCTGCTGGAGTGTTCCTATTGGTCCCGAAAATGTTTCTTTAAAAGCTACCCTGCCAACACATAAAAAATCATGCAATAATTAATTGGCCAATTGATTCATATCCACACTACTGGCTGAAGTGCTAAACCTGAAGTCAAGGTGGCTGCAAATATCAAGATTCTGTCTAGGTAGGGATCCAATCAACCACTCCACCCAATGGAGCTTTGGGCAGCAGTCTGCAGCAGATTTTATTTCCCCTCCTTGAAATTTTCATCAGCCTGTACAGCCTCCATTTCTGCTTTACAGTGTTGAAGGATCCGCCAGAGTGGGTTTGAGGAGTAAAAGGGGGAGAGGAGTAGAAAGTCATCTGGTGTCTAATTGCATAACATTGGAATTCACGTCAGGTTTGAATCCTTGATTTGGAATATTTTCCCAAATGACATTATAATTCTGCAGCAGCTTTGATATCTTGATTGGATCAAAGAACCCATTTGGAGGTACACTATGATGAAAATCAGTGCTTGAAGAAGGGCTCTTGTTGGTGGTGGATGGAACTAGCTAAGGCCAAGAAGCATACAAAGAATAAATCTGGGAAAATATAAGGCAGGTTACTAAGGGTTATGAGATAAGGAGGTAGAAATCTATATTCAGGAAATGTCTGTGGTTCATTCTATTTGTCTCACAAACTTTGCATGGGTGAACTTTTAACAAGCAAAAAATTGGGCTAAATTAAGTTTTAAGATCCATATGACTTCAAGTACCTTTCATTTATTGGTCCAAATCAATTGCCTGTAACTGCAAAGTCCATGATTGCTTTGTCCTTCAATAAGCACAAGCAACCTAAATTGCTTTCCTATTTTAACTGTACCTTTTGCATTGAGCAAATGGCATGGAACTAAAGTGAAATCCTAGTCAACAAAGGAAGAAAAAAGTCCCTGAGGATGCTACAACATGAGTTCAACAGAAAATAAAAATCTGACAGATGAACTCCCGAGGGTGAATTACTTAAAAAGAAGACAGGAGCTTGGTGGAAAGAGGTTAGATTTCTCACAGAAATGTGGATAGTGAATGGTTTGAAGCCTTCCTCCTGTAATATGTTTACAGTTAAAAGTACAGCCACTGGAGATGGGGTTTCTGGGAGGCAACTGCATTGTTATAAAATGAAGATTTTGGTGATCATGCATCAACTGGCCGTAAAACAGAGGGCTGAAAAGGAAAACAACCCTTACAGTATCCTAAGTATGCTGCACTTTTATCAGTTGGGTGAAAATCAAAGTCAGGAAAATTATTTTTAATGAAGAAATGTGAAATGAGAGGTTGTTTAATACTGTATTACCATTGTAATGTGTTTGGTTCGTTATTGAGCACTACATCAAAAAAAGACTAATATTAGACTAATATTAAAGACTAATATTAGACTAATATAAAAGACTAATATTAAACTAATTTCTAAAAATTAGATAAAGGCTTTCAGACATTCAGAATATCTGCATAAAATCAACCCATCCCCATATCTGCTCATTTTTTAAAAAGGAACAAATGATATTTTGGATTATTTATGAAGTTCAAATAGTTTGGATTTTGACCATATTAAATTCATTGAGAAATCTGCACCCTTCTGTGGCAGGAATCCTAACGATTAGGTCCAGACTTCATTATACTTAGAACAGAACAATTGAGATAAATCCAGTGATCAGTCCCAGATAAAGGGACTGAACAGTTATGTCAGCATTCATACAAACCTCTCTATTACTGTGGAAGAGCTGTTTGATTTCTTCTTGTGTCATATCCAATTCTGAATATTGGCGATCATCATGGTGATCAGCAATGAAGACTGTCCTGTGAATATAATGCTGGTGGCCTTTCATCTGCCTTCTGCATCACAGCATGGACACCCGTACCACTGATCCAGCTCTGCCAGTCACTTTCTGGTCCTGAGTCCTTTTGACATGCAAAGTCCTACTTATCAATGCTGCCCTCCATCAAGATGGATTCAATGGGATTTAATCCACTTGGGGTCCATCACCCTTCCCTGTGGACTTTGCCAAGGCTGCTAGTCCTCAAGGTTGTTTGGTTAGTTAACCGCCGCCTGACGCTCGGTGTTGAGTTGCTGGCAGTATGGTCTACTCTATTACCATAGTAGGAAAACCAAACTTGTTGGATTTAGCCTGTTGAAATTAACGGGACTTATGTTACTCTTCATGACTAACATTAAGTTCCATTGAATTAAGAGGTCTGTTCTATGTATACCTCAGCCTGGATCCAGCCTATTTCATGTGTTGGGATTTAATTTGAAATAAACATGCAGAGGATTGGACAGTTGCTATATTTCAAATAATGGAAAAATAAAATCACCTGAGACAAGTGGTTCCCAACATGGGGGAAACACCCCATGGGGGACTTCAATTCTTGAAAGCCTAAGTCAGTATGTTGGATGATCAGTGCTTTGGGAAATTAACTTAGGTTTCTGGGAAATGAAGTCCAAAAACAACAGTTTGGGAAACACTGCCCTAGACACAGCTTTAAAATATCCCATTTGTTTCACAGTTTGTAAATAATCTAACTTCTGACACTGGTCAGTTCTCAAGTTCATAGTACATCTTTATTCATTGTCTTTGTGAAGCTTTTCACAATGAGCAAGCTGCCAGAGCTGATGAGAGTATGTCAGAAATTAAAGTACATGGTCATATATGAGGAGATGAAAGCAGAGCCTACAGTGCATAGACACTGTTTCTGTTCCTCAATTGTAAATTTGCTTTGCAGTGTAAATTAGCAAATGAGTATTAATGAAAAGTAAAATATGGCATCCAAATGAGCTAACAATTGGATTGAGCTCATAGTACTGTATACTCATTTTACTGAGTATATTATGAGCTCAATCTAATCGTTATTGTAAACTGCATTAAGCAATGTACAATGGAAATCTGATAAGCAAGAATTATGTAAGTCCCATGGATTCAATGAGTCTAC
Source organism: Bradypodion pumilum (assembly GCA_035047305.1). Classification (NCBI taxonomy): domain Eukaryota; kingdom Metazoa; phylum Chordata; class Lepidosauria; order Squamata; family Chamaeleonidae; genus Bradypodion; species Bradypodion pumilum. Next base: position 330,965,624 of record JAWDJD010000002.1, read on the forward strand.
TCTAGTTGAGACAGGGTTGCCACAAATCTGGAAATCAGGGAAAAGTCAGGGAAAAGAAAAATGGTCTGGAAATCAGGGAAAAGTCAGGGGGAAATGTAGCTAGTCAGGGAAATAATTGGATTTTGACTATGTTAGTGAAGCGTTGCATAAGGTACCACCCATGATTGGTTCGGTTGTGCTAGTTCATATCCATGTTGTTGGAGTTTGTCTCTCACCCACTCGCGCCTGTAGGCGCCACCGCCAAGTCTAGACTCAGACGCAGCAAGAGTTGGAAAGGAGGGGGCTGCACAGCAGTGCGCCTGCAGTGGCTGGCGGCCGTGCGCGGCAATGCACGTCACAACAAAGCAGGACTCAACTTGCTCCAAGCAAGGCATGCAGTGAGTATTCCGTGGGGATGCTCCCGTCCCTCATTGACCTGGGAAAGGAAATCTCATCGAAACCCTTCACTTCTCAGAATGTTTCTCGCCACATCGAAGGATTCTACAGAGTCTTCAATCAGGAATCTGGTTTTCTATTAAAGAATCCAATTTCCAACTCCATTGTAGTGAAGACAGCCCAGGGGAAGGCTAGGAATTGCGAGGTCACCACTCCGGCCTTGAAAGAGGGTAAGAAGCTAGATCACTTGGGGCGTCACTTGTTTTCATCCTCATCACTATCTATCCACATAGCGAACTTTCAGGCTATGATGGGTGTATATCAGGCGCTCCTATGGGACAAATTGGAGCCCTTGCTTGAATCCATACCGGAGGACTCCAGGTCTGCGGCAAGGGCACTTATGGAGGAGGGCTCCTTACTAGCCGCACAACAAATCAGGTCTGTTAGCCACTCCATGGATGCTGCCTCTAGAAGCCTGGCGACCACTATTGTCACTGGGAGATACTCATGGTTGCGCTCCGCTGGCCTGACTGATGATGCCAGACATCGCATAGAGGATCTTCCCTTTGACAGCGAAGACCTTTTTAACACAGGTACAGATAACATCATGGAAAACCTGCAGAAAAAGAAAAACACAGCTAAGAGGCTAGGTCTGAACCAGCCCTACTGCAATAAGCAACAAGGCTACCAACCTCACCAGTATCAGCCCTTTCAATCCTACACCGCTCAGCATCACTCCTCCTCCGGACCCAGGTCCAAAGCTCCATTTTGGTTGCACCAACAACATCAGAAGCAACCCTTTCATCCTCAGCACGGCAACAAAGGCTGGGAGAAAAAGCACAAGAGCCACAACTGACTTTCTACATATGTCTCCCTACCCTCTCCCCTTCTGCAATCACATCCTCCTACTCTTTGGTCGTACCTACCAGCATGGGAGTCCACCACTATGGACAAATGGGTCCTCACCATTATAAAACATGGGTATGCCATAGAATTCGAATGGCTCCCGCCTACTGGACTCATTCAAACCACTACTCCCTCTCAGGTTCTTCAGGAACAAGTCATCACTTTGCTGGACAAGCATGCCATAGAACCCATCCACCATCCACACAACAGAAAGGGTTTTTTCCTCCCACTACTTCACGGTCGAAAAGAAGGACGGAGGATTGTGTCCCATCCTCGATCTCAGACATCTGAACAAATTCATCACCAAGCGAAAGTTCTGAATGGTCACCTTGCAGGGCATCCTGCAACTACTCCAGCAAAACGATTGGTTCACAGTCATCGACCTTGGAGATGCATACTTTCATATTCCAATACGGCACTGCCACTGCTGCTACCTCCGCTTTGCGCTAAGGCAGCATGTGTTCCAGTTCAGGGCCCTTCCATTTGGCCTTGCTACTGCCCCACACGTATTCACCAAATGCCTGGCACCAGTAGCAGCCCACCTCAGGTCCATGGGGATAGTGATTTTCCTGTATATAGACGACTGGCTCCTGTCAGTGCCATCTCAAACACAAGTACATAGGGGCAACCCTGGATTCCTGGGCAGCCAAAGCATTTCTCCCCACCCCACGGATCCAGAAGCTAAGGAAGCTTGTGAACCGCTTCCTGCCAGGTCGCACAACATCAGCCCTTGTTGCCCAAAAGCTTCTCGGGTGCATGGCTTCCATGGTGTCAGTGGTTCAGCATGCCCATCTCAGAATGCGACCCCTCCAAGCGTGGCTGCTGCAGAACGTCAGACCACATTCCTACCCACAGTTCAAACGTCTCACAATCCCAAGGCACCTGGCCCTTCAGCTTTGCTGGTGGGCATGCCCCAGGAATCTGACCTGCAGCCATCCCTTTCAACCACCCATACCCACAGCCAGAGTCATCTCAGATGTGAGCCTCGGGGGCTGGGGAGCCCACTGTGGCCATTGCATGGTCCACAACTTGTGGACCTCAAGAGGGAAGCAGCTCCACATCAACAAGCTGGAGCTATTGCCAATTTGGAAAGCCCTACAGGCAGAAAAGGAGCTGTTGGGGGGGGGGAGTGGTAGCTTTTACATCTGTGCCCCCCCAGGACTCTCGCCCACCCAAGGCCTGGGTGGGCAGAACAGGAGCCGTTAGGGCCTTGTGTATATCTTATGACATGTAAACCACCTTGAGTTGCCCCAGGGCGAGGAAGGCGGTATATAAATATAAAAAATAATAAATAAAGGTGGTGCAAGTCATGATGGACAACACCACAGCTGCCTCCTACATGAACAAGCAGGGAGGCACCAGGTCCCGCAGGCTACTCCGAACAGCTTCAGCTCTGTGGCACTGGTGCATCATCCACCAGATCTTTCCTGTGGCCGTGCATATCAGCAGAATGGAAAACACCCTGGCCAATGATCTCAGTCAAAGGAGGAACTCAATGCATGAGTGGGAGCTACACCATCTCCAGTTCTCCTTCGTATAGTTTGTGAATCCACACTCATGGGTTATGCGCCTGCGCAGAACGGCCGATCGGAGGCTTGAAAAGCTATTGGTCAAAAGTTTTGGCGGTAAGACCGCCCACCGTACCGCCCACCCTGAGGCGCCCGCGCGCCATTTTACCTCAGTTCTCTTCTTTCCGCCGTAGCAGCAGGACGATCGTTGAGAGCTTCCTCAATTTTTTTCGCCCTTCTGAGGGAAAGTCTTTTTGGCAAATCTTAACAATTTTTCTCGGTGATCTTGTCCTCCGGGCAGGATCGCCACCCCGGCTCTGTCTCTTCTCTTGAGTGGATTCAGTAGCCAATTTTTCGCATCGATCACCGTCTCCCCCCTCAAGGGGGTGGCGGCTGGTCGGCCCTTCGGGGTACTTGTCTCCAGAAACTTCCACTGGAAGAATTTTTTCCGTGGTTGATGGCTGCAGCGTTTAAACAGTGCACGGCTTGCCTTAAGAAGTTTCCGGCTTCCGACGGACACAGCCTGTGCCTTTTTTGTTTGGGAGAGTCGCATCAGAGCCAGTCTTGCCCGCATTGCAAAAAGTTTACGCGCCTCGCGGTGCAGAACCGAAGCAATCGCCTCAAGGCTCACCTGATGGAGCTCGCTCTGGCTCCCGCCGCGTCCGCCTCCACGGCCGCCGCTGCCGCTCAACCACCGCCGGCCTCTTCCTCCGTGCTTCCGATGAGGAAGAAGAAGAAGAAGGACAAGAACGGTGAGAAGAAGCGCAAGCGTGCAGAACCGAAGCAATCGCCTCAAGGCTCACCTGATGGAGCTCGCTCTGGCTCCCGCCGCGTCCGCCTCCACGGCCGCCGCTGCCGCTCAACCACCGCCGGCCTCTTCCTCCGTGCTTCCGATGAGGAAGAAGAAGAAGAAGGACAAGAACGGTGAGAAGAAGCGCAAGCGTGGGTCGGAGAAGAGACGGTCGCTTCCCCCCACTCCGCGCACACCCGCCTCTCCCGGGCCTTCGCCGCCGTTCTCGACTGCCCGATGTCCTTCTCCGGGATCCTCCATCTGGGGAGGACGGTCGTCTTCCGGGTCACCTGAGAAAGGACGCAGGGCTGGGGCTCCAGCTCTCCCACTTCAGGTGCTCTCCTCTCCTCCTCGGGGCAGAAATTCCTCGCCGAGGCAGGCCTCCGTCTCTCCACGGCCCAGGACGCCGACGGACGACGCGGTCGTCACCGTTCCGACGACCGTTTCGCCGACACCGACGCCGGCCACCGTTTCGGCTCCCACCGTTTCGTGGGCCACCATCCCGCCGGCCACCGGAGCTCCACCGCCAGCGGACTCGGACGCGTCTCAGATGGCCCTCGTCCGAGAGATGTTCCAGGTCATGGCGTCGTTTGCGACCAGGTTCCAGACCTCCACGCCTGCGGCCTCTGCGGCTCCGGTTCCGACCACCGCAAGCCCCGGGCATCCCGGCTCTGCCGCGGCCCCACCGACCTCCCGTGGGTCGAGTGCCCGCTCCGCCGGCCCACCCAACCCGTCATGGTGTGGTCCGGACGTTGATGCGGTGGACGCCCATCCCGCCGGCCCGCCCAGGCCGTACTGGCGCGGTCCGGACGTGGACGAAAGACTGCCTCCCTCGTCCTCCGATGAGTCCAGCTCGTCGTCGTCGGAGGACGAGGGAGACGTCGACGCCGAGCGCACGCCGGAACAGGCCATCGGCTCAGTGGACCCACCGCGTGGTGAGGACCAGCGCTCACTGACCGCCATGCTCACGAGGCTCGGCACCGCCCTCAACCTGAAGGTCAACCAACCGCCGTTGGAGGGTGAGGATCAGATGACCACGAAGCTCGACAGGCGTGCTGTGCGGCCGGTCCACATAACCATGCTCCCCTCCATGATGACCACGGCGAGGGCGACGTGGAAGAAACCTTTGGCGGCGCACTCCGTTTCGTCCAGGCTCGACAGCATGTACCGGGTCCTGGACGAGAACGTCGAGTTCTTGCAGGCGCACCCCCTGCCGAATTCCCTGGTGGTCAAGGCCTTCCAGCATAGGACGGCCACCAGCGGATTCCCGGTCCCGTCGACGCCGGAGGGAAAGAAACTGGACGCGGTGGGGCGTAAGTTTTACGCCACCGGCTCCCTATTCTTTCGGGCCGCCAACTATTCGGCCGCCATGGGCCTGTACCAATCTCACCTCTGGGAGCAGGTGAAGGTTGAGACGGCTAAACTGCCCGCCGATGCCCAGAAGAGGATTGACGCGCTGGCCACTGAGGGGGACTTCGTCGCCGAGCAGCTGATGCGCACTGCCCGGCATATCAACGATTATGCGGCAAAAGACATGGCCTCCGCAATCTACCTCCGTCGCCATGCTTGGCTCAGGGACACCTCCCTCGATGACGCTATGAAAAAGCTCATCGAGGAGTTTCCCTTCGACGGGCAGGGCCTCTTCGGTCAGGACACCGATAAGGTCCTGAATGAGATGCGCCAGACCAGTTCCACGGCGAAGTTCCTGGGGCTCACCACGCCGGCAACTTCCACCAGGCCGAGGTTCCAGCCCTTCACACGGCGGTTCCAGGGCAACCCACAGCAGCAGGGACCGACGGAGCAGCCTAGATCCAGCTCCTACAAACAGCGGCGACAACACAAACCCCGCTACCGGCCCTACGGACAGGACAAGCGTTCGACCGCGAGGCCCAAGCCCCGCGTTTGAAGCTGCGACGGCCGAGTCTCTCTCGCTCCACATCCCGTACCTCCCCCTCCGGAACTTCCTCCAGGCATGGTCGGGCATCACGGACGACCAGTGGGTCTTAAAGATCTTGTCCTCTGGCTACGCCATCGAGTTCGTGCGGGTGCCTCGAGTAGGAAAACATCGTCTCACCACCTCGTCCCCCCATTTGGAGGAAGAAATATCAACCCTTCTCTCCAAGGGAGCCATCGAGCGGGTAGCACCGTCCGACTGGGACAACGGCTTCTACTCGAGGTACTTCGTGGTCCAGAAGAAGGACGGAGGCCTTCGCCCTATCCTGGACCTACGCCGCCTGAACAAATGCATCCACACCAGGAAGTTCCGGATGGTGACCCTACAGACCGTCCTCCCCCTCATCAACAAAGGGGACTGGTTCACAGTCATAGACCTCAAGGATGCCTACTTCCACGTCTCCATCCTAGAGGAACACAGACGGTTTCTCCGTTTCCGCATCGACAATTCCGTGTACCAGTACCGATGCCTACCATTCGGTCTGGCCACGGCACCACGGGTCTTCACCAAATGCATGGCTCCGGTGGCCGCATTCCTCTGCCAACGGGGCATCAGGGTCTTCCCATACATCGACGATTGGTTGATCGTCTCCCCCACCAAACCGTCGGCCGTTCGGGACACACAATACACGGTTCACCTCATGGAGAGTCTCGGCCTCAGGATCAACTTCACCAAGTCGAAGTTGACTCCCTCCCAGCGCGTCGAGTACATTGGAGCGGTACTCGACTCGCTTACTACGAGAGCCTACGCCCCCCAGAAACGTTTACGGGACATTGCGCAGGGGGTGAGCGAACTGCGCACGAAACCGTGCATCCGGGCGAAGAAGGCTCAGAGACTCCTAGGCCTGATGGCCTCAACGACGGCAGTGATCCCCCATGCCAAGTTGAAATTCAGGTCCCTGCAATCGTGGCTCCTTCACGAGTTCGACGCACTTCGGGAGAGCCAATCCAAACGGTTGACCCCATCTCCAGAACTGAGGGACCAACTGCTGTGGTGGTCTACACCACTCAACGTGGCCACGGGGAAGAGTTTCTACCCCCCGCAACCCTCGTTGCAGATATTGACCGACGCGAGCAACCTCGGCTGGGGCGCTGCTTGCGGGACTCTCACGGTCAACGACACCTGGACACCGCACGAAACGGTGTACCACATAAATTACTTGGAACTGCTGGCCATTTGGAAGGCTCTACGTTCCTTCGAGACTCTGCTCACCGGCAAGGCGGTTCAGGCGGCCTCGGACAATACCACGGCGGTGGCGTACCTCAACAAGCAGGGAGGAACACGGTCCGCCACCCTCCTGTACCTTGCAGTGCAGTTGTGGGAATGGTGTCTGGAGAGGCACATTTTCCCAATTGGAGTGCACATTCAGGGCACGCTAAATGTTTTGGCAGATCACCTGAGCCGTCTCACCTCCACGACCCACGAATGGGAGCTGGACGACGGAGTGTTCCAGTCCCTGTGCGAGGTCTGGGGGACGCCGAGCATCGACCTCTTTGCATCGGAGTCCAACAGGAAACTCAGCAGGTACTGCTCCAGAGCAGGCATCGGACTGAACTCCGAGGGCGATGCCTTCATGAAACGGTGGGATCAGGACTATCTCTATGCCTTTCCTCCGTTTCCTCTGGTCCAGAAGGTACTCACCAGGATGCACCAACACAGAGCCAATGCAATTCTGGTGGCACCGGCGTGGCCGCGCCAACCCTGGTTTCCGCTACTGTTGCGCATGTCGCCGCAGTATCGCACACTGCCGGAATCACCGACACTCCTCCAAATGGAGCAGGGCCAGCTGCACCATTCGGACCTGCCCAGCCTCCACCTCACCGCGTGGAGGATAACCCCAGACTGGCCAGGATCCTTGAACTAGCGCGGCGCCCTTCCACAAGGAAGTCCTACGCTTCAAAATACAGGCGTTTTTGTGCTTTCCTGGCCGCCCGGCAAACGCCCCCCACGCAGGTGGGACTGCAGGACGTTTTAACCTACCTCCTCCAGCTGGCGGAGTCTGGCCTCAGCATCACCTCCATCCGAGTGCATCTCGCAGCAGTGGTAGCGCACTCTCCTGCTGGCTCGCCCGCTTCCGGGGCCTTCCGCGACCAAACGGTAAAGCGCTTCCTCAAGGGACTAAAGAACGCTTTTCCGCCGGCCCGGACACCGACGGCTCAATGGTCACTGTCCACCGTTCTTAACGCGCTCACCAGGACCCCCTTCGAGCCCATGGCTACCGCCGATGTTCGTCTCCTCACATGGAAGACGGCATTCCTGGTGGCTATCACGTCTGCACGACGAGCTGGTGAGCTGGTTGCCCTGCGAGCAGACGCACCTTTTCTCCAGTTCTTCAACGACCGCGTCGTCCTCCAAGCGGACATCACCTTCCTACCCAAGGTGGTCTCCAAGTTTCACATGGCACAAACTATCTCCTTGCCAACCTTCTTCCAGAACCCCACTAACGCCCAAGAAAGGACTTGGCACACGCTGGATGTGAAACGAGCTTTATTGTTTTACACCAGCAGGACTAGAGAGTTCAGGAAGTCGCAACGCCTCTTTGTGGCTTATGGGGGAAAGTCCAAGGGTGAACCCATCTCTGCTCAAAGGTTCTCCAAATGGATCACCTCTACCATCTACCTGGCCTACGAGTCAGCCTCACTGCCACCTCCACCGCATGTCAGGGCGCATTCCACCAGGGCGGTTGCCACATCCACTGCCTTTCTGGAGGGCACACCGCTTGAGGACATATGTAAGGCTGCCACCTGGTCCAGACCTTCCACATTTGTCCAGCACTACAGGGTGGACACCAGAGCCACTGCGGACGCCAGGCTTGGCCGTGTCGTCCTCACCAGAGGGCTCCGGACTCAACGCCCCTGACGGGTCCACCTAGGGGATCTTCAGCTCATCGTGGGATCATCTCATCCGACTGCCCACTGACCAAGTAAGTGTGAGCTTGCTAATCTCCCATGAGTGTGGATTCACAAACTATACGAAGGAGAAAGTTCGGTTTCACTTACCAGTGATAACTTTCGTTCTTCGAGTATATAGTTTGTGAATACACACTACCCACCCTGCCTCCCCTCTTGAGCTGCACGGATGAGATCAGTTGGTTTATCCTGTGCTTGGCTTAAGTATGGAACTGAGGTAAAATGGCGCGCGGGCGCCTCAGGGTGGGCGGTACGGTGGGCGGTCTTACCGCCAAAACCTTTGACCAATAGCTTTTCAAGCCTCCGATCGGCCGTTCTGCGCAGGCGCATAACCCATGAGTGTGTATTCACAAACTATATACTCGAAGAACGAAAGTTATCACTGGTAAGTGAAACCGAACTTTCCTCAAGTTGTGCCACAAGTGAGGGACACCTGAAGTGGACGTGTTTGCCATTGAGTCCAACAGAAAGTGCCGCCTGTACTGCTCCCGGAAGGGAGCCGGCTGTCGCTCGCTGGGGGATGCCTTCATGCTGCTGCGGATGGACCGCTTGATGTACCTTTCCCCACCGATCCCACTCATCACACAAACATTGGTGTAGGTGTGACGGGACAGATCCAACATCTTGGATGGGAAGGACACCGGGCGCTCTCTTTCCCTCCCGGCCAGACCGGCGGGAGATGAACAGGCACAGCTGGAGGGAGTTTCGGCAGGCAGCCTCAAAAGTGGGGCCGACGCTGCCAACGCCAAGGACACCGGGCGCTCTCTTTCCCTCCCGGCCAGACCGGCGGGAGATGAACAGGCACAGCTGGAGGGAGTTTCGGCAGGCAGCCTCAAAAGTGGGGCCGACGCTGCCAACGCCAAGGACACCGGGCGCTCTCTTTCCCTCCCGGCCAGACCGGCGGGAGATGAACAGGCACAGCTGGAGGGAGTTTCGACAGGCAGCCTCAAAAGCGGGGCCGACGCTGCCAACGCCAAGGACACCGGGCGCTCTCTTTCCCTCCCGGCCAGACCGGCGGGAGATGAACAGGCACAGCTGGAGGGAGTTTCGGCAGGCAGCCTCAAAAGCAGGGCCGACGCTGCCAACGCCAAGGACACCGGGCGCTCTCTTTCCCTCCCGGCCAGACCGGCGGGAGATGAACAGGCACAGCTGGAGGGAGTTTCGGCAGGCAGCCTCAAAAGTGGGGCCGACGCTGCCAACGCCAAGGACACCGGGCGCTCTCTCTCCCTCCCGGCCAGACCAGCGAGAGATGAACAGGTACAGCTGGAGGGAGTTTTGGCAGGCAGCCTCAAATGCGGGGCCAACGCCAAGGACCGCCGCTGTGTTCGGCCCCGGCGGGGGCGAAGAGGCTCGCTGGCCTCACCATCGGCCGGCGTTTCGGGCCCCGCCCCCCGCCCCTCGCCAGGACTCAAAAGGCGAGGGGGCCTGCCGGACGAAACATCACCGCCGCTGTGTTCGGCCCCGGCGGGGGCGAAGAGGCTCGCTGGCCTCGCCATCGGCCGGCGTTTCGGGCCCTGCCCGGCAGTTGAGGGTTCAACACAGTTGTGGAAGAATGCCCCACCACTTCCATCACCACCGGAGCCGTGCGGAGGGTGGTGGGGGGAGTGAATGGGGCGGTTTTATATTGGGGTGGAAGGGAGGGAGGGAGAGATTGCCAGGCCAGCCAGGAAGGAGAGGCAGCATTCTGTCCAGGGCAAGCAGGGAGGCTCCGGAGACCAATATAGAGGTTGTGATGGGCATGGGGCGATATAGCGGGTACCGAGGGGCGGACCGCACCCGGGGAACGCGGGGCAGATGCTTAGTATCTGTCCCTCGTTCCAGCCCCACGGTTACACCTCTAGGACCTGAGCAGCTGACCCAGGGTGACCCTGCCCTTAGGCTGCTGCTGATGAATGCCAGGTCGGTATGTAATAAGGCCCCCCTGATACAAGACTCTATTATGGGGGAGCGGGCCGACTTGGCATGTATTACTGAGACCTGGCTGAGACCAGAGGATGGGGTTCCTCTGTCAGAAATGTGTCCAGCTGGGTTCAGTATTTGGCACCAGTCTAGGGATAAGGGTAAGGGCGGTGGCGTTGCCATCATAGCCAGGGAGTCACTGGGAGTCACCAGGTCTACTGCTCCACAAATTCTGGGTTGTGAGGCCCTGCTTCTGCGTCTGGGCTCTAAGGGTCAGTTGGGAGTCTTACTCCTGTACCTGCCCCCTTGCAGGGTAAGGGACTCCCTGCCTGAGCTCCTCGAGGCCGTCTCAGCGTTGGCGTTGGAGTTCCCTAGACTGATGGTTCTGGGGGACTTCAATTTACCCTCGCTGGGGACTGGCTCCGAGGTGGCTCAGGAGTTCATGGCTTCCATGGCAGCTATGGACCTGACTCAGGTAATTCAGGGCCCGACCAGGGGCAGTGGCCACACACCAGATTTAATCTTTTTGTCGGAGCGGTGGCAGAGTGATCTGAGATTACGGAAATTAAACATAACACCTGTGCCATGGTCAGATCACTATTTGGTGGCTCTAGACTTCCTGGGTACGTCGCTTCACCGTAGGGAGGCAGGGCCTATTAGAATGGCCCGCCCCAGGCAACTGATGGATCCTGATGGATTCCAGAGGGAACTGGGGGATTTTCCTCTGGATCGGCAACACGATTCGCCCGAGGCACTGGTCGACCTGTGGAACAGGATGACAACAGCGGCCTTGGATGAAATCGCACCACTACGGCCTCTCAGAGCTCATCGAGCTAGGTCATCTCCATGGTTCACAGATGAACTGCGGGAGCTCAAACGGGCAAAGAGACGCCAAGAGCGCCGCTGGGTGAAGACCCAGAGAGACTCTGATTGGACACTAGCTAGGGCCGCTATTAGGGCCTATCTAGTGGCGATGGAGGTGGTGAGGCGACAATACTTCACCACCCTTATCGCCTCCGCTGATAATCGCCCAGCCACCCTGTTCCGGGTTACCGGGTCTCTCCTTGGTAGGGAGACCCCGGTGCCCGGTTGGCAGGGGTCGGCTGAGGACTTTGCTGACCATCTAGTGGAGAAAATCGATCGGATTCGCTCTGGGTTTAATCCTGGCGTGGATGGGGAGAGTCCGGAGGGAGCCGGAGCACAGTCTTGCCATGCCATCTGGGACCGGTTTGATCCAGTTGCCCCTGATGAAGTGGACAGGCTCCTTGCAGCTGTGCGCGCCACTACCTGCCCTTTGGACCCCTGTCCCACCTGGTTGGTGAAAACCTCCAAGGCAGTGACAGGTGGCTGGGTTGGGGCTGTGATCAATGCATCATTGCGGGAGGGGGTGTTTCCTGCACCTTTAAAACATGCTTTGGTGCGCCCCCTCCTGAAGAAATCTTCCCTCGACCCAGCTGTCCTAACTAACTATAGGCCTGTCTCAAACCTCCCCTTTTTAGGGAAGGTGTTGGAGAAGGCAGTGGCGTGTCGGCTGCAGGGGGTACTGGATGAAGCGGATTATCTGGACCCTTTTCAGTCAGGATTCAGGCCTGGATATGGTACCGAGACGGCATTGGTCGCACTGATGGATGATCTCTGGCGGGAGCGGGACGGTGGTCACCCATCCGTCCTTGCTCTTCTTGACCTCTCAGCGGCTTTCGATACCGTTGACCATGGTATCCTTCTGGAACGGCTCCGAGGTTTGGGAATCCAGGGTACTGTGTGGTCCTGGTTTTCCTCATTTCTGAAGGGTCGGTCCCAGTCGGTGTGGTTGGAGAGTGAGAGGTCCAGTCCTAGGCCCCTCAAATGGGGGGTTCCTCAGGGCTCGGTGCTCTCTCCTCTCCTATTTAACATCTACATGAAACCGCTGGGTGAGATCATTCGTTCCCATGGGGTGCGGTACCATCAGTACGCGGATGACACTCAGTTGTACATCTCGGCCCATGGGGACCCCAGTGATGCCGTCAAAGTCCTTTCCAGATGCCTGGAAGCTGTGGGGGTCTGGATGGGGGCTAACGGGCTACAATTGAATCCCAGCAAGACTGAGTGGCTATGGATAGGGGGTCCTGCGTTAATCCGGGAGCTTCCATCGTTGGTTCTGGATGGGGCTATTTTGCCCCAGACAGACCCGGTGCGCAACTTGGGGGTCCTCCTGGATTCACGGCTACTGCTAGAAGAACAGGTGGCGGCTGTGACCAGGAGGGCTTTCGCCCAACTTCGGGTGATTCGCCAGTTGCGCCCACTCCTGGACCGGGACTCCTTGCTCATGGTCACCCATGCTCTGGTTACCTCCAGACTAGACTATTGCAATGCGCTCTACATGGGGCTGCCCTTGACGACCCTTCGGAGGCTACAGCTGGTCCAAAATGCGGCTGCCCGGGTGGTGATGGGGTGTGGCCGTTATGCTCATGCTTCGCCACTGCTCCGGGAGCTGCACTGGTTGCCAGTATGTCTCCAGGTGCAATTCAAGGTGCTGGTTTTGACCTTTAAAGCCCTATATGGTAGTGGGCCAGGTTACCTAAGAGACCGCATCGCCCTGAGGACGTCTGTCCGTCCAACCAGAGCGGACCGGAGGGGCTCTCTAATTGTTCCATCAGCCAGAGGGGCTCGCCTCTCTGGCACAAGGAGGAGAGCCTTCTCCGTGTCTGCACCGGCCCTCTGGAACCTCCTGCCAACAGAATTACGTCTTCGGACGGAGCTGCTGCCTTTCAGAAGGGATCTTAAAACCTGGCTGGCAGGTCAAGTGTGGGGTGCGGGTGGAAGGGTAACCACCATGGGGTGGTTGGTGTAGAGGAACTCTTCCCCATGGTGCCTTTTCGATCCTGCAGCCCTTGCTTTTTAGGGGGTGGGTAGTCTTAACTTTTTTTACTGTTTTAACTGTTTTTAGGATTATTATTGTATTTGTGAATTGTCTGTAAACTCCTTGGGTTGCCCTGGGGTTACTTTTTATGTTGTTAGCCGCCCAGAGTCGGCCTTGTGTTGAGTGGGTGGGATATAAATTGAATAAATAATAATAATAATAATAATCATCCTGATCGCACCATGGTGGCCCAGGCAACCATGTTTTCCGATCCTCAAACAGATGGCAGTAGACTTCATCAGTCTCCCAAGTCAACCAGACCTGATTCACCAGGACAGGGGACGTGTATTGCACGCGGATCTTCCCTCGCTTCACCTGACCACCTGAAGGATAACCCTCTGATCGCCAGCATCCTGGTTGCGAGCAGAAAACCCTCCACTAACAGATTATTTTTACAAGTACAAGTTGTAACTCCAGTTTGTTTCTCACGGAGGTCCAGTTGTTCAAGAGTTTACAGTTTGCTCACTTCTTACTTACCTGTTACACCTTGCTGAATCTGGTCAAGCCCACTCATCCATCAAGGTCACTCTTATTGCCATAGTTGTGCATCAGGAACATCATCCAATCCACTCTCAACTCTTCCAGAATCCGACAGTCAAAAATTCCTCAAGGGCCTCCGGAACAAGTTTACTCATCCGAAAAGCCCTGTTACATAATGGTTTCTAAGTCTACTTCTTTGCCACCTACGCTACCTGCCATTCGAACCTATGGCATCCGTCGACATTAAATGGGTTATGCTGAAAACGGGGTTCCTGGTAGCGGTTACCTCTGCCCGCCAGGCATCCGAAATTGCAGCCTTTCAGTCTGCAATTCTTTCATGACAGGATCACACTATACCTGGACTTGGACTTCCTCCCGAAGGTCATCTCCGACTTTCACATCCCACAACCAGTGAATTTACCGGTCTTCTTCCCTAATCCATCTACGCCCGTGGAAAGATCATTTCACATGCTAGATGTCAAACGGTCCCTCTTATTCTATCTGGACAGGACCAAATCCTTCAGATCATCAAACAGACTCTTTGTCGCCTATGGCGGCCCAAGGAAGGTTGTTGCTGTTACATCCCAACAGATATCTAAGTGGATTGCCATGACAATTGACCTGCCATACAGACTGTCCTCTCTACCGCCCCTGGACCAAGTCAGGTCCCATTCCACTAGGGCTGTCTCATCCTCCACTGCTTTCTTACGAGGAGTACCAGTCAAAAACATTTGCAAGTCTGCCACCTGGTCCCAACCACTCACCTTCATCCAACACTACAGACTGGACATGAGGTCGACCAGGGATACCCGCTTTGGGAGGGCAGTGCTATCTTTGACCCTTTAAATCCAGAAGTATGGTGACCAGATGCAGATCCTCCATCCGGTAAGCAGCTTGCTACTCACCCATTTGTGTGAATCACAGATGTCTCAAAGGAGAAGAGAAGGTTACTTATCTGTAACTCTTGTTCTTTGAGAGAATGTCTGTGTATTCACACATCCTCGCCCTACCTCCCCACCTTCCGGTCTGGTGGGGTTCCTGGTGCTAGCTTGTAATGGACTAAGGCGGGAAGGTTCAGCACCAGGAATATATGGGGAGGGGGAGGGGCCACGTACTAATGTACTTTTCCTCCTTTTTTCAAAGCTCTGGTACATTCCGAACGGAGTCCTGCACAGGCGCATTACCCTACGGGGAGCAGAATGTGCTATTTATAAATACTGTTCATTGTTTTCTTTTCATTGAAATGTTTTGCAAGTTCATGCATTTAATTGTCTTATTTATAATTTTCACCATCCACATATTCATTTTAGCTTTACAATATCAAGGATCTGTTTCAAATGTTTAGAAAAGTCACTCTGTCCATGCTTCAAGCAAAGAAATGGAGGGGGGGGAGGTCAGGGAAAATCTAAAATTTTGGCCTGGAAATCCTGGAAAAGTCAGGGATTTTCATCAATAGAAATTTGTGGCAACCCTGTGAGAATACAAGTTCCATTTAGACTTGTAGAAGGAAAGATTTAATTTTTGAAGATGTAAGTTTTGAACCCGTTACGGTAGAACAGTCTACAAAATTTAATAGATTTGCATCACTAACATCATTAAGAAAAAGATGACTCGTGGACTTGATACAATGGTTTCCCAGTACAGTACATGCGGTATGGCTTCCCTAAAAGAGTACTGGGGAAACTGTGGAAAACATTACTGACAGTTGCATTGGTCATTCTGATAATATCCAAGGGCAATAGTAGTGCAATATCTTTACGAGGCCATCTGCCATGCCACAAAGTAAGAAGAACAAGTTAGAGTTTGCAAGATTTATCTAAAGCCTGGATGTTTGTTTTTTCAGCTGTAGTATCACTGGAGAGGCAGAATGACAGCTAAACCAGGAAGTCTGCCCTACATCTAAAAGGCATTCAAAGAGTTTGAACCATTACACAGTTTGAAATTCTTTAAATTTCCAAACATTCAGAAGTCTGCGTGCTGTCAGCTTATCATGTCACCTTAAATGTGGACACTTCTTTATTGCGGTACAGGTCAAGAACACACAAGAGAAGGACACTGTAATCCTGTAAACATTCTTATACATGCTAATTTCTATGATATCCTATTAAAATCTATGGAATTTGTTTTTAATAATAGAAACAGTAACCATCTTCTCAGTGCCTTTAGTTGTTTTACAGTTAATTGAATACAGGAACATCACAACATATAGCTCTCCAGTGAGAGAAAGATGACCACTTGTATATGTAATCGGTTCCATTGCAGAAGACTCTCCACAAATTTCTCTTAATTTCATCTGAAACCTACAATCCAGTAACAAGCCCATTAAATCTAGTCCTGCCCTATAAGGTTCCAAAAAAACAGATCTTTGCCTTATTGGTCTTGCCAACCTGTCCATCATACTCTGGACCCACACAGGAGACAGTTTATTTAGCAAATTTTGGGCAGACAATACAGTTCACACAGAGGCAAATGCCAGGACAATCAGGCATGTAAAGGAAGTGCATACAGTATTTACCTTCCAATGACTAAGTAGGAAGCAAAGCTAATGAGAATGGCAACACATGAGTTAAATGAATGTATGTGTTTTGACAAATGCACATCTTTCACCAAACAGCAGTTAGAAAATAACATGCTAGCAGTATCATTTTGCTGGAACATTACTTTTTAGTGGTTTAGAATACCTAATTATCTGCTCTTGCACTGGTCAAAATCCTGATTCTCAGTTATGCAAGTGGCAAATCTTTGGAAGCAATTTGCTGCTCTGAAATCTGCATAGGCACTATCTGTTACATACTGAGTCACATGAATTGGCATTCATCATGTAATGCTTATGGAGATTTGTTAACTGGTGGCAATTTACAATCTTAGAAGTTATGCCTCTAGGCTACCATTTCACACAGTTTCCTCCTTGTTGCAGCACTTGCCTTCTTCCCTGACAGTCATTTCATGTTTGGATCCCTGCCATAATGTCCCCTGTATCTTTACTAAGAAGAGCATAGACCAGAAGTTCTCAACGTGGGGCCCACACCAAACAGGGAGACTTCAATTCCCAGAAGCCTAAGTCAGTACATTGGCTGATCAGTGCTTTGGGGAACTGATATATTCTTTAAGGTACAGTAATACCTCATACAAAGTCCACTTCATACAACATCGGATTCATACAACATCGCCTAATTCCTTGAAAAAAGTTGCCTCATACAAAGTCGTGCGACTTTGTATGAGGCATTGGGGTTTTCCCAGGTTGCATTGTGCCTGGGCAGTATAAAAGGCAGGACACATGCGTGCATTGCTCTTGTGGGTTTTGCATGAGGTGAAGAATGTTTAGGAGTGGTTTTGAGCATGATTTTGGATTTTTTGAATTTTTTGTCAGATTTTTTAGAAGCATTCCTGGGATTTTTGCAGCATTCTTCAGGTTCTTGACATGTTTTTGTAATGTTTTTAGCCTTTAGACAATGATTTCTTAAAGTTCTGTCTGTTTCCTTGACTTTGCCCTGAAGTCTGTGCTGTTTCAGTACAATGTATCTATGGAAACGACGTTGTATGAGGCATCGCGGCAAGTTTCTTTTACTTTCTGCACTGGTGGTGCAGTGGTTAAACTGCTGTACTGCAGCCCAAACATTGTGAGTTCAATCCTGACGGGACTCAAGGTTGACTCAGTCTTTGATCCTTCTGAGGTCGGTAAAATGAGTACTCAGCTTGTTGGGGGGTTCTTTGCTTTCTCTTTTATCTTATTGGGTGTCGAGGGAGATACAAGGTTCTTGTTCTGGCACATTTAGCGGCCTGCACCGGTGCTTTTTGGTATTCTTGTAATATTTCTTTGATGTCATCTCTCCACCTTCCTCTGTGTCTGCCTCATGGTCTTTGTCCTCTTCTTTCCTCATATGCCTTGTAAGGTATGGAATTCCATGACATTAAAAATGCTAACCTGTAAACCACCCAGAGAGTGCACTAAGCGCTAAGGGGCAGTATATAAGTGTAATCTCTATTGCTATTGTAAGTTGCTGATTGGGAGATTTTAAAATATGCAAGATAAATACATTTCAGGCAAGACAATAAACACAACACACATATTGCAACTCATCATCACCCCATGGTGTTGTTACCTGTTTTCTTAGCTTCCTAACCTCCACCTCAAGTGATGAAGGGCATGTTATCTTGTTCTCTGTAATGCCACATACTCAAGAGACTGTGATTACCAATTCTGATTTTTGAGCAAAACAATTACTGCAGTGAGAAATGATAAAAACATAGATCAAATTGTCTGCCAAGATTTACCAGCCTCAGAAACAATCAAAAGGCTTGGATCTATTATTATAGAGAGAGAGAGAGAGAGAGAGAGAGAGTTGGGTAGGAAAAAGGAGGTTAGAAAGGGAAGGAAATAGAAAACTCTGTGTGAAAGAAACTCACTTCATTTCAAAATGATTTAATAACACCTGATCAAATCTTGAATATCATTTGATTTTTTTTATTCATCCAGTATTTTGAGTATTTGATTCATCAGCCATTTTTACTGTTTACAGTGAAATACATTTGGTAGCTTCTCATACATAGTGCATGCATTTATTCTGACAGTCTGAAAAATATGAATGAATTAAATTTAGACGTGCTTACAATAGGCTACACAGCAGTCAACATTTAAAGTGTGTCATTCCCATCTTTCTGCAATGCATTGGCTCTTTGTAAACAGTGCTTTGGGTTTTTCCTTTACTAATGACACAAAGATTGCAGCAAGGAACCCTAAAGTTGAGTTTTAATATTATCTCTTACTTAAAGCAGGGATTCGAGCCACACATGGGGTTATTGGATTTCCCGCTACCTTATGGCCTGTAGAGAATTTTTATCTCTACCAGGAACACAGATAAGGAACATGTCTTTGGTCCTATTTCCAACCTCTGTGAGCTAATTAGATTGAGCACCAGCTTATGTAGCCTTATTTCTTCTCCAAACCATTTACAGGAATGTATTATGAAAAGAGAGATGGTGATGAGGGGGACAAGGTCACTGCCATAATAAAAGTGAGAGGGAAATGCAGTGTACAGAGACAAGTATATTATGAGAAGAGAAAGAACAGGGAATTGTTTACCTCTATTTTCCAGGTTATCCTGCTCTGGCAATAGAGTAGACCACACTGCCAGTGATTCAAAACTGATCTTCAGACAGCAGTTAACATCGACCCGTCCCATGAGAGCAAACCGAGAGGACACCATCTTCAGGTACCATCTTTGGGGGCTTGCCTCTCCAGCACAAGGAAAAGGGCCTTCTTGGTCATAGCCCCCAGACTATTGAACATCCTCCCAGTAGAACTACACCTCCAGGCCCAGTTGCTACCATTTAGGAAAGAATTGAAGATGTAGTTCGCAAAATGGATTTGGGGGCTGGAATTGTCAACAAGCTCCCCTTATGGCTCATCTGAGGCTCTCCCCTCCTGTAATTAATTTTTTTATGTTAAAGTTTTGTAGATTTTATATTTGTTTTTAGATAGTAAATGGCACAGCGGGGGTGGTGGTGTAATATTGTTATGTTTTAAAGGGTTTTAAATTGTTTTATATTGGTTTTAACTTGTGTACACTGCCCAGAGTCCATTTGATAGGGCGGTATATAAATCTATTAAATTAAATTTTATTTATTTATTTTTATTTATTTTATTGTCAAATTTCTATACCGCCCACTCAGCCAAAGCCGACTCCGGGCGGTTCACAACAATGGGTAAAAACATATAAAAACAAATAAAACAGATAAAAACCAGCAATAAGAACCCACCCCTAAAAAGAGAGGGGTGCAGGAACTGAAGAAACCGTGGGGCAGGCATCCTCCCCTATATTAACCACCCAACGGAAGCCACCCCTCCACCTGCACCCCAAACTTGGCCCGCCAGCCAGGTTTTTAGTTCTTTTCTAAAGGGCAACAACTCCGTCTGGAGACGCAGTTCCACAGGCAGGAGGTTCCAAAGGGCCGGTGCGGACACAGAGAAGGCTCTCCTCCTTGTGCCAGAGAGGCGAGCCCCCCTGGCCGATGGCACAATTAGAGAGCCCCTCCGGTCCGCTCTGGTTGGACGGACAGACGTCCTTAGGGCGATGCGGTCTCTAAGGTAACCTGGCCCACTACCATATAGGGCTTTAAAGGTCAAAACCAGCACCTTGAATTGCACCCGGAGACAAACTGGTAACCAGTGCAGCTCCCGCAGCAGTGGTGAGGCATGGGCATAACGTCCACACCCCATCACCACCCGGGCCGCCGCATTCTGGACCAGCTGCAGCCTCCGAATGGTCATCAAGGGCAGCCCCATGTAGAGCGCATTACAGTAGTCTAGTCTGGAGGTAACCAGAGCATGAGTGACCATGAGCAAAGAGTCCCGGTCCAGGAGCGGGCGCAACTGGCGAATCACCCGAAGTTGGGCAAAGGCCCTCCTGGCCACAGCCGCCACCTGTTCTTCTAGCAGCAGCCGCGAATCCAGGAGGACCCCCAAGTTGCGCACCGGGTCGGTCTGGGGCAAAATAGCCCCATCCAAAACCAAAGATGGTAGCTCCCGGGATAAGGCGGGACCCCCTATCCATAGCCACTCAGTCTTGCTAGGATTCAGCTGTAGCCCATTTGCCCCCATCCAGACCCCAACAGCCTCCAGACAGCTGGAAAGGACTTTGACTGCATCACTGGGGTCCCCACGGGCCGAGATGTACAACTGTGTATCATCCGCGTACTGATGGTACCGCACCCCGTGGGAACGGATGATCTCACCCAGCGGCTTCATGTAGATGTTAAAAAGGAGAGGAGAGAGTACCGAGCCCTGAGGCACCCCATATTTTAGGGACCTAGGACTGGACTTCTCGCTCTCCAACCACACCGACTGGGTCCGGCCCCTCAGAAATGAGGAAAACCAGGACCACACAGTGCCCTGGATTCCCAATCCTCGGAGCCGTTCCAGAAGGATACCGTGGTCGACGGTATCGAAGGCCGCTGAGAGGTCAAGAAGAGCAAGGACGGACGGATGACCGCCATCCCGCTCTCGCCAGAGATCACCCATCAGCGCGACCAATGCAGTCTCAGTACCATATCCAGGTCTGAATCCTGACTGGCAGGGGTCCAGATATTCCGCTTCATCCAGTACCCCCTGCAACTGACGCGCCACTGCCTTTTCCAATACTTTCCCCAAAAAGGGGAGGTTGGAAACAGGTCTGTAGTTGGTTATGACTGCTGGATCGAGGGATGGCTTCTTCAGGAGGGGGCGCACCAAAGCATGTTTCAATGGTGCAGGAAATATCCCTTATTAATTAAACTAACCTGACAATCCTGAAGACCAATGGCCTTGGGTGGCAAAGTCCACAGGGAAGAATTATAGTCCTCAAGTGGATTAAATCACACTTGATTCCATCTTGATGGAGGGCAGCAACTTCATCCTTACTGGCTTGGGTCTGATGATGTCTTTGTGTGCCAAAAGCACTCAGGACCAGAAGGTCACTTGTGGTACAGGTGTCACACTGAGATGCAGAAGGCAAATGGAAGGCCATTGCATTATATTGTTCCCAGGGCAATCTTCTTGGCTGATAGCCATGATGGCAGCCAATATTCAGAATTGGATACGGCACTTGAAGAAGAAATATCATCCAACTCAGAAAGCCTGGATCGCTTAGTGACAGTTCCCCTGGGTTGAAAGTGCTGTTGCTAAGTGACAGTTCAGTGAAAGAAAGAAAGAAAAACCACCCAACT
Organism: Bradypodion pumilum; assembly: GCA_035047305.1. Lineage (NCBI taxonomy): Eukaryota > Metazoa > Chordata > Lepidosauria > Squamata > Chamaeleonidae > Bradypodion > Bradypodion pumilum. The sequence goes on from JAWDJD010000002.1 coordinate 330,987,048, forward strand.
ATTCAGGACATGATTTTTGATGAGCATGGTGACCTGGCTTGTTTTACAGAGATTGGTTGGATGAAACTGAGGGAGCTTGATCTCTCTCAGCTCTGTTTAACTGAGGTTCTTTGTGCAGCAGCAAATCAGACCCAGGGGCAAGGAGATGAAGTTGCAGTAATCTACTATGATTCTAGTCCTACTATCACCTGAGTATGAATGTGTGTATCTGAAAGTCAATGCCTGAGGCAGAATGAGGATTCTGTGGGTGCAACAGTCTTCCTGAACTGTCCATGCTGGCCTGAAGTCCCCTTGGCTTGTTGTTTAAGGGGTTTCAACATGGATTGTTTCGGAAGCCCTCCATGAAAACTGAAATCACAGGTAGATCAGGGAATAGGGTTTCAACCAGTGCTAAACATCATTACACACTCCACAACAACTCAACTTCACATGTTTAGCGTACACTCCTAGATGAAAGAGTAGGGATAAAAAGGAAATTTGTTGGATTTATTTTTCACTAAAGAAATGCATATACATTTCACACCTTCTAAGACTGACAACAGTACAAAGTGTCTCTTTCTTTGTGAATTCTTGCATTTCCAGACTTTACAATGTTTTCTGCTAAAGAAAAACAGTGGGCATCTAGAGTGACCCTGAACAGTTTTTCATATTTGTAAAATACCTGTAGTATTCTCTTGCCCATGTGTGTTGTCTCTAGTCATTAACATTGTTACAATTTGGAATGTGGTAATTGTATAATGAGACTAATTTATCAAAATTGGTAGTAGAGTCAATTCTGTTGTTCTCCACTTGAGCTGCATGGATGAGATCAATTGTTTATCCTGTGCTTGGCTTAAGTATTGAACTGAGGAAAGAGCGTGAAATGGCGCCTAAGGATGGAAAGTACAGTGGGTGGCCCTAACCTGAAAACTTTTATCCAATCAGCTTAAAAGCTCTGGTCATGGCTCTGCGCGGGCACAAAACCCAAAAGTGTGAATTCACAGAATACATACTCGAAGAATGAAAGTTACTACTGGTAAGTACAACTACACTTTCTCCACCCATACCTGCACATTTTGAAGGTGGTGTCTCCATGAAACATGCCCCTCTATGGGTAAACCAGTAACAATGTCAGACCATTGAGAGGTGAATTATTGTATTTCATGTCTTGAAGTGTAAGCTTCTTTGATCCAACAAGTGTACTCAGTATCCTGCTACACTGATGTGTTGCAAGTCAAAGGAATTTCTTCTACAGGTATGACAATGTAAGGATCTACAGTTATCAAAGTTTTTTTAAAAGCATAGAATAAATAGGCTACAAAACCTCTAGCCCAAAAGGGATTACCCTATGAACTTTTATTCTCTACTTAAGAGCAATCCCATCTGCTCTTGATCAAACACTCATGTGAATACACATGCCTGCTAAAAACAACTGGAGCCTGGCACCATTCCCATTATTTTCATGACAGATTTCTGCCAGCTACTCTAACTACAGAACTTTTCTCCCAGCCACTGCAACAATAAGAATCCACAGTGACATCACCGCATTAAAGAACTCTGCCATTCAAGTTGACCACCTCACTCTGGCTAAAAGCCAGGCCACACTAGGCATTAGTATCCAAAGGTTCCAATACCTTTCTGAATTTTCTTCTGGCTCTTCTTCCAGAAAACCAATTTGAAAATGTGAGTGGACAGCAGCAACTTAGGAGTCTTCCTTTCAAGTGAAAACGCATTCTTTTGTATGTCAGGAACTTGCAAAAAATAATTGTGGTTGATGTCAGAAGGAAACAAAACTATGCTTGTTTAAAAAGGGGCCAATTATAAAGGGATGATCAAAAGGAGACTGCTATCAAGATATACTTTGAAGCATTCTGCAATTTTGGGGGTGTTTTGTGCTGTTGTAGAAAATGTACATTCCTTGTTACCTTGTATAGAACAAATACTTTTAAAAGTTACTGTTCCTGGAGGGGGCATCAATGAAACCTCAGGTCGCTAATAGTTTCTGTGAAGTGAAGAGGCTGTAAATTTCCAACCATTTCATTTCATTTTATTTCTTTAATGCAGCCTGCCAGGTATCTGAAATATAATCTCTTTCACTTTATTACTCAAGGAGAAAATAACTCCTCCCCCAGCCTGAATGTAGTAAAAGCATCCTAACAGGCCATGTATTTGTATCACAAGCGTAGTAATACAAGGTAGCATTCCAAACAACATGCCGGTTTGATCTGGTGCAAGAGGACAGGACTAACACCTTTTTAAAAGTTGCATGAAAGCAGGGATAATGGTAGGTGGTCTATGTCAGAGTCTCGCCTTTTAAATAACTCTTAACTGTACACGCAGTTCCAATACATTCTGCTGTCTGAGGCAAAGAACAAGATGACACCCCCTACCATTCCATGAACCTTGGGAGGCTTTGTGTAGTGAACACTTTGACAGTGAAACCAAAAAAGACACTGCTTGCTGTTCTGCTTCCAGCAGCAACGTGTCATAGACTGCTCTCAGTCTGGGGATCACAGTTTATTCCAGGAATATGGCAACAACTGGGGTCTGCTGTTCATGAATATAGTGGCTCTCTAAAGTCTTCTCCTACCCCTCAGTAGAATACATTTAGTTACAGCACATTCATAATATGCTCTATCATCTTTTCATCAGTCCTGCTGAGAAATAATCCTTCCTTGTCACATTGATGCCATGCAGTCCTGAAAGCCCAGGAGGTGCTGTTCCAAGAAACGAACCATCAAAAGAGTTGGGGCAGAGCGTTCTCCTCAGTCAACTGAGTATACTTTTAATCCTTGCCAGCTGTAAAGATCCTTTTGCATCTGCAGGTCAGAAGGGGCACCTTTGTAGAAACCTCTTGTACATGTTAGCTGTGGTCAGTGGGAACCTTTCTTTGCAGACCGCCCCCCCCAAGACCGTCAGCTCGGTCAACAGGCCTGCTCGCCAGTCCACTAACAAGAGGTCCATACCTCCCTGCGACAGATGGGCCCCATCCCCTGAGTAAAAGCTCGTAATTTTGCAGACTGATGTCGGGGAGGCGAATGACGCGTCCCCCACCTTTGTCGAAAAGGAACCGGGCAATAGCCCCGTTCACGGAGCATCGGCTCGGTCAAGAGCCTCGAGGCCGCACGCCCCCCTGTAAGCGTACCGCGGTATCGTGTCCGACCAATTGAGGGTTGTGGCAGGCCACACATAACGTGAGTGGGGCAGGTCACTGCAAATCGCAAGCTTCCGTGATAGGCCATCGCCCCCAAGGTACATAACCAGGACATCCGGCGAGTCAGCATCCCTGATGTAGAAAAGGAATGGCAACAGTTCCCGCCATAACATGCCGCGCTTACCATAGCACCTGAGACGTGCGGATGCACCCAGTCCCAGCCGGGGTCCCCACTCTGTCGCCGCAGCGTAACGCGCTGCCCTATGCAGCGTAACACGCTGCCCTGTGCAGCAGAACGCGCTGCCCTGTGCAGCGTAACGTGCTGCCCTGTGCAGCGTAACGCGCTGCCCTGTGCACATGGCTATGGCCCACCAGGCACACTGTCACCGGTGTAATACGACACCCAGGGTCTGTCAAGGAAAAAAAGGGGGGGGGAGAAACAGTGCAGTGACTAAACTGGTACTCACAGTTGAAGAGGGCGAACATAAACTGAAAACATTGTGATCCCCACCCTCCCATGCGGCGCATGTCAGCCCCGGAGTACCCAAAAACAGCTGCAGTAGAAGCCGCCCCTATCCTGAATGAATGGGTGCCGCAATGAGCCCCAGGGAGGCCAACACTGGCTAGTGCCTACCGGCACCCTCCAAAATTGAAATTTAGTAAGGGGAGACCCATCTTGGTGACAGAAAAAATGGGCCATGGTGCGTGCCACGCAGTGCAAGGAACTCCCGTAGGGCACCAACCGGACAGATGTCTGCCAAAGAACACCGTAGCAGTCTTATTCCACTGCCTACGCCATGCTGATCCGTCTTAGAGGAGCGTATCCTCAACTGAGCCCAGTCTTTGGCCACATAGACATCTTCGAGTTCCAGTGCCCTACGACTAGCATCCGCCTTAGACAGCATCACAAACTCGCTGATGCGGAGCGCTCCAAAAAAGGCCACCGTTGTAGCCGCATGAAACAAGGCTGCCTCATACCTAGCAAAACATAGGTCCTGCCAGCCCCGTGCCAGTTGGGTAAGAACCCCTGGGGAAATTGGGTGGCGGTCGTCCGGGCTACGCCCACGCTCCCGCACCCACCCCTCCAAAACGTGTCTCACACAGAAGTCAGCGGTACTGTCCGCATGTCCGCCTATTTTGGCCATAAAAGCCAGCGCTGACAGCCTGGATGCTATGGTTCGAGGTGGAAGGCCCTGGGAATGCAGGTCAACCAAGAATTGAAGTATATGGGCCACCGGGATAGGCCAGGTATCTGGCAGCCGGAATTGGGCACAGAACGCCCTGAAAGAATTGAATGCGTGTTGATACGCCTTACGCGTGCATGGCGCTAGCGACATGCCGATCGCCCGGTTCACCTCTCCTTGCCAAAGGTCCATATCTCGTCCGGGAGTGGCGAGGGAAATTCCTCCACATCCGGGGCCAAGGCGCGGAACCGGGAGATCTGCAGGCGGGACAAAGCGTCAGCGATATCATTATTGACCCCCGGGACATGCCTGGCCCGGAACAGTACATTAAGGCGCAGGCTGCGCAATACAAACTGGCGCACCAAGTCCATCACCCTGGGTGATTTGGAAGTCTGTGAGTTGACAATGTGGACAACGACCGCATTGTCACACCAGAAATGAATGACCGAGTTGGCCCACTCATCACCCCATAGCATCAAGGCCCCCAGAATGGGAAAAAATTCCAGGTACGTGAGGTCCCGCAGGCGCCCCGTACCTGACCAGGCCGGTGGCCACCCACCATAGGCCCACTTCCCATTGAAGTACATCCCATAACCCAGGGACCCAGAGGCATCGGACTGTATCTGGAAACGAGGGGAAGCCAGAAGGTCAGACCTCCAAAATGACACCCCATTGAACTCCTTCAGGAACTGGAGCCAGATAAGCATATCTGCCTTAATGCCCTGGGTTAGTCTGACCCTATGGTGGGGCCTGGACAAGCCTGTCATGGCGTCGCACAAGCGCCGGGCAAATGCCCTGCCTGGTGCGACCACCCTGCAAGCAAAATTGAGATGACCATGCAACACCTACAGATCCCGCAGTGATGCCTTGCGTTTAGCAAGCAAGTCCGAGATAAGGGCCACTATCCTTGACACCTTATCCCCTGGTAACCTAGAAGCCTGCGCTACCGTGTCAATCTCCACCCCCAAGAAGACTAGCTGTGTAGATGGGCCCTCAGTCTTTTCGGGCGCTAAAGGGACACCCAGTTCCTCCATTAGCGTCTGAAATGTGTTGAGGAGACGTGTGCACGTGTCCCAGCCCCGTTCACCCCCGAATAAAAAATCATCCAGGTAATGGGCTACAGACCGGGACCCTGACCTGCAGACAAAAGCCCACTGTAGGAAGGTGCTAAAACGCTCGAAGGCCGAGCACGATATGGAACAGCCAAAAGGCATGGCCTTATCGAAATAATATTTACCCCTGAACTTAAAACCCAGCAACTCAAAGTCACCCGGGTGAACCGGCAGGAGGCGAAAGGCAGACTTAATGTTGCACTTAGCCAACAGCACACCCGGGCCACATGAGCGCACCATGCGCAGCGCTTGGTCAAAAGATGTATACCTGACCGAGCAAAGGTCATCAGGTATAGCATCATTGACCGATCTGCCGGCTGGGTAGGACAAGTGATGGATCAGGCGGAACTCGCCCGGTGACTTCTTGGGCACCAAGCCCAAGGGTGACACTTTAAGGTTGGGGAACGGGGGTGCAGGGAAAGGGCCAGCGACCCTGCCCGCATCAACCTCCTTAGAAATGCTGGCGGCAGCCACCTCCTCCCTCCCCTTAAGGGACAAAAGGTTGGGGGCATCTTGGGGGGACCTATCACTCTGGAAAGGAATACGGAACCCCAGTCGAAAACCTTGAAGCAGGTAAACCGCATCTGCCCCCCTCGGGTACGATGCGAGCCAACGCTCCAGCATGTCCACATTAATTGGGGAGGGGGCCTTTCGGTGGACCAGCTCCCTCTGCGGCAATCTTGCCAGCCCCTTGTCCGCCCCTACCTTTGCCCCGCACCCCTCCAGCCCTGGGGCAGGCGGAGGCTGCATGGGGGCCAGCACAAGAGGGACACTCATGCCTGTACCGGCAATTCTTCCTACTGCAGGAACCATTGGACGAGAAAGTCCAGCATAGCAGGCGGGCTGGAACCCCCTGCCCCGCCACCTGACGGGGTATCTGTGCTGGGGCCGCTCGCTGGACCGCATGTCCACAATGGTATCTGTCCCCAGGCGCGTGGCGCGTGGGAGTCATGTACAGAAGCCACAGCTTCTGGCAGGGCTCATCCCACCTCATCTCAGGGTGCAGGGGAATCCGCATACAGAATTCCTCATCGTAAGCCAACCATGACGGGCCCGGGAAGTCGACCATCGCCCGGTAAATGTTGTCCAAATACTGGACCATCGGAATTGCCAAATCCGGCCGGGCCCTGAGGTAGACCGCCATGTATATAAGGTACGCCGGCAACCAATTGGCCCACGTATGTGGCGGCTTACGACGACGTGCCTGTTCCTTATCCTTCTCATCCTGCCCCTCCCTCTCCTCTTTGGTGGGCTCTCTGTTAAGAAGGGAGAAGATGTCGACATACTCCCCACGCCAGATCTTCTCTTTGTTGGCCTGGGCCAAATGGTCCCCCAGGGGCAAGGAATACCCCGCTGTCGGCAATGCTGACACCGGCACAGTGGGAACCACGGGGATCTGAAAAGGAGCCTGGACCAACCCAGCCACCCCTAACACATTCCCGACTGAATAAGAGGTACCACCCACAACTGGGCCCTGGGTGAGCGGTGAAGTCACCGGGTGGGACGTCAGCGACTGAACCGTCACACCACCCATGTGAGGCCACGGCCACTGGAATGCCCCCCCCCAACGTGGGTAGGTGTGTGGGTGCACTAGATTGAACCGCATACTCACATGCAGCACCCCCGCGGGCCGCCCCCACCGGGGGTTCCGGCCCGCTGGGGGCGTCGGAGCTCACGACTGCAATTGAGCTCGTCGACGGGGCCTGACCAGCATCAGCCTGTTGAGTGGGGAGCTGCGAGGCAGTGGCCGAAGCCGGCCCACGCGCCTCGGACAGCTCGACCCTTCCTGCCGGCAGACAACGGATCAACCTGCACCCCAAAAGGCACCCCCGGGTGGTTAACCCTCGCGAGGGATGCCTCGAGGGCCGTAACGCGGGCCAGGAGGGCCTCAACACTAACGTAGCCCCCTAAGCCAAGTGGGGGCAAAGGGCCAGCCGGCCCACTGGGTGCAGGCGCCGGTCCATGTCCCTGTACCCCGGGGCCCATATACGGCCACGACCCCAGGCCCGGCCCCTGCAGGGCCGGGGGGGTGCCCTGCCAGGGGAGGGAACCCAGCCACCCCCCCATGGCTGAAACCCCCCGCAGGAAGCTGCGGACCCATGGAAGAAGGCCCCGCAGAATGGGCCGTGCCAGAGGCAGTGGCCACTGATTGCGGGCCAGGGGCCGCGGCCCCAGCTGGGCCGGTACGCGGACCCCCCGCCTTGGGCCAAGGGGTAATTAACCCCATCCCACCGGTCCCGGTGGGCTCAGGCAAAGGAGGCTGCTGGGGAGGCGCAGCCGCGGTCCTCCGACCCGGCTGGCGCCTCCGCGCAGAACGAGCTGCGTTTGCAGTCGCCTTCTTCTTCGAGGGCATAGCAGCTAATGATGGGAAGCCTAAAAGTCAAGAAAATCAGCAGCCAGAGGCTTCCCCGAGCAAGGCAAGAGCGACGGAGGTAAGAGAGAAAAACTTCTCCGCTCCGTCGCTTCGCAAAATGGCAGCTCGGCTGCCTCGTGGCCACCCCTTATATAAGGGTGCTGGCCACGCCCCCTAACTACCCGGATGTCTTCGTCCGGTGGGGGGGGGGGCGCAAAGGGCGCGGCGGCCATTTTGGCGCCACGCTTGCATTTTATAGGCTGCAGGGGGGAACAGAGTCCCTCCCTATCAGCTTTTTACTCATATTTGCTTTCCAGGCCTCCCTTGGATGGTTTTGACAAAGGCCATCACAGGCTATTTTTCTTTCTAAATAGGACTCCCTCATGGGATACAAACGGTCCTTTCCCAAGTGGATTGCCTGCATACGCTAGGATTTCAAGCTAGACCTTTTAAGAGGATAAGCCCAGAAAGCCCACTGTTTGATTGGCCAGCTGACTGACAGTTTTGTTTTCTTCCCTACTCATTTTATTTAATCTCAGATTCATCCCTTACATTTATGAAGAAATCTACATATTTTAATTAGTTTTTCTAATAAAAAGGGGCATGGCATGCATGATTCACAACCATCCTTACCAGGCATGGAAATCTAAGGTTGTCAATATACACTTGAACCCTGTCTGATTTTCCTCTACTTTGTGTCTCACATTTAGTCATGTTTCATTTTGTGACTGAATACTGAGATGTGATAATAGCATTCCCAGACAGGGCATAAAGCTCACTAGCTGGATGAAATGAGCAGTGGACAGTGTTATCTAAGATAACAACCTGTAATGCATGTAGTAGGTACCTTGGAAAGAAACAGAAATGCAATTCAGGATTCACGATCATAACCTCATCACAAATGTCTAATTTAACTACATTCCTCAAAACTTTCCCATCAAAAAAAATATATAGGCAGGTACATTAGCTCTAAGATCAAGACATTTATCAACATGATTTTGAAGAAATATTACACAGGAACATAACTGACATTTTCAGTTTATAGATAGTAAATTGAGAAAATCCAGCTGGCTACATCATGAGTCACACTACAAATCAAATACAATATCATTACTTTTTATTTCAGTGCAATGTGTTCTGAAGAGTAGATTTCTGCAACTTCTCCATCAAATACTGATAGGGGAATACATGGACAGGTCAAACAGACAAGTCTGGCTCACCCTGAGTGTGTGTGTGTTGGGGGTGGAGTGGGGGCTGGGGCATTGCCTGCATAGAAAGGAAGCCAGGAGGCTCCTCTTGCCAGTTTTTTTTTGGGGGGGGTTTGCATAAAATTTACCCAGTTTATTTATGAGCAAGTTTATTTGCTTTACTCATAAGCAAGGAGAAAGAAGCAACGGTAGCAGAAAACAGCATAGAGGCTTTCCCCTTTTTTTGTTAGATAAACTGACATAGCAATAGTACAACACATCTGTCTAGCAATACAAGTTATTTTATTTCTAGAATTGTGGCCCATCAATTAGGGCTACATTTAAAAGATGAAAGAAGAAAGGCTTCTTCTTCTTCTTCTTCTTCTTCTGTGTCTTGGCCAGATGTGAAACTGCCAAAATGAAGGCACCTTTTGGTGAGTTCAATGTGGCCAGGAGGGGTTTCATATTATTCGCCAATTAGACCTACTTCTGGACTGGGACTCCTTGTTTATGGCCACTCTCACTCTGGTCACCTCCAGACTGGATTACTGTAATGCACTCTACATGGGGCTGCCCTTGATGACCATCCAGAGGCTATAACTGGTTCAAAATGCAGCTGCCCGCATGGTGATGTGGTGTGGGCGTTATGCCCATGCCTCACCCCTATTGCGGGAGCTGCATTGGCTGCTGGTGTGCCTCCAGGTGCAATTCAAGGTGCTGGTGATCTTTAAAGCCCTACATGGTAGTGGACCAGGTTACTTAAGTGAACGTGTTACCCTAAGGACATTTTCCAATCCCACCAGAGCAGACAGGAGAGGCTCCCTGATGGTTCCATTGGCTAGAGAGGCTCATCTCTCTGGCACTAGAAGGAGGGCCTTTTCGGTATCTGCTCCATAGATAATGAAGAATGTATCAAAGCAATAACTTCAGAAGAGGGATATGGAGGAAGAAATCTGTTGCACACATAATGATCGGAGCCCTTGGAGCAATACCTAAACGACTCCCTAGATATTTGAAATTTTTTTAGATATATTGGACTTGAACATTCTAACTCTAAAAAAAAAAATACTGCTAGGAATTGCATGTATACTTAGATGTTACCTTAACAGTTCTTAGGTCCTTGGTTAGGGCTTGAACTGTTAATTTTATACCAGTCCTTGATTGTGTATCAAATGGCAGATTTGTATTCAACAACAACAACAACAACAACAAACCTTTCACCTTTAGCTCCCCACTCTTTCCCTCAGAAAGACATGTATACTTTGGGATGTAAGTAGTGGGCTGTGACATTAACATGGCAAGGGTGTAGGCCCATGAATGACAACTGTGAAAGAAGGTAAGGAAGGAGTCAGGAAGAGGGAGTGTCAGTAAGCAAATGGGGGACAAGATGGAGCAATTGGAAGACAGGTGTGGACCGCAGCATAGGAAAATAAACATCTGCAGCACAAATGGAAGGAAAACTCTGTGATCCACAGGGAGAGATAAAATCAATCGCAATAAAGAGAAGCCTTTTCAGCTTGATCCATATTTCTTGGTCTGGACATGTTCACAGATTTCATTTGCAGGTCTGCCTGCTGAGGTAATATTTTTGAGGAAATCCCAATAAGCATGCCTATTAATGTTTAAATTAGAATAATTGTCCCAGCACTCCTTTAATTGTTTTGAGTGTCGATGAGCTGGGCAGCAGGGAGACAAGTGAATCAGTGTCTGTGTGGAAGTTGGCTAAGAGCTGCATGAAGTCTAAATGCTGCCTCTGAGTGACAAATGAGGGTGGGAAAGACACTTTGAAATGGTTGCTCTTCAGAATAGACAGCGCTGGTCTGGATGGAGTAACGCAGATTGGTGAAGTAGTACCCTTGTCACATTTTCTTAATGGGTTCACTGCATGTTTTCACTTTGTTGCAAAGGGAACATAGGCACCCAACTATATTACATAGCAGCAAATCCTGGGTTAGAGGTTTTGTGTTCTGGGGGAAAGACTCATCCTCTTCCAGTTCAATAAAAAGGAGGGCAAGAACAGGAAAAATACTGGGGAAGGAGAGGTTACTATTTATTTTCCTAAAATTCACTAACAGGTTCACATCTACAGTTGAATCCCTTTGAATTTTGTCATGCTGGGGCAAAGCCCCAGCTGCCATACCCTTTGGCAGGAGTTCCAAATCTACAGCCTGCGGGCTGGACTTGGCTTGTGACGCCATTCCATCCATCCTGTCACTGCCGCCACCACACCTGCAAGTGGAAGTGGATGTGTTTATGTCAGCCATAAAATGTATCTGTGCATGCACAAATGCACCTGTGGCTGTTGTAAATGCAGAAGTGGACACATTTATGTCTGCCGTAAATGTGCTCGCTTCCACTTCCAGTTCAGCTGTCTGGGGGCATGGTCAGAACCACGGCATAAAAAGGTTGGCCACTCCTGCCCTATGGCCTTGGAGGCAGATATCTTTGTCCGGAACATAAGATTGTAGATTAATCCTCTTAGCCACTAACTCTTCACAACTGTTTGTTTATTTGTGAAAACAACAATTAAATATTATTAGTTCCACATAGGAGACTCTTCAAAGGAGGGGTGAGGGAGCAGCTTCCATGCATAATAAATAAAATTCCAGAAACACCTGACATATTTTCAGTCCAACAGTATTGTCCAGTTCACACACTTTCTCTCATTTATTCCATCCCCTCTGCTTTTTATTAATTTAAAAGAAAAAGAATAAAGACTTTCAGCATTTAATTGAGGTAATGAATAGATCCTTAAACTATTGCCCTCCCAAGTAGACAGGAACACAGAAGAAGCTGTTAAGGGCAACTCATTTTTGTTTTCCATTCATCCTCACAAAAAGATTAGTTCAAGACACCACAGTCCTGCATTGTTTAGTTCTCATTAGCATTATTGAATTATGTATGTAACAATGTAAATGGCATGTTTCTATTTATTTTTTTTGCTTCAAAGTATTTTATTTAATGATGCCCTGTTTTCTTCATAAAATTACATCCATCAGAAATTTGTAAATGGATCAGCTTTTAACTTTAGGAGGTAGTGTGTAACCTTTGCCCACCTCCTTTGGTACAATGGCATTTTAATGGAACAAATACAATGTGGTGTAAATTGTTTCTATCATTATTGACGTCGCTGCTTCTTTCTTTGCTTCTCTTTAGGAATCAGAAAATCTGATGGCAAAGTTGTACTGAGGAACTTTAGTATTCAAGAACCAAGACAATAGAAACAGCCGAAGTCTGGCTTAACTCATCTTTATTGCATGATGGTCAGGGGAAACATGTGGTAATGGCGGAGGAACATCTCATTATATACGGTGGCTATACATTTGAATGTGGCTCCTCGGTAGCTCATTGGCTACTGTCTGCGTGACGTCACTCCTAGTCACGCCCTTCTTGTCCAGGTGAGGCAGTGGCGGGAATCTTCCCGCGGCTGTAGGCATTTGGAGAATTTGTACCATGTGAGCTGGACGCTCGCTACTGCCCCTAGTGGTCACTAGCTCACGTCCTAATACAGAAGGTTACAATGTTACTTTTAGAGATTGTTACATTCACTCATTCGTGTGGTTGCAATTACTTAAAGGCACATTACAATCCATACACAACAGGAACAAAGTGTTGTGTTAGTTTTCTGACCACTTTAAAATTAAGAAGTGTCTGGAAAGAATCCCTTCCACTGCAATCTTCAGTCAAGAGAGGCTGGAAATCCCACTCCTCAAAAAGTCCTAGAGCAAAGACTCTACTGGCAGCTTCTATTGCTGACTGATTTCACTATAAAGTCCAATGATCTTCCAAACGGACAAAATGAACTGTTTGCAAGGGTTGCCAGCTTGCAACCTGAAGACAAATAAAATTCTACTTTAAGATCATTTTTGAAGCTGAGTCTTCTCTCCCCTGTCTTTCTGCACTGCCTGTTCCTATTTCTGCAACCTTCCCACTAACCTCTGTGCAGAGATGGTGAAGGAGGATGAAAAAAGTTAGAGTGGAGAAAAGAACTCAGGGACGGGAGGGAACTTTAGCAGAAAATCCTATTTTGGACTGGGTCTTACGTTAGCAGAAGCAAGACAAAATTAGCTTCAAACGCTGCAACTTGGTCACCTGGTTTCCATTTTTGATCTAAATAGGCGATGTAAAGTGGAAGAGAGACATGACTGATAATGTAAGACAATAGCTAATGTTGGCCTGTGGCCTGCATTACTGGAAATCACCTCCTAGACAAGTTTAAAACAGATTATAGAGGTCTCATATTATTGGGACAGCCAGAATAACAGGGTTATGACATTGAAACAAATTAATATAATATTTGAATGTATCTACAATGCATTAAATAAAGCCAGTCTTTGGTTTTCTGGAAAACAGTCATTTGCACAATTTAAAATGACAGTGCCTATTGTCTTTTCTTGCATAGTACTGTAATTGGCAGGAGGGAAATGCATAGTACAATAATGGAAGTAAAATCTTTGGAATAGTTGCTGTGGGAACCATTCTTTTCAAAAAGCCTGTGATATATTAACAGTTCTCCCCAACCATGAAGCATTAGTAATTTACATTAAAGATATATCTAATACCATAATCCTCTTTGAAAATACAATTGGGGTTTGGTCAATTTAGTGATATTTATCATTTTGTCTCTATATAAATCACTGTGTTTCATGGGTCTCTTAGAAAAATATTGATCCTATTTTTAAAAAATTGCTCCCAAAATCCAATTGTTTTTAATAGACTCTCATTTCTCCCATAGCTTGCTCAAGTTACAAGGAGCTTAAAAATGTTTTTTTTGGTACATCACATTTAAAAGGTATTATTGCTGGACTAATGATGATGATTTACAATAGCTTTTCTTGAAAATTCTTCCATTGAACTGACAAGTATGATATAGCAGTAATAGGCAAACTCTGCATAGTTTAATTTAAAATAGGGTCAGTTAATGACATACTTTTCAAAAGCACAGCTACTATGTCATTTTTTTCATCAGGCCATTATAATATTAGGACTCTTGACTCCAAATAACATGTTTTGGATAAAAACACCAGAAATCCCTTCTTCTATGAGTGTCGTATCTGATTCTGAGTATCGGCTATCCTCATGATGATCAGCCATGAAGATTGTCCTGCGGGCAATATAATGCAGTGGCCTTCCATTTGTTTTTTGCCTCACAGTGTGACACCTGTACCACTGATCCAAATCCATGAGTCACTTTCTGATCCTAAGTCCTTTTGGCATAACAAAGTCCTCACCGGCCCCAGGACAGTACTGATGAAGCTGCTGTCCTCTATCAAGATGGATTCAAGTGGGATTTATTCCATTTGGGGACCATCACCCTTCCCTGTGGACTTCACCACCCAAGGTCGTTAGTCCTCTTGTTTGTTAGATTAGTTAACTACCACCTGATGATTAGCATTTTTCTTAGAATGGCTTATCAGGCACCTTGACCAAACTTTTCATATTGGTAGCTTACCGATGTTGTCTCTACAGACTAGCAGGCTGGTGTGGGATGAACAGGTCTATACAAAACACGAGAAGGATGCATGAACATTTTGAGAAGTTAGGTGGCTGGGTGAAACAGAGTGATGTATAGTTTGATTTTTCTTACTTACTGGTGTATATCATCAACCATCACTTAACTACTTGAGACAACAAGTGTCTTTTTCTTTCAGGAATTTCCTTACCCCACTCCAATGTTATTAGGTAGATATGCATAATTAATATCAGGGAAAGAGCATCTGTCTTTAACTGAATAATTTAAGGTAAGAGGGGAAAGATTAAAACAAGATTTTATAAATAAGAAAAGTAAATCTTTAAGAGTGACGTATCACTTCTGCAACTTTTCCCAAGATGAAAAACGTTAGAGATGGATTTGGGTGCAACACAATAGCATTGCTTTGAGCTCCTCTATCCAACATCATGATAGATACATTGAAGTCCAACCTTTGATAAGAGAGAAAGGGGAAGAAGAAGAAGGTACAATAGGAGGAAGAAATCAGAATGGTGGGATTGGGCATGAGTAGAAGAATGATGAATAGGGCTTGGTGATAATTTAGTCTGTTTTAAATTTAATAGGAATTTTTCATAATCCACATTTTTGTCATAAACTGACCGAAAGAAGCTAATGTTTTTTAAAAATAAAAGTTAAAGGTAGTAAAATTAACAGTCATCCATCTAGACAAGTGTTTCTAATGTGGGGCACATGCCCCACAGGGGGACTTTGGTTCCCAGAAGCCTAAGACAGTACCATTGGCTGATCAGAGCTTTGGGGAATTAACTTAGGCTTCTGGGAATGGAAGTCCAAAAACCAATGATTGGGAAACACTGATCTAGTCATAAGTCTTTGGATGCCTTGGCTCAACAACAAACAACAAAACAGTGAAGCAGTGATGGGAACTGCACCCTGCAACAGACCAAGGTGTCCGATGCCCCCACATTTACTCCGGAAATACAATTACTGGACCCAACAACGTCAAATACAGCATTAGGGGTAGTTTTACTTGTGCCTCTACTAATGTGATCTATGCCATCTTCTGCCAAAAATGCCCCTCTGCCCTCTACGCAGGTCAGGCAAGTGAGAGAACACACCCAGATAAACCAAAAATAGTAGCAAAGTGTGTTTAATGTTACTATGTGTGTACTTATAATAAATCTTATCAAGCTACTGACTGAATTGTTAACCTAACGAATCGCTAATACATATACAAACATGCAGAGTCGACCAAGGAAGGGGGAAGCATTTTTATATGTGTATATGTGTATATATATAGCTTTTTGTAATTTGTTTGTATATGTATTAGCGATTCGTTAGGTTTATTCGTATAACAATTCAGTCAGTAGCTTGATAAGATTTATTATAAGTACACACATAGTAACATTAAACACACTTCACTACTATTTTTGGTTTATCTGGGTGTGTTCTCTCACTTGCCTTATCTCTACACCCCAACCGCTATTTCGCGTTTTCTCTACGCAGGTCAAACAAGACAATCTCTTTGCAAAAGAATTAATGGACACAAATCAGACATCAGAAACAGCAACACACTGAAACCTGTTTCAAAACATTTTAATTCTGCACATTGATCTAAAAGTTGTCATTTGGGAACAGGGAAATTACAAGACTAGAATTCAGAGAGAGACAGTGGAGATAATATATATATATATACACATGCTGGACACCCATCTTAAAGGTTTGAACATTAGCCAGGGATTTCTGGGACATTATTAAATTTTAAAATGCCACAAATTACATTCACCTTGCAGAACAGACTTAAAAATGTGGGAAGAAGGGAGGGGAATGTCTCTCACTCAGTGCAGTTGACCCCCTAGCTGTGCCTACCCCATAAAGCTTCCTCAATTAACCCATTAGGAGAATTGTAATGTCAAAATGTTTATTTTAGAAACCTAACTCCTCAAACTGACTTCCACCAAAGATTTTCTGCTGTAAAACTTTTTATTACTGGTTGTAAATAACTCATTGCCACAGGTTTTTTTGTCTTTTAGTTTTGTTTTGTTTTGTTTACTCTCTTATTGGCTCTTTAAAAAGCCTAGTTTTGGGTAGCTGTGCATTTTCTATTCATTGAAGCTACAGCAGTTGTAGCTATATCTGCCGACTTTAGCCAGTATAGCCAGTTCAGAATGTTTTTCAGCTTTTTCAAAATAGGGACTTATCAAAATTAAAACATTTTGTGATAAATCTGGTGGAAAGAGCTGGAAATTAATGAGAAATTAGATATTCGAGAAAGTGAAATTAATCAATCTATCCATCTCTCCTTGTGATAGGAAAGTTAAAAAGAGCTGGATCTTCCAATGACTTTTAGATCCAAAGAGTTTTAGTATATGGTTGCTGCAACAATCCTATAAATAGCTGCACTGAACCAGCTGCAGAAAATACACAAGTAGAACATTTCTATCGATCGCATTTGTTCTGGAATGCATGTAAGCTTTTTATAGTATACAGTTTAGTCTGGGCAGAACTAAAAAGTTAGGTTGGGGAAAAATAGCATAAAGCAGAGGAGTATGGCAAGAACAATTGGGGGCAGGTTGTATTTTCCACCCTTGTGTGCTCTGTTAATTAAAAAAAAAATCAATTTCCACTCCTGGTTATGGCCAAACAGGCGAGAGGTTGTAGTTAAACAAGCAATATCTCATCTGGAACCAAATAACTGTATCCACTTGAGAGATTTTCATACACCATCTGCAGTTTTGTTGGTAGAGTTATGCTGCACGACTTGGATGAAAGAATCAGTTGTGGCCACGCTGTGGATTTTTCAGGGGAATTAAAAGCTTCCTTCCTAGCTACCTCCGCCATGGGATCCTTACACATGAATAGCCACATAGCCTTCAGGAGCTATGTAACAAGGTGGTGAATGATTTAAAAATTTAAACATTGCTGCTGTGAAAAAGGCTGAAAACTCCTAAAGGGCCTGTTTTAGGCAGTTCTTAGAGCCACAACAGAAAGCAGAAGGGAAGGAAGATGCATTGTACAAGGTCTGCAGTTCAAGTTACATACTGGGATTTAAGTCTTTGGTTTTGTTCTGAATCATTTGGGTTGAGGGCTGAAAATGTCCAAGCTTTTCTTAAACAATTGACAAAAGTCACATACAGTACTGTATATCCTTCCACAGAGAAATAACAGAGGTAGACTACTGGTGGCTTCCAGAGACTGTTGAACTGCTGTTCTTCAAGTCCCTTACTAGGCTGTCCTGGCTAAGGCTCATGCAGTTGAATACAATCTGGAGAGCCTAATATTGTTCACCCCACATTACTAGGATTACTATCTAGCAACTCAGCCACCTGCACTGTCATTTAGATCAGGGGTTCCCTACCTAAGGCCCGCAGGCTGGATCTGGCCCATGGCCCCATTTCATGTGACCCCCTCCAAGGGCATTCAAGAAACAAAATAGCCACTCCCTTTGAAGCTGTTGGGAAAAAATGGCCATCCCCATCATGCAGGCAGGGCCATCTGGCCCTTGAAGCTGACTGAGAGAGTGTGGAACCCCCCCCCCCCACACACACACACACACACACTTGAAAAGTTTGGGAACACCTGATTTAGTTCTTTAGATCTTCCACAGCAGCAAGATAAATGGTAGATCCCTCCCCCCAAAAAAACCCCAAACAAAAACATCCCTCTTCTGTCATCCTCCCTCCTGCCTGCTGCTGCACTGCATGTGGGGACTTTACGATAGAAGAGGGAAAGATGATAGCATCATAGATGGACTGGAAGGTAAAAGCTTGTTTCTCTTTTTGTTCCCTTTAGAACTTGGGGCATATTGTAAGAAGACATAACTCAAGAAAAGACAACAATGCTTGGAAAAGTTGAAGGCAGAAGGAAACAAGGAAGTTGATTGGCCCCCTAAAGCAGTAGTTCCCAAACTTTTTTTGGCCATGCCCCACCTAAGCATCTCTAAAACCCTGATCCCCCCCCATGACATATAATTCTTATTATTCCAAAAATGAACTCCTATTCATGTGGAGGAAGCCTAAAAGGCCATTAACTTGGTCTAACTTATTCTCAAATTGCCCCCCTTAAAAATCAAATCCCCACCCTCCGTGGGGCATGTGTCTCATGTTGGGAACCATGGCCCTAAAGCAGGAGCACTCAAACTACAACCTATGGGCTGGATCCGGCCCAAACCTGTCAAGCATCCTGGATTGGCTGGGAAATCCTGTATTTTTGGTGCACGTTCCTCCCCTTTCCTGACATTGTCCCATATTTAGAACAGCAGAGAAAGGGGTTACTGTGCACATGTGCACATGCAGAACCCATCTGCGCATGCACAAACATGTTCTGCACATGTGCAAACATGTTCTGCACATGCACAATGGAGTTTTTCCTGCACATGCACACCTGGGCCGGAGCAGTTCCCATATTTTCCAGAGCGGTGCTTGACAGGTATGATCCGGCCCCTGATGTCAATTCATCCGACCCATGCCACCCTCATTGCTCCCAAAAGTGGAAGTAAAATGTACCCATGCACGTCCATATGGGCACGTTTTATTTCCACTTCTGGGAGCGGCAAGGGCAGTGTGGGCCATATGAATTGGCATCAGGGGCCAGATCCAGCCCACGGGCCATAACTTGGGCACCCCTGGTTTAAGCAGAGGAAAAGGCAGCTTAAAATCTATCTCATCCTGTTGCAAAACAGATTGCAAGGTGCATTTTACTTCCACTTCTGGTGGGAGGAATCACATGAATGGCCCTCTGAACCACATGGCTAGCCATGGCCCTAAAGGTTTGGGCACCCCTGCCCTAAAGGAAGCCACAACCTTGAGTTTGAAGGAGCTGAGCAGGGCTGTTGAGGACAAGACATTTTTGGAGGTCACTCTTTCATAGCACCACTGTGGGTCTGAGGAAACATGATGGTTAATAGCAACAGTCCTTTAGAAGAGACCACAGATCAGTGGTAGAGCTCATGGTTAATTCACAGTAGGTTTCAGGTTCAATCCCTTAGTATCTTCATGCTGGATTAGAGGTGAACCCTGCTTGAAACCCTGGAGACCACCTGCCAGTCAGTGAGTGTTGACAGTGCTTGGCTAGACAGATCAAAAGTCTCAGTGAGCAGAGGGCAGCTTTGAATGCTCTTAAATGGAAGAGATGTCTTGCATCTCCCAGGTTATCAGCCCTGCAAAGAGATGTTGTGCTGAATGCACAA
The DNA here is from genome assembly GCA_035047305.1 of Bradypodion pumilum. Taxonomy (NCBI): domain Eukaryota; kingdom Metazoa; phylum Chordata; class Lepidosauria; order Squamata; family Chamaeleonidae; genus Bradypodion; species Bradypodion pumilum. The sequence continues at coordinate 331,006,654 of JAWDJD010000002.1, forward strand.
AAGACACAGAAGCAGTTGTTCCTTTGGGCGAACCTTTCCTGCAATTTTCTTCAAGGAGGTTCTGAAAGGGAAGTTGCAATGCTTGAAACTGCAGCAGAGGCTTCCATAAAAGTGCCTTTACACCATGCATAATCCTGACAAGCACAGCATGGAAATGGCAAACCCTGAAATAAAAAGCAATAACCAACAGCCTTCCTAGACCTCAAACCAAGGTGTCATTTGTTACCGAAGGTGGGATATTTATTCTTAGCATGATGGCACACAGAGTGCACAAAATGAGCCATTATCACTGCACATTCATTTTCATGGAAGGGCATGCTGTGCTAATAAACCATTCTACTCCCCTCCCAATCCAGTTTATTGGACTTTGGCCCGGGGCGCATAACAAATAAGGGAAGTCAGAGGGCAGCAAGGGAGAGAGTTAGTAAAGATGGATGCCACAGATAGATTTATGTGAGGAGGCACCCAAATTACTTTCCATGGAGCCTACTGACACCTCTCCAATTAATCTCTTTAACTGCACAGCACTGATGAGGAAAGCAAGTAATGACAAAATGTTTCCTTTCAGGATCACTTTCAGCCATGGAGGGAATCAGCTTTGCCCTGGGGCACCTGTGGTTTGATGCCTTTAGCTTGTGGGAGATGTTAGTGAAATATCTAGTTGTGAAGTACATGGCAATTCACGAATATACTATAGCAGAAGAGTAGGGAACTTGTGTCCCTCCCAACCATTGAGGGACTCCAATTCTCAGTTAGCCAAATGGTAAACTACATTTACCATTTGTGGGGCAAAGATCATATGGGCTGCATTCCAATTGCTTTGAGAGGACCGTATGCACCCACCCCTTCCGAAACAAGTGGCCAATTGGCTTAAAGCAGGGGTTCCCAAACTTTTCAAGCTGGGGGCTGGGTCACACTCTCTCAATCAGCTTCGAGGGCTGGATGGCCATTTTGCCCTGCCTGCACAATGGGGTGTGGAGGTGGGTGGGGGTGGGGGTGGCCATTTTGTCCCAAGAACGTCAAAGGGGTATATATTTTGTTTCTCAAATGCTCTTGGAGGGGTGGGGTGGGGACACATGAAATGGCACCATGAGCTGGATCCGGCCTGTGGGCAATAGAGCTTAGAAGGCTCAGAGCTTAGACGGCTACTTTTAAAAAATAATTATCTGTGGCTACAATTCCATGTACCCAGTAGTTTGTTACAGTTATAGGTCTTTCATATAATAACTATTTATGCTCATGTTTCTGAAAGTAATTAAAATGTTTTGTTACTTTAAAAAAACCTGAATGCTGTTTGCTACCACACTGTAGCAAACTTCCATCCTTCAGGTAGCCACACTTGAACTGCATGATCATCTTCCTCCACTTTTGATGTTGTTATATAAGTATAAAATTAACTAAAAACCTATCATTCTGCTAAAAAGGGACTAAAGATCTCCCTTGTTTAATTAGAGGTGTAATGTAGTTATGCTTTAAATATTGTCAAGAAGAACTAATTACACAAAACCTATTATTTGTAACTAGATTCTTCCAAGCTCTGGCTTGAATTGATTACAAAGCAGTTGTCTTAAAAGCCAGTCTTGTCAAGTGCTGGTTCAGTAAAAATGTTATTCTTTCAAGCATCCTGACCTTCTGTGGGGGAAAAACAACTTTGCAGCATTGCGTAAAATAACTATTTCCATTGAAAGAAACAACTAGTGCATTTTTCACCTGATGGCTACATATGAAGGCTAGACAGTGTGACAATTTAGTGACTATTAAGTTGTCCGAAGGAAAGTAATACTCAGGTGACAACAATGGAAACACATTTGCAACTGATGAGATCCCAAGTGAGAAAGAGTAGGAGCAAAAGGTTCTGAGTCATCCAATAAAAGGAATAACTTAGAAATTGTAGCCATAGCAGCTGGCAAGGGAAAGAGAGCATTTTCCTTTGTCTTTACAAATCCCCAAGTACAGTAGTTTGCAATCAATACAATTCTACAAATTGAAGGATAATGAATGGACATTCTCTCCCACATCCTATATCTTTATTGAGTTTCTAACATTAAATAGAATGTCTCCAGTCTTTTTGAGGCCAAAAGGCCCAACCAGTAATACATAGTACAAGATCCTTTTTTTAAAAAAAGGATTAGCTATCAGTCACTGGCAAGAGTTTGCCTCTGGTTGCATTCACATGTCCCTAATCAGCCATGAAGCTCAACTGGAAGACCTTGGGTCACTCACTGTACAAGCTAGTCTAGGTTTTTATGAATGTAATCCAATGAAATATTTCTCCTGGTTGAACTGTATGTATCAGTGCCACCAGGAACTGCAGAGAGGAGGAGGCATGATTTTTACTCCCCCATCTACAGCCCCTGCATACCCTCAAACAATATTCCAGAGGGCTGAAGGAACCTAAAAAGCAGATTTTCAGAGGTGTTTGTGTGAACATGGCTGCAGCAAGAAGGAGAGAACAAAGTTCTGTTACTAAGAAGAGTCATTTGGTACAATATTGGATTCTACTCTATGAAGGAAAAGTTGCAGGGAGGAAATGACCAATTCCTATCTACAGATTATGAAAACAGTTCCTCATTCTATCCACTACACCACACTGGATACCCACAGCTGTTTGTTGTTATATGCCGTCAAGTCACCGCCAATGTATGGTGACCTATGAATGAGCAATCTCCAAAATGGTATGCAGCCACCCATTTCATATGCTCATGAGGCTGTTTAAAAGATTTAAAACAGACTGTAGATAAACTGTGTTACTTTCTAACCTATATATCTAGTAGAGATGAGATCCTCCTTTTCATTTTGGGCTACACTTCCTGTGATCTCTTATCACTGGTTATGCTGACTAGTTCAGCATGGTGGTTCAGTCCCATAGCAGCTGGAGGGCCATCTGTGTTCAATCTCTCATTTCAGAAAGAACTGTTATTTTTGTGATTGTATGAGCAAGGAGGGCTCTTTCCAGGCAACTCTCTTTTCCTTGCTCCCTCCAGTTTGTAATATTGGAGATGGCCACTTTGGTAGATGTCACAGGTTCTGCTGTGAACAATGTCCCAGAACAGAATTTCCTGTTCTCCTATTTATACCACTCTTGGCCACCTCCTTGCTTTTTGGAAATGTTTGTGTATCTCCAATTGCAGCATGAGATAATGAAAGCTTCACTTCCCCCTATTTTCCCATCTGTATGCAAAGTAGAGCTTTACTAGCTAGATCTTTGTCCAAAAGACAGTCATTAAATTAGGACAGATATCCCATTAAGAAGTTCAGTAACCACGATGCTATCTAGGATGAAGATTGCAATGTGTGTTCTCAGGTATGGCAAACAACAGTTTAGATCAGGGGGTCAGCAACTTATGGCCCATGCCAAATCATCTGGCCCACCACCCTCACTCCTGCTGCCACCATTGTCATAAGCGGCAGAAACAGCCGTAAACACATCCGCTGTTCTCATAAACGCATATATGACAGTCGTGGGCATCTTTTACAGCAGCATTTACAGCAGGGGGACCACCAGTCCAGCCCCCTCAACTGACTGAGGGAGCGTGACCCAGCTTCAGACTTAAAAAGGTTGCTGACCCCTGGTTTAGATCATTGATATTTGTGCTGGAGCTTTAGTATGCACACAGTAGTGGTGGAATAAGAGAATGAGAATTTGTTTTTTTTTAAAAAAAATTGTAGATTTACTTTATGATAAGAATAAAATGGGTGAACAAAAGAATTCAGAAGAGAAATTTAGATGAATTCAGCCTCTGGATGGTAGATAGGTACTGAGTAAGAGTACTGAGGATCCTCTTTTCCACTTAGAAAATAAGTTATGTATATAGTTGCTGACCAAAGTGACAGAGGCTACAATTCTCAAACCATTTATACTAGAGCAGTTCAGATAGGTTCCACTGACTACCAGTAAGACTATCAAAATAAGGTAGCAATCATCAATCAGCTGTTGTTATGGAATAGTAGAGCAATTGCAGCCTGCCAAAACACTGTAGAATAAGTGGGATGGGAAGTTATATACTCAAAAATAAACCAATCTAAAGAAGATTCTCTATAGACAACATGGTTTCTGCACTTGTATGAGGTAACTCATCAGAACTAACCTGAGACCTTTTTTCCTGCCCTATTCCACACATTGAAAATGAGTAGAATGCCAGTGGCATCTTACTCCACAACGGATGAGAGCCCACAGCATGCTTCACCTCAGATATGTTCTGTGGACATTTTATCCTTCAAAACAATGAGACGGTCAACATACTCAGGAGGAACAAGGAGAGGGTAGTGGTGATGGTTCACCAGCATCTGCAGCATGAAGTAGTTGCTTCACTGTCAAGAGAGCTGACCATGGACACTGCCGGTTTAGACTATGTAGTCAAGAAGAATGACTACACAAAATGATACACTAGCACACAATATTTTCATGCAAGTTCCAATTTCATATGGAACAATATGTAGGACCTGCTGCCTTATGGCATGTCTGCCATTCTCAGCACCACAAGATGAATGTTGATGGTGGTGGTGGGAAATAAAGTTATATGGGTAGTCTGTTGAGTGGAAGCATGCTCACAAGGCTTCAAATCAATCAATGTAACATGCATTCCACATGTACCCCAAACATAATGCTGAAGAGAGGAGGATTTCTGCAAATGGTGCCAATTTTTTTAAAAAATGTCATATGTTGGGTTGAAGCCTGGCTGACGGACTGTAGGGAAGACACGAGAAAAGAGGCGCAAACGGAGTAGAGCTCAACAGGTAAAAAGAACCGTAGCTAAGGTAACAGGGTCCAAGAAGACTGAAGTCGTGATAAATTTACAAAGTCTTTATAAGATAGAATATTTACAAAACCATAATAACAGAAAGAATTCCTCTATGGGTACACTGTTTCTTTTCACAGGAGAATGAAGATGATTTACAAATAAATGGAGTTGTCTTGAAAATGCTGTTTGTTTCACAGATGAATATGATTCACAGATATAGCGATTTTGTGTTTCTCTCAAAGTCGATACTAGTTAATACGACTTTTCGAATAATAATATCTTCTTCAGGAAGATCTGTACATATATATAGGTAAGCTTGTGCAATTTGACTTTTGTATTGTTACATGTTATGAGAACTTATATGTGCTAGCAGTTACTATTTCTAGATATGCTAATTATTATGCTTGTATGTAATCCTCATGTACAGATCTTCCTGAAGAAGATATTATTATTCGAAAAGTCGTATTAACTAGTATCGACTTTGAGAGAAACACAAAATCGCTATATCTGTGAATCATATTCATCTGTGAAACAAACAGCATTTTCAAGACAACTCCATTTATTTGTAAATCATCTTCATTCTCCTGTGAAAAGAAACAGTGTACCCATAGAGGAATTCTTTCTGTTATTATGGTTTTGGAAATATTCTATCTTATAAAGACTTTGTAAATTTATCACGACTTCAGTCTTCTTGGACTGTAGGGAAGAGTCATGACCTCAGCAGGAGAGCACATGCTTCATTTGCAGAAGCTTCAAGGTTCAATCTCTAATATGTCTAAGTTGGACTGGCAAAACCCTTCGGCAGGCTGAAGGGAACTTTCTGTGCTTTAAAAAAATAAACATTTGGGGTGTATGGGCAGGCCCCAAAGTTGTTAGACTGCTCTCCCCAGGGGTGTAAGACAGCTCATCCCTTTCTAAGAGGGTCAGAAGTGTTCCTTGGAAGATGTCAAAATAGTCTGTGCACTATCCTTGGCAACCATTTTTATTTTTTATTTATTTATTGTTAATTTTTTATACCGCCCACTCAGCCAAAACCATCCTTTTCCCATCCCATTAGTTGACTCGCTTTTGTCTGCCTTTGTCTAGCTTCATGATTTTTGCATGCAGCTTCACACACACTGTCATGGATTGTGCTGTAAAAGCCAGTGGATGGTCTATTCAGCCCCTCACTCCACCTCATACCAACTCCTCCTGGTGAAACATTATAGAGGAAAGAGAAAATATAAGAGTTTCAGGATAGCACTGCAGCTTGCTGGCTTCTCTTCAGAAGTCTATTGAAGCAAACATATAAATCTGCCTTGAGCATGATTTATGGCTTTGTGTTGAAATAGTATAATGCAGAGATGCAGGAGAACTATTATGAAGCCATCTAGCCAATTCCCTCACTAGTGGAGGGTTATTTTCTTCCTGAAAGGTATCTTGTAGCATTTAGTCACTGTCTGGTGGTTCAGAATGACACGCTTACCTAATATGGGTCCTGTTCTTCATTAAAGGTTATATGAGCCTTATTCTTTTTGTTGCAGGTGCACAAACATTGACATGTGCAACCCTATTTTCCCCCAAACAATTATCTCTCTCTTTCTGTCTCTTTCTTTTGTTTTTTTACTAACTAAACATTAGTGATGCAAGCTTTAAGAGTTTGTTGTTGTTATTATGTGCTATCAAGTCACCTCCAATTTATGATGGCCCTATGAACAAGAGATCTCCAAAATGTCCTGCTTTCAACAATCCTGCTCAGCTCATGCAAACACAAGCCCATTGGGCCCCCTCACAGGGTCAATCCATCTCATATTTTATCTTCTTCATTTTCTATTGCCTTCCACCTTCCCCAGAGAGTCTTTCCCAGAGAGTCTTGCCTTCTCATGATGTGCTCAAAGTAGGACAGCATCAGCTTCATTAATTTGCCTCCAGAGAGAATGCAGGCATGATTTGTTTTAGGACTCACACCTAGAATAGAAGAGTACACCAATCAATTAAAATTTTGCTGCAGTTTAAACCATTCTGCCTTCTTCATTTGTGGGCTTCTGACTGAACAGAGTGGTTTTTGTCTCTTCCTCTTACAGAATTGATTAGTGAGGTGCTTGAACAGAAAATTGATATGCTGTCACAAAGAACCAGCATTCAATTTATGCTGGGAAGAGCACAGAAGCCTATCCAAAGGAGGAGGAAACAACCATCTTAAAGACTTGAAGCAGACAGGGGTTCTATGTCATGTATGAGTCACATTTACCTCCTGAAGCACCCTCCCTCAATTTACTGACAAAATCCAGCAGCAAATCATATCACTGCAAATAAGGGATACTTCATTTAAAGGAAGCAAAAGGAAGCTTTACATGGATGGTAGTAGTCTGCATCCAAATTTTGATAGCAAAGCACTGCATTTAAACAAAGTTTAATGGTCACTCCATGCTGTCAATTTTTATTGATGTATAGGAGGAGGTTGCAGCTCTTGGCAGGACCTTGAGGGGCAAAAACTTGACCTAAGGCTTGCCAAAATTGCCTACTCTTAATATTGAGTGTTACAATTTTATGCTCTGTGTGTGTGTTTGTGTCCCCTTGTGTGAGGATATTCCATGGAGGGCTGGAGGGGGAATGAGCAGCACCTGAGGGCCACTCCACTGCCCTCAAAAGCTGCTCCCTGCCACCACCAGTGCAGTTTCTACTGCTGGCCAGCTGGAAGGGTACGAGTCCCCACCGCCGGCGCTCTGCTGCTGTTGCTGCTCTCGGGACTAATCCCCTCTTTGGTCCAGGAGGGGATTTAAGTCACCGGCAGCTGGAGTCAGTGCCGGTGTGATGATATTCGCCGGTGCTCTGCAGCTGCTGTACCCCGGGGGCCAACTGGATGAGCTCCTTCCCCGGTCCGGCATTGGCTGTGGGGAAGTTTGAGCACCTTGGGGCTGGAGCGTACCACAGACTTAAAAACTGCCACCCCGCCAAATGCTGCTTCCCTGGTCCAGCATTAGCCATGGGGAAGTTTGAGCATCTTGGGACTGGAATGCACTGTGGCCTTTAAAGAATGTCACCCCGCCCCCCGTCAGAGCTCCTTTATTTGCCGGAATCTGTTTATTTATTTATTTTGAAATTGTAACTGTATGTATTTTTTGCTGCACTTATAATATTGTATTTTGTATTTTATATATTGTATATTGTACTTTTGTTTTGCTTTTGTATTGATGTTGACATGTTGTTGCCGTCTTGAGTCGGCCTTGGCTGAGAAAGGCGGGGTACAAATTAAAATTGAAATTAAATTGAATGGAAATTCATAGGACGGGGGGCGTGTCAAGATGGAGAGCTGAGAGGAGTGAACTTTCTCCCGCTAAGAAAGGAGGGTTACGAAAGTGGCTGTTAAAAGTGATAATAGTTCCTGAGACCTGGAAAAAATGGACTAGAACATTTATAAGAAAAAATAGTAGTGGAAATTACCTTGGTTGGTTCGAAGTTGTGCCGAGAAAGGGAGAAAACTGTGAGTTTCAATCTTGGAGAGAGCGGGGAATGGGCGGTCCTTAATGGCGCCGACTCAACAAACCTTTTAGTTGAAGAACGGACGGTTTGGAGAAGTGTGTGGAGATCGGTGTGCCGGCAAGGTTTGATAGAAACGCAGGCAAACAGACAAGCAGATGAGCGGATCAAAAAGGGTAAGTCCGGTGGGGATCTGAAAGGGGGAAGCTGAAGCGAGCCTCGTTCGGCCTCGCTAGTCCCTTCGACCGGAGCCGCGCGGAGCCGGAAAATCGCTTAAGTGGAGAAGTGGAGAAGCCCCGACGGTGAGCAAATTTGGAAAAATAGGTAGGGAAGGAGAAAAGGAGAAGAAAAGTGCAGCAATTGGGACTGGACTTTTTATTCTTTCACGTCAGTGGAGCTCAGATAAGCCAGGGCCAAGCAACGGTGATAATACCATGATTTCCTTTTTTCTTTTTTCCTTTCTCTTCTTCATTATTATTTGAGTTTTGGACCTTTAAATTTGGGTAAGAAGGAAAGAGGAGGAGGAAGAAGAAGAAGTTGGACTTTTGGAGAACTGGGACTGGTTTTGTTCTGTACATTTTTTCCGAGGCTTAAAAAAGAATAAGACGGCGCTGGGATCCTGAAATGTGTTGTGAGCGATAAAGTGTTGTTTTCTTTGAGTCTTGGAGGGTGGACGGCTGACCTTGTTTTTGCTTTTTGTTTTTCCTTTTTGGCCTGGAATAATATAAGATTTACTTTAGCGTTGCTCGAATATATGGGGTTTTTCTGTTTGGTTTTTTTCTTTTTTCTTTCTTTAAGTTGGACAGGGCTTGTAAGTTGCAACAGTAACACAGAGTAAGTCGCTGGAAGAGAAACAAAATATCAGTTTTTTGTGGGACAAATATTGAAGATTTTTTTTCTCTTGCTGTTGTTTGTTTTTGGACCCCCTTTTCTCTTTTTTCCTTATCTCCCTTTCCATTGGGGGATGAAGAGTGAGGGCTAAATAGGGAATAAAGTAGAAGAACAGTGATCAAAAAAGTTTATTTTTTGAGAAGGATCTTTTTTTTCTCTTTTTCCTTTTTTTCTTCTTTCTTTCTCCCTCTCTCTTTTTCTTTTTTTAGTTCTCCTGGGGGTAAAATATTAAAATTTAAGAGGGAAATTAATTTGGACTGAAATGGGATTTTTTTCTCTTTTTTCCCCATCTCTACATTTTTTTGAATTTTGGTGGATATATATACATATATGTATGTGTACAGGCGTACGTAGGTACATATACATATATTTGATAGAGGGGAGGGAGGGGGAGGGGGAGGGGAAAATAAAGGTCTAATATTATATGTGGATATAAGTATATTAAAATTTGTTAGAGTTAATACATAAGGTAGAGGTAAATAGTAAATTGTTTATGTAAATTGTTAACGTCATGCAATTGGAAATACACTTGGATGAAATGGCAGGGGAGAGGGAGAGAGAAGGAGAAGAAATTGGGCTGGACAAGAGTGGAGATACCGACATCTTTGGACAGGAGTTTTAGAAGGCTTACAAGGTTGGAGGAGGAAGAGGACAAGATGAAGAAAACAACGCAACAAGAGATGAAGGATTTGGAGGAGCAAGAGACGGTGAAGAAGATAGCACAACAACTACAACAGCAACAGCAGCAGAAGACAACAACAACCCCAACTACGATTGCACCAACTGCGGTAAAAACAATTGTTATAACAACTGCAAAGGTAACAATAGCAACAACTGCTACAACAACCATAACAACTACAGCGGCGACAGCAGTGACAACACTGACAACGATTGCAACCACAGCTACAGTAACAACACCAACAACATTGGTAATGAAGGGGAGGCAAGGACTCAAATCTGATTTTGAAAGATTTAATGAGAAGGTTGATAATCTGGAATACAAAATTGGGAATATGTTGGCTCAAGATAAACAAGAACGAAAACAAGATATGCAAGATATGCTGGCAGACATCTTGAAGGTAATTGATGGTTTTAAAAAAGGACAAGATAAGCTTAAAAAAGAACAAGATGTCATTAAAAAAGAACAGGCAGCGATTAAGGTGGAGGTCATAGAAATGAGAGAGAGAGAGAGAAAGAAAGAGAAAATAAGGTTGGAGACCATGAAAAGAGATTGGAAATGGTAGAAGAACATCTAAGACGAGCAAACGTCATAATCAGAAAATTGCCAGAGAATTCTCCGGATAAATTAAAAGAAAGAATAGTGAAATGGTTGGATGAAATTATGGAAGATGGTTTTACACTGCAGGATGTTGTAAGTGTATTTAGGTTGGGTTCAAGAAGGGGTAAAGCTGGGCCAAGGAATGTGTTGTTAAAATTTGCTAATGTGTCAGATAAGCTTCGCTTAATGGCAATTATTCGGGAAAAGGTGCAGAAGTGTTAAAAATTGAAGGTTTTGATATCGAAGTTTACAACGATATTCCAATTGAGGACCGCTTATGGAGACAATCGATGAAACCAATCACAAAGCGATTCCAAGATAAAGGAATAAGGTATAATTGGAAATTTCCACGCCAATTAAGTTTCCTTTACCTGGGAAGACGTTATATGATAAGCGAAGATCCTAATGTTCTGGATGTAATGGTAGATGCAAAGTTGTTGGAAGCTGGAGCTAAAGAGTGGTTTGATTTGAAGGAAGAGTTGATTATATCTGGTGGATACATAAGGCGGGAGAACAATGGAAATGAGAATATGCCTAAAGGTGCGGAAGGAGGAACTGTTCTGGGCGGAGACTAGGTTCAGGCCTCTTTGGTGCTTGCACAGTCTGTCGCACCTCCCCCTTCCCCTTTGTATTTCAGAGGCTACTTGTAAAGAAGTGGGGAGGGTCAGTAGTAGAATGTACAGTGTGTATTTTTTTAGTTATTCTTTTTTTCCTTTATTTGTTTAGGGTGGAGGAAGTGTTATATGTTAATCACACGCCTGTAGGAGGAAGTGGGAAATATAAAAAATTAGGGGAAGAAAATAATAGATGAGAAATATAAAAGTAATAACATGGAATGTGAAAGGTACTGGTTGTCAGGTGAAGAGAAGGAGATTAGAAGCAGCACTCAGAAAAGATAGACCGGATATAATCTTTCTGCAGGAAACCCATCAGAAATCGGAAGAAACCAACAAGTTGTTTTTTAGAATTGACTCAGTTTTATGAAAAATCATATGGTACCTCAAAGGCCAGAGGTGTAGCGACTTTGATATCAAATAGGTTGGGATTCGAGATGGTAAAAAGTATTTCAGACCCAGAAGGTAGATATCTGTTAGTAAAGGGGAAAATAGACGAGGAGGAAATAACGCTGGTGAATTTGTATGTGCCAAATGAACATCAAAATAGTTTTTTAGATAAGGTGTACCAAATATTGGAGAAAGAAAAAACAATAAAAATGATTGTAGCTGGAGATTTTAATTTAATAAGATCAAATATAGATAGTACAAACATAGCAAGATGTGGGGTAGGAAATAAAATGCATGTGTTAAACAATTGGTTGAAATCTCTAGGGTTGAAAGATACATGGAGGGAACTTAAAGGATTGGAAAGGGTTTATACATTTTTCTCACAAGTGTACAACACGTACTCCAGAATAGATTATATATTTGTTACTGATAATTTGACAAGAAATTTAGAAGATATAGAAACCGGAATTTTTAAAGAGTCTGATCATGCAAAAGTATTGCTGGAAATAAAAATAGAAGCTACAAAGATTAGGAAAAATTGGAGATACAATGCTAAACTGTTCAAAGATATAAAGTGTAAAACTGTTCAAAGATATAAAGTGTAAAGAGCAAATGGTAGAAAAATGGGAAGAAAATTGGAAATGGAATGATACAGGGGATGTTAGATTCGGTATTGTATGGGATACAATGAAAGTAATATTCAGAGGTGAAAGTATCAGGTTGGCAAATATTAAAAATAAACAGCTAAAAAGTAAGCAAGAAGAAATTGAAAAAGAGATTAAATGGTTGCAGGAGAAACATGCAATAACTAAGGACAGAAAAAATTATGAAAGAATGCAGGGCCTAAAGAAGGAATTAATAGGAAAAGACATTGAAAAGGTGAAAAGAGATTTGGTGTATTTAAAAAGGGAATATTTCGAGTATAGTAATAAAAATTCAAAACTTTTAGCAAGAGCAGCTAAGGAAAAAAGAAGCAGAAGAGAAATAGGGACTTTAGTAGATACGGAAGGTATAAGATATAGCAAGATTAAAGATAAATGTAAGGTGGTCAGAGAATTTTATCAAGAATTATATTCTAAAAAGAAGGTAAACATAGATAAATTAAAAGATAAATTGGGAATGCAAATTAAAAATAAAATAAGTCAGGAACATAAACAAAAGATGGAAGAGTCAATAACTGAAAAAGAGATAACAGAAATAATAGCTAAATTGAAAGCAGATAAATCACCGGGGGAAGATGGATTACCTGCAGAATTCTATAAAGAGTTTAAGGATATAGTAACCCCAAAATTGTTGAAATTGTACAATGGTATACTTAATGGGGAACAGATACCACCATCATGGTATAGAACAATAATTGTTTTGTTACCAAAACCAGGAAAAGACCCAGAAAAGGTAGAGTCATATAGGTCCATTTCTCTGATAAACCAAGACGCCAAGATTTTTACGGCAATATTGGCAAGTAGACTAAACAGTTTTATGGATAAATATATAAATAAAGATCAGGCGGGATTTGTGAAAGGTAGGCACATGGCAGATTTAGTAAGGCGAGTTGTAGACCTGATTGATGCTGCAGGGCAAAATAAGGAGAAAGTTGGGTTATTATCATTAGACATCTTCAAGGCATTCGATTCCTTGCAATGGATAACAATTAATGAGATAATTAGAAGTTATGGATTTGGTGATAGGTTTATAAAAACAATAGTACAATTATATCAACAAGGATACGCCAATATTAGGGTTAACGATGGTCTTACAGAGGAAGTGAGATTTGAGGCTGGGACAAGACAAGGATGCCCTTTATCACCAATATTATTCATTATGGCGATGGAAATCTTAGCAAATACAATAAGAGAAGATAAAAGCATTGAAGGAATAATGGAAAACAAAATTAGTTTATATGCGGATGATACTTTGATAACCATGAAACATCCTAGAAGGACTTTGGAAAGAATTCAAGAACATTTAAAGGAATTTGAACAAATAACAGGTCTGAGGATAAATTGGGATAAATCTGAAATGATTTAAAGTAATATTGAAAAGGATGAGCAATGGAAAATAAGGGATGAATTTAAACTGCAGATTAAAGAGAGCTTGAAATACTTGGGGATAAATATCTCTAACAAATTGGATGATTTGAAAATATTAAATTATGATAAACAAAAGAAAGAACTTAAAGATAAAATTTTGCAATACCAAAAATTAAGGTTGTCTTGGTTCGGCAGAATAGCGTTGGCTAAAATGATGTTGTTACCAAAATTAAATTTTCTGTTTGATGCCTTACCAATTCAACTGACTGACAAAGAAATTAAAGAATTTCAAAAAATATTAAATAATTATTGTAATGGGGGACGCAGACCTAGAATTTCATAGAGAATGTGGTATTTATCTCAAAAAGAAGGGGGTTTAGGAATTCCTAACTTAAAGAATTATTATAAAGCATTTCATATAAAGAATGTAGTTAAGATCTTAATGAAGGAGCTGGTTATTTGGGAGGAAATTGAAATGAAGGAACTAAAGGAAGTGGGTAACACCAGTTAAAAATAGAATGCTGAGGTCAATGTTGGGAGTATGGAAGAAGGTTAAAATGAAATTAGTTCCGAACATTTCACCGATAATTGAAATAGAAGACCTGAAATAGTTTCCAATAAGAATGGACAATGAGATGAGAGAAATTTTGTTGGCGAATGGGGTTTTCTGCTGAAAGATTGGATATGAGTCTGTAGAGATAAAGTGATGAAACGAGAGCTATACATTCAGATGAAGCTGAATTGGTTTCAGATAGCGATGGTGAACAAGTGGAACAATAATTATTTGAGGGAACAGAGTCTGGAAAGATATAGGACCAAATTTGAGGAATTAGTATGGAAGATAAGGAAGAAGGAAATTGGAAATTAAAGGAATGGTTAGTAAAATTTATAAAATGATAAATACAGAGGGTAACCCACAAGAAATATTAAGAAATACATGGGAACAAGATTTGAATATGAAGATAACAGAAAAGGAGTGGCAAAATAAATGGAGAAAAAGAATTATGAGATCTTTGTTGGTCAGGGAAAAGGAACATAATTTCAAAATGTTATGGAAGTGGTATTTGACCCCTATGAGACTACATCAGATGGACAAAAAGAATAACAAAATGTGTTGGAGATGCAAAAATACGTTGGGTACATATATTCATATGTGGTATGAATGTAAGGTGGTAGAAAACTTTTGGGCAAAAATTGAGAACGAGATTGATAAGATTATGGGATTGCGTCTCAAATTGGGGCCAAATAACATTTTGCTGACGGACGTAGATAATATGAGCTTAGATAATGATAAGAAAGAACTGTTGTCTATAATGCTTGTAATAGCTAGAATGTGTATTGCAAAAAAATGGGAAAATGATTTAGTGTTAAAGGTGAAGGAGTGGTATAAGCAGATGTGGGATACCGCATTGAATGAAAAATTAACATGGGAGTTAAATTTCAAAAAAGGTATAATAAAAGAAAATAGATTTTGGAATATATGGCGACAATTTGTTGATTATTCATTGATGAGAGACGGAATGAATAAACTGGCACCAGACCAAATGAAATTTTGGGCACTATAGAAATTAATGGGAAATTTAGTAAGGTTGAAGAGTTGAATAAAAGTAAAGTATGGATATAAAAGTAGAGTTGAAATATGTGGATTAGACTTGGAAGATAATGGTTAATAATAAGATAAAAGTATAGTGTGTAAGTAAGAAATCCTTATACTGTGATAGAATCCAAGGTCATAACAGATTTTTTGTTCTTTTCTTATTTCTGATGTATATGTATTTTTATGTTTTTTTATATAGTTATTTTTTTGATTGTGTTAGAATATTTGTATTTTTTTTATTATGTCTTGAATGTTGTTATATATTTTGAAAAATCAATAAAAAAATTAAAAAAAAGAAATTTATAGGACAAGCTCCTTAAGTTTATCTGCCCTCTTCTTCTCCTGCCTACACTTTTCCAATCTGAATAAATAGGCAGCATTTCCCATAAATACTGTCCTCGCTGTCCCGAAATCTACCCCTTCTTTCTCCTAGTTGAGCAGTTCACAAAAGCGTATACAGTGGAACCTTGGTTAAGAAATGGCTCAGTTAACATAAAAATTGCATAACAAAAGGAAATCCATAGAAAGTAGTGGCTTGGTTTACAGAATTTTTTGGAACGGATTAATTGGTTTTCAATGCATTCCTATGGAAAACTGTGTTTCAGATAATGTATTTTAGTTTTCAATGCATTCTAATAGGAAATTGCGTTCAATGCATTCCTATGGGAAATTCAATTAAAGTAATTTTCACTGTAAGAAATGTCCTGGAGAATGCATTAATTATGTTAACCAATGTACCACTGTATATGTTTATTAAGAGCTGTCAGTGTGGGATAACTTCCATTCTGCTTCTGAGCTAGATTCTAATGTCTTCAGGCACCTAGATTACTCAGTGATAGGCTGAATAAGATTCCTTGCTACTCTTATTGATGGACATCCTGTTTCCCCAGCCTGGAGGCTGGAACATAAGGCTGGAGCCAAACAAATTGCATCCAGTGTAGTACTACAAAAGTCAAGGGACTGGGACTCCAGATGGGCAGCTTATGGCTCTGATTTCAAGAGGTGGTGAAGCTGCTCCAGAACTTTGCAGGAGCCATTTCAGATGATGAACCTTTGTCCTTTAATGAACTTTCTTGTGAGAATAATTTAAAAAAAAGATGGAAGAAGTGATGGGAAAATGTAGATTACAGATGACAAATGATGTTGTCTGCTCCACCCAACTGTGTGAATAAAGCAATAAAACTAACCTCTTCTAGAATCACCCAGAGCCAGAAAGCAGTTTGAAAACAGTGGACTCAATTCTTTCTCTGCGATATCTCCCTCCGTTTAATCTAGATCTCTGTTATCTTCTGCCACAAATCCTTCATTTCTATTTTTCTTTCAACTCTTTTTAAAGAATGTAAGTGTGAAAATCTGATTGCATTACAAATAATTCCAACTTTTTTCCAGCCATTGTAAAACCCTAAGTTTTTCAGGAACATATAGCACTTGGCTGGAAATGCTAGTGTCTTGGCAGTCAATTCTTATAATTGCATTTTTTAAAACCCTATTGTGCGGAAATACAAATACATGACTCCCTGGGATAACTGCATAAAGAGACTGGAATTAAACTTTGCAAGATTTATATGATTGTTGTTGGTGCTTATCTGTCAAAGGGAGAGGGATGGGAGTGAGGAGTGGATGAACATGAGGGAATCAGGGGGGTGGGAATGTGAGTTGGCTGGATGCCTAACATCATTCTATGACTTAATTAAAACTACTTTCTGGTATTTTTGTTTGTTTGTTTACGCCTTCTGTTCATCCTCAGCAGCATACTCAAGAAAACACACATTTGAGAATGAGTTCATTTAAAGTGTAACATTAAGAGATGCTGAGAATGGGCACTGGTGCATCACAATTGGAATCTGGAGAACAAATTTCATCTGGTGAAAGCATGGAGACAATTTTGAAAGGGGACCAGCTTGCCCTTTATCTTTGGCTGTGGTCACTGTGCATTTTTAAAAAAATAATAATTTTTAACATAAAAAACAAAAGAAAATAAGTTTGATACATACTGCCTTCGGTACCCAAGCATGCATGCATGAATGTATGCTTACACACACACAAGCAAGCAAGCAAGCAAGCAAGCAAGCAAGCAAGCAAGCAAGCAAGCAAGCAAGCAAGCAAACAAACAAACAAACAAAATATGATAATATAAACAGTGGTCCCATCACCATTATGGAACTACTCATCTTCAACTTTCACATATCTTTACCTATAAGAAGGTCCATTAACCATTAGTGTCTGGCATGCACGCCCGCACCCATCCCTACTATCCCATACCAAGCCACCTACACTTATCTGACCACCCTTGGAGCATCGCCGCAAGGGTCTGGTCTTCGAGAGTGGGGCAACTGCCCCATGAACGCAGCCAAAAAAAACTCTACAAGGCCCAGCATCCTCTGCGCTGTGCCACCCCGCCAATGAGGCTGAAGGGCACAAGCGTGGAGGAGGCCGGGAAAGCTGGTGCGTGCGGTAAAATCCCCCCGCCAATGCGCTGAACTTTTGCTGCCCTCCACCCCACTGGCATAGCATGGGGTGGAAGGAGGAGCCACTCCTCTCCCCCCCCGTAGCTTCGGCGAGGTAGCAGGGAGAAAAGATCATTTCCCTGCAGCCCCGGAGACCGGCGACGGCCTCGCTGTAGCTGGGAGGGAAAGAGGAGCCCCTCCTCTCCCCCATGACTTCAGCGAGGTAGCGGGGAGAGAAAATCATCTCCTCACAGCACTGGAGTCCAGTGCCAGCCTCGCTGAAGCTTCATGGGGGGAGAGGAGTATCACCTCTCCCCCCATAGCTTCAGCGAGGTAGTGGGGAGACAGCAGCCCAGTGAGCGTCCCCACTCACAAGGCCGCGCCGGAGAAAGACCAAGCCGGCAAAAAGTAAGTGGGGTGGGGGAGAGGGATGGGGGGTGTGTAATGGGCCCGGGAACCACACTACCCACCCCCTCACCCTCTTGCCCTCCAAGTCCCTGTACCCCACCCCACTTACCTTCACCCCCACCCCCCATTGAAAGCGAACCAATTCCCAGAGAAGCAAAAGCAGTGAATGGGGCTCCGGTCGCTGCCTTCGCCTCCCGGAGGTACTCACCCGGGCGCAGCCTCCGACCTCAACTGCAGCCTCCTCCCTCCCTCCCTCTTTCTCTCTCCCTCCCTCTTTCTCTCTCACTCTCTCACTCACTCACTCACTCATTCACACACACACACACACACACACACACACACACACACACACACACACACACACACACACACACACACTAATTAATTAATTCTTGTACAGGTTTGTATCCTTGATATATTTAATAAATATTCAATAAAGCCTTTCCATATATACAGTACCAGAACCAGTTATTCTTAATCATCCCTTTCTTACAATTCAGGTCCCAAGTTAGTTTATCTTTAACACTATATCCCAGGTCTCCTTATACCATTCTTCAATTTTAATACTAATGTTAGTTTTCCAATATATATATATATTGCAATCCGCTATTAATGCTTGTTTTGGACTTAACTTTAACTTTGTTCCCATTATCTTGTTTATTTTTTCTACTTTCAACCATAAACTTCATGCATATTTGCAAACCCAACAAAGATGGATATAAGTCCCCACTGTGTGTTTGTGAAGGGGAAGTTGTGGGGCACTCATGGAGGACATGCCTTGCATTGAGAAATCCCCAGGTTCAACAGAATACATCTCCCCCAAAAACAAACTCTGGAAAGTAGCTGTCAGACTAAGTACACATTGGTTTAGACCAGGGGCTGCAACCTTTTAAAGTTAGGGGCCAGGTCATGCTCCCTCAGACAGTTGAGGGGGCTGGACTTGTGGTCCCCCCACTGTAAATGCTACAGTAAAATGCATCTGCAACTGTTGTAAACATGTTTATGACAGCCACGGATGTGTTTGCAGCTGTTTCTGCTGCTTCCAGTGGTGGCGGCAGCAGGAGCGAGGGTGGAGGGCCAGATGAGTTGATGTCACGGGCCGGATTCAGCCCATGGACTGTAAGTTGCTGACCCCTGGTTTAAACTGACCACAGAGAGTTAATCTTGACATGGTATATGGCAGCTTTGCCATGTTCAGTTACTACACCGACTCAACCAGATGAAACAGAATGTCATACACAGCCTCAAAAAGTACCCTAACATCATCATCAAAGAGATAGATAAGGGCAGTGATGTGGCTGTCATAGACAAATTGAGCTATGTATAGGAAACTGAGAGACAGTTGTCCAATTATACATTTTAACAGCTCCTAACTACAGACCTTGCTGCCAAATATCAAAAAGAAATACAAAACTTTTTTGAAAATTTACCTGAAAATTTACACGGACAAATTCTGACCAACACATGCAAGATCCTCAACCAACCACCTTCTGCACATATCTACACATGTGTGTGTGTTTGTGAGTGTGTGTGTGTCATATATATAAGCAGCCGCAGGGCCGACCCTACCATAAGGCGAACGGAGCGGTCGCTCCAGGCGTCCACTCACAAGGGGTGCCGCAGTGGTAAAGGATTTTTTTGTCCCCCCCCGATATTATGATTGTGAGCGTATGACATGTGTGTTAATGACCTTAATATGTATGATGTTTTTTGTTTTCAATACTATTTAAAAACAGTGAAAATGCATTCTGTTATCGATAACGACTATCCCTGTAAAGTTTTGCCAAGTAACTTAATTTAACCCCATATATTAGGGGTGACCAAGGGGGCACCATAGTTGGATCTCGATCCATCCTAAAACTTGCCTCAGGCCAGCACTGAGCTGCCGGGAGTTTGAGGGTGGGCAAACTGTTAACCAAGGGTGGGCTTTGCCCACCCTGACCACCCTCTGGCTAAGGCCCTGCGAAATGAGCTCCCGTCTTTGTCCCAGCTCCTGCCAACCTAGCAGTTTGAAAGCAAGACATTGCAAGTAGATAAATAGGAACCACTTTGGTGGGAAAGTAAACAGCTCTCCATGCACTCTGGTATCTAGTCCTGCCTGCCACATGTCCATGGAAATGTCTGCAGATTCAGAGAGCGCTGGCTCTTTGGGTATAAACAGAGATGAGCACTGAGCCCTAGAGTCAGATACAACTGGCTTTCAAGCAAGGGTTAAAAACAATAGCTTTGGTATGGAACACTTACAGTTAACCATAATTCAGATAAAAGTATTATAAAGAGTTCCTTAAATGAAGGTGCAAAAATGTGCCTTAGTTTGTATTGTTCCCTAACAACTGGATAAAATGAAGATGAAAATGAGCAAAGAGGTAGTTTCAGTAGGCAGCGGAATTAATTCCGCATAAACAGGTGCTGTGGTGGTAGGAAAAAAGTTGTTCTCCTTCGTATAGTTTGTGAATCCACACTCATGGGTTATGCGCCTGCGCAGAACGGCCGATCGGAGGCTTGAAAAGCTATTGGTCAAAAGTTTTGGCGGTAAGACCGCCCACCATACCGCCCACCCTGAGGCGCCCGCGCGCCATTTTACCTCAGTTCTCTTCTTTCCGCCGTAGCAGCAGGACGATCGTTGAGAGCTTCCTCAATTTTTTCGCCCTTCTGAGGGAAAGTCTTTTGGCAAACTTTACAATTTTTTTTCGGTGATCTTGTCCTTCGGGCAGGATCGCCACCCCGGTGCTGTTTCTTCCTTCTGGTGGACTCAGTTACTTACTCGCTTTGGTCACCGTTTCCCCCCTTAAGGGGGTGGCGGCTGGCCAGCCCTTCGGGGTAACCGCGTTCCAGAAACTTCCGTTGGAAGAATTTTTCTTTGATGGCCACGGCCTTCAAACAGTGTTCGGCTTGCCTGAAAAAGTTTCCGGCCTCCGACGGGCATAGCCTCTACCTTTTCTGCCTGGGGGAGTCTCATCAGAGCCAGTCTTGCCCTCACTGCAAGAAATTCACCCGTCTGGCAGTGCAGAACCAGAGCTACCGGCTCAAAGCCCACCTGATGGAACTCTCTCTGGCTCCCGTTGCGGCCGCTTCTACTTCGGCTAGTGTCTCCCCGCCTCCTCCGCCTTCGGCTTCTTCTTCCGCTCTCCCCATCAAGAAGAAGAAGAAGAGGGACAAGAACGGAGAGAAGAAAAAGAAACACGGGTCAGAGAAGAGGCGATCGCTCCCACCTACTCCGCGCACTCCTGTTTCTCTGGGACCTTCGCCGCCATACTCGGTCGCACGATGTCCGTCTCCTGGGTCTTCCATCTGGGGAGGACGGTCCTCCTCGGGATCGCCTGAAAAAGGACGCAGGGCTGGGGCTCCAGCTTGCCCACTTCAGGTGCTCCCGTCACCGCCTCGTGGGAGGGCCCGCTCGCCTATGAGACAGGCCTCCATCTCCCCAAGGCCCAGGACTCCGACACTCGACGATGCGGCAATCACCATGCCGGCCACCATTTCGTCGCCGATTCTACCGGCCACCGTTTCGTCGCCGACTCTACCAGCCACCATTTCGTCGGCCACCGTTTCGTCGCTCCCGACGGTGGGGGATCCATCCCAGATGGAGTTCCTGAAGGGGATGTTTGAGGTCATGGCTCAGACTTTTGCCAACCAGTTTAAGACCTCCATTCCTGCGGCCTCTGCGGCTCCGGTACCGACCACCGCAAGCCCCAGGGATGCTGGCCCTGCTGTGGCCCCTCTGACCTCCCGAGGGTCGAGTGTCCGCTCCGCTGGCCCACCCACATCGTCGCAGGTTGGTCCAGACGTTGATGCGGTGGACTCCCATCCTGCCGGCCCGCCCAGGCCGTACTGGCGCGGTCCCGACGTGGATGTAAGAGTTCCTCCCTCGTCCTCCGATGACTCCAGCGCCTCTTCGGAGGAGGACGAGGGAGACGTCGACGCCGAAAGGACGCCGGACCAAGCCATTGGCACGGTTGACCCACCGCGTGGTGAGGATCAACGCTCGCTTACGGCCATGCTGACGCGCCTGGGGACCGCTCTGAACCTAAAGGTGGACCAGCCGCCACTGGAAGGTGAGGACCAAATGACCGCCAAGCTGGACAGACGGGCGGTACGGCCGGTCCATATCACCATGCTTCCGTCCATGCTGACGTCGGCGTGGAGGAAGCCGGTGTCCGCGCACTCCGTTTCGTCCAGGCTCGACGGCATGTATAGAGTCCTGGACGAGAACGTCGAGTTCCTGCAGGGGCACCCCCTGCAAAATTCCCTGGTGGTCAAGGCTTTTCAACACAGGACGGCCACCAGCGGGTTCCCGGTGCCTTCAACCCCGGAAGGGAAGAAGTTGGACGCGGTGGGCCGTAAATTCTACGCCACCGGTTCCCTCTTCCTCCGCGCCGCCAACTACTCGGCTGCCATGGGCCTGTACCAGTCTCACCTCTGGGAGCGAGTGAAGGCCGAAACGGCGACGTTGCCCGCCGACGCCCAGAAACGGATCGACGCGCTGGCATCCGAAGGCGATTTTCTGGTGGAGCAACAAATGAGAACAGCCAGGCATATCAATGACTATGCGGCGAAGGACATGGCGTCTGCTATCCTGCTCTGTCGTCACGCCTGGCTTAGGGGCACCTCCCTCGATGACGCTATGAAGAAGCTCATCGAGGACTTTCCCTTCGACGGGCAAGGCCTCTTTGGACAGGACACGGACAAGGTCCTCAACGAAATGCGGCAGACCAACTCCACCGCCAAGTTTCTGGGGCTTACCACGCCGGCTCCGGCCGCCAGGGCGAGGTTCCAGCCCTTCACGCGGTGATACCAGGGGAACCCGCAACAACAGGGTGGCCCCTTGGAACAGCCAAGGTCTGGCTCCTTCAAGCAACGGCGCCAGCACAAGCCCCACTACCAGCCCTACGGGCACGGCAAGCGTTCGGACGCTAAGTCCAAGTCGTGCGTTTGAAGCTGCGATGGCCGAGAGTGATGCATGTTGGGGCAAAAAACCCCAATTACATTTATAAACTGATGGGGTCTGAACTCTCTGCGACAAACCAGGAAAGGGACCTTGGTGTCCTGGTGGACAGCTCAATGAAGGTGTCAACCCAGTGTGCCTCAGCAGTGAAAAAAAGCAAACTCAATGTTAGGGATCATTAGGAAGGGTATAGAAAATAAGTCAGCGAGTGTCATTTTGCCTCTTTATAAATCTATGGTGAGGCCCCATCTGGAATACTGTGTACAGTTCTGGTCGCCATACCTCCAGAAGGATATTATGGAGTTGGAGAAAGTACAGAGGAGGGCAACCAGAATGATTAGGGGACTGGAACACCTTCCTTACCATCTGAGGCTGCAACGGTTGGGCCTTTTCACTCTTGAACGACGGCGTCTAAGAGGTGACCTGATTGAAGTTTATAAAATCATGCACGGTGTGGACAAAGTGGATAAGGAAAAACTGTTTTCCCTATCGCACAACACTAGAACTAGGGGACACTCGATGAAACTTTTGGGTACTAGTTCTCAAACAAATAAGAGAAAGTACTTTTTCACCCAGAGGATTACTGGTCTATGGAACTCCCTGCCAGAAGAAGTGGTGACAGCTGTCAGTCTTGACAGCTTTAAGAAAGGATTAGACAAGTTCATGGAGGACAAGGCTATCAATGGCTATAATTATGGCTACCTAAGGACAACCTCCGGGTTGGAGAGATAGGCAGGATATCTCTCAATGCCATTTCCAGGGAATCCTAAGCAGGTGAAGGCATCTCCTTGGGAATACCCTGAAGGAAATGGTGAGCCACTGTGTGAGACAGAATGCTGGACTGGATGGGCTGTGGCCTGTTCCAGCAAGGCTGTTCTTATGTTCTTATGTTCTCTCGCTCCACATCCCGTACCTCCCCCTCCGGAACTTCCTCCAGGTATGGTCAGGCATCACGGACGACCGGTGGGTCTTAAAGATCTTGTCCTCTGGCTACGCCATCGAGTTCGTGCGGGCGCCTCGGGTAGGACGACATCGTCTCACCACCTCGTCCCCCCATTTGGAGGAAGAAATATCAACTCTCCTGTCCAAGGGAGCCATCGAGCGGGTGGCACCGCCCGACTGGGACAACGGCTTCTACTCGAGGTACTTCGTGGTTCAGAAGAAGGACGGAGGACTTCGCCCGATTCTGGACCTGCGCCGCCTCAACATGTGCATCCACACCAGGAAGTTCCGGATGGTGACCCTGCAGACCGTCCTTCCCCTCATCAACAAAGGGGACTGGTTCACAGTCATAGACCTCAAGGACGCTTACTTCCATGTCTCCATCCTCGAGGAGCACCGATGGTTCCTCCGATTCCGCATCGGCGATTCGGTGTACCAGTACCGATGTCTACCGTTCGGTCTGGCCACGGCACCACGAGTCTTCACCAAATGCATGGCTCCGGTGGCTGCCTTCCTTCGCCAGCGGGGAATCAGGGTCTTCCCATACATCGACGACTGGCTGATTGTATCCCCCACCAGCTCGTTGGCCATTCGGGACACGCAGTTCACGGTCCACCTCATGGAGAGTCTCGGCCTCAGGATCAACTTCACCAAATCGAAGTTGATTCGATTTGCGTCAAGTACATCGGAGCGGTACTCGACTCGCTTGCCACCAGAGCCTTTGCACCCCAGAAGCGCCTGCAGGACATCGCGCAGGGAGTGAACGACCTACGCACCAAACCGTGCATCCGGGCGAAAAAGGCTCAAAGACTGCTAGGCCTTATGGCCTCAACGACGGCTGTGGTCCCTCACGCCAAGTTAAAGTTCCGGTCCCTACAGTCGTGGCTTCTGCACGAATTCGACGCGCTCCGGGAGAGTCAGTCCAAACGGCTAACTCCGTCTCCGGAGCTGAGGGACCAGCTGATGTGGTGGACGACGCCACTCAACGTGACAACGGGGAAGAGCTTTTACCCCCGCAACCCTCGTTGCAAATATTGACCGACGCAAGCAACCTCGGCTGGGGGGCTGCCTGCGGGACTCTCACGGTCAACAACCCTTGGTCGCCTCAGGAGATGGCGCACCATATCAACTACTTGGAGCTACTGGCCATTTGGAAGGCCCTCCGTTCCTTCGAGACCCTGCTCATGGGCAAGGCGGTCCAAGTGGCCTCGGACAATACCACGGCTGTGGCGTATCTGAACAAGCAGGGCAGAGCACGATCTACCACCCTTATTTACCTCGCTGTGCAACTCTGGGAGTGGTGCCTGGGGAGGCACATTTTCCCGATTGGAGTGCACATTCAGGGCAAGCTGAATGTCCTGGCCGACCATCTCAGCCGCCTCACCTCGACGACCCACGAATGGGAACTGAACGACGAGGTGTTCCAGTCGCTTTGTGAGGCCTGGGGGACTCCGAACATCGACCTCTTCGCATCGGAGTCCAACACGAAATGCCACAGGTACTGCTCCAGGGCGGGCATCGGTGTCAACTCCGAGGGCGATGCCTTCATGAAACGGTGGGATCAGGACTATTTCTACGCTTTTCCTCCGTTTCCTCTGATCCAGAAGGTCCTCACCAGAATGCTTCAGCACAGGACCAGGGCCATCCTAGTGGCCCCAGCATGGCCTCGCCAACCATGGTTTCCGCTGCTGTTGCGCATGTCATCTCAGTATCGCACGCTACCGGAGTCACCGACGCTTCTCCAAATGGAGCAGGGCCAGCTCCACCACTCGGACCTGCCCAGCCTCCACCTCACCGCGTGGAGGATAACCCCAGACTGTCCAGGATCCTGGAACTAGCCAGGCGCCCTTCCACAAGGAAGTCCTACGCTTCCAAATACAGACGCTTTTGTGCTTTCCTGGCATCTCAGCAGACCCTCCTCTCGCAGGTGGAACTGCAGGACGTCTTGACCTACCTCCTCCATCTGGCGGAGTCTGGCCTCAGCATCGCCTCCATCCGAGTACACCTCGCAGCGGTGGTGGCTCACTCTCCAGCTGGCTCACCCACTTCCGGCGCTTTCCGCGACCAAACGGTGAAATGTTTCCTCAAGGGATTGTGGAACGCCTTCCCTCCGATCAGGACTCCGACGGCCCAATGGTCACTCTCCACTGCCCTTAATGCGCTCACCAGGACTCCTTTCGAGCCCATGGCTAATGCGGATGCTCGTCTCCTCACGTGGAAGACAGCCTTTCTTGTGGCCATCACGTCTGCTCGGCGAGCTGGTGAGCTGGTCGCCCTGCGGGCAGACGCACCCTTTCTCCAATTCTTCAGTGACCGTGTGGTACTCCAAGCGGACATCACCTTCCTCCCCAAGGTGGTCTCCCAGTTTCATATGGCACAGACTATCTCCTTGCCAACATTCTTCCAGAATCCCGCTAACGCCCAAGAAAGGACTTGGCACATGCTGGATGTCAAACGGGCTTTATTGTTTTACACCAGCAGGACAAGGGAGTTCAGGAAGTCGCAACGCCTTTTCGTGGCGTATGGGGGCAAGTCGAAAGGTGAACCCATCTCTGCGCAGCGGTTCTCCAAATGGATCACCTCTACCATCTACCTGGCCTACGAGTCGGCATCGCTGCCCCCTCCACCGCATGTCAGGGCGCACTCTACCAGAGCGGTTGCAACATCCACGGCCTTTCTGGAGGGCACACCGCTTGAGGACATCTGTAAGGCTGCCACCTGGTCCAGACCCTCTACATTTGTCCAGCACTACAGGGTGGACACCAGAGCCACTGCAGACGCCAGGCTTGGCCGTGTCGTCCTCACTCGGGGGCTCCGGGCCCATCGCCCTTGACAGTTCACCCTGCCTGACTGTCATCATCTTCATCGTGGGATCATCTCATCCGACTGCCCACCGACCAAGTAAGTGTGAGCTTGCTAATCTCCCATGAGTGTGGATTCACAAACTATACGAAGGAGAAAGTTCGGTTTCACTTACCAGTGATAACTTTCGTTCTTCGAGTATATAGTCTGTGAATACACACTACCCACCCTGCCTCCCCTCTTGAGCTGCACGGATGAGATCAATTGGTTTATCCTGTGCTTTGCTTAAGTATGGAACTGAGGTAAAAAGGCGCGCGGGCGCCTCAGGGTGGGTGGTACGGTGGGCGGTCTTACCGCCAAAACTTTTGACCAATAGCTTTTCAAGCCTCCGATCGGCCGTTCTGCACAGGCGCATAACCCATGAGTGTGTATTCACAAACTATATACTCGAAGAACGAAAGTTATCACTGGTAAGTGAAACCGAACTTTCTTCGAGTATATAGTTTGTGAATACACACTACCCACCCTGCCTCCCCTCTTGAGCTGCACGGATGAGATCAATTGGTTTATCCTGTGCTTGGCTTAAGTATGGAACTGAGGTAAAATGGCGCGCAGGCGCCTCAGGGTGGGCGGTACGGTGGGCGGTCTTACCGCCAAAACTTTTGACCGATCGGCCGTTCTGCGCAGGCGCATAACCCATGAGTGTGTATT
This sequence comes from Bradypodion pumilum, assembly GCA_035047305.1. Taxonomy (NCBI): domain Eukaryota; kingdom Metazoa; phylum Chordata; class Lepidosauria; order Squamata; family Chamaeleonidae; genus Bradypodion; species Bradypodion pumilum. The sequence continues at coordinate 331,033,911 of JAWDJD010000002.1, forward strand.
CACAAACTATATACTCGAAGAACGAAAGTTATCACTGGTAAGTGAAACCGAACTTTTTCCTTTGTAAAAAATGTCAGTACTGAAATTAAAATCATACACAGTTATTCCAAAAAGCCACAATGAATAAGTAGCAAGCAAAGACTTGAAGGGCTGGGACAGCGGTTGGGCGGACAGTGGGTCCAATTGATTGTTATTGTTCTTCTGATATATTGCTATTGAGTCTACACTGTATCCATGATGATTATTGCTTTATTGTTGTTTTTTGATTGTATGAATTATGTTGTTTTTTATATCTTGTATTTATACTTTTTGTATGAACTATGTTATTTATATGTATTACTTTGCTTATGTAAACCACTTTGAGTCACCCATGGTGGTTGAAAAAAGCAGTATATAAATTAAACTTTGAATCGAATTGAATCGAATGTAGAAGTGATTTTTAAAAAGCAAGGAAATATAAACCAAGCAAAACAATACAGAACCTTGTTTGGGTGCCTGTGTCTCCCTCTACGTTCTATTACTGGAGGCTAAACATCACAGCAGTACAGCCTTTGGATGCTGTAGCTCAGGGATTCTCAATCTGTGGCCTGCAGGCTGGATGTGGCCCATGGCACCATTTCATGTGCCCACCACCACCACCTCCACCACACCAGGAAGTGCCATGTGGTGGAGGAAGGGCAAAATGGCCACCTGGCTCCCAAAGCTGTCTGAGGGAGTGTTATGTATGTTAACTAATGGGAGCATGACCCAGCCCACAGCTTAAAAAGGTTGGGAACTCCTGCTGTAGCTTCAAATATGTGACATGGTGCCACATACAAAACAATTTCCCAGACACTTCACAAGCAAGTTCTTCTCCTTCCTGCACTTCTTTTCTCATTTATTTCACTCTGAATGATCAGCTATAATAATCATTTCTCATTGCATGGCTGAAGTATTCTAACTTTTTTCATTTTATGTGTTGTGTGATTTCTTACTCTCTCCTCATTTCACTTGGCACTTCTTCATTGTTTACTGAAATTTTTAACTCCTGTTATAAATCAATATTTTAAATGTTTTGGTCTTTTTCTGCAGCAACCTCTTTTAAAATCCACAAGTTCCTGCCATAAAGTATAAAAAAAATATACAGCACTATGCTATACATAGTGCTCTCTATTTTTTTATTTTTTTGGGGGTGTGTGGGGGAGACGGAAGGTCAGCAGTTCAATTCCCGAGTACTGCAGGACCGAATGAACTCCCGTCTTTGGCTTTGAAACAGAGATGAGCACTGAACCCTAGATTAGGATACGACTGGCTTTTGAGCAAGGAAAACCTTTACCTTTACTATGCTATTCATATTCACAGAAAGAGCCTCCTTGAAGATTGTGGGTTTTTGTTGTTGATGCTGCATTATTTGCCTTACAATAATGTGCCATCTCCATGCCGAATTTCCTGCAGGGCTATGATCCCATTATTCATTCAAATAAAATCCAAAGAATTTATCTTTGTCAACACATTCCACACCTTTATTTTGAATCTCTAGCTATGCCTCATGAGCTGTGAGCCAAGCCTCAAATGCATGGCAGCAGAAGGTGGGAGCTGATGGCTCTAATTTAAAGCATCGGTTTTGGGGGAGACATAAGGAGATTTTGGCCAAAACCCTATTAATTATGCTCACTGATGTAACTCAGGTGGTTTAAATCACAGCAGCCAATTGCCATAAATTAAGAAGTCAGTGTAGGTATTTCCTGGTCCAAATTCTGGAGTGACCCCAGCCAGTTATTTGCCGGGGCATCCTTCCCCCACCGTCAGTTCTACAAACTCAGGACAAGAAGAATAAGCACAATAAGGTTTATTGGAACTGGGAGAGGTGTAATAATCAGTGGATTTATAAAATACTTAAGGGTCCTCTAGGTCCTCTGACCAAGTTAGATGCACTAGTCAACAGTCTGGTTTGGTCAGTTGTTCTCCAGTTCAATGGGAGGGGAGGCCCATGTGTTCCTTAATTGGTTCTTGTCATTGGGAAAGTTAGTTTTTCATCAGTTCGTATGCTGACCCTGAGGCACTATCAATACCAACCTGCCCCTAATAATGCAAGCGCGGCGCCAAAATGGCCGCCACGCTCTTTGCGGCCCCCCCCCCCACAGGATGAAGGCATCCGGGTAGTTAGGGGCGTGGCCAGCTCCCTTATAAAAGGGGTGGCCACGAGGCAGCCGAGCTGCCATTTTGCGAAGCGACGGAGCGGAGAAGCTTTTCCTCTTACTCCGTCGCTTTTACCTTGATCGGGAAGCCTTTTGGCTGCTGACCTTCCTCTTTTCGGCTTCCCTTAGGTCCAACTGAGATGCCTTCGAAGAAGAAGGCGGCCGCGAGCGCGGCTCGGGCAGTTCGGAGGCGCAATCCGGGTCGGAGGACCGCGGCTACGCCTTCCCACCAGCCGCCTTTGCCGGCTCCCACCGGGACCGGTGGGATGGGGTCTATTGCCCCCTGGCCGGAGGCAGGGGACCCGAGCAGGGGTCCAGCTTGGGCTGCGGCCCGCGGCCCACAAGCGGCGGACGCCGCTCCTGGTGCTCATCCTACTGGGCCTCCCTCTATCGGGGCGCAGCTCACTCCAGGGCCTTCCAGCCTTGGGGGGTGGTGTGGTCCCCTCCCTTGGCAGGTGCCTACGCCGGCCCTGCCGGGCCTGGTTGTGGGGTCATGGCCATATTCGGGCCCCGGGGTGCAAGGACCTGTACCCACGCCCGTAACGGGCGGGCCGGCTGGCCCGTGGCCCCACGCCAGTGTGGAGGCCTTACTGGCCCGCGTGGCGGCACTCGAGGCTTCCCTTGCTCGGGCCAGCCACGCTGGGGCTCCTTTTGGGGTGCACTTTGATGCGTCGTCTGCTGGGCAGCGGCAGGCGACGGGACGGGTCGAGCAGCTTGAGGCGCGTGGCGCGACTTCGGCCACTGCCTCGCAGCTCCCCAACCAACAGGCCAGCGCGGGTCAGGCCCCGGCGGCGAGCTCTACGGCGGTCGTGAGCTCCGACGCCCCCAGTGGGCCGGAACCCCCGGTGGGGGCGGCCCGCGGGGGTGCAGCATGTGAGTATGCGGTACAAACTAGTGCACCTACACATGTGGCTACGTTGGGGGGGGGCTTTCCAATGGCCTTGGCCTCGCATGGGTGGTGCGGCGGTACAGCCGCTGACGCACCACCAGGCGACGTCAACCACCACCCAGGGCCCCGGGGTGGGGAGCGTTTCCTACCCTGTGGGGAATGTTTTGGGGGTGGCTGGGCTAGTCCAAGCCCCTTTCCAGATGCCCGCAGTTTCTGCTGTGCCTGTCTCGGCCTTGCCGACAGCGGGCTATTCCTTGCCACTGGGTGACCACTTGGCACAGGCCACCAGAGAGAAAATATGGCGAGGGGAGTATGTTGATATCTTCTCACTCCTAAACTGGTAGCCCACCAAGGAAGAGAGGGAGGGGCAGGATGAGAAGGATAAGGAACAGGCACGTCGTCGCAAGCCACCACGAACGTGGGCCAACTGGCTGCCGGCTTACCTCATCTACATGGCGGTGTACCTGAGGGCCCGGCCGGATCTGGCAATTCCGATGGTCCAGTATTTGGACAATATCTATCGGGCGATGGTTGATTTTCCGGGCCCGTCGTGGTTGGCTTATGACGAGGAATTCCGTATGCGGATTCCCCTGCACCCTGAGATGAGGTGGGATGAGCCATGCCAGAGGCTTTGGCTTCTGTACATGACGCCCACGCGCCCCGCGCCAGGGGAAAGATACCATTGTGGACATGCGGTCCAGCGAGTGGCTCCAGCACAGGTTCACCGCCAAGTGGCGGGGCAGGGGGTTCCAGCCCGCCTGCTGTGCTGGACTTTCTTGTCTAATGGTTCATGCAATAAGAAGAATTGCAAGTACAGACATGAGTGTCCCACCTGTGCGGGCCCCCATGCAGCCTCTGCCTGTCCCAGGCCTGGAGGGACGCGGGGCAGAGGGAGGGGCGGACAGTGGGCTGGCAAGACTGCCGCAGATGGAGCTGGTTCACCGAAAGGCTCCCGCCCCAATTAATGTGGACATGTTGGAGCGTTGGCTCGCATTGTACCCGAAGGGGGAGGATGCAGATTATCTCCTTCAGGGCTTTAGACAGGGGTTCCGTATTCCTTTCATGGGTGATAGGTCCCCTCAGGATGCCCCCAACCTTTTGTCCCTTAGGGGGAGGGAGGAGGTGGCTGCCGCCAGCATCAATAAGGAGGTCAATACGGGCAGGGTCACTGGCCCTTTCCCCGCACCCCCGTTCACTAACCTCAAGGTATCGCCCCTGGGCTTGGTTCCCAAGAAGTCACCAGGCGAGTTTCGCCTTATCCATCACTTGTCCTACCCAGCCGGCCGGTCGGTCAACGATGCTATCCCTGACGACCTTTGCTCAGTCAGGTATACATCTTTTGACCACGCGCTGCGCATGGTGCGCTCATGTGGCCCGGGTGCGCTGCTGGCTAAGTGCGACATTAAGTCGGCTTTTCGCCTCTTGCCAGTGCACCCGGGCGACTTTGAATTGCTGGGTTTCAAATTTCGGGGCGAATATTATTTTGATAAGGCCATGCCTTTTGGCTGTTCCATATCATGCTTGGCTTTCGAGCGTTTCAGTACCTTCCTAGAGTGGGCTTTCGTCCGCAGGTCAGGGTCCCGGTCTGTAGCCCATTACCTGGATGACTTTTTATTCGGGGGTGAACGGGGCTGGGACACGTGCACACGTCTCCTCAACACATTTCAGATGCTAATGGAGGAACTCGGTGTCCCTTTAGCGCCCAAAAAGACCGAGGGCCCATCTACACAGCTAGTCTTCCTGGGGGTGGAGATTGACACGATAGCGCAGGCGTCTAGGTTACCGCGGGATAAGGTGTCAAGGATAGTGGCCCTTATCTCGGACTTGTTGGCCAAGCGCAAGGCATCACTGAGGGAACTGCAGGTGCTGCATGGTCACCTTAATTTCGCCTGCAGAGTGGTCGTGCCGGGCAGGGCTTTTGCCCGGCGCTTGTGCGACGCTATGGCAGGATTATCCAGGCCCCACCATAGGGTTAGGCTTACCCGGGGTATCAGGGCAGACATGCTTGTCTGGTTACAGTTCCTGAGGGAGTTCAATGGGGTCTCATTTTGGAGGCATGACCTCCTGGCTTCCCCTCAATTTCAGATTCAGTCTGATGCCTCGGGATCCCTCGGTTATGGGATGTACTTCAATGGGAAGTGGGCCTATGGTGGGTGGCCACCGGCCTGGGCAGGCACGGGTCGCCTGCGTGATCTCACATATCTGGAATTTTTCCCTATCCTGGGTGCTTTGATGCTATGGGGCCAGGAGTGGTCCAACTCGGTCGTGCATTTCTGGTGTGACAATGCGGCTGTGGTCCACATTGTAAATGCACAGACTTCCAAATCGCCCAGGGTTATGGATCTAGTGCGCCAATTTGTGTTGCGCAGCCTGCGCCTCAACGTACTGTTCAGGGCCAGGCATGTCCCAGGGGTTAATAATGATATTGCTGACGCTTTGTCCCGCCTACAGATCTCCCGGTTCCGTGCCTTGGCCCCGGATGCGGAGGAATTTCCCTCGCCACTCCCGGAGGAGATATGGACCATTGGCAAGGAGAGGTGAACCGGGCGATTGGCCTGTCGCTAGCGCCATGCACCCGTAAGGCGTATCACCACGCAATTAATTCTTTCAGGGCATTCTGTACTCAATTTCAATTGCCAGGAACCTGGCCGATCCCGGTAACCCATGTTCTGCGGTTCATGGTTTACCTGCATTCTCAGGGCCTTGCACCTCGCACCATAGCATCTAAGCTTTCAGCGTTGGCTTTTATGGCCAAGGTGGGAGGTCATGTGGACAGCACCTCTGACTTCCGTGTGAGACATGTTTTGGAGGGGTGGGTGCGCGAGCGCGGGCGTTGCCCGGACGACCGCCACCCGATTTCCCCAGGGGTCCTTACCCAGTTGGCACGGGGCTGGCCTTGCCTCTGTTTTGATGCATATGAGGCAGCCCTGTTCCATGCAGCCACAACGGTGGCATTTTTTGGAGCGCTCCGCATCAGCGAGCTTGTGATGCTGTCTAAGGCGGATGCAAGTCGTAGGGCACTGGAACTCGAGGATGTCTGTGTTGCCAAAGACTGGGCTCAGTTGAGGATACGTTCCTCTAAGACCGATCAGCATGGCGTCGGCAGTGGTGTGCAACTGCTACGGTGTTCTTTGGCAGACATCTGTCCGGTTGGTGCCCTACAGGAATTCCTGGCACTGCGTGGCACGCACCATGGCCCGTTTTTCTGTCACCAAGATGGGTCTCCCCTTACTAAATTTCAATTTTGGAAGGTGACGGGCAAAGCTCTGGCCAGTGTGGGCCTCCCAGGCGCCCGCTATGGCACTCATTCATTCCGTATAGGGGCGGCCTCGACCGCAGCTGCTTTTGGGTACTCAGGGGCTGACATACGTAGCATGGGACGGTGGGGTTCGCAATGTTTTCAATTTTATGTGCGCCCACTCCCGCCGTGAGTACCAACCCAGTCACCTTACCTACTTTCCCTCATTTTTCCTTTACAGACCCGGGGTGTCGTATTACACCGGTGACAGTATGGCTGGTGGGCCATAGCTACGTGCACAGGGCAGCGCGTTATGCTGCGGCGACAGAGTGGGGACCCCGACTGGGACTGGGTGCATACGCAAGTCTCACATGGCATGGTAAGCCCGGGATGTTATGGCGGGAGCTGCTGCCTTTCCTTTTTTCAGGCCAGAATGCTGACCCGCCTGACATTCTGATCATACACCTGGGGGGCAATGATTTGGGCCAGGTCACCGGCTTGTCGCTGAAGCATGCGATTTGCGAGGACCTCGCCTACCTGCATTACGTCTGGCCCGCCACAACCCTTGTTTGGTCGGACATGGTCCCGCGCCATTCCTACAGAGGGGGTGTTGACCTCCTGGCCCTTGACCGCGCTAGACGCATGGTGAATAGGGCAGTGGCGCGTTTCCTTGTCGACAGGGCTTGGGGGAGGGTCAGTCGTCACCCCGCTATTAGCCTCCAAAGTTATGACTTGTATGCAGGGGATGGGGTCCATCTGTCGCGAGGAGGTATGGACCTCCTGTTGGGTGATTGGTGAGCAGGCCTGTTGACCGAGCTGACGGTCTGGGGGGGGGGCGTCGAGCCTTCTTTGAAGCCCCTCCGTGTGGCGGGTAGCACTGGTAAGGTAAACATTATGACCCACAGGTATCCGGCAAGTTCGCAATTGACTGGACAACACTAGACAGGCATAAGTTGGTTAAACGTTGTCCGGTCAACGACGAACTAGGCGACGGGGTGATGGCTATAGCTAGACAGCATGCATCACCCCGTGATTTTACGGATACGCGTCAGAGGGTGGGGTCATTCGTTAGATATTGACTACGGTCAACAATTTGTTTGTGGTCAAACAAATTGATACAAATGGATACATTGTAGCAATTGCCGTTGGCAATTTTGGGTGGTACCTTACCAGTGTTACTTCGGCCTGCTTGCCTTAAGAATTATGATTGGTCAATTACCAATAGAAATTTATAATTCGGACTAGGGCATGAATCAATAAATGTGGCCCAATGCCGTTATCCACTTTCATTGGTGTCTGAGTCCTTTATTGGGGGGTGCGCCTGCAATGAATGCCTGTACTGTATACCTACAATGAGGGCAGGTATATGAAGATGATGCTCTTCCTGGAGGCCCCCTATTCACCTGGTCTGATGGCTCTGTTTCCTCTTATTCAACCTGGTACTGATGTTTCCTTTGGCATATTCTTTGCCAGTTTCAGGACTGAGTAGTTGTTGGTTTGCCATGTATAGCTCTGCTGACATGAAATACTCCTTATGCCACTATGTTATCTATTGCCCAAGCCATTCACTGTTTCCTTTTTTCTATGGCATGTTAACCATGATCTATCTAACCAATTTATTCTTATCATAGAGAAAAAAGCAATTTGAGCTAATTAGAACAATTTCAAGTCATGTCACATTTTCAAAAAACTGCAACAAGAACACTACAAACTGAGAGTTAATATTTTTAATGGAAAAGAGAATGTTAGTGATCATGTTAAGGAGTATTTTAACAGAAGTGACAAAAGTATTTGCCAAAGGTAGAATCTGGATAAATCACAGTGTACGTCAGTGGCTAAACCATTCATTCACTGAATGGTTGGAATACATAACACTATTGTTTCTACTGACAAACACTCTAAAATTTAGTTTTGAAGGCCCTGCTTTTGAAACGAAACTCACATTTGAATTTAGACAAAATTTAGCAAGGTATCAAAGCACCTAAAAGCATTTGAAAACATAATTGCTTTATGTAACAGCAGGGACGTTAAATATACAAGGTGCTTTTCCTAATAAAGCCTCAGAAATGGTTGCACCGATCAAGGACAAAATCTCACCGTTGCAAACACAAACACACACCTAAGCACTTTCTCCACTCTGGCTTTTGTGCAGTAAGTTATGCAATTGCTGCCATATCTGATGTAAGGATAACAAAGCCCATGATCTCACTACCATAGGACTTATCCTACTTGACAGATACCTATACCCATTCAGGAAGCCAGCTTAAAATCTTTTGCTGCTTCTGAGTACATGTGGTTCTGCTCCAGGCTAGAGAAACCTATGATAGGTTTCAATCACTGACTATTTATGCTTACAAACCAGCCAACTCAGGTAGGAAATAGCAATGCAAATTAGGTAGCAATATATAGCATTCCCAATAAAGAAATAAAGAAACTAGAAATCTCCCACCAGTTTATGCTCTATATAAAAAGAACAACATCTTCTGTTACAAATCAGGTTTTATTTGGAAGGGGAAATAGATCAAAGTTCAGGATCACAAAAATAGAAAAGGAACATTTCTGCATTTCCCATTTCCCTGGATAAAATAAGAAAAAAAGTCTATCTATTTAGTGTAAGGGACCAAAGACAATGAGACAGCCGAAGGGTTGGCTTAACACAGGTTTATTGCATGATGATCCGGAGGAACATGTGGTAATGGCGGATGAGCAGCTCAATATATACAGCTGGCTATACCTTTGAATGTGGCTCGTCGACAGACTATTGGTTGCTGCCTGCGTGACGTCGTAGGAGGTCACGCCCTTCTTTACCAGGTGAAGAGGTGGCGGGGAATCTTCCCGCGCTGCTGAACCAGGTGAATATGATCCATGAGAGCTGGACGCTCGCTACTGCCCTCTGGTGGTCACTAGCTCGCGTCCCCTTATTAGGTTTACATTGATACAGCTGATGGTTATAATGTTGCACACAGAAAGGTTACATTGATAACACATGGCAAAGGTACATTGTTAAAGGCACAGCTTTACAGAACACAACATCCCTCCCCCCTAGGATGAGACGAAGTCTCTCAGCCAAGATGGCTTGTTGCATGTGCGTTTGGGCCGTGAAGAGGGCTGCCCCCCCGGGGGCGTTATTGCTTCTTTGTTCCCTGGTCCCTTGTCCTGAAATGGGAGAGGGAGACTTGTTAGTGGCTTGCCGCTGTCTGGCGGCCTCAGGGGAAGGGAAAAACTCCATTGTGGGCAGACCGGGGGCCGTCGGGGCTAACGAAAAACCCCTCTTCTCGCTTGGACGGGTGGGGGACCACTCCGCAAAACCCCCCCGGTTCTGAAAATCAAAATCTAACTTGGTGGGGGTACCCGCATTTGTGGGGACCTTCCGCGAGGTATGTATGGGGTCGGGTTCCTCCTCCTCGGAAAGATCCCCCAGGGTATCTATGAGGACATCCTCCTCCCCCCTTGGTGGGGGCCAGCGGTCCCCCTTCCCTCCCCCTTGGGCTAAACGGGTGGGGGAGAACCCTAACGCTGACTTATTCCCTGCTTGATCTGTGCCCTGCTCGTCGGAGACCCTGCGTCGGAGCTGGTCCGCGTGCCGCCTCCACAGGAGCCCTGTGCTGGTTTCCACGCGGTACGACACGGGGCCGGTTTGCTCCACAACTACGCCCGGTACCCAGGCTGGGCCCGTGCTGGCGTAATTCCTGCAATGCACGGGGGCGCCTACACTGAAACTCTTTGTAGCCTCTAGCCCGATGTTCCTTCCTTTGTCCTCTATCCTCGTGGGGTCTAGCCTAGTAAGGATGGTGGTCAGCTTCCTGCGCATTAAGAGCTCTGCGGGGGAGTATCCTGACGCCAATGGGGTCACCCTGTACCCTAGCAGAAACTGACACACTTGTAGGTTCAGATCCCCTGGGCCCATGCGCCGCAACGCGTCCTTCGTGGTGCGGACGAGGCGCTCTACTTGGCCGTTGGTGGCCGGGTGAAAAGGGGCGGAGGTGATATGCCGAACTGCGTTGATCTCCATGAATGCCCTAAACTCGGAGGACGTGAAACAACTAGCGTTGTCGCTAATTAACGTGTCGGGTATGCCGAACGTGGAAAAGAGCCTCCGCAAATGCCTAATGGTCTGGGCTGAGGAGGTGCTCGTGACTGGGATAACCTCCAACCATTTGGAGAAAGCGTCCACTACAAGAAGGAACAGGGTGCCTCTGAACGGGCCCGCGAAATCAACGTGCACCCGGGACCACGGCCCCTTAGCCGCGTCCCATTCCCTGTGGGGAAGGCGGGCCTCCTCTGGTCTGGAGCATTGGCAACTTTCACAAGTGCCGACCATGTGCTTGATGTCGGCGTCCAGCTGGGGCCACCAGAAGTAACTCCGGGCCAGCGCCTTGGATCGCACGATGCCGGGGTGGCTGACATGAAGCAGTTTGAGCACCCGCGGCCGAAGGGAAGTGGGAATCACCACCCGCTGCCCCCACAAGAGGCACCCCCTCTCTAGGGACAGTTCTAGCTTTTTTCTGAAAAATGGAGCGAACTCCTCTGCTGGGGAGGACGCGGGCCACCCTTTCTGCAGCCAGGAGCTTACTGCCGCTAACGTTTTGTCCTTCTCTGTCGCTTTGGCAATGTCGGCGGGCACTACAGGGGGCGAATCCAGCACCTCTATCATGAGAACCTGATGGTCCCGCTCCCCCTTGCTCACCTGGCTGGGCGTTAGGGGAAGGGGAGACCTAGATAGAGCGTCCGCATGGCTGATCTCTTTCCCGGGCCGGTAGACCAACGCGTGCTGATACGCGTTGAGAAAAATGGCCCACCTGAGCATCCTCGGGGACAGGATCTGAGGGGTGGGCTTATCTGCGGTAAAGATGCCTAGCAGGGGCTTGTGGTCCGTCACAATGGTGAAGGGGCGGCCGTACAGAAAATCGTGAAATTTTTTCGTCCCCGCGACTATCGCTAGTGCCTCCCTGTCCATCTGTGCGTAGTTTCTCTCTGCTTGGGACAGGGACCTGGAGTAAAATGCTATCGGGGCCTCCCTTCCATTTTCCAACACGTGGCACAGCACCGCCCCCACCCCCACTGGAGATGCATCACAGGTCAGAACTACTGGGCGTTTGGGGTCGAAGTGGGTCAGTATGGCGTCGGACGCCAGGAGGCTTTTTAGCTCACTAAATGCCCTTTCTTGGTCATCGCCCCACTTCCATGCCTGCTCTTTCTTTAGCAGTTTGTGTAGCGGTTCAGCCACCGCTGCCTTCCGGGGGAGGAAGGAGTGGTAAAAGTTGAGCAGCCCTAGGAACGACTGCAGCTCGGGCTTGGAGGTGGGGCGGGGGGCTTTCTTAATGGCTGCTACCTTGGACTTGGATGGTTTTATTCCCTCAGGAGTCTCACAAAACCCTAGGAACTCAACCTCGGTTGCGAAGAAGACGCATTTGTCCTTCCGCAGTCTCAGCCCCGCTTTTTCGAATATTGTCAGGACCTTCCCCAACCTCTTGGCCAATTCAACCCGACTCCCCCCCGTTATTAACACGTCATCAAAATAAGGCAACACCCCCTCCAATCCCTTCAGGAGGCGTTCCACGAGTGACTGGAAAATTCCAGGCGCTGAATTCACGCCAAACTGGAGGCGCGTCACCTGGAACGTCCCCTTATGGGTGACTATGGTCTGCGCAGCAGCTGCGGCAGGGGACACCGTAAGCTGCTGGTAGGCCTGTGCTAAGTCGAGCTTAGCGAAACACTTTCCCCCGTGTAACCTGGCCAGCAGATGGCTGACTACCGGCACCGGATATGCATTCGGGCGGATCGCCTTGTTGATGGTGCACTTGTAGTCGGCGCATATGCGGACCTCCCCATTGGCTTTTAGTGCGGTTACAATTGGAGTTTCCCACTCCGCAGAATCAACAGGCACAAGGATTCCCTGACCCACCAATTTGTCCAGTTCCGCCTCTATCTTGTCCTTGAGTGCGAATGGCACCCGGCGTGGTTTGAGGCGAATTGGGCGGACCTCCGGGTCCAGGTCGAAAGTCACTGGGGGCCCCTTGAATTTTCCCAGTCCTTTTTTGAAGACTTCGGGGTGCGCCTCGCACACCTCCTGAATTGGATCAGTCCCAACGGCGTGCATCCCAACGGCGTGCACCCCCCAATAAACAAACCCAGGGGCTGGAACCATTGAGTCCCGAGGAGGCTGCAATCTCCTCCCTTGAGCACGACTAGGGGAAGGGACGCGGCGTGCTCCTTGAATTTGACCTGAAATTCTCCAACCCCCAACACTGGAATACTGTTCCCTTGCACGTCCCATAGTGTGGACCTCAATGCTTTGAGCTTGGGCCGCTTGTGGGGGGCAATTCCCAAAAACTCCCTCTGGGAAATGATTGAATATGAGGACCCCGAGTCAATTTCCATCCTAATGGGAACCCCTTGGACTAGTACCTCAACAAAGTAGCGGGGGTGTCCTGTAGACACGCTGAACACTGGGGCGTCGTCCTCGCTGCCGTCGGAGATGCGGCCCATGCCGTCCTGCTTCCGCGTGGCCTGGGCGCCGTCCTTGGGTCTCGTTGGGCGGTCTTGTCCCGCGGAACGGTCTGCAGAGCTCCTCCGGGCCTCGCGCTTCTTCCTGCACACCTTGGCGATGTGCCCGCGGCGGCCGCAGTTGTGGCACTCGGCCTTCCGGAAGGGGCATTTCACGCGGTCGTGGGCCGCTCCACAGCCGTCGCATTGCCGGCTCTCCTTCCGGACCCTCCGGACGTCCTCGTCGTCGCTGCTCTCTGTGGACGACCTCGAAGTTCGCCGGGCCGCCTGTACCGGAGCCTCTGCCTTGCTCGACTTTGGCCGCCAGTCCTGAAGTTCTTGGACCCCGGCCTTCGTAGCTTCTGCGGCCTGGGCCGCTCTGACGACCTCCTGCAACGTGGGAGGCGGCTCTTGGTTCATTAATGTGCGCTGGGTCTCGGCGTCGTTCAGGCCGCACAGCACACAGTCCCGGAGGGTGATTTCGGCATTCTCCCATTTGCACGGGCCGGCCGCCAGCCGCAGGGCCGCCACGAATGCGGCGACCGTCTCCCCGGGCGCTTGGACTCGCCTCCAAAACGCACTCCGAGCGGGAAACATCGCCGTGGCGGGCCGGACGTGCTCCCGCAGCATCTGCATTAGTTCCTTGGCCTTGAATTCGCTCACCCTCCTCGGTGCAATCAGGTCCACCAAGGTCCTTTTTGTTTCTTGTCCGAGCATCCTGGTGAAGATGGCTCTTTTCTTCGCCTCTTCCGTGACTTCGGACTCGATCAGTACGGCCTGGAAGTCCATCTCGAAGATCTCCCAGTCGCCCGGTTTCCTGATTTCGAAACTGCCGCATGTCTTGGTCCCGTGGGCTGCCATGATCCCACCTTCGTCGCCAATTTAGTGTAAGGGACCAAAGACAATGAGACAGCCGAAGGGTTGGCTTAACACAGGTTTATTGCATGATGATCCGGAGGAACATGTGGTAATGGTGGATGAGCAGCTCAATATATACAGCTGGCTATACCTTTGAATGTGGCTCGTCGACAGACTATTGGTTGCTGCCTGCGTGACGTCGTAGGAGGTCACGCCCTTCTTGACCAGGTGAAGAGGTGGCGGGGAATCTTCCCGCGCTGCTGAACCAGGTGAATATGATCCATGAGAGCTGGACGCTCGCTACTGCCCTCTGGTGGTCACTAGCTCACGTCCCCTTATTAGGTTTACATTGATACAGCTGATGGTTATAATGTTGCACACAGAAAGGTTACATTGATAACACATGGCAAAGGTACATTGTTAAAGGCACAGCTTTACAGAACACAACAATCTATATTTCCTGGGATTGCCAGTTAACAAAATCAGGATTACATATTCCTACTGTTCTACTCAAAAGCAAGCATAGGTAACTCCTGCTTCTACTTGCTCTTTGGAACATCCATACTCTAATGGTGTTTCTTCTACAACATTCTAAGATAACCAAACCCATTTTGATCTTTCATTCTACCTCTTCTTGTACGTTACCCAATAAGGCTTCACTTTCAAAGTTCATCATACCTACTTCCGTTCTCACCGTTTCAGCTTGTTATGACTATCTTCAAGGGAAAGGAATCTGTACCTGGCTTTCAAGGACAACCCCCCCCCCCAACTTTCTTCGTCCTCTGCTCAGGGAGCAAAGAACTAGTGACTATCTTAACTCACAAGCAAAGGCTCCATTTTGATTCATTACACCTGATTCTGTAAATGGTACATGATTGGGCATGGGAAAGAATAGGTAAACATTGCTCGCATGATTGTCCTTGTACTTTGCATTTTCCCAATGGGATCATGGCTCATATATATTCCTCCACTGGGTCCAATGAAGAAAGATTAAGATGACAATCCAGAAAGTCCACTGGAACCAGCCTGTCATTAAAACCTTTGCCATGCAGAGCTGGGTCCACAATGTTTATCATTTGGAGAAGCAGAAAAAGAAAAGCAAACCATCTTTCAGAGAACTTGGAAACATTAGGATTAGTACTGACACATTAACTCTGAAGTGTTAAAAACAATTAATTCATCAAGATTGAAATGGGAAGAAATATTTCAGATGCTAATTAATTAGTATTAATTAGGGAGTGCAGTGGCTTAGTGGTTAAGATGCTGAACTTGACGACTAGGTCAGTAGGTCAGTAGTTTGAAACCTGAGTGCTGCATGGCCTAGTGAGTTCCCATCTCTGTCCCAGCTACTGCCAACCTAGCAGTTTGAAATCAAGAAATTGCAAGTAGATAAATAGGTACCACTTGGGTGGGAAGGTTAACAGTATTCCATGTCTAGTCATGTCCATGGAAACATGTGCAGATGCAGACAATGCTGGTTCTTTGGCTGTAAATGGATGTGCGCACTGAACCCTAGAGTCTGAAACGTCTGGCTTTCGAGCAAGGGCGACCTTTACCTTTAATTAATTCATTGTCCAGAATCCTAATGTAAAGTGCCATATCAATAAGGAAATTGTGCAATCAGATTTTGCACTTGTTTGGCATGCTTCAGGAAGCTACATAAACCCAGCATGTGAATGATCAAGGGCAGTGGGTGCAAGAGACAACTAAAATGATTGCACACACCACTTCATACCTGTCAAGTATCCCGGACTTCCCGTATTTCCACGCTCGTTCGGCTTCTTTCCCGCCGTCATCTCGTATTTTCAATGGTGGGGAAAGTAGCTACTGCGCATGTGTGGCGCTGCTCTGATGGCCATGCATGTGCAGTAAGCCATTTCCTTGCCAAAGGGGTTTCTGTGCATGTGCACAGAGGTTTCTGCACATGCACGTCGCTGGCTCTGATGGCCACACATGCGCAGTAACCCATTTCCTGCCCGGTGCCTGGAAACTTACTGTGCATGCCTGCCCAGCTCCCAGATTTCCAAAACCACGACTTGGCGGGTATGCACCACTCACACAACAGGCTTCTGGCCATTAAATCTTTCTTTTGAACCTCATGGCTGAAAATGAGTAAACTGTTTTAATTCTGGAGATGCGTGCTGGATCATCAACAGTTTTGTTTTAAGAAAAGTGGGTGGGCAGAGAGTCCACCTGGTCCAGTTGCATAAAAAATGTTGGGCCAGCTGAAATGAGTTCCAGGTATTTGCATCTCCTTAATCAACAGTGCTCTGATTGAACCAGTGTGGTTAAAGGCTGACTTCAGCTCCCATTATAGCCTTTAAGAAAGCACTGACTAATTTCAACTTGTTGTGTTCTAACAGTGTAACCTTCCACATGTGATATCAATGTATCTGAACCAATGTAACCTTGCCTATGAGTAACAATGTAACTTCAGCTGTATCACTATAAACCCTGTAATAGGACGCGAGCTAATGACCACCAGCTGGCAGCAGCGAGCGTCCAAGCTCTCTTGGTCCAAACCCATCAAAGACCGCAGCGCGGGAAGTTTCCCGCCGCTACCTACACCTGGACAAGAAGGGCGTGACCAGCCATGACGTCACGCGGACCAGTAGCCAACGGGCTATCGTGGAGCCACATTCAAATACGTTACTACCATATATATAGAGCTGTTCATCCGCCATTACCTCATGTTCCCTCTGTCCACCATGCAATAAACCTGAGTTAACCCAGCCCTTGGCTGTGTCGTGTGTCTTGACTCTCATACATTAAATTGGCGACGAAGGTGGGATAATGGATCCCCATGGAGCCAGGACACAGAGCGGGTTCAACATCACCAAACCGCAAGACTGGGAGCTTTTTGAGATGGACTTCCAGGCGGCACTGGTGGAACTCAAAGTCAAAGAAGACGATGAGGAACGGAAGAGGGCCATCCTCACCCGCATGCTTGGAATGGAAACCAAGCGGACGCTGGTGGGCATTCTTGCACCGAAGAAGATGAGTGATTTCAAAGCCGGTGACATCATGAAACTGCTGCGTGAGCATTTCCGACCCTCGAGGGCAATGTTTCCAGCTCGGAGCGCGTTTTGGAGGCGAGTCCAAGCGCCGGACGAGTCGGTAGAAGCATTCGTATCGGCCATGAGGGTAGCCGCCGCCCCCTGCAGATGGGAGCACTTCCTAGAAATGGCCCTCAGGGACGGAGTACTGTGCGGCCTGAAGGACAAGGAAGTGCAGCGCAGCCTCATGAACAAGGAGCCACCACCCACACTGGAAGAGGTTGTAGAGGCCGCGGAAGCCGCGGAATCCACGAATGCTGGAGTAGACGAGATGCACAAGTGGCGTGAGTGGCGTCCGAGGGCCGGCAAAGCGGAAAACTCGTCGCACGGGAAGTCCGGTCAGTCGGTGCATGCAACCCGACCGGCCTCGAAGTCATCTTCCGAAAGCAGCGACGGCGAAGAGGTCCAGAAGGTCCGGAGAGGAGGGCGCCGCTGCGATGGTTGCGGAGCGGCCCATGAGCGCGTGAGGTGCCCATTCAGGAAAGCCGAGTGTTTCAACTGCGGCCATCGGGGGCACATCGCCAAGGCGTGCAGGAAATGGAAAGAGGGCCGGAGACAGTCGCAGGACCGCTCAGCCAGGCCGGACCGTCCGGCGAGGTCCAAAGATGGCGCCCGGACCACGAGGAAGCAGGACGGCGTGGGCCGCATCTCGGACGACAGCGAGGTCGACGCTCCTGTGTTCAGCGTATCTGCGGGACAGGCCCATTACTTCGTTGAGGTACTGGTACAAGGGACCCCTATTAGGATGGAAATTGACTCGGGGTCCTCCTATTCTATAATTCCCCAGAGAGAGTTTTTGAGAATCGACCCCCACATGCGGCCCAAGCTCAAAGCGTTGAGGGCCACACTACGGGACGTACAGGGGAATAGCATTCCAGTGTTGGGGGTCGGGACATTCCGGGTTCGTTTTAAGAGACACTCTGCGGAACTTCCCCTAGTGGTACTCAAAGGGGGAAGTTGTAGCCTCCTCGGGACACAGTGGTTTCAGCCTTTAGGTCTGTTCATAGGGGGAGTGCATGCCGTAGGGGAGGACCCGATACAAGCGGTGTGTAACGCACACCCCACCGTCTTTAAAAGTGGACTGGGAAAGTTCAAGGGACCCCCTGTAGCCTTCGACCTAGACCCGGAGGTCCGCCCGATAAGACTCAAGCCGCGCAGGGTACCGTTCGCGCTAAAGGACAAAATAGAGGCGGAACTGGACAAACTGGTGGGTCAGGGGATTCTTGTTCCTGTGGATTCCGCGGAGTGGGAGACTCCAATTGTAACAGCACTGAAGGCTAACGGGGAGGTGCGCATTTGCGCTGATTATAAGTGTACCATTAATAAGGCAATCCGCCCTAATGCATACCCGGTGCCGGTGGTCAGCCACCTCCTGGCCAGGCTGAATGGGGGAAAGTGTTTCGCTAAACTTGATTTAGCACAGGCCTACCAGCAACTCCCGGTAACCCCCGCCACAGCGGCGGCACAAACAATAGTCACACATAAGGGGGCGTTCCAGGTGTCGCGGTTGCAGTTCGGCGTGAACTCGGCACCCGGCATTTTTCAGTCGCTAGTGGAACGCCTCCTGAAGGGGCTGGAGGGGGTGTTGCCATACTTTGATGACGTGTTGATAACAGGGGGGAGTAAGGCCGAGCTAGCTCACAGATTGGATAAGGTCCTGACCGTGTTCGAGAAAGCGGGGCTACGACTGAGAAAAGACAAATGTGTATTTTTCGAAACAGAGGTTGAGTTTTTAGGGTTCCGTGTCACGCCCGAAGGAATTAGGCCGTCCAAATCGAAGGTAGCCGCAATCAAGAAAGCTCCTCGCCCCACTTCCAAAACCGAGCTACAGTCGTTTCTGGGGCTCCTCAATTTCTATCATACCTTCCTTCCGCGGAAGGCGTCTGTTGCCGAGCCGCTCCATCGGTTACTTAAAAAGGAGGAAAAATGGCTGTGGGGTGACGAGCAAGAGAAAGCGTTCACAGAGTTAAAGCAACTCCTCACGTCCGAGGCCATCCTGACTCATTTCGACCCCAAACGGCCCATAGTTTTAGTCTGCGATGCATCCCCGGTGGGGGTGGGGGCGGTGCTTTGCCACGTGTTGGACGACGGAAGGGAGGCCCCGATAGCGTTCCATTCAAGGTCCCTGTCCCAAGCAGAGCGGAATTACGCACAGACCGATAGGGAGGCACTTGCGATAGTAGCGGGAACCAAAAAATTTCACGATTTTCTGTATGGTCGGCCGTTCAAAATCGTGACTGATCACAAACCCCTGTTAGGAATATTCACTGCAAATAAGCCCACGCCACAGATCCTGTCCCCAAGGATGCTGCGGTGGGCTATTTTTCTTAACGCATATCAACATGAGTTAGAATACCGGCCAGGGAAGGAGATCAGCCATGCAGACGCGCTCTCACGGTCACCGTTACCCTTGTCGGACGCCCAGAAGGCAGGGGTGAGAAGAGACCGCCAGGTATTACTAATAGAGGTTTTAGAGTCACCCCCAATAATACCGGCCGACATTGCCAGGGCGACCGGAAAGGATAGAACCCTAGAGAAGGTATGCTCGTGGGTGCAGAAGGGGTGGCCGGCGTCATCCCCAGGCACGGAATTCGACCCATTTTTCCGAAAGCGAGTAGAGTTATCATTAGAGAGGGGGTGCCTTTTGTGGGGCCAACGGGTGGTGGTTCCTATGTCCCTGCGGCCAAAGGTGCTAAAGCTGTTGCACGTCAGCCACCCGGGAATCGTCCGTTCCATGGCGTTGGCCCGGAGTTACTTCTGGTGGCCCCAGCTGGACGCCGACATAGAGCATATGGTTGGCACTTGTGAGGCATGTCAGTGCTCCCGACCGGAGGTGGCCCGCCTCCCGCATAGGGAATGGGACGCAGCAAGGGGACCGTGGTCCAGGGTGCACGTAGATTTTGCTGGCCCGTTCCGAGGGACCATGTTTCTCCTGGTAGTGGATGCATACTCAAAGTGGCTGGAGGTCATTCCGGTAAAGAGCACGTCCTCCACCACTACCATTCGCCAGCTAAGGAGGGTCTTTTCCACGTTCGGTTTACCCGACACTTTGGTCAGCGATAACGCCAGTTGCTTCACGTCCGCTGAGTTCGCAGCATTCATGGGGGCAAATGCAATTCGGCATGTCACATCCGCGCCGTTCCACCCGGCCACGAATGGCCAGGTGGAACGATTGGTGCGCACAACAAAAGATGCGCTGCGCCGCATGGGCTCGGGAGATTTAAATCACCAAGTTTGTCAATTTCTGTTAGCGTACAGAGTGACCCCCTTAGCGTCTGGGTACTCCCCGGCGGAGCTGCTGATGCGGAGGAAACTGACCACACTTTTGTCCAGGTTGGACCCGTTGAGGGTCGAGGACAAAGGGAAGAACATAGGGTTAGCAGTCTCGAAAGGTTTCGGCGTAGGCGATCCTGTACACTGCAGGAACTATGCCAACGCAGGCCCAGCCTGGGTGCCAGGGACGATAATAGAACAGACGGGACCAGTGTCATATCGGGTGGAAACTAGCACCGGTCTCCTCTGGAGGAGGCACGCTGACCAACTGAGGCACCGAGTGAGCGAGGGGCCGATCAGTGGGGCTCAGCAACAGGATTCAGCGATAGGGTTCTCCCCCACCCGTTTAGCCCAAGGGGGAGACAGTGAGGGACATCAGCCCGAAACCAGGGTGGAAAGCAGTGATCCCGACTCATATCCTTTTGATACCCCAGTTCTATCAGAGCCCGGGGGGAGGGAAAAGGAGTGTGCGGCCGCCGCCGCCGCCGATTCCCCCGAATCCGATTTTGATTTTGATTTTACTAGCCGGGGGGGTTTTTTGGAGTGTTCCCCCACCCATCCAAGCGAGAAGAGGGGTTTTTCGTTAGCCCCTAATGCCCCCGGTTCGTCCCAAACAAAGCACACACCCTCCAACAAAGCCGCAGAGCCGCGGCAAACCACTAACAAGTCATCCTCTCCCATTACAGGGCAGGAAGCCAGGGAGCAAGGAGGAGGGAGCGAAGCCAGGGCAGGGCAGCCCGCGCCGAGACCCCAGCGTGTTCGAAATAAGCCATCTTGGCTGAGAGACTTCGTCTCATCCTAGGGGGGAGGAGTGTTGTGTTCTAACAGTGTAACCTTCCACATGTGATATCAATGTATCTGAACCAATGTAACCTTGCCTATGAGTAACAATGTAACTTCAGCTGTATCACTATAAACCCTGTAATAGGACGCGAGCTAATGACCACCAGCTGGCAGCAGCGAGCGTCCAAGCTCTCTTGGTCCAAACCCATCAAAGACCGCAGCGCGGGAAGTTTCCCGCCGCTACCTACACCTGGACAAGAAGGGCGTGACCAGCCATGACGTCACGCGGACCAGTAGCCAACGGGCTATCGTGGAGCCACATTCAAATACGTTACTACCATATATATAGAGCTGTTCATCCGCCATTACCTCATGTTCCCTCTGTCCACCATGCAATAAACCTGAGTTAACCCAGCCCTTGGCTGTGTCGTGTGTCTTGACTCTCATACATTAAACAACTGATGCAAAGTGGAACAATCCCCACATGTGCCAACAGCTGAAGACCGGGTGGTGTTACTCCTAAAACAAATAGCTGAAAGCAATCTCCAAAGAAAGGCAATCCATGCGACTTTTCACATCCAGAAACAGGAATTAAACTAGAATTCTTTGGCAGGTGCCAGCTGTCTGTGAACCAAGTGAACTTGTTTGCAGAGCTGATTCAGCCACAACGTTGAGGCTCCCAGCTGGAAACATCAATTTTCTCATCTTAGATGTTGCCAGCCAAAATTGTAGCAATTTATCTATCTACATGTCATAACGGATACATGAAAACCAAATGTGGAGCAACTTTCATGGCAAGTATAATTTTGACTGGTAGCATTCCTCTCATTCTGGCTCCGTTGTGGATTGTAGATATCCTTTGAACTTCATCCCCTTTCACGGGAAGTACCAATTATATTCTCTTTCTCTTCACTGCATGGTTGGGGAATTTTTGTCTTTCTTGATATTTTGATCTGCAATTCCTAGTCAGCACTACCCAGTCTTGCTAATGGTAAGAGACTGTGGGAATTTTAGGCCAAATTGCCTGGGCCGCTATTCTGTTTCTAATCTCCACTACAGCAGACCCATTTATTCAAAGAGATTAGCATAAATGTTGTTTCAGCAGTTAATTCAATGGGTTTCCCTCTAGTTGAGACTAGCAAAAGGATATTGGCTTTGGTGGCTGTTGTGTATTCATGCACATTTGCAAGTAGCACGCGCAACGCCTTTGCAAGAGGAAAATGGCGGTTTCCTGCCATTCAAGTTAGGAACAGAAAGTGGCGTGAAAACCCCTGCACAGGGCGCGCTCATTATGCTAATCAAAGTCCTGTGATTGCCTACACTTTTGGATCCTGTTCTCCATTGGTTAAATACATATATTCCCTGTTACGATTCGTTAGTTACGGTTGTCTGGTGGGTCGCTACTTTGTATCAAGACGCTACCGCCGGGGAGGCACTATATAAACCCCATGGGTAAACAAGGGTGGGGCCGGACCGGATCTATACTTCCCTCTCCATACAGGTAGCCAGCAACGTGCTAGCCTGGGTTGCCTCCATTATGCTACAAATCCTAATGTAGCTAGGGATTGCCTCCTTCCTTGGCACACTCTGGAGGGACTGATTCCATGGGACTGTATAGCCATTTCCATGTCTGGAACGCCTTGTAAACTCATCTTGAATAGACTGTTAAATAAAGACTTGTTGCTGTTTTCTTCATCATTGTCTGGACTATTGCTTGCAAGGGCTGGACACAACAGTGAGGCAAATGTTCTTCAAGTGTGCTTTACCAACTTGCTTTCAGCAGGACTTCCAGTAAGGCTACCTGATACCATTTATTATGGTAATTTTTCAGCTGTGTACCAGCCATCTTAAACCTGCTAATCTGTGAGTAACTTGGACAGAATGGTATGCTGCTATGGTGATTTATTTATTAAAACTGTACGGCTAAGCATTGATCACATGTGGAACAGAGGTGCTGCACAACCACCCCCATCAATCCATCATGTGGGACTGTGACTTATAGTTATATATCTGATTTCCATTACTTGTAGCTCTACTCTCAGAAAAGAAGGCAAGGCAAGACAAGACAAGACTAAGTGTCTGTATTTGCAGGTGAAACACAATTAACAATATTAAAATATTGATATAAGAATAAAATCCATATAAAAATGAAATCATGTCAAACATTATTTTGAAGGATAGTGGTTAAGGAGAGCATATATTTATTCCTTCCTTCTTTCCTTGTGTACACTGCTCATCTAATAAGTACAGTTACTTAGGATGGTTAATGGACAATAAACACACATGACCCAAACCCGTGAAAATAAAGTACAGAGTATTTATGGGGTTCTTGTGTAGACACATAAAAAGTAAACATAGGTGGGAGCAAGAAACTAGATAAGAAGATTAGGTAAAGAAAAAGAATTAGTAGAGGGGCAAAATTTTCTTAAATGCCTCCTTGTACAGCTCTGCCTTCATGAGCTTGTGGAATGCTGAAGAGATGGGGCCATACGGGCACGTTTTACTTCCAATTCCGTGAGCGATGAGGGCAGCTCAGGCGGGATGAATTGCAGTAAACCCATTTGTGTGGATTCATGGGGGCTTGGGCTTCTGGGAATTGAAATCCAAGAACATCTGGAATGCCAAGGTTTGCCATCATGGCCCTAGGGTTAGCTGTCTGAAACTGGGCCAGCTTATTACTCTCTTTAAGGTCTATCATATCTACACATTTCAGCTTCATCACTGCTAAACTGAACACTGGTAGTGCTATTGGTTTCCCAGTGAAACTTAGTGGGAAGCTGATGAATGAACATGGATTTGGGGCAAAAACTGGGGTATGTTCCAAAGTCTTTATTTGTCTTCCCAATTACACCAGGGTACCCATGCACAGTTCTAATTTATAATTCTAATTTTTAATGAATGTGGCATATTGTTCTTCTGTATCCACTGTTCAAAATACCAGGAAATGGCTCAATATTTCTGCACAACATCATGTAGGAAAAAGGATGCAAAACTTTACATAGCAAAGGGCAATCTGAATGTTGACAACACCAATGGCAATAGGCAAGACGGTTTGCAGGGTACCCTTTTGTGCTTGCTACCATTCATTTAAAGAACTAAAAAAAGAAATTTCATGTCAGAAATTACTCTGGGTTGAAAGGGTTTTTGCTGGAGAAACTCCACTCAGGGGATGCCAGAATAAGGCTCCTTTCATGTCCCCAAGATCTGTCTTGAAGCACTCGGGTATCAAACCCTGACTTTCCAGTCTTCAAGTTCAGTGTCTTAACTGCTAAGCCACCACAGTGCTGCATTTAAAGAACTGTTATATAAAGACATCATAAGGAAAATCTCAGAAGCCAACTCATTTTTCCATCAGTTAATCTCTAATTACCAAAAGACAAAGCAATTGTCATAGCTGATTTTTGACAAGTGAGAATAGTAGTGAGCAATCGGTGGCAACTGGTGAATCAGTGGCAAAAGCATGATGCCACCTCTGCTGAAAAGAGCATCCCCTACTCCATGCATCAAAATACAGATACATACTCCAGCAGGGCTGTAGCCAAGATTCTAGATTGGGGGGATTTTTTTTAGGAGGGGCAACAATGTCACACACACATATATAACATTAGCATCCCAGGGTGGGGTGGGGGATGGGTGGGCTGTTAGCTCAGGAGGGTTTTTGCCCCCCGGGCCCCCTGGCTACGGCCCTGGACTCCAGTCCCATTTAGCTCACCTTGCTCAATCCACGACTGAGATAAAATAAAATAAAATACACATGAAATGAAGACTGTCCTGAGAATATGATGCAGTGGCCTTTCATCTGCCTTCTGCATCACAGCATAACCCCCATACCACTGATCCAGTTCTGCAAGTCACTTTCTGGTCCTAAGCCCTTTTGACATGCAAAGTCCTCACCAGCCCCAGGCCAGTATTGATGAAGCTGCTTCCCTCCATCAAGATGGATTCAAGTTTGATTTAATCCACATGGGGACCATCATCCTTCCCTGTGGACTTCGGCACCCAAGGCTGTTAGTCCTCAGGGTTGTCAAGTTAGTTAACTGCTACCTGACACTTGGCGTTGATTCGCTGGCAGTATGATCTACTCTATTATCATAACAGGATAACCTGGCCAGACTACAAGAACAAAGGAATAAAAAAAGTAAACAAAGGGATTGGGGAAGGCCAAAAACATCTGTCCCCATGGGAAAAAAGTGGTGCTAAGCAGGGTAAGAGGAATGGTGTGTAATGTCAGGGATCCCCCCATGTAGCATGCCCACGTGTCTAAATTGGCCATTACTCTTCCTGACGCATGCGCTCGCTAACTCACACGGCTTGAGGACCATCATGTGCGCTGCTGATGGAGGAGAAATTGGGTGCGGGTTAATTAATTGGCATTTAATCATAAAGGCTTTTGGCTGGGGACTCGTGGAGGTAATAGGGCAAAGGAGAAACTGCTGACTGTCAAAGGTCGAATCCCCTCTCCCCCTTCTGGTCTCGATTAGGCGGGAGGGGGAGGCTGAGTCAGTGGGAAAGGAAGTTAGAGACCCAATGGCTGTTTACGCTTGCCTTCGAGATAGAATAGGAACATTGGGGTCTCACCAACCCAGATCTAGATAACTGCAGGTTTGCCCATCAATCACTGGACAATAGCCAGAGGCAGGTGCTATCTTAACCCACCAGAAACGCCATGTTTGCATCAGCCTTCTGTGACGCAGGTCCGAGTACGCTAGGCTTGGAACCCGCGAGGCAGGATCAATAAATGCGCCACTCGATATACATCGGGAATGGACTTTCCCGCATACACGTCTCGCGTGTCCTTCCTTGTGGCCAATCACTCTGCACCTCCGCAGACCCCGCCGCACCAGGCAGCCCCAATCCATGGCTCATTGCAACATCTGGTGACCCCGACGTGATTCTACTCGAGAGCAACATTACGGGTCTACTTGCGAGTAATGCTATGGTTCCTCTCGCGAGCAATGCCATGGGTCTACTTGTGAGTAACACCGATGTGACATTGAAGGGGCTACAGCATGGTCCTACTCCTTGGGCCACGCTCCATCTCGATCCTGAGGGGTCCCGCTCCGGCGCGACTCTTCCCGGAAGCTGTGGAAAAGCTCCGATTGGGACACTTCCCCGATCAGAACTCAACTCGATCTTAAAGGGCCAGCGCGATCTCCAGTCAAGACCGCACGCTCTCTCGCAGCAAGGAAGGCAGTGCTAACCGCAAGCTAGGTGGCAACCCATTCATTGCAGATTCATCAGAACGGACGCGTTCCACATCAGGGTGAGCTGTGAGCCCTGATTCCATTGGCAGAGGCGGAAGGATGCCCGTGGTAGCCAAGACTGCACCCCTACCCAGATCTGAGACCACGACCTGTGCACCACATCACCTGATGTATTACCTGAGGCACGCCGACCCATCCCGTGGAGGCGACTCCAGGGAACCCCTCACCAGGTAGTATGGGGGCTTGCTTAGGGGGACAAGATTCATCCGTTAGGTGAAGAGCTCATAAGGAGGAGCTCAAATGCCTGACCAGGCTGCATAATATTAACATTCATAGCCAAAGCCTAACGGAATTCATGGTGAATCTGAGGGAGCATTGTTTGTTCTACCTAGAAGCAGGAACGCTGGACCTAGAAACTTGGGATAGAGTAGGAGACTGCCTTAAGAAAGAGCCTCGAGCACCCACTAAAATCATAGGGGCATGGAGTAAGTGTAGATAATCTTAGCAGTCAGTCCAGTCTGGATAGAGACCGAGAAACCCCCAGCATATGTAGAACCACCTGCCCCAGAGGGTCTCTAGCCGTCCATTCAGTTTAAGCATGGGGGTCTGGGGGACTCGCCTTCCATGGCAGCTGCAGAAGCCACGGGAGTGGGTGAAAGCCTGGGAAGCGCCGGCACCTCCCAGGTCATCAAAAGTCCCTTTCAGTGCATGGTAGAAGAGGAAGCATGCAAAGGGGTAATCCCGGACGATGAGTTGGCCGAACTTCAACAGCTATGTCCAGTCTGCTTAGAGGCGGATGCCCTAACGGGCGATCAGGTGGCGGTGTACACGCATATCCCATATGAATTGCTTTCAGAAATTTGAAAAGCCATCACAGACACAGGACCTCAAAGCAGATTCACACTGGGCATGTTCCAGCAGCTGATAGAATCCCTCATGCTCATCCCTCATGACTGGAAAGCCTTGATGCGGATGATGCTGAGCCCTAGCCAGTATCTCTTATGGGACAGCGAGTTTCAGTTGGAAGCGCAAGCAAAGGCTGCCAGGATGGGAGGAGCTGTAATCCCTGATTAACTTTATGGTTCAGGTCAGTTTGAAACCATCCAAGCGCAGTCTGTTCTGCTGGCCGACACTCCAGCTGGTATCTGAAGTTGCTTTTAAGGCATATTTCAAGGTGCCAGCCACTGGCAAAGGTGCTAAGAATTACACCACAGTTAAGCAGGGAGCACAAGAGCCCAACATGGATTTCATTAACAGATTAGAGGAGGCCATCACTAGGCAGATAGACAATCAAGATGCCCAAGAAGAACTCATGCTGAAGTTGGCCAAAGACAACAGCAATCTCGATTGCTGCAAAATCCTGCAGGCTATGGGTCACCAACCTGATCTGATGCTTACCGACATGATCAGGGCTTGCACTGACATTGGAACAGACTCCGTTAAGATGGGGCTGTTAGCAGGGGAAACAAGCCCAAAGGAGCCAAGGGAGCCTGCCACAACTGTGGCAAGGCGGGGCACTTTGCCAAAGAGTGTAGGTCGGAAAAAACCCATAAGAAGGGGGTGGCCAGCCTTCAGGCCGCCCAGCAGTGCCATCTACCCAATGTCCCAGGTGCCACAGCGGTTTCCATTGGGCCAACCAGTGTCCCAATTCAGAAAACCGGCCCATGGGCTTGTCTCTAGCCCTGGTTCAAATAGAGGCGACAGCCGCTCTGGAAGCTCCAGAGTGAACCTCCCAATAATTTCACCCAGCATCACTCCCAGCAGCTCTGTTGCACAGGTAGAGACCAAGGGAAGTGTAGGGCTAGACTTGGAATGCCAGGAGGATGCCGTATGTGACCTGCCAGGCTCAGTCTACCAAGTCAACTCCCAGTACAAGGGTCCTCTGCCCCAAGACACCATAGGATTAGTCTTGCCTCGCAGCAGTGCAGGGAAAAAAGGGATCTTCGTGGTCCCAGGGGTCAAAGACTCCGATTATACAGGTGTCATCAAAGAACAGCTGTGGACACACCTACCCCAGACAGTCAGCAAAGGGGATTCAATAGTGCAACTGATCATGGTTCCGTGTCATCTGCCAGGTAGAGACAAGGAGGTGAGCAGAGGAAGCTCAAGACTCAGGTCAGCAAACCGCCCGAGAGAGGAAAAGACAATAGAAGGATACCAGATCATAGCAACAGTGGAAAAGAACATAGAGTGGAAGCAGCGACCAGTCATTAAGGTATTTTTAAACAAAAAACCTTTTGATGGACTGCTCGATACAGGAGCTGATGTTAGCATAATCTGCCAGAAATTGTGACCCACCGAGTGGGCCATTGAGTCAGTTGCAGACGTGTGTGTGTGTGTGGGGGGGGGGGGTAGGAGAAGTTCAGGAAGCACACAGAAGCTGAGACTGGGTGGAAGCCACCATCCCTGGCTGACGGCACAATGGTCATTAGACCTCACATTTTGAATGTGCCTGTCAACCTCTGGGGGAGGGACATTCTACAGAAGTATCGTGCTACCCTAACTTTTAGGTAATGGCCCTACCACTCAAATGGCTCCCACAGATGAGCCAGTTTGGGTGGAACAATGGCCTATAATTGGAGGAACAAGCTTGGAGGACGCTGCTGACACTTCCGCAGAAATCAGCTCAGAGAGGGAGTTGGCAGCAGTGAACCTCGCCTTAAGAACCTTTGATCAGGAGGCCTTGAATATAATTACGGACAGCCTGTATGTCCGGAATTTGATTCACAATTTACCAGGAGCTTACATCACTCCCGCCATAGACAGGAATTTATTAAGCTTATTCCTGACTATGCAATTTTATTTGTGACATCGCAGGGAAGCCTTGTATGTTGCACATATTAGGAGCCACCAGGATCTACCTGGTCCAATTTCAGAAGGTAATAGAAGGGCTGACACTGCAGTAAAGGAAATGCATCAAAGATTAATCTCGGGAGTTTTTACAACCCCGAAACAAAGCCATGCGTTTTTTCATCAGAATGCCAAGGCTCTGGCAAGGCAATTCAACCTGCCACTATCGCAAGCTCAAGGCATTGTGCGTTCTTGCCCGCAATGCGCAGGAACATCGGGGGGGGGCCCCTCATGGGGGGTTAACCCACGAGGGAAGAAGCTAACCAAATTTGGCAAACGGATGTCACACACGTCCCACAATTTGGGAGATGGCAGTTTATGCATGTCTCCATTGACACATTCTCACAGTTTGTCTGGGCTACGGCCCAGAAGGGAGAAACTGCGACCCATATAGAGCAACACCTGTTGTCTTGCTTCACGACCATGGGTAAACCAGGTCACTTGAAGACAGAAAATGCACCAACTTATAGTTCCAGGCAGTTGGCTGCATTTCTGGCCACCTGGGACATAAAGCACACATTTGGCATTCCATACAATCCCCAGGGACAAGCGATTGTTGAACGGGTGAATCGGATGTTAAAGTCCTATATTGAAAAACAAACAGAAAGGGAGGAGATAGTCCCCCCTAAGAGCCAAAGTGAGGCACAACAACGCCTGCACAAAGTATTATTCACTTACAATCACTTAAATATTTTTGCTGACTATACTCCACAGGAAAACATTTCTCATGTAGGGAAACTCTCCTGCGCCCCATGGTTCGATTCAGGGTGCTGCCAGATCCCTCTTGGAAGGGTCCGGGCCCCCTGATAACCTGGGGAAGGGGGTATGCAGCAATTATGTCTCCTACAGGTACCATTTTGATTCCGGCCCGCTGTGTGAAGCAGTACTTCAAACCACATGGTGTGGAACCAGGCTGCCCCAAACCCATTGCCAGAGATGGAGGAGATAGACCTGATGACAGGATAGAGGCGGGGCAGGTGACACCGGCCATAACGGCCCAGGATGGAGATGCCAAGAGTGACATGGGGAATGATCAAAACCCTGTGTGACGATGCCATGACCATTTTGCAAGGGAACCATTCTGAGCCCACTCCGCAAAACATGGTGGCTGCAGTCCTGGCTCAGATCACCTACAATTCCCGCAATGTCCCCATGGGAAAAAAGTGGTGCTAAGCAGGGTAAGGGGAATGGTGTGTAATGTCAGGGATCCCCCCATGTAGCATGCCCACGTGTCTAAATTGGCCATTACTCTTCCTGACGCATGCGCTCGCTAACTCACACGGCTTGAGGACCATCATGTGCGCTGCTGATGGAGGAGAAATTGGGTGCGGGTTAATTAATTGGCATTTAATCATAAAGGCTTTTGGCTGGGGACTCGTGGAGGTAATAGGGCAAAGGAGAAACTGCTGACTGTCAAAGGTCGAATCCCCTCTCCCCCTTCTGGTCTCGATTAGGCGGGAGGGGGAGGCTGAGTCAGTGGGAAAGGAAGTTAGAGACCCAATGGCTGTTTACGCTTGCCTTCGAGATAGAATAGGAACATTGGGGTCTCACCAACCCAGATCTAGATAACTGCAGGTTTGCCCATCAATCACTGGACAATAGCCAGAGACAGGTGCTATCTTAACCCACCAGAAACGCCATGTTTGCATCAGCCTTCTGTGACGCAGGTCCGAGTACGCTAGGCTTGGAACCCGCGAGGCAGGATCAATAAATGCGCCACTCGATATAAATCGGGAATGGACTTTCCCGCATACACGTCTCGCGTGTCCTTCCTTGTGGCCAATCACTCTGCACCTCCGCAGACCCCGCCGCACCAGGCAGCCCCAATCCATGGCTCATTGCAACATCTGGTGACCCCGACGTGATTCTACTCGAGAGCAACATTACGGGTCTACTTGCGAGTAATGCTATGGTTCTTCTCGCGAGCAATGCCATGGGTCTACTTGTGAGTAACACCGATGTGACATTGAAGGGGCTACAGCATGGTCCTACTCCTTGGGCCACGCTCCATCTCGATCCTGAGGGGTCCCGCTCCGGCGCGACTCTTCCCGGAAGCTGTGGAAAAGCTCCGATTGGGACACTTCCCCGATCAGAACTCAACTCGATCTTAAAGGGCCAGCGCGATCTCCAGTCAAGACCGCACGCTCTCTCGCAGCAAGGAAGGCAGTGCTAACCGCAAGCTAGGTGGCAACCCATTCATTGCAGATTCATCAGAACGGACGCGTTCCACATCAGGGTGAGCTGTGAGCCCTGATTCCATCGGCAGAGGCGGAAGGATGCCCGTGGTAGCCAAGACTGCACCCCTACCCAGATCTGAGACCACGACCTGTGCACCACATCACCTGATGTATTACCTGAGGCACGCCGACCCATCCTGTGGAGGCGACTCCAGGGAACCCCTCACCAGGTAGTATGGGGGCTTGCTTAGGGGGACAAGATTCATCCGTTAGGTGAAGAGCTCATAAGGAGGAGCTCAAATGCCTGACCAGGCTGCATAATATTAACATTCATAGCCAAAGCCTAACGGAATTCATGGTGAATCTGAGGGAGCATTGTTTGTTCTACCTAGAAGCAGGAACGCTGGACCTAGAAACTTGGGATAGAGTAGGAGACTGCCTTAAGAAAGAGCCTCGAGCACCCACTAAAATCATAGGGGCATGGAGTAAGTGTAGATAATCTTAGCAGTCAGTCCAGTCTGGATAGAGACCGAGAAACCCCCAGCATATGTAGAACCACCTGCCCCAGAGGGTCTCTAGCCGTCCATTCAGTTTAAGCATGGGGGTCTGGGGGACTCGCCTTCCATGGCAGCTGCAGAAGCCACGGGAGTGGGTGAAAGCCTGGGAAGCGCCGGCACCTCCCAGGTCATCAAAAGTCCCTTTCAGTGCATGGTAGAAGAGGAAGCATGCAAAGGGGTAATCCCGGACGATGAGTTGGCCGAACTTCAACAGCTATGTCCAGTCTGCTTAGAGGCGGATGCCCTAACGGGCGATCAGGTGGCGGTGTACACGCATATCCCATATGAATTGCTTTCAGAAATTTGAAAAGCCATCACAGACACAGGACCTCAAAGCAGATTCACACTGGGCATGTTCCAGCAGCTGATAGAATCCCTCATGCTCATCCCTCATGACTGGAAAGCCTTGATGCGGATGATGCTGAGCCCTAGCCAGTATCTCTTATGGGACAGCGAGTTTCAGTTGGAAGCGTAAGCAAAGGCTGCCAGGATGGGAGGAGCTGTAATCCCTGATTAACTTTATGGTTCAGGTCAGTTTGAAACCATCCAAGCGCAGTCTGTTCTGCTGGCCGACACTCCAGCTGGTATCTGAAGTTGCTTTTAAGGCATATTTCAAGGTGCCAGCCACTGGCAAAGGTGCTAAGAATTACACCACAGTTAAGCAGGGAGCACAAGAGCCCAACATGGATTTCATTAACAGATTAGAGGAGGCCATCACTAGGCAGATAGACAATCAAGATGCCCAAGAAGAACTCATGCTGAAGTTGGCCAAAGACAACAGCAATCTCGATTGCTGCAAAATCCTGCAGGCTATGGGTCACCAACCTGATCTGATGCTTACCGACATGATCAGGGCTTGCACTGACATTGGAACAGACTCCGTTAAGATGGGGCTGTTAGCAGGGGAAACAAGCCCAAAGGAGCCAAGGGAGCCTGCCACAACTGTGGCAAGGCGGGGCACTTTGCCAAAGAGTGTAGGTCGGAAAAAACCCATAAGAAGGGGGTGGCCAGCCTTCAGGCCGCCCAGCAGTGCCATCTACCCAATGTCCCAGGTGCCACAGCGGTTTCCATTGGGCCAACCAGTGTCCCAATTCAGAAAACCGGCCCATGGGCTTGTCTCTAGCCCTGGTTCAAATAGAGGCGACAGCCGCTCTGGAAGCTCCAGAGTGAACCTCCCAATAATTTCACCCAGCATCACTCCCAGCAGCTCTGTTGCACAGGTAGAGACCAAGGGAAGTGTAGGGCTAGACTTGGAATGCCAGGAGGATGCCGTATGTGACCTGCCAGGCTCAGTCTACCAAGTCAACTCCCAGTACAAGGGTCCTCTGCCCCAAGACACCATAGGATTAGTCTTGCCTCGCAGCAGTGCAGGGAAAAAAGGGATCTTCGTGGTCCCAGGGGTCAAAGACTCCGATTATACAGGTGTCATCAAAGAACAGCTGTGGACACACCTACCCCAGACAGTCAGCAAAGGGGATTCAATAGTGCAACTGATCATGGTTCCGTGTCATCTGCCAGGTAGAGACAAGGAGGTGAGCAGAGGAAGCTCAAGACTCAGGTCAGCAAACCGCCCGAGAGAGGAAAAGACAATAGAAGGATACCAGATCATAGCAACAGTGGAAAAGAACATAGAGTGGAAGCAGCGACCAGTCATTAAGGTATTTTTAAACAAAAAACCTTTTGATGGACTGCTCGATACAGGAGCTGATGTTAGCATAATCTGCCAGAAATTGTGGCCCACCGAGTGGGCCATTGAGTCAGTTGCAGACGTGTGTGTGTGTGTGTGTGTGGGGGGGGGGTAGGAGAAGTTCAGGAAGCACACAGAAGCTGAGACTGGGTGGAAGCCACCATCCCTGGCTGACGGCACAATGGTCATTAGACCTCACATTTTGAATGTGCCTGTCAACCTCTGGGGGAGGGACATTCTACAGAAGTATCGTGCTACCCTAACTTTTAGGTAATGGCCCTACCACTCAAATGGCTCCCACAGATGAGCCAGTTTGGGTGGAACAATGGCCTATAATTGGAGGAACAAGCTTGGAGGACGCTGCTGACACTTCCGCAGAAATCAGCTCAGAGAGGGAGTTGGCAGCAGTGAACCTCGCCTTAAGAACCTTTGATCAGGAGGCCTTGAATATAATTACGGACAGCCTGTATGTCCGGAATTTGATTCACAATTTACCAGGAGCTTACATCACTCCCGCCATAGACAGGAATTTATTAAGCTTATTCCTGACTATGCAATTTTATTTGTGACATCGCAGGGAAGCCTTGTATGTTGCACATATTAGGAACCACCAGGATCTACCTGGTCCAATTTCAGAAGGTAATAGCAGGGCTGACACTGCAGTAAAGGAAATGCATCAAAGATTAATCTCGGGAGTTTTTACAACCCCGAAACAAAGCCATGCGTTTTTTCATCAGAATGCCAAGGCTCTGGCAAGGCAATTCAACCTGCCACTATCGCAAGCTCAAGGCATTGTGCGTTCTTGCCCGCAATGCGCAGGAACATCGGGGGGGGCCCTCATGGGGGGTTAACCCACGAGGGAAGAAGCTAACCAAATTTGGCAAACGGATGTCACACACGTCCCACAATTTGGGAGATGGCAGTTTATGCATGTCTCCATTGACACATTCTCACAGTTTGTCTGGGCTACGGCCCAGAAGGGAGAAACTGCGACCCATATAGAGCAACACCTGTTGTCTTGCTTCACGACCATGGGTAAACCAGGTCACTTGAAGACAGAAAATGCACCAACTTATAGTTCCAGGCAGTTGGCTGCATTTCTGGCCACCTGGGACATAAAGCACACATTTGGCATTCCATACAATCCCCAGGGACAAGCGATTGTTGAACGGGTGAATCGGATGTTAAAGTCCTATATTGAAAAACAAACAGAAAGGGAGGAGATAGTCCCCCCTAAGAGCCAAAGTGAGGCACAACAACGCCTGCACAAAGTATTATTCACTTACAATCACTTAAATATTTTTGCTGACTATACTCCACAGGAAAACATTTCTCATGTAGGGAAACTCTCCTGCGCCCCATGGTTCGATTCAGGGTGCTGCCAGATCCCTCTTGGAAGGGTCCGGGCCCCCTGATAACCTGGGGAAGGGGGTATGCAGCAATTATGTCTCCTACAGGTACCATTTTGATTCCGGCCCGCTGTGTGAAGCAGTACTTCAAACCACATGGTGTGGAACCAGGCTGCCCCAAACCCATTGCCAGAGATGGAGGAGATAGACCTGATGACAGGATAGAGGCGGGGCAGGTGACACCGGCCATAACGGCCCAGGATGGAGATGCCAAGAGTGACATGGGGAATGATCAAAACCCTGTGTGACGATGCCATGACCATTTTGCAAGGGAACCATTCTGAGCCCACTCCGCAAAACATGGTGGCTGCAGTCCTGGCTCAGATCACCTACAATTCCCTAATGATAGTGTTGATCCTTTCCTTACTTATGGGGGGAGGGGTTCAAGCTGACTATGGGAAATTAACACCTGGTGGGGATCTTAACGCCAGCCTCGGGTACAACAAATGGGAAAAACTGGCAGGACTTGTCAACCAGTTGAACTTCTGCTTAGAGCAGACCACGGACACTTCTTCTTTGTTAAGTACATGCCTTATTCCAGTCTGCCGCGCTCCGGGGGACCTGGCCAAGAACATGGAACTGTTGCTCAGGCTAATACACGGACCCTATATCCGAATCACATATCCAATGTATGCAGCTTTGGGGACTCAGGTAACAAGGACTTTGCCCACTGATGCGCTCACTTAGTACACACCCCAAGTGGCGATCAGCCCAAACACACCATGTGCCAGGATGACCGGCTGCTCCACAGCCAAAATGCCACACCACCGTTGCCTGAGTCCCGGGAAAGAGACTTGGAGATGTAACCAGCCAGAAATGGCCAGGTCTATGTATGAGAATGTTATTTTGCCTACAGGATGGTTTTTCACTGTAACCAACGGACTTGGAACTACATTCCTGCTAACATATCTAATTCATATTGTTGTTTAAGCTGCTAAACACTGATACACCCCAATAAGGAGATGATCAGCCCAGATCCAATCACCCCAAAACTAGCACGGGCCAAGAGGGCCACCCGACTAAATGTGACATGTGACAGTAATATCAGGTTGCTTAGCAAGGCAGAGTATGTCTCTTTAGCGGTCAGCATTTTTGGGTTGCCAGGGTTGGTGGTAGGAAATGCACGTAGGATCGGCCAGCTGGTAAGCACGCTAGCTAAGGCTATTAATCATACCTCATCGGCCCACGCTCTCCTGAACAGAGAGCAAGCTGAATTGAGGCATGCAGTTTTAGATAATAGAGCAGCAATTGATAATTTGTTGCTCTTGCACCATGTGGGCTGTGAATGAGTCCGCAATATGTGCTGTTTTAACCTCACAGATAACTCACGCAAGGTACAAAGTCAAATCACCCAACTTGACACCATCATGAGAAATATCCAGGGGGTGGTGGAATGCCCTCTGGTCTTGGTTGCCATGGGGATAGTTGCAAACAATGCTTAAAGCTACCGCTGATGTTGTGGTAGTGGGGATCACGCTTTGCTGTTTTGCACAATGCATCCCCTCACTTCTTTCCATGTGCACCTCATGGCGGAAACCTCAAGAGAGCCTCACACCTAGACAAATAATGCCGTATATCTACCAGGCTCTCAGCCAAGCTTTTTTAAACAAAGAAATGAGGGGGAATGCAGCATGCCCATGTGTCTAAATTGGCCATTACTCTTCCCGACGCATGCGCTCGCTAACTCACATGGCTTGAGGTCCATCAAGTGCGCTGATGGAGGAGAAATTGGGTGTGGGTTAATTAATTGGCATTTAATCATAAAGGCTTTTGGCTGGGGACTTGTGGAGGTAATAGGGCAAAGGAGAAACTGCTGACTGTCAAAGGTCGAATCCTCTCTCCCCCTTCTGGTCTCGATAAGGCGGGAGGAGGGAGGCTGAGTCAGTGGGAAAGGAAGTTAGAGACCCGATGGCTGTTTATGCTGGCCTTCGAGATAGAATAGGAACAATGGGGTCTCACCAACCCAGATCTAGATAACTGCAGGTTTGCCCATCAATAACCGGACAATAGCTGGAGACAGGTGCTATCTTAACCCACCAGAAACACCACGTTTGCATCAGCCTTCTGTGATGCAGGTCCGAGCACGCTAGGCTTGGAACCCACGAGGCAGGATCAATAAATGCGCCACTCGATATGAATCGGGACTGGACTTTCCCGCATACACGTCTCGTGTGTCCTTCCTTGTGGCCAGTCACTCCGCACCTCTGTGGACCTCCTCCGCAGACCCCGCCGCGCCAGGCGGCCCCAATCCGTGGCTCATTGCAACACCCCTCCTCCCAGCATGATCAGTGGTGATGGAAAATTTAAAGAGGTACAAATGTTCCATCTGCAAGAGACTTCAGTCTTGCATTGGCCTCCCTCTCTTTCTCTCAGTAATTAAACTGCATTTTTTTGCAGCCATCTTTAACTTTCTGTGGAAACTGAAATAAACTGTTGGGAAAAATGCTTCTTAAATAGCTCTAATTAAGCCGAGGCTCCAGTTTCAGTTCTTACAGAGCAGGTAATTTATACAAAATACTGGCAGCACTTTGAACGCATTAGCTTGTTGGCGAGGAAAAGGAGGTCAGCATTCATTTGAAATATGCCTGTTATTAATGGCAGTTCTCAGAATCTCTGCAAGGCATACTTTAAAAACAATTTTTTTCTGAACTGCGCCATCTGGAAGGGGAAAAAAAAAGTACTATTGAATATTTACATGAGGTTCGGTAGCTTCAAGCTGACTGTAACTTGAATATATGTTCTGTATGTTGCTTCCCCATTTGAACCAGTATGTGTCTGCTACAGCTAACCAGGAAAGTAAGCAATTCCATCAGTTTCAGTGAAAGGAAAGCTCCCTTCCTACAGCTTCTTTGATTTGTATTCATTATGCTGGCCAGTACCCAGTTAACATTTATACATGGGAAACTCCAAACATGATCTATTTGCCATAGTTCTATAGCAAGGGGCTACCCTTGTCCTTCAGCAAATTGCCACAGGCAGACTCCACTGATGGAGTCCTGCATGGATGTCAGTATTCAACAGGATCCTACAGCTGTTAAGCCCCAAGCAATGATAGTGGACAAAAGGTTGAATTGAGAATGATAGAAGGGGCTGCACAGGGCTTTAAAACATGGGTGGCTCATGAAATGAGACTGGGAAAGGCATGTGTGGGTGTGTGTGTCACCCTAATATTCTGTGGGAAAACCTGATTCTGGCCATAAGCCATCACTAGCTTGGAAATTTACTTTCCAGAAGTAATTATTTGCAGTTACAGTGCAAAGGCCTCAAAGGTAGTTAGTTGCCATAGTAAATACCTTTACAAAATATAATTATTTACTTTCATTTGATTCAAAAACATTAAAATACTACTTTTAGTTACTTTTAGTTATAGTTACAAGCCTCTGGATGATGGTACTGAGGTCACCTATAAAGGTAATGAAAACATATGTACAGTAGTTATATCAGGAGAGTAAAATTGTCCCCATTATATTTCAAGTGTAATATAATTTTGTATGTCTCAGGATTTTTTTAAAAAAAGAATACATTTCATGTTCATTGTTATTTGTCCCTAGTCAAAGTAAGGTTCTGATCTTGTGTGTGTCTGTGTGCAAATCTTTGCAGGCGCACCCCCCCAATAACGGACACAGACAACATTGAAAGTGGATAACAGCAAAGGGCCACATTTATTGATTCAATGCCCTAGTCCGAATTATAAATTTGTATTGGTAAAACGACCAATCATAATTCCTAAGGCAAGCAGGCCGAAGTAACACTGGTAAGGTACCACCCCAAAATTGCCAACGGCAATTGGTTACAATGTATCAATTTGTATCAATTTGTTTGTTAACAACAAACAAATTGTTGACCGTAGTCAATAACTAACTCATGACCCCACCCTCTGACGCGTATCCGTGAAATCACAGGGGTGATGCATGCTGGTTAGCAATCATCATCACCCCATCGCCTGGTTCGTCGTTGACCGGACAACGTTTAACTACTTTATTCCTGTCTAGTGTTGTCCAGTCAATTGCGAACCTGCCGGATACTTGTGGGTCATACTGTTTACCTTACCAGTGCTACCCGCCCATGTGACCAAAGTCAAGTAGGAACGAAGAAAGACCCCTATATCAAACCATAGCAACAGTGTGGGATGGGCAAAAAAGCCAGGACCCGAAGCCAATATGGGTCCCAACCAAAAATTCCCACCCGGCCCCGAAGCGACCATAATCACACTGTTAACTAGGGAGGGGGTGGAGGGGAAAAAACTTCTCCGCTCCGTCGCTGAGGCAAAATGGCAGCTCGGCTGCCTCGTGGCCACCCCTTTTATAAGGGAGCTGGCCACGCCCCTAACTACCCGGATTCTCTGTCCTGTGGGGGGGGGCCCCGCAAAGGGCGCGGCGGCCATTTTGGCGCCGCGCTTGCATTGCAGGCGCACCCCCCCAATAACGGACACAGACAACATTGAAAGTGGATAACAGCAAAGGGCCACATTTATTGATTCAATGCCCTAGTCCGAATTATAAATTTGTATTGGTAAAACGACCAATCATAATTCCTAAGGCAAGCAGGCCGAAGTAACACTGGTAAGGTACCACCCCAAAATTGCCAACGGCAATTGGTTACAATGTATCAATTTGTATCAATTTGTTTGTTAACAACAAACAAATTGTTGACCGTAG
Source organism: Bradypodion pumilum (assembly GCA_035047305.1). Classification (NCBI taxonomy): domain Eukaryota; kingdom Metazoa; phylum Chordata; class Lepidosauria; order Squamata; family Chamaeleonidae; genus Bradypodion; species Bradypodion pumilum. The sequence continues at coordinate 331,073,213 of JAWDJD010000002.1, forward strand.
TCAATAACTAACTCATGACCCCACCCTCTGACGCGTATCCGTGAAATCACAGGGGTGATGCATGCTGGTTAGCAATCATCATCACCCCATCGCCTGGTTCGTCGTTGACCGGACAACGTTTAACTACTTTATTCCTGTCTAGTGTTGTCCAGTCAATTGCGAACCTGCCGGATACTTGTGGGTCATACTGTTTACCTTACCAGTGCTACCCGCCACATGGAGGGGCTTCACAGAAGACCTGACGCCCCCCCCCAGACCGTCAGCTCGGTCAACAGGCCTGCTCGCCAGTCACCCAACAGGAGGTCCATACCTCCTCGCGACAGATGGACCCCATCCCCTGCATACAAGTCATAATTTTGTAGACTAATATCGGGGCAATGACTAACCCGTCCCCAAGCCCTGGTGGTAAGAAACCGCGCCACTGCCTTATTGACCGCGCGCCTAGCTCGGTCAAGAGCCAGGAGGTTAACGCCCCCTCTGTAAGAGTGGCGCGGAACAATGTCCGACCAAACCAGGGCTGTGGCAGGCCAGACATAATGCAAGTAGGCGAGTTCCTCGCAAATCGCATGCTTGAGCGATAAGCCGGTGACCTGGCCCAAATCATTGCCCCCCAGGTGGATGATTAGAATGTCAGGCGGGTCAGCCCCCAGGCCAGAAAAAATGAAAGGCCGCAGCTCCCGCCATAACATCCCAGGCTTACCATGCCATGCGAGACTGGCGTGGTCACCCAGTCCCAGTCGGGGTCCACTCTGTCGCCGCAGCGTAACGCGCTGCCCTGAGCACATAGCTGTGGCCCACCAGCCATACTGTCACCGGTGTAATACGACACCCAGGGTCTGTAAGAAAATTGAGAAAAAGGGAGGTAAGGTGACTGGATTGGTACTCATGGCGGGAGTGGGCGCACATAAAACTGAAAACATTGTGAGCCCCACCTCCCCATGCTGCGTATGTCAGCCCCAGAGTACCCAAAAGCAGCTGCTGTAGAGGCTGCACCCATACGGAACGAATGTGTGCCATAACGGGCACCTGGTAGGCCCACCCTGGTGAGGGCTCCGGCTGTCACCTTCCAAAACTGAAATTTAGCAAGGGGAGACCCATCTTGGTGACAGAAAAACGGGCCGTGGTGCATGCCACGCAGTGCCAGGTATTCCTGTAGGGCACCAACCGGACAGATGTCTGCCAAAGAACACCGTAGCAGTCTTACTCCACTGCCTACGCCATGCTGATCTGTTTTAGAGGAGCGAATCCTCAACTGGGCCCAGTCTTTGGCAACATAGACATCTCCGCGTTCCAGTGCCCTACCACTTGCATCCGCCTTAGACAGCATCACGAGTTCGCTGACGCGGAGCGCTCCAAAAAATGCCACCGTTGTGGCTGCATGAAAATGGGCTGCCTCATAATGATCAAAACAGAGGCCTGGCCAGCCCCGGGCCAACTGGGTAAGAACCCCTGGGGAAATAGGGTGCCAGTCGTCCGGGCAACGCCCGCGCTCGCGCACCCACCCCTCCAAAACGTGTCTCACACGGAAGTCAGAGGTGGTATCCACATGACCCCCTACTTTGGCCATAAAAGCCAACGCCGAGAGCTTGGATGCTATGGTGCGAGATGCAAGGCCCTGTGCATGCAGGTGAACCATGAACCGCAGAACATGGTCCACCGGGATAGGCCAGGTCTCTGGCAAGTGAAATTGAGTAGCAAAAGCCCTATACGAAGTGAATGCTTGTTGATACGCCTTACGCGTGCGTGGCGCTAGTGACAGGCCAATCGCCCGGTTCACCTCTCCCTGCCAATAGTCCACATCTCGTCCGGGAGTGGCGAGGGAAATTCCTCCGCATCCGGGGCCAAGGCGCGGAACCGGGAGATCTGCAGGCGGGACAAAGCGGCAGCAATATCGTCATTAACCCCTGGGACATGCCTGGCCCTGAACAAGACGTTGAGGCACAGGCAGCGCAGCACAAAATGGCGCACTAGATCCATGACTCTGGGCGATTTAGAAGTCTGTGCATTGACAATGTGTACAACGGCAGCATTGTCGCACCAGAAATGCACCACCGAATTAGCCCACTGTTCGCCCCATAGCATCAAAGCCCCCAGAATGGGAAAAAATTCCAGGTGTGTGAGATCCCGCAGGCGACCTGTGCCTGCCCATGCCGGTGGCCACCCACCATAGGCCCACTTCCCATTGAAGTACATCCCATAACCCAGGGATCCTGAGGCATCAGACTGGATCTGGAAATTGGGGGATGCCAGGAGGTCAGACCTCCAAAATGAGACCCCATTAAACTCCCTCAGGAATTGCAACCAGACGAACATGTCTGCCCTGATACCCCGGGTAAGCCTGACTCTGTGGTGGGGCCTGGATAACCCTGCCATGGCGTCGCATAAGCGCCGGGCGAAAGCCCTGCCCGGTGCGACCACCCTGCAAGCAAAATTGAGGTGCCCATGTAGCACCTGCAGTTCCCTCAGGGATGCCTTACGCTTGGCCAGCAATTCCGAGATAAGGGTCACTATCCTGGACACCTTATCACCCGGTAACCTAGAAGCCTGGACTACTGTATCAATCTCAACCCCCAGAATACTAGTTCGGTCAACGGGCCCTCGGTCTTTTCGGGCGCTAAAGGGACACCAAGTTCCTGCATTAGCGTCTGAAATGTAGTGAGGAGACGTGCACACGTGTCCCAGCCCCGTTCACCCCCGAATAAAAAGTCATCCAGGTAACGGGCTACAGACCGGGACCCTGACCTGCGGACGAAAGCCCACTCCAGTAAGGTACTAAAATGCTCAAAAGCCGAGCATGATATGGAGCAGCCAAAAGGCGTGGCCTAATCAAAATCATACTCCCCTTTAAATTTAAAACCCAGCAATTCAAAGTCGCCCGGGTGCACCGGCAAGAGGCGAAAAGCTGACTTAATGTCGCACTTGGCCAGCAAGGCACCCGGGCCACACGAGCGCACCATGCGCAGCGCATGGTCGAACGATGTATACCTGACCGAACAAAGGTCATCAGGTATCGCATCGTTGACCGATCGGTCGGCTGGGCAGGACAAATGATGAATAAGGTGAAACTCACCTAGGGACTTTTTGGTAACCAAACCCAATGGCGAAACCTTAAGGTTGGGAAAAGGGGGTGCGGGGAAAGGTCCAGCGACCCTGCCCGCGTCTAATTCCTTTTTAATGCTGGCCACGGCCACCTCCTCCCTTCCTCTGAGGGATAAAAGGTTGGGAGCATCCTGAGGGGATCTATCACCCATAAAAGGGATACGAAATCCCTGCTTAAAACCTTGAGAGATACTCTCTGTCTTCTCCCCTTGGGTACGATGCGAGCCAGCGCTCCAGCATGTCCACCTTAATTGGGGAGGGGGCCTTTCGGAGAACTAGTTCCATCCGTGGCAGGCTTGCCAGCCCACTGTCCACTCCTCCCTCTGCCTCGCGCCCCCCCAGGCTTGGGACAAGCAGAGGCTGCATGGGGACCAGAACATGTGGGACACTCGTGCTTATACCTGCAGTTCTTCCGACTGCAGGAACCATTGGACGAGAAAGTCCAGCACAGCAGGCGGGCTGGAACCCCCTGCCCCACCGGTTGGCGGGTAACCTGCGCTGGAGCTGCTCGCTGGACCGCATGTCCACAATGGTATCTATCCCCCGGGGCAGGACGTGTGGGTGTCATATACAAGAGCCACAGTCTCTGGCACGGCTCATCCCATCTCATCTCGGGGTGGAGGGGAATCCTCATACGGAATTCCTCATCATATGCTAGCCATGAGGGGCCCGGGAAATCTACCATCGCCCTATATATGTTGTCCAAATATTGGACCATGGGAATAGCTAGATCCGGCCGCGCCCTCAAATATACCGCCATGTATATTAAATAAGCGGGGAGCCAGTTGGCCCAGGTACGCGGCGGCTTACGGCGGCGTGCCTGCTCCTTGTCCTTCTCATCCTGACCCTCCCTTTCTTCCTTAGTGGGCTCTCTGTTCAGGAGTGAGAAGATATCTACGTACTCCCCTCGCCATATCTTTTCTCTGGTAGCCTGTGCCAAGTGATCACCCAGTGGCAAGGAATACCCTGCCGTCGGCAAAGCCTAAAAGGGGATAGCTGGCCTAGCAAAAGGGGCCTGAGTTAACCCTGCCACCCCAAGTACGTTCCCAGCAGTGTAAGAACCGAGGCCCACCCCAGTGGGCATGGTGGCAGTAGTTGTCGCCGGGTGGGTCGCCAGCGGCGTAGCCCCTGCACCACCCGCGCGAGGCCAAGGCCACTGAAAGGTCCCCCCTATATTGGGAATGTGTGTGGATGTACTCGTTTGCACCATATACTCACATGCTGCACCCCCGCGGGCTGCCCCCACCGGGGGTTCTGGCCCACTGGGGGCGTCGGAGCTCACGACCGATGTAGAGCTCGTCACCGGGGCTTGACCCGCACCAGGTTGCTGGCTGGGGAGCTGCGAGGCAGTGGCCGGAGCCGCGCCACCCGCCTGCAGCAGCTCAACCCTCGCCGCCGGCCGTTGTCCTGCTGCCGATAGCGCCTCAAAAGGTACCCCAAAAGGGGCGCCTGCCTGACTGGCCCGGGCCAAAGACGCCTCCAAGGCCGCAATACGGGCCAGTAAGGTGTCTACATTGACCACGGGCAAAGAGCCGGCCGGCCCGCCTGACCCTTGCATGGGGGCAGGTCCCTGCACCCCATGACCCATATATGGCCATTGGCCAGGACCGAAGCCCGGTAGGGCTGGTGAGGAAACCTGCCAAGGCAGGGCGCCGGGCCACCCCCCAAGGCTAGAGGGCCCCGGGAGAGGCTGCGGCCCGAAAGTAAGAGGCCCAACGGATTGAGCAGGGGGAGGAGCGGTGTCCACCGCTCGCGGGCCGCGGGCCGGAGCGCCCTCCGCGCCCGCACTCTGATCGGGCCAAGGGGCGATAGACCCCAAGCCACCAGCCCCGGCCGGGGATGGCAAAGGTGGCTGTTGAGGAGGCGGCACCACGGTCCTCCGACCTGGGTTGCGCCTCCTAACAGCCCGGGCTGAATTCGCAGCAGCCTTCTTTTTGGAAGGCATCTCACCGCAGCAAAAAAGGGAAGCTAGCTAGGCAAAATCGACCCAAAAGGCTTCCCGGTGATACCAACGAGCGACGGAGGCACAGGGAAAAAACTTCTCCGCTCCGTCGCTGAGGCAAAATGGCAGCTCGGCTGCCTCGTGGCCACCCCTTTTATAAGGGAGCTGGCCACGCCCCTAACTACCCGGATTCTCTGTCCTGTGGGGGGGGGCCCCGCAAAGGGCGCGGCGGCCATTTTGGCACCGCGCTTGCATTATTATGATTACTAATCAGATAAAAGAGACATGCAAGTATCCATGCACCTTGTCCTATGCCCACTACACTACTTTTTATACAGGTTCCTAAGCAAGTGGGAAGCACCCTCTATGTAGACCCCACAATACATTTTCCTTGTGGTACCAGGCCTGATTTTCCTTTCCTTTCCTTCTCTGCCATTTGCAGCTGAAGAGGCGAGGAAGAGCTGACCACACAGGCAGCTGCAGTTTTGATCACCAGTACACAATAATATAAGAAATATAGAGAAAACAATACACTAAGAATTATCAGATTTTCCAAAACCAAGCATCGAAATATAAATATTAATGGAGATTTTTTTTAAGTTTAATCTGATTCAACACCTCAGTGATGATCTTTCAAATGCAATAAAAGCCATTATACCTCCCCTGCTCCACTGCAAACAGAGGAAGTGTTAAATTAACAGGAGAAGGGTTATTTGTGGTTGATAGACCATTTGGACCAATGGTGGGCTCAATTTTTTTTTACTGCCACACTGTGGGTGTGGTATGGTGGGCGTGGCCAGGGGAAAGCCCTGTGTTGCCCTAAAATTAGGACTACTTTATTTCAAAACTTGGATGGGCGGGGACAGCCAGAATTTCTGTTACCAGTTCTCGCAAACTGGTGTGAACCGGCTGATGGCCACAACTGACTTGGACCCAAGGATTGATTAAATGGTATATTGGTCCTGCCTGGCCAACTCAAACAATCCTATTTGCTATGCAGACCAAAAGAAAGCTTACTGCAGTCAATATATTCCATGCACACACACACACACCCTCAAACACACAGAGTGATGTGTATCTAGAGCACATATTCCTTCAGACTGGACTGAGATCTACCATAAATCCCTGAATTAGCCTCTCAACTTGATCTGGGACATTCATACAGCTCTAGCCCCCACATTTTTGCAAAGGTAGTTGATTCAGTAACTATGTGGTAAAAATATGTATTTTAGAAGATCTTGGTACAAAAGGATTCCTGCTTTCTGTGACAGACACCTCCCTCTTATGACACTTTTCACATTGATTGAATAAAGAGGGGAAGAAGATAATCCCAGAGTGCAGGACATGTAATATTGGGCTCAAACTAAAAGAAACCCAATATACAGGGCCATAGCCAGGATTCTAGATTGGGGGCGGTGGTTCAAGAGGGATAACAATGTCACACACACACATATAACATTGGCATCCCAGGGTGGGTTAGGGAGCAGGCTGTTTGCTCAGGAGGATTTCCATCACCCCTGGCCCCCCTGGCTACGGCCCTGCCAATATAGGCTGAATATTAAAAAAAAAAAAACGCCTTATTGGTTAGAGCAGTATGACAATGGAACCAATTACCTCAAGTCAGGAGGTGGGGAGTGCTCCGGCACTGGAAGCATTCAAGAGAAAACTGGACAACCATCTGTCAGATCTGCTTTGATTTGGATTTCTGAACTGAGCAGAGGGTTGGACTCGATGGCTTCATGGTTTTTTTCTGACTCAACTATTCTATGGTTCTATTATTCTATAATTTAATTTCTTTCTTATAGATAGAGCCATAGGTGGATATATTTCTCTGGTATATCTCCCCCCCCCCAAGAGAGCAACTGAAATGGTTAAGGTATAATCTCTCATTTTCCAAGAGCAGACAATTTTTTATAAATGAACCCTGGTTGCTACATGTTTATGAATCTTGCTAGTAAAGAAAATAACAAAGTAATATGCTGTTTTTAAAATATATAACGTAGAATGTTCATAATGGGAAATTGGGGGAGAGAGGTACTGTTTTACTGGTGGAAATTGCAAGAAGTCCTAATCTGGCACTAATTAACAAACAAACAAAAACCCACACCAAAACAAACAATCAAAAGATATAATTAAGGGATTGTATGTTGTTGTTGTTGTTGTTGTTGATGCTGCTGCTGCTACTGATGATGATAAATAACCTCAAATATTTGAATGGCTGTCACATGATGAAATTTGTTTCCTGTTGGTCCAGAAGGCAGAATTTCAAATATTGCTTCAAAGTGAGAACAACAAAAACATGATTTCGATGAATCATTAAAAAAGAATGTTCTCACAGTAGGAATTATTTTACAGACATGGTCAAACTGTTCTGCTGTAGGAGAGAAAAAATTTAATCCAAGAAAATATTCATTCATCCATGTCCAGTATAACCCTCAGTGAAATGTACTGCTAACTGGTGATTTGCATCGGAGTCTTCTATTGAGTATAAAACAACCTTGTCTCACAGGTCTTGTTTCTTACAGTATTTTCTTCCTTCCTGTCTTCAAAGCCATGATCAATTATAAAGCAGCAAGAATTGTTTTCTTGCTCTCTGCAGCTGGCAAAATGGATTCTCTGTCAATTACATTATGATAGATTTACTCCTTTACTGGCAATGATTCAGTAGACTGTATATCCTATTGGCAGTTGCCATAGTGAATATATTAATAACAATATTCAATGAGCTTCTACATCAGCACTAATGGCAACAGCGACAGAAAGAGTGCATTGGGTCTTGCAAACCCCAAAGCTTTAAGCTGGTTTCCTATTACAAATCAGTTTTCCACTTTGACATCAATGATGGGATGTTCTGTATGGTCCTGTGTTTTTTTTTGTCAAATGCTGAAGCCTTCTGAAAAACTGAGTGATAGGTAATCAAGTGTTTGCAGAGAAAAAAGGAGGAGTTTGACAGGTCTGTAACAGGGGAAATGTTGAGCTGTAACAAGCAAGGAGAGAGATAGCTGAAAAGTTGAACGTGCTTTGGCACTACACTGCTTCATGGGCCAAGAAACGGGAAAAGCACCAGTTATAAAATGTAAGTTGTTATTTACCTAAGAAGTTTTGATAGGCCAATGGTCAATTATATCACTGAGAGGATGTTTTTATGAAAGACCTCCAGATGGCAGAAGTAATGCATTGCTATTTGTCTTGTCTTCATGGCCCTGTTAGAGCCTTTTCACCATTCCCACCATCTCTTCATTAGCCAGACAAGGTTTTCTTTCTCTGAAATATGACCTACAACAAATTTTAAGGGAGGAGGGTCAAGGAGAGACTGGAACAACCATATATTGTAGCTGGAGGGCAATTGGGATCATCAACTTACATGGTTTGTACACATCACCACCTACACAGGTTTGAGTACAATATCTTAAAAGTGTGTTTGTGAAGACACACTTTTGTCTTCCACAATACAGCTTGAGCTAATGTCTGTCAAACTATTTTGCAAAAAATAGGCAGGTTTTCAGGTAGTCTCTTGACACAGTATTTGAACTATGATTTTAATTTGAGTCTTTCACTTAGTTAAGTACATCTGTATACCTCTCTAGAAAGTATTCTCTTTTCTCCTTTTTTTGATACTATACATCCAATCTTCTCATCACAAGAAGAAGCACTGTTGTATAATCCTTCCCAACAAGGAGCACATTTCTTTTTTGAGCCTGATGATGCTGAAATGTTGAGGTGCACTTCTTTATTCAAACCAATCTTTGGGCTTAAACCATAACTGCACAGTATTGCCCGTATTGAGTTGCCTCTTTGGAAAAAAAAATACTGTGCATTCCAGAAATGGCCTTAAGATGCTATTTTGTTTCTCCCTGCTGAAAAATATATTGTGAATGAAATGCCATGGTTTGTACAGCACTGCAATAATCGATGAAAAGAATAGCAAGCTAAGATGGCCTAATAACACAGGCATACACCTATTATTTTACTTGCCTTCAAAAAGTCATACTTCCTTCTTCAGCTCAACAAGTTTCCAAAGTTCAACACAATAAAATTGATAAAAGCAGATCAAATAAATAAAAATTGGAAAAGACTAGAACTCTATAGAACAGGCATTCACAGCCTATGGCCTATGGGCCGGACCTGGCCCCTGACACCAATTCATCTGGCCCATGCCGCCCACACCACTCCTAGAAGCAGAAGTACAACACACCTGCACTTGCACAAAATGCTGCTGTAAATGCATTCTGTGTATGTGTGGGTGTATTTTACTTCTGCTTCCAGGTGGGAGGAACCATGTGACCAGCCTGACCAGCTGTTCAGAGGGGTGGTGGTGGTCAGGCTTGTGATCTCACAGCTTTGAGAACCCCTTCCATAGAACAACAACAAACAAGGTAAAACAGCTAATTCCACAGCACAGCCGACAGTGATTAATAGATACTACAGGATCTTGGGAAAGTAATTCTCACTGAGACTGTGGTCTAAAGGGAAGGAGGTTAGCTGAGACCACAGAGTCCGTTTTCTTGTTACTGCTAGTGGTAATTTCCCCCCTGTTGTCAGTTTTTTTAGACCATTCTCCTAGTTGCTTCTTTTAAAATAAGAGAGAGATGTAAAGTGTGATTTAATTTAATTCATAAAGCTTCTCTCTCAGCCCCATTAGATTCTTCTATGTCTTGAGTACAATCATTAAATAGGAGAGAGTTTTGCCCAAATTTCTGTTACTTTGGTGTAAATTCCATAGTACAGCTACTACCTGAGAGAGACTCAGCTCATCATTAAAGACATTCAGAATTATAGAATAATGTTGGTGGCATAATGTAAATATATACAACATTCTCAGAGAACAAGGCTGACCATCAATTAGGCATCCAATTTTGTACATTCTTGGAACTTTATAAATACCATGTTTTGACAAAATATAAAATGTTTTGGTGCGACATTACTGCATTAGTCACAAATATCAGCATGCTAGAAAGCCAAACTTCTAAGTCTGTTGTAATGGTCTGTGGAAGGCACATGAGACTGAAGTATGATGGTAAAAGCCAGTCCCAAGTCCTTGGGTGGTCTATATTTATTAGCTTGTATTCTGGATCACTTGCGCACAGACTGCACATGACCCCTATAACAGAAGGCTTGCTTAGGTAGTAGTTGCTGGCTAGGGTTCATTTGCCAGCCTAAGAAAGTACTGCGTGCCTAGGTTTGCCATAGGCAGAATAATCAGCAGATGTAACGAGACTCACTGTTCCTGCCTTATCTCAGTCCTAGAAGACTCTGTGTACCTATGCATAGCTTGTTTGGTCTAGCTGCGGTTTGCTTTTGCTCAGCTCAGTCTGTGGACGTGAGCCAGATACTGTATGCTGTTTATGAGACCTTGTGTCTCTTACCTCCTGACATTTGTCCTACTTCTCTCAGTGCCCTCAGCCAAGAAAACATGGAGTCACTATTGCTCCCTATTATGCTATTTACCCAATTTCCTTTCCGGTCGAGCCAGGTTCGTCTCGAGCTTGTTTTCATAGCCCGACAAGTCCATTGGGAAAGGTTGCTGTCCAATTAGTGACCTGGGCAACCCACATAAGTCAAGGGCAAAAAAGGAAAAATAACACAAATAAAAACCAAAGTCTGTGCTGAAGCGGCAACCAAGCACCATTAGTAAGTATCCTAGCCTGTTTCAGTTCTTCCTTCACATACATATGAGATTAAGAAACAAGAAAATTGCTGTCAAACCAATTCTGACTAACGGCAATTCTTTTAAAGGTTTTCTTTGGTAGATAACACACAGAAGTAGTTTACCGTTCCTTTCTTCTTGGGTGTGTCCTAGGACCATGCAGCTTGCCCAGGTCCATATAGACTGGTTCTACACCCAGCTACCTAACTCACTAAGCTACCCAACTAGCTATTAGGATTAAATTAGTCATGATATGATACTGATCACAGGTCAGCTATGTGCCCCAATCTTTTGATAGAAGATAAATGTCGCAAGTGGTGTTTCCTTTATCTTGCTTCTAGGCAGATGATATCCACTGAAATGCAAAGACACATAAACATTAGTGATATCTATCATGTTCATGTTGGCCTGAAGTTGATAAGAGTCAAAGGTCCTGTGGTGTTTTGTTGGTAGAGGAACACTGAACAAATGTTGTCTATTGCAGTGGTGAAGTAAGGGTGAAAGAATTAAGTTATTAATTCTGGTTTAAAAGTAAAAATTATTTTCTCAGTACTCTATAAAGTTAAACAGATCAGATTGACCTATCATATAGAACTGATGACGAGGCTAAAGTAAACAGGAGGCCTTGTGTCCACAAGCTCAGCACACTTTGTACAGCTGACAGGAATTTCTCTTAGACTCAGAAAACCGTAATGCTGAATAATATTTGTGTGACATGACATGATGTGACATGATACATGTTTCTTATATGACATGATCTAAATCACAGTTACTGAATGTTCTAACCTGAACTTAATGAAATGTCAGAAGGTTAATTAATAATTTTGGCTTATCCCATAGTGATGTAATGTGTAGAAATTTCCAAATTTTATGCTATAAAAAGATGGCTCTGAAAATGTATTTTCATTCAGGGACTATTAGCTTGGTAAAGCGTTCCTGAATCTGTTTGCCAAATATTAACAAATAAAACTCTTAAATCTGTCTTAGCGTGTGGAATGTGATTTTGTCTAGTTCAGTATTCCTCAACAGTGGAACTTTAACAAAAACACCTGGGTTACCTTTTGTGATATACATTGAAAAGAAAGTTATTTTAACAAGAGCTGGAAATTCAGAAGAGTCTTGGTGCTCGATTTTCCACTTGAAGACTGTTATAGACAACTCATCAATGGAGTAGAGGGTGAATGGGGTTGATCCAATATGTAGGAGTGCGACAGACTTCTTGCTTTCACCAGCTTTTCCAGTCATATATTATGGTTGGAGCACCATTTCACAGACTAAGACAGTGATGGCAAAACTTGGCATTCCAGGTGTTTTTGGACTTCAATTTATTTATTTATTTATTTATTTCTGCACATTTATATCCTGCCCTCCTGGTGGGTACACCACTCAGGGCAGCTAACAACATAATAAAAATTACAATAAAAACTATTAAGCAACAAAAGTTAAAACAGATCTAACAGCCTGTTGTGTACTGAATGTAGTGTGTTGAATGTATTTGTAACCACACGAATGGGTACAGGTAACACTGTAACCTTCTGTATGAGGACGCGAGCTAGTGGCCACCGGGGGCAATAGCGAGCGCCCAGCTCACATGGTTCACATTACTCAAATGCCTTCAGCCGCGCGGGAAAGATTCCCGCGCTCACCTCACCTGGACAAGAAAGGCGTGACCAAGGATGACGTCACCTGGACAGCAGCCAATGCCTGTCGAAGAGCCAGATTCAATTAGATAGCCACCGTATAAAAAGAGCTGTTTGTCCGCCATTACCACATGTTTGCACTGTACTCTATGCAATAAAGATGTGTTAGGCTAGCTTACAGCCGTTTCCATTGTCTTGATTCCCAAACACTAAATTGGCGACGAAGGTGGGATCATGGATTCCCACGGGGACAAGACAATATCACAGAAGCCAGTTTTCGACGTGACCCATCCCGAGCGATGGGACTGGTTTGAAATGCATTTCAAGAGTACGGTGGCGTATGCGGGCATCACCGACGCTGGGAAGAAGAAGGGTCTTCTCATCACGATGCTCGGGTTCCACGCCGTGCAAGCACTGATGGATCTGGTGGCACCACGAGAGGTGGACCAGGTTTCGGTGACGGAAATTCTGGGGGTTCTGCGGAATCATTTCAAGCCCAAAGTATCCTTCTTCTCTGCCAGGGCCATTTTCGCGAGGAGGGACCAAAAGCCGGGTGAGTCAATATCCGAGTATGCAGCGGCCCTCCGCGTTTTGGCGACCCCATGCGAATGGCGGGAAATTCTAGACGTGGCCCTAAGGGATAGGATGCTCTGCGGGATGAGAGACGGGGAGACCCAGAGGAAGCTCATGAACCGAGGCCACGACCTCACTTTTAAAGAGGTACTACAAGAGGCTCTAGCAGCTGAATCCACGTGGGCCGGGTACAAGCTTCTCAAGGCAAAGCCCCCACCAGTCGAGGCAGCTGCATCCGCCGTCCAGGCGGCCTGGAGGGCGACCCCTGCCCCACGCTCACCCACATCTTCAGAGGCTCCTGCCACCCCAGACTCCAGCGAAGATGAGGGGGTCCGGAAGGTCAGGAAAGGGCTGAGCGAGAAGAAGGGGAAGGGGGAGCGGCGCTGCGATGGGTGCGGAGCGTCCCACGAGAGGAGCAAATGTCCATTCCGGAAAGCTGAGTGCCACAACTGTGGGCGGAAGGGCCACATCGCCAGGGTCTGCAAGCAACGCCGGGAAGAGAGTAAGCGCGCCTCGAGCAGCCGGGATGGCGTCGGCAGAGTCGGTGATGGCGGCGACGACCCAGAGGGGAACCACGTGTGCCTGCGAGTGCACGCGGAAGACGACGTGGCCGTCCACAGCGTGCCTCTAGGGCAACCACGTTTTTATGCTGAGGTACTGTTGCAAGGGGTCCCTGTTAAGATGGAGATAGACTCGGGGTCTGTTTACTCCCTCATTTCCCATAAGGAATTTTTGCGGATTCCCCCCAAGGAGCGACCCAAACTCAAGGAGATGGGGGCGAACTTAAAAGATGTGCAGGGAAATGCGATTCCAGTATTGGGGATTGGGGACTTTGAGACACGGTACAAGGGACTCCGAAGGAAACTCCCCCTGGTAGTTCTAAAAAATGGGGGGTGTAATCTCTTGGGGACACAATGGTTCAAACCCCTGGACATCTTCATAGGCGGCGTCCATGCCATCGGGGGGAATGAGATTCAGGCAGTGTGCGATGCACACGCAGAGGTGTTCAAGAAGGGACTCGGAAAGTACAAGGGGCCCCCAGTTTCCTTCGACCTGGACCCGGAGGTCCGACCAATGAGACTAAAACCATGTCGGGTTCCATTCGCCCTCAAGGACAAAATTGAGGCGGAACTGGACAAATTAGTGGGGCAAGGGATTTTAGTGCCGGTGGACTCTGCAGAGTGGGAGACTCCTATTGTTACAGTATTGAAAGCAAATGGGGAAGTGCGAATTTGCGCTGACTACAAGTGTACAATTAACAAGGCGATCCGCCCTAATGCCTATCCGGTGCCGGTAGTTAGCCATCTACTGGCCACTTTACATGGGGGAAAAGTTTTTGCTAAACTAGATCTGGCGCAGGCGTACCAGCAGCTTCCAGTAACCCCAGCCACAGCTGCTGCACAGACCATTGTAATTCACAAGGGGGCATTCAAGGTGACGCGCCTACAGTTTGGCGTGAACTCGGCGCCGGGGTTGTTTCAGTCTCTTGTGGAACGTTTGTTAAAGAAATTACCGGGGGTCTTGCCATTTTTCGATGATATATTGATATCTGGGGAGAGCGAAGCAGAACTGGCCCAGAGACTAGATAAGGTCCTCACAGCCTTCGAATCCGCGGGGTTGAGGCTGCGGAGGGACAAATGTGTGTTTCTGGCCAGGGAGGTGGAGTTTCTGGGGTTCCGCATAACTTCTGAGGGGGTGAAACCCGCTGAGTCCAAAGTCTCAGCCATTCGAAACGCTCCTCGCCCCACCGCGAAACCGGAGCTGCAGTCTTTCCTGGGGCTGCTGAATTTTTACCATTGCTTCCTGCCCAGGAAAGCGACGATTGCAGAGCCCCTGCATGGGCTGCTGAAGAAGGATGCGGTTTGGCGGTGGGGGGAGAAGCAGGAGCGGGCTTTCAGGGAACTCAAGCAACTCCTCTCCTCGGAGGCTACTCTAACCCATTTCGACCCAAAGAAGCCGGTAGTCTTGGTCTGCGACGCCTCGCCAGTGGGGGTGGGGGCAGTCCTGTCCCACGTGTTAGAGGGGGGGCGAGAAGCCCCAGTTGCATTCTACTCGAGATCATTGTCCAAGGCAGAACGAAATTACGCCCAAACAGATAGGGAGGCTCTTGCCATTGTAGCGGGCACAAAGAAGTTCCATGATTTTCTGTATGGTCGCCCATTCACCATTGCCACCGATCACAAGCCGCTGTTGGGTATCTTCACCTCAGACAAACCCACTCCACAGATCCTCTCCCCCAGGATGCTTAGGTGGGCGATTTTTCTGAATGCATACAGGGGGGCGTTAGAGTACCGTCCCGGGAAAGAGATAAGCCACGCGGACGCCCTCTCAAGGTCTCCTCTTCCCCACCTGGGGGACCCAAAGTGTGAGGTAGAACAGGATAGCCAAGTCCTCCTCATTGAAGCCCTAGATGCACCCCCCATTTTGCCCATGGAAATTGCTGCCGAAACGGCCAAGGATAAAACGTTAGCCCTTGTGAGATCCTGGGTACAGAAGGGGTGGCCCGCAGCTCCCCCCGCAGACGAGTTTGCGGCATTTTTCAGAAAGAGGGTTGAGTTGTCCGCAGAAAGGGGGTGTCTGTTGTGGGGGGAGAGGGTGGTGGTCCCACAGGCATTAAGAGCAAGGGTGCTACGGCTTTTACATGTCAGCCACCCAGGGATTGTGCGCTCTAAGGCGCTGGCCAGAAGCTACTTCTGGTGGCCTCAGCTAGACGCAGACATTGAACACATGGTGAACACCTGCGAAAGTTGCCAGAGCTCTCGGCCTGAGGAGTCCCGCCTTCCACACAGAGAATGGGACACGGCTAGGGGACCGTGGTCCCGCCTCCACATAGACTTCGCAGGGCCATTCAGGGGTTCATTTTTTCTACTTGTGGTGGACGCATACTCCAAGTGGTTGGAGGTAATTCCAATGCGCAACACCTCATCAGCGGGGACTATAAAACAGCTGCGCAAACTGATATGCACGTTCGGGATACCTGACGTCATAATTAGTGACAATGCGAGTTGTTTCACGTCAGCCGAGTTCCAGGCGTTCTTAGAGTCCAACGCCATTCAGCACATTACCTCAGCCCCATTTCACCCTGCAACAAATGGCCAGGCGGAACGTCTGGTGCGCACAATGAAGGAGGGGCTGCGGCGCATGGGTCCCGGGGATCTGGACCGGCAGCTCTGCCAGTTTCTGTTGGCATACCGAGTGACGCCATTGGCGTCGGGATACTCTCCCGCGGAACTCCTCATGAAGAGGAAGTTACACTCATTATTAACTAGATTGGATCCCACCCGGGTCGAGGATAGAGGAAGAAATATTGAGCACAGCCCCACCAAAAATTTCCAGATAGGAGAGCCTGTTCATTGCAGAAACTACGCCACCACTGGGCCAGCATGGGTGCCGGGGGTAGTCATTAATCAAACAGGACCAGTCTCATTCTGTGTCGAGACTAACACGGGTCTCCTCTGGAGAAGGCACGCTGACCAACTGAGGCACCGAGTGAGTGGGGGGCCGGACAGAGGGGATCATCAGCAACGCTCAGCGTTAGGGTTCTCCTCCACCCGTTTAGACCAAGGGGGAGAAAACGTAGGGCAACAGTCCCAAACAGGGGGGGGGAAGCTTAGGGTCAAACTCATATCCTTTTCATACGCCAGCTCTATCCAGTCCCTCGAGAGAGAGGAACGAGTTTGCCCCTGTAGTTCTACCCAGCCCCTCGAAGGAGGGAAATGAGTTTGCCACTGTTGCCCCTGATTTAGATTTTGAGTTATCAAACCGGGGGGGGGTTTCGGAGTGTTCCCCCACCCGTCCAAGCGAAGAGCGGGGTTTTTCTTTAGCCCCTAGTGCCCCCGGTTTGTCCACATCCACGTCGGGAACCCCTCCTCCCCCTTCTCCTGGCCATCCTAAGGTGGCAAGCCCGCGGCAAGTCACTAACGAGTCATCCTCTCCAATTGCAGGACAAGAACCAGGAGGACACAGACGAGGGGGCATGGCCGAGTCAAGCATAACGGCCGCACGGCCAAAACGCACATACGGGAAACCAGTTTGGTTAAGGGACTTTGTCCCATCTTAGGGGGGAGGGATGTTGTGTACTGAATGTAGTGTGTTGAATGTATTTGTAACCACACGAATGGGTACAGGTAACACTGTAACCTTCTGTATGAGGACGCGAGCTAGTGGCCACCGGGGGCAATAGCGAGCGCCCAGCTCACATGGTTCACATTACTCAAATGCCTTCAGCCGCGCGGGAAAGATTCCCGCGCTCACCTCACCTGGACAAGAAAGGCGTGACCAAGGATGACGTCACCTGGACAGCAGCCAATGCCTGTCGAAGAGCCAGATTCAATTAGATAGCCACCGTATAAAAAGAGCTGTTTGTCCGCCATTACCACATGTTCGCACTGTACTCTATGCAATAAAGATGTGTTAGGCTAGCTTACAGCCGTTTCCATTGTCTTGATTCCCAAACACTAAACAGCCCCAGTTAAAACCAACTTCTGCTGATCAGGGCTTCTGGGAATTGAAGTTCAAGAACACCTGGAGTGCCAAGATTCACCATCACTGGACTAGGAGAAGACAGTGAGTTGGGAACTCTAGCTTTTCAATGCCATGCATATTTACGTCTATGTTTTGTTGACCCAGCCACCAACAAGAATTTTATTTTTCTTGTTTGATGCTTTTACTATGGACAACAACATATCATAAATTTATTTTTTCCATTGCCATGCTAATACCAAATGCTGTGGAAGAGCTTACCTACTTTCTCAATAGCAAAAGTTTTCTAGAAGTCTAGCCAATCCTAGCATTTATGTGAAAAACAAAAACTCAACAACAACAGCTGTTGTAGGCAATATAGAGATTAGGCCACATTCATTCCCAGGAATTTTAGCCAATCCTGTTGATTTGATAGCTGCTGAATGTACTTGTGTATTTTATATGCAAGAAATTGAGAGAGCAAAGAGCTGCAGCCCCTCCACTTGATCTCACTGATAGAGAGCTTTGTGACTGCATGTAGTGGAGTGGTTTTGTGAGTGAGAACAGCCACGGGGATTTGTGGGGAAAGATTTGCAATGCCTCTTTCAGTATCCCTCAAATATCATTTCTGCTTTCTTGTCAGGAATTTCCATTTGGCTGGAACTGCAGATAAAGTGAAGGTGAACAAAGACTGGATTTGGCAGGGGCTAAATCCAGCTCTACCTTGGGCTGGCTTTCTGCACAGGTTTTTAACATATATTGTATCTAGTTATTAATATGAAATGTACCATTGTTATCCTTTCTTAAAGTCTGGAAACTATTAACCTTGTGTTGAATGGAGAACAAGGGGCATACCACATGTACACTTTTAGAGCAGGACTGCAAAATGAAGTGAGCAAAAGTGAACTCACATAAAATGGGAGTTGGGAGTGTGGAAGTTTCTAAAGTACTGTTCTTGCTTTGCTAAGCAGAGATACATTTATTTATTTATTTCAATTACTATTTTTCCTTCCAAAATAGTTGCTGGTAAGTATCATACAGCAAATATGAAAATACAAGATTAACTCTCATGCATTTTAGTCAACACCCATAACTCCATTATCTCAAGGGGCTGGTCAGCAATACATCTTCTTAGAGAGCCATCTTGGCTCCTCAATGAGGTGTGGTGAGCCATTCTCATCCATTAATTCAGCCTGTTGTCAAGATTTTTACCATTAATACCACATACTCCATACTTGTTCTCTAAGCTGGAAGCTGAGGGCGGAAACTTCATTGTGATATAGGAGAATATATGTTTCAGAAGCTGATTTTCTCCTATATGAAAAGAAAACAGGGCTCCCATTACATTCCAAGCTTTGCACAAGGGAGAATTCCAATAGCTGTACCTTGTCATATAAACTACTAGCATATTTCTGCCCAGTTAGCCGGGTAGTTTTTATTTCTGTGTGTGTGGTTTGGGTAGGTGTGTTTTGCATTTGTTGTTTGTGACTTTTTAAATCTATTTTATTAGATTTATTTGTGATTTGGATTTATTTCTTATTTTTCTGACTTGTTTTTACTCTTGTGGCCTCTAGGTGGGGCTGTTGTATTCTATTTTTGTTTGACTTGTTTTTTCTCTCCTGGCCTCTAGGTGGGGCTTCTTCCAGTAAGTAGTCTTTGTTTCTTCATTTCTGTTCTGGAGTCGTGGAGGGAGGACGTGCTGGTGAGTTCTCTGGTTTTTTTTAATCTGGGTTTTGTTTTTGGTTTTGTTTTTGGTGTTGGACTGGTAGGTGTTTCTGTTTCTTCTTTTGTGGTTTGTTTTGGGTTTTAGATGTGTTTAATTGTTTTGTTTATTTCTCATTGGTTTTTATGTTTCTGATTTCTTTTGTGATTATTTTGTTTAATTTGTGGTATTTTTTATATTTGAGTTAGGTATTTTTGTGTTGTAGTTAGGTGTTTTTCCTGTGCTTTCATGGTATTTTGGGTGTTTTTGTTTGTGGATTTTGTTGTTTATTGTTTTGTTGGTTAATGTGTTTATTTATTTATTTATTTGTGTTTTATTATTTTTGATGTTTGGCGTTTTGGGTAAATGTTTTGTTTTGTTGTTGTTGTGTATTTTTGCATGAAGAATGGGCTGCCTGTCGGTTCCTCTTCTCCCCATTGCTGCTTCAAATTTTTGTTTCGATGCAGCAATGGGGAAAAGGAGGAGGAGGCAGTCAGCTGGCTCTTCCCCCATGGAAGGTTCGTTAGGTAGGTCAGGGGAGAAGGAGGCAGAGAAGAACTATCTGCCTGATGATGGCTCTCTACTCTCTGTCTCCTTTCTCTCCTGGTTTACCTAACCAGAGATCGGCAGGCAGCAATCCGTAAGGGGTGGTGCTCTTCCTTGAAGATTGCTGGCTTCTGCTTTTGTATTACTTCTGTCAGAAGTACAAAGGCAGCTGTCAGTCATTCACCAGGGAGGGTGCTTCCCATGACGAACTGCTGCCTGCTGGTGGTTTCCCCCCACCCCTGCTCAACTTTCCTTGAGGCCGACAGTGGTCTTCGGCGGGGTAGTGGGGAGGAGAGGGAGTCCCTCTTCTTCCTGTTGCTCCGGGAAAGAAGGCCGGTGATGGTCTCGGCATGGGTTTTTGTGTGAGTTTGTTTGTGAGGCCATGCGGTGGACTTGCGTTCCCGTTGCGGGAGGCTGGCGTGTTTTTATTTTATTTTTTGTGCACTGGCTTACTCAGGGTTCTGCGTGCTCACACTCTTCAGCCTGATTGGCTAAAGGGCTCATGGCACATAGGACGCTGGGACTTGGAGTTTTGTTTGTTTTGTTTGCATTCATGCGGCAGTTTTATCCTGCAGCTCGATTTTAATTGGGTGCGCTGCGGTTCCCAATGTTCTTTTTGCTCACGTCTCTCAGCCTGATTGGCTGAGGCATGCCATGGCACAGAGGATGTTGGGAATTGAAGTTGTTTCCCTTTGTTCCCATTCGTGGGGCTGCTGCCCCACTGGCGATGACCAAAACCCCACGGCGCTGAGAAGGCAGGGGTTATGGTGAGTGTGGAAGGCTAGGTCGGGGATGGTTGGGCCTGGTGCAGGAGCCTTTGAATGAACCCAATGGTTAATCCCTCTTTTTATAGGTATAGATATCTGCTGGAATTCCTTCCTCTGTACAAACCCTAAAATTGCAGGGACCTTGTCCTCTTTTATTATCTCCTCCAACCTTATGTATCAGCAAGTGGGACTCCCCGTTTGCTCTTTGAGGCATCATTGCAGTTTGGTGTGTGTGTGTGTGTGTGTGTGTGTGTGTGTGTGTGTGTGTGTGTGTGTGTGAGAGAGAGAGAGAGAGAGAGAGAGAGAGAGAGAGAGAGAGAGAGAGATGGCACTACTGTTTATGTAAAAAGTGCAGGATGACCTGGATTCCCACCACCACCACCAAATTATTTATAGTTACAACTCAGTAAGAAAACCTAGGGCTGAAAAATTTAAGATTATATGAAATAAATAAACGTGACAACAGAAAACAGTTCTTGGTTATTTATTTATTTATATATTAAAGACCTTGGGTCATTTTGACTGCTGAAGAGATTATGCAGGCCTAATCACTGATAGAGCTGGTTAGATAGCTCATGGAATTAGGTATTTGGGTCAATTCCCTCCTCTCTCTCCTGGGAAATGAGCCAGTTTGTGTAGCTCCACAGGCCCAGAGCAGTCTCAGAGGATAAACCACTTTTGGGTGCTGCATACCTACAAAACCTTGGAAAGGGTCACCATACATCAGAACAATTATTATTAATCATTTATATAGATTTCTGCAGTTACAGTTAAGTTGTCACTTCCAGATCATTCACATAGGCTGCTAAAACTGGGCCCTCTGAGTTTAAGAAAGTACTACCCAGATTAGAAGCTGGAGGACAGGGAGAAGGGGAATAAATGCCACTCTCTGTGAAAGTTCATAAACAAAAAACAGGGTACTATTTAAACAGGCCAATTAATCAAGAAGCCAAAAAAGATTAGCCTGATCAATAAAGGTACCACCCAAACAGTTGCTGCAAGTTTCTCAACTATCTGTTACTAATAGTGAAATGGAAAGGAAAAAGAATGACTGAAGAACTGTATGAAACAATTAAACATATTAACTTTAGTGACATCATACAATATTTCCCTCCAAACACTGTGATTGGAAATTGCTGGTGAGATCTTTGTCTGAAACTGCAAACTGAATCTGTCAATTAGCAATTGCAGCTCCCATCTTCTGATCCCAATTATATTAGTTTGATGTTTTCCTCATGCAGTTCTGTTTTTGCAACATTTCTGAGAAAGTGTCTGTCTTTTTTTTTACTGTCCAATTCACTAAACTGGTCTCTAGACATTTGGACTAATATGAATAACGTTGTTCTTCCTTCCTTCCTTCCTTCCCTCCTACCTACCTACCTACCTACCTACCTAACATTTTAGTAGTAGTTCCTTCTCATGCTCTGTGGTGCCTGTCTCTGCCACTACAACTTATTGGGCAATGAGGCTCCTCGTTGTTTCTTCAGCAAGAAGGGGCTGAAGGTCCTAACCCAATGCCCAACCCTCCTCCTTTCTCATCCGGGCTTGGGACTGGCAATGGCGGAGTTTATCAGAGAATTTCACAATTTAAAATCATGAATGTATATGAAATATAGGTAAAACACAAAACAAATTAAGATATTAAAATAGTCAGACTGTTTCTGACTAGACATAGGCTACTTCAATTGCCTTATTTCAGCCAATTTTTAAATCATCATTTGCACATGCATAAATTGCATGCACATACAGTAAGAGTTGCATTGACTGAATTTCTCCACATTCACAGAAAATGTGTCCTGTATCCAAATAGCCCCATTTTACTTGATTATTATTTGATCTTCCTACTTTGCTTTGAAGTTTATTAAGGGGCTGCCAAGAGTCCAGCTAGAAAATTGTCCTGGTGAGAAAGCCTTCCAGGCATTCATCTCTATTTCAAAGCCAAAGAGCCAGCACTGTCTGCTTCTGCAGACACTTCCATGGTCATGTGGCAGGCATGACTAGACACACGTAATGCTATTTACCTTCCCACCAAAGTGGTTCCTATTTATTTACTTGCAATTTCTTGCTTTCAAACTGCTAGGTTAGCAGGAACTGGGACAAAGACGGGAGCTCATTCTGTCCTGCAATACTCGGGAATCGAACTGCTGACCTCCCACCTTCCAGTCAGCATCTTAGCCACTTAGCATTACAATTAAATCACTTAGAAGGCCATGATGGGTAGATATTTTTTTCAAGAAATAAAGACATAATGTGAAATCTGTAGATAATGCACATCAGATGTAGCACTTTCTCCTTGCTATCTAATTTCAAGATGCTTTGATCTTCCTGGAGGTAATGAAGAACTTATGATCTGACTCCTTTGAAAGCTTTCCAGCCACTGTGAAATAAATGTTGGAAGAGTATGCTTAGTTTTAATATTGTTTTAATTACAGGATTAAGCCGTCGCTGCCACCACCACCACCACCAAAGGGTCCCTCTACTGTGATCATAACTGTATTTCCTTTCTTTTTCTTCAGGTGTTGTATCTGTTCCTGATATTGGCTATCATCATCATGATAGTCTTCTTGTTCTTAACTCCTCAGAGCAGATCCTCCAAGGACATGCCACACCAGTCTCTCAGGTTATTCAGCAATGAAGTCCATCTACATCCAGGGCCTCTCTTCCCAGGGATCTTTCCTTGCAGAGCGAGTTGGAGTATTCTGTACTTTATGTTGTTCTTTCTTTCTTTGATTAATGGTCTTCAACAGTTCTTGTTCTTTATCCATCCACTGCAACACTTATACATTAGTCATATGGTCAACCCATGATATCCTTAGCAGCTGTCTGCAGATCCACATTTCAAAAGCTTCAATTCTCTTTTCAGATGCTTTAGTCAATGTTCAAGCTTCAACTCCATATAGTAACACGGGGAATAAACAACATTCCTTTGCTTCTGTAAAACATTCTTTTAATGACCAATGTTCCTATTTTATTTTCCAAGCTCATTTGAAGACAACTTGTGATGTTCAAAGAGTTACAATATTTTTAGTGTTAGTAGGTGATTGTTCAAGATGTTATTAGCAGTACAATTTCAGATCATTGTAGATGTTCCCCAATAATGAGAAAGCACCAGATAAAAGGCAATTCATTGTCTGCCACACAGCAAAATTGGCCTCTGGGACATAGCTATAGAATGTGAGTAGCAATTTCTCAGGAGATCAGCTGTGTTAGCTTTGAAGCAATGTGCTATTGCCAGCATGATATGGGTAATTTGATTCCATCACCTTTTAGGGCTTTAAAATCGATTATTTGCTGATGTTGCATCATCAAGGTTGTGAGTCTGTGCGTAATATGTGTTGCTTTAACTTATCCAATAATTCTAATAAGGTACAAAACCAATTGGATTCTTTAACCAAAATTGTTTCTGATATTAAGCAAAACCCTCTGCCTTCGTGGCGGAGCACTCTTTGGTCCTGGCTTCCCAATGGAGCCTGGGTACGGACCATTCTGCAGTATGGTTTAATTATTCTTGCCATTCTGATAACTGCCTGTTGCTTTATTCAATGCATACCTTCGTTGCTAGCCACCTGCCTGCAAGGATTTCGCTTCCGGCCTCGTGCACGCAAGGACCAAATTTATTATGCTTATAAGCTTCTTAAAAACAGAAGGGGGAAGATGTGAGGAGTTTCACAGCACGATCATAAATCGTGGGTGATCATTCTCCTTACCTCATCTGTTTTTACCGCAACTTAGAGGCCCCAGTTTGGGCCTCTGACTCAAGGCTTTTGGCCCTCCCCACTATGCCCAGGGATGGCACGCAGTCATTCAGCTAGCACGCAGCTTCTGTCCAATCAGCAAGGTGAGCACGAGGCAGACATGCTGATATTTAGCCAATTAAGTAACCTTATGCTATCGCAGGTAACCAATAAGAATATATTGCATACCCTTCTCTGGAATTTCCTTTGTCCTGTTATTCCTAATAAACTCCATCCGGGCTATCTCGCCCTATGCCTCTTCATGAATCAAGACTCCGCTGTCTCCTTGATCCCAAAACACAACAGAGATTGTTGGTTTAAGAAAGAGAGAGAGAGAGAGAGTGTGTGACAGTCTTCTGAAGGAATGCTTTTAATTTTTTTTTTGCAAATTCTCTCACAGCACATCTGATTTATTTATGTGAGACATAAATGAATTGGCCAATAGGCAGGGAAGTCCCAATACTGAGAGTCCAGGGACATAAGGTCATGATAGATTTACAGTTTGTGACAGCTGGGAAGCATAATATACATTGGAGCAGATTAATAGAGTAAGAAACTATTTGAGGAATTAATGTTTCTTATACCATTCAAGGTCCTTTCTGACTCCCTTTTAATCTATCTGTTTGCACAGTCTTTCTTGTGGTCTTTCAGATCCTTGTATATAATCTTCAATTGGAATCTTATACTTCCTGTCATTGTGCTGATTGCTCTGAGGAAGAGCAGTTGCTTACTCCAGCTTCTACCACAAGGTGGCCATATCTGACCAGACATATCTGGCCAGATATCCTGCTATGGTAATGGAGTAGACCATACAGCGAGCAACTCAACGCTGAGTGTTGGGCGGTGGCAAGTAACCTGACTCCCCAAAGGGGATAATGGCTATGGGCTTTAACTTTAGGTGGGGTGATGGCCCCCTCAGTGGAGGAAATGCCACTGGAAACCATCATATCAGGTTAAAGGTAAAGGTAAAGGTTTCCCTTGCTCGAAAGCCAGTCATATCCGAGTGCTCATCTCTGTTTCTAAGCCGAAGAGCCAGCGCTGTCTGCTTCTGCAGACGTTTCCGTGGTCATGTGGCAGGCATGACTAGATACCGGAGCACATGGAACACTGTTACCTTCCCACCAAAGTGGTCCCTATTTATCTACTTGCAATTTCTTGCTTTCGAACTGCTAGGTTGGCAGGAGCTGGGATGAAGATGGGAGCTCATTTATTTCTGTCCTGCAGTACTCGGGAATCGAACTGCTGACCTTCCGCTTCCCAGTCAGCATCTTATCGACTTGAGCCACTGCAGTTGCCATAATTCTCTCCCACAAAACCAGTACAGCCACATGACATAATTGTTGTTGTTCAGTCGCACAGTCAATTCTGACCCTTTGTGACCCTAAGGACCATTGACCTCCATGTACTCCTGTCCTCCACCATCCTCCTCAGCCCACCCAGCTTCATGCCCACTGCGTCCACTATCCCATCCAGCCATCTCATCCTTGGCCACCCTCTTCTTCTCTTTCCCTCCACCTTTCCCAGCATCAATGCTTTCTCAAGTGAGTCCTCTTTTCTCATTTGGTGTCCAAAGTACTTAAGCTTCATATTTACTATTTGCCCTTCCAATGAGCAGCCAGGGTTGATTTCTTTTAAGATTGACTTATTTATTCTCTTTGCTGTCCAGGGTACTCTCAAAACGCTCCTCCAACACCACATCTCGAAGGCATCTATTCTTCTGCGCTCAGCTTTCCTAATGGTCCAACTCTCACACCCATACATTACCACCGGGAATACCATTGCTTTAACTATGCAAATTTTTGTTTTCAATGTGATATCTCTACTTTTCACTATGTTCCCCAGGTTTCTCATGGCTTGTCTTCCCAGAATCAATCATCTTTTTATTTCATGGCTGCAGTCGCCATCTGCAGTGATCTTAGATCCTAGGAAAGTTAAATCTGTGACTTCTTCTACCTCTTCCCCATCTATTTTCCATGGACTGATAGGCCCTGTTGCCATTATCTTGGTTTTCTTCATGTTGAGTCTCAGTCCAGTTTTTTCACTCTCCTCCTCCAGCCCAATCAAGAGATTCTTTAAGTCTTCCTCACTTTCTGCCATCAGGGTGGTATCGTCTGCAAATCTCAAATTGTTGATGTTTCTCCCAGCAATTTTGATCCCATATTTTTATTCTCCATCCCTGCATTGCGCCTTATGTGCTCTGCGTATAAGTTGAATAAACAGGGTGATAAAATGCATCCTTGTCTTACTCCTTTTCTTATTCTAAACCACTCTGTCATTCCGTGTTCTGTCCTAACTGTTGCTTCCTGATTTGTGTACAGATTTCTCATGAGGCATATGATGTGTTCTGGTATTCCCATCTCTTTAATCACTTGCCACATTTTGTTGTGGTCTACACAGTCAAAAGACTTGGTGTAGTCAATAAAACAAAAGTAGACTTGTTTCTGGTATTCCTTTGTTTTCTCCATGATCCAATGTATGTTGGCAATGTGGTCTCTAGTCCCCCTGCTTCTTCTGAAGCCGGCCTGCACCTCTGGGAGTTCTCTCTCTACGTGCTGCTGAAGTCTATCCTGTATTATCTTGAGCATCACCTTGCTGGCGTGTGGGATGAGCGCAATTGTTCTATAATTTGAGAATTCTTTGGCATTGCCCTTTTTGGTATTGGAATGTATACTGATCTTTTCCAGTCCTGTGGCCACTGTTTTGTTTTCCAAATCTGCTGGAATATTGAACGCAGTAATTTGATTCCATCACCTTTTAGGGCTTTAAAAAATTCAACTCGGATACCATCATTTCCACTAGCTTTGCTGTTTGCGGTGCTTTTTAGTGCCTTTCTTACTTCACTCACCACAATGTCTGGCTCAAGTTCAATTTCCTCATTGTTATCAGGAGTATTAAGGTCCTTTTTGTAGAGTTCCTCTATGTACTCTTGCCATCTTTTTTTTTTATCTCTTCTACTTCCGCTAACTCCTTTCCATCTTTATCCCTTATCATGGTCATTTTAGCTTTAAATGTTCCTTTGATTTCCCCAATTTTTCTGAAAAGATCTCTAGTCCTGCCTATTTTGTTGTTTTCCTCCATTTCTTTGCACTGTTTGTTCAGGTACTTTTCCTTATCTCTCCTTGCTTTTATTTGAAATTCTGAATTCAAGTGATTGTATTTTTTCCTTTCTCCTTTGACATTTGCATCTCTTCTTTCTTCTGCTATTTTGAGAGCCTCATCAGACAACCACTTTGCTTTCTTGCGCTTCTTTTCTTTTGGTATGTTTTCCCTTGCTGTCTCCTGCATGATGTCCCATGTCTCTGTCCATAATTATTTTGGTACTCTGTCTATCAGGTCAAAGCCATTAAATCTGTTCCTCACCTCCACCATGTATTCTTTAGGGATGTTATCTAGGTCATAGCTACATGATCTAATCATTTCCCCCATTTTCTTTAGTCTAAGCCTGAATTTTGTGGTCAGTAGGTTGTGATCTGAGCCACAGTCTGCTCCAGGTGCACATGCGCACCCCCAATTTACACCCCCCTGGAGAAACCCCCACCAATATGCCAGACCCCAGCCAAGGTACCCCTGCCACAGCCCCCCCCAAGGCCATAAGGAGTCTCAACTTTGTACCTGAACTCCTGCCTGAGTTGGGCAGGTGGCAAAAGGCATGCCTTTGAGCACATACAGAGTATCCCCTCTCATTCCACCGTGTCATCTCAGCTTGGTCGATGTCAAAGACAGGTGCCAAAGCGGGGGGGGGGATTGCCATGGCTCTAATTCTAATTGTAGAAACCTCCATATAGAAACCCCACTTTACTCTGACATGGTTTAACTCAAATTCTGGCCCCACCCTCATTTCTATTGCCTGACGGCTTCATTATCCAATTTGTCCATCCCTCCATTTTCTTCGTGCATCTGATTGACTGAGCTCTCCTGACAGTCACAAGGAAGGGCCGGATAAAAAAGGAAGTGAGTGTGGGAGGGTGAATTCAGAGGGAGGGAAATAGGGAGGTGTGTTCCCCACCCTCCATTCTCTCTTTCTGGTGCCTCCTCCATCATCTACAGATCAACTTTAATTAGAAGAGGGGAATCCATAAGAGCTACAAACACCCAAATGTCACAGAAGAAGGCTTTCACATCCTGCATAGTTCACACATCAGCTTGCTTCATTTAGTGATTGGTCTTCAGGTGTATTTAAACTACATGCCATCAAGTCAATTCTAACTTATGGCAAACTTTTCTAGGGTTTTTTGTAGGTATAGTACACTCAGAAGGGACATAGTTCCTTCATCTAGGGAAATCAGATAACTAGCATACTGACATGGACTTTATTTGTAAGTATGACTGCCCATATATTGTATTGGCTATTTGACTCGGTGTTTGTATCTGCCATTAATAGATTTCCAGCTTCTAATGACCAACTATCTGCAATGTGTAGATTGGTCCTTGATATCTGCAGCTTTCTCTCTACAGTCATGTTGTTTAATTTATTTGGGCAAAATCCCATTGATATTTGAATACAGCTTGCATGACTTGCTGTGGTGAATCGCAGGTAATTGCATCTCAGCTGTGCAGCTGGACGTATGAATCAAGATGTACCCTGGGCATCTCTCACCAATTAGCTGCAATTAGCTGAGGGAAGGTGCTCAAACTTTATGCAAACACCAATAGGATTCTGGCGTGTGGATGTGTCAAATAAATAAATACAAATAAAATCACAGCAACTGCTAAAGTGGTCCCTTTCTGAAATAGTCTTTACAGACTTGATTTAAAAACTAGAATTAGACTGATTAAGAAGAAATGACACAGTTGTTATTATCTACTTTGCTTTTTTGTATTTTTCCCAACAACTATGGGGATATTCACCCCACAGTTGAGGTCTGTGAAACCTCAAACAACAATATCAGTGGGATGCTATAGGATACAAATGGTTGTTTTTATAGCAGTCTGCTTTGATGGATGTTATGTAGCAATTAAGACATGAACTACTGATTATGTTTACATTACTCCAAGCTGTGCTGTGATAGAAGACTGCATTTTAAAATACTTCTACAGCTTGGAATAAGATATTGAATTTACAAACATTCTATCTATCTATCTATCTATCTATCTATCTATCTATCTATCTATCTATCTATCTATCTATCTATCTATCTATCTATCTATCTATCTATCTATCTATCTATGCATGCATGCCCTGGGTAACACTATAACTCATGCTAATTCTCTACCAAGCCAGGTGTTTAATACCCGAATCATTGCCACCAGTGGTGTAATTAAGACAGAGTTCACAGGGGTTGGAAGGGCTGCGGTGGCTTAGTGGTTAAGATGCTGAGCTTGACAACCAGAAGGTTGGCAGGTCAGCTGTTTGAGACCATGGGTTCCAGCAGGGAAGGGAAAATGGAATGCATCTGCCTCCCCACTTCCCTGCCTCCCCCCAGGCACTAGCATTCCCCCTCCGCTGTTTTGAGCCAGCCCTCAAAACAGCTGAGGGGGAAATGCAAAGGCTCCAGGCAGGGATCCACCAGGGAGAGCAACGCTGGGCAATAAGCTAGTTTAAAATATTCATCACCTTACATCCCCCCCCCAATTATACAGTAGTACCATTCTGTCTGGCTGGACATCCCACTAACCTGACTCCCTAAAGGGGCCAATGGCTATGGGTGGGTGAGCACCTTTGGGTGAGGTGATGGTCTCTTCAGTGGAGGAAATGCCACTGGAAACCATCATATTGGGCCCAACGGCAAAATGAGTGGAGGAATAACTCTGATTCCCAGTTGTAATGGAGGTGGAAGAGGCCATGACAGATGGACTGGCTGTGAAGGTGCACCTTGATAATACCCTCAAGGCTACGGCAGTCCATTGCAGTCCTGGTGTTAAATCCTGCATGTCTCATTTCATACATGTCGCTGGAGATGGCTCTATGATCATAGTGTGTGGGTCACTTCTTGGCAAGCTGTGATCCATATCAAACAAATTCACACCAGTGGCATCTTTCCTGTTTGTCATTCTTCTTTCAAAGTCCAATGGCAATGGAATAAGGACAGTGGCGGCAGGTTTTGGGTGGAACTGAAGCCTGTAGTTTGCACCTGCATGTTGGCAGCAGACGTGTGATGGCCATCTTTCTGAAAATTGTGTGACTACTTAGGAATTCGGTCCTGCATTTGTGTTTCGGCAGGCCTATTTAGGAGCACCACTGCCCACCCTGCATGGGGAAGACCCTAGAAAATGTGGGCTAAACATTGGAAGTCACACATTCTGTCTGGCATGGAGGCCACATCCTGCAGATCACCCCTTATATGTGGTTGAAAAATGAAGAACAAGGAAATGATAATGACAATTGGCACCTGGAAAATTAGGACACTACTTGATCTTGACAACAATGATCACTTCGAAGGAGAACGCTGCAGACATGAAGAGGCTACGCAACAAGCAAGGAAGCTGCGTCAAACTCAGCTAGGCTCTCCACCATCTATTCTAGCGATTCTCAACATTTTCAGGTTGCAGGCCTGAACACACCTCCTGGGCACCTGATTGTGCTGGTCACATGGTTCCTCACACTTGGAAGCAGAAGTAAAACGTATGCCAGACATATGCAGAATACATTTTACTTCCACTTCCAAGAGCAGCAAGGGTGTCTGGGGCTGGATGAATTGGTGTTGGGGCCGGGTCTGGCCGATGGGCCGTAGGTTGTGAATGCCTGATCTATTCAGTGTAATGTGTGTGGCCGCATGTATCATGCCTGGATCAGTTTGTTTAGTCACCAGAGACACATCCATCAACTATGAAAATGACTTCCAGGAAAAATGTATATTTTGATATGAGTAGCAGCCAACAATGTTGATGATGATGATGCTATGGATGTATCTGAGGTTTTATTTTAGTCTGGCATGCCAGTCAGTCCTAGATAAATTAGGTAAAGGAAATGAGAGAAACTCCTTAGTGAAAATTAACTTTCCCCCCAGATTTCTGTATGTGATAGATAGCATGAGTAACTCCAATAACTATCTAAATTAAAATTGTAACAGTTTGCAGCTCTTTGTAAACCTGGTGACCTTTACTGGCATTTTACAATTTAGCATGGAAAATCATTTTTCCCCAGCTGAAGCACAGAAAAACTGTTCATCTTGAAGACAAACTTTATATATTTCTTGGAGGAAAAATATTTTTGTTATTATGTGCCTTCAAATTGCCCGACTTGATGGTACATAATAAAAATAATTGTGTGCTATCAAGTTGATTCTGGCTTATGGTGACTTTTTTCAGAGCTTTCTACATAGTGAATACTCAGAAGCAATTTACCATTCTCTTCTTCTATGGTTAGGGGCAATCTAGTACTGTGCAGATTACACAAGTAGACTCTTCTCCCAGGAAGCACAGTGGGGAATCAAACTCCCAGCCTTTGACTCTGAAACTAAGAAACCCAACTAGCTGAGCTATCTAGCGAGGAGAGAAAAAGATCTTGAGATGATATGTCATAGATCATGGCACTACATGTTATACATGTAGACAAACTGATAAAGAACTGCTTCTAACCTATGCACATGCATTCTAAGTATTAAAGATAATTTTAAGTCTTTTCTAAACAAACTAGGAACAGAAAACCTCATCTGTCTAGAGTGATGAATTTTCATTAAATGGGCAGTATATAAAATAAAATAAATATCAAAGGGATCATAATTGGGAGCAGAGCATTAGGGGAAAGGTTTAAGTACTTTCCCATATATTGTATCGGCTATTTGATAGGGTGTTTCTAACTGCCATGAAAAAATTTAAAGTATGCAATTGCTGAATTACACAACGTTACAGTTCATATAGCTGGGATCCGTGGTGCTGACTGAACATAATGATGCTGTACTACTAGGCTGGGAGTACAGAACTTGTGTGGTAATCTTTTCAGGACCATTGTGCCTGTATTACAGAGAAGGGATACAAACATCTATTCTTTTTTAATGATCCACTCCAGAACACCCTTTAAAAAGGTATCACATTGTCTATGTTAAAGTCTGAGATCCTGTCTAGGTAAAGGTTTCCCTTTCTCGAAAATCAGTCATACCCGACTCTGGGGTTCAGTGCTCATCTCTGTTTCAAAGCCGAAGAGTCAGAGCTGTCTGCTTTTGCAGACGTTTCTGTGGTCATGTGGCAGGCATGACTAGACACCGGAGCGCATGGACTAGACAGGCATTAAGTCCATTCTCCATGGCATTTTGGGGAGGGATGGTCCACTCCCCCCCCCTCGTATCCAGACATTTTCTTTGCCGGAGTGGTCCCAAGTTGTTGCCAACTTTGCCATCAAGGGGTTCAACATTTTCAGTGTGCTCCCATCTATGTCATTTCTAGTGCCTCCTCCTCCTCCTCCTTCCGCAAGGTACTTTCTGGTCCTGAACCCTTTTGGCACACAAAGTCCTCCTCCATCCATCAAGATGGATTCAAGTGGGATTTAATTCACTTGGGGACCATCAACCTTCCCTGTGGACTTTGCTACCCAAGGCCAAATGTCCTCAGGGTGGTCAGGCTAGTTAACTACTGCCTGATAATTGGCAGTATGGTCTATTCTATTACCATAGCAGGATAATCTGCCCACACTTCATCATAGCTTCTACCTACATTATTTAACTCACAATGAGATTTATATTTTGAGAAGTTGAATTGGACTGTGATATTTTTGGATTCTTTTGTTTGTTGAAATTTTGGGTGGCTTGTGCAGGACCTGTAGGCAGGGCCGCCATCAGAAATTTCTGGGCCCCAGACTGAGCAATCCTATTGCCCCCCCCCCCAACACACACACATTTTGGCCATGCTCCTCTGTGGGCATGGTCAAATCTGGAGCAGACTAAGGTTATTATTTTGTTTCATTTACTCTGATATGCTTGAAACACATGCTACCATTTAAAAAGTTTTATTCTGTGCAAGCATATCAGAGAGTAAACAAAACAAAAAGACAACTACTGACTACTGTATTTTAATGTGAGCTTTTGTGGATCAAGTCCACTGTCTCTTTGGCTATAAACAGGGATGAATACTGAACTCTAGAGTCAGATACAACTCGCTTTTGAGCAAGGGAGACCTTTACCTTTACTAACCACAGCAAATCTGAATACAAAACAGGGATCTTTTGTTATTAGGTGGCGGCGGCAGTGGTGGCGGGTGGGTCCGTAGTTGGTGGCACGCTGGCCTTGTTGGCAGTGGGGAAGCAGTGTTGCTGGTGCGCTTGGCGGCAGCGGCTGGAGGCCCCAGGATGTGTGGTGCCTTGGAAGGTACGTGCCCCGCGGCTTCCCGCTGTTGCGCTCGGGCCAGCACCTGAATGGCCCTGCGCCTTGTGGGCTGAAGTCTTGACCCTGGATATCCAGGTCAAGGCAGAGGCACCCTCTGACTGGGCATGCACAGTGGCACCATGCGCCACGCACCACATTTAAAAAAGTTTTTTAAAAAGTTTATTTTTTAAAAAAAATCTTAATAAAGCAAATAGTCCACCCACCGCCAGCCCCCCTGCTAGCTCTGGGCCCCAGACAGCAGTCCCCCTTGTCAGCAGCCTTGCCTGTAGGGTACAGGGGTAGTTGGAGCAGAAAATTGGCCAATACAGGTGGTGAAGTTCCCCCCTCCTGCTCAAATTACCTTTCAATAATATTTAGAACCCTATAGGGCACGGATCCCAACCACCAGGCCATGGACCGGTACCAAGCCACAGGCTGTCCTGAAGCAGGATATGGGGGTTGGATGGCACTGAGAACCCTGATAGCAGCCTCATTCTGCCCTCAACGTGCTCCACCAGGTCTGCCCAGCAAACAGAGCAAGAGCACAGGCTTCAGACACAGCAGGTAGGCAGGTGGCCAGGCCCCTCCTCCATATTGCTTAACTATGGTGGGTCTCCCCCCCCCCCACCCGCCTGCATGCAGTGTGATACCTCACACTGAGCCAAATGGTCCATGGCATGAAACTGATCTGTGGTGCAAAAAAGTTTAGGTACCCTGCTATAGGGAAATTCAGGAAATCCTTACAATGGGAATGTAACACCACTACTGCATAGGATGGCCATATGTCCTCCTTTAGGCAGAAGAGTCTTTCATTTGAAGAACTATTGTTCTTTTTGGTAATGAGCAAATAACCGACTACTCCCTAGTTCCTCTTAGCTGAAAAGGAAATTTGAGGCTTTGATTTGTAAAGGTACCCAACTAGCTCTCTCCCATTTTAAAGTAAAATGGCGTGGGTGTGCGTATATCATTTTGTCAGAAAACATGCAAACCACATACAGTACATTGATGTAACTCCTAGTGAATGGCAAGAAGGGTGCAGCATAATTTGTCCATTCTGTATGAAAATCAGGGGAGAGATCATCTCAAGGAGTGAACATTTTGAATGCATTGTTTTGAGCATTCCTCTGAAATAACTGTCGCCTAGCTTGATATTTCAAAAAAACTACAATAGTCTCTGTAATTTCCCCCTACATATATTTGATTTGTATCTGTAAGAATATGCTCTTTAAATGGATTAAAGAGTAAATGCTTTCGTGTCACTTTTTATTGATTTATGCCCTTTGAAATATCTTTATCACAATGCTGTGTCCCTTAAATGACTAGTCATATTAGGGTGTAACAGTAGTGATTTTCTTCTTCAGTAATAATGTGTGATTATATTTACATACATTAGTTTAAATTAGCATATGCAAATTTCATGCAGAAAGATCCTCTTGTCTTCTGAAGAATGTCTTCCTTTTTGGTATTTCCTTGTCCTTCATATCCCACCTTTTTACTGATGGAGCAGGAAAGTGTTTTATTGAAGCTCCACATAAAAGGTTTCATGAACTCCAATAAAACTTTATTTAGATTGAGAGATACTTTTAAGAGCCCATGAGGAAAAACCCAGATGCACAAGCACAATATAGCAGTTCTTGTTAAGAATGTCACACTGAATATTTTTTTAGCATTGCACTGCTCTTACTATGACATTGACAACTTCACAACTTGTCAGAAGATGGTAGCATTATATATTTTTGCTACTCAAAATTAATTTTGAAACTGTGTTTTTACTTAAGAATAGATGTGCTTTTCTCTCAAGCCTCATTCTTAATGCAGCTTTGGGGTTTTTTCCAGGCTCTAGCAAGGTCTTATTTTGTCAGCCGATTTTTAAAATGGTATCTCGCTTCTTTTGTACTACACAATTTTTATTTTCTATTTTGCAAAGTAACTTTATAAGTCTGGTCAGTTTATCCTGCTATTGTAATATTGTAGATATTGTAATATTGTAGATTGCAGTGGCTCAAGTGGCTAAGACGCTGACTGGGAGGCGGAAGGTCAGCAATTCGATTCCTGAGTACTGCAGGATGGAATGAGCTTTGTCCAGGCTCCTGCCAACCTAGCAGTTTGAAAGCAAGAAATTGCAAGTAGATAAACAGGGACCACTTTGGTGGGAAGGTAACAGCATTCCATGCGCTCCGGTGTCTAGTCATGCCTGCCACATGACCACGGAAATGTCTGCAGAAGCAGGCAGCGCTGGCTCTTCTGCTTTGAAACAGAGATGAGCACTGAACCCTAGAGTTGGATACAACTGGCTTTCGAGCAAGGGAAACCTTAAGATAGGAGCTTGGATTAATAGTTCATTTAAATTAGGTATCATTCTGTAGAGCCAGAGGTTGTGAGTTCAATTCCTAATTTTACCTCACTGGAGAAGAGCCTGACTGTGTAGCTTTGGGCAAGCTGCACAGTTCTACAATTCCTCCAAATGAAGATAAAAGGGGCGGGGGGGGGAAATCTAAGTATATAAAAGTTTCACCATAAGTAGGATTTGACTTAATGGCAGTTATTGTTATTTGTTTATTTGTACAACCTGTCAGGGAGGAATTCCCACTCTAGGTGGTTTACAATCATAAATAAATAGACATAAGAAAATATGACATTAAAGTTGCTTTTTCGATAGAAGAGGCTGAATTTTGAGGTCCATTAAGGCAGACCCAAATACTGTCCTCAGAAACAAAACAAGGGGACTTGTAAAAACACAGTGCCAAAACCTTTCAGGATAAAAATCTTACCTTCCACATATAGCTTGGATGTTATGCATGTCTCTCCCCAACACAATTATCCACCTTCTCCTCCCTCCTACAAAGCAAGCATGATTGAGTCCTCCCTACCCAACCCCCTTAACAACAAAAGGTTCAACCCTCAGTCCTGCTTCTCCCATTTTTATAACTTCCACTCCAGATTTTCCCCTCCTTTTTCATCATCCTTTCCTCTTACAACAGGGGTGGCCAACCTACTGGCCCGCAGCACAATTTCATGTAAGCTGCTGCAGCCCTCGCCACTACCGATAGCTGTGGTGCATTGTACAGCTGTGTTTACAGCAGGAAGAACCACATGACTGGTCCACTCAACTGTCTGGGTGGCGTGGTCCGACCCGTGGCCCAAAAAAGGTTGGTAACCCCTGTCTTACACTTTTTCAACCACGGGGGGCATCTGCTCTGAACAACAGTGGGGTACTGAATTGCCGTCCCCTTTGTTTGTTGGAGCTTAACTCCAAATTTCTTCTCACCTCAAGTAGGCAAAGATGGATTAAGAGGTTTCTTCTGCTACTAATGCAACATCTGTGGAAGATGCAGATGCTGGCAACAGAACATTGACTCTTAAAATTTCACTGGAATATTTGCCTTGCATTTTGTATCAACATAATGCAAACTGGAATGGACAATATCTCATTGAGAAATGGGACCATGCTATTATATTTCCTATGCAAACAAATTAAAATCAAATACATACAATATCTTTGGGGAACTTAAATCACCTGTAGAATACCATACTGGTCATATCACTGATCCATGGATGCTCTTACAGTACACAAAGTGTGTAATAGTCATCTACTAGGGATTTTCACAATCTTTGCTGTTGCTTTCAGTGTACGAGATTAGGTGGGTTATCAAGCATCTGGCAAGATCACAACTTGGAACTGCTGTGCTGCCTAGGTGATTATGGGGTTTGTAGTCCATAAAGTTCCCCACTGCTGAGCAGACTCCAATAAGCAGCAGGGTAGGAAACAAAAGAGAACAGTTTTTACATCAGCCTTCCTGAAGCTAGATGTTTTGAACCACAGCTTGCAGAAGCTGTTCAGCAGTGCCATGGAATAAATTTCAGATGGATGCAGTATCATTTGTCCAGCAACAGTGATCAACTCGACAGCAGCATGAGCAGGTCTACAGGTCACCTCTGACCTTTATCCTCCCTCTGGTGAAATGCATTGCATTTTCATTTAAGTACTGCTATTTATCTTTCACTGTGCATGCTCCTTAGCATAGGGAGAGTACGCTAAATTTTAAACAATTTATATTTTTAATGTTTTTCTCATTGTTTTGTATAAGCTGTATTGTGATTTTTATACTTGTAAGCTGCCCGGAGTCGCCTAGGTGAGAGGGTGGCAGCATAAATGTGACTGACTGACTGATTGACTGACTAAATAAATAAATAAATAAATAAATAGGGACATTTGTAAATGAATCAGCACTCTCACTCTTTCTTTTCAAAACAGTAGACATCTTTATTCTTCGATAAAACCACAAGCCACTACCCTAACTGGTCTGTATTTTTCTCTCTGGGGCCCAGGACGAGGGAACTTAGGTGAAAATTAAAAGTTTTCACCAAGGTGTGGAAAAAGTTTTCTACAGAGATGCAAAAGAAAAAAAAAGGGAAGGTTGCTTTTTGACAGGAGCAATAAAATATCATCCACCAGGGAGTGTAAATCATGACTCCCAGGTTGAACAACCCAGCATCACTACAATTTTCCAGTGGCCCTGGTGTTTCCCTTATGAGTGATATCTTCCATTGCCATGCAAACTGTGACAGGCAGCCTGTGAGCTCATAAATAAAGCCTGTTGGCTCTACCACAAGCCACTGCGTCTGGCCAGCCACTCAGATGTTCAAAAAACAAAGTGTTAATCAACAAAGCTTTCATTTTCATTACTTAAAATAAAATAAGCTGCACAAAAGGAAATTCACTCCTTATCTCATTGCAATCTCCCTAACATGTTTATGTTTCTTTTAGTAGTAATACCACTTCAGAGCTATGATGGATACATCTTGTGATCTGCAAGGTTTCTCTGGGAAGATCAACTTTGACTAAACAGTTTTTTTATGGGCATTGCAGCACCTATCTTGGCTGTTGAAGTGTCCCCAGATACACAGGTATTAAAATCCTTTCATAATTTGAAACAATTCCTTTAAGAAAAAGATCAAGGTAGAAACAAAATACAGTAAAACCTTGCATAAAGAGTGCTTCGCTTAGAGACCAAATGATTATGAGCATTCACTTGAGATCCTCTGACAAAAGTCTTTGTATTGCAATAGACACTTGGGTTGTGGGTTGAACCAGATTCTGCATGACCTAATAGCAGGCTAAGTTTGAAAGGAGCCTGGTTATTTGATGACGGTGATACATACTGTCTTGTGTTTCTGATGCTGATTCTGCAATAGACATTTTTTCCTCTGGGGCAGGAATATTTTCTATGAAAGTCCATGAGCTGAAGATGACAACCCTGGACTCCCTCCCTCTCTCCTTCTCTTCTGCCAGGCTTTATGGCTGCTTCCTTAATGTTTATTTAATTTTAACTGTCACTGCTTACATAACCATTTACATTTTGCTACAGTCCTCAAGGTCAGACAAAAGTTTTGCTGAAATAAAGCATCCATCACCTATACGAGAAGAACCTCACTTTCTAGAAGTCAATGACAACAACATTCTGCTACATTTAAATGAAATAACAGCAAGGTTATCATTGCTGCTGCTGTAGCATTTTAATTTGAAAGCCTAGAATAATCTGTCAGTTTGGAAGCCCTCATATTTGTTTTTCAGTTTTGAAGATGCTATCATTTCACTGCCCTCCTATACCAGGGGTGGCCCATGACACCACTTCATGTGGCCTGCAATCCTGAAACCCTGGAAGCAGAAGTGGACACATTTACAATAGCCATAAATGTGTCTGCGCAAATGCACCGGTGGCAGTAGTAAACGTGTTTATGACAGCCGTGGACACATTTTAAGGCAGCATTTACGGTGGGGGAACCATGTGATTGGCCTGCTCAGCTGTCCAGGTGGCGTGGTCAGGCCTGCGGCATAAAAAGGTTGGGAATCCCTGGCCTATACTGATACAATTTGGAAACAGAAACACTGAAGAAGTTTAATCATTGTAAAGTCCTGTCCTAGTCATCTTCTTTTTGTTTTTTTACTTCCTGATGTGATGTTTGGAATACGAAATACAATCTCCTCAATATATCAGTCTGATCAGAAAGAGGTCCTATTAAGGTTAGTTGAGTTTGTGTACAAGTAAGAAGTCATAGTAGAGCAGCCTCAGTTATCCACAACAGCTTGTATTTTTATGGGTATTGTAGCACCTATCTTGGGTGTTGAAGTGTCCCCAGATACACAGGTATTAAAATCTGTTCATAGTTTGAAACAATTCCTTTAAGAAAAAGATCAAGGTAGAAACAAAATACAGTAAAACCTCGCATAAAGAGCGCCTCGCTTAGAGACTAACTCAATTAAAGAGCAGAATTTTCTCTGAATGATCTCCTCGCTTAACAACTACAACCAACCAAAAACTCACTTAACAACTAAATCGAGGTTCACATTCTCCCCCTCACCAGAAGTCATAATTGGTAAGTTACAATGGTATTTCACTTAAAGAGCAAACTCGCTTAAAGAGCAATCCCATGGAACGCATCATGTTCTTTAAGCGAGGTACCACTGTACCTTATTTATTTATTAGTAAAATACATATATAAATATAGATGAGGTATAGGCATTTTCTCCCAGTTTTATTTTTGTGAGAGTTTTTTTTAAAGGAAAAGGTTTCTGACAGTTTGGACTATCCCATGTTCTACCTCCTCATAAACTGGAATTGGCCTGGAGCTTGGAAAATTCTAAAGAAAGAAAATCTGGGAGGCAGAAAAACCTGATATTGCTACATTCATCTTGGACAGAGTTTGAAGGTAGTGGTTAATCTGCCACTTTTACAAATCCCAACTGTAAATATAAATTAGTAAATCAATACCCCCCCCCTCGCTATCAGTATTTTCCCCCTCCACTGCTGTGCTTTCTATTTTTCTTTAGAATCAAACATCTTCACATTAGTTCAGGGAGTGTGATTGCTGATGTGGAGGATTTTGTAGTCATTGTATTTTAAGCTATTTAGCTGACTCCAGCAGCAGTGGAAGAGGCAGGGAAGTGGGGAAAACAGCTGTTATTTGAATCCTCTCCATCACCTGGTTTCTTCCTTCCTTTCTTCCATCCATCCATCAGAGCATTTTAGTAGTGGTACATTCTCATGCTCTGTGGCACCTGTCTTCACCACTACAGCTTATTGGGCAATGAGGTTCCTCGTTGTTTCTTCAGCAATAAGGTTTCATGCAGCTGGGGTCCTAACGCAATGCCCAACCCTCCTCCTTTGTCATCCTGGCTTGGGACTGGCCATGGCAGAGTTTATCAGAGCATTTCACAATTTAAAATCATGAATGTATATGAAATATAGGTAAAACTAAAAACAAATTAAGTTGTTAAAATAATCAGACTGTTTCTGACTAGACATAGGCCACTTCAATGATCGTATCTCAGCCATTTTTAATTATCATTTGCACATGCAGAAGAGCATACATTGCATGCACATACATTGCATGCCCTTTATATTTTAATGATAAGCAATGGCTATGATTCTACACTTGGATTCCTGCATTGAGCAGGAGTTGGATTTGTTGAGTATTGTAGTGCAGCCCCAGCATACAGTGGGTGTTAGCACAATAACCATAGAAATATTAGCCTAAACTAAAGGAAGTTGTTTTATATTGTTTGTCCCTAAGTAACGGATTGGAAGGTTTCCTGACTTCCTGCTGCAAGGGTCACCTTACCTATTTTGTATGTATTAGGCTTTTGTTGTTCAGGTCTCTCTCTCTTGCTTTTTTGCCTTTGAAGGGGAAACATGTATATTTGAGCTCACTATTTTGAGGGCCACATGGCAGCCCCAAAAGAACTAAAAGACTCTAACTCTAACTTTCTTTCTTTCTTAAGCTATTCTTATCAAGAATCCAAGTTAGAAAAGTCTAACTTGTGAGTAAACAATACTTTTGTTCTTTCTAAACATTTAGTGAGGTGTATTTATTGTTGTGCTCCAAGGAGAAAGCCTTACTGCTGCTGCATAAAACTTAACAGGATTCAGTGCCTTAAAAGGCCCCTTCCAACTCCGTTATTCTATGATTCTATGATCCTCTAGTGCTCTAAATGTTCACCAGAAGTCCAGTGGGTGCAATCCTGTTTAGAATATGTAGTTACCATTCAGAAATTCAGTTGCTGAATTCAAATATACATACATCTCTCTTAAAGTTTTAGATTTTAATCCAGGCAATTTTAACTTCTTTCTAAAGCTTATTTGAGCTCTAGAGCTGGAAAAGGAT
This sequence comes from Bradypodion pumilum, assembly GCA_035047305.1. Taxonomy (NCBI): domain Eukaryota; kingdom Metazoa; phylum Chordata; class Lepidosauria; order Squamata; family Chamaeleonidae; genus Bradypodion; species Bradypodion pumilum. The sequence goes on from JAWDJD010000002.1 coordinate 331,114,726, forward strand.
TTAATCTTTTAAAACCACTGTGGCACAAAACTTTCACTTGTATAAGTCCAGCAAGTTATTATGCATTTCTTCTGACTATGTGAGTGAAGAAAAAGCCAAGAGAGGTGTGTTTCATAAAACGTTTCCATGAAATATATGTTGCAGAGCTATCTCTTTTTCTTTCTTTTAATCTTTGCTACAGGGAATACTTTTAAAAGCAAGAAATGTTCCAGCACAATAAGAATTGGAAAGAAAATTTAACCTGTAACAAATCCATGGCAAAAGAAGGCTAAAATGGGTTTGGGAAGCAACCGTCTAGATGCTCACGGGAGTTCATCTCTTCAAACTCTGCTAAATCCTCAGCTTGTGTCAGGCATCTGATCAGAGAAGAACCCTGAGGCAAATGAAAACTGAAAAGCCATTGCTTGCTTCTTTCATTTGGCAGGGCAAGAGTGGAGAGACACATCTGCAGGCACTGTTGTGTTGTCGTCCAAATGTATTAATTAAGCATAGCAACCAATTAATGATTTAATATGCTTCATCTGACTTGGAAATGTGATTCTTCAGAAAGAAAATTCCATGTGGAAATAGTCTGTGCTCTTATTGCTAGCTGTGCATTTCATTGTGCATCAGCTTCTCCCAGGAGACATCAGTGCAGTGAGTTAATGTATAAACATTCTGACAAGCTCAGCTGAGACCAGCACAAGGATATTACAAATAGGTACATAATGGTAACAAATTCCTTTTTTACAGTAGCCTTTTTGTCGTTGCATTTAAACCAGTCTCCTAGGTTCTTCAGCCAATAAGATCTTCTTCTTCTGCTCCTTTCCCCATTCATTTCACTCTGAGTTATCAGCTATTAAAAATATTTATTTCATTGCTATGGCATTTTGATCTGGTGAAGAGAGCCTGGGAAGATCACAGCTGGTTAAATAAAAGATATAACTACATGTACAATATGTTACAGTGTTAAAAACCCAATCTATAATAATATTAAAGGACTAATAATTAAAAAACCACCATGAGGAACAATAACCATATAGCATTCCACAGTAAGACTCCTCTTATCTGTCTAGCTTAATTTAAAATCCCATCTAGAAAAGAAGTTCTTATTAGAGAGATAAGCAATGATAAATATGTTCCACAATCTAGGTGTAGCTACCAAAGCAGACTTATCTTGCATCTTCAATAAAGGGGCTTATGAAGGAAGTAGGACTGAGGGAAGGGCTTCTTCTGAAGATGTCAAAAACTGGGGAAACTCATGTGGAGAGGAAACCTGTACCCAATGGTATATTGCTCTATAGGTTATACATAGCCTTTCAATTGACCTGGAAATGATGGATCAGCAGCCAATGCGATTGTTGTAAACCCTGCAGAATATTTATGTTACAATGTGTCTAAACCCTGACAGGTTGTCATCTGCTTATGACAAAATAATTATCAAGAGTTCCTCTACACCCAGAGTACCCTCATCCTACCCAGCAAGTTGCTCCAAAGGGTGTGCTGCCGACATAAATGGGACCAGGTACTATTTCAGACAAAGTTATCAATGAAGAACATGGCATCCTGATAAGGCAATCTCGGCATGAGTGCAGCACAACAAGTTGAGAGGACTACAACACCATTTCTGAGACCAATTCAGCAAGCTTGGGAAGGAAAGATATTCCTCAATGTCGGTTAGCTAGGAACAAACAGAATGTCAGTTGATGGAATTTGAATAAACCTCTGCTACTCCTGATGGGGTAAAAGAGGAAGCAAAGAAGAAGATTGCTCCTCCCCTTCCATGAGAGCACAGTCATGCCCCTACACCCTATGGCTCCAGTGGCTGCCTCCTGCCCCACTTCACCATCCTGCCTTTTCCTGGGGGGGAAATCTCCATTAGAAAAATGATGCCTTTCCTCATCTTTTCTTTGTGTGACATTTGTCCTTGTGAGTTTCCCTAAGTGGCTTTCCCAAAGAGTGACCTCCGTAAGTGGTGCCCCTTTGGTGTCTATCTCTTTGGCAGGGACCCTACAGCAATGCTGGTTAACAGAAGAGGTTGACTCACAGGACACAAAGTGACTAGTTCTACATATAGGTAGTGTTCATTAGGTCCCAATTCAACAATCTGTGCTCCCCCCACTCATTCTGTGACCAAAGTAGTCTAACTTCCTGCATTTTATTAAATTTCTGATTTCTTGAACTTCATTCATTATGGTCAAATATTTTATTTCTATCAACTGATCAGATACATTTCTGGCCATCATCTTGATCTGATAAATCTTAAGGCAACTAATGTCTGACTAAATCATATCAACTTCACTCCTTTCATAATGAGACTGCAACTTCTTAGTTTTCTGATACTTACAGGGTTTGTGGCCTCCCTTTGCTAAATGCTGGAGGAGCAATCTTGGGTGGCTCAGATGCTGCTCATGTTGTTGCCTGATGTTCTATTGTGGGTATTGTGGCAATGAGAGGACAATAGGTTTGTGCCACAGGCCAGTGGTTTGTAGCAGTCAAATACTGCATTTCTCCTCAAAGTAAATAATTAAAATGAAAACCATTTTTGTTACTTTAAAAAATAGAGAAGTGTTATTGGTTAAAAATCTGTAGTTGTTACAACTAATTATGGTGGCTTGGAACTATACTTGTAGATTGTTAATAATAAAACTATGTGCTCTCAAGACAATTTTGATATGTGAAAACAATTTCCAGAGTTTTTTCAATATAGGTTGCTCAGAAGTAGTTTAACATTCCCTTTCTTCTCCTCAGAAGTGGTTTATGATTCCTCTTCTTCTGGTAGTGTTCTGGGGCTACACAGATGGGTTATTCTCCCAGGAAGTACTGTTGGGAATCAAACTCCCAAACTCTGGCTACTTTTTTTATAAAAAAAAAACAAGGAAGAGGAAAATCTGTGTAATCCTCATATAAAATGCAAGGGTGTATTTCATTTACTAGACCACTAAAATATTAAATACAAGAGAGATTATGAATCCTGAAAAACTATTGGGGGAGAAACAGAAAAGTAAAAAAAAAAAAAAAATCCAGGTAAGATGTTGAGACTTCAAGGTCTTCTAGTTTAAACTTAAGTCCCAGGATGGGATGGTGCAGTCTTGCAGGTGCAGCATGAGGTACCATGTTTCACTGAAGCAATAGAGATTCAATTGTTTTATTTCATTCCTAGTGACGGTGAACCTTGGCACTCCAGATGTTTTTGAACTTCAACTCCCAGAAGCCCTGGTCAGCAGGAGTGCTGACTTGAGCTTCTTGTAAGTGAAGTCCAAGAACACCTGCAGTGCCAATGTTTGCTATCACTGATATAGACAGGTAGTTTGACTGACTGACAGATGGACAGGCAGATGGGTGGGCAGGCAAGCAAAATGGAAGGAATGACCCAAAAACTTATTCCCAACCCAGATATTTGGATGTTTACAAATGACTTTCCAGGCTCTAACACAGTATTTCCCAGCAGTGATTTTGTTCTTCTAAAAATTTCAAACTTAGTTGGTAAGTCATGTCCTATGCACATACCTTCAATGCATCCCCTCTTAAAGTTTTAGCATATATGATGTCTCTCCTTAGAGGTATCTGGTTTGAGGAAGCAATGGTTCTCCAGATATTTTCAGATTCCAGCATGATCAATGATGAGGGAGAATGAGACCTCTGGTTCAACATCACCAGGAGGAATTCCCTATTCCACAAAATCTCATAACAGAAACTCATAACTGGAGTGACTTGTAAGTCCATCCCAAAGTGTCTCTTGCATCGTACAATCTAGTAAAAGAATGAACGGCAGAGTACCACTACCTCAGCCTCTGCACTATTCTTTAACACAGCTGTAAAGGTTTCTAAGTGAGGTGTTAATGTTGATTATGCATCTTGGGTAAAACAAAAACACATTTCTGATCTCACTGTCTACTCACCATCCCAGGCACACAGTTCCTTGAAGTTGCTGAATTCTTTGAAATTGTTTTCCCAATATTCAACTGTATAGGTGAAGCCAGATATCCCAGACATTTGAGCAGAAGGCAGTTTTCAGACAGAGGCCTGACTTGGTAGCTTCCTGATATGTATGGCCAATGTTTATGCTACATATCTGCTTACTTAAAATGTATAGATAATATATATTTAGATAATATATTTTTAGTAGATAAGCCAGCAAGTAGTGACTTTACATGGACATTTCTTGCACTCAAGAGTAGATTCAGATGAGCAAATTAAGAAATTACTGTGAGTGGTCAGTTAAATGCAAAAGTTAAGATCTGAGACTTCATCTGACCACCTTATGTGGAGGCATATGCTCCAAAGGCACTATTGCAACTGGTAAAGCGATTCATCCACTGTTATCTCCAGGTGAAAGGATCCAGCTGTAGATAAGGAGAAACAGCTCTACCTGAGATCCTAGAGCAGTGATGGTGAACCTTGGCACTCCAGGTGTTCTTGGACTTCAATTACCAGAAGCCCAAATCTGCATTCCTGCTGATCAGGGCTTCTGGGAGTTGAAGTTCAAGAATATCTGGAGTGCCAAGGTTCACCATCACTGTCATAGAGAGATGCTGCTTGCTGAAATGTGTAGTCCAAAATTCACTTCCCTAATCTGGGCTGGATGGGCAACTAAGTTTCGAGACAACTTCCTATACTTTAGTAAGCACTGCTAGACCTTAGGTGGAGACATCACATACAGTTGCCATACAGTAAACAAAACTGAAATAGGCATCTGTTCCTGCCTTCCTTACCATAATGGTCAGAATTTTCTCTTCTGGCAGACTCATCTGATAGTCAAACTGAATGCATGACTGGTCATATGCCCAAATTTGTGAAGGGCAGCCAACTGGAGATGAAAAATTGATCTTCAATTGCCATGCACTAACCACTTGACTTCTACCTGTGTGCTTTGTTGCTTTTAAGCTTGGCTTCCAGTCAGTCTTTCAAATTGGCACAGATGAAAAGTATGAAGATATGCAAATAAGCAGCCACCACTGTTTTGCCTAATTAAATCTTTTGATGCAAGACCTTAAAGATTCACATAGGTAAGGGTTTGCATGTATGTGTGGGTGCGTGAACTTCTTAGCTCTAAATATTAGTGCATTTGTGGATTGCATGCCAGAAAATAAATAAGCACTAACAAGAGGAATGGAAGTGCTGAACTCTGCCAGCTTTGTGTACTTCATCCATAATTCTGGTGCTGACAGCTTTCTATTTTCAATAACCTACACATCAGCGCTATAGAATTTCAATCACACCATGTCTTACAGAGTTTGAAAATAACTTGGAGGAATTGGCCAGCAGTATTTTTCATGTTTCCCAAATGAGCAGTGCAGTGCTATGAAAATTAGGAAGGAATGGGAAATAAGACAAATGACCCATCTCCTAAGACACAGGAAGGTCAAAAAAAGTGTACTTTCTGTTAAAGAGTTTTTCTCCCAAACTGGTTGCAAATGCAATTAATTGAAAAGCAACCTTGGTTTGATTTTTAAAAGGGCCCGGTTGAGTGCTGCCGCTGGTTATTGCAGGCGCACCCCCCAATAAAGGACTCAGACACTGGTAAAAGTGGATAACGGCATTGGGCCACATTTATTGATTCATGCCCTAGTCCGAATTATAAATTTCTATTGGTAATTGACCAATTATAATTCTTAAGGCAAGCAGGCCGAAGTAACACTGGTAAGGTACCACCCAAAATTGCCGACGGCAATTGTTACAATGTATCTATTTGTATCCATTTGTTTGTTGACAACAAACAAATTGTTGACCGTAGTCAATATCTAACTAATGACCCCACCCTCTGACGCGTATCCGTGAAATCACGGGGTGATGCATGCTGTCTAGCTGTAGCCATCACCCCGTCGCCTGGTTCATCGTTGACCGGACAACGTTTAACCAACTTATACCTGTCTAGTGTTGTCCAGTCAATTGCGAACCTGCCGGATACCTGTGGGTCATAAATGTTTACCTTACCAGTGCTACCCGCCACACGGGGAGGCTTCCCAAAAAGGCTCACCGCCCCCCCAAGACCGTCAGCTCGGTCGACAGGCCTGCTCGCCAGTCTGCTAACCAGAGGTCCATACCTCCCTGCGACAGATGGGCCCCATCCCCTGAGTAAAGCTCTTAATTTTGCAGACTGATGGTGGGGAGGCGAATGACGCGTCCCCCACCCTATTCAAAAAGGAACCAGGCAATAGCCCCGTTCACGGAGTGTTGTCTCAGTCAAGAGCCTCGAGGCCGAACGCTCCCCAGTAAGCGTACCGCGACATCACGTCCGACCACTTGAGGGTTGTGGCCGGCCACACATAATGTGAGTAGGGCAGGTCACTGCAAACCGCAAGCTTCCACGATAGGCCAGTGACCCGCCCCAAGCCATCGCCCCCAAGGAACATAACCAGGACATCAGGCGAGTCAGCATCCCTGATGTAGAAAAGGAATGGCAACAGTTCCCGCCAAAACATGCCGCGCTTACCACACCACCTGAGACGTGCGGGTGCACCCAGTCCCAGTCGGGGTCCCACTCTGTCACCGCAGCGTAACGCGCTGCCCTGTGCAGCGTAACGCGCTGCCCTATGCAGCGTAACGCGCTGCCCTGTGCAGCGTAACGCGCTGCCCTGTGCACGCGGCTATGGCCCACCAGCCATACTGTCACCGGTGTAATACGACACCCAGGGTCTGTCAAGGAAAAAAAAAGGGGGGGGGAGAAACAGTGCAGTGACTAAACTGGTACTCAGGTTGAAGAGGGCGAAAACAAATTGAAAACATTGTGAACCCCACCCTCCCATGCGGCGTATTTCAGCCCTGGAGCACCCAAAACAGCTGCAGTAGAAGCCGCCCCCCTTCTGAACGAATGGGTGCCGCAACGAGAACCTGAGAGGCCAACACTGTCTAGTGCCTTCGCGGCACCCTCCAAAATTGAAATTTAGTAAGGGAAGACCCACCTTGGTGACAGAAAAATGGGCCATGGTGCGTGCCACGCAGTGCAAGGAAATCCTGTAGGGCACCAACCAGACAGATGTCTGCCAAAGAACACCGTAGCAGTCTTACATCACTGCCTACGCCATGCTGATCTGTCTTAGAGGAGCGTATCCTCGACTGAGCCCAGTCTTTGGCAACATAGACATCCTCGAGTTCCAGTGCCCTACGACTTGCATCCGCCTTAGACAGCATCACAAGCTCGCTGATGCGGAGCGCTCCAAAAAAGGCCACCGTTGTGGCTGCATGAAATGGGCTGCCTCATATCTGGGGAAATCGGGTGGCGGTCGTCCGGGCAACGCCCACGCTACCGCACCCACCCCTCCAAAACATGTCTCACACGGAAGTCAGCGGTACTATCCACATGACCTCCCACCTTGGCCATAAAAGCCAACGCTGACAGCCTAGATGCCATGGTGCGAGGTGCAAGGCCCTGGGCATGCAGGTAAACCATGAACTGAAGTACATGGGTCACTAGGATCGGCCAGGATTCTGGCAGCCGGAATTGGGTACAGAAAGCTCTGAAAGAATTGAATGCATGGTGATACGCCTTACGCGTGCGTGGCGCCAGTGACAAGCCAATTGCCCGGTTCACCTCTCCTTGCCAATGGTCCATATCTCGTCCGGGGGTGGCGAGGGAAATCCCTCCGCATCCGGGGCCAAGGCACGAAACCGGGAGATCTGCAGGCGGGACAAAGCGTCAGCGATATCATTATTGACCCCCGGGACATGCCTGGCCCCGAAGAGGACGTAGGGGCGCAGGCTGCGCAACACAAACTGGCGCATTAGGTCCATGACCCTGGGCGATTTGGAAGTCTGTGAGTTGACAATGTGGACAACGGCCACATCGTCACACCAGAAATGGACGACCGAGTCGGCCCACTCCTCGCCCCATAGCATCAAAGCCCCCAGGGTAGGGAAAAATTCCAAATACGTGAGATCACGCAGGTGACCCATGCCTGCCCAGGCTGGTGGCCACCCACCATAGGCCCACTTCCCATTGAAGTACATCCCATAACCCAGGGACCCCGAGGCAGCAGACTGGATCTGAAAGCGAGGGGAAGCCAGGAGGTCAGACCTCCAAAATGATACTCCATCGAACTCCCTCAGGAACTGGAGCCAGATAAGCATATCTGCCCTGATACCCCGGGTGAGTCTAACCCTATGGTGGGGCCTAGATAAGCCAGTCATGGCGTCGCACAAGCGCCGAGCAAATGCCCTGCCCGGTGCGACCACCCTGCAAGCGAAATTGAGGTGACCATGTAGCACCTGCAGTTCCCTCAGGGATGCCTTGCGTTTAGCAAGCAACTCCGAGATAAGGGCCACTATCCTTGACCCCTTATCCCCCGGTAACCTAGAAGCCTACGCTACCGAGTCAATCTCCACCCCCAGGAATACTAGCTTAGTAGATGGGCCCTCGGTCTTTTCGGGCGCTAAAGGGACACCGAGTTCCTCCATTAGCGTCTGAAATGTGTTGAGGAGACGTGTGTACGTGTCCCAGCCCCGTTCACCCCGAACAAAATTCATCCAGGTAATGGGCTACAGACCGGGACCCTGACCTGCAGACGAAAGCCCGCTGCAGGAATGTGCTGAAACACTCAAAGGCCAAGCATGATATGGGGTAGGACAAGTGATGGATCAGGCGAAACTCGCCCGGTAACTCCTTGGGCACCAAGCCCAAGGGTGACACCTTAAGGTCAGGGAACTGGGGTGCAGTGAAAGGGCCGGCGACCCTGCCCGCATAAACCTCCTTGTTAATGCTGGCAGCAGCCACCTCCTCCCTCCCCTTAAGGGTCAAAAGGTTGGGAGCATCCTGAGGGGACCTATCACCCACAAAAGGAATACGGAACCCCAGTCGAAAACCCTGAAGCAGGTAAACCGCCTCCTCCTCCTTCGGCTATAATGCGAGCCAACGCTCCAACATGTCTATGTTTATTGGGGAGGGGGCCATTCGGTGAACCAGCTCCCCCTGCGGCAGTCTTGCCAACCCCTTGTCCGCCCCTCCCTCCGCCCCGCATCCCTCCAGGCCTGGGACAGGCGGAGGCAGCATGGGGGCCGGCACAAGAGGGCCACTCATGCCTGTACCGGCAATTCTTCCCATTGCAGGAACCATTGGACAAGAAAGTCCAGCACAGCAGGCGGGCAAGAACCCCCTGCCCCGCCACCTGGCGGGGTGCCTGCGCTGGGGCCGCTCGCTGGACCGCATGTTCACAATGGTATCTCTCTCCAGGCGCAGGGCGCGTGGGAGTCATGTACAGAAGCCACAGCGTCTGGCAGGGCTCATCCCACCTCATCTCGGGGTGCAGGGGAATCCGCATACGGAATTCCACATCATAAGCCAACCACGACGGGCCCGGGAAGTCGACCATCGCCCGGTAAACGTGGTCCAACTACTGGACCATCGGAATCTCCAAATCCGGCCGGGCCCTGAGGTAGACCGCCACGTATGAGGTAGGCCGGCAACCGGTTGGCCCATGTACGTGGCTGCTTGTGACGACGTGCCTGCTCCTTATCCTTCTCATCTTGCCCCTCCCTCTCCTCTATGGTGGGTTCTCTGGTAAGGAGGGAGAAGATGTCCACATACTTCCCACGCCAGACCTTTTCCTTGGTGGCTTGGGCCAAATGGTCCCCCAGGGGCAACGAATACCCTGCAGTCGGCAATGCCGACACAGGAACGGCGGGAACTGCGGGCATCTGAAAAGGAGCCTGGACCAACCCGGTCACCCCTAAAACATTCCCAACTGCGCAAGTAGTACCCCCCACACCGGGGCCCTGGGTGAGAGCTGGAGTCACCGGGTGGGCCGTCGGCGGCCGAACCGCTGCACCACCCGTGCGAGGCCAAGGCCATTGAAACCCCCCCTCAACATTGCCATGTGTGTGGGTGCGCTAGATTGAACCACATACTCACATGCTGCACCCCCATGGGCCGCCCCCACCGGGGGTTCCGACCCACTGTGGGCGTCGGAGCTCACGACCGCACCTGAGCTCGCCGACGGAGCCTGACCAGCACCGGCCTGTCGATTGGGGAGCTGCGATGCAGTGGCCGATGCCGGGCCACGCGCCTCAGTCAGCTCGACCCGTCCCGCCGCCTGCCGCTGCCCAGCAGACGATGGACGAATCTGCACCCCAAAAGGGGTCCCCTGGGTGGTTACCCTGGCCAGTGAAGCCTCGAGGGCCGCAACGCGGGCCAGAAGGGCCTCCACACTGACGTAGCCCCCCAAGAATAGGATTGCTCAGTATGGGGCCCAGAAATTTCTGATGGCGGCCCTGTCAGTCCATCATGCAGTGCCCGGGAATCAAACTCCGACCTTCCAGTCGGCAAGTTCAGTGTCTTAACCATGTGAGCCACCGCAGCCCCCCAAGAGGGGGCAAAGGGCCGGCCGGCCCACTAACTGCAAGCGCGGGTCCAGATCCCTGGACCCCTGGGCCCATATAGGGCCATGATTCCAGGCCCGGCCCCAGGGCCGGGGAGAACCCTGCCAGGGGAGAGAGCTGAAACCCCCCGCAGGCAGCTGCGCACCAACGGGGAAGGCCCCGCAGAATGGGCCACACCAGAGGCAGTGGCCACTGCTTGCGGGCCGAGGGCCGCGGCCCCTACAGGGCCGGTACGCAGACCTCCAGCCCCAGGCTAAGGGGGGAATCAATCCCATACCACCGGTCCCGTGAGCTCGGGCAAAGGAGGCTGCTGGGTAGGCGCGGCCGCGGTCCTCCGACCCGGCTGGCGCCTCCGCGCAGAACAAGCCGCGTTCGCAGCCGCCTCCTTCTTAGCGGGTATCGCAGCTAACCGATGGGAAGCCGAAAAGGAGAAAATTCAGCAGCCAAGAGGCTTCCCGGTGAAGGTAAAAGCGACGGAGGTAAGAGGGAAAAACTTCTCCGCTCCGTCGCTTCGCAAAATGGCAGCTCGGCTGCCTCGTGGCCACCCCTTTTATAGAGGAGCTGGCCACGCCCCCTAACTACCCGGATGCCTTCGTCCGATGGGGGGGCCCGCAAAGAGCGTGGCGGCCATTTTGGCGCCGCGCTTGCATTCTTGTTGCAGTTCCCCTTCCAGAATCTGATAAAACAACAACAACATGGGAAGCTGAACTTGTTCCTAGCACCAGTAGGTCAGTGAATCTGTTCTGAGTTTAAGCACAGACTTTATAGAAGCTGTCCATAGTGCTGAATGTTTCCCTCCAAATAGGGTCAGCCTCTTGGATATCTCCTTTAAAGCCCACAGTGAAACCCAGGGCTGATTCACTTTCCCATGACATAAGAACCACTAGCTTCTATTGAATACAAGCCAATTTATTCCTTGAGTGGTGTGAAAGATTTTCTTGATCAATGTGAACTGAATAGTGAAAACTCCTGTCCTGCTAGTTAAGAAATACCTTACATGTTTATATCATCCTCATGCTCATTTACACCAGGGGCAAAAAACACATTGTTCTCCCTTGGTAGTTGGAACGCAACTCCCACAATATGTCCATTATTCAAGGGTGCTGTATTTTCTTTTTACTCAGTGATGGTGCACAGTCCAAGGTGGTGAACCATCTTATGCTGTCATGGATCAATCAAAGGTTTCTATGCTTTGCAGCATGTTTTTAAATTGTCTTTTAAAATGTTAAAACTTCTAAAAATAAATTTTATCTATTTGCACTATTTTAAATGAACCTCCATTCATGAGACAAAGCAAGCACCGCTACCAAATAACTAAATGCATACATTTAGTTATTTGTATCTCTTTAGGTTTCAGCAGTGGACAACACCAATGTGAGGCAAACCCAGAAGTTCTCTGATGTACATACAGGTTTTGCTGAAGAATATGCTTGCACGTTAGAAGTATACTAGGGGTAAGCATTTTTGAAACTAGGTGCTAGTTTTCCTCCAGTCTCAAATCAAAAGCAAAGCAACTTCACAGGATTGTCACAAGATGTTACAAAGAAAAGTAGAATGCTAGGAATACAACTCATTATAATTATTTATTTCATTTCATTTCAAACTTCTTAACCAAAATGTCCCCAAAGAAGAAGCTTACATCAGATCACAGGAGGGGAAAAAAGACAATTCTGTCCCTGCTCATGGGTTTTCTTCTGAAAGTTGTGTCTTCTAGGCAGTGACTTAAATATCTGTCTTGTCTTCACATCCACAAATTTTTCTCTAGAGAGTTGCACTGGATTATACCATCCAGCAAGTGGCTGTGCATCTGGGTGTGTTTCTGAGTGTGCATTAAAACTGTGATATCACCTTTGCACTAGCTCTGAAAATCTGCAGACTCTTAAGTGCTATAGCATCATCAGGTAAAGAATTCTTCTTCCCCAACTTTATTTCTGTGACATTGCAAGCGCGGTGCAAAAAAGGCCGCCGCACTCTTTGCGAGCCCCCCACCCACCCGGACTCTGACATCCGGGTTAGTTAGGGGGCGTGGCCACCCTCTTTAAAAGGGGTGGCCACGAGGCAGCCTGGCTGCCATTTTAGAAGCGACGGAGAGGAGAAGTTTTTGCCCCGTCGCTTCCTCCCAGCTCTTTTCTCGCCTCTTTGCAAAAGGCTCGATTTTGCTTTCCTCCCCTGCTAGCCTCTGTTCGAGGCTTCTGTTTTGCTTTTCTCACCTCTTTGCTAGAGACTCGAGTTTGCTTGCTAGCCTCTGTTCGAGGCTTCTTCTTTTTTCCCCTCTTTTCTCACCTCTTTGCAAGAGGCTCGATTTGCCCTTTGTTTCAGCAAGGATTCCCGTGGAGGGAGACATTTATGGGTCTCTCTCTTTTGAGTCTCCTTCAATCGGAGGTTTTCCTTTCTCACTGCACCGGACTGCAGTGGCTCAGGTGGCTAAGAGGCTGACTGGCAGGCAGAAAGTCAGCGGTTCGATTCCGGAGTACTGCAGAATGGAATGCTTCACTGTTCCTTCTGGGGGGGGGGGCCTCAGCCCACCCCCTCTATTTTTTGGAGTTCCATCGGGCCGGAGGGCTCGGATGGCAACCCCGCAGGTCCAATGAGCCCAGGCTGAGGGCTCGGGCAGGGGGTGGCACAGGGGGTGGCACAGGCCTGCCCCGCTGGGGTTCTTACCCCCGCTGCTTATTTGCCCGGCTTGGGCATAGCGGCCCACTTGAGCACAGTGCGGGTTTCCGCCCCGCCATCATTCCGGCCCCTCACGGGCCGGATTACTAGGCATGCCCCTATTATGGCTGGGGATTACCATGGGTTATCCCATATCAATTACCCGGTGGGCCCATCCGGCCCACCTTGTCCTGGTGGGTTCGATGCTGCGGATGCTCCCTTGCCTGCAATTTGGCAATGGAGGCATCAATGGCATCAACCCTGTTGGCGGCCCACTGCGCAGCCATGGCTGGCATGTGGGCCGGAACCGCCGAGTTGGCACGGCCACCATCCAAGGTGGTGGATCAATGACCAAAGATAAACCTACCATTGGATTCAGAAAAACTAGAACTATTGCCGGGATTCTTTCCAAAACTGATTGTCTTCCTTCTGCCTCTAGCCCTTCGGCATTTCCAGCTGGGCATTTTTCCTGCGGACATTGTAAGTTTTGTTCTTATATGTGGAGAACTGATGTTATTTCCATTCCTAATTGTACCTTTACACTTCCTCTTTCGCGGTTTTCTAATTGTAATTCTCGCGATATCGTCTACATTCTTTTGTGTCCTTGTGGGCTACCTTATATAGGACAATCCTCCAGACCACTTAAAACGAGACTCGGAGAACATATTTCACGTATTCGTAACAAGGTTCTTACAGCACCTCTTGTCTCCCATTATGTCGACAAGAAGCATTCTCCTACAGATCTAAAAGCTGCTGTATTGGAATCATTTTCACCGCGCAAATTCCATTCCATCAACAAAGAACGTTTCCTGTTACAACGTGAAGCCTTTTACATTCACCGTTTCTCCACTTTGCACCCCAGAGGTTTGAACACGGAACAAGACTATTCAGCTTTTCTTTAAACCTTAATTTCGTACTCGCCTTTCTGTCATTGCCTCTTTAAAAGAATCTGTAAACAGCTTTTCTTATCATTGTTTAATTGCTTATCATTCTGATCCTTCACACGTGTCCCCACCTGAGAACTATATCTAGGTTGTATTTTCGCATCTGCTTAACGCTTTCACCTTACATTAGTTTATACATAGAGGTGTTGCTAGCGCGTCGTTACAGGTACTACTTCTTTTGTTAGTTATGTATGCTCAGTTTATTCCATTTTTGGTGCTTCTTGATGTATTTTACTGACTGTTTATATATTTATACTATCTACATATCTATATTCACATGCCTTATTCTTTCATGTATATTACTGTCACCTTGGGTTTCGATTTTCTTGCAGATCTTGATAAAGAATAAGAAATATTCTTTACCGGAGGAATATCGACCTGTATCTGCTCGGCCCGTGTATTTGTTTAGTGACATGACCTGTATCGGCTCTGGCTGTGTATTCGTTTAGTGACATTTGCTCAGCCCTTCTGGCTGTTATATTGCTATTGCCACATGCACGTTGGTACCGGACTACCAGGCTTTTCATGGATCATGGACATGGACTCTGATTAGCGTTTTCAGCCATTACGCCACCTCTCCACGTCAATACAGCCCACCTGGCCGTCATTACCAGTTTACGAAGTTACCTCGTTTCTCCCTGTATGCTGGGATTTTTACATAGCCCTCCTGGCTATTATTGTATAGCTTTTATTTGGCTTGTTTCGTCAATTTTTCATACGCTTACACGGACTACCATGTGTTCCATGTTCTGAATCAGCTTTAAAACTTGTTATTGTTCCACGGACTTTTTCCCACCTTTGTGTGGGCCATCCCGTGGTGTTGTTTACTTAGATTGTATTTCCACGGTTTGTCTGGTTCCTGAGTGTCCTTTTACCTGCTTTTCCACTCATTAAATTCATATTTTCTTGTATTTTTGCTCCTTCGGGGTGTTTTCTACCCTCCCTTGTCTTGTTGACACTCCTGCCGTTCCCCTCCCCTCTTGCTTTTTCGGCATGACCGACAAGGGCTTCGCGTTTTCGACCCTTGAACGGGATCGCATTCTCAACAGCACCAACTCTATTTTTTCCACTGGGACTCCAGTGATGATGATGCCTTCAACAACTTGGAGGCTCTGGAGAAAAGACGTATCAGAATGAATTTACACTCTTCCTTTTTGTCCGAATACTATAAGTCTTCCATTATCCCACGTGGTTTACGCATGGCTAAAGGTCCGACTCTTTTCTCACATAATAAACAGTTCCTAGAAAAATGGACCCTTATTTTGGACAGATGCTCTTTTGATCTCATCCTTTTAGTCATTGATCAATGCAATCAAGAAGCAGAAAATATTACTACTGAAATCGATAAAATCAAGGACTCTATCACTTCCTCCAATGTCCCTTCTTCTGACAGCAAAATGAACTTATTGACAAATAAGATTAAGGAATTCCAAGATGGATTCTTATCCTTCAAGAACAAGAAGCTCAATCGTGACCGCAACGATTATAAGACCTCCAGGATTTATAAATGGCAGTTTGCCCGCCCAACTACATCTAAACAGGTCACCTGGCGCCGACCCTTGGAAGACACTGACTTTGAAACCACCGATTCAGATATTGCGGATTCTTCTGCTGACGAAAGGATACGTGCACCTTATAACACTAGGTTCCATCGTAACAAACAGTCTACCAACAAACACAACCCCAGTACTGATTTTTTAGGACAGCGATATGTTCGCAAGAACAAAAGGAAATAAGACCTTCCTTAGTTTTCAACCTATCCCAGAGAGTCCTTACGGTAAGGGAAAAGGAACTTTTAGATCTTGGTTTGGGGTTCGTCCCTACTCCTAAATATTCCTCTTTCAAAACACGTATCGATATTTACAAACTTATCCGTTTACTCAAATTACGCCTTTTCTTTAAAGACACTCCTTCTTGTTCCAACCCATTCTCTCCCCGTTCCACTTTTTCACCAGCTGTTGATAATCCTGCTATCGAAGTTTTTCGCAGGGTAGTTCTACGAGACATTTCTGTCTTAGAAGATCGCTATCGTGTCTCACACAATATATCTTTAAATGATATGTATCTTTTGGAGAATTTGGGACACGATCCTGACATTATTATCAAAGCAGCTGACAAGGGCGGTGGGGTAGTCATTATGGATAGGATCAATTACATTGAGGAAGCACAAAAACAACTTTCCAATCCTCTTTTTTACAGCAGACTTCATAACGATCCTACACCACATGTGTCTAACATTATCAAAGTAGTTTTACAAGAAGGACTTGCTTTGGGCTTTATTTCAGAACCCACCTTTCGTTTTCTTTACAAATCACACCCACGGGTACCTATTTTTCATTTATTACCAAAAATTCATAAACTCCCATCTGGATCGAACCTTGTACCATGTAGACCCATCATAGCAGCCAACGATGGCCTCTTGGAACCCATTTCCATTTTCATTGATCATTTTATATGTTCCTTTGTTTCTGATACCCCTTCCTATGTTAAAGACTCTTCTCATTTCATCCAACTTTTAGAGCACACCCCTGTTCCTGATAACTGTATGTTAGTTACGATGGATGTTGCTTCCCTTTACACAAACATCCCTCTTTCAGAAGCCAGGATTTTGGTTGAGCATCTCTTATCTTTACGTACCAATCCCGACCCTCCCACACATTTTCTTTTGGATCTTTTAGATATAGCATTTGAGCACAATTTCTTCCGATTCTTGGATACTTTTTATTTACAGACACACGGCGTAGCCATGGGTTCAAATTTTGCTCCTTCAATCGCTAACATTTTTATGAATAATTTTGATCTAACTTTCATCCTCAATTCAGCTGTTAATCCTTTCTTTATGGATATTTTAATTTACAAACGTTACATTGACGATCTATTTTTCGTTTTTTCAAACCCGGCTAATCTACCTGGTTTCTTTACTTGGATTAATTCCTTACACACACATTTATCATTTACTCATACTTACAGTCCTGTCTCAGTTTCGTTTCTCGATTTAGAAATTTTTGTTGCTAATAATCAACTCAACAAGCGCCTCTACAATAAACCAACTGATCGGCATGCCTATTTACAATTCCATTCTTATCATCCATTCTCCTTAAAAAACAATATACCATATAGTTTATTCCTTCGGGCAAAAAGAAATTCCACACTTGATTCTGATTTTAAATCATCTGCTATCAATATCCGACAGTCTCTACTCATCAGAGGATATCCCATTCACGTCATCAATAACGCTTATCAGAAAGTTAACAATAGATCTAGACAGTCCATGTTCCAACGTAAATTGAAAAATACACATAACAATAACATATTTTGGTCTATTGATTTCACTCCCCTGGCACAACAAATTAAGAAAACTATACATCGCCATTGGCACATCTTAGACTCCATCTCAGGGTGCAAAGATAAACCTACCATTGGATTCAGAAAAACTAGAACTATTGCCGGGATTCTTTCCAAAACTGATTGTCTTCCTTCTGCCTCTAGCCCTTCGGCATTTCCAGCTGGGCATTTTTCCTGCGGACATTGTAAGTTTTGTTCTTATATGTGGAGAACTGATGTTATTTCCATTCCTAATTGTACCTTTACACTTCCTCTTTCGCGGTTTTCTAATTGTAATTCTCGCGATATCGTCTACATTCTTTTGTGTCCTTGTGGGCTACCTTATGTAGGACAATCCTCCAGACCACTTAAAACGAGACTCGGAGAACATATTTCACGTATTCGTAACAAGGTTCTTACAGCACCTCTTGTCTCCCATTATGTCGACAAGAAGCATTCTCCTACAGATCTAAAAGCTGCTGTATTGGAATCATTTTCACCGCGCAAATTCCATTCCATCAACAAAGAACGTTTCCTGTTACAACGTGAAGCCTTTTACATTCACCGTTTCTCCACTTTGCACCCCAGAGGTTTGAACACGGAACAAGACTATTCAGCTTTTCTTTAAACCTTAATTTCGTACTCGCCTTTCTGTCGTTGCCTCTTTAAAAGAATCTGTAAACAGCTTTTCTTATCATTGTTTAATTGCTTATCATTCTGATCCTTCACACGTGTCCCCACCTGAGAACTATATCTAGGTTGTATTTTCGAATCTGCTTAACGCTTTCACCCTACATTAGTTTATACATAGAGGTGTTGCTAGCGCGTCGTTACAGGTACTACTTCTTTTGTTAGTTATGTATGCTCAGTTTATTCCATTTTTGGTGCTTCTTGATGTATTTTACTGACTGTTTATATATTTATACTATCTACATATCTATATTCACATGCCTTATTCTTTCATGTATATTACTGTCACCTTGGGTTTCGATTTTCTTGCAGATCTTGATAAAGAATACGAAATATTCTTTACCGGAGGAATATCGACCTGTATCTGCTCGGCCCGTGTATTTGTTTAGTGACATGACCTGTATCGGCTCTGGCTGTGTATTCGTTTAGTGACATTTGCTCAGCCCTTCTGGCTGTTATATTGCTATTGCCACATGCACGTTGGAACCGGATTACCAGGCTTTTCATGGATCATGGACATGGACTCTGATTAGCGTTTTCAGCCATTACGCCACCTCTCCACGTCAATACAGCCCACCTGGCCGTCATTACCAGTTTACGAAGTTACCTCGTTTCTCCCTGTATGCTGGGATTTTTACATAGCCCTCCTGGCTATTATTGTATAGCTTTTATTTGGCTTGTTTCGTCAATTTTTCATACGCTTACACGGACTACCATGTGTTCCATGTTCTGAATCAGCTTTAAAACTTGTTATTGTTCCACGGACTTTTTCCCACCTTTGTGTGGGCCGTCCCGTGGTGTTGTTTACTTAGATTGTATTTCCACGGTTTGTCTGGTTCCTGAGTGTCCTTTTACCTGCTTTTCCACTCATTAAATTCATATTTTCTTGTATTTTTGCTCCTTCGGGGTGTTTTCTACCCTCCCTTGTCTTGTTGACACCCCTGCCGTTCCCCTCCCCTATTGGGCATCCATGGCAGGATATATGTGGGCCCGTCCTGATTTGGCCATTCCAATGGTCCAGTGCTTGGACAATGATTGCCAGGCCGTGGTTGTTTTCCCTGGCCCATCATGGTTAGCCTAGGTCAAGACATTAGGCTTAGGGTGGCCCTTCACCCTGAGATGCCAGCGATGAACCCTGCTAGCACTTGTAGTTACTATATGTGACTCTTACGTGGCAACGCTTATGCCCCGTGCGGAGAGTCCACTTTCAGGCAACCACCTTTGTGCCTCGATCTGGAGCTCTCAGATTGAGTTAGCTGCTACCATCTTCAACGGGGGACATGTTTTGCAGGATACTGGCCCCAGATTATGGGTTGCTCGATCAGGAGTGGGCTCTGGTGAGGCTTCGCTCCTCAAGGGCCGATCAGCCGGAAGAGGGTACTAGCCTGGCGCTGCCATATGTTCGGTTGCTCCCCCACAGGTGTTTGTGGCAGCACGTGGTGCACGCCCTGGCCTGTCATCTGCTACCAAGCCGGGTCCACCCTGACTGAACTAGAATTGGTACCCATTCCTTCCGGTTGGGCGCCGCATCAGCTGCGGCTGTGTTTGGGTGCCCGGAGCCTGACATATGTTGCATAGGCAGGTGTGGATTTGCCCAATTTTCTCTGTCTGTTCGTCCCTTCATTGAATGAGTACCTTGTTCTGCCCTCTATTTTCCCTCCTTATTTTACAGACCCTGTGTGTTTCCGCACACTGGTAGTAGTGTGGCTTGTGGGCCACGACTCTGTGCACTAGAGCGGCGCAGTATGTTGCTTCGTCAGAATGGGGACCCCATCTTGGGCTATGCATAACCGCGCGTATGCAGTGGTATGGTGTGCACGGCATAGAGGTGGCGGAAACTGTTGACATTCCTGATGTCCATTGGGGATGCTGGGCCGCCACATGTTTTAATTCTGCACCTCGGAGGCGGTGATCTTGCACGGATTGCTGGCCCAGACTTAAAGACTTCCGAGTGCAGTGACCTAGCATTTCTTTGCCATTTATGGCCGTCTACATGATTGCTATGGTCATACATCATGCCGGTGCAATAGGCGAGACTTTGACCCAGCGATCGGACCGTGCCCGACGGTCAGTGAACAGGGCTGTTGCCTGGTTCCTTGCCTGGAATGGCTCGTGGACAGTCAATTGTCGTCTGGGGATAGGGTTACAGGAATTTAGCCTGTATTCTGGAGATGTGGTTCACCTGTCAACAAGTCGAGGCACCTCTCTTTTGAATAACGTGCAAGAGGGCCAGGTGACCAAATTGTCGGTCAAGGGGAGCGGCCCCTGCTGCAATGTGGCAATGTTGCCAAGTGGAAGGTGCCTCTCTGAGAGTCACAGGTGATGCATAGCTGCATCAATTTTGCCTGCAGTGTGGTAATACCAGGCAGTGCTTTCGCCTAGTGTCTGGGTCATGCTATGGCGGGTCTCGCTAAACAACACCGCAGGGTGCAGCTGATTAGGGGTTTATGAGCGGACCTGTTGGTTTGGCTCACATTCCCGCAGGACTTCCCTGCTGTTTCCTTGGGAGGTCTGAGCTTCTGGTCACCACCAGTTCCGGGTACAGTCAGATGCCTCCGGCTCCCTGGGTGGGGCATTTAATTAAGGACAGTGTGCCTACGGTCATTGGCCCCAGGGATGGCAGGGCACGGATCGCTTATGCGATCCTACGTTTCTAATTTTTTTTCTCAATTCTGGGTATCCCTTATGCTCTGGAGGGACGAGTGGCCAAATTCTGTGCCTCGCTTTTGGTGTGGCAATGCTGCAGTGGTGCACATTGTCAAGGCCCAAAACGTCTAAATCCCCCGGAGTCATGGCCTCAGCTCGCCTATTGTTCTTGGGTCCGTGCGCTTTAAGGCACTCCTTAGGGCTAAACATGTGCCAGGCATTTATAACGATATTGCTGATGCTTTATCCCACCTGCGGTTCCATGACTGGGCTCCAGATGCTTGGGAACTACCCCTACACTCCTGGCTGAGATATGGTCATTTGGTAAGGAGATGGGAACTGGGCGAGTGGCATGTCTTGGCAACTCGCATGCGCACGGCGCATCAGCATCCACTCCTTCACTTTAGAGCCTTTTGTGGGCGAAAGGCAATTACCCAAAATGTGGCCGACATTTGTCGACTAGGTTTTATAATGTCTACTCCGCCCATATGATTGGGGGTTGACTCCACGCACCATAGCCACCAGGCTTTATGCCTTGATATTCATGGCCAAGGCACGGGACTTTCCTGACTATGCGAGGGTCATCTGCATATGCCGTGTATTGGGAGGGTGGACACATGTACGTGGCCGCCGCCCGGACACATGTCGCCCTATTCTCACTGATATTCTGACCCACCTTGCACGAGGTTGGCATATACGATGTTGCAGTAGGCAGGAGGAGTCTCTTTTCATGTAGCTACCGCTGTAGCCTTTTTTCTGGAGCTCAACGACTCAGTGAGCTGGTCCCATGGTCAAAAGGGGACGTGTTTTGTAGGGCACTGGAACTCGAAGATGTCTATATCAACCAAGAGTGGGCTCAGTTGGGGATTCGTCCCTCGAAGGCTGATCAGCATGGAGTGGGCAGTGGTGTATACTGCTATGACGTACATATGCTGACATCGTTCTGGTTGGTGCCCTACATGCAATTGGCAGTGCATGCTGCGCACCCTGGCCTGTTTTTCTGCCACCAGGATTGGTCTCCCCTTACCAAATTTAAGTTCCGAAGGGTGACCAGTACCGCGCTTCCCAGTGTGGGGCCCGTTATGGCACCCATTCATTCAGGATAGGCGTCGCATTGACCGCGGCAGCTTCTGGGTACTCAGAGGCGGATATATGTGGGCGCGTGGGGGTGTGCGTGTATTTTCCTTATATGTACATCCCCTCACTGTATGAGTACCTAGTTATGTCCTTTACACCTTCTCCTTTTTTGACAGATCCTGTGTGTCTCCGCACACCGGTGGCAGTGGGGCTGGAGGGCCGCAGCTATGTACACTGGGTGGCAGTATATGCTGAGGCAACAGAGTGTGGACCCCAGCTCAGGCTGCGTGCATCCGCACGTATGCGGTAGTATGGTATGCGCGGCATGAGAGGGTGGGAACTGTTGCCATTCCTGATGTCCATCAGGGATGCTGGACCGCCTGATGTTCTTATTCTGCACCTCGGCGGCGATGATCTCACATGGATCAATGATCTTTCTTTAAAATGTCGAGGTGCAGTGACCTGGCTTTTTTACATAATTTATGGCCGTACAGCTGTTGCTATGGTCTAACATCGTGCTGAGACACCATTTTAGGGGAGACATGGATCTCCGTGGTTTGGACCATCCCCGGCGGTCAGTGAACAGGGCTGTTGCCTGGTTCCTCGCTGAGATTGGCTTGGGGACAGCCAGTAGACATCTGAGGATAGGCTTGCGAAAATTTTGACCTATAGGCAGGATATGGGGTCCACCTGTCAGCTAGAGGTATGTACCCCTTTCTGGAGTAGGTGCAAGCAGGCCTGGTGACTGAGCTGATGGTCTGTGGGGTGGGTGGGGTGTGAGTCATCATGGACGCCTCCCCGTGTGGCGGGTAGCACTGGGTAAGGTAAAGATTTATGACACATAGGTATCTGGCAGGTTCACAATTGACTGGCCAACACGTAGATAGGTACAGGGGAAGCAGGTTTGGCCGGTCAAGGGCGAACTATGAAAGGGGTGATGTCAGGAGCTTCACAGCCTGCATCACCTTGATATTTGAATGGATACACGTCACAGGGTGGGGTCAGTAGATAGTATATTGACTCCGGTCAACAATTTGTTTGTGTCAACAAACAAATTGATACATGTAGCCAATTTTCATTGGCATTTAGGGTGGAACCTTACCAGTGCTACTGCGGCCTGCTTGCCTTAAAGAATTACAATTGGATGATACACCAATTGAAAGTGATAATTCGGACTAGGGCATTATTCAATAAAAGTGGCCTGATGCCTTTAATCCAATACCGGTGTCTGAGTCTTCTTTGGGTGGGTGCGCCTGCAAAGCTGGCTGGATAGCTCAGTGCTTTAGGGATCTGTCTGCGGAACCAGAGTTTGGGAGTTTGATTCCCCACAGTACCTCCAGGGAGAAAAACCAGCTTTGTGTGGCCTTGGGCACAGACCCAGGACACCCCCAGAAGAAGGGAATGGTTAAACTACTATCGGTGTATTCTCTGTCTAGAAAACCCTGCAAAGGGTGAGCATAATTCAGAATTGACTTGACAGCACATTTTTTCTTTTTGTAAATAAATGGGGGTCGGGTGGGTCAAAACAGAATTACAAATGAAGAGAATAACTCGGCTCCTTGAATGTCACTTCCCTGAAGTCCAATAAGTATCTCTTACAGGTACAAGATGTTTCTAATTTATGATAGAAAAGTCTTATTTGCATTCATTTTGTAGAACTCTGCTTTAGATTTTAAAGCCTGTATCCAAGAATGACTTTTATAACCTTGTAAAAATTGCAGCGATAAAGGATGTTCCAGCTTCTGTTACTTTCAGTCCCATTTCTTTCTTAAAGCTGTTCATCAGCACCAGTTTCCTCTGCATAAGAATAGAGGATATATAGTAAGAGGACCTCCAGATATATCCCATCTGCTCAATCAGATGTAACAGGTGAGCACTAGACTAATAATCTTCATATCAGTTATTGAATGTCTAGGATGATAACATCAAACATCAAAGCCATCATTTTTTAAAAACCCGGTTTTTTCCAAGTGGAGTGGAATTATTTTATGGAACAGAAATCCCTTTAAATATTCAACAGACACACATTGCTACCTTTCTATGTGGTACTTGTTCAACATCCAGCAGAATATATGTGAACATGGAATGACTAGAAACAAGTAAGCAAGGTAACAGCCTCATGTAACCAAATCCTTCTGTCTGCAATGTTCAGCCTCTAATGGGTGAGGGGGGCATTAGCCATTCCGGAACTAGAACAATTCAAGTGGCCAACACAACGGCTAACATAGGGACCTATTTCAAATTATTTGGACATTTCTGTATCCATTCCTTGCCACTAAATTTTTGTAGTGGATTGGTGATGCACAGTTCAAGAATAATATAGTATACAATAAAATATTTCTTTTCAGAATATCATTATTGCATCTATTTTTCTATCTCTGCATAAAAATGAAGTTTGAACTACTGCCTCTCATAATATGTGTACTTTTTCTCCCACACAACTTAACCCTGCATATTTTCCTTTCTTTTCCTTTCTTCTTCCTGTCTACACAATTTTTTTCTTATTATAAAACCCTATTTTTACAGTTAGTTTTTATCAATCACACTCTCACCCCCTGGCTGCCTTCCTTGTTATGGGGCAAATCTACCTTCATGTGTTGGGTGGGAAGGTTGAATACAAAAACCATGGGTACTCACTTGAACATGTTTGAAATGGTAGCCGTGTTAGTGTGTGCAAGCATATCTGAGAGTAAATAAAACAAAACAGAAAAAAGAAGAAGACAGAAAATGTTGTGGCACCATAAAGAATAATTCCTTAAATACAGGAGTTAGTCTTTAAGGTGCCACAACATTTTTGACTTTTTTTTTTGCTAACTTGAACATGTGTAGTGTCCTCCACATACATGCATTCCCTGTGTGAGTAGAAGCTAATTCCTGCAGTAACCATAATTTTGACCCACCATACTCCAAAATTTTGTTTTAAAATGCAAGATATTATCTCTTATGAAATCAGCTCTAGGACTGCTGGAAAGGGGATAATGTGTCAAACTATATTTATGTATTTGCAGGCGCACCCCCCCAATAACGGACACAGACAACATTGAAAGTGGATAACAGCAAAGGGCCACATTTATTGATTCAATGCCCTAGTCCGAATTATAAATTTGTATTGGTAAAACGACCAATCATAATTCCTAAGGCAAGCAGGCCGAAGTAACACTGGTAAGGTACCACCCCAAAATTGCCCACGGCAATTGGTTACAATGTATCAATTTGTATCAATTTGTTTGTTAACAACAAACAAATTGTTGACCGTAGTCAATAACTAACTCATGACCCCACCCTCTGACGCGTATCCGTGAAATCACAGGGGTGATGCATGCTGGTTAGCAATCATCATCACCCCATCGCCTGGTTCGTCGTTGACCGGACAACGTTTAACTACTTTATTCCTGTCTAGTGTTGTCCAGTCAATTGCGAACCTGCCGGATACTTGTGGGTCATACTGTTTACCTTACCAGTGCTACCCGCCCATGTGACCAAAGTCAACAGTAGGAACGAAGAAAGACCCCTATATCAAACCATAGCAACAGTGTGGGATGGGCAAAAAAGCCAGGACCCGAAGCCAATATGGGTCCCAACCAAAAATTCCCACCCGGCCCCGAAGCGACCATAATCACACTGTTAACTAGGGAGGGGGTGGAGGGGAAAAAACTTCTCCGCTCCGTCGCTGAGGCAAAATGGCAGCTCGGCTGCCTCGTGGCCACCCCTTTTATAAGGGAGCTGGCCACGCCCCTAACTACCCGGATTCTCTGTCCTGTGGGGGGGGGCCGCAAAGGGCGCGGCGGCCATTTTGGCGCCGCGCTTGCATTGCAGGCGCACCCCCCCAATAACGGACACAGACAACATTGAAAGTGGATAACAGCAAAGGGCCACATTTATTGATTCAATGCCCTAGTCCGAATTATAAATTTGTATTGGTAAAACGACCAATCATAATTCCTAAGGCAAGCAGGCCGAAGTAACACTGGTAAGGTACCACCCCAAAATTGCCCACGGCAATTGGTTACAATGTATCAATTTGTATCAATTTGTTTGTTAACAACAAACAAATTGTTGACCGTAGTCAATAACTAACTCATGACCCCACCCTCTGACGCGTATCCGTGAAATCACAGGGGTGATGCATGCTGGTTAGCAATCATCATCACCCCATCGCCTGGTTCGTCGTTGACCGGACAACGTTTAACTACTTTATTCCTGTCTAGTGTTGTCCAGTCAATTGCGAACCTGCCGGATACTTGTGGGTCATACTGTTTACCTTACCAGTGCTACCCGCCACACGGAGGGGCTTCACAGAAGACCTGACGCCCCCCCCCAGACCGTCAGCTCGGTCAACAGGCCTGCTCGCCAGTCACCCAACAGGAGGTCCATACCTCCTCGCGACAGATGGACCCCATCCCCTGCATACAAGTCATAATTTTGTAGACTAATATCGGGGCGATGACTAACCCGTCCCCAAGCCCTGGTGGTAAGAAACCGCGCCACTGCCTTATTGACCGCGCGCCTAGCTCGGTCAAGAGCCAGGAGGTTAACGCCCCCTCTGTAAGAGTGGCGCGGAACAATGTCCGACCAAACCATGGCTGTGGCAGGCAGACATAATGCAAGTAGGCGAGTTCCTCGCAAATCGCATGCTTGAGCGATAAGCCGGTGACCTGGCCCAAATCATTGCCCCCCAGGTGGATGATTAGAATGTCAGGCGGGTCAGCCCCCAGGCCAGAAAAAAGGAAAGGCCGCAGCTCCCGCCATAACATCCCAGGCTTACCATGCCACGCGAGACTGGCGTGGTCACCCAGTCCCAGTCGGGGTCCACTCTGTCGCCGCAGCGTAACGCGCTGCCCTGAGCACATAGCTGTGGCCCACCAGCCATACTGTCACCGGTGTAATACGACACCCAGGGTCTGTAAGAAAATTGAGAAAAAGGGAGGTAAGGTGACTGGATTGGTACTCATGGCGGGAGTGGGCGCACATAAAACTGAAAACATTGTGAGCCCCACCTCCCCATGCTGCGCATGTCAGCCCCAGAGTACCCAAAAGCAGCTGCTGTAGAGGCTGCACCAATACGGAACGAATGTGTGCCATAACGGGCACCTGGTAGGCCCACCCTGGTGAGGGCTCCGGCTGTCACCTTCCAAAACTGAAATTTAGTAAGGGGAGACCCATCTTGGTGACAGAAAAACGGGCCGTGGTGCATGCCACGCAGTGCCAGGTATTCCTGTAGGGCACCAACCGGACAGATGTTTGCCAAAGAACACCGTAGCAGTCTTACTCCACTGCCTACGCCATGCTGATCTGTTTTAGAGGAGCGAATCCTCAACTGGGCCCAGTCTTTGGCAACATAGACATCTCCGAGTTCCAGTGCCCTACCACTTGCATCCGCCTTAGACAGCATCACGAGTTCGCTGACGCGGAGCGCTCCAAAAAATGCCACCGTTGTGGCTGCATGAAAATGGGCTGCCTCATAATGATCAAAACAGAGGCCTGGCCAGCCCCGGGCCAACTGGGTAAGAACCCCTGGGGAAATAGGGTGCCGGTCGTCCGGGCAACGCCCGCGCTCGCGCACCCACCCCACCAAAACGTGTCTCACACGGAAGTCAGAGGTGGTATCCACATGACCCCCTACTTTGGCCATAAAAGCCAACGCCGAGAGCTTGGATGCTATGGTGCGAGGTGCAAGGCCCTGTGCATGCAGGTGAACCATGAACCGCAGAACATGGTCCACCGGGATAGGCCAGGTCTCTGGCAAGTGAAATTGAGTAGCAAAAGCCCTATACGAAGTGAATGCTTGTTGATACGCCTTACGCGTGCGTGGCGCTAGTGACAGGCCAATCGCCCGGTTCACCTCTCCTTGCCAATAGTCCACATCTCGTCCGGGAGTGGCGAGGGAAATTCCTCCGCATCCAGGGCCAAGGCGCGGAACCGGGAGATCTGCAGGCGGGACAAAGCGGCAGCAATATCGTTATTAACCCCTGGGACATGCCTGGCCCTGAACAAGACGTTGAGGCACATGCAGCGCAGCACAAAATGGCGCACTAGATCCATGACTCTGGGCGATTTAGAAGTCTGTGCATTGACAATGTGTACAACGGCAGCATTGTCGTACCAGAAATGCACCACCGAATTAGCCCACTGTTCGCCCCATAGCATCAAAGCCCCCAGAATGGGAAAAAATTCCAGGTATGTGAGATCCCGCAGGCGACCTGTGCCTGCCCATGCCGGTGGCCACCCACCATAGGCCCACTTCCCATGGAAGTACATCCCATAACCCCGGGATCCTGAGGCATCAGACTGGATCTGGAAATTGGGGGATGCCAGGAGGTCAGACCTCCAAAATGAGACCCCATTAAACTCCCTCAGGAATTGCAACCAGACGAACAAGTCTGCCCTGATACCCCGGGTAAGCCTGACTCTGTGGTGGGGCCTGGATAACCCTGCCATGGCGTCGCATAAGCGCCGGGCGAAAACCCTGCCCGGTGCGACCACCTTGCAAGCAAAATTGAGGTGCCCATGTAGCACCTGCAGTCCCCTCAGGGATGCCTTACGCTTGGCCAGCAATTCCGAGATAAGGGTCACTATCCTGGACACCTTATCACCCGGTAACCTAGAAGCCTGCACTACTGTATCAATCTCAACCCCCAGGAATACTAGTTCGGTCGACGGGCCCTCGGTCTTTTCGGGCGCTAAAGGGACACCAAGTTCCTGCATTAGCGTCTGAAATGTAGTGAGGAGACGTGCACACGTGTCCCAGCCCCGTTCACCCCCGAATAAAAAGTCATCCAGGTAATGGGCTACAGACCGGGACCCTGACCTGCGGACGAAAGCCCACTCCAGTAAGGTACTAAAACGCTCGAAAGCCGAGCATGATATGGAGCAGCCAAAAGGCATGGCCTTATCAAAATCATACTCCCCTTTAAATTTAAAACCCAGCAATTCAAAGTCGCCCGGGTGCACCGGCAAGAGGCGAAAAGCTGACTTAATGTCGCACTTGGGCAGCAAGGCACCCGGGCCACACGAGCGCACCATGCGCAGCGCATGGTCGAACGATGTATACCTGACCGAACAAAGGTCATCAGGTATCGCATCGCTGACCGATCGGCCGGCTGGGTAGGACAAATGATGAATAAGGCAAAACTCACCTAGGGACTTTTTGGGAACCAAACCCAATGGCGAAACCTTAAGGTTGGGAAAAGGGGGTGCGGGAAAAGGTCCGGCGACCCTGCCCGCGTCTAATTCCTTTTTAATGCTGGCCGTGGCCACCTCCTCCCTTCCTCTGAGGGATAAAAGGTTGGGAGCATCCTGAGGGGATCTATCACCCATAAAAGGGATACAAAATCCCTGCTTAAAACCTTGAATGAGATACTCTCTGTCTTCTCCCCTTGGGTACGATGCGAGCCAGCGCTCCAGCATGTCCACCTTAATTGGGGAGGGGGCCTTTCGGAGAACTAGTTCCATCCGTGGCAGGCTTGCCAGCCCACTGTCCACTCCTCCCTCTGCCTCGCGCCCCCCCAGGCTTGGGACAAGCAGAGGCTGCATGGGGACCAGAACATGTGGGACACTCATGCTTATACCTGCAGTTCTTCCGACTGCAGGAACCATTGGACGAGAAAGTCCAGCACAGCAGGCGGGCTGGAACCCCCTGCCCCGCCGGTTGGCGGGTAACCTGCGCTGGAGCTGATCGCTGGACCGCATGTCCACAATGGTATCTATCCCCCGGGGCAGGACGTGTGGGTGTCATATACAAGAGCCACAGTCTCTGGCACGGCTCATCCCATCTCATCTCGGGGTGGAGGGGAATCCTGATACGGAATTCCTCATCATATACTAGCCATGAGGGGCCCGGGAAATCTACCATCGCCCTATATATGTTGTCCCAATATTGGACCATGGGAATAGCTAGATCCGGCCGCGCCCTCAAATATACCGCCATGTATAATAAATAAGCGGGGAGCCAGTTGGCCCAGGTACACGGCGGCTTACGGCGGCGTGCCTGCTCCTTGTCCTTCTCATCCTGACCCTCCCTTTCTTCCTTAGTGGGCTCTCTGTTCAGGAGTGAGAAGATATCTACGTACTCCCCTCGCCACATGTTTTCTCTGGTAGCCTGTGCCAAGTGATCACCCAGCGGCAAGGAATACCCTGCCGTCGGCAAAGCCGAAAAGGGGATAGCCGGCCTAGCAAAAGGGGCCTGAGTTAACCCTGCCACCCCAAGTACGTTCCCAGCAGTGTAAGAACCGAGGCCCACCCCAGTGGGCATGGTGGCAGTAGTTGTCGCCGGGTGGGTCGCCAGCGGCGTAGCCCCTGCACCACCCGCGCGAGGCCAAGGCCACTGAAATGTCCCCCCTATATTGGGAATGTGTGTGGATGTACTCGTTTGCACCATATACTCACATGCTGCACCCCCGCGGGCCGCCCCCACCGGGGGTTCTGGCCCACTGGGGGCGGCGGAGCTCACGACCGATGTAGAGCTCATCACCGGGGCTTGACCCGCACCAGGTTGCTGGCTGGGGAGCTGCGAGGCAGTGGCCGGAGCCGCGCCACCCGCCAGCAGCAGCTCAACCCCGCCGCCGGCCGTTGTCCTGCTGCCGATAGCGCCTCAAAAGGTACCCCAAAAGGGGCGCCTGCCTGACTGGCCCGGGCCAAAAACGCCTCCAAGGCCGCAATACGGGCCAGTAAGGTGTCTACATTGACCATGGGCAAAGAGCCGGCCGGCCCGCCTGACCCTTGCAATGGGGGCAGGTCCCTGCACCCCATGACCCATATATGGCCATTGGCCAGGACCGAAGCCCGGTAGGGCTGGTGAGGAAACCTGCCAAGGCAGGGCGCCGGGCCACCCCCCAAGGCTAGAGGGCCCCGGGAGAGGCTGCGGCCCGAAAGAAATAGGCCCAACGGATTGGGCAGGAGGAGGAGCGGTGTCCACCGCTCGCGGGCCGCGGGCCGGAGCGCCCTCCGCGCCCGCACTCCGATCGGGCCAAGGGGCGATAGACCCCAAGCCACCAGCCCCGGCCGGGGATGGCAAAGGTGGCTGTTGAGGAGGCGGCACCACGGTCCTCCGACCTGGGTTGCGCCTCCTAACAGCCCGGGCTGAATTCACAGCAGCCTTCTTTTTGGAAGGCATCTCACCGCAGCAAAAAAGGGAAGCTAGCTAGGCAAAATCGACCCAAAAGGCTTCCCGGTGATACCAACGAGCGACGGAGGCACAGGAAAAAAAAAAAAAACTTCTCCGCTCCGTCGCTGAGGCAAAATGGCAGCTCGGCTGCCTCGTGGCCACCCCTTTTATAAGGGAGCTGGCCACGCCCCTAACTACCCGGATTCTCTGTCCTGTGGGGGGGGGCCCGCAAAGGGCGCGGCGGCCATTTTGGCGCCGCGCTTGCATTCTGAGATATATTATTGAAGCTGGCTACTAGAGGCTATTATCCACAATGCAAAATATAGGGCTTGCTGTAATCAACAGTTTCAGGCATCCACAGTAGGTTTCATAATGTACGCCCTGCAGATATGAGGGCAACCTGTATTTGATTTCTATAATGCTCATCTAATATACAAGCTACTTTTGTATACTAGAAAGTGACTCTACAGTGTGTAAGTGCTTTGTCAACCTCTGATGGTGTAACAGGACTAAACTGATCAAAAACAATAGCACAAGTCAGAATACCAGACATCGCAACATGACTAGCTGCATTAAAGGGGGAGTCCAGATCCTGAGAGATGGCCAAGATCTTATTTCTAAAATCAGCTGTAAGGAGGTCACACAATATTGTGCCAGATGCATCCCAAGCTCTGCTGCGGAGAGTGTTTAGGGGCAATTGTTTCAATACCTGGGTCACCTCAGTACATCATTTAGACAGGGGCCTAAATAGATCGATCCAGATCCAATAGCCTGTGGGAGCAGATGATCTTAATGAGTCCAGCGTGCCTGAGAAAGACCATATTTTAACAGGTGGTAGTCTAACCATGACACCAATGTAGACATCAAATCTATCACCCTTGGAAAACCTACTACCTACCCCATCATGAACAACAGGTCACGAGTATTACCTGCCACATGTGTAGGGCCCAGTAATCCCATGGTATCCAGGAACTCCAGTGCTGGACTGGAAAATAATGCCTTGGTGTGGACTTTAGAGTTAAAGATAACACATCATTAGAGGAAAGAATTATTTAACTGCAGAAGAAATCGGGTTTTCATAGCATGAGCTTTTCAAAAGCTGCCAGAGTTTGCAAGTTCACTTGTTTTCACTTGTGATTAGTCACTATTACTGTTCTAAGCTACTAGTATATACTCTATCTATGGCCAATGGCTGCTAATTCAAGAGTTTTTATTTTAAATTTTGCAGTGACTGTGACTTGCATGCAATGATAGAAAGTTAAGCACACCTTAAAACTGAAAAAACAATATGCTGTATCTGGTGATGTCATTCTTGTTGTGCAAATGAAGCTACGCTACAGGATACTAGATCATTGTTCAACAGATTTTGCTGGATCTAAGTAGTTGGTGCAAGCTTGGCATCTGCCCCTCTCTAGGCTGTATCCTGCCTGTATGAGCCATGCCAGGACAATTCAAATGCTTAGGGATCCCTAAGGTAAAGGGCTCCCTTGCTCGAAAGCCAGTCACCTCTGACTCTAGGGTTTGGTGTTCATCTCTGTTTACAGCCAAAGAACAAATGCTGTCTGTATCTGTAGATATTTCCATGGTCATTTGGCAGGCATGGCAAGATGCTAGAGCACACAGAATGCTTTTACCTTTCCTACTGAAGTGGTACCTATTTATGTACTTGCAATTTCTTGCTTTCAAACTGCTCAATTGGCAGGAGCTGGGACAGATGACAGTTTCAGTCCATCATGTAGCACTTGGGTCTTGGACTGCTGACCTGCCAACCTTCCGTCATCAAGCTCAGCATCTTAACTACTAAGCTACCTATTTCAAATTCTCAGCCATATCTGCTCAAACTATAAACAGATCAAACTGGAATAAGGAGGAAATGATTTCAGTTAAGAAGATCAGAAGGCTAAGCCCTGTCTTCTTGCTTCAATCAGTATGAACATTTAAATGACAATTTTGTCCCCTCTTTTGTGGGAGCAGGAAGCCCATCATTAAATGATTCCAGTTGCTATACCTCAGGCAGTAAAATGTCATTGACTGGCTTGGTTTGTAACAATGGAACTCAGAGAGGCTTCCTCCTGAATAGATATGTACAGGACTGTATCATTCAGCAGGAATGGAACATGGCTTGGATCAGCAGAAGTACACATGTGTAGATTTGTGGCTCTCAAGATCCCTCATTTTTTTCTAAATGTATCTATAATTCCTTATTTTTTTAAAAAAGAAAGAGCCAAGAGAAAACAGAAAGCTTTCAAATGAAAATCTGAAAATGTAGGATCATCAGCACCACACAATGTAAGGTGCAGAGAGCTCTCACTGTTTTCCAACTAGCACTCAATTACTCAGGGCAGATTTCAAAGAAGAAACCCAGTCAGCTCATATATCAGTTCTGTCTGGTAATAAGCAGAAACTTGTCCCTAGTTCTATTAGGAAATGGGCTGAAGAAGCTCATAAACATATATCTGCACAGCTTTAGTGCATTAAACTATTCAAGGAGGCTGAATGTTCACAATAAATCCCTATAAAAACCAAACTAAGAGACTAGCATATATGTTCAGTGAAACAATTTCCTAAACAAATATTGTTGTCTGTGTAAGATGTTAAATGACCTAAAAGGGCTAATGCCACTACTACACTTGATTTGCAACCAGTTTACCAATGGATCTAAGGCCTGTCCAATCCCTGGGCTGGTTATGGAGCAGTCATAAGATGGCAGAATGCAAGGAGCGGTGAATATTATCACTCCCTACCACTAAGTAACCCTCCATTGCCACTGCTACCCCTTTCTCTTTTCCCAGCCTGCCTTTCTGCATCACTATGCCATGACCTCACCCCCATCCTTCTCCTCTTTTGATTTCCCTGTTTCACGTTGCAGTCTCCACCTCCCTCTCCACTTTCTTGCAGGCAAACTCACTCAGTCTGACTCCTGTGGCCATGGCCACTTCTTCTTCCTGACCCTCTTTCTTGACATCTTGGCTACAAATAGTGGCAGCATTCTTTGGAAAAGCACCAGCTGCTCAAAGCAACGGATATACTTAACATGAAGCCCTGGAATAATGTGTGGAAATGAAATCATCCTAAACCCCAGCCTTCACCCCAAAACACAACAAAATGTAAAGATAATTTAAAAATGTAGAGATAATTTTAAAAATTATTTTTGCGAACTTTTGTGTGTGTCCTCTTGTGTCTAGTGTGGGAGGCGATTTTGCTCTATTTTAGGGGCAACATTTAGATCCCATCCATCTGGGATATTTTCCCACTCTGGGTGGCTAACAACACATGGTGCAGTGGTTAAACCGATGTACTGCAATCAAAAAGTTGTAAGTTTGATCCTGGCCAGGGATCAAGGTTGACTCAGCCTTCCATTCTTCTGAGGTCAGTAAAACAAGTGCCCAGTATGTTGGGTGCAAAAAGCTAATTAACTTGTGAACTGCCTAGAGAGTGCACTAAGCTCTATGGGGTGGTATATAAGTGTGATTGCTTTGCTTTGCAAAATCTTATACAATAAGAAATTACACAAAAAGAATAAGCAAAATAACAACAAAACAAACATTATGTACCCCCAAATAAAAATAACATCTAGGATTCTCCATCCATTCGCCATTTATCTTGTTTGTTACTGGATCACACCAAGCCACATACAGTCCAGTGTTCCATCTATAAATTGACCAACCAGTTTACCAAAGGGAAGTTTACAAGCAGGACAAGAATTATTTATTCCTGAAGAGGAGCAGCTCTGTCTGGAGGCACAGTTCAGGTGGCAGGAGGTTCCACAGGGCTGGAGCAGACACTGAGAAGGCTCTTCTCCTGGTCCCAGTCAGATGTGCTTTTTTGGTTGGTGGGACCACTACAGAGCCCCTCTGGTCTGTTCTCGTAGGACGGGAAGAAAACCTTGGGGTGACGCGGTCTCTTAACTATCCCAGTCCATTGCCATGAAGGTCTTTAAAGGTAAATGAATGCTCTACCATTGTTTAGAGAAACACATCATCGTCTTCTTCTTCTTCTTCTTTCCTGCATTACCATCCTCCCACCATTCCCCCCTCCCCCTCCTGCCTGTCTCTCTCCTTGCATCTCTCCATGACTTGTATTTATATTTTGTTATCAGTATAAATTGACTATTACAAATTTAATACAGTTTTTCACTTTGTTTTATTTTTATTTTTATTTTATTATATTATTTTATTAATTTTTAAACAAAATTACAAAACTTAAACATTCATAACATTACAGTACAATACAATACAATGCAATAAAAAAGAAAAAACAAATAAGCAAGTATACATTGAATACATTCACCTAGAAGAGAAAAACAACATTGCATTCATAAAAAAGAAAAAGTACAGACTATATATTACATACAATTACATACTTTATCACCCGGTGCTATATACATTGTCCTAGGAGGTTGTGGGATCTCCCATTCGTTTCTATTGTTCCCAAAATTTCATTTGGTCTGGTGTCAATTTATATGTTCCATCTCTCGTCAATGAATATTCAACAAATTTTCGCCATATATTCCAGAATCTATTTTCTTCTACTATACCTTTCTTAACGTTTAACTCCCATGTTAATTTTTCATTCAATGCGAGATCCCACATCTGCCCATACCATTCTTCCACCTTTAACGTTACTTCACTTTTCCAGTTTTTTGCAATACACAATCTTCCCATTACAAGCATCATAGACAACAGCTCTTTCTTATCATTGTCTATATTAACATTATCAACATCGGTCAATAGAGTGGTGCCTGGCCCCAATTTAAAACACAATCCCAAGATTTTTCCTATCTCAGTCTCAATTTTTATCCAAAATTTTTCTACCACTTTACATTCATACCACATATGAACATATGTGCCCAAAGTATTTTTACACCTCCAACACATTTTATTGTTTTTCTTATCTATCTGATGTAATTTCATAGGGGTCAGATACCACCTCCATAACATTTTAAAGTTATGTTCCTTTATTCTAACCGACAGGGATCTCATAATTCTTTTTCTCCATTTATTTTGCCACTCCTTTTCCGTTATCTTCAAATTCAAATCCTGTTCCCATGTATTTCTTAATATTTCTTGTGGTTTACCTTCTGTGTTTATTATTTTATAAATTTTACTAACCAACCCTTTAATTCCAATTTCCTCCTTCCTTATTTTCCATACTAATTCCTCAAATTCCGTCCTATCTCTTTCCAAACTCCGTTCCCTCCAATATTTATTATTCCACTTGTTCAACATTGCTATCTGAAACCAATTCAGCTTCATCCGGGTATATAGCTCTCTTTTCATCCCATTATCTTTGCAGACTCGTATCCAATCTTTCAACAGGAGAACCTTATTTGTCGACAATATTTCTTTCATCTCATTATCCATTCTTATTGGGAACTTTTTCAAATCTTCTATTTCAATTATCGGTGAGATATTTGGGGCCAATTTCATTTTAATTTTCTTCCATACTCCCAACATTGATTTCATCATTCTATTTTTAACCAATATTTTCCCTGATTCCTTGTCTAAAAAGAGGCTCTTACCCACTTCCTTTACTTCCTTCATTTCAATTTCTTCCCAAATAACCGACTCCTTCATCAAAATCTTAACTACGTTCTTTATCTGGAATGCTTTATAATAATTCTTTAGGTTAGGTATAACTAAGCCCCCTTCTTTTTGAGATAAATACCACATTTTTTTTAAAATTCTAGCTCTACGTCCTCCGTTACAATAATTATCAAATAATTTTTGAAATTCCTCAATCTCTTTATCCGTCAGTTGAATTGGTAAGGCATCGAATAAAAAGTTTAGTTTTGGTAGTAACATCATTTTAGTCAATGCTATTCTGCCAAACCAAGACAACTTCAGTTTTTGATACTGTAGAATTTTAGCCTTGAGTTCCTTCTTTTGTTTATCGTAATTTAATCTTTTCAGATCCTCTAATTTATCGGAAATAATTATCCCTAAATATTTCAGGTTCGCTTTGATCTGCAATTTAAATTCATCTCTAATTTTCTTTTGTTCTTCCTTTTCAATATTACTTAAAATCAGTTCAGATTTTTCCCAATTTACCTTCAGGCCTGTGATTTGTTCAAAGTCCTTTAAATGTTTTTGAATCCTTTCCATAGTTCTTCTAGGCTGTTTCATGATTAATAAAGTATCATCTGCATATAAACTAATTTTATTTTCCATTATTCCTTCTATATTTTTGTCTTCCCTTATTATATTAGCTAATATTTCCATTGCCATAATAAATAGTATTGGAGATAGAGGACATAAGAACATAAGAACATAAGAACAGCCTTGCTGGAACAGGCCACAGCCCATCCAGTCCAGCATTCTGTCTCACACAGTGGCTCACCATTTCCTTCAGGGTATTCCCAAGCAGATGCCTTCACCTGCTTAGGATTCCCTGGAAATGATATTGAGAGATATCCTGCCTATCTCTCCAACCCGGAGGTTGTCCTTAAGTATCCATTATTATAGCCATTGATACTCTTGTCCTCCATGAACTTGTCTAATCCTTTCTTAAAGCTGTCAAGACTGACAGCTGTCACCACTTCTTCTGGCAGGGAGTTCCATAGGCCAGTAATCCTCTGGGTGAAAAAGTACTTTCTCTTATTTGTTTGAGAACTAGTACCCAAAAGTTTCATGGAGTGTCCCCTAGTTCTAGTGTTATGCGATAGGGAAAACAGTTTTTCCTTATCTACTTTGTCCACACCGTGCATGATTTTATAAACTTCAATCAGGTCACCTCTTAGACGTCGTCGTTCAAGAGTGAAGAGGCCCAACCGTTGCAGCCTCAGATGGTAAGGAAGGTGTTCCAGTCCCCTAATCATTCTGGTTGCCCTCCTCTGCACTTTTTCCAGCTCCATAATATCCTTCTGGAGGTATGGCGACCAGAACTGTACACAGT
Organism: Bradypodion pumilum; assembly: GCA_035047305.1. Lineage (NCBI taxonomy): Eukaryota > Metazoa > Chordata > Lepidosauria > Squamata > Chamaeleonidae > Bradypodion > Bradypodion pumilum. The sequence continues at coordinate 331,152,349 of JAWDJD010000002.1, forward strand.
ATTCCAGATGGGGCCTCACCATAGATTTATAAAGAGGCAAAATGACACTTGCTGACTTATTTTCTATACCCTTCCTAATGATCCCTAGCATTGAGTTTGCTTTTTTCACTGCTGAGGCACACTGGGTTGACACCTTCATTGAGCTGTCCACCAGGACACCAAGGTCCCTTTCCTGGTTTGTCGCAGAGAGTTCAGACCCCATCAGTTTATAAATGTAATTGGGGTTCTTTGCCCCAACATGCATCACTCTGCACTTACTAATGTTGAAACTCATTTGCCACTGTTTTGCCCACTCCCCCAGTGTCAAGAGATCCCTCTGGAGCTCCTCACAATCTCTCACAGTTTTCACTACCCTGTATAATTTAGTGTCATCAGCAAATTTGGCTACCTTGCTATTTACTCCTACCTCTAGATCATTTATGAAGAGGTTGAAAAGCAGGGGTCCCAGTACTGAACCTTGGGGGACCCCACTCTTTACTTCCCTCCACTTGGAGAAGTGTCCATTTAGTGCTACCCTCTGTTTCCTGTCCGTTAGCCAGTTGCTGATCCAGGACAAGACCTGTCCCTTTATTCCAAGACTGGTAAGTTTATTCAAGAGCCTTTGGTGTGGGACCTTGTCAAAAGCCTTCTGAAAGTCCAGATAAACAATGTCAACTGGATCCCCCTTATCCACATGCTTGTTGACACTCTCAAAAAATTCCAACAGATTAGTGAGGCATGATTTGCCCTTGCAAAAGCCATGTTGGCTCTCCTTTAGCAGCGCCTTCTCTTCTATGTGCCTATTAATTCTATCTTTTAGGATGGTTTCCATCACTTTACCTGGGACACATGTCAAACTGACAGGTCGGTAATTTCCTGGATCACCCCTGGATCCTTGCCTTGCCTTGTTCCTGCCTCTAGTCTCAATTCCTCTGTGAGGCCATCATTGACTCTAATTTTGGCATATCCTTGTTGGTATAATTGTTCTATTGTTTTTACAAACCTGTTACCAAATCCGTAACTCTTAATTATCTCGCTAATTGTTACCCATTGTAAAGAATCGAATGCTTTAAAAATATCTAACAATAATAAACCTACTTTCTCTTTATTCTGTCTTGCCACGTCTATTAAATCTAATACTCGCCTTACTAAGTCTGCCATATGTCTCCCTTTCACGAATCCGGCCTGGTCTTTATTTATATATTTGTCCATAAAACTATTTAATCTATTTGCCAATATTGCCGTAAAAATCTTAGCATCTTGGTTTATCAGGGAGATAGGTCTGTATGATTCTACTTTTTCTAGGTCCTTTCCCGGTTTTGGTAATAAAACAATTATTGTTCTATACCATGATACAGGTAACTGTTCCCCAATAAGAATACCATTATACAATTTTAACAGTTTTGGGATTACTATAACCTTAAACTCTTTATAAAATTCAGCGGGTAGTCCATCTTCTCTGGGTGATTTATCTGATTTCAGTTTATTTATTACCTTTTTTATCTCTTTTTCAGTTATTAATTCTTCCATTCTTTGTTTATGCTCCTGACTTATTTTATTTTTAATTTGCATTTCCAATCTATCCTTTAATTTATCTATATTTATCTTCTTTTTAGAATATAAATCTTGATAAAATTCTCTAATCACTTTACATTTGTCTTTAGTCTTATTATATCTTATACCTTCCTTATCTACCATAATCCCTATTTCCCTTCTACTTCTTTTTTCTTTAGCCGCTCTTGACAACAATTTTGAGTTTTTATTACTATATTCAAAATATTCTCTTTTTAAGTATACTAAATCTCTTTTCACCTTTTCCATATCATTTCCTATTAATTCCTTCCTTAATCCTTGCATCCTTTCGTAAGCCTTTCTATCCTTAGTTCTTGCATGTTCCTCCTGTAACTTTTTAATCTCTTTTTCAGTTTCTTCTTGTTTAGTTTTTAACTGTTTATTTCTAATACTTGCCATCTTGATACTTTCACCCCTAAATATTGCTTTCATTGTATCCCATACTATACCTATTCCTACTTCCCCTGTGTCATTCCATTTCCAATTTTCTTCCCATTTTTCTACCATTTGATCTTTGTATTTTTTATCTCTAAACAATCTGACATTATATCTCCAATTTTTCGTACTCTTTATAGCATCTATTTTCATTTCCAACAAAACTTTTGCATGGTCCGATTCTTTAAAAATTCCTATTTCTATGCCGTCTAAGTTACTTAACAAGTTATCCGTGACAAATATGTAATCTATTCTGGAATATGTATTATACACTTGTGAAAAATATGTATAGGCTCTTTCCGATCCTTTAAGCACCCTCCATGTATCTTTCAACCCCAAGGATTTCAACCAATTATTTAACACATGCATTTTATTTCCACCCACACATCTCGTATTTGTACTATCTATATTTGATCCTATTAAATTAAAATCTCCCGCTACAATCATTTTTGCTGTTTTTTCCTTCTCTAATATACGATATACCTTATTTAGGAAACTGTTTTGACGTTCATTTGGTACATACAAGTTCACCAACGTTATTTCTTCTTCTTCTATTTTTCCCTTTATTATCAGATATCTACCTTCTGGGTCTGATATACTTTTTATCATCTCAAATCCCAATCTGTTTGATATCAAAGTTGCGACCCCCCTGGCCTTTGAAGAACCATATGCTTTTTCATAGACTTGAGTCCATCCTAAAAATAACTTATTAGTTTTTTCCGAATTCTGATGGGTCTCCTGAAGAAAGATTACATCCGGTCTGTCTTTTCTAAGCGCCGCTTCCAACCTCCTTCTCTTCACTTGACAACCAGTACCTTTCACATTCCATGTCATTACTTTTACATTCCTCATTTATTGTATTTCTCCCACCTTTTTTTACACTTCCCACTTCCTCCTACGGACCTGTGATTAACATATAACATTTCCTTCACCTTATACAAATGAATAAAAAAGAAAAAAAAGAAAACATCTAAAAAAATTACATTAAACAATCCACTACTATCCCTCCCCATATTCTTTTTACAAATGGCCTCTGAGTTTCAGAGAGGGGAGGGGGGGTGCGGTCAATCATAGGAGCTTGGGAGAGATCAAAAACCACTCCCTACCCGGATCCATTCCTCCTTCCGCCCCTTTAGGCATATTCTCATTTCCATTGCTATCCCGTCTTCTATAACCACCAGATATAATCAGTTCTTCCTTCAAATCAAACCACTCTTTTGTTCCTGCTTCCAACAACTTAGCATCTGTCATTACATCCAAGACATTAGGACCCTCACTAATTAAATAACGTCTTCCCAAGTAAAAAAAACTTAATTGTCGTGGAAATTTCCAATTATACCTTATTCCCTTTTCCTGAAATCGTTTTGTAATTGGCTTCATCGATTGTCTCCAGAAATGATCCTCTATTGGAATGTCATTATACACTTCAATATCTTGGCCTTCCACTTTTAGAACCTCTGTTCCTTTCTCCCGTATAAGCGCCATTAAGCGTAATTTATCTGATACATTAGCAAATTTTAACATGACATTCCTTGACCCAGTTTTACCTCTTCTTGACCCCAATCTAAATACATTTACAACCTCCTGCGGCGTGAAGCCATCTTCCATAATTTCATCAAGCCATTTCACTATTCTTTTTTTTAATTTGTCTGGAGAGTTCTCTGGGAATTTTCGAATTATGACGTTTGCTCTTCTTAATTGTTCTTCCACATTTTCTAATCTCTTTTCATGATCTCCAACCTTATTTTCTCTCTCCTTTTCTCTCTTTCTCAAGTCCATAACCTCTGCTTTCGTCGTTGCCTGTTCTTTTTTGATGACTTCTTGTTCTTTTTTGAGGTTGTTTATGTCCTCCTTCACGCCGTCAATTCCCTTCATAATATTTACTAACATATCTTGCATGTCTTGTTTCCAATCTAATTTAAGTTTAGCAATCATATTTCCGATATTATTCCCCAGATTATCAAATTTCTCATTTAGACTTTCAAATTCAGATTTGGATCCTTGCCCCTCCCCCATTGCCGATGTTGTTGGTGTTGTTGCCGTGGCTGTAGTTACGATCATTGTTGGTGCTGTCCCTGCTATTGCCACTGTAGTTGTTACGGTTGTTGTGGCAGTTGTTGTTGTTGTAACTTTTGCTGTTGTTATCACAATTGATTTTACCGCTGATGGAGCAACGGTAGTTGGCGATATTATTGTCTTCTGTTGCTGTTGTTGTTGTTGTAATTGTTGTGCCATCTTCTTCACTGTCTCCTGTTCCTCCAAGTCCTTTATTTCCTGTTGCATTGTTTTCTTCATCTCCTCTTCCTCCTCGTCCAGCCTTGTAAGCCTTCTGAAACTCCTATCTGAGGACGTTGGTCTTTGCTCTCTTGTCCAGGCCAATTTCTTCTCCTTCTCTTTCCCTCTCCCCTGCCGTTTCATCCAAATGTATTTCTAACTGCTTCCCTTTTATCAATTTACATAAACAATTTATCATTCAAGATTCACCCTGTATTTTAAATCTAACCAATTTCAATATATTTATTTCAAAATACAATGTTTAGCCCTTATCCTCTCCTCCCCTCCCTCTCTGTCATATATATGTGTGTGTATTTACACACACATATACACACACATGTATACACAGGTAATCACCCCAGTTCCACTCTATGTGAGGGTGATGAAGAGAAAAAGGTCAGTATCCCAATTCAAGCCTAATTAATTTCCCTCTTAAATTTTAAATATTTTAATATTTTGAACAAAACAAAACAAAAAAAGAAAAAGAATGGTGAAACAAAAAACAAAAAAAAAAACCAAAAAGAAAAGAAAAATCGTATTTGTAAATTTTTAAAAAAAGAATAATAGTAAAAAATATATAAAAATTTTCCAACAAAGCAAAAGAGAGGGGGGTTAAAATAAAAGCAGTTAAAAAAAGTGTCTTCAAACTTTAGCTCAAAAAATAAAATAAAAATAAAAAATGGAAGGAGAGCAACTTTATCTTGCTGTTATGGGATAAATACAGAAGTAAAAAACGCTGACAAATTCAGGCTCCTACTCTCAAAAGTTCCAGGTTAACAGCAGTTTATTTCCCAGGGCACTGGGCCACAGCACCGTCTTACTTCACTTTATATCTCCAAAAGGATATGCAGGGGCAGACTTAAACCAGCTCCTTTTTCTTTAAAAGCCAATACTCCAAGTCCACGGCTTACATAACGACCAAGAGAGGGGAGCAAAAAGGAAAAAGGAATAAGAAAAAAGAAAAGAAAAAAGCAGGAAATACTATATTGTTCTCTTTACTTAGCCGCTGATTTATCAGCTCCCGCCGGCATAACACAGTACGGAAAATCTCAGTCTCTTTTCTTCCCCTTAATATTTCCCTCTTTCAAAAACTTTACATAACTGCTCACCGTCTTGCTTTCTCCACTTCTCCCCTTTGCACTTTTCCAGCTCCGCAAAGCTCCGGCCGTCTCTGATCGAGGGGACGGCGGGGGGGGGAGCGAAGTCCGCTTCAGCTTACCTCTTTCACCACCCCGCCGAGATTTCCCTTTTCAATCCGGTCGTCCACTTATCCGCTTTGCCAACACTTTTAAACAATTTTACCGGAACACCGATCTCCTCTCGTTTCCAGTCTGTCCGTTTTTCTTTTAAGAGCTCCGGGGACTCGTTGCCATTATAAATCGCCCATCCCCCCGCTCTCTCCAAGATCGAAACTCTGTTTTATCTCCTTTTTCCAGCGCTGCTTTGGAGCCTCCAAAGTATTTTCCGTAACTATTTTTCCTTCTATTTTTCCTAATCCATTTTTTTGCCGATTTCAGGAACTATTTACACTTTTAAAAGTCACTTTCGTTTCTCTCCATTCCGAGCGGAAAAAAGTTCGCCTCTCTCAGCCCTCCATCTTGACACGCCCCCCCAGTTTTTCACTTTGGAAGAAGAAAGAAGTGACCCTTACTCACATTTATCAACTGTGGTTGCAATCAGAGGGGGAAAGAGTGACAATGGGATTGAAAGGTGGTCAGGGAGGAAAGGACAACAAACAGTAAACAAAGGAAGCCAAACAAGCAAATATAAGAAGAAGGGGCTGACCTAAAGTCAGAGGCAGAAAACTATGGGCAAACCAGTATACCAATAGGGCTATGTTCCTTTCCACCGATAACACCGTGTTTTAGGCATGTAACATGGCAAGTTTCCCCAACAGTTTAATACATTTGCAAGCATCCTTCATCTGATCCTTAGTTCATTTTCAGAGATCGTGAAAATATACTCATCAAATATAAACTTGTATGTCATGCATGGATTTTTCTTTCTATATTTGCTATTTAGAATATTTCAAAAACAGGTCTAATTGTCTGTGCTGCATTATATCAAGGAATGCAGGCACACTAGGAATGCAAATCATAATGGAAAAATGCTAGAGTGCTGTGACCTGTGAACTGGAAAAAAGGCCCCTTAATTAATGGTACCATAATTGAAAGCCAAATGCATTTTCCTTTCCATTAATTTTGTTTTGATGGGAGCTTGTGATATTTTTGTCACATACTTTTCAGGAAGATTCTCAGTGTTTTGAAACTTTGTTAACTCAGAAACAAGAGAAAGGGAATCTTTTAATGGTAGAAGCAATTTTGGTGAATTTGTGATTTTAACATACATGAAAATTAAGCTTGCAAACTTGAGTTCCATTTGGTTAAATTCAGAACAATTCAGACTGACTAGCCATGTTCAGCCAAGCCATTTTCCAGGTTTGTGGAACAGTGACAAAATACTTCCTGAAGAACAAAGCACACTGAGTCTCTTGCAAAGAACTATGCTCATATTAATCTAGAAAGCAAGACTAAAAATCTAAGAGGCTGACTACATGGGTTGCTTGGAGTGCTATGGGGACGGGCTTTAGATTTGGAGCTTGTTGTCATCAATATATGGCTGACACACAGTTCTATCTCTCCTTTTCTTCATCTGCAGGTAATGCAGTACAAGTGGTTGACTCATGCTTAGCATCAATAATGGACTGGATAAGGAACAATAATTGAAACTGAATCTGGTTGAGACAGAATTCCTGTTATTGGGAGGATTGTCAGACTGGTTAGAGCAGAGTTTCCCAACCTTTGGGTTTTTGGATTTCAATTTCCAGAAGCCGAAGTCAATTCTCCAAAGCACTGATCAGCCAATGTACTGACTTAGGGTTCTGAGAATTGAAGTCCCCCTGTGGGGCATGGGGCCCATGTTGGGAACCACTGGGTTAGAGGGTCACTTTCCAGGCCTTGAAGAGGTTATACTCCCCCTAAAAGATCGGGTTTACTGCTTGGATGTACTTTTGGATCCATCTATCTCCATGGTAATACAAATATCTGTTGTGGTTAAGTGTGCATTTTAGTAACTTTGGCTGATTGCCCAGCTATGTCCCTACCTGGAGAAGAAATGTTTGAAAACAATGGTGCATGTATTGGTAATCTTCAAAAGAGACTACTATAATACTCTCTACATATGACTGCTCTTGAATTCAGTGCAGAAACTTCAGCAAGTCCAAAATGCAGTTGCATGACTGATCACAGGTACTACGACATAGAAACAATGGCCAAACATTACAGTAATAGTTGCAAAGAAGAAACCATTTGAGGCTGGGATCACAGGTACTAGCAGATGTGAACACATATATCCAGTCTTGGCATGCCTTCACTAGCCTCCTGTTGATTTCCATGCCCAATCCAAGGTACTGGTCATGACCTATAAAGGCCCTTAATGACTAAGGACCTTGATACTTGATACAGAATGTCTCACCTATAAAACAGCTGCCTGTCCCACCTGCTCCTTGCAGTACATGATGGATGGTGATGCCTACAGAGACCATAAGAGGTTGTAGCTCCATCCCTCTGGAACAAGATTTCAGCCAAGATTCATATGGTGCCTTCCCTCTCAGTTTTTAAAGAAATTAGTTAAACATGAATTATTTAAATCTGCTATTTATCAGTGCTTTTTGGGATGTTCAAAGTTGTTTTAATTTGTTAATTCTACTTAAAGACAGAGTTTAGCTAGTAACAAGGGATTATTTATTTTAGAATCTTATTGTATACAGGTAAAACTTGGAAAATTAGAATATTGTGCAAATGTTCATTCAGTTCAGTAATGCAACTTAAAAGGTTAAACAAATATATGAGATAGACTCATTACATGCAAAGTGAGATAGTTCAAGCCTTACTTTGTTATAATATTGATGCCTATGGCTTACACCTTATGAAAACCTCAACCCCTCAATCTCATGTACCCCATAATCATCACATAAACTCATGTATGCTGTACGCCATGATCATCACAAATATAACAAATGAAGGTATGACATATCTCACTTTGCATGTAGTGAGTCTATCCCACATATTTGTTTCACCTTTTAAGAGAAATGAATGAACATTTGCATGATATTCTAATTTTCTGAGTTTCACCTGTATGTTATTTGTACAAGTCCATTTAGCATGTTGTGAATTCTCCAGAGAGTGCTTGCACTGTGGCTCAGTATATAAGCTCAAACCAACTGACTGACTGACTGACCGACCGACCAAACAAAACAAACAAACAAACAAATAAATAAATAAAATAAAACAAAACAAAAAACAAACACTTTTAAAGGACTAATCATGAATTTTCTGGATTTTATCTATACCTTTTCTTTCCTCACACAAACCTATCCATAGGCAATCAAAGAAGTTATAGCTCCTACTGGTAAAATTCAAAGACTCACTGGAAAGTCTACAGTTATGAAAATGTTTAATATTTACCAATGGCACATTCAGCTCCATCACTTTGCATATACTGTACTATAATTCAGAACACTTTTACTTCTGATGTACTGTTTGCCTGTAGCACTGCTTTATTAAAGTTCCAAGAGACTAGAGCTTCCCTGGTCCTTTTAAAATGGCTATTACTCTGTTCAGTTTCTATTGCTCTTTAAATATTTACTGCTAACTAAAAGACTCAAACCGTTTTGCTGCTGTTCCATTAAAGGCTGCTCTTTTGACTTTTGCCCCATGTGAACAGAGAATGAAAATCCATTTAAAGGCCCTGAGCTGAAATGGCAATAACATCTATTGTTTGACCTTTGAACTTTGTCTACAGTCTAATAGAAACTGATGGCAATATAGAAAGGACTGGGGATTTCTCCCTGCTATTGTGATCAACTGAATGGAAGAATATTAAGCCCTGTTTCTTCAAGACATCCAGAGCCACTTGCTTTATACTGTCTCATATGCATTTAATGAAAAAAATAGTGAATCCTATAAGTTACTAGCATGGGTTGCCCGGCGTTGCCGGGCTTTTTTTGGGGTTTTTTTAATAAAAAAAATGCCGTGCATTTTTTAAATGTTTTGGACAGGTAAGGTGTTTTTTTTGTTTTCCTGTACAAATGGTGCTGGGCTGTGTTTAATGGTTTTTAAAGTTTTTTTGAATTTGTGGCTTATTTGCGCTGGGTCCGGCTGTGGTGGAGTTTTTATTTTATTTTTGTTCATACAAATTTAATTTTTTAAATTTTTTTAAAATTCTATATTTAATTTGGTGTTAAAGTGATTTATGTAATTTTTTATTTTTTGAGAGTAGTGTGTATATTTTGGAATGTTTTGCAAACTTATTTTCTGCATTTTGGAATTATGAATTTATCTTTATCTATCATGTGCTCCACACTCCTGCACCACACCTGGAAGGGCCATGTGGTGGAGGAAGGGCAAAATGGCCATCCGGCCCCCAAAGCTGTCTGAGGGAGTGTGTCCTGGCTCTCAACTTGAAAAGGTTGAGAACTCCTCATTTAGCACATCATGAATGCATCCTCTACTCGTTTTTCTTTTGGCCTCTGGGTGGCGGTGGTGAACTTTGTTTCTTCTCTTCCATTCTCCTCTTGTCCTCTGGGTTTCAGTTCCGGTAAGTTTTACTTCCTTTATTTTGGTCATTCGAGTTCCTGTCGCCATGAAGTGAAGACGTCTTCATGGTAAGCACTCTGATTTATTTATTTATTTATTTGGGGGGAGTTGAGTTTTTGTTGGGGGGAGGGCCTGTTGTTTTTTGTTGTATGTTTTCCTGTCTTTGTTTGTGTTTATTTTTTAAAGGTTAGGTTTCTGTTTTTGAATGGTTTTGATTTGTTTTTTGGTGCGTCCTTTTTTTAGGGGGGGTGCCTTTTGTTCTCACGGGCCATGCTTGGTGGCCCGTGGGAAAGTAGGGTACTTGCAGCGGGGGTGCCTTTTCTTCCCATGGGCCATGCTTGGTTGCCCGTGGTTAGGAAGGGAACTTGCGGCCGGGGGTGCCTTTTGATCCCATGGGCCATGCTGGATGGCCCTTGGGAAGGGTGCGTTGTTGCGGGGAGGGTGCCTTTCGTTCCCACAGGCCATGCTTGTTTGTCCGTTGGGAAGAAGGGCAGTTGTGGGGGAGGGGTGGTGGGTGGTTTGTTTTTATTTTTGGCGCGGTGGCTGGCCCTTCGAATGGAAGGGCAGCGGCGGCCGAGGTTTATTTTTCCTCCGTGGGCCATACTTGCTGGCCCGTGGTGAAGAAGGGGAGTTGGGGTTTTTTTTTTGTTTGTATTTTTTTTCACGCGCCGCTGCCTCTTCGAACGGAAGAGCATGGGCGGCAGGTTTGTTTCATTTTCTTCCCCCACGGGCCATGCTGGCTCGCCCGTGGGGATGAATGGCGGCGGAGCCGGCTTTCTTTAAGTTTTGTTTCCGCGCGCCGGCTGCCTCCTCGTTCTGCGCGCTCATGGCGCGCAGGATGCTGGGGCTTGTAGTAATAGGTTGGTGCTTTGTGTTTGTGATGCGTTTTTTTAAAATGCTTTTCTTTTGATTGGCTGCGGCGCGTGTCCGAACGCTGCGCCGTGCCAGAGCCTCTCAGCCTGATTGGCTCTGGCGCGCCGTGGCGCAGTGACTGTTGGGACGTGAAGTTCTTTCCCTTTCTTGCCGTTTGTGGGGCTGAGGCCCCCGTGCCGGATTTTTAAATCCTTCGTTGACCTGCGTAGGCAATTCGGCCATGCGCACGAAGGAAGGGTACGGGTCAGTGTTGTTCAGTCGCACAGTCGATTCCGACCCTTTGCGACCCTATGGACCATCGTTCTCCAGGCACCTCTGTCCTCCACCATCCCCCTCAGTCCTCCCAGTTCTGTGCCCATTGTGTCTACAATACCATCTATCCATCTCATCCTTGGCCTCCCCCTTCTTCTTTTGCCCTCCACCTTTCCCAACATCACGGCCTTCTCAAGTGAATCCTCCCTTCTCATTTGATGCCCAAAGTACTTTAGCCTCATCTTTACTATTTGACCTTCCAATGAGCAGTCAGTGTTGATTTCTTCTAAGATTGACCTATTTGTTCTCCTCGCTGTCCAGGGTACCCTCAAAACTCTCCTCCAGCACCACATTTCAAAGGCATCTATTCTTCTGCGTTCAGCTTTCCTAATTGTCCAGCTCTCACATCCGTACATTACCACTGGGAATACCATTGCTTTGACTATTCTAATTTTTGTTTTCAAGGTGATGTCTCTGCTTTTCACCATGTTCCCCAGGTTTTTCATGGCTTGTCTCCCAAGGGTCAGTAGGGCGACGCATAGCAACGTGTAGCCAATTCCAACGGTGAACACTTGGTTTTATAGGTTAAGATTGTATTTCTCCATTTCTTTATGTAAATATTGCAATTGTATGGCACAAAATAACCCATAAAACAAATAATATATATATTAGCCACCAACAGTGGTCTCTCCTGTGGGCCTTTCAACAACGTAAATTACATTTGCCAGGAATCTGGCTGGGCAAATGACAGGTGATCATGAGATATCTAAATCTGGGAACTGCAGGTGTGTTTTCATCTGTGTTGTGCACACAGTCAGTGCATATCTTATGATTTCTGTGTACAGTATATTACTGAATGCATTGAAAGTGTTGTGTGATTAACATATACATTGATTAAATATATACAACAATTTGAGATATGCAGACGATACCACCCTAATGGCAGAAAGTGAGGAAGACCTAAAGAACCTCTTGATTGGATTGAAGGAGGAGAGTGCAAAAGCTGGCTTGAGATTTAATATCAAGAAAACCAAGTGTTATGTATTGAATGAATGTTGCAAGGTTCCCTTTAACAGAATGTAACCAGTCAATGTATCCAATTGTATCTAATCAGAGACACATTGTAACAAGCTGTATAGGATGCGAGCTAAGTGGCCACAGGTGGCAGTAGCGAGCATCCGGCTCACATGGTACAGATTCCCTGAATACCTGAAGAGTGGGAAACCTTCCCACCACACCGCACCTGGAGAAGATGGGCGTGACGATCTATGATGTCACGCGGACAGTAGCCAATGAGCTACCACACCGGGATATTCAAATGTACAGTGTACTATAAATAGAGCTGTTTTGTCCGCCATTACCTCATGTTCACCCTGACCATCATGCAATAAAGTTGTGTTTAGCCCTACTGCGGCTCCTTCTATTGTCTTCCTTGCAAGAAGACAAATTGGCGACGAAGGTGGGATGGCGTCCCGAAAAGTGAACATCGCACCCTTCAACACCACGAAGCAGGAGAAATGGGAACTCTACGAACAGCAGTTCCTATATGCAATGGACCTCGAGGGCATCGAGGAGGAAGCCCAGTGCTGGGCCTTCCTGCTGGCCCAGTGCAGCCTGGAAATGCTAGAGCTGGCAACAAACCTCCTGATGCCGAGGCCGCTCAGGGAGGTACCCCTAGACGAGATCCTCACCGAGCTGAGGAAGCACTTTCGCCTGAAAGTGTCGGTGTTCCCGGCAAGGCTGGCCTTTCAGCAGCGGTGCCAGCGGGCCGGTAAGTCCATGGCTGACTTCATGGCAGCCCTGAGGGTGGCTGCCTTGCCTTGCCTTGCAGGTGGGGATCATCCCTGAGCGAGGCGCTGAGAGACAGGCTCCTGCTGGACCTGCGAGATGAGGGGGCCAGGAAAAACTACTGGCCAAGGATGAGAGCATTTCCTTCAAGCATGTCCTGCGCATTGCCCAAGCCACCGAGTCAGTGCAACAAGGCGAATGGGTGTGCTGGGCCAGGACCACTGTAGTTGGAGGCCCCCCGCCGACGGTCCCAGTCCACAGCTGTTCCTCCCACGGAGAGCAGGGGACCTCCGAGTCCACCACGTCCACCTCAGATTCAGCGAGGACGACGACATGCAGTGGGTGCAGAGGAGGCCCGAGGTTCGAGACCGCACCAGAGAGGACCACCACTGCGATGGATGTGGGGCATCCCACGACCGGAGCTGGTGCCCATTCCGGAAGGCAGAGTGCCACAACTGTGGGCGGCGCGGGCACATCACAAAGGTCTGCAGGCGGCGTCGAGATGATGGCAAGGGCCAGGCGGAACAGTCCCAATGGAAAGCAGACGGGGTCGGCAGAATCTTCGATGACAATGAGCCTCAGGAGCACCGCGTGTCTTGATGCGTTCCCGACAACCACGACCAGGCAGTTCACAGCGTGCCTTTGAGGCACCCCTGTTTTTTTGTTGAGGTAGTGATACAAGGGGTCCCAGTTAGAATGGAGATAGAATTGGGGTCATCGTACTCCATCATCTCCCACCAGGAATTTTGCGCATTCCCCCCAAGTCACACCCCAAACTGAAGGCCCTAAAGACTAATTTGCGGGACGTTCAGGGCAAAAGTATCCCAGTGTTGGGGGTGGGGGAGTTCAAGGTGGAGTTCAAGAGGCGCTCCATGCAGTTGCCCCTAGTAGTCTTAAGGGAAGGGTCCTGCTGCCTCCTAGGGACACAGTGTTTGGCCCCCTGGGGGTTTTCATTGGAGGCATACACGCCATGCAGGCTGACCCGATCACGGAGGTGTGTAACGCACACCCTGCTGTCTTCAAGAAGGGGCTCGGGAAGTTCAAGGGCCCCCCAGTTTCATTCAACATGGATCCCGACATCCGGCCCATCAGGCTAAAGCCAAGGAGAGTGCCTTTCGCACTTAAGGACAAAATTGAGACTGAACTGGACAAACTGGTGGGTCAGGGGATTTTGGTACCAGTGGACTCCACCGAGTGGGAAACCCCCATTGTTACAGCGCTTAAGGCTAATGGGGAGGTCAGAATCTGCGCCGACTACAAGTGCACGATTAACAAGGCAATTCACCCAAATGCATATCCGGTGCCGGTAGTAAGTCACCTGTTAGCAACTTTGCACGGGGGGAGGTGTTTCGCCAAGCTAGATTTAGCACAGGCATATCAACAATTAACGGTGACCCCAGCTGCAGCTGCCGCTCAGACCATAGTTACTCATAAGGGAGCCTTCAAAGTAACGCGCCTCCAATTCGGCATAAATTCGGCCCCAGAAATTTTTCAGTCCCTCGTGGAACTGTTGCTGAAGGGGCTCCCAGGTGTTTTCCCCTACTTTGATTACGTTTTGATAACGGCGGGGGGGGGGCAGGAATTGTCCAAAAGGTTAGACCAGGTACTAACCATGTTCGAAAAAAATGGGGCTCAGATTGAGAAAGGATAAGTGTGTGTTTTTCACTGAAGAGGTAGAGTTTCTGGGTTTCTGGATAACCCCTGAGGGCATCAAGCCAGCATAGTCAAAGGTGGCAGCAGTGCAGAACGCCCCTCGCCCCACCACCAAGGCCGAACTACAGTCCTTCCTAGGGCTCTAAATTTTTTACCACTCTTTCCTGCCAGGAAAGGCGTCGGTGGCAGAACCACTGCACAAGCTACTTAAAAAAGACGCTTCTTGGCGGCTTGGTGAAAGCCAGGAATGGGCATTCTGTGGGCTTAAGCAGCTCCTGTCTTCTGAGGCTGTCTTAACCCACTTCGATCCCAAGAAACCCGTTGTGTTGGTCTGTGATGCCTCACCGGTGGGGGTGGGGCCGGTCTTATGCCACGTGCTAGAGAGCGGGCGGGAAGCCCCGGTGGTGTTCTATTCAAGATCCCTGTCCAAGGCAGAGTGCAACTACGTGCAAACAGATAGGGAAGCCCTGGCGATTGTTGTGGGAACCAAAAAGTTCCACGACTTCCTTTATGGCAGACCATTCACAGTCGTGACCGACCATAAGCCCCTGCAAGGGATCTTTACCACAAACAAGCCAACCCCACAGATCTTGTCCCCAAGGATGCTGCGTTGGGCCATTTTCCTCAACGTGTATCGGTATGTGTTAACCTACCATCCCAGCAAGGAGATCAGCCATGCCGATGCCCTTTCCAGGTCACCCCTCCCACAGGCAGGGGACCCAGACTGCGAGGTAGAGCAGGACCACCAGGTGCTCCTGATCGAGACCCTAGAGTCGCCCCTGATACTGCCAGCGGAGATCGCTAAGGCTACAGCGAAAGACAAGTCATTGGCCGTAGTCAGTTCATGGGTACAAAAAGGGTGGCCAGCAACCTCCCCAATGGAGGAATTTAAGGTTTATGGTAGGAGGAGAGACAAACTCTCCTTAGAGAGGGGTTGCCTTCTCTGGGGGCTGCGAGTAATAATTCCCAAAGTTCTGAGGTCTCGGGTGCTCAAGATGCTGCATATCAGCCACCCAGGGATCGTGCGCTCCAAAGCGCTAGCTAGAGGTTACGTCTGGTGGCCCAAGCTGGACGCAGACATAGAACACATGATTGGCACTTGCGAGAGCTGCCAGAGTACCTGGCCCGAGGAGTCCCGACTTCCGCACAGAGAATGGGACACAGCCTGGGGACTGCGGTCACATCTGCACGTAGATTTCGCGGGTCCCTTCAGGGGCACCCTTTTCCTTATAATAGTGGACGCTTACTCCACTTTTGAGTTAGGAAACCAGGGGGATTTTTCGGAGTGGTCCCCTACCCGTCTGAGCAAAGAGCAGGGTTTTTCTTTAGTCCCTGGAGCCCCCGGTTTCACATCCCTGGAGCTTACTCCCACACCTAGACCTCCCCAATCCCCGGCTCAGAACTCACAGCCAATTGCTAACGAGTTACACTCTCCCATTGCAGGACGAGGGCAGAGTAATCAAGAGCATGCAGGGACCCCGGCCCCAAGTGCGGCCGCCACTCACCCAAAGCGAACATGCGGGAAGCCTCAATGGCTAAAGGACTTTGTCCTCACCTAGGGGGGAGGGGTGTTATGTATTGAATGAATGTTGCAAGGTTCCCTTTAACAGAATGTAACCAGTCAATGTATCCAATTGTATCTAATCAGAGACACATTGTAACAAGCTGTAAAGGATGCGAGCTAAGTGGCCATAGGTGGCAGTAGTGAGCCTCCGGCTCACATGGTACAGATTCCCCGAATACCTGAAGAGCGGGAAACCTTCCCGCCACACCGCACCTGGAGAAGATGGGCATGACGCTCTATGATGTCACGTGGACAGTAGCCAATGAGCTACCACACCGGGATATTCAATTGTACAGTGTACTATAAATAGAGCTGTTTTGTCCGCCATTACCTCATGTTCACCCTGACCATCATGCAATAAAGTTGTGTTTAGCCCTACTGCGGCTCCTTCTATTGTCTTCTTTGCAAGACACCAAACCAAGATAATGACAACAGGTCCGATCAGTCCCTGGAAAATAGATGGGGAAGAAGTAGAAGCAGTGACAGATTTTACTTTTCTAGGATCTAAGATCACTGCAGATGGTGACTGTAGCCATGAAATAAAAAGATGACTGATTATGGGGAGACAAGCTATAAGAAGCCTGGGGAATATAGTGAAAAGCAGAGACATCACATTGAAAACAAAAATTTGGATAGTCAAAGCAATGGTATTCCCAGTGGTAATGTATGGGTGTGAGAGCTGGACCATTAGGAAGGCTGAGCGCAGAAGAATAGATGCCTTTGAGATGTGGTGTTGGAGGAGAGTCCTGAGAGTCCCTTGGACACCAAAGAGAACAAATAGGTCAATACTGGAAGAAATCAACCGTGACTGTTCATTGGAGGGACAAATAGTGAAGATGAAGCTAAAGTACTTTGGACATCAAATGAGAAGGGAGGACTCACTTCAGAAGGCCTTGATGCTGGGAAAGGTGGAGGGCAAGAGAAGAAGGGGGCGTCCAAAGATGAGATGGATAGCTGGTATTGTGGACACAATGGGCAGAGAGCTTGGTGGGCTGAGGAGAATGGTGGAGTACAGAGGTGCCTGGAGGAAAATGGTCCATGGGGTCGCAAAGGGTCGGAATCGACTGTGCGACTGAACAACAACAACAACAACAACAACAACAACAACAAGCACTGCAAATCTCACTCAGAGCTCTAAGATGGGCGAAATGTCATTCAATATCATATCTTGGAGTATAGGAGGATGCATTGCATATATTAAGGTCACACACTGTTTCCCAATAGGCTAATAATGGAGTATGGTGTGGAAAATCTGCAACATATTGTGCATAGCCCATCCCACGGAAGGAAATACTGGTTGTGGCTGATGTGAACACATCTTATTTGGTGTTTCCATGGCACTTCAGTTATAATCCTTGCCCCCTTTTTTTCTAAATAATATCAAAAGTCATGCAATAAATCTATCATGAAATGGTTTGGCACATCCACATAATGATGATTTGTTGCTTTCCAAACTAATTGGATCAGAGCTTTGAATAGACAAATAGTTTTGCTTTGCTGTTTCTTTTAAAATAAATGTCTGGAAATCTAGTTTTATACAATGATCCTGATTTATTGGATGTGAGACAAACAAGAGCTTGCCACTAGCACCAGACTACCTTAATAGTGTATGCATGCTTTATATAACTTTATTAGTAAAACCCATTGGAATAGCTGCTGCCTTTGTTCTGAAATAAATGCTTTCCCAGTGAAGCTCGTGCATTGCACCTTGTATCTCAGGGGTCAGCAAACCTGTCTCTCCAGATGTTTTTGGACTTCAATTCCCAAAAGCCCTGATCAGAAGGTGTACTGACTTGGGATTCTGGGAAATGAAGTCCAAGAACACCTGGAGAACCAAGTTTGGCGACCCCCTGTTCTAGGGAAATCTGTCTTTCAATCTTCAGAAAAGGTACTTCTCTTGTGGAGGTGGCTTCTATTTTCCTTCACATTTTACAGATTGCTTTATAATTATTTTATCACCATGTCTCCCAGATTACCTTATCATAGGTGGTGTTAAGGCTACTATGATCATGTTGGTCTTTCTATTAACTATATTGATTACTCTGTAGCATACCTACTTGCCTACACTTTCTGATCTCAAGAGCTCTAATGGGAGATGTGACCTCATCAAATGTGCCTGCAGGCTTTAATACTTTCTGTGGGCACCAAGGGAAACTGGACACTGCCAGATGAATGAAAGACAGGATAATTGAACTTGCCCCTAGGTCACTTTGTACCTGGACTCATGAAACTTACACACCATCCTAAAGATTTTCACCAAATCCTTTTTTAACATTGTCCTCTCAAGGCAGTTTGTTGTCATAGAACTAGGAACGGCCATGACCTCCCCACATGACATTTATGGCTTTTAAACGAGGCTAAGGAGGTGACTGTTGAATGGGCTATACAGATTATTAACGCATCCTTTCAGGAGGGCCAAATGCTATCTTGTTTGGAGGAGATTATGGTGTGACCCAGTCCTAAAACACCACATCTGCCCACAGAAGATCTTAGCAACCATAGGCTTCTTTCCAACTTTCCAGTTATGGGCATGTTGGTGGATGGAGCGACTGTGGATCAGTTGCAGGTGTTCTTGGAAGATACATCTGGATCAATTTCAGTCAGAGTTCATGGGTTTCAGGCTGCATCATGGGACTGAGGCAGAATTGGTCACCCTACAAGGTGACCTCCTTTGGGAGGCCAAGGGGGGGGCATGTCTCTCTACTGGTCTTCCTGGATCTCTCAGCAACACTGGATAACATCAACCACAGTATCCATGTGGAAGACTGTTGAGGTTGGGTAATGGTGGTTCAGCCTCTCAGCAACACTGGATAACATCAACCACAGTATCCATGTGGAAGACTGTTGAGGTTGGGTAATGGTGGTTCAGCCTTTAACTAGATCTGGCCATTTCTTAACAACTAGGTATAGAGGGTACAGCTGGGGGAGGCATGGTACAACAATTTGAGGTGCCCCTGGGTTCACTTTTCCCCCATGCTGTTTAACACCTATATGAAGTCTCTGGGTGAGATAATGCAGAGATTTGGAGTGTGTTGTCATCAATACATGGATGACAAACAACTCCATCTCTTCTTTTAATTACTGGGAATACTGTAGATGCTGGTCAAGTCCTGGATAGCTGTCTGGCCAAAATAGAGCTAACAGATTGAGATTGAATCCAGGCAAGAAGATTGAGTTTGAAAGGGACTCCTGCTCACCTGTTTTGGAAAGGATAGTTCTCCCCTGAAGTAACAGGATCAGGATCTGTATGTGATACCAGGTCATATTAATTTACTATGTTACTTTAAGTTTGTAGTTTTGTTGAAATAAATATATGAATAAAAGCAGCTGGTACCTCTTCATTCTGTTCCCCCATTTTTCAAGACCAACCACACTTTACAGATGTTTGTGGTATAGTCTTTTCTTGCAAACTGTAATGCAAAGGAGAGCTACACAAAAGCAAGGGATGAATGTTTAGAGCCATTGGTTATTTTTTAAAAAATATTTCTATTTATTTCCCAGCCTTCAATAATATCTGACGGTGAGTAACAATGAGGGCAAAATAGCCAGCAATTAAAATAGGCTCAGTTCTTTGGGTGGTTTCTTAAAGCTTACAATAAATCCTACTGCCTATGGCACTTGTGCCCTACACCAGAGAAGCTTGTGTTGTTTCACTATCAGTTGTGTTACCTGTAGTAGTTAAACAACATGTTTGCTCCCCAAATCTCTGAATGGCAGTTCCTCAGCTTTGAAGTACAGCATCATCACCATCACCATCACCATCACCATCACCATCACCACCACCACCACCACCACCACCATCATCATCATCATCATCATCAACAACAACAACAACAACAACAACAACAACAACAACAATGTATCACCAAGTCAATTCTGACTGATAGGAACCCTTTCCAGGGTTTTCTAGGTAGAGAATACACAGAAGAGATTTATCATTTCCTTTTTCTGTTGATGCTCTGGGATTGTGAAGCTTATCCATGGTGACACAGCCTGGATATTCAATATGGAGGCATAGTGGGGAATTGAACTTTCAAGCTTTACCTAAACCACTGAGCTATCCATCTTATAATTAAACCTCCTAATATGCCACCTCATATTAAACATTCTATGCTGTATGTAGAGGGACTGTGGTGGCTTAGTGGTTAAGATGCTGAACTTGACAAATGGAAGGTCAGCAGGTCAGCAGTTTGAGACCTGAGTGAGCTTCTATTTCTGTTTCAGCTCCTAACATTTGTTTATTTATTTATTTAGTCGTATTTCTACGCCACCCCCTCGTCGAGGCAACTTAGGGTAGCTTGCAGGCAATAAAAAACATACCAGAACATTAAAAAACATCAACAACTCACTTAAGTTAAAAATTTTAAAAAATCCTTTAAAAAAATCCTTAGAAATCCAACAAATCCAGCTCCCAGACTTCAGGAGAGCAACCACTCATACTAGTCAACCCACAGTGGTTGTCTCCCCTGTTGCCCGACACCCCCGCTGCGCGAGCCAGGTCTTCACACCCCTCTGCCTGGAGATGAAGTTCAGAAGGCAAGAGGTTCCACAGGGCCAGAGTGGACACAGAGAAGGCCCTCTTTCTTGTGCTAGAGAGTCAAGCCTCTCTAGCCAATGGAACTATGAGAGAGCCCCTCCTGTCCACTCTAGTGGGTCAGGCAGATATCCTTGAGGTGATGCGGTCTCTTAAGTATCCTGGCCCACTACAATATAGGGCTTTAAAGGTAATCACCAGCACCTTGAATTGCACCTGGAGGCACACTGGCAACCAGTGCAGCTCCCAAATCAGTGGTGAGGCATGGACATAATGCCCGCACCCCATCACCAACCGAGCCACCGCATTCTGAACCAGCTGCAGCCTTTGAATGGTCATCAAGGGCAGCCCCATGTAGAGTGCATTGCAATAATCAAGTCTGGAGGTGACCAGAGCAAGTGTGACCATGAGCAAAGAGTCCCGGTCCAGGAGCGGGCATAACTGGTGAATCACACGAAGTTGTGTGAAAGCCCTTCTAGCCACAACTGTCACCTGCTCATTGGGCAGGAGTCATGAATCCAGGAGGGCCCCCAGATTATGCACCAGATCTGTCAGAGGCAAAGAAGCCCCATCCAGAACCAAAGATGCTAGCTCCCAAGATAACACAGGGCCCCTAATCCATAGTTACTCAGTTGTAGCCCGTTATCCCCCATCCAGACCCCAACAGCCTCCAGACACCTGGATAGGACTTTGACAGCATCACTTGGATCACCACGGGCCAAGATGTACAACTATCATCAGCGTACTGATGATACCTCACCCGGTGGGAATGGATGATCTCACCCAATGGCTTCATGTAGATGTTAAAAAGGAGAGGAGAGAGCCCCGAGGCACCCCACATTGAAGGGGACTAGGACTGGACCTCTCACCCTCCAACAACACCAACTGGGTCTGGCCCATCAGAAATGAGGAAAAACAGGACCACACCATGCCCTGGATCCTCAATCCTCTGAGCCGATCCAGAAGGATACCATGGTTGATGGTATTGAAGGCTGCTGAGAGGTCAAGAAGAGCAAGGGCAGATGGATTCCCATCATCCATTAGTGAGACCAATGCCGTTTCGGTACCATATCCAGGCCTGAATCCTGACTGAAAAGGGTCCAGATAATCCGCTTCATCCAGAGCCCCTTGCAACTGCCGTGACACTGCCTTCTCCAAAATCTTCCCTAAAAAGGGAAGGTTGGATACAGGCTGAAAATTAGCTAATACTGATGGGTCAAGGGATGGCTTCTTCAGGAGGGGGCATACCAAAGCATGTTTCAAAGGTGCAGGAAAGACCCCTTCCTGCAAAGAAGCATTGATTATCACCCCGACCCAACTGCCTGTCACCGCCTTGGCCATTTTGAGCAGCCAAGTGGGGCAAGGATCAAATAAACATGCAGTAGCATGGACTGCTGCAAGGAGCCTGTCCACTTCCTCAGGGACAACTGGATCAAACCGATCCCAGATAATATGGCCAGACCAAGAGACAGTCAGCTCCAGACTCCCCACATCCATGCCGGGGTTAAACTTTGAGTGGATCTGAGTGATTTTCTTCATCAAATAATCAGCAAAATCATCAGCTGACCCCTGCAACCCATGACCAGCCCCCCCCCCCCCAAGAAGGGACCTAGTCACCTGGAACATGGTCGCTGAGCAGTTATTCGCGGAGGCAATAAGAGTGGTGAAAAATTGACATTTCACCACCCTTATCGCCACAAGGTAGGCCCTAATAGCGGCTCGAAAGCAACAGCAGTTCAAAAGCAATTCGAAAGCAATAAATTGCAACTGGAATCATTTAATGGTGGACTTCCTGCTCCCACAAAAGAGGGGAAGAGTTGTTGCTAAAATGTTCATACTGATTAGTGCTAGAAGACAGGGTTTAGTCTGCTAAACTAAAATCATTTCTTCCCTGTTCCAGGTTGATCTGGGTTAATATTTGAGCAGAAATGTCTCAATAATTTGATCGTTGAAGTGATTAAGATACTGAGCTTGATGACTGGAAGGTTGGCAGGTCAGCCATTTAAGACCCAAGTGCTGCATGATGGATTGAACTCCCGTCATCTGTCCCAGCTCCTGCCATCATAGCAGTACAAAAGCAATAGATAAATAGATACCACTTCTGTGGGAAAGGTAACAGTATTTCGTGCACTCTGGCATCTAGTCACACCTGCCACATGTCCATGAAAATGTCTGCAGACACAGACAGCGCTAGCTCTTTGGCTATAAACAGAGATGAACCCTGTACCCTAGAGTCGGATACGACTGGCTTTTGAACAAGGGTGACCTTTATCTTTACCTAATACACAGTAGTTGCACATGCTTATTTTGCACACAAGAATGAAAATAACATGGCTTCAAAAGCCTAATAATATTATGTTATTGTGTAACACTATGCATGTTGCAAAAGAAAATAATGTAATGATAGACTGAAAACAGTTACATTGAAATGAGCTTGAATCAGAGGCATGTCTGGATAACCTTTGATAGCACATTTTTGAAAGTTTGATGAATTTCAAACTAAGTCCTAGAATATTCAAACCAAGCTTAGGCAATGATGGAACAACAGTAAGTTTCAGTATTAGAATTTTAGCAGCAAGTATAAATCTAACCTTCCATATTAATAGATAAGGTGTTAACAATAGTATTATTATTACTGTTACCAATATTAATATTGCTATGAGTAATTGTAATGTTCATAATATTAACGTTGTTCTTGGAATTAATTGAAGATTTTTGGCTAAGATCTGGCCAAACAGAGATAGATATGGGGTGTTCTATATTTTATTCGGGCAGCTATGATGCACAGCACTCTTACAGAGTTGCTGTCATAGTAACAAAAAACATAATTTGAGCTGTTACAAACCTCATTCAATAGTCAGATGGAGAAATGGTTGGCTAGAGGAAGGTAATTCCTACAGATATCATTATCATATAAATATATGCATAAGTACTGATAAAGAGGAGGAATCCATAGAAAAATCCTATGAATACCTCAAAGCTTATTTAAGCATACAGCAAGTGCTACATAGCTTTCATAACAGAAGATTTTAATGCTAAAATGGGCAAATGAGTCTGTGGAAATGTGTTGGCAAATTCTGCAGTCATTCTGATTTGTTGTGAAAGATGAACACAGAAAAGCATGAAAAAGTGCTATGAGCAGGAACTTGTGATTACCAACATCACTCTGAAATTGCCACCTAGAAGACTGTATATATGGAATTCTCAAAAGATGCTAGTAATAACAGCATTGCAAGGGATGACATAATTTCTATTCAGTTAATTAGTTTCAATCCATAGTATATGCTTAACGAATCATGCAGTGAAGGTTTTCTTAAAGACATTACGCAACAGAATTTACAAGAAGTGTGAAGATTGTCAGGAGAAAAGCAATTTTGATTGAGAGGAGGATCTGGAGGTAGGGAAGCTATATTCTGTCTACATATCCCTGGGGAGAAGTCTTGTGACAGGAGCCTAGAAATGTATTCTTGCTGTATTGAATTTTAGGAAGCCTTTCACAAAGTTCTCCGATACAAGTTGGCTTAGTTGTTGTAAAACAAAGATTCAAAGAGATATAACTGCATGGTTTGCAATCTGTGCTGACCACAAAAACAGTAGTGACACTCAATATCAAAAGAGAGCAGATTTTGAAGTCTGAAAAGGAGCACAATAAAAGTGTATATACTTGTCATCTATTTTGAGTTTTATTCTGAAAATATCGAGCAAGGGAAACCTTTACCTTTACCTTTATATTCAGAAAAACACTTGCTGATTCAAATGACAGTGTCATTGTCAATGGAGATTTCATCAATAATATCTAATATTCTTCTTCTTGTGCCGTATCCGATTCCGAATATTGGTGATCATCATGGCAATCAGCCATGAAAACTGTCCTGAGAATATAATGCAGTGGCTTTCAATTTGCCTTCCACATTGCAGTGTGACACCTGTACCACTGATCCAGCTTCACAAATCAATTTCTGGTCATGAGCCCTTTTTGCATGCAAAGTCCTCCTCAGCCCCAGGCCAGTATTGATGAAGCTGCTGCCCTCCATCAAGATGGATTCAAGTGGGATTTAATCCAGTTGGGCATCATCACCATTCCCTGTGGACTTCACCAAGGCTGCTAGTCCTCAGGGTTGTCAGATTAGTTAACTGCCACCTGACATTCAGTGTTGAGTCACTGGCAGTACGGTCTACTCTATTACCATAACAGGATAATCTCGTCAGACTGGCAACATCTAATATGCAGATAATAGTATTCTGGCAGTCCACAGGGATAATTTAATGGTCTTACTCAATAAGTCAATGAAATAATGAACATTAGGAAGGGATTTTTCAAATTAAAGGGACCCAAGTCCAATTATTTGGTGGTCAAACCATCCCCAAGCTGAAATATGAGACTGAAAAAACTTCTAACCAGCAGGAAAGTAGAGCAGCACTTGATCTTCATGCTGTTCTTTCTTTTTCCCCCATAATGTTAGAAAGCTGTTCCATGGCATTGTAGGAGTTTGAGGAAAGTGCAAAAGTGCAAAAGTGCAAGGGGTAATGAGTTCTGTCTGAGTCTGCCTCGATGGAATTGTCAAAAGCAAGCAGTCAATGTACAGTGATTTTGGATTAAAAATGAAAATGTAGAGCATTTTCAGTAAATATTAGCTGGGGACCCGGCTTCGCTTGGGGCGGGATTATGGTTTAACCTGTGGTTATGGCTCACTGGCCTGTAGTCTGTTCCCCACTGGTGGTTTGCTGCCCCAGCCCCCATTTCCCGCCGGTGTCATTCCGCTCTGCCCCCTTCCAGTGCGGCTCCTGAGGTGGCTTTCGGCAGAGCATTGCCTCTGCCTCAGCGAACGGAGGGCGGGAAGGAAGGCCACGCTGTGTTGGCCTTTCGGGGATGGCAAGGCAGCCCTTCCGCTCCACCATCTCTTGCATGCAGTGGGCAAAGGGATCATCCGTGCAGCCACTGTGTTCCAGAAACAGCAAAGTGGGCCTATTGGCTTGCCTTCCTTGGAATGCAGGGGCAAAAGGCAGCTACCATACCTCCCATTCTGTTGTAGCCTCAGCTGCGCCATCTCTGCTGGCAGCCCTCTCTTCCTGGGGCATCCACCTGGTGTTCCCTGCATTTCAGGGCATGATGTCCCCCCCAGTTCCTGCCGTCCATTGGTGCTCCAGTCACACAACAGCGGCCCCACCTCTACCGCGCCAGATAAGGCCACCCCAATGGACTGCTGTGTGCCGCAGGGCCCGTCGAGACATGTAGTTTTTGCATTTTCCCCTTTCTGTGGGGTGCAGGGCCCCCCCTTTGTCATCCGGACACCTGCAGTGCCAAGCCAGCATGTACAAAGCACCTGTGTGCCAAGTTATGGCATGCTGGGTCCAGAGGTGTCGGTTTGTATTCTCCACATACAAGGTGACACCTTTTTTATCTATATCTATATCTATATTTATATATCTATAGTATAGATATAGATATAGATTAGTACATTTTGATTTATTTGAAGGAACAATGGCATCATCGTCACATAGTTAAAGTAAGGATAGTGATGGCCCAAAGCTACATCCTTTATATGAAGACTATATAACAAAATGTGTAATTGACTTTGGGGAAATGTATTGTTATGTATTCTTGTTTCCAATGCATGGCATGTAATCCTGAATTGTAATATGGCTAAGGTAAAGGGAAAGAAAAATGACAGAGGCTTTTGAAATGAAGATTATATCCCAGGATGCTAAGAATTGCTTAGATCCAGAACATGACAAATGAAGCATCGAGGTGAATGAATAAAGATAAAGGAATCATAAAACAAAATCTAATTACCCTGGATACTTTAGTGACATAATACAAAATGAAATGCAGATATTTTTACAGCTGATCATGTAAGATGAAGTGAAATGCATAAGGAGTGCAGGAAGAACTCATATTTAAAGGATGAAGAATGCATCCTCTGAAGTTCTGCCGCTAAGTGGCTTGGAAGGAGGGATAGCTCTCCTCCTTTCTGGCTGAGGAGACAAAAGGCAGGGCAGAGGAGGCTGATGGCATCCCTTCAACAGGCCCTGTGGGTGGGATGAGTAGGCATCCTTTTAAAGCCTGACCTGGCCCAGAGCCTACCTCTTCACTGACGACTCTTTGATGTATCGCATAGGAGAATCCTGTGCTCAGCCTGTGACTGGAGGCTTTGGCAAACCTGCCACTGTTGAGACACTTTATTTCTTCTTGTGTGAAGTGAGGAGAGGGTTTTTTGCTGCCTGCTGGTCTGCCAGTTCCAGGTGCTGCCAGACTGAAGCAGCCATTTTCAGTTTTGGGGAAGAGGGTGGTTTTGCCAGGTTTTTAACCTTCCCTCCTGCATTTATTTGGGCTTTCTTTGTTAGTGGAGGTGTAGTGGTTAAGACTCTGAACTTGATAATGGGAAGGTTGGCAGGTTAGCATTGGGTTGCCCTAATTCTATCCTTGCAAACCGGGACTCCCTTGCTCAAAAGCCAGTCGTATCCAACTCTAGGGTTCAGTGCTCATCTCTGTTTCAAAACCAAAGAGCCAGCGTTGTCTGCTTCTGCAGACATTTCCATGATCATGTGCCAGGCTTGACTAGACACCGCAAAC
This sequence comes from Bradypodion pumilum, assembly GCA_035047305.1. Classification (NCBI taxonomy): domain Eukaryota; kingdom Metazoa; phylum Chordata; class Lepidosauria; order Squamata; family Chamaeleonidae; genus Bradypodion; species Bradypodion pumilum. The sequence goes on from JAWDJD010000002.1 coordinate 331,179,444, forward strand.
TCTAAGACCCTTCCTCTCCCTGAGGTCACCCCTACCCTACCCTTCAACTCCCCCTTGAGTTGGACTCACCTTCAAACCCCACATGAGGATCCCTTGGAAGAAAGCTCTAAAAAGTCTGTAACAGAAAAATATGTAAAAAGCTACGGAGGATTCCTTCCGACTGCAAAGGGTTAAATGCATAGTCAGCATTTTTAGAGAGGAAGGTAAGTGAAGAGTTATCTTTCTCACTTCCTATCCATAGTGTTCCCTTCCTCTCTAGGAATGCTGACTCTATGCATTTAACCCTTTGCAGTCTGAAGGAATCCTCCGTAGCTTTTTACATACAGTATTTTCCCTTGAACTGGGATTTTTACATGTTTTTTCTTGAACTGGATGGGACAGCATGAATCCATGAAAATCACGGAAAAACAGGACGTAAGGTATCCCTAGGTTAACAGTTTGAGACTCAAGTGCTGCACAATGGCCCAGCTCCCATGAACCTAACAGTTTGAAAGCAAGAAATTGCAAGTAGATAAATGGGTACTGCTTCAGCAGGAAAGGTAACAGCATCTAGTGATGCCTGCCACTTAACCATGGAAACATCTGTAGATACAGACAGTGTTGGCTTTTTGGCTTTTCTGACTCCTAGAGTCGGACATGACTGGCTTTCAAAGCAAGGGAGGCTTTTACTTGTTAGTCAGCCAAGCCTGATTTATGTTTTTCAGGCTCCAAAAATTCATTTTAGGGCTGTATAAATGTTGTGTAATTGTAACCACACAAATGAGCGAATGTAACAATCTGTAACCACATGAATGAGCGATTGTAACAATCTGTATCTTGCAATAGAAACAATGTAACAAACCACAATAGAACGCGAGCTAGTGACCACTAGGGGGAAATAGTGAGCGTTCAGCTCACATGGTATACATTCCTCAAATACCTTCAGCTGTGTGGGAAAGATTGCCGCCCTCACTTCACCTGGACAAGAAGGGCGTGACTAAGGATGACGTCACATGGACAGTAGCCAATGCGCTATTGAGGAGCCACATTCAAATGTATAGCCACTGCATAAAAGGAGCTGTTTGTCTGCCATTACCTCATGTTCGTGCTGTACTCCATGCAATAAAGATGTGTTAGGCTAGTCTACAGCTGCTTCCATTGTCTTGATTCCCAAACACTAAATTGGTGACGAGGATGGGATATGGCTTCCCACGGGGACAAGACACTTCCACAGCAACCTGTTTTCAACATAAACCAGCCCGAATGATGGGACTGGTTCAAGATGCATTTCAGGAGTACGGTAGCGGTTGCTGGCATCACAGACGCTGGGAAGAAGAGGGGCCTTCTTATCATGATGCTCGGTTATCACGTAGTGCAAACGCTGATGGACCTGGTTGCAGCAAGAGAGGTGGAGCAGGTTGCCATAGCCGACCTGCTGGTTGCGTTGAGAAACCACTTCAAGCCCACGGTGTCCTTCTTCTCGGCCAGAGCCGCGTTCACAAGGAGGGACCAAAAGCTGGGTGAGTCTGTGACCGAATACACGGCGGCCCTCTGTTTGGCAGCAACCCCGTGCGAATGGCAGCAGAACTTAGATATGGCCCTTAGAGACCGGCTGCTTTGCGGAATGTGAGATGGGGACACCCAAAAGAAGCTCATGACCCATGGCCACGACCTAACCTTCAAAGAGGTTCTGCAAGAGGCGCAGAAGGCTGAGTCCACAACGGCCAGGTTCAAGCTCCTCAAAGCGAAGCCACCACCATTTGAGGCGGCTGCATCAGCAGTCCAGGCGACCTGGAGCATGCCCCCTGCCCCACGCTCGCCCACATCTTCAGAGGCCTCCACCAACTCAGGCTCCAGTGAAGATGAGGGTGTCTGGAAAATCGGAAAGGGCCAGGGCGAGAAGAAAGGAAAGGGAGGCCAGCGTTGCGATGGCTGCGGAGCATCCCATGATCGGAGCAAGTGCCCATTCCGAAAGGCTGAGTGCCACAACTGCGGACGAAGGAGCCACATCGCCAGGGCGTGCAGACAATGGCAAGATGAGAGCAAGGGCCCAGCAGAACGCTCCATGCGGAGACGGGATGGTGTCGGCAGAGTCTACGATGGTGACAATGGCCCAGAGGGGTACCACGTTTACCGAAGGGCATACGGGGGAGATGACCTGGCCATTCACAGCGTGCCCTTAGGGCACCCACATTTTTTTGCTGAGGTACTGTTGCAGGGGATCCCAGTTAGGATGGAAATAGACTCGGGGTCCGCCTACACCATTATTTCCCATAGAGAGTTTTTGCGCATTCCCCTCAAGGTGCGGCCCAGGCTCAAGGAACTGAGGTCGAACTTAAGGGATGTACAGGGAAATGGAATCTCAGTGTTGGGAGTGGGGGAGTTTGAGATACAGTACAAGGGACTCAGAAGGAAACTTCCCCTAGTGGTTTTAAAGGAGGGGGGTTGCAACCTCCTGGGAACACAGTGGTTCAAACCCCTAGAGATTTTCATAGGAGGCATCCATGCCATCGAGGGGGGGGATGAAATTCAGGCAGTGTGCAACGCACACCCTGAGGTATTCAAGAAGTGACTCGGGAAGTACAAGGGCCCCCCACTTTCATTCGACCTAGATCTGGAGGTCCGCCCAATTAGGCTCAAGCCACAACGGGTTCCGTTCGCCCTGAAGGACAAAATAGAGGCGGAACTTGACAAACTGGTGGGTCAGGGGATTTTAGTGCCTGTGGACTCTGCAGAGTGGGAGACTCCTATTGTTACAGTTCTAAAAGCAAATGGGGAGGTGTGGATTTGCGCTGACTACAAGTGTACAATCAACAAGGCGATCCGCCCTAATGCTTATCCGGTGCCAGTAGTTAGCCATCTGCTAGGTACTTTACATGGGGGAAAGTGTTTTGCCAAATTGGATTTGGCGCAGGCATATCAGCAGCTATCAGTAACTCCAGCTACAGCTGCTGCACAAACCATTGTAACTCACAAGGGGGCATTTAAGGTGATGCGCCTACAGTTCGGTGTGAACTCGGCACCGGGGATATTTCAGTTGCTTGTGGAATGTCTGTTAAAGGGGCTACCGGGTGTTTTACCATATTTTGATGATATTTTGATATCTGGGAAGAGTGAAGCAGAACTGGCCCAGAGATCAGATAAGGTCCTTACAGTGTTCGAATCCGTGGGGTTGAGACTGCGGAGAGACAAATGTGTGTTCCTTGCCAAAGAAGTAGAGTTCCTGGGGTTTCGCATAACCCCTGAGGGAGTGAAACCCACTGAATCCAAAGTCTCGGCTATCCAAAACACCCCTCGCCTCACCGCGAAACCTGAGCTGCAATCCTTCCTGGGGCTGCTGAATTTTTACCATTCCTTCCTGCCCAGGAAAGCATCGATTGCAGAGCCCCTGCATAGGCTGCTGAAGAAGGATGCGGTTTGGTGGTGGTGGGAGAGCCAAGAGCGGGCTTTCAGGGAACTCAAGCAGCTCCTCTCCTCAGAGGCCATCCTGACCCATTTCAACCCAAAGAAGCCAGTAGTCTTAGTCTGCGACGCCTCACCAGTGGAGGTGGGGGCGGTCCTTTGCCATGTGCTAGAGAGCGGGCAAGAAGCCCCTGTTGCCTTCTATTCGAGATCATTGTCCAAGGCAGAATGCAACTACACCCAAACAGATAGGGAGGCCCTTGCTATTGTGGCGGGCACAAAGAAGTTCCATGATTTTTTTGTATGGTCGTCCATTCACCATTGTAACTGACCACAAGCCACTATTGGGTATTTTCACCTCAGACAAGCCCATTCCACAGATCCTCTCCCCAAGGATGCTTCAGTGGATTATTTTCCTCAATGCGTACAGGGGTTCATTAGCGTACCGCCCCGGAAAAGACATAAGCCATGCTGACACACTTTCAAGGTCTCCTCTTCCCCTGCTGGGAGACCCAAAATGCGAAGTAGAGCAGGACAGCCAAGTCCTCCTTATAGAAGCCCTAGATGCACCCCCATACTTCCTGTGGAAATCGCTACAGTCACAGCAAAGGATAAAACACTAGTTCTTGTCAGGTCTTGGGTACAGAAGGGGTGGCCCACGGTTCCTCCCGCAGATGAATTTGCTGTGTTTTTCAGGAAGAGGGTTGAGTTGTCCACAGAAAGGGGGTGCCTCTTGTGGGGGGAGAGGGTGACCATCCCTGAATCCTTAAGAGCAAGGGTACTACAGCTTCTACACGTCAGCCACCCGGGGATCGTGCGCTCTAAAGCGCTGGCCCAAAGCTACTTCTGGTGGCCACAGTTAGATGCAGACATTGAGCACATGGTGAACACCTGCGAAAGTTGCCAGAGCTCTTGCCCTGAGGAGTCCCGACTTCCACATAGAGAATGGGACACAGCCAGGGGACCGTCTTCACATAGACTTTGCAGGTCCGTTCAGGGGTTCCCTTTTTCTACTGGTAGTAGACACATACTCCAAGTGGTTGGAGGTGATTCCAATGCACAGCACCTCATCAGCCATTACCATAAAACAGCTGCACAAGCTGATAAGTACCTTTGGGATACCTGACGTCATTGTGAGTGATAACGCTAGTACTTTCATGTCCGCAGAATTCCAAGCGTTCTTGGAATCAAATGCCATTCGGCACTTAACCTCAGCCCCTTTTCACCCCGCAACAAACGGCCAGGTGGAACGCCTGGTGCGAACCATGAAAGAGAGGTTGCGGCACATGGGCCCGGGGGATCTGGACCTACAGCTCTGCCAGTATTTGTTGGCATACAGGGTGACGCCATTGGCGTCGGGGTTTTCCCCTGCAGAACTCCTCATGAAAAGGAAATTGCATTCATTGTTAACCAGGTTGGATCCCACCAGGGTGGAGGATAGGGGAAGAAACATTGACCTCAGGTCCACAAAAAACTTCGAGATAGGTGAACCTGTACACTGTAGGAACTACGCAGCTACAGGGCCAGCCTGGGTGTCAGGAGTAGTCATTAACCAAATGGGACCAGTTTCATACTGTGTCGAGACTAACACAGGTCTCCTCTGGAGAAGGCACACCAACCAACTAAGGCACTGAGTGATTGGGGGGCAGAACAGTGGTGCCCAGCAGGAGAGCTCAACGTTAGGGTCCTCCCCCACCCGCTTATTCCAAGGGGGAAAAAACGAGGGGCAACAGTCCCAAACAAGGGGGGGGAGAGCAGATTTAAATCCATATCCTTTTGATACACCAGTTCTCCCCAGCGCTATGAAAGATAGGAATGAGTTTGTCCCTATAGCCCCTGAGTTAGATTTTGAGTTACCAAACCGGGGGGGAGGGTTTCCGGAGTGTTCCCCCACCCATCCAAGCGAGGAGCGAGGTTTTTCTTTAGTCCCTAGTGCCCCCGGTTTGCCCACATCCACATCAGAATACAACCCTTCTCCTCCTGCCCAGCCCATAGCTGCAAATCCGCAGCAAGTCGCTAATGAGTCATCCTCTCCAATTGCAGGACAAGAGCCAGGAGGACACAGACGAGGGGGTATGGCTGAGTAAAGCATAATGGCCACACGCCCAAAACGCACATGTGGAAAACCACTTTGGTTAAGGGACTTTGTCCCATCTTAGAGGGGAGGGATGTTGTGTATTGAATATAATTGTAACCACACGAATGAGCGAATGTAACAATCTGTAACCACATGAATGAGCGATTGTAACACTCTGTATCTTGCAATAGAAACAATGTAACAAACCACAATAGAACGCGAGCTAGTGACCACTAGGGGGAAATAGCGAGCGTTCAGCTCACATGGTACACATTCCTCAAATACCTTCAGCTGCACGGGAAAGATTGCCGCCCTCACTTCACCTGGACAAGAAGGGCGTGACTAAGGATTTCGTCACATGGACAGTAGCCAATGCGCTATCGAGGAGCCACATTCAAATGTATAGCCACTGCATAAAAGGAGCTGTTTGTCCGCCATTACCTCATGTTCGTGCTGTACTCCATGCAATAAAGATGTGTTAGGCTAGTCTACAGCTGCTTCCATTGTCTTGATTCCCAAACACTAAAATAAAGGTGTGAGGTTATCAGCTATGTAGCATGGGCTGCCATTTTTCTACATCCATATTAAAAATATGGGTGGGAGGGTAGGTCGGTAGGTCAGTAAAAAAGCTGGTCATAATGTGGTCATCCATTATGGCTCAGCAAGAATGGAGAAAGAATTGTGATCCCCAGTGCATGGAGTAAATAGAGAGGACGGCATGGGACGGTTTTACCTGGATCATGGAGGCATCCAATTTGATTGCCCAGAATTGTTCCAGGCAACACAATATCCCTGCTTAGTGCTCCCATAGTTGGGACAGCTATGATGGCATCCAGACTCTGGTAGGGGAGGAACAACAACAAGAAGAACTGTAGCAAAGCACTCTCATATTTCAGGTAACTAACAATTGAGTTAGGGATTGGGTGCAGGGAATCCTAATTAACAAGAACAAATCATTGGAAACATCAAGTTGTAGAATGACAAGAAAGGTATCAAGTGCATGTGATGATTTCTTCATACGTCACCTACAAATTTATTTTCCATTTCAAATTGCCTAGATTTCTCCCATCCCCATCATATGCCACCACATATTTGACAGTTATATGGAAGAAGAGCAACGTTTTCCTCCCTCTTCTCTGTTATTCTCATTAAGACCTGCAGAGTGCCTTCACTCTCATTCTCTTTTCTAAATGTTTATGTTTATGTTGTTGTTATGTTTATGTTTATTCAACTTATACCCCGCCCTACTCAACACATGGCCGATTCAGGGCGGCTAACAACATATAAATGACCCCATGGCAACCCAAGGGGCTTACATATATGATACAATGTTCAAAATACAATAATAAATACAATGTTTCAAGTAAATACTATAAAGCCCAAGATCTAATATTACAAATTACAATATAAGGTAAAATAATAATGCAAAACCCACAAAAACCCCTGCCTTAGAGTCTTCTGAGGGGGATATCAATCCATACAATATAACAATAGCATAGTAATACAAAACTAGATTCAGTACAATAAGCAGACAATAATACAATATCAAATTCAGGGGGAAAAAACCACAATATCAATATATCACATAATAAATAAGTAATCAATATTAACAAAATCCCCAGGGGATGGAGTACAGCTCACATCCCATATAGTGCCCAGCTGCGGCAAGATCAGCCTGTCTCTGTCCCTCTGTCTCTCTCTCTGCCCCCCCCCACTCTCACCATAGACCAGGGGAGAGAGTCGAGGTGGTGTATCGGCTTCAGCGTCTTGGCGGCAGCAGCTAAAGTCCCTGCCGAGAATAAGGCACAGCTGGGCCGATGCTCCCATCTCCCCTGACCGATTTGGCCCGGGGAGAGAACTGCAGGTGGCTCCCATCCTGGGCCGATGGCGGGGACACAGGAGTGCTTTGGCGTGGCATCCCGGCTGCGGCTTGGGCGCCCTCTTATCCCTCCAATCAAGACAGGGCCGGAGGGAAGCGGGGCCGGTGTCCGCAGGTGGCTCCCATCCTGGGCCGATGGCAGGGACCCAGGAGAGCTTCGGCGCGGTGTCCCGGCTGCGGCTCGGGCACCCTCTTATCCCTCCAGTCAAGGCAGGGCCGGAGGGAGGCGGGGCCAGTGACCGCAGGTGACTCCCATCCTGGGCTGATGGCGGGGACCCAGGAGAGCTTTGGCGTGGTGTCCTGGCCACGGCTCGGGCGCCCTCTTATCCCTCTGGTCAAGGCAGGGCCGGAGGGAGGTGGGGCCGGTGTCTGCAGGTGGCTCCCATCCTGGGCCAATGGCGGGGACCCAGGAGAGCCTCGGCGTGGCGTCCCGGCTGCAGCTCGGGTGCCCTCTTATCCCTCCAGTCTTATCCCTCTTATTTCTTATTGCCTAGTCACTGAGGGAATTATTACCTACATTCTTTAGGCTAATAGGATCATCTTAAGCTTTTACTCATCCTCAGAGCTTAAATATTGCAGAGAGGAAAATGCAAACAAATTCTGATCTCTAGATGCATGTGTGCGAGTGCGTGTCCGGACTACCAACATAATTGGGTAGTCTGAGAACTAATTCTTTTCTGCTTAATATTAGGAAATGTTGTCCCCTCTTTTGGAGTCTTAACAGAGTTGTATTGATTCAGTCAGAGTAGCCCTTGGATGTTTTGTGGCAAATCATTGACTAATCAAGCTCCCTCTACCAGTCTTAGATTCATTTAAGATGACTTATGTACTTAACATTAAAGCAGGCAGGTGACTGATTTGCAAACTGCCCAAATCAAAGCAAAGGCTGCTGGCTATTTGAATGTATCATAAAAGTGATATCAGTTTACTGATGGACTTGAACCAATTTCTTTCCTCCCAAATTGAAAACCAAACTAAACCTATAAAGTAGATGGGAAATTATCGACAGAATCTGAAAAGATAAGGGTATACCAAAAAGTCTTTGAGTCTATTGACATAATAGTGTACTGGGACTGTGGTGGTTCAAGTGGCTAAGAGGCTGAACTCGCTGACTGGAAAGTTGGAGTTCGATTCCTGGGTACTGCTTGATGGAATAAGCACCCAACTCTGCCCCAGTTCCTACCAACCCAGTAGTTCGAAAGCAAGAAATTGCAAGTACATTATTATTATTATTATTATTATTATTATTATTATTATTATTATTATTATTATTATTATTATTATTATTATTATTATTATTATTATTATTATTATTATTATTATTATTATTTCACACTCAGGGGAACCTGGCTCAGGGCGGTTCACACAGCAGTTATACAATATACACAATAATACACAATGCACAGTAATGTAATATACACAAAAATTATACAATGCACAGTTTGAAAGAACAACATAATAATATATAACAATAGAATACAGTCCTGCACTACAATGGCCTCTCCACCCCGGCCGCAGACAAAGTCCAAGGGCAGTGCCATAGCGGCATTTTCAAGCCCCGGCCAAGGTTGGGGCCCAGGGGCACCAGTGGTAGTAGATAAATAGGGACCACTTTCGTGGGAAGGTAAACAGTGTTCCATGCACTCTGGTGTTGAGGCATGCCTGCCACATGTCCACAAAAATGTCTTCAGACGCAGAGAGCACTCGCTCTTTGGCTATAAACAGAGATGAGCACTGAACCCTAGAATCAGATACGACTGTTTTTCGAGCAAGGGTGACCTTTACCTTTACCTGTATTTCAAAGAATACAATACAGGGACAAAGACATTTGGTTATACTCTTGCATTTTTTTTCTTGACCTTCTTTAAATTAATGTTCTGATTACCTAAGCAGCAGAATTAAACTAAGGGATTGTTTCTTGAGAATGCACACATGTCTAATTCGACAATATATCATGCCAGTACTATTGTGTATTGAGGCACATTTGCAAGTTGTGCGGGCAGTGCCATGCAAGAGGAAAATGGTGGTTTCCCATCATCCAAATTAGGAGTTAAAGTTGGTGCCACCCCCCCCCAATTCAGGGCACACTCATTATGCTAATCCAAGCCCTATGATTGGTTACAGTTTTGGATCCTGTTCCTCATTGGTTAATTACATATATACCCTGTTATGATTGGTTAGTTGTGGTTGTCCGACAGGTCGCCGGAGTACACAGAATGCTGTTACTTTTCCCACCATAGTGGTACCAGTTTATCTACTTGCAATTTCTTGCTTTCAAAGTGCTAGGTTGGCAGGAGCTGGAGCAGATGATGGGAACTCACTCCATCACACAGCATTTGGGTTTTGAACTGCTGACCTGCTGACCTTCCGCTCACCAAGCTCAGTGTCAACTACTAAGCCACCATGATCCCCTCTGTAAGGGATTAGTGAAAATTTAATGTCATGTAAAGATTAGCAGCATCTTCTATGAACAGAAACAGCTGAAGTAGGAGTGGTCTCCAATGTACCCCACTATAATACACATTCACAGCAATGGCAGAAGAGCTACAGGGTTGTACTGCATCATCCAATAGCAATGCTGATGAACCTTGGCACTCCAGGTGTTCTTGGACTTCAATTACCAGAAGCCCAAGTCAGGACTCCTGCTGATCAGAGCTTGATCAGAGCTTCTGAGAATTGAAGTTCAAGAACACCTGGAGTGTCAAGGTTCTCCATCACCTGCCATAAAGCTATATTCACAGTGATACGATACACTTGTAGGGGCATACAGCATCAGTGTAAAGTGGCTCTTTGGATGTGAGAAGGTGCAGTTACAGAGGCTATTCCTTACTAAATTGAACCTGGCTAATCAGGGATTCTTACCATGTGAAGTACTATAATTTTATGCATGCATGTATGCTCATTGTGTGCAGTACACATGTGTACTACAGTCAACCCTCACATAACGTGTTCATATAGCATCATTTTCGCTTAACAATGCATCATTATGCACCACGTGTCCCCCCACATAACAACAATTTTAGTGTCATTGTCTGGACAATAACGCTAAAATAACCGTCATCCGGACAAAATGTCGTTATGCGGGAAACTCCATAGAAACCCACATAACAACAAAAATCGCTTAGCAACGCTACTTGGGGAACCAAGTAACATTGTTATGCAAGGGTCTACTGTATATACATCAAAGCACTTTGCACAGCTATGGAGAATACTGCCCTCAAATAAGGTGCATGGATGAGCAACATGTTAGTGTGGCATTAGAGAATGACACAATTGCGCTGTCAAGTTTTTCTACTGCATAAGCATGCAAAAGAGCCAAATTTAAATAAATAAATAAATAAGGGGTGCCCAAACCTTTCAGGCAGCGGGATGGTCATGTGGTTCAGGGAGCCAGTCACTATGGCCCAGGGGCTGGATCTGGCCCCCGAGACCAATTCATCAGGCCCACGAAGCCCTAGTTGCTCCTGGAAGTGGAAATAAACTCTGCCATATGGGTGCATTTTGCTTCCACTTCCGGGAACGATGAGGGCTTTGTGGGCCAGATGAATTGGCTTCAGGGGCTGGATTTGGCCCCCGGGCCATAGTTTGGGCACCCCTGAAATAAGTAAATAAATAAATTGCTCATTTTAAAAAACCAGCTTCACTTCCAGAATTTCAGGCAAAAATATTAATAAAAGGCTAGTTAACCACCACAGCCCAACATCCACTGTAGCCTCTAAGTGACTGTTGGAATCATTCCCCCACCATATTTATGATTTAGCTTCCCTGAAGGTCATTAACTTGCCAAACTCAGGTCCACATGAAACAAAGCTCAAGCAAAGACTGACACATCTACAGCTCCTTTCTGGAAGGAGGAAGACAAGTTGAAATATGAGCAGGGTCTGGTGTGTTCCCAGGAAAACTGAAGAACGAGGCCACCGTCTATCTGAGTGACCTTCTCAGTTTGTGGCAGCCCCAATTTTCAATCAATCTCTGCCGACTGCCAGCTGCTCTGCTGTGAGCCAAGCGAGTCATGTGAATGCCAATGCCATATGGTAGCAGCATGTTGTGAGAGAACTAATCCTAATTTTCTTTCATGTCACAGAGAGGGGACAACACCTGCTTTCCTGTGCTTCTCACAGCTAAGAACAGGCAGAAAATTCAAGACCTGTATTGCATACCTGTCAACCGCGGTTCCGGAAAATATGGGACCTGCGCAGAATGGTTGTGCACAGGTCGCCTTCTACGTGACCTGCACAGAACGGTTCTGTGCAGATCGCCTTCTTATGCATGCATAGAAGGCATTTACGCTTGCGTAGAACCCTTCTACGCTTGCGTAGAACCCTTCTACGCTTGCGTAGAAGGCTTCTACGATCCCCTTCTGCACAGATCGCCTTCTATGCAAGCGTAGAAGGGTTCTACGCAAGCATAAAAGCCTTCTACGCATGCGTAGAAGGTGATCTGTGAAGAAGGGATGTGCAGTACCTCCCCCCCCACTGCCAATTCCGGGATTTTGGCAGCTGCGGGCGGGAAATGGCGCAAATCGGCGCCAAAAATCGGGAAATCCTGGCCAATCCGGGAAGGTTGACAGGTATGCTGTATTGTTGCCTTTCATGTTAAGGCAGAATTGGGAACACAGGGTAGCTTTTGGATTCTGCTTCCTATATTGCTAAATAAATGAGAGACATGACTAGAAGCAAAGAATGCCAATCCCATGAAGTACTGATTAATGAAGGCATTAAGAGGCAGGAAATCCAGGTGGACCTGAATACCACAATCTCCCTCCCTCTCTCCAGGACTACATATGTTAAAAAGAGCCTGTGTGATATAGTGTATAAAGCATCAGACCACAACTCAGGACATCTGGGTTTAAAATAGGGATGGGCCCTAGTGCTAAAATGTAGAATTCAGTATTGGAATTTTGAATTATAGCCATTCAGATTTGGAAACTTCCAGATATCCAAACTCCATTACCGTCAATGTTCTGCATACTATATATCCATTATTTTGTCACTAAACAAACAAGCAGACAGACAGACAAGCAGGCAGGCAGGCCTTTTTGAAGGCTATTCATGTGTCCTTCCCAGTGATTATGCCAACAGTTATATCAGGTGTGTTGTGAGTCAGATGTCTATCTGTTTGAATTTTAAAGTCCCACAGGATAAACAAAACTGTGCATGGTATATACTGGAAAAACATAGAAACAAAGCCAAGCAATCACACTTATATATAGCGCTTGGTGCACTCTCTGGGCAGTTCACAAGTTAATTAGCATTTTGCTCCTAACATGCTGGGTACTCATTTTACTGAACTCAGAAGGATGGAAGGCTGAGTCAGGTCAGGATCAAACTTCCAGCCTTTTGGTCACAGGATAGCAGTTAATCCTTGCACCACCAGGGAAAGGCTGACCAAAAGCTAACATTGGGATAGTTTAGAGCAGGAATTTTGAAGAAGGAAACTGAAGGATTGATCTTGGCAGCTCAGGAACAAGTTCTGCCAACAAATTGAATGAAGACTAAAGTACAGCATGTATCCAACAATAGCAAATGCTGACTTTGCAGTCTTCTTCTTGTTGTTCATCCATGTCTAGGCCAGACATGAAACTGTCAAAATGAAGGCATCTTTGGTGAGTTCATTCTGCAGTTCTGAAAAGGTTGAAACAGTAGATCATCAGATCAGCAATGTGGTAAAATTTCAGAGTGATTATTTGCAATGCCATGACAGGGTTGCAAAAATTATTCATTGAAAACTTTGTCAAAAGTTTGGATTTGAATGGAGTAAAAATTATTGGGACCATTAGTTAGAGAAAGTTTTGGAAAATGGGAGAGACAAATTTCATTTTGCAGTTTGACTTTCAATTCTTTCCTTTCTGTATTCAGCTTTCTTCAATAGCAACATCATGATGCTGACACCGATGGTGATGGTGACACCGATGACGCCGACGACACCGATGGTGACGGCGATGGTGGTGACACTGCTGCTGCTGCTGCTGAGAACAATGACACATGCTTCAGCACAGGATGTCTTTGATGTTTAATTTTGCTAATATGGAAAGATGGCCTCAACTGCCTCTATGCAGTAATAAAGTACTTTTACTTCCAATTACAGACTAACTCCAATGCCTGCTTCTGGACTGGGACTGGGATATTTGATTACATCAGCATTCCCCAAATTTTGGTTTTTGGATTTCAATTCCCAGAAGCCTAAATCAATTCCCCAAAGCACTGATCAGCCAATGTACTGGCTTAGGTTTCTGGGAATTAAAGTCCACCAGCATTCTGCTGAACATAATATGGGAACTGCTGATTACTGCATTGCATCATGGCTGTATTTTGTCAGCCACACTATGTCCAAAGCTCAGAAAATGCTTTAAAAGAGATAGGGATTTTTACTAGAGAGCTTTAATTGGGCCAAAAACGTAATACCCACAGGCAATATGCCTCTCAGTTTCTGGGAAATGTGAGTTCCATCATTCAGTCAGAGCAAAATGCAGCAGCTAGATCATTAACTGATGCATGTTACTTAACCCTATAGATCCAATATGAAAGATCTAAACTGGCTGCCAGCTGTTTTCTAGATTTAGAATAACACATTGGATTAACTGAACTTTAGATAGATTAGGGCTTTGCTAACTAATGGACTACCTGCCTTATTACAAATCTTACCATCATCATGGGAACTATCCTTTCTATTCTGCTGATGCAGCCATTTTTTTGTAGAGGATGGATGAATTTTAGTCTGGTGTTTCAACTGTGACCATTCCACCTTGGATGCCCATGTTAGACTGCAGGTGTGTGATGGAATCTGGCCTTCTGACAGTATGGGACTAGATAAAAGCTTGAACAGAATTGTCTTGATATAAACATGCTGAAAGTAAATTCTTCAGAGGGGGTATATATTGTCTTTAGACTAAGTAATGCTGTCATCCCTGTTATTCCACTGTACTGTCTGCATAAGTCTCTCTCCTGGTTTACATCCCTTTGATACTTCTTCCTGACTAGCAGATGGAATCTCATGGTCCCTAGGATGACACCTCAGGGATCACAGCATACATCCCTTTCAGCTCAGATCAAAAAGATCTGATCTTTGTCCCCTATCACTTGACTAGCAGAAGAATCAACATTCTTGAACCCGCTAATGTTAGAATGGGGTTGGGATGGTGCAGGCAGAGTTCTGCTAATCTTGGAAACTAACCCTAGGGCACACTTCTACACTTATCATTTCCTGTTTCACAAAATTTAAGAGAACTTTATTACTGCTGAGATACACATTTAAAAGGATGAATCACAGTTTTCTTAAATGGCTATTTTCAGAGTTGATTGTAGGAGGTAAGCAGGATAAGGTAGTACAGCATTCTTTTTCTTTTACTTTAATACCTTAAAGAAATATGTAAATTCTCTCCATGCACATGCTTAGATATTCCTAGATGGCTACTACATTTCAAAATGTATTTGTGATTGTGTGTGAGATTGATGATAAAGCCTCAAGCCCCGATTAGAACTTTTATCTTTAAGTAACTGTGTTGTTTTTAAAACTTTGTAAACTTTTGTAAGCCACCTAGAGGAGGAGCTCATGTATCTAGATAGTGTAAGGAGGAGCTTTAGATTATTTGTGGTTTCTAAGATCCGGATTTATTTCATTCTGCCATCTTGCAGATTGAAAGGTTTTCAAATCTTTTTCATTATAAAACCAGATGGAGTTCATTCTGATCTATCCAATTTGCTAGTATTTCCCCATTCTTGTCATTGTTGTTGTAACCCCAGTCAGTACGATGAATTTAAAATAGCCTAAATATACTGCTTGATGATCCAGGTTTGGCAGTGGTGGACGAAGCCACCAGAAGGCTTATAAATAGTCATGAAGTAATAATTTTGATGTTATTTGTTGAGTACAACCAATAATCTTGTAATCTTTAATGTCATGACAAAGATACATTAGGTAAAGGTAAAGGTCATCCTTGCTCGAAAGTCAGTCATATCCAACTCTAGGGTTCAGTGCTCATCTCTGTTTATAGTCGAAGAGCCAGCACTGTCTGCATTTGCAGACATTTCCGTGGACATGTGGCAGGCATGCCTAGACACTGAAGTGCACAGAACACTGTTTATCTTCCCACCAAAGTGGTACCTATTTATCTACTTTCAATTTCTTATTTTCGAACTGCTAGGTTGGTCTTTTCTAATGTTATAAAATCTATCCTATTATCTATGGCTAATCTCCTTAAATATTCACATTTATTTCTACTTACATCTTCTATACTTTAACTGTAAAATATGGTCTAATATCTTTTTTCACTAAATTCTTAAAAGAACTGTTTTGGTTTAATTGCTGCCTCTGCAGTTTTTGACCATGAGAGATATAATAGCTACTTCAGCCAATATTTTGTAGACTTTTGGTCACTCTGCTAGAACAGATTGTTGCTCAGGGTACACCATTATCATGGAGGTTGTCCACACTTTGTACCCACATTTTTTCTGGTTTGGAAAAGTAGAACCCCCACCCCCCTTGCCCCTGCCCCATGTCAGAAAACTAAACCTGCTTTGGGAACAAAAAAGGGCTGAGCCAATTAGAATGAGCCTTTGCATCACATGGGCAGTAAAAATTACTTCATATTAACTCATTTTATAAGCAGAGCAAATCCTGCCTTATTTGACCACTGTAGTTGCAGCCTGAATTAGCTGCAGTAGAGATTAGTAGATGCAGGCTCTTTTGTTGCCCACAGGCATGTTATCAAGCAGCTTTCCCCAGCTTTGCTGAGAAACTCTAGGCCAAGCTGCAGGTGTAAATAAAAAAATCTTTGAAATGCTGTCAGAACACGGACTATGATTTGTAAGATGAAAGCTGGAAAGTGATAATAATATCACCGGGAAACAGATGCTAGAAATTCTAATACTCTTTCAGCACAGCCGTGGCTAGATATAAATCCCAGTCAACAGGGCAAGCATTTTATATGTCAGCAAGGTAAGCAAACTCAGAGTGAGTGTGTGTCATTTACACCTCAGTGTCTAGCTTTCATTTCTGTCAGTTTGGAACTAGCTGTCTTTGCTATTTACTAATTACTCTGTACTATTTTTTTTTGCTGATTACTGGCCTGTAGACACAACACATTCTGCCAGGATTCCTCAGAGTGTCACAAGTAAGAGAGTACTTGTGTAATAAATATGCAAAGAGATGGAAAGTGTGACCTTCTCTGTGGCATACCATTGGAACATGGGCCAGCAATATCTCACCTTTTTACCATTCTTATAAATTCACATGAAAGTGAAAGCGGCTGTGTGCTTCTTATGTAAAAGAATAATGCCTTGCCTGGATCCACAGAAATGTTAAATGGAACTTCACTCCTGGTGGAAGGATGGAGAGGACTTTCACAGATTTCTTCTTCATCTTGCAGTCCCCTTTGCCATCCCAAATTTTCTGTGAGTGGTTGTGATCAAAGCTGAACTGAGGCAATGTGCTACTTAAGGGCAAAGGACATAACAATGCCCCTCTGTTTTTTTTAAAAAAGAGAGAAGCTACCAGACAGGAAATAGAATCTGGTTTTGACAATGTCAACATATACTTGTGCTTTGCCTCATCTGAGGGCAGCGGGCTAGTTCAGGAAGGGTCAGACATGGCATATGTCACATAACACTCTATCTTCTGTGAGAAAGGTGTGGCTAGATAGTTGAGGAGAAATGGCTAACCGCTCTTCTTCATGCCTTCCATCTTTAGTTGGTTGACTCACTCTGCCTAATGGCAGGGAGAGCTCTGCTTGGGTGAATCTCCAGACCAACATGAAGCATGCTTCTGGGGTGGTTCAAGGACCAGCAAATTCATTTTTATCAGCAATAGTAATAGCAATTACACTTATATACTGTGCTTAGTGCACTCTCTGGGCGGCTCACAAGGCGCTTTCTCATTGTCAAAGAGAGGGAATCTGCTCACAGGGTCCAATTTACCAATTTAGGATTTTCTAAAGGCTGCAACAGCCCTTCTATATGAAACATCTTTCTGTAGAGACATCTAAAACAACCTAACATTTTACTAGAGAAAAACAAAACATTTTACCTATGGGTGTGGAAAATGGGTCCTGAGGGCTGCAGTATTATTTTGTAGCTCCCATGGCACACAAGAATACCCCAAAGGCTAGCCAGTGTATTATTTATTTATTTCCCTTCAAAAAGGTTCCTATTTCTGATCATGGATACTTCTAGAAGCAGCAATTTTTCTTCTACAGGACTGACAGGAATAAAAAGCCCCTCATCTGTTTAAAAAAAACCCTCAAAGCATCATGGGAAATGGCTTTTGGGCTCTTGTTTTGCTTTTCTCATTTTTAAAAACATACATTTTAACTATTTACCATTTTAGCTACTTTGGGCTAGGCACAGTCTATTGCATTTGCCCTGAGGGGTAGGTATTTGAAGCCCTATTGCCCTCTCTTGTCAGCTGTTGGTTTTCCTGCTTTATCTTTATCTGTATTGCTTATCTAGCACTGTCCCAGCTGATTCAACTTGGAAGGAAGAAGTGCCTCCAAAATCTAAGAGCAGAGCTTGGAAATGACACATTTAAGCTAACTTGTTAATGTTAGATTTGTTATTTTTTGGACCCATGCCGGAAGGGTCTCAAAATAATTTATTTTAGAAATAACATTTAGAATAGCTAACATTAAGGAAGCACCACTTGTTAAAAATTAGTTGCATGCCTTTTACGCAGGAGAGTATGTATCTCCACATTATCCTTCCACAAAGAGAAAAGGATCTATAATTCCGTGTAGAAACTAGACCACAACAAATAACCCAAACATAGGTCTGTGAATGCACAGGGACTACATTACCTAGAAATCATAGCTACCATGGTAAGCAGTTGATGGTATTTCTCATGATTTCTGAAATCTGTAGTCTAGATTGGAAGGCATAGTTCTATAGTGAGCCAATTAGCTATATCCAGAGCACTTATTTTGCATAGTAGTATAAAAAGCTTTGTCTCAGCTTATATACCTCATTAAAATGATTCCTCAGTGAGCTAATAACCTCTCTGAATGTAGGCAGATGTTGAGGTTGTAGAACCCCCATTCATGCCCTGTTTGAGAAAGAAAAGAAAAAGGGAGGGGGATGATTAGTTATCCTGTGGTGGTGGTAATTATTTAGTCTATTGTTTACTTTGTTATAAATAAATGTTGTTGTTTTTTATAAAAAAATCTGTTTTATTACATGATTTATTATTTTTCTTTTACTTATATATGTTATATATTATTATATTGTAAACTGTGTAGGGTGGTATTTATACTAGATGGGCAGTATGCAAACGAACAAAGAACAGATATCTCCCATTAATAAAATTTGAAAAACAATGTTACTGAAGTGAAACATCTGTGTTGTCTACATGAAATTAAAAAAGATTTGTATGATCCATCTCCAAAGAGGTCTCCGTATAAAAAAAAGAAGGGTGTCCTATGGCTGAGAACCTAGTTGAACTATCCACCACAAGGCTATCTGTCAGTTGAATGAAACACAGAATGAAATGGTTGATTAAAGAACTTGAACTATAAAACCAACAAAACCTGTTTTTGTGAAAGGATAAGTTCTTTTTTCATTCTAAAGATGCAAAAGATGCAGGAGGCAGGTGATACCTTTATTGGATCACTAAGAAAACAAAACATTGTGCAAGCTTTCATGGTTCAAGACCACTTCTTCAGACATGCATTTAAATGTTCATGGTGTGATGGTCTGTCAGGTTCACTTCTTAAGAACAGCAAAATATTTCATGCAGTTAGGATGTCACTCCTGCAGGAAGCTGGACATTTGCTCCCAGTCCATGTGACCCTCTTTGAAGCATACCATAACTTCCTTTTGTGGTCAGACAAAGGAATACAGATGCCATGTGCTTGCCATGTGCTTCTTTATTCACTGGCAGCTGTGGGCTGGGCAGGAAGACTGGAATCAATGTGTGCATGTGTGTGTGTGTGCGTGTGCATGCGTGTGTGCATGTGCGTGTGCATGTGCATGTATGTACGTACATATGTATGTATTTATTTATTTTCAGGAGCAAAGATATTTGAATCAAATCGAATCTGGTTTATTGCTTTGGTATACTGGCCTTTGCAGATTACGTAATAAAGGGGGGGGGGACACACACATACTCAGAAATGCAACAAAGTATAAGACATTTTATATTAAACTTGGCCTCAGGTTTTAAAACTCAAATCTAAAATACATCACATCTATCTAACCATAAACATTAATGCAATGAATGCACTTAACGATGGAATAATATATCAGTGATAAACAACCATTAATAGCAATAGCCTAACTGCCAGTTTGGTTGCTAGCAGGGGATGCAGACTTGTTTTTATAAGAATGGAAATAATCCTTGCCATTTGAAATGTGACAAGCTTATCTATATAACTAAAATCAAGGTCTGGTGCTGTATGTTCCTTATACAAATCCACACCCCTGCACTGATCGTGCTGAAACTTGGCACATACATACCTTGGGCCGAAGAGACAGTCACTGCAGGGGTGTCAAGCCCCATGGGGAGGGGTATGGCCCCTAAATTAATCCACAAAGGGGACGCCCCCACCAACAGGAAAAAAAGCAAGGGGGAAAAACCAACCAGAGGGGATTGTGATGTCATTGCCACAGCTCAACCAATTCCCAGCTGCAACCACCCCCCTGGCCAGCAGAAACATCTCTCCCCCCCCCCGGCCAGCAGAAACAACCAGGAGAGGTGACTGCGCATGCACGAGAATCCATTCATGCACCTAACCCTGCCTGGCATCCCAGGCTATGGCGCATGCCTGCAATTCCATGCATGCGCCAAAGTCTGCCTGGCATTACAGGTGGCGCACTGACAAGCTGCCAGTACGGATGGTGCCAATTATGGCTATTATGGCTGCCCCTGCCCCAGCGACTACTGTCGGCAGGCAGCCAACACGGCATGGCTCCTCTGTATTCCTGAGGCACGCCTCAGGGGGGGAGGGAGAGCCCACAGCCAGGGGGTGGGTGGAGGATGGGACCAGGCTGTGCCTTCCACAGGCCTCCACCCCCCTAATGGGTCTTCTGCCCACTCGCCCAAATGGAACCTTCCTTCCACCTGACACAACCCACGGGAGGTCGGAGGGGCTGGGCTGTGAAGGCTACCCACTGACTGTAGTCGCTGGATAAGCTGGCGGCAGCGACAAGAGTCAGGCTGAGATTGCACCTCGTGGCAGGGCTGAGAGAGCTGTCTTGACAGCAGCGGACAAAAAGGTAAGACAGCTGGGGTGGGGGACAGGAGGCAGTCCCGGATCTCTTTTTGGCCTGGGTAGGGTACCCCCGGGCAACACCAGGTCCTTTACTCGTCTTTATCATAAGGTGACATCCTAATTCTTGATCAGATCCTCCAGGGAGCTGTTCCAAAACAATCCAGTTTTGTGAAGGCTTTTCTGTGATCAAAGTTCATAAGGTCAGCAAAATAAGATGGAAGGGTCAAAGGTGAAGGAGATATCATTTTGCAAAAGGATGCAGTTCTTGAGGTGCCTAATTGTTGAGTCTGAGAATAATATGCAACGTGACAGCAAGTTCAGGGTTTAACCAACAGTGATTTATTACAGCTCAGTTCGGACTAAGGAATAAGGGGATGAGGTGGCTACTTATATACAGGCAGAATGGCAGTTACAGAGATACATTTGCCCGGGCTACCGAAAATGCGGGAACCTGTGTTAGAGCCAATCAGATTACGATGTCAGCGGGCACCAAATAAATCTCACAGGTCAAAAGTTAGGTCAACAAGCAAGCATAGCTTTACTTCATTCTGCATGACCTTTTTGGGGTGTGTGTGGGTGTGTGGGTGGGGTGGGGTTCTTTTTGTCATGAGCACCAACAGGAAGAAAATTAATATCACTTCCAAACCTGGCTTGTTGAGGGAAGTCAAAATAAAGAGCAGTGATAGGTCAGAGTTCTCTATTGCCACAGTCAGGAGTCTCTTATGTGCCTCAATCATTTTCCAACATAGCATAGGATGGTTGTATTAGTTAAACGGCTGACAAAAAGGAGGAATGGGAAAGCAGAGAGGGAAAAAACTTAAGGGTACAGGTGGAGTCTTTGCAATTAAGCTTCTTCTCTTGCAAATGTGGATACAAATTGCTCTTTTTTTTCTTTAAACAGGCTTTACTTTCTATTGAAATAAAGTTTAATCTACCTTGAAATATAGAACAGAGATGCTGTGAGGTGAAGAAGCCATGGGGTGCACTTGGCAGACTTCAAACAGATGTTGTGGTTAGTAAATCCACAGCCAATCTACATAAAATAGAGTTGGTGAGCAAGCTTCTGATGTCATCAAATTGCTACACAACACTGGCACAAATGAAGGATTATGTAAAGATTTTTAGTTTCGCCTAGCCATTTGGTGACAAAAAGATTCACTGCTTCTTGTCAAAGGAGTGTTACGCACAAGGTGCAAAATGTGCAAATGCACGCACTTTTCTAATAGAAAATTGATAATGCTTCTATATCCAATCCATCATTTGCTTTCCTTTTTAAATAGCACTAAGATATTCAGCTTAAATTTATTCAGTTGCAACCCAAAGGTCGGCTGCCATGACCCTTGTATGTTAATATCGAAGATAACCATGATGTGGTTTTCAGCCTTCTCTGAAAAGAGATTTTTCTGTAATGTAACAGTTTCTAAATGCGGGAGGGCTGATGAATAAACAATGTTTGACTCATGAGAAGATAATGCTGTTATGTTTTATATTTGTTTAATAATTGTATATAAAGTATTTCATATATCGGCATAGTTAAAATCCTCTGTCCTTAGTCTGTCCTGGAAGAGGGCAAATAAACAGTAATGTATCCCTTTCTCAATATAAAAAAATTAGTGTTAATAATATAATGTTACTAGCTTTTTTTGCCCGGCTCTGCCAGGCAGTTTTTTTTGTGTTTTGGTGGTTGGTTTTTTTTTTGGGGGGGTTCCCACCATACTCAACACAAACACACACACACACACCACACACACATACACACACACACACACACACACACACACACACACGACTGGTGCTGTGTGTGTGTGTGGCCTCGCCGAGGCTTTGGGATGGGGGGAGCCACACACAACACAACTACACACACACACACACACACACACACACACACACACACACACACACACACACACACACACACACACACGACTGGTGCTGTGTGTGTGTGTGTGTGTGTGTGTGTGTGGCCTCGCCGAGGCTTTGGGGTGGGGGGAGCCACACACAACACAATTACACACACACACACACACACACACACACACACACACACACACACACACACACACACACACACACACACACACACACTGGCCTAAAAACGGAATGTTGGAGTGTGATTGGTTGGGAGAAAATCTGGCCAGGCTGATTGGTTGCGGGGTGCGGAGGACACTGGGAACTGTAGTTCTTTTTTCTGTCCATGTTTGTGGGGCGGCTGCCCCACTGGTGGCTGCCAGAACCTTGCAGCGATGCTCGGTCAGTGTAAAGGCAAGTGTACGGGGCTCCATACAGGATAGTATGGATGGGTGCGGGCGTGTATACTGGATTCCAATGGTTAACGTCCCTCCTTATAGGTAAAGATTCATTAATTTTTGAAGAAAGTTGCGAGTTCATAATAGTCACTATCTGGCAATTACCTCCTGTAGAAACTGTTTGAAATAAAAAGCCAAGTATTGCCCAAAGAAACAAATAGTAGCACAACATTTTTTCTGAGGCTACTTAATTTTTTAAAATAGAACTGTCAACATTTGTGCTTCTTCAAGATATTACCTTACCATGCATTTGAAATCAAGAGAAAGGACAGGAGTTTGAGCCACAAAGTGAGTGTGAAACATATGATCCTCCAGATGTTTTTGAAACACAATTTCTGTCATCCTACACCAGTGATGGCAAACCTTTTAGAGACTGAGTGCCCAAACAGAGGGGCAGGGCAAACTTTGTGCTGGGGGAATGGAGGAAGCACTCCCTTTGGGCTGGGGAAGGGAGGAAGCGACCACGTGCATGCCACCAGAGAGGGCTGGGATTGTCCTCTCTGGCATGTGGTGCCATAGGTTCACCACTACTGTTCTATACCATTGGTCTATGCTGGTTAGTGGTTACAGGAACATAAATCCAATGCTATTAAAGAGCCACTGGCTCTCTATACCTTTGCCAAACATTGATCTCCAGAGAAGGCTATCAATGAAAGCTTAAGAGCCCTAACATGGTTTTCCCCTCCTAAATGAGGCCTGGTTGCATTAGCAGATATCTTCAAAATTAAGAGATCAAGGTTTTCTTTTTGCTTGTTAATTTTATACTGAAAACATTCTCCAGAGCAGGTGTTTTTTGTGTGGAGAAGGCAAAGGCCGAAGTTGCTATTTTTTTCTCATTCTGTTCAGTTCATATTTGAATCCTTTGGGGTGATGCATTCCAATGGCTCTTGCTTGCGACAGCTCTCTTTGCTATTTGTCTGTGCACCTCATTAGTTTGATTACATGAAGTGATGGCTGTGCTATGTTGCCTAAAAGCATGAAGAGAGCTTTCAAAGGAATTCATCAGATGTAATTAAAAATCAGCAAGGAAAAAGAACTAGAGAAAGATAAGCACACAAGTCCCAAAAAAATAAAATGCTTAACTTGCTGCCAAAATCAAATTGACCTTAAAGGGACTCATAGATGCATTTAAAGTTAGGGTGTGTCCTGATGTCAAGCAGTTCAAAAGATTATGGGAAAGAGCAGTTAGCAATATGTACGTCTATCCTGAAGAGAAATCTCTCTCTCTTTCTCACGTCTTCCCATGTAGTATGACAATGGTCTAGTTTAAACTAAAGTTTATAATTATGTATCTGAGCCTCAGCCTGATTTTATAGTATCTGTTGCAGGGGGTCTTTTGGGGGGCTGTTTCCTAAACCTCTGAATTATGCAGGAATGTGAAAACAGCCATCCCCTATTGGACAGCCATCCCCAAGAGATGTCTGTCCAATAGCTAAATCTGAACTTCATTATTAAGGAATTGCTGCGCTTCCCAGGGTCTTCAAGTAGGAGTTTGAGCAGAAGGTTTGGTTTTGTGTGTGTGAAATAACTTTAAAGCCTGTGTACCATCTCCATGTTTTCCCAGATGGTACCAGGGCTCTCATGCTGTCTTAACGAAAGTTCTGATCTACTCAGGGTCTCATCATTCAGAGTTGAAGGTAGTTAAGAAGGAATCAAGTTTCTTGTGTGTGAAACAATATGGCTTGATTGCTACAGTAATAGTTTATTTATTTGTTGTTGTTGTTGTTCAGTCGCACAGTCGATTCCGACCCTTTGCGACCCTATGGACCATTGCTCTCCAGGCGCCTCTGTCCTCCACCATCCCACCGGATGTAGTCTTTCTTCAGGAGACACATCAAAAAACAAAGGATACAAATAAGATTTTTTTGGGATGGATGCAGATATATGAAAAGTCGTATGGAACTTCCAAAGCAAGGGGGGTGGCTGTCTTCATTTTGAAGAGACTTGGCTTTGAGATGATAAAGAGTATTTCCGATCCAGAAGGCAGATTTGTTGTTGTTCAGTCGCACAGTCGACTCCGACCCTTTGCGACCCCATGGACCATTTTCCTCCAGGCGCCTCTGTCCTCTACCATCCCCCTCAGCCCTCCCAGCTCTGTGCCCATTGTGTCTACAATGCCATCTAGCCATCTCATCCTTGGCCTCCCCCTTCTTCTTTTGCCTTCCACCTTTCCCAACATCAATGCCTTCTCAAGTGAATCCTCCCTTCTCATTTGATGTCCAAAGTATTTTAGCTTCATCTTTACTATTTGACCTTCCAGTGAGCAATCCGGGTTAATTTCTTCTAAGATTGACCTATTTGTTCTCCTCGCTGTCCAGGGCACTCTCAAAACCCTCCTCCAACACCACATTTCAAAGGCATCTATTCTTCTGCGTTCAGCCTTCCTAATTGTCCAGCTCTCACATCCATACATTACTACTGGGAAAACCATTGCTTTGACTATTCTAATTTTTGTTTTCAGTGTGATGTCTCTGCTTTTCACTATGTTCCCCAGGTTTCTCATCGCTTGTCTCCCAAGAATCAGCCGCCTTTTTATTTCATGGCTACAATCCCCATCTGCAGTGATCTTTGATCCTAAGAAAGTAAAATCTGTCACTGCTTCTACTTCTTCCCCATCTATCTTCCAGGAACTGATTGGGCCTGTTGCCATTATCTTGGTTTTCTTGATATTTAGTCTCAAGCCAGCTTTTGCACTCTCCTCCTTCAGCCCAATCAAGAGATTCTTTAGGTCTTCCTCACTTTCTGCCATTAGGGTGGTATCATCTGCATATCTCAGATTGTTGATGTTTCTCCCAGCGATTTTGATCCCATATTGTGATTCCTCCATCCCTGCACTGCACATTATGTGCTCTGTGTATAGGTTGAATAGGCATGGTGACAAAATGCAGCCTTGTCTTACTCCTTTTCCTATTCCAAACCACTCTGTCATTCCATGTTCTGTCCTAACTGTTGCTTCTTGGTTCATGTACAGATTTCTCAGGAGGCATATGAGGTGCTCTGGTATTCCCATCTCTTTAATTACTTGCCACATTTTGTTGTGGTCCAACACCGAAACCAGATTGACTACATACTCTGCAGCCAAAGATGGAGAACCTCCATACAGTCAGCAAAAACAAGACCTGGAGCAGACTGTGGCTCAGATCACAACCTATTGATCGCAAAATTCAGGCTTAGACTAAAGAAAATAAGGAAAACACGGAGACCAGAAAGATATCACCTAGACAGCATCCCTAAGGAATACGCGGTGGAGGTGATGAACAGATTCAATGGCTTAGACTCAATAGATAGAGTGCCAGAAGAATTATGGACAGAGATGAGGGACATCATGCAGGAAGCAGCAAAGAAAACCATACCAAAAGAAAGGAAGAGTAAGAAAGCAAAGTGGTTGTCTGATGAGGCTCTTAAAATAGCAGAGGAAAGAAGGAACGCAAAAGTCAAAGGAGAAAGGAAAAACTACAACCATTTGAACACAGAATTTCAAAGAAAAGCAAGGAGAGATAAGGAAAACTACCTAAAAGAACAGTGCAGAGAAATGGAGGAAAACAACAAAAGAGGCAGAACCAGAGATCTTTTCAAAAAAATCGGGGAAATTAAGGGAACATTTAAAGCAAAAATGACCATGATAAGGGACAAAGAAGGAAAGGAGCTAGCTGATGCAGAAGAGATTAAGAAAAGATGGAAAGAGTACACAGAGGAACTCTACAAAAAGGACCTCAACACTCCTGACAATCACAATGAAGAAGAAGTAGAACTTGAGCCAGACATCCTGGAGAGCGAAGTCATAAAGGCCCTAAAGAGCACTGCAAACAACAAAGCTAGTGGAGATGATGGTATCCCAGTTGAATTTTTCAAAGCGCTAAAAGACGACGGCGCCAAATTACTGCACTCAATATGCCAGCAGATTTGGAAAACAAAACAACGGCCACAGGATTGGAAAAGATCAGTATACGTCCCAATCCCAAAAAAGGGGAATGCCAAAGAATGTTCAAATTATCGAACAATCGCGCTCATCCCACACGCCAGTAAAGTGATGCTCAAGATAATACAGGATAGACTTCAGCAGCATGTGGAAAGAGAATTACCAGAGGTGCAGGCAGGTTTCAGAAGAGGCAGGGGGACTAGAGACCACATTGCCAACATACGCTGGATCATGGAGTTTATTTATACAGAAGATAAATCAGAATAGAGGAAATATTAACCATTATGTACCATCAAGTCAATTTCAAATTATAGCAACCCTTTGTAGGGCTTTTTAGGCCAAATATTCAGGAATGTCTTGTCATTCTCATCATCTGGGACTGCTCTGGGAATCAGCAGCTTGCCTGAGATTACACAGGCTAGCTCTTCTCCCAGGAGGAATTGAATTCCTGACCTTTAGTTCTGCAGTCAAATTCTCCAACTCACTGAGTTTTCCAGGCAGCTAAAGCTTACACCAGGAGTCAGCAAACTTGGGTCTCCGGGTGTTCTTGGACTTCAATCACCAGAAGCCCAAGTCAGCACACCTGCTGATCAGGGCTTCTGGGAGTTGAAGTCCAAGAACATCTGGAGAGCCAAATTTGTTGACCCCTGGCTTACACTAATGTCTCTTTGTCACAGGGCTCCCCTAACGTCAACTACATTGCTCGTAAAGGCCAAAGGATTCTAAAGCACTTGTGCATTCTCAACACTGTCAAGAAAAATTAGGAAAAGCTGCACAGCTCTGATTTCCCCCCCCCCCCTGACATTTCTATAAACATCCAGAATAGATAAACAAAGCAGGCAGAAAATTCCAAAGCAAAGGGGGTGGTTGTGGTTGTGGTGGTGGTGGTGAGATGTCTAATTACATTCCCAGCTGGAGTGTGTGTGAACTACTTTTTTGGGGGGTGGGGGTGGGGGGAGATGGTAAGCTAAGAGTGAGAAGTTTTCTGCAACTTATTAGTGTTTATCCTGTGCTTTGCTACCTATCTCTGTTTTATGCTAAAACAGGAATATAAAACATCTGGGGTGTGTTAGAAGTCCCAAAACATTCTATATTTGAATGAAAGAGTAGACCGATAATAATAATAATGTTGTGTCAGAAGTTATTCTTGGTTGAAAGGATTTTTGCAGAAGAAACTCTACTCAGGGAACGCACAGATGAGTTTCCTTTCATGTCCCCAAGAGTTGGGACAGATCCATTATGCAGTACCCAGGTCTTGAACTACTGACTTGCCATCTTCCAGCTAACAAGGTGAGTTTCTTAACCACTGAGCAATCACAGCCCCTAGCAGACAGATCAGAGTTGACTAGTCGCATGTCTTTTTGGAGATCCCATCTGAGTAAAGGTTTCCCTGGCTCGAAAACTAGTCGTATCCACCCATCTGAGTACAGGCTAGTATTTTGTGCATTTTAGGTTATCTCTGAAGATTCCAAGCCTGCAGATGGGAAAATGCATTTGGCAAGGAAATGTCATAGACTGAATGGTGGAAACAGGACAGAAGAGCTTTTGATCATGGCAGCAGTAGGAGCAAAGAAAGATGCTGCCTATCTTCTTTTTACAGCCACTCTGAGAAAGCCCTGAGTGTTTTTTCTAAGGCAATCACTGGGAAGGGAGTGAATAGGGGATGTTAAAAGGATAGTTGCCATTCTTCTTTTTGATTCCTTCTTAAAAGGTAATACCCAAAGCCTGTTTTTCTGCACCTATTTGTACTCATTCTGTCTGCCCTTCCTATTCCTTGGGTCTGAAATCAGGGTCACTCACTGCAAAAATGTGATGTTTTAATCTGAAATTTTGCATCAAGTAAAGCAAGGAAATACATTTCTAAAGTAAAGAGCATATTCTCCTTCATCCTGCTGAATTTCTCCTTCTTTAAGTGAATTATGGATACAACATAAGGGATCCACAGATATGGCACTTTTTCCTGTTACAGCCTCTGGGCTTTTGATCCATCCTGTGGTGACTTCAGAAATGCACATATGCTCCTGATTCAGTTCATTTTCACACATTTGTCTGAAGACAATCCACCTACTCAAAACCTTTTGGTGTTCCTTAATACTCTGAAATCTCTTGGTAATTAGGACCACTTCTCCCAACTTCAGACTCACCTTTGGCCGTGGCCTTCCCTCAGTTGTCAAGCAGAAATGTCTCAGCAGTAGCACTGACTACCACTATCATCTTAATGGTTTCTTGGATGGTGGTATCATAAACTTGAAGCGGCTTCTTTTACCTATTGAACACACAAAGCAGGTTTGTCAAAAAAGCCATGAGTTTTCAGTTTCCCCCCTGTAACAAGATAAAGAAATAATCCTTGCCACTGTCTCCCTTCAATAATTCAAAGTAAACAGTGAGACTGTGTCAGGAGTGAGAAGAAATGTTCTATATATCATATCTCAGATATAGTTAGGAACTATAGCAAGCCAAGTCTGTTTGCTTTAGTCAGCTCCTTCATTACCAGTGTATGTATACCTGGTACATAGAAGGGGGGGGGAGGAGTAGATTTGAACCTAGCTTGTGAAAAACATGGCTCATCCTGTTGACACTGTCATATACAGTACCTTTTCCCATGCCAATGGAGGAAACCTGTGGATAGATCAACCATATCTTGGTGAGTGGGATGCTTTTGTTAACATCTCTTGCATTCTTCCCAAATAAGGACCATGACACTGCTTTCTCTGTAGTATCATCTGATCTCCCAGTAGTACCAGTGAAAACAGCACTTTTGGAAATGCACTGCATAGCAGAGGTTCCCCTTAGCAGGGTCTCCGATTATGCCTTTGCAATAGTCCCTAAGTGCAGACATGAGATGCTCTGGTTCACACAATGTTGGCTCTTATACTCCTATGTAATATCGATCCTCTCCAGATTCAGAAGCCACTTTGACTAAACATGTACATTTGCCTGGGTTTGTCCTGTTTACAAATGTGTGTAATTACAAGGCTAGTACGCCCTTGCAAAACATCTCCTATAAATACTCCTGGTTATTTTATATGAAGTACTGGAGGGGCTTACCTCCAATAGGAACATCATTCAGTAGCTTTGGTGAGTTGTAAAAGAAGGAATAAGACAGAAACTAGGGAGATCTATAGCTGATGCAGGTTGTTTTTGGATACCCTTGCTGTCTTGGTCAAATACAAATCATGGTATGCTTTAGATGCTCTGCATGAATACTTTTAGATGTGAGGTGGATACGTTCATTTTACTTTCTTTTAAGCAATATGTATGCCTTGAGTTCACAGGTATCGAAATAAGAATATTATATGCTGTCAGGATTCAGCTTGTTTCCTTTGGGAGGTAAAAGTAGTCTATGCTCAAAGCCTGCAGGCTGTATTGATTACAGTGTAAAAGTGAATAATTTAACTCACCAGCTGAGCTGTCTTTTACATACAGTTCTGGTGAGAACTGTAGAAGATAGGAGGATGCACTTCAAATGTACTAGCAATCACCAACACAACAATCCTGGTGGAAAATTTCAACATTGTAATTTCGCCTTTCTTTAGGTGCTAAAAACTTGCTGGCCACCTTTAGTCCTGACTAATGCATTCCTTCTGGCTTGTGAGTAGGCCTGTTCTTCCTTTCTTTCCCTATCCTTAAACAACAAAAACAACAACAACATACAAATACAAGATATAAGAAGAAAATACACAAAATCTTAAAAACCAAAATGACAGCAACATAAAAAATAATATTTTCTGCATAACATTTTATTTATATATTTGTCTCTTGTTTCCAGAACAATAGATATTCCTGCTAATTTCCTCTTCATTAAGACATGTTCCACAAATTCTCCCATATTTCTCTGAAGTCAGACTTTTTAATAAGCCCTTTTAAAATTTTAATTCACATGCCAATCTATCATTTATTGCCATATTTCAAACCTCTTTAAATGAATCCTCAAATTCAAGTTCACAAACTATTTTCCATTTTAACACTAACCAATCTCAAAGCTGTTACCAATATAATGATCATTTCTTTCTCATTCACAGCAGAAGTTATACTTCTTGAGAATCCTCAGGAAGAACAATCTTTCAAAGGACCTGCTGTTGATATTCTATCACTGTACCATAGAGAGTGTGTTAACCTATGGTCTGTGTGTATGGTTTGGGAGTTGTATAGCTAGGGAAAGAACAATGCTGTCCAGGGTCGTAAAGACTGCGGAGGGGATAATCGGGTGTACTCTTCCCACTCTAGATCAAATCTATGCCACCAGGTGTTATAAGAAAGCTGTAGAGATTGCGCAAGATAGTACGCACCCCGGAAATGATCTCTTTCAGCTTCTGCCTTCTAGAAGAAGGTATAGGGTCATAAAGACCAGGACCAGCAGCTTGAGAAATAGTTTCTACCCAAAAGCGGTTCTGGCTTTGAATGCAGTGCATTGCAGTATATGAGGGAGCTTCTCTATATAGTTTTTAGAGTTTTTAGAGTTTTAGAGCTTTTTAGGGGTTAAATGTGTATATGTGGGGTGGGAGTATATTGATAATTTTGTATAGTTGTATTTTGTTTAGGTTTTGTTGGGTTGATAAGTGTTTCCCCCCCAATCTCATTGTTCTGTGCAGGACAATGACAATAAAGATTTATCTATCTATCTATTTACAAAATCCATTAATAATGCTACTCTGGGACACATGTCCAATTGTATAGACAAAATATGATTAATTTCTTAAAAAAACAAAAACCTTCCCCACATTATCTTTACATAGTTACAATCTCACCATAAATACAGATATGTCCCAAACTCTTTTTTACATCTCCAACAATCCTTATTATATTTTGAATCATAATAGCTTAACCGTACCAGGGTCATATACTATCTCCAAATTGTTTTACAACAATTCTCTTTAATTCTGACCAACATATTTTTCATAATCCTTTGTTTCCATATTCTACTCCATTCCTCTTCCTTAATTTTAATTCCTAAATCACTTTCCCAAGTTTGGCTTAAAGCTTTCTAAGCATGCTCATGCTCCATTAACTTTTTATACATCTTGCTAGCTAATCTCTTTGTTGTTATTTCCTTCTATTCCAACTGCTTTATCAATTCTTCAAACTTTTAAAAATTTTCTACAATCTCTATATTGTTTTAACCAATATCTTGTCCATTTCTCCAATTGTAATCTATTGAACTGGTTCATTTCCAGTATTAATAACTGGCTAATTGCAACAATGTGGACTAACAGCTTCTGTCTAATGTTCCATTTTGTACTTCCTCTGCTTCCTTGAGTTGGCTGGATATCTCAGTGGGTTGGAGCATGGGTTGGAAGTTCAATTCACAACTATGCCTCCAGGAGAAGACTCAGTCTGGGCAAGCTGCACCATCCTAGAAAACTATCAGAAGGAGAGACTGGGGAAAAAAATTCTGTGTACTATTCTAAAGAACACCACAAAGGATTTCAGAATTGATTGGTTGGCACAGAGTCTTATCCTTATTCTAAAGATAAAGGTTACCCTTGCTTGAAAGCCAGTCATATCCTAGGGTTCAGTGCTCATCTCTGTTTCATAGCCGAAGAGCCAGCACTGTTTGCTTCTGCAGATGTTTCTGTGGTCATGTGGCAGGCATAACTAGACACCAGAGTGCATGGAACACTGTTTACCTTCCCACCAAAGTGGTCCCTATTTATCTGCTTGCAGTTTCTTGCTTTTGAACTGCTAGGTTGGCAGGAGTTGGGACAAAGATGGGAGTTCATTCCATCCTGCAGTATCTGGGTATCGAACTGCTGAACTGCCACCTCCCAGTCAGTATCTTAGCCACTTGCATTAATTGTGCCTCTGTTCCATCATTCCTAGTGGGCTCCAGCAGTCACTGATACAATTCTAGTACTAAATTGAGGCAGATTTATATATGAAGTAGCTTGAATACCAGGCTCTACCCGGGCAGTTTTTGGGGTGTTTTGCCCTACCTCTCGACAGCTGTCAGGGGTGGTGGTGCCCAGTGGCTATGGCTTCTCAGTCTCCCCCTCACCCCCAGGGCTGGGGTGTTGACCCACAGTGCTGGATGGTCAATCGGAGGTGTTCCCGGTGGTTCCCCATCCTGTGTCTGGGCCTTGCTGGTTTTCCCCCTCCCCCTGCTGCCCTCTTTTACCTTTCATCCATGCTGCGGCATGCCCCAGCCTTCCTCTTCAGCACGTCATCCCTTCGGGCCCCGCAAGGGTGATCCCAGCCGCCCGGTGCCCTGTTACAGTTTTTCTTCTCAGGTTTTCCACCCGGTATCCGGGCCTCACTACCCCTACTGGCCTCTTTTACCGTGTCTGGCCATGGCTGGCCCCAGCCTCCTTCTCCATCTCTTCGCTCTGGCGGGTCCCGCAAAGGTAGTGGTGTGTAGGTGGCAGAACTCATCAGCAAGGACCAGAGACAGGCCAGGGAACCCACCAAGGCTGCAGTTTTTTGTGTGTGCTGGCATCTGTTGTGGCCGTTGGTGTGACGGCCATGCGACTGCTGGCCCGCCCCTTGCGCTGGTGCTGGCTGCCCCTATTGGCTGTGGCATGCCGCAGGGGCCGCTGGAACTTATAGTTTTCTTTTTTCTTTTTTTGTGGGGCTCAAGGCCACCCCATTGTGGTACGGACCCTGACGTTGACCTTCTTTGACATGTCAGGTAAGTGTGTGTGCAGTTTGGTCGCGGATACTACACAGATGTGGATTTGTATTCAGGACCCACACTGGGACATCTCTCCTTTATAGATATAGATTGTTGCTGCATAGTAAGTAAGAACTGTTGACTTTCAGGAAAGTTACTACTGATACAGAATATAACCAATAGAAAACCCAACACTTTTTATATTCAGCCTTTCCATCATTTTCTTTTCCAGTTTATTTGGTGCCCATTGGAGCATGCATTTTAAAAACATAGGAGAAGTTGCAAGTTTGAAAATGTCTGAGTCTTAGATTGTAATAACAGAGTGGTCTCTGTGGATGAGCTAGGTATTTGTACACAGGGAGGTCACTTTTAAATAGGAACAGGCTATCCATAAAAAGGAAGAATAAGAACAATACATGCATTTTTAAAAAATCAATGGCAAAATATTATCTTAAAACAATTAGATGGCTCTATACTAGTTAGTCTGATTATAGGAGATTTAGTTGTATGTGTACTGACATGTTAGCTTGCAAATTCTTCTGCTACAGAAATAGTTAATCAAGGGGTCTATATGAACCTATCCTGCCCTTCTTTCTTTTTCCCATAAGTCATTAGAATGATGTTTAAGTGAGGCTGCTCCTGCCAGTTTTCCTTTTCATTAAACATTCATGTGTACTAATGGATATTGTCTTGACAAATTGGTCAAAATGAGCAATTTATGAATTTATGTCATAAAAATAATAATAACGTCTGTTGTCAGTATTCCTGGTGAGCCAAAGCAATGCTTAAATCATTAACACTTCATTGATTTTATAATTAAAAACCCATGGAATAAATATAAGGGCTATCTAAATGGAATAATACGTATTTCTTTTTTGTCCCCACCTTAAAGGCTGAATCAACAGAGGCCTCTTACACTACTGGAATTTCAGTGTATTAAAACGTAGAAGTATCTGGTTACAAGTAAATAGTTGCTGCTGTGGAGGTGGCTGCTGTGGAGGTGGTTCCGGCCTGCTGGCTTATTTGAACTTTCCCTGGGTTTTAAATGGGTTTTAACAGGTTTTTAACGGGGTTTTTAAAATGATTTTTAGTATGAATGTTTTAATGTTTTATATCTGGTTGTGAGCCACCCAGAGTTGCCCCTGGTGAGGGGGCAGCAATACAAATTTTAAAAATAAAGAAAATAAATAAATAAATACATTTTCAATGTACCATAACTTAATGAAGGATAGCTTCACTCTTTTAGTAGTATAAATATAGGGTTTTAATATATTTACTGGAGTGTGGATTCACTAAATGGTGAAGGAAGAAAATTACACAGTTCATGTGCTGACTCATGCTGTGCTGGTCTGTAATGAATGCTAAGGATTGCCTATTTTATCTCATACCCAGAAACTTTTAGTACTTACATTTATTAGACATAACTTAGAGTAATAATTTTAATGTGTTTTCAAGAAATGCAGAAATAGGGTTGCTTTTAAAAATTTCTATCTGAAATGGTAACTAATTACTTTTTGATGGCCAACTATAACTGTAACCACTTTTTAAAAACAACCAAAAGTCTTGTACTATAGTTCCTTAAAAACAAACCGTTTCTATTTAGTTTATGTTTTTGTGGACTGTAGCCCACTTCATCAATCACAATAGTGAGTTCTAGATACTAAAAAGAGAGAGAAACGAAAT
Source organism: Bradypodion pumilum (assembly GCA_035047305.1). NCBI lineage: Eukaryota > Metazoa > Chordata > Lepidosauria > Squamata > Chamaeleonidae > Bradypodion > Bradypodion pumilum. The sequence goes on from JAWDJD010000002.1 coordinate 331,214,494, forward strand.
GCATCACCAAAAATAAGACAAGGGCCAAAATCCTATATCAGCATAGCACATTTGGCATATATTGTATCTAAATGGCAAATTTCTGTACTGTATGCAAGTACTAGAATTAAGTCACTAAAAGGTTTTTGCTTCTGTACTCCCAGAACAACAATCATGTGCTCATCTTCTGGGATTCTTTAGCACTCAGTAATTCTATATGGAGGAAGTTTCAGTTGGAAATTGTGTGTACTGTATGTATAGTTAAATTTACATTTTTAAAAGCCACGGAATTTAATTCTTTTTAAAATAAATTTTATTAATGAATGACAATAATTAATGACATGATACAAACAGAAAAAAAGGGAAAAATAACAACAGTAACGAAAATAACATTATCACATAACATACAATCTTCACAAAACAAACTATATGATTCATGTAACTCATGTACTTTTTTGGTATGTTATCACCATATTTCAATCAAACCACCACCACCACCACCACCACCACCAATCATTTTCAATAAAATTTGGTATATATTATCCAAACTTAATACTATACATACTATTCAAATATAGCCTCATTTAAGGTAAGTAAAAAAGTTGACAATCACCCATGATATTTACATAGCTCCCAGAGATTGAGTTTGGTAATTCTCTCTCTCTCTCTCTCTCTCTCTCTCTCTCATTTTTAATATTATACCTTTATTTTCAACTCCAAAATGAAATGTACTCAGGCGCTGGAATATAACCATATCTCTTACTTATCGCATGATCAATGAAGCATTTCCAAATCTCATGAAATTTGTTTTCTTTTATTATGCCCTTTCTTTTATTTAACTCCCAAGTTAACTTGTCATTGACTGCCAATGTCCACATTTCTTTATACCAATCTTCTATTTGTATTGTATTTTCATATTTCCATTTCATAGCAATGCATTGTCTTGCTGTTGTTAGCATAATCGCCAGTAAGTCATTTCTATACTTATCCAATTTCAAATTATCAACTTCGGTTATTAATGCTATGCTCACATCTAATTGAACATCACTATCAAATATTTCATTTATTTCCTTATTAATTTATCCCAAAAAGACTTCACTTTTGAGCAATTCCACCACATATGTAAATATGTTCCTGGTATCATTGCATCTCCAACAATGATTGGGCTTTGAGCTATCTATCTGATTTAATCTATTTGGAGTTAAGTACCATTTCCATATTAATTTATAGTTATGTTCTTTTACTCTTACTGATAGGGTACGCATTATTCTGCTTTTCCATTTACTTTTCCAGCTTTCATTTCTAATTTTAATATTCAGATCCTGTTCCCATATGGATTTTAAAATTTCCTGTTGTTTTTTATCATTGTTCAATATCTTGTACAATTTGCTAACTATTCCCTTAATTGATATTTTTCCTGTTCTTAATTTGGATAGTATATCTTCAAATGCTGTTGAATCCCTACTATAAGCTAATTGGATACATGCTGTACTTTAGTCTTTATGCAATTTGTTAGCAATACTTGTTCCTGCGCTTCTAAGATCAATCCTTCAGTTTCTTTTTCAACAGTCCCACTCTTAACCAGACTCATGTCAGCTTTTTGTTGGCCTTTTCTTTAATATTTCTCAAGACTGTATTGACCATGCATAGGCTTGTTTTTCCTCTGCAGCTCAAATTTCAATTCTTTCCTTTCTGTATTCAGCTTTTTTCTTAACTGTTTTCGATTCAGACCCTTTGTGACCCTATAGACCATCATCCTCCAGGCACTTCTGTCCTCCACCATCCACCTCAGCCTGCCCAGCTCTGTGCCCACTGCGTCCACGATGCCATCTAGCCATTTCATCTTTGGTCGCCCTCTTTTTCTTTTGCCCTCCACCTTTCCCATCATCAAGGCCTTCTCAAATGAATCCTATCTTCTCATTTGATGTCCAAAGTACTTTAGCTTCATCTTTACTATTTGACCTTCTAAGGAGCAGTCAGGGTTGATTTCTTCTAAGATTGACCTATTTGTTCTCCTCGCTGTCCAGGGGACTCTCAAAACTCTCCTCCAACACCACATTTCAAAGGCATCTATTCTTCTGCGCTCAGCTTTCCTAATGGTCCAGCTCTCACACCCATACATTACCACCAGGAAAACCATTGCTCTACCCACACCCCAATAACAACACGGACACAAATTTTTGGATTGAAAAATTGGGCCACATTTATTTAAATTCAAACAAGGCCTACCTTAACAATGGTTAAGGATAAAATGGGCCGCAATAGCACTGGTAAGGGGCAAATCCAATTAGAATCCTGATTAACTGGCTCTCACAACTTGCTACTGCGGTAACAACGTGAGAGCCTCTGCCAACAACCGGCTTCAGCGGAAGTGTGTTGTTGACCTACTCTGGGTGTTACCTATCTAAGTAAGTTGGCTAGCCATACAAGTTTGGCTAACGTTGTCCTCCCTATGGCCAAACAACTGGATTTACCCTGTTAAGTAGTAATGCAGTTGCCCCTCACCAGTGCTATCCACCACACGGGGAGTTCACCGACTCACCACGCCACCATGGCCACAAGCGGCCAATAGGCCCGCCTGTAAGGACGACAAAAAGAGGTCCATGCCCCTTTCTGACAAATGTACACCAACAGCACGATACAGACAGTGGTCTTGTATGCGTATGAGCGGATGTGGGACCACTGCCCCCAGAGCGTTGGCATATATGTAATGGGCCATTGCCCTGTTGACTGACCTGTGGGCCCGGTCAACACCTCGTGGATCAATTCCACCCCGGTAAAACACACGTGGTATCATCTGGGACCAAACAATCCGCACCTGTGGCCAGGACTGACCCAGCAGGGCGAGATCACTATGGATGGCGCATGCCAAGTCCAAACCCGTGACTTGGGCTAAGTCATTGCCACCCAGGTGTATAACAAGGACATCAGGGGGGCTCTGGTCACCCATGGATCTGAGAAGGGGAATCAATGAATGCCAACGCATGCCGTGGAAGTCAAACCAATGTAGCAGCACCACTGCGCCGATGCCCAGGTGCAGCCCCCATGAAGTGGACACAGCGTAGCAGACAGCCCAATACACATAGCTGTGCCCAATGATCCAGACTCTCACAGGCATCCTGAGGCACGCCGCAGCTGAAAGAAAGGAAAAAGAAAATGCACGAGCAAAGTGCTACTGGGACAATGGCCGCACATACGAATGGAAGCGATCGGAACCCCACCTCCCCATGGAGCGTATACCTTCTTCAGTGTAACCACATGCCGCCGCGGTGGATGCCGTGCCGATGCGGAAAGAGTGGGTCCCAAAACACACACCCTTCAAGCCCAACTTGTCCAGTGCTGCCCCCATAACTTTCCAAAATTGATATCTGGTCAATGGGAGTGCGTTTGCATGATAGAAAAGGGGGCCTTGTGAAAAACCACGTGATAGCAAGAAGGCATGAAGCGCCCTGACTGGGCAAATCACGGGGTTACTGCACGTGTACAGCATAAGCGTGCTGCCCTTGCCAAGCTGATCAGTCTTGGAAAAACAAAAGGATAACCGCAGCCATTCATGGGTAACAGACACATCAGCTAGTTCCAACGCCCTGCGCGAGGTATCCCTGCGGGATGCCACCACAAGCTCACTGACCCAGAGGGCACAAAAAAATGCCATCGAGGTAGCTGCATGAAACAGACAGGCCTCATATTGATCTCTGCATACTGTCGGCCAAACTCCGGCAAGCCGCAAGAGCATGTCTGGGGAAATTGGGTGCCGGGCGTCAGGGCGAGGGCCGCATTTGCGAGACCACCCCTCCAAAACTCGACGGACCCTGAAATCCGAAGTGACATCTGAAACGCCATTAACTTTCGCATAAAAGGCCAATGCAGAAAGACGGCCTGCAATAGTCCTAGGCGTCAACCCCTTGTCATGAAGGTGTACCAAGAATTGTAACAGGTGATCCACGGGGATAGGCCAAGAATTAGGGAGGGACACCCCGTGGCAGAATGCCTCAAAGGCCCTATGCGTAAGCGCGCACGCTTTATCGGTGCTTCTAGCCAGCGAAAGAGCGATGGCCCGGTTCACTTCTCCACGCCAATCCTCCACATCGCAGCCGGGAGTGTCAAGGGAAGGTCATCATCCTCCGGCGCCAGAGTCCAGAACCGATCGATCTGTAGGCTAGACAAAGCGACAGCAATATCAGTCTTGATACCCAGTACATGTCTGGCCTTAAACAGTATGTTGAGGCGCAATGCAAACAACACAAAATGACAGACCATGGCCATTACCCTAGGGGAGTGAGATGTCTGGGAATTGAGGATGTGGACAACAGCTGCGTTGTCACACCAAAAATGGACCACCGAGTTCGCCCAGGTTTTACCCCACAGTAAGAGAGCTAGCAAAATAGGAAATAACTCCAAGAAGGTAAGGTCCTGGAGTACAGCAGTGCCCTGCCACGCCTCCAGCCACCTACCATAAGACCAGTGGCTGTCAAAGTACATCCCGTAGCCAAGCGCTCCGGATGCATCCGACTGAACCTGGAACATGGGCACCGCTAGGTGCTCAGTACGCCAAAAAGAAATCCCGTTAAAATCTGAAAGGAACCCCAACCACACCTGCAGGTCAGCCCGGTTGCCCCTAGTCAAATGAGCCCTGTGGTGCTTCCTGGATAACCCAACCATGGCATCACACAGGCGCCTGGTGAAAGCCCGGCCGGGGGTGATGACCCGGCAAGCAAAGTTGAGGTACCCATGAAGCACCTGAAGGTCATGCAGGGATGCCTTACGCTTGGCCAGTAAGGAACAGATAGCCTCCGAGATGAGGGCGATTTTATTGGTGGGCAACCTAGAGGTCTGGGCTACAGTATCCAGTTCAATTCCCCAAAAGACCAAATTGGTGGTGGGACCTTCAGTCTTCTCCGGAGCCAACGGCACCCCCAATTCGGCCATGAGTCCCTGAAATGCGGCCAACAGGCGTGTGCACTCACTCAAGTCTGTAGGGACCCCAAACAAAAAATCGTCCAGGTAGTGTGACACTGAACGAACCCCCGAGGAGCGGATGAAGGCCCAGTGCAAGAATGAACTGAAACGCTTGAAAGCCAAGCAAGAGACAGGGCACCCGAAGGGCATGGCCTTGTCGACAAAATACTGCCACTGGAAGCGAAAACCCAGTAACTCAAAATCATCCGGGTGAATGGGCAGGAGGCGGAAGGCCAACTTGATGTCACATTTGGCCATCAGAGCCCCCCAGCTGCAAGCCCAGACCATGCTGAGCGCCTGATAAAATGAAGTGTACCGGACTGAGCAAAGCTCGTCCCGTATAGCATCGTTCACAGATTTACCAGCTGGGTATGATAAATGGTGAATAAGACGAAATTCACCCTGTACCTTCTTAGGGACCAAACCTAGGGGTGACACTTTTAATTTGGGAATAGGGGGGCATCGAAGGGACCAGCAACCCGGCCCACCTGAACTTCCTTGAATATCTTTATCCATGCAACCTGCTCCATACTCCGCAGGGAAACCAAATTAGGCGCATCCTGGGGCGAGCGCACCCCCACAAATGGGATACGAAACCCTTCAGAGAAACCGGCCCAGATGTACTCGGCATCCACCCGTTTGGGGTAGACGCGTAGCCATCGCCCTAAAATATCCAACTTAATTGGGGAGGGGGCCTTTAGCAGCTGATGAGTCAGCGTTAGCCCGGTTGGCGCTCTGCTGTCCCCTGCCCCTACCACAGGATCCCCCAGACCTGGTGCAGGCAGTGGCCAGATGGGGTCCGGAACAGGTAGGGCATGCGTGCCTAAACCTGCACTGCCTGCGAGAGCATCTGGCCGCCGACAAGTAGTTCCAGCACAACAAGGGGGGTGGAACCCCCTGCCCTGCCGGCTGGCGGGGTGATTGCGTGGATCCAGGATGCTGGACAGCATGCCCTGAATGGAACTGGTCGCCAGTGGCCGGGCGGAATGGGGTCATGTAGTATAACCACAAATACTGGTTGGGCTCATCCCAGTGCATCTCCGGGTGAAGCGTGGCCTGCATACGAAACTCCTCGTCTTACGCCAGCCACGCTTGACCTGGGTAGTCCACATACGCTTGATAGATGATATCGAGGTATTGGAATTGGGGAATAGCCAAATCTGGACGAGCCCTGAGAGACACTACTGCATAAATGAGGTAGGCGGGTAACCAGTTGGCCCAGGTTCACGATGGCTTGTGCTGTCGGGCCAACTCCTTATCATGGTCATCCTACTTTTCTTTCTCATCCCAAGTAGGTTCCCTGTTCAGGAGGCTGAACAGGTCAACATACTCCCTATGCCAAATCTTGTCTCTAGTGGCAGGGAGCAAGTGATCACCCAGGGGGAGGATGACCCCCATGGTTGGCAACACAGACGGTATGGTACCCGGTGTTGACTGGTGGGCCGTAAGGCCAAACCGGGTAAGGCAACTGCGGGGCAGCCTGGGGGACAGCCGTCGGTGGCGGAGGGTAAGGAGCCCTCAATCCACCTGCCTGGGGCTGCCCTGCCATGATAGGCGGCAAGTGGGACACTAAGGGTGCCGAGTTTTTCCCAGCTGGCAGGTGCCCCCACAGGGCAGTGGACGGCTCTCAGGTGCGTTCAGCAGAGCCACCTCAAGCCGCGCTAGCCTGGAATCAATGGAGGCCGGCAGCGAGTGGCCCCGGAGCAAGCCGGGATGGGCGGCAGTCGAAGCGGCCTCTGCCCATGGCAGTAGGCCTGTGGCCCTCTCCAAGGCTGCAAAATGGGCCTCGACCGACCCATGGGCGGGAGAACTGGGCAGGGGCTGAAGCCCAACAGCCACAGGCAGCTCACTAACCATGGCCTGCAGAGCCGGGACCCCCACGCTGGGGGCACCCCCCCGTGGGCCAGAGTCCCCATCCGAGGACAGGCATGAAGCCGCCCTACGGGCCCTCTGTCTCGGAGGGGGGGCAAGTTGAGGCACCGGTGTGGGCCCCGCTGGGGGCCTAGGTGTGGTTGTGCGCGAGTGGCGTGCTGCGGGTGGACTGCCACACCTGGCCTTCTTCTTTGGCACCATGTGTGCCTAACAAGGCAACACAGGCTGATGCAGTCGGCGTGGCAAAAGCCAGGCAGGCCCGCGGCAGAGGAGGCGCACAGCCCCGGCCCATTCCTGGGTGGGAGCCGCCACTGCCCACCCGAATGGCTTCCCGAGCAAGCAGAAGCAGCACTAATGCCGTGAGGACCTGTGCCAGCCCAATCCCGGGCTGGCGAGAAGTAGGCAGTCCGGCTCCGGCCCATTCCCGGGTGGGGGCCGGCTCAAAAGGCTTGCCGGAGCGAGCTAACAAAGCAAGTGGTGTCACACCACAAGGGACTGGCGCAAGCCTGCTCCCGGGCTGGCAGCAGTCAAAAGGTATTTGGCTGGGCAGGGAATGCAGAAACGCGCTGGGGCCCAGCCAAATTGAAAAGGAGCGGGCCGTTGACTCAGCCACCCCTTATAAAAGGGAAGCTGGCCATGCCCCATCTCCCATGCTGCACCCGTGCCTCAGGGGCGGGGCCAGCAAAGTGCGTGGTGGTCATTTTGCCGCCACGCGTACCTTGTTTTGACTATGTGAATTTTTGTTTTCAAGGTGATGTCTCTGCTTTTCACTATATTCCCCAGGTTTCTCATAGCTTGTCTCCCCAGAATCAGTCGTCTTTTTATTTCATTGCTGCAGTCACCATCTGCAGTGATCTTAGATCCTACAAAAGTAAAATCTGTCACTGTTTCGAAATACCTACTTTATTAATTTCCTTAAGCATAGGCTTGTCACTTTTCCTAATGTAGTCATTCAAGCTATGCTTTTCTTCCTGTACTGTCTGCTACACCTCTTTGAGTCCTTTGCCACCCTTAGCTCTTGGTAAGTACAAATGATTAATGTAACTTTTTGGGTGCAAGGCATGATTTTTAACATCTTGGTCACCCAATTTCATTTGGGTCCAATTAATTATTCCACCTGAATATTATATAACAGGCACAGCCCAGGTATTAATTACCTTTATGTTATTGCCTCCACCCAGCTTTGTCCTTAAGATTTTCAGAACCATTGTATATACTGTACTGTATTTTGTAGATGTAGCTCTTTTGACTTGTTGGTGATTCTGACAAGAAATTTATTTATTTAGCAGTTCAGAAGCTTCCAGAACTCCCAAGTACTTATATCCCTCTTCTGATGTTATTGATTTGATACATTCTTCATTATAAAATTTAAATCCATCACCATTGACAATTTTGCCTGCCTTCACAGTAATTGCTGTACATTTATCCATTCCAAATTGCATTCCAATGACTTTTAAAGCTTTTGAAGAGTCTGTCTGCTCCATGTTTCTTTCAGGCAAACACACACACACACAACACACACACACACACAAAGGGAGACCACTGGAGCCTCGCCACCGCCGCCGCACTGCCTCTTCCCGGGGCCCCCTCCACTCGACCCGGGAATGGGAGGCAGGTGCGTCTCCGAGCCCTCCGAGCCCTGCCCACCTGGAGAGCTCAAAAAGGAGACCACTGGAGCCTCACCGCCACTGCCGCCACTGGATTGCCTCTTCCCAGGGCTCCTCCACTCGGCACAGGAATGGGAGGCGTCTCGCCACCCTCCGAGCCCTTCCCACCCAGAGAGCTCAAAAGGGAGACCACTGGAGCCTCGCCGCCACCACTGCTGCCACCACTGCCGCCACATTGCCTCTTCCCAGGGACCCTCCACTTGGCCCAGGAATGGGAGGCAGGTGCATCTCCCCACCCTCCGAGCCCTGCCCACCTCCGGGTTCAAAAGGGAGACCACCGGAGACTCGCCGCCACCACCGTGCTGCCTCTTCCCAGGGCCCCCTCCACTCAGCCAGGGAATGGGAGGCAGGTGTGTCTCCCCGCCCTCCGAGCCCTGCCTGCCCGGAGAGCTCAAAAAGGAGACCACTGGAGCTTCACTGGCACCGCTGCTGCTGCACTGCCACTTCCTGGGGGACCCTCCCCTCAGTCCGGGAATGGCAGGCAGGTGCATCTCCCTGCCCTCCAAGCCCTGCCCGCCCGGAGAGCTCAAAAGGGAAACCACTGGAGCCTCACTGCCACCATTGCGCTGCCTCATCCCGGGGGCCCCTCCACTCGGCCCGGGAATGGGAGGCAGGTGCCCATCTGGAAGACCCAGGAAAGGACTGTGTTTTGCCTTCCAGGAATATTTAGCCACCTGCACATTGACCATTGTCCCGTTTGCAGCATTGAGCTCTGGACTTTTTGGGGAGTGTGAGCTGGACTCTGAACTCTTGTTCATACTGGGTTATGTAACTTTATTTAATTTAATATTTTTTCATTGTGATTAATATATTTTTGTGTTTTCCTTGGTTGTATTATTATATTGTGTGCTGTTGACATGTTGTAATTTGCCGCCTTGAGTTGGCTTCACCTGAGAAAGTGCGGGATATAAATTAAATAATAATAATAATAATAATAATAATAATAATAATAATAATAATAATAATAATAATAATAATAATAATAATAATAATAATAATAATAATAATAATAATAATAATAATAATAATAATAATAATAATAATAATAATTATTATTATTATTATTATTATTATTATTATTATTATTATTATTATTATTATTATTATTATTATTATTTGCACACACACATATACTGTAAATACATATATATTACCCTGCCATTCTTCCTGTAGAAAGATTCAAAGTGGTTTTGTAAACAATTTAAAAAGACAAAGTCAGACAGTGGGAAGAGGATAGAAACAATGTGAGGTACAGTGATACCTCATACAACGTCCAAACTTGGTTCCACAAGTTTGGACTTTATACGGATTTGGACTTTGTATGAGGCATGCAAAGTCCTAGCCGCGATGTCTCATGCAACGTCCAAATCCTTGCTGCGATGCCTCGTACAATGTCGTTTCCATAGAGATTCATTGTACTGTAACAGCACAGACTTCAGGGCAAAGTCAAGGAAACAGACAGGAAACTAAACTAAAGGCTAAATACATTACACAAACATGTCAAACCACCCTGATTGTCCAAGAACCTAAAGAATGCTGCAAAAAACCAGGAATGCTTCTAAAAATTCTGACAAATTTTTTTCAAAAAAATCCAAAATCGCGCTCAAAACCACTCCTAAACACTCTTTGCCTCATGCAAAACCCACAAGAGCAATGCATGCATGTGTCCTGCCTTTTATATTGCCCAGGCACAATGCAACCTGGGAAAAACCGAACGACTTTGTATGAGGTAACATTTTTCAAGAAATTAGGCGATGTTGTATGAATTCGATGTTGTACGAAGCAGACTTTGTATGAGGTATTACTGTACTGGAATACAGTGCTTATCCTTTCCCCTTCAGCTAGTTTGGGTCTTTCAGGAATGGTTAAGGACAGTTTGAGAATAAGGGTCACCTGTCAGTCTAGTGTGTTTTGTATAGAGAACAGGAGGGGTGCCATTTTATCCAACCAGCAAAATGTCTTGGGGCAGCCTTGGAGGCTGTCATCTCTACACGACAATAGAAGGTCTCAAGCCTCTCCTGTTTCATTATGTAAAATTGCCGGGGTGGGGGGCAACTCTCTGTTTTAGATATTATGCCTATAATAATCTCCATTCTTTTCCCACTCCAGCTCAAATTAAGAAGCTACTTAGAAAAACAGAACAAAAGCCTACTTTTGTTTTTCTGACTTTTTCCATTTTTCCTTAACAATGGTCTTCTACTCTCAAGATACCCATTTGCTTTTGTTTACTTTTTGATCCTGATCATTTGCTTGGGGAATTCTATAGCTGTAAGGTTTGAACTGAGTTTTCTGAGAGGCTACAATAATGAAAAAATCTTATAGTTGTCTTGATATTTTCTAGGGTGGGGTGCCCAAACCGGCCCATGGGTCGGGTCTACCCCTGACACCAATTCATCTGGCCCTCGACATGAAATTGAGCAGAAGAATAAAAAGGCGGTGATTAAGCCAGTTGCTTCCTCCACTGCCTAATCACTGCCTCTTTCGCCTATTCTTGCTGAATCACTACAGAAGTTAGTCCGGCAGATACTAGGACTTGCTAGGTGGTGCTTCGGCAAGTAGGTAGAAGTGGTGGAAGAGGCAGGTGAGTCAGAGAGAGTGATGGAGGCAACCTTGGGGGACCCATGGAGGCTACTTCCAGGCAACAGCAAAGGAAGGTGACTTCCAGTCAGGGACCGTTTGCTTTCTGCCATTTGGCCCTGCAGGTCGGGGGTGTGGTTTATGCTCAGGGAATTGTCTTTTTGTGAATTTTAAAGTTTCCTATTTGCTTTTGGCTGGTGTGTTTGGAAAACACGTGTGTGCTTTGTGAGGTAAGCTTTTTTTCTTTTAGCTTGCATTTGATCCTGCAGTTCTGTGTGTGGGGTGGGAGGGAGGTTATGCCCAGGGTATTGTCTTATTATTGTGAACTAGCATATTTGTGCCCGGCCAGCTGGGCAGTTTTTATTTTTTATTTTTTGGTTAGGGGTGGTTTGGGTGGGGGTATTTTGCATTTATTAATTTTTTATTTTTTATTTTTATTAGTTATAAAAAACAATACAAAAAAAGAACATAATTGAAAAAACAAAATACAATTCATAAATCAAATTACATTAAACAAAACACTTACAATTACAATAATCACCCTGTATATTTACAACTTGTAGGAGTCTGCATGATGTCACATTTTTCACCATTTCCAAAAATGTATGTATTCTGGTACATGGCTATCACTCTGGTCTCCTTTCAATGAATGATCCAGAAATGGTTGCCAGATTTTCCAGAATCTATTTTCTTTAATTTTCCCCTTATATTTATTTATCTCCCATGTCAATTTATCGTTCAATGCAAGATCCCACATCTCTTTATACCATTCCTCTACTTTTATACCATTCCTCTACCAGTTCCTTGCAATGCACATTCTACCTGTTATCAGCATAATAGCTATTAACTCCTTATTATCTTCTTTTACCTTTAAATTTTCCACATATGTAAGCAACACAGTATTTAAGTCCAATTTACATTTTAACCCCGTAATGTCGCATATTCCTTTCTCAATTTCCCCCCAAAACTCTTTGCAGGCGCACCCACCCAAATAAAGACTCAGACACCGGTATTGGATTAAAGGTATCGGGCCACTTTTATTGAATAATGTCCTAGTCCGAATTATCACTTTCAATTGGTGAATCATCCAATTGTAATTCTTTAAGCCAAGCAGGCCACAGTAACACTGGTAAGGTTCCACCCAAAATGCCAATGGAAATTGGCTACATGTATCAATTTGTATCGATTTGTTTGTTGACACAAACAAATTGTTGACCGGAATCAATAAACTATCTACTGACACCACCCTATGACGTGCATCCGTTAAAATATCAAGGTGACGCAGGCTGTGAAGCTCCTGACATCACCCCTTTCATGTTTCACCCTTGACCAGCCAATCCTGTTTCCCCTGTACCTATCTACATGTTGTCCAGTCAATTGCGAACCTGCCGGATACCTATGGGTCATAAATCTTTACCTTACCCAGTGCTACCCGCCACACGGGGAGGCGTCCGTGATGACTCACCCCCCCCAGACCGTCAGCTCGGTCACCAGGCCTGCTTGCACATCCTCCAGAAAGAGGTTCATACCTCTAGCCGACAGGTGGACCCCATCTCCTGCATATAGAACAAAATCCTACAAGCCTATCCCTGGATGTCGAATGGCTGTCCCCAAGCCATTCTCAACAAGGAACTGGGCAACAGCCCTGTTCACTGACCGCCGGGCACGGTCCAAACCACGGAGGTCCATGCCTCCTCTATAACACTGTCTCGGCACGATGTCAGACCATAGCAACCGTGTGTACGGCCATAAATGATGTAAAAACGCCAGGTCGCTGCACACCGACAGTTTTAAGGAAAGGCCAGTGATCTGTGCGAGATCATTGCCGCCGAGGTGCAGAATCAGGAAATCAGGCGGTCCAGCATCCTTGATGGACATCAGGAATGGCAACAGTTCCCGCCATCTCATGCTGCGCATACCATACCACTGCATATGTGCGGATGCACACAGCCCGAGATGGGGTCCCCACTCCGTCGCTGCAGCATGCTGTGCCGCCCAGTGCACGTAACTGTGGCCCACCAGCCATACTGCCACCGGTGTGCGTAGACACACAGGGTCTGTAAAAGAAGGAGAAGGAATTAAGGACATAACTGGTACTCATACAGTGAGGGGACGTACATATAAGGAAAAACGCGTGGACCCCCACCTGTCCATCCGACATATATCAGCCTCAGAGTACCCGAACGCAGCCGCAGTTGAAGCGGTGCCTATCCTGAATGAATGGGTGCCATAACGAGCCCCAGGGAGGCCGACACTGTGAAGTGCCATACCGGTCACCCTCCAGAACTGAAATTTTGTAAGGGAAGACCCAACCTGGTGGCAGAAAAATGGGCCAGGGTGCGTGCCACGCACTGCCAAAAATGCATGTAGGGCACCAACCGGATAGATGTCAGCAAATGTACATTGTAGCAGTCTAACACCACTGCCTACTCCGTGCTGATCGGCCTTTGAGGAACGAATCCTCAACTGAGCCCACTCCTGGTTGATAAAGACATCGTCGAGTTCCAGTGCCCTACGAGACACGTCCCCCTTTGACAATGGGACCAGCTCGCTGATTCGGAGAGCTCCAAAGAAAGCTACGGTGGTAGCTGCATGAAAAAGAGCCTCCTCATACCTATCATAACATAGTCTATGCCAACCTCGTGCAAGGTGGGTCAAAACACCTGGTGAAACAGGGTGATGTGTGTCCGGGCAGTGTCCACCCTCACGTGTCCACCCTTCCAATACGTGGCGTATGCGGACGTCATTCACGTAGTCAGTAAAGTCCCGTGCCTTGGCCATAAATGCCAAGGCGGAAAGCCTGGTGGCGATAGTGCGTGGAGCTAACCCCTGATCATGAAGGTGCACCATATACTGTAAAATCTGGTTGACCGGTATCGGCCACATTTCAGGCAATTGCCTTTGCCCGCAAAAGGTCCTAAATTGGAGGAGTGCATGTAGATACGCCTTACGCATGCGAGGTGCCAAAGACATGCCGATCGCCTGGTTCACCTCTCCTCACCAAATGTCCAAATCTCGGCCGGAAGTGGAGAGGGAAGTTCCTCTGCGTCTGGAGCCAAGGCACAGAACCGGGAGATCTGCAGGCGGGATAAAGCGTCAGCAATATCGTTATTAATGCCTGGCACATGTCTGGCCCTGAATAGCACATTAAGGCGCAAGGACCTCAAAACAAATTGGCAATCTAAGGCCATGACTCTGGGGGATTTAGATGTTTGGGCATTGACAATGTGCACCACTGCAGCATTGTCACACCAAAAGTGAACTACCGAATTAGCCCACCTGTCTCACCAGAACATTAGGACCCCCAAAATGGGAAAAAACTCCAGGAACGTAAGATCACGTAAGCGATCCGTGCCTTGCCATGTCTGAGGCCATTGACCATAGGTCCACCGTCCCTCAAAGTAAATCCCATAACCCAGGGAGCCGGAGGCATCTGACTGTACTTGGAAATGAGGGCTGACCATAAGCTCAGATCTCCAGAAAGAGACGCCATTAAAGTCCTGTAGGAATGTGAGCCAAACCGCCAAGTCTGCTCGTAAACCCCTGGTCAGCCGTACCCTGTGGTGTCATTTTGAAAGGCCCGCCATGGCGTCACACAGACACCTGGCAAAGGCTCTGCCTGGTGTCACTACCCTACAGGCGAAGTTGAAGTGGCCATGAAGCACCTGTAACTCTCGGAGAGACACCTTATGCTTGGCAAGCATTGCCAAAATCGCAGCAGAGATCTGAGTCACCTTTTCCATAGGCAACCTGGATGTCTGGGCGACGGTGACGATTTCAATACCTAAAAAGGTAAGAGTGGTGGCTGGGCCCTCAGTCTTTTCAGGTGCTAGGGGGACGCCCAGTTCCTGCATAAGGACCTGAAATGTGGTGAGCAGACGGGCACACGTGCCCGTGCCATGTCCACCCCCGAACAAAAAATCGTCGAGGTAGTGGGCTACAGACCGGGACCCTGACCTACAAACAAAAGCCCAGTGGAGGAAGGTGCTAAATCGTTCGAAGGCTGAACATGAGATTGAACAGCCAAAAGGCATGGCCTTGTCCACATAAAACTTACCCCGAAAACAAAAACCTAACAGCTCAAAGTCATCCGGGTGCACTGGCAACAATCGGAATGCCGATTTGATATCACACTTTGCCAATAGCGCCCCGGGACCACACGAGCGTACCATCTGCAAGGTCTGGTCAAAGGACGTATACCTGACAGAGCCAAGGTTGTCCGGTATAGCGTCATTGACCGTGGAACCCGCAGGGTAAGAAAAGTGGTGAATTAGACGGAATTCACCCTGGGACTTCTTAGGGACTAAACCTAGAGGGGATACCTTCAAGTTAGGATATGGGGGGTCGACAAATGGCCCTGCCACCCTCTGTGCCTTGACCTCCTTGGCTATCTGCTCCACAGCAATGTCCTCATTACCCCTGAGAGAGAGTAGGTTCAGGGCATCCTGAGGCCCACAAACACCTTTAAAGGGTATGCGGAAGCCAAACTGAAAGCCCTCAAGTAGGTATCTCGCATGATCCTGTCTAGGATAAGCGCACATCCATCGTTCAAGCACCGGGACATTAATTTGGGAGGGGGCCTTTTGAATGGGTAGCAATGTCAGAAGGAGCTCTGGCCACCCCCTGCACACCCCTTCCTCTGCCTCATGACCCACCGGCCCGCGGGCCAGCGGAGGCAGCATGAGGGCCGGAACAAGAAGGGCACTCGTGCCTATATCGACACTGCCGCTTGTTGCACACTCCGTTGGCGGAGAAACTCCAACACAGCAGGCGGGCTGGAACCCCCTGCCCCACCAGCTGGCGGGGAGTCTGTGTAGTAGCAGCTTGCTGTACGGCATGGCCACAGTGGTACCGGTCACCAGGCGCTGGCCGCGTGGGGGTCATATACAGCAGCCACAACTGCTGGCAGGGCTCATCCGACCTCATCTCAGGGTGAAGGGCCACCCTCATCCTAAATTCTTCGTCATAGGCCAACCATAACGGGCCAGGGAAATCAACCACAGCCCGGTAAATATTGTCCAGGTAAATATGGTCCAGGTACTGGACCATTGGAATGGCCAGATCAGGACGGGCCCTCAGGTATACTGCCATATAAATCAGATAGGCCGGGAACCAATTGGCCCAAGTGCGAGTTGGCTTACGACGATGGGACAACTCCTTGTCCCTGTCGTCCTGCCCCTCCCTCTCCTCCTTAGTGGGTTCGCGGTTCAGGAGGGTGAAAATGTCCACGTATTCCCCCCACCAAATCTTCTCCCTCATAGCCTGGGATAAATGGTCACCCAGGGGTAAGGAGTAACCGGCTGTCGGCAGGGCTGCCGTCGGCACGGATTGAATTGGGGGTGCCTGCTGTGGGCCCTGTAGGACCCCCGAGAAATTAGGTGTACCCATAGGGGCGGTCACCCCTGCATTCTTGTATTCTTGGACTTTTGGCATTCTATTGTGCATTTATTTATTTTGTATATTGGTGTGGATTGTATTGTATTTTGCTCATGTGCACCGCTTTGAGTAACCCTTGAGGGTAAAAAAGCGGTATATAAATTAAATATCTAATCTAATCTAATCTAATTTGATATTGTATTGCTTATGCTTTTGACATTTTGTATTTTACTTGCATATTGCTCTGTATTATTTGCATCGTATTTTGTATTTTGTATTGTTTAGCATCATTATTGTAAACCGCTTCGAGTTCCCTTTATGGGGAGTAAAGCGGTATAGAAATCTAAACAATAAATAAATAAATAAATAAATAACCAGGGGATAATTGGGCAACCAGGAATTAACAGGACAGTGTGGATTAAACTGTCCTCCCACAGTAACTTGTTGCAGCCATGGCCACTGTACCCCCCCAGCGGTATTAGCTAGTGTCACTGGTGTGCTGACTTGACCAGGATACTCACTCGGTGCACCCCCATGGGCCGCCCCCACTGGGGGTTCCGGCCCGCAGTGGGCATCGGAGCTCGCGATAGGTATCGAGCTCTGCATCCCGATGCGCCCCTGCCAAGCAGGACCAGTCCCCGGTGGAAAGCCTTGTTGTAATGGCCTGATGGGGAGCTGCGAGGCGCCAGCGTGGGCTGGCCTGATGGCCTTGAGCAGCTCAACCCTGTTGGCAGCCCACTGCGCAACTGTGGCCGGTGTGTGGGCCAGTACTGCAGTTGGCAAGCCCACCATCCGAAGGTGGTGGAGCAATGCCCATTGATGCCGCCAGCACCGAAATGTGGGCAAGGAGAGCATCCACAGCCTCAGACCCACCGGGATAAGGTGGGCCGGATGGGCCGGATGGCCCACAGGGCAATTGCTGAGGGATAAACCCATGTGGCAATCCCTGGCCAGAATAGGGCCATGCCCAATAATCCAGCCCATGGGGGGCCGGAAGAACGGTGGGGTGGAAACCCACACCGCACCCGAGTGGGCCACTATGCCCCGAGCAGGGCAAAGGCGCAGCAGGGGTAGAAATCCCAGGGGAGCAGGCCTGTGCCACCCCTGTCCGAGTCCTCAGACTGGGCGAGTAGGCGGAGGCCTGGTCACCCTCATTGGTGGCAGTGGGTATCATAACCCCACCACCCCCCTGTGGGGGTGCCGCCCGAGCCCTCCGGCCCGGTGGCAGCCCCGAAAAGGTTGAGGGGGTGGGCCGAGCCCTCCCCCTAGATCGTGGCCTAGGGGCCGCCTGGGCTTTGTGCTTGGGTGCCATGGCCACCCAAGCAGGCGCTGGTCGGAGGAGGAAAAATCCTCCGATCAAAGAAGCAAAGGGGCGAAGCCGGGAAAGAAGCGTCGGAGCAAACTTCTCCGCTCCGTCACTTCGTAAAATGGCAGTGCGGCCAGAGGGGTGGCCACGCCCCCTAACTAGCCCGGATGTCTGCGTCCGGGGGGGGGGCGCAAAGAGCGCAGTGGCCATTTTGGCACCGCGCTTGCATTTACCACATTACATTTCCACCACATGTGTTCATATGTCCCCAAAGAGTTTTTACATCTCCAACACATTTTACTTTTAGTATTATCCATTTGAAATAATCTCTCTTGGGGTCACATACCACTTCCATAACATTTTGTAATTACGCACCTTCATTCTAACCAACATAGTTCTCATATATCTTTTTCTCCATTTATTTTTCCAAATTTTTTCTGGGATTTTTATGTTCAAATCCTGTTCCCAACATGATTTCAAAATTTCTTGAGGATTACCTTCTTTATTTAGGATTTTATATATTCTACTTACTATACCCTTTAATCCCATATCCCCTTTTCTTATCTTTAGCACCATCTTTTCAAATTCTGTTTTATCCCTCTCTAAACTAGTTTCACCTTTATATTTACCATTCCATCTATCCAACAACACCATTTGAAACCAATTCAAATTCAGCTGAGTAGATTTCTGCATCATCTTGTTTTTAACAGTTATTTTCCCTTTATTATTACCTAGGAATATCCCTTTACCCACTTGATTTAGCTCCTTCATCTCTATTTCTTCCCAAATTGCCCTTTCCCTTGCTAAAATCTTCACAATATTCTTAATTTGGAAGGCTCTATAATAATTCTTCAAATTGGGTATCCCCAATCCTCCTCCTTTCTGGGGGTAAATACCAAAAAATCTTAGCTATTCTAGGCTTTCTTCCTGCATTACAATAATTATTTATTATATTTTGAAAATCTTTAATTTCCTTATCAATTAATCTAATTGGCAATGCATCAAATAAAAAAAATTATTTTTGGCAACAGCATCATTTTACTTAACGCTCTCCTGCCAAACCAGGACAGTTTGATCTTTTTATATAATTCTATTTTCTCTTTAATTTCCTTTTTCTGTTTATCATAATTTAATCGCTTAAGGTCTTCAATTTTATTTGAAATACTTATTCCTTGATATCTCAAACAATTTTTAACTTGAAGTTTAAACTTATCCTTAATTTTCTCTTGTTCCTCCTTCTCAACATTACAGAATATCATTTCTGATTTGTCCCAATTAATTCTCAGACCTGTTATCTCTTCAAAATCGTTCAAATGACCATGTATTTTTTCTAATGCCTTTCTAGGGTGCTTCATTATTACCAAGGTATCATCTGCATACAAACTTATTTTATTTTCTGATATCCCTTCAATACCTTTATCCCCTCTTACAACATTCGCTAACAACTCCATAGCCATTATAAAAAATATTGGAGATAATGGACAACCCTGTCTTGTTCCTGCCTCTAATTTTATTTCTTCTGTATTTTATTTATTTATTTATTTATTTATCATTCACATTTGTAAATGCCGCCCACTCAGGCAGAACCCGACTCAGGGCGGCATTACAACAACTCCAAAAAATACATAAAAACATTATAAAACCTTATAAAACCCACCCAATAAAAAACCCACCCAATAAGAAAAAACCGACATCCACCCCCATTTAAAACCCATATCCCAATCACCCGTCCCACCTACCACACAGAGGGAAAGAGAGAGAGTCTTATAAAAGCCAGCCGGCGGGGGCCATAGTCCCGTTCGGGCCCCACACCTGCCCTGCCTTTACCCTGACTTTAGCAAATCCGGATTGGTATAACTGTTCAATCATATTACAAAATCTATCTCCAAATCTCTAACATCGAATTATCTCTTTAATTGTAACCCATTGCAAAGAATCGAAAGCCTTAAATATATCTATCGACAGTAATCCAACTCTCTCTTTTGTTTGTCCTATTAAATCAATCAAGTCCAGAACTCTCCTTATCAGATCAGACATATGTCTTCCTTTCAAAAATCCAGCTTGATCCCCCTTTATATAATTACCCATGAACCCGTTCAATCTATTTGCAATTATTGCTGTAAATATCTTGGCATCTTAATTTATCAGAGAAATAGGCCTATACGACTCCACTTTTTCAACATACTTTCCAGGCTTTGGCAGCAGGATAATTATAGTTCTGTTCCATGATGTCGGTATCTTTCCCCTGTCTAATATGTAATTAAACACTTTCAACAATCTTGGAACTACACAATCATTAAACTCCTTAAAGAAATCCACTGTCAATCCATCCTCCCCTGGAGATTTACCTAACTTCAAGTTGGCTATTATATCCTTATTTCTTTTTCCATTATTCGCTCTTCCATTCTATTTTTATGCTCCAAATTTATCTTTTTTTGCAAATGCTTTTCCAATTGTTCTCTCAACTTTTCCATATTTATATCTTTTTTAATGTACAAATTTTGATAAAAGTCTTTCACTATCTCAATCTTATCCTTAGCCTTATTACATCTCACACCTGCTTTATTTATCAAAATTCCAATCTCTCTTTTCAACCTCTTTTCTTTAGCAGCTCTTACCAATAATTTTGAATTCCTGTTGCTATATTCAAAATATTCCCTCTTCAAATATAATAAATCTTTTTAAACTTTTTGTATATCTTTTCCTATCAACTCTGACTTTAGCCTTTGAATTTTATCAAAAACCATTTTATTATTCGTCTTTACATGTTCCTCTTGTAATTGCTTAATCTCGTTCTCTATCTCGAGCTGTTTATCCCTACATTGTTTATTTTTATTGCTAGCCAACTTAATACATTCCCCTCTAAATACTGACTTCATGGCATCCCACACCACATTATAACTAACCTCTCCATTATTGTTCCATGTCCAACTTTCATTCCAATTTTCAATTATCATTTCTTTGCTCTTTTGATCATAAAACGATTTATCGTCATCTCTCCAATTCCTCCTACCGTTTTTTTCACCATCCATTCTTAATTCCATCCAAAATTTTGCATGGTCAGATTCTTTAAAAATCCCAATTTCTGCATCTTCTTCATTTTTGACCAAATTTTCTGTAACAAAAATATAATCAATTCTGAAATATGTATTATAGACCTGTGAGAAGTAAGTATATGCCCCCTCTGATCCCTTAAATTCCCTCCACACATCTTTTAATCCCAAACTCTTCATCCATTTATCTATTATCTTCATTTTAGCAGGTCTTCCAGCTCTAGCTACATTAGTACAATCCTCCGGGGCTTTTATCAAATTAAAATCTCCTGCCACAATCATATTAACTGATCTCTCTTTCTCCAGTATACCCAATACTTTATTTAAAAATTCTTCCTGGCGATCATTTGGGGCATATATATTTACTAACGTTATCGCTTCATCATTTATTTTCCCTTTTACTATCAAGGAATCAGCAAGGCCCAGCTCTACTGCTCATTCCATGCAGGGAGGCCCACAGGGGAGGGGAGTAAAGGATCCAGCCCCTCCCTCCCCATCCAAAGACCTGGGCCTGGAGAGGAAGAAAAGGAATCAGCAAGGCCCAGCTCTACTGCTCATTCCATCCAGAGAGGCCCACAGGGGAGGTGAGTAAAGGATCCTGCCCCTCCCTCCCCATCCAAAGACCTGAGCCTGGAGAGGAAGAAAAGGCTTCAGGAAGGCCCAGCTCTACTGCCCATTTGCCATCCAGAGAGGCCCAAGGGGGAGGTGAGTAAAGGATCTTGCCCCTCCCTCCCCAGCCAAAGACCTGGGGCCAGAGAGAAGGACACTTCCGGAGACCCCCGACCACCCCCAGGAGATACCATCCACAACCACCATCACAGCGAGGCCCGAGCCGGCGCCTTTGACCGACTCCATGCGGCCGAAGAGAGGCAAGAGCTGCTGTGTGCATGCAAAGGATAAGTAATCGAACTGAAATAATATAGTTGACTAAACATAGATGGCTTATGGCAACTGACATAGTGACTGTACAAGAAACTGACTTACATAGAGACTTGATATAGTGGACTTTTTCTTTCTTTCTTTCCCTTTCATTAACTAGTTCAACTTTTACTTTGATACTATGTGATAAACTGTGATATTGTGCATGATAATACTTTGTTTTAAAACTGTTTAAACTGTGATAACATGTGTGATGGGAAAAGACTGGCGTAGAGACCGGCAAGGCACGCCACAAAGTTTGCCAAGAGAACCCTATGGACCAAAACAAAAGGCAAAACAAGGGGATGCTCAGCACAGCAGATCTGAAAAGGGGGAGGGATATGAAAGGGGGAGGAGAAATACAGTGTTGCAGGGAACAATACTGCATAGGGACATGGAATGTGAGGTCTATGAATCAAGGAAAACTGGAAGTGGTAAAAAATGAGATGGAAAGAATAAGCATTGACATCTTGGGCATCAGTGAGCTCAAATGGACAGGGATGGGTGAATTCAGCTGTAGAAACCATCATATCTACTACTGTGGGCAAGAAAACCTTAGAAGAAATGGAGTAGCCATAATTGTCAATAAAAGAGTGAGAAAAGCAGTAATGGGATACAATCTCAAAAATGACAGAATGATGTCAGTCAGATTTCAAGGCAAACCTTTCAATGTCACTGTGATCCAAATATACGCACCAACCACTGGTGCAGATGAAGCCACAATGGACCAGTTCTATGAGGACTTACAACACCTCATAGAACAGACACCAAGAAATGATGTCCAAATTATATTAGGAGACTGGAATGCCAAAGTAGGAAATCAAAAAGTGGAGGGAATAACAGGCAAATTTGGTCTTGCAACACAAAATGAAGCAGGGCAAAGATTGATAGAGTTCTGCCAAGAGAATGCACTGGTCATAGCAAACACTCTCTTCCAGCAACACAAGAGGCGACTTTACACATGGACATCACCAGATGGCCAACACCGAAACCAGATTGACTACATACTCTGCAGCCAAAGATGGAGAACCTCCATACAGTCAGCAAAAACAAGACCTGGAGCAGACTGTGGCTCAGATCACAACCTACTGATCGCAAAATTCAGACTTAGACTAAAGAAAATAGGGAAAACATGGAGACCAGAAAGATATCACCTAGACAGCATCCCTAAAGAATACACGGTGGAGGTGATGAACAGATTTAATGGCTTAGACTCGGTAGACAGAGTACCGGAAGAATTATGAACGGAAATGAGGGACATCATGCAGGAAGCAGCAAAGAAAACCATACCAAAAGAAAAGAAGAGTAAGAACGCAAAGTGGTTGTCTGATGAGACTCTTAAAATAGCAGAGGAAAGAAGGAACGCAAAAGTCAAAGGAGAAAGGAAAAACTACAACCATTTGAACACAGAATTTCAAAGAAAAGCAAGGAGAGATAAGGAAAACTACCTAAAAGAACAGTGCAGAGAAATGGAGGAAAACAACAAAAGAAGGCAGAACCAGAGATCTTTTCCAAAAAATTGGGGAAATCAAGGGAACCTTTAAAGCAAAAATGACCATGATAAGGGACAAAGACGGAAAGGAGCTAGCTGATGCAGAAGAAATTAAGAAAAGATGGAAAGAGTACACAGAGGAACTTTTCAAAAAGGACCTCAACACTCCTGATAATCACAATGATGAAGAAATTGAACTTGAGCCAGACATCCTGGAGAGCGAAGTCATAAAGGCCCTAAAGAGCACTGCAAACAACAAAGCTAGTGGAGATGATGGTATCCCAGTTGAATTTTTCAAAGCGCTAAAAGATGATGGCGTCAAATTACTGCATTCAATATGCCAGCAGATTTGGAAAACAAAACAGTGGCCACAGGATTGGAAAAGATCAGTATACGTCCCAATCCCAAAAAAGGGCAATGCCAAAGAATGTTCAAATTATCGAACAATCGCGCTCATCCCACATGCCAGCAAGGTGATGCTCAAGATAATACAGGACAGACTTCAGCAGCATGTGGAGAGAGAATTACCAGAGGTGCAGGCTGGTTTCAGAAGAGGCAGGGGGACTAGAGACCACATCGCCAACATATGCTGGATCATGGAGAAAACAAAGGAATACCAGAAACAAGTTTACTTTTGTTTTATTGACTACACTAAGGCATTTGACTGTGTGGACCACAACAAGATGTGGCAAGTAATTAAAGAGATGGGAATACCAGAGCACCTGATATGCCTCCTGAGAAATCTGTACATGAACCAAGAAGCAACAGTTAGGACAGAACATGGAATAACAGAGTGGTTTGGAATAGGAAAAGGAGTAAGACAAGGCTGCATTTTGTCACCATGCTTATTCAACCTATACACAGAGCACATAATGTGCAGTGCAGGGATGGAGAAATCACAATATGGGATTAAAATCGCTGGGAGAAACATCAATAATCTGAGATATGCAGACAATACCACCCTAATGGCAGAAAGTGAGGAAGACCTAAAGAATCTCTTGATTGGGCTGAAGGAGGAGAGTGCAAAAGCTGGCTTGAGACTCAATATCAAGAAAACCAAGATAATGGCAACAGGCCCCATCAGTTCCTGGAAAATAGACGGGGAAGAAGTAGAAGCAGTGACAGATTTTACTTTCTTAGGATCAAAGATCACTGCAGATGGGGATTGCAGCCATGAAATAAAAAGGCGACTGATTCGTGGGAGACAAGCGATGAGAAACCTGGGGAACATAGTGAAAAGCAGAGACATCACATTGCAAACAAAAATTAGAATAGTCAAAGCAATGGTTTTCCCAGTAGTAATGTATGGATGTGAGAGCTGGACAATTAGGAAGGCTGAACGCAGAAGAATAGATGCCTTTGAAATGTGGTGTTGGAGGAGGGTTTTCTGAGTCCCCTGGACAGCGAGGAGAACAAATAGGTCAATCTTAGAAGAAATTAACCCTGACTGCTCATTGGAAGGTCAAATAGTAAAGATGAAGCTAAAATACTTTGGACATCAAATGAGAAGGGAGGAGTCACTTGAGAAGGCATTGATGTTGGGAAAGGTAGAGGGCAAAAGAAGAAGGGGGAGGCCAAGGATGAGATGGCTAGATGGTATTATAGACACAATGGGCACAGAGCTGGGAGGGCTGAGGGGGATGGTAGAGGACAGAGGCGCCTGGAGGAAAATGGTCCATGGGGTCGCAAAGGGTCGGAGTCGACTGTGCGACTGAACAACAACAAATCTGCCTTCTGGATCGGAAATACTCTTTATCATCTCAAAGCCAAGTCTCTTCAAAATGAAGACAGCCACCCCCCTTGCTTTGGAAGTTCCATACGACTTTTCATATATCTGCATCCATCCCAAAAAAATCTTATTTGTATCCTTTGTTTTTTGATGTGTCTCCTGAAGAAAGACTACATCCGGTTTATCCTTCCTCAAAGCAGATTCTAACCTCCTTCTCTTAGTTTGACTGCCCGTACCTTTCACATTCCAAGTCAGTACTTTAAAGTTCCTCATGACTTATCTAATGTCCTTACATTTTGACAACCGCAAACTCCTTCTTGTGCAATTACCATCACCGTACATATTCTTACATTAACTACAATTAAAAACACACACAAAATACATCTAACATTCAAAACTACCCTCCCCACTCTTCTTACAAAAAATTGGCCCTTATTCTTCAAAGGGGAGAGGGGAGACATGCAAGATGTGTATTCTAGCTAAGGCTCTAGGGCCTATCATCCACCTCTAAATCTAACATTTTTAAAACATTTCACCCTTTCTGTGATCCGTCTAAATCCCTCTTACTGGTACCCTACCTCACCCTTCCTCCTCTACTACCTGCACCTCATCTTCATCCTCATTTCCTCCTGTTGCCCCTCTCTCTTATTCATTCCCTTGCTCTCTTTGTGAACCACCTGATTCCGACAAGGCTTTCATCAAAGCCCGCCACTCTTGAGATGCTGTCTTAACCAATCCAATCTGGCACAAATAATCTAATGAATCCGTCTCAGTATCCATCGTATACCTTTTTTTATCGTAGAAAAATCTGAGCTGTTGAGGAAATTTCCAATGATAAACAATTTCACATTCTCTTAATGGTTTTGTCACAGGTTTCATCTTAAAATGCCACACCCGTTGCTCAACGGATATGTCGTTATAAACCTCCACATCACATCCATCAATTTTTAAAATGCCAGACCCAGCCTGTTTTATAAAAGCCATCACCTTTAACTTATCCGCCCAATTTGCAAATTCAACCAAAACATTCCTTTGAAATTTCTTTCCCTTCCTTGGCCCCAGTCTAAAAATACTCGCGATATCTTCATTTACAAAATCTTTCCCCATATTCAAATTATTTAGCCAATCAACTAACCTTTTCCTTCAGCTTGTCTGACATTTTCTCCAACAAATTCCGTGCACCACGTTCTGTTTTCTCATCACCTCTTCCACCATTTCCAATTTCTTCCCATGAACCTCAACTTTCAATTTAACTTCTTTTTGTTTCTCAAACAGCCCTCTTATATCATTCTGCATTAATTTCATATCTTTTTGCACCAGATTCAAAACTTTATCCACTTTCTGACAATTAGCATCCACCTTTGTAGAAAAATCAGTAAATATACTAACAAGTTTCTTATGGCTACCCATTAATTCCTCCTTATCTTTTGCCCTCACATCCTTAATTTTTCTTAATCCTTTCATGGTCGTTTCCTCCATCTTATCAATTTTTTTAAACAACTCCCCAAGCTCTACCATAATTCAGCCCAGTCTGCGCTGCGCTTCCCTTGCCGCCCTTTCCTTGAACTCTGACTCTGGCAAAAATAAACTCACATCAAAAGATTCCCAGGCTCCGGATGAACACTTTCATGCAGTTTGGCTCCAACTTTTTTTAGTTTAAACCTCTTTAAAATCCCATTCTAGTTGCGAGTGAAACAAAATACATCTTAACCAAGCACCATCTTAGCCACGCCCCCTGCATTTATTGTTTGTGACTTTTTTGATCTATTTTATTTGATTTATTTGTCATTTTGATTTATTTCTTTATTTTTTTGACCTGTTTTTACTCTTCTGGCCTCTAGGTGGGGCTGTTAGTAAGAGTGCTGTATTGCATATTTTTTGACTTGTTTTTACTCTTCCGGCCTGTAGGTGGGGCTGTTAGTAAGAGTGTTGTATTACATATTTTTTGACTTGTTTTTTCTCTTCCAGCCTCTTTGGGGGGGGGGGGCTGTTATTTAGATTACTGCAATTTTCTTTCTCTGTGTTCACTTTAGTTCCAGAACGTATGGAGGGAGGACGTGATTGGCGAGTTCTCTTGATTTTTTGTTCTGGGGTTCTTTTTGTTTTGATCTTGTGGTGTTAGGCTATGGGGTTTATGGACAGTTTCTACTTAACCCCCCCCCCCAAAGTGTTTCTGCTTGTTCATTTGTTTTTATTTTGGGTTTTAGATGTGTTTAATTGTTTTTTTCTGATTGTTATTTATTTTTCTGATTTCTTTCATCATTTTTTGTTTTTTTTTGTGTTATTTTTGTTTGTTGATTTAGGTATTTTCATGTTTTAGATAGCTGTTTCTAGTGTGCTTTCATGGTTTTTTCATTAGACTTTGGTATTTCAGGTGTCTTTTGCTGTTTTTGTTGCTTATTGTTTTGTTGCTTAATGGTTTTTTTTATAATTTGTTTATTTATTTGTGGCTTCCTTAATGTTTGTGATTGGCATTTTGGTTAACTCTTTGGTTTTCTTGTTGTTGTGTTTTGTGTGTGTGTGAAGAATGGCCGGTCTGTCGGTTCCTCTTTTCTCCATTGCTGCTTTGAAATTTGGTTTTGATGCAGCGATGGGGAAAAGGAGGAGCCAGCAGTCAGCTCACTCTTCATCCGGTAAGGTTCGTTAGGTAGGTCAGGTGAAAAGGAGGCAGAGAAGAGCTATCTGCCTCACGATGGTTCTCTTCTCTCTGTCTCCTTTTTCTCCTGGCTTACCTAACTGGTTGAGGATTGCTGGCTGCTGCTTTTCTATTACCTCCACAGCTGTTACGTGCTAGTTCTCGAAATAGCAGTGTGAGTAGTAGAAAGGCAGAATCCAGTCATTCGCCAGGGAGGGTGCATCCCCTGACGAATTGCTGCCTGCTGTTCCCCCCCCCACCCCGGCTCAACTTATCTTGAGGCTGGCAGTGGTCTCGCCGTGTCTTTGGCAAGGTAGTGGGTAGGAGAGAGAGTCCCTCTTCTCCCTGTTGCTCCGGGAAAGAAGACCGGCAGTTGTCTTGTAGTTGTTGTTGGCGGTTTTTTGTTTGCAAGGCCATGAGGTGCTGCGTCCGCCTGTGGCGGCCTTGCGCTCCCATTGTGTGAAGCAGCTTTTATTTTATTTTTCGTGTGCCAGCTTTTTTAGTGTTCTGCGCGCTCGCACCCTTCAGCCTGATTGGCTGTAGTGGACACGGCGCAGAGGATGCTGGGACTTGGAGTTTAGTTTATTTTGTTTGCATTCATGTGGTGGCTTTTTTTCTGCGGCTCGGTTTCAATTGGGAGCGCCACATTTCCCAACATTCCCTTTGCTCTCGCCTGTCAGCCTGATTGGCTGTGGCACGGCACGGTGCAGAGGACATTGGGAATTGAAGTTGTTTTCCTTTGTTTGCATTCGTGGCGCTGTTGCCCCACTGGCGACTGCAGGAACCTTATGTTGCTCTGCGGGCCGGGTTAGGGCGAGTGCTGGCAGCTCGGTACAGGACAGTATGGACGGGTGCAGGAGCCTTTGTTACATTCCAACGGTTAACGTCTCTCCTTATAGGTAAAGATTTAAAATGGCTTCTAGCATTTGGCTGGCTTGTTTTTACATGCTTTTTATAGTTTTCTTCCAGACATTCTCCCCATCCCACAGAGCCTCAAGGTGTGTGTGTGTGTGTGTGTGTGTGTGTGTGTGTGTGTGTGTGTGTGTGTGTGTGTGTGTGTGTGTGTGCGCGCGTGCGTGCGTGCGTGCGTGCATGTGCAACCCATCTCAGGGCAGTGATATCTGCAGTGGTAGGCCATTGTGAGCTGGATAAGTAAGCTGGATGAGTAAATTGGCAGTTTCAGGACCAGTTCTTAGTGTTGGTTGCAAGTGGTGTTGCTTAACCTTGGAACATTTGAGATTAGTGTTGAGGAAGTGTAGCTGCAGAGTGCACTAAATAGGTGACTACAAAGTTTCACCACATATCTGAGGTTGAGGCAAGCTCCCAGGGCAGAGAGTGGTATTTCTGGACAAACAGTAGTTACTGCCAACTTGTCTAGGGCCCAAGTGCCAGAGATTTCATGGGCTAGTAAAGGGAAAGGTCACCCTTGCTTGAAAGCCAGATGTATCGGACTCTAGGGTTCAGTGCCCATTTCTATTTATAGCCAAATAGCCAGTGCTGTCTGCGTCTGCAGATGTTTCCATGGTCATGTGTCAAGCATGACTAGACACTGGAGTGCACGGAATGCTGTTTACCTTCCCACTGGAGTGGTACCTGTTTATCTACTTGCAATTTCTTGCTCTTGAACTGCTAGGTTGGCATGAGCTGGGATAGAGATGGGAGCTCACTCCATTGAGTAGTACTTAGATCTCAAACTGTTGACCTGCTGACCTTCCAGTTGTCAAGTTCTCCATCTTAACCACTAAGCCACTCCAGATCTTGTCCTTTCTCCTGTCCTTTCCTTGGCTGGAAGACATCAATTGGTTATAACACAGGTACAACTATGCTTCCCATGTAAAGCTTATATCCTGGAAGTGTATGTGCTTGTGTTTTTGGATGGCAATTCCCAGAATTCTGTGGCATGTAGTAAAGGTCTCCCTTGCTCAAAAGCTAGTCATGTACAACTCTAGGAGTCAGTGCTCACCTCCGTTTCTGGCCAAAGAGCCAGTGCTGTCTGTGACTGTAGATGTTTCTGTGGTCATGTGGAAGGCATGACTAGATGCCAGAGCACATGGAACACTGTTACCTTTCTCATCAAAGCCATACCTATTTGTCTACTTGCAATTTCTTGCTTTCAAACTGCTATGTTGGCAGGCAGGACACAAAAAACCACACATCTAATATATGTATTAACTGGGAGGGGGGGCATAGCAAATGGAAGTGTGTTTTTCTATTTTCAGAAGGCCAGCTCTCATGGAGCCTGGAACTCACAATGTGGGTCTGTATATGTCCGGCCCTTGGAACGTCTGAGAAATTGTGATCTGGCCACCGGCCCGAAAAGTTTGGGCACCCTGTTTTAGAGGAAAGAGAGAGAGAAAGAAAATGTCATAGCACAGTGACTAAATGGCATTGCTTGAAAAGCCATTTGTGTTATACATTCTTTAGAGATAATGTGAAGCATGTGTGTTTCTGATACAGAAGTAATTTTTAGCTACAAATATTGTAGTAATCTCAGTCTGTCTTATCACTGTACTATTTGAAAGTGATCCAACAAGAAAGCTGATTGACATACTTATGTATATTTTTCCATGAGGAATGAGTGCAAGATATCTAATAATATTTTATTCACAGGTCTATATTTTCTGGAAGATCATTTTCCCAATCAAGTGCCCTGAGGTGATTGAATAATATATTTTAGTATTACAATAATAACCAAATTAACCATAGGGGCAAGGAATTATTCTTACCTGGGATTCCATTCCTGCAAGCCTTCATCAACAAAGCTGGGAGAAAGCAGTGCAATGGCTAAGGATGGAATAGAAGAGAAGTGAGCAACCTACAGACCTCAGGCTACCTACAGTCCTTGGCGCAATCACAAATAGCCCTTGGCTTATATACAAAAGCCGTCTGGAAGCAACTCATCCTCTGTAAGAGTGATCCATCACTTGATCAGAAGCCCACTAGGTGGGGAGCAAAGAGAAACATGAATAAAGCAGGGGTAAGAAAGCAGCCAACCTTCCTCGCTGTTGGTTCTGGCCCCATTCACCATTGGCTTCAATCCAACAGAGTACCACTATGCATCCCCCCATTACTATGCAACCTACAGCAGAAATATATATATCTGAGTTCAAAAAACTCTTCTTCACTTATATGACTTGTTGAAGGAGTATGTTTAAATATAGTTAGCAGAGTAAAGTAGATACACTGATAGTAACATGAGAGCCAGTCCCAGGAAATTAAATGTAGATTTGGTTGTCCCAACAACCTTTGACTATCTATACCTATCTATATACCTATAAAGCAGAGGTGTGGGTACCGTATCTAGAATGGGATGCCACACCCCTTGACCAAACCCTGTGAAATTCGGCACACATGTACCTTGTGCATGTGAGCCGGTCACTGTCAGGATCTTGAAGCCCATGGGGTGGGGGGGTTTGCCCCCTAAATTGGTCTGCAAAGGGGGTATATTCGACAGGAGGGTTTGTGTCTGCCCCAGTGCAAGGCCAACCAGGGGGAGATTGTGATGTCATCACTGAGCTCACTTCACAGGCCCACCCCTGGCCAGGGGTTTCCCAGGCAACACTGGCACTTGGCTAGCTGGGTTGTGACCACCTGGGCAAAGCTGGGCACCCCTGCCAGTCTCCAATAAAGCAGAAAGATGTGTTACTTGACTTGAACACAACTGGTGGCTTTACTTCTTCTTCTGTGTCCAGGCCAGATGTGAAACTGTCAAAATGAAGGCATCTTTAGGTGAGTTCATTCTGTAGTTTCCTTTCACCTAACCTACAGGTAGTGTGAGAAAGATTAGGTGGCAAAGCAAAGTTGATGTTGCCAGGGTATGCCTGATTGTGGTCAAAAATACCACAGTCTTCATTAATCACCCACCTGTGCTGGGTATAAGCACTCCAGCCAGAATTTGAGATAAAACAAATGGGACACATGGAGACTCTGGCAATATAATATGAAAACTCATAACACACTCACTGAACAGGAATTGTAATAGTCCTGGCTTAAGAAACAGGAAAGACAAAAATTAGCTCTCTGATTGGTTACTTTAAACTGATCATTTGGAGCTCTTGGGTTGACCCTCAATTTTCTAGTTTGATTTGTACCACATTATTCAACATTAGCAAATATGTCAGGGGATTTCAATGCATGTAACACAAGGTTTGGGAGCCCTAACTGACTCACCTTCTCCCTAAGATAAAGATACACCCTTAAATTATTTCTTCTAAAAATGCCTCAACATACCGTATATACTCAAGTATAGGCTGACCTGAATATAAGCTAAGGTATCTAATTTTAACCTGAGAAATCAGGAAAATAGATTGACTCGAGTATAAGTCAAGAGTGGAAAATGTAACATCTGCTAGTGAATTTCAGAAATCAAAATAAATGAAAATTAAATTAATTAATTGAGACATCTGTGAGGTAATGGTTTTGAATATTTACAGTACCATATTTGAGATGGCGCCACCCAACCAGTGCTTGTGCTGCCAGAGAAGGGGGTGGGTGGATCAACAGCACTGAGGCAGAATATGTGAAATAGCACTGAGGCAGAACACAGTGCTCATGCTGCCTGGTGATGGGGGCCTCTGCACTGACGACATGATGGTAAAAGCAGGGGCTGAAAGCTATTAGCCACTGCTACCACCACCTTCTTCCCTCATGCTCGGTGAGGGGGATAACTGGTTTGAAATCTGCCGCCATCTCAATCAGGCATGGATAAATACTCCTTTCCTGCTGCATCTTGGAAGATGCTGTTTATCTCTGTGCCTGATTGAGATGGCAGTGGACTTCAAACCAGTTATCCCCACCACCGAGCATGAGGGAAGAAGGCAGAATTCACATCTGAGGGTATAATAGTCATACTGGTTCTGCATTGAGCCTGTCTGTTTTGTGTTTAGTTCAGTTTGGAGAGGAGCAGTTCTTCTTCATTTCCTCTTTTATCTCTTTGGGTGTCGAGAGAGGTACAACGTTCTCATTCTGGCACTTCTAGTGTCTTCCATTGGTGGTATTTGGTGTTCTTGTAACATGTCTTTGATATTATGTCTCCACCTTCCTCTGGGCCTGCCACTCACTCTTTGTCCTTCTCCTCTTTCTACATATGCCTTGTCATACCCATCAAGCGCCGCCCCGGAAAATACAGGAACTGCTCTGGCCCAGGTGCGCATGCACAGGAAAACTCATTTGCACATTGCGTGCATGCACAGTAAACCCTTTCCCCGCTGTTCTAAATACAGGATGGTGCCAGGAAAGGGGAGGAATGTGCACCAAAATATGGGATTTCCTGGCCAATACGGGATACTTGACAGGTATGTGCCTTGTATCATATGGAATTACAAGACATTCTCTCCAAATGGGCAAACCACATTATATGTTGTCTCTGTGTGCAATTAAATTCTACTCAAATTCTTTCCCTCATAATCTCATTCCTGATTTTACAGCTTTTAGTCACTCCAGCAGCCTTCCTCAAAGTAGGAACAAATTACCTCAGAGTATGTGGGTATGTGCACATGCCACAGGAAAATCAGTCAGTGGGATCTTACCCTTTTGTGTCCCCTAGATTTGAGCATCCTAGAGCAATTATCCTGCCTTACCTATAGCTCTACCCATTTTCTTGCAGCAGATTGGGGGTATTGGGGGACTGCAAGAGATAGTGGAAAATGATGACTTGGAATTCTCCTCCTGGATCCCTAAAAGGCTAACACCACATTTAACCTTGTTGTTTTTGTTCAGTCACACAGTCAATTCCGACCCTTCACAACCCCATGGACCACTGCACGCCAGGCACCCCTATCCTCCACTGTCTCCCTCATCCTGCACAATTTTGTGCCCATTGTGTCAAGAATGCCATCTACCTATCTCATCCTCTGCTGCCCCCTTGTTTAAAGAATATAAAAGGGTCCTGTATTGCATATTGAACTGTATTGTGTCGTATTTCCCCTTTCCCCTCCCCTTTCCCCCTCCCCTTTCCCCTACTTATGTTTAGTAGCTGAGGGATCACGTAACCGTTTTGTTATGTTAGAACTTAAATGTTATTGCATATTTTCTTGTTTCACTGCTGTATTGTAACATTGTATCATTTGTAATTTTGTATATTGTATTTGATTTAACTGTTGTAAGCCGCCCTGAGTCGGCCCTGGTCGAGTAGGGCTGGGTATAAATCAAATAAATGAAATGAATGAAATGAAATGAAGGTGAATGTTGTTTCTCTCAACCACTCCAAAAGGGTGGAAGGTTTTTAACAAGACATTTAACAGAGAAGATCTAAGGGCAACTCTTTGAAATAGCTCAAAATATGTGGATAAAGGGCATTTATCTCACTAAGGCTTTTTGTAGTTCAATATCAAGTTGTGGGGGAAAGTATTTTCTTCTCCTTCTTTGCTTCCTCTTTTACCCCATCTGGTGTCGATGGAGGGGGAAAGCATCAAGCTAGGAAAACGTGGTTGGTTGGTTGGGCATGGAACAGGATAGTCAGCAGGTTCAATCCTCATTTCCAGATTGTTTTGTTATAGTGTGTTTACTCATGGCATTCTGGAGTAGAAATTTGTATTTTAATTTAGAGCTAAAAAGCAACATTAATAAGACACAAGTACATTGGTGTAGGACTACGATGGCTAAGTGGTTAAGACACTGAACTTGATGACTGGAAGGTCAGCAGGTCACCAGTTTGAGACCCAAGTGTTGCACAACAGAGTGAGCTCCCATCTCTGTCCCAGCTCCTGTCAACCTAGCAGTTCAAAAGCATGAAATTGCAAGTAGACAAATAGGGACCACTTCAGTGAGAAAGGTAGCAGTGTTCTGTATGCCCTGACATCTAGTCATGCATACCACATGAACATGGAAATGTCTGCAGATGCAGCCAGCATTGGCACTTTTGCTGTAAACGGAGATGAGCACCACACCCTATAGGCACATATGACTGGCTTTTGAGCAAGAGCAACCTTGACTTTGACCTTAGATTTGTGCATTTACATTCAACTATTAGGACTCAAGCTGTTAAGCGAACTCTTTGAGTTGGAGTACTAGGCAGAAGAGCCAGGGATCCGGAGGTCAGTTTCCCACATTGCCTGCCAAAGTCAGCCTGTGTAACCTTGGCCAAGCTCAAAGTCCTTTAGTGCTGACAGAAGAGAGGAATTATAAAACTATATCTGATTACTAAATATCTAGGATACCCTGCAAAGGGTCATTGTAAATCAAAATCAACTTGGCAGTATAAAAATATTAGATGAAAACTGAACTCTAGATTGAAGGTATCTACCCATCCTGCTCAGTCCTCAAAGGCCAGGGATGCCCAAACTTTTTGGGCCGTGGGCCAGTCATGTGTTTGAGCATGCCCATCACATGGTTTCTCCCACCCGGAAGCAGAAGTAAAACATGAATTGGGTGAGCAGAAGAAGAAGTAAAACATGCATTTATGAAAGCCGCAGGTCATTTGCGGCAGCCTTTTGCACATTTTACATCCAGGAGCAGCTGGATTAATTTGTGCTGTGTGCCAGATCCAGCCCACGGGCTGTAGTTTGGCCACCCCTGTCACAGGCCATGACATTGTAGATTGCCACACCAAGAGAGGTAAAAAGTGTTATGACATAGAAACATGCCTTCTAGGTGGTGGCTCCTTTTTAATGGAATGAATTAAATCCAGAGGTTCATCAAGTCCCCTCCCTTCAGGCCTTTAAGAAGCCATTAAAACAGTGGTCTTTGAAGAGGCCATTAAAAGCATTCTTTCTGTGGATAGGACTGGATAATGCTATGAGCTTGATATGGATTTTACATGAGTTTTAACTAATTTCAGGCTGTCACTGCATACTGCTATCTTATTGGTATTTTATTCTCATTTTACTTTACTTAATGTTATATTATGGATTATGGAGGGTGTTTGCAACTAAATTGGGCAGGATATAAAGTAAATGTAATAAAACAATCTTTGGATACAGTCTTGTTCACTGTTGAGCTATTT
This sequence comes from Bradypodion pumilum, assembly GCA_035047305.1. Classification (NCBI taxonomy): domain Eukaryota; kingdom Metazoa; phylum Chordata; class Lepidosauria; order Squamata; family Chamaeleonidae; genus Bradypodion; species Bradypodion pumilum. Next base: position 331,249,999 of record JAWDJD010000002.1, read on the forward strand.
GTAATTCCCATTATTACTAGTGGGATTAAACAGCTAGAGGTTGGAAGGAAGACAGTGGCCTTCTTAATGGGGCTTATTCTCAGGGAGGTGAGCTGCAGCCTAATGGCAGACAGAATTGCAGAATTTCTATTGGAGGTGAGACGTCTGCTCTTTCACAGAAGTTGTTGGACTCTCAACAACTACAGCTAGAGTTTACGAATGATGGCTGTTGTAGTACAGTACCTGGAGGGCTGCTGGGTCTGCACCTTTTCAGACACTTTGTCTTAAGGACTTTAAAGAAAAAATGAAATATCTCTCAACTACATCCACAATATATACACTGGTTTTTACATTTGTACAAGCCTCTGTTTACCCTGCTGCATTTCACAAAATTATATCAAATGATAGGATTAAAGAAAAATAAATCTGGAAAGTGCTTACAAAATCCCTATCAATTTTCCTTTCAAAGAATATTGCTTTGATCATAGTTCTTTAACAGTATCAAGTAAAGAGAATCTGTTGTATGTGTGCAGGGAAGCCAGTTATTGGCATTCAGAGCTCAAAATGTGACTGTGATGGAATTCTGTCTTGCATAACATCACAACTATGTTGTGTAATTCTTCAGTGGGCAAAGCAAAATCACAGTTTGGATATGCTTTTTTGGATTAGAATGCTCAAAATTCACTAAGTTGCCATGAAATCTGAGGAAGTTTGAGACCTTTAGTCCAGCAAAGGATTCCCCTCTCCCAATAAATTCTGAGCTCTCAGTTACCATAAATTTAAAAAAGGCAGGCAATGACTATTAAAACAAATTGACTTTGGGATATTCCTGACAAGACTCAAGAGTGGTGAAATAGATATTGGCATTGCAAATTTATTATCTGTGCACTACTAGTGAAGTGTAAATAATTCCTCCTCCCCCCCACCCCATCCAAAAACTCAGTATCTCAGGGCTTTTGCCAACCAACCAATGAACCAAAAACTCACACACAAAGTACCTAAAACAAAACAAGTCTAAAATATAGACTGTCAGAAATAACATCAAAATATGGAATCATGGTTCAGAAAACTTGCCTGTGAAGTACTGTCATGTCTGAATTGATAAAGCTTAGTTTGGCTAACTAGGACTGCAGTGGCTCAAGTGGGTAAGATGCTGACTGGGAGGCGGAAGGTCAGCAGTTTGATTCCCGAGTACTGCAGGACGGAATGAGCTCCCATCTTTGTGCCAGCTCCTGCCAACCTAGCAGTTCGAAAGCAAGAAATTGCAAGTAGATAAATAGGAACCACTTTGGTGGGAAGGTAACAGTATTCCATGCACTCCAGTGTCTAGTCACGCCTGCCACATGACCACGGAAACGTCTGCAGAAGCAGACAGCGCTGGCTCTTTGGCTTTGAAACAGAGATGAGCAGTGAACCCTAGAGTCGAATACGACTGGCTTTCGAGCAAGGGAAACCTTTACCTAGTTTGGCTAACTAGGATGAGAAACTAAACATGAAATTCAAGCAGTTCTTCACTCATGAGTAGCATTTAACCTCAGATATGCATATTCTTTCTTTCCATGCTCCATTTGTGATATGAACTTAAAGATTAACTCTTCTGATTTGTGGGAAAGTTTGATGATTGTCCAAATGTAGCAATTTATTTATGAACCATAGCCAAATTCAATAACTTTATTTTATTTCCCCTTTAAGATCTATAAACTAGTTCCAGAGGCATTTTTGAGAGAAGACAAGGTGAATGATGGATCACCTTTCTAGTTCTATAATTTCAGAACTCTGGTTGGGCCCCTCTAAAATGTAATGGCCAACCATATTGTCATAGAATGGGATCATTTATCTGAGGACAAATTAGGTGAAAAATCTCCTCATCCTGATTAGAAGTTCCTTGGCCTGACTTCCAGAGTGAATAGTTAGTTTATCAATTTAAGGCATTTCTTAGACATCTTTCAAGACAGGAAGTCTCCTACATATATGTAGTTTGACCTTTTGAATCATAAATGCAAGAGAAGCATCTTATGCAAAACCATTGAAAATACCATTGTTGGATGAGACACTTAAAACATTCTATAATATTATTGACTATCACCACACGATTACTTTACAGTATATATAAACAAGTAGAAGCGCAAATTTCATATTTCTTCATGATGTGATAAATGCTGCTGTCAAGATTATCTGAGCAATGTGTGAAATTATTCTCTTAGACCACTGACCACAAATTATTGTCATTCCTCTCAGACAATTCTCAACAATACAGGACAATATGAAGATCCACAGCTACACTTTTTGTTTACAGACAATTACAGAAATGGGTCCATAATCATATGAAGAGGTAAGCTGGCAAACACTTGTGCCTCAAATGTAGTTTCACTTTTGCTAACTACCTTGACAGTCCAAATCACTGTGGCTATATCATTATTATTATTTCCTCATCAGGAAACATTGTTTCTTAGTGTAGTCACAGACCTGGCTGGCTTACCTAACTATGGGGACAAAATGTCTAGAGTTTCTACACTGCCGTTATGTTCAGCTTCCTTCACTTACAGAGCTGAAAGGAGGCCTTCTCAGGCATGGCTGAAAATATGTTGAGGGCTAAATGGATGACAGTAATGGGGGAAAGTATGTTAGCCTTGCCCACACATCTATCACCACTTCACTATGGTGTAGTGGTTCTGGTTCTGGACTGGAATCTGGGAAGATCCATTTTAGTCTCCACTGAGCCATGAACACTCAGTGGCTGCAGTCCAGTCAGTGACTAACCTACCCCTTTCTGCCTCATTACACTAAAATGTTAGAGCTTATCAGCACAAAAACCTGCAGAGGAGCTTGGTTTGTTTGTTCAAATGAGTACACTTCCACAGAAACCATGATCAAGAACCTCTTTGCTGAACCCATGAAAATCAGAATGACTTCCTCAATGAGTAAGGAAAAATAAGGGCAAGATTTATGTTCATGCTTATTTCCCTACCATATATGGAGTTTGCACCCCATTTTCAGTGTAACATTCAAATGGGGGTATAGATGACAAAGGATGATCAATTCTTGTTAGATACATGTGCTTGTAGTCATGGTGAGTAACAGTATGTTTGTCTAGTGGGAATTTCTTCTTTTTCTTGAGAAAGTCTCCAACTGAGTGCCATTCAACAGTAAAATGGGCTGCCTTAGAGGGTGATAGACTTTCCGTCATTTGATATTTTTAAGCAGAGGTTTGATGATCATCTTCCAGGGATTCTATAGGTGAAGATTTCTGCTCTGGCAAATAGCTGGACTTGATGATCCATGGGGTCCCTTCCAGCTTTACAATTCTATGAGTCTATGGTAACCTTCTGTGATAACCTTCCAGACCAGACCAGAAGAGGCTTCAGGGGAATCACCACCTTTCAGATCCTCTCAACAGATTTATGTAAAAAATGCATTTTACATGAGGAAACGCCTATTATGGTTTATAAATAAGCACAAGAACTTTCTTCAAACAACTGTGGAATTATGAGACAGAACAATAGTATTAGCGTGTTCACCATGGGGTTGGTCAAATAGCCACTTTTCTCCCACTTGGGAGAATAACATTACAAGGAATTCTTTGTATCCTCTTCATAAGGTTAAAAAGATGATTTGAACTTGAGGGAGGGGGACACTGAAGATAATATAGTGAACTAGTGAAGGTGCTCAGCCCTTGTCTGGGGGCTGGGATGACTGTGTGGGTGGTGGGGTGGTTTGTGAGGCCTGTTTTGGGGGTGACTTAAATGAGAAGAGAGGATTCACTTGAGAAAGCCTTGATGCTGGGGAAGGTTGAGGGCAAAAGAAGAAGGGGATGGCCAAAGATGAGCTGGCTAGATGGTATTGTGACAGGCTGCTATCCATCTGGGGTGGCGCGTCCTCGGGCGGGAAGCAGCCTGCCTGTCACCTTCCCTCTCTGCCTCGCTGTTTCGAAGCCAGCCTCGAAACAGCGAGGCGGAGAGGGAAGTTGACAGGTTGCTATCCGTCCGGGGTGGTGCTTCCCTGGGTGGGAAGCAGCCTGACTGTCATCTTCCCTCTCCGCCTCGCTTTTTCAAAGCCGGCATCGAAACAGCAAGGTGGAGAGGGAAGTTGACAGGCTGCTATCCATCCGGGGTGGCACGTCCTTGGGCAGGAAGCAGGCTGACTGTTATCTTCCCTCTCCGCCTCGCTTTTTTGAAGCCGGCATCGAAACAGCAAGGCGAAGAGGGAAACTGACAGGTTACTATCCATCCAGGGTGGCTGCTTTCTGCCCGGGGATGAGCCACCCCGCATGGATAGCAGCCTGTCAGCTTCCCTCTCTGCCTCGCTATTTTGAAGCCGGTATCAAAACAGCAAGGCGAGGCTCTCAGCTAGGGGAAGGCATTCTTTGTCATCCTGGCAACGGGGCCCTTGGCGTGGCGCGTGATGGGTGATTTGCATGTGCGCATTGAGGCTATTGCTCCGGGTTGTGACGTGTGGGCTGCCATTTTTCCCCCGTGGCCATTCGGATTGGCTGGTGGTTGCCGCAATGGTTGCTGGGAATGATAGTTTTTTTTATTTTGGCCTGTTTGGGGGGCAGAGGCCCCACCCTCAGCCTCCGGGCCTTTGCAGGGCTGATCTCCGTTGCAAAAGGTAGGTGTTTTGGGAGCATTACGGGATAGGCTTCAGGGCGAGGGAGCCTTTTGCGGACACGTATGTCCACATGCCTTCCTTATAGGTTAAGATTGAATTCCTGTTACCAAAGGAGAAAGTAGATGATAGCCAACCCCATATATATAAGCACTATGCATAATGATTCTCTCTCTCACTCACTTACACACACACACACACACACACACACAATTGCATTCACTCAATAGAGAAAGAATTATGCCCTTGTTTAGATAGCTTACTTGTATTCTAGAATATTCTTTTTCTTTGCTCTTTCAATCAATTTAATTTACCAAACGTTACTGAAATATTAGCATGCATGTGATTGCAGAAGAATAATTGCTGAATGGGCTTTGCATGGATGATCACAACATTATGGTGCTGTGGAGCTCCCAGTCATGTCATACTTGTTTACAAAACAACAAAACAACAACAACAACAACAACAACAACAACAAACCAGATCTGGAAACACACAGATAATGTCACAGACCAGTTAAAAGTTGGGTCAGAATGTCATCTAAAGAGCACAGAACAGATCAGCCCCAATCTGTATTCCCTTCATTTGGCTACAAGACATATCAGGAGCTTTCTGCACAGCTGTCTTGATATCTTCTATCAAGTAGCAGGCAACCAAAAACCTTTGGCTATTTTTCATAGTACTCCAGAGAAACAGCTATGGACATCTGCAGAATAAAGGATATATCTTAGACAATTTACCTGTTTGATGAGAAACTCAGAATCTAATGCAATAATTCATAATAGAGCAATTTCTAGGATGATTGAGAGAATTATCATCCAAATAATTGCCAGAAAACATCATTAACTGTCTGCTCTGGAACACTGCTGTGTGATCCTGAATTTTCCTCCACAGACAATCAGCTATTATCTAAATTTTGACTAGGTTCTTCATTCATGTATTGATATTTGCTTTTATTATTTTAATCTGAAAGGTTTCTTTGACTTAAATTCTCATTTTTCTAAAGTGGGTGTGTAGCTTAAAGGTTTAGGTGTCTGGTTGTGGAGACAGAGGTTGGATGTTTAATTCCCCACTCTGCCACCTGGGAAGAAAAGCCAGTCTGTGTGGCTTTAGGCAAGTAGCACTGTCCCAGGATGCCCCTAGAAGAAGGGAGTGCAATGTTCCAGGATGTGGCAGGTTGGGAGGGCAGAGGGACGTGGGACAGAGAACACACCACCAGTTCATGTCAAGTTACAGCAAGTGGGGATGTGACACTCATAGCTTTAAAGAATACAAAATTCACCATAAGTCAGAATCAACTTGACAGCACACAATTAGTATTAATTAATTAATTTTTTTTTATTTTTTATTTTATTTTTCATGCTTATATACCACCCACTCAGGTACAACCCAACTCAGGGCGGTTTACATAGTGGACAGTAAATACATAAAAAGACACATGATAAAACAAGTTAAAAGTTAAAAAACCCACCCCTAAAAGATGCGCAAGTACCGAAGGGACCTTGGGGGAAGGCACACTTCTCTATACCAACCACCCAACGGTACCCCCATCCCCACCTGCACCCCAAACTTGGCCCACCAGCCAGGTCTTTAGTTCCTTCCTAAAGGGCAACAACTCCGTCTGGAGATGCAGTTCCACAGGCAGGAGGTTCCAAAGGGCCGGTGCGGAAACGGAGAAGGCCCTCCTCCTTGTGCCAGAGAGGCGAGCCCCCCTGGCTGATGGCAAAATTAGAGAGCCCCACCGGTCCGCTCTGGTTGTACGGACAGACGTCCTTAGGGCGATGCGGTCTCTAAGATACCCTGGCTCATTACTATGTAGGGCTTTAAAGGTCAAAACCAGCACCTTGAATTGCACCCGGAGACAAACTGGTAACCAGTGCAGCCCTCGAAGCAGTGGTGAGGCATGGGCATAACGTACACACCCCATCACAACCCGGGCCGCGGTATTCTGGACCAGCTGCAGCCTCCGAATGGTCATCAAGGGCAGCCCCATGTAGAGCGCATTACAGTAGTCTAGTCTGAAGGTCACCAGAGCATGAGTGACCATGAGCAAAGAGTCCCGGTCCAGGAGCGGGCGCAACTGGTGAATCACCCGAAGTTGGGCGAAGGCCCTCCTGGCCACAGCCGCCACCTGTTCTTCTAGCAGCAGCCGCAAATCCAGGAGGACCCCCAAGTTGTGCACCAGGTTGGTCTGGGGCAAAACAGCCCCATCCAAAACCAAAGATGGTAGCTCCCGGGATAACGCAGGACCCCCTATCCATAGCCACTCAGTCTTGCTAGGATTCAGCTGTAGCCCATTTGCCCCCATCCAGACCCCAACAGCCTCCAGACAGCTGGAAAGGACTTTGACTGCATCACTGGCGTCTCCACGGGCTGAGATGTACAACAGTGTGTCATCCGCATACTGGTGGTACCGCACCCCATGGGAATGGCTGATCTCACCCAGCGGCTTCATGTAGATGTTAAATAGGAGAGGAGAGAGTACCGAGCCTTGAGGCACCCCATATTTTAGGGGCCTAGGACTCGACCTCTCACTCTCCAAACACACCGACTGGGTCCGGCCCCTCAGAAATGAAAACCAGGACCACACCGTGCCCTGGATCCCCAATCCTTGGAGCTGTTCCAGAAGGATAAGGTGGTCAACGGTATCGAAGGCCACTGAGAGGTCAAGAAGAGCAAGGACAGATGGATGACCGCCATCCCGCTCTTGCCAGAGATCATCCATCAGCACGACCAATGCAGTCTCAGTACCATATCCAGGTCTGAATCTTGACTGGAATGGGTTCAGATATTCCGCTTCATCCAGTACGCCCTGCAGCTGACGTGCCACTGCCTTCTCCAGAACCTTCCCTAAAAAAGGAAGGTTGCAGACATGTCTGTAGTTGGTTATGATTGCTGGATCGAGGGATGGCTTCTTCAGGAGGGGGCACACCAGAGCATGTTTCAGCAGTGCAGGAAACATCCCCTCTCGAAAAGACGTGTTAATTATAGCCCCGACCCAGCCACCTGTCACCGTCTTAGAGGCTTTTACCAGCCAGGCGGGACAGGAATCCAATGGACAATTAGTGGCAGGGATCGCCACAAGGAGCCTGCCCACTTCATCTGGGGCAACTGGATCAAACCGATCCTAAGTAACACTGCAAGACTGCGCACTGGTTCCCCCTGGACCCTCCCCATCCACGCCAAGTTTGAACCCCGAGCGAATCCGAACGATTTTCTCCACCAGATGGTCAGCAAAGTCCTCAGCCGATCCCTGCCAACCAGGCACAGGCCCCACCCTACCCAGGAGGGACCTGGCCACCAGAAACAGGGTGGCTGAGCAATTATCAGTGGAGGCAACAAGGGTGGTGAATTATTGCCTCCTCACCACCCCCATCGCCACTAGGTAGGCCCTAATAGCGGCTCTAGCGAGTGTCCAATCGGAATCACTCTGGGTCTTCACCCAGCGGCACTCAAGGCGTCTCTTTGCCCGTTTGAGCTCCCGTAGTTCTTCAGTGAACCACGGGGATGACCTAGCTCCATGGGCTCTGAGAGGCCGTAGTGGAGCGATTACATCCAAGGCAGATGTCGTCGACCTGTACCACAGGTCAACAAGTGCCTCAGGTGAATCGTGTCGCCGATCCAGAGAAAAATCCCCCCAGTTCCCTCTGGAATCCATCCGGATCCATCAGTTGCCGGGGGTGGGCCACTTTAATCGACTCTGCCTCCTTACAATGAAGTGTTGCCCCCAGAAAGTCTAGAGCCACCAGATAGTGATCTGACCATGGCACAGGTGTTATGTCTAGCTTCTGTAAACTCAGATCACTCTGCCACCGTCCCGACAAAAAGACTAAATCTGGCGTGTGGCCACTGCCCCTGGTCGGGCCCTGAATTACCTGAGCCAGGTCCATAGCTGCCATGGAAGCCATGAACTCCTGTGCCACCTCGGAACCAGACCCCAGCAAAGGCAAATTGAAGTCCCCCAAAACCATGATGATAAGAATACTTGGCTTCTCTTGCCTTCTCTTATAGTTTGATCTCATTGAGCTCATAGGTATAAGGTATTCTATGTTAACTACATACTTTCCATCATTTAATTGTCCATCAGTTTTATTAAACTGGTGGCTTACACAGTACTTTAGCCATAATTTTTGCTGACATTTTTTCCAGCACAAAATAACCCTTTTGAAAAAGTAGAGTGAACAGTGTACTAGACCGTATTTTCTACCCAAACTTTCCAATCTTTCCTTAATATGTCCCTTTCTTTTCATCTCCCTATGAGCTATTGATTGTGCTATTGGCTGTAACTATTCTCAGAGCAAGTGACAGGATTTTCCCACTGAGTAGAAGAGAACCCTTCTGTGCTGGGCACCTTTTAGTGATTGAACTTAATTGAAATTCCTGGACAGTTGCAACCAGCTATGTAGGAATGACAATGGGCAACTAATGACTTGTAGTGTTTACAAGTAATTAGTGCCATTTGTTGTAAAGCATTACCTAAATTTGTGTCTGAAACATACTTCGCTACAGGGATTTTCCTGTAAGCACTGAAAAGAGTGGCACATACTTCATTGCCCAAAGTCTGGGTCTGTGAATTTCTTTTCTCCCCCTCCTCCACTTTTTTTGCTTCAGCTTCAAGTTTACTATTGCATTATTTCGTTCTTCACATCATTTACATCTGGCAAATTAAATTCCTGGGCTGAATAATTACACATAAATGATGCTAGGTTATTACTCTCAAGGGGCCAATTTTCTAGCCATTTGTCAGCTCCTGAAATGTCAAACATATTGCATCAAGAACATAGAATATATACATATACACACTTCAAAATGGAACATGAAAGGCATTAATCAATGTTGCAGATGTAAATTAGCAAGCTAGCTAGGCACAACTGCAGGAGGTTAACAATCATTCAGGTTCCAGCAAATTAGCTTAGAACCAACACTCTTGAGGTTGCAGAAGAGCAAAACCAAATTTGAAGATGGAGGAAAGAGCTCACTGGGCAAGGAACATCATTAAAGGAGGATATAGCTGAATCTCCCCTATGTCACTCCCCTGAATCTCTCAATCTCCCCTGTCACTTGGAGGACCCTGAATAGGCTGAGGGTTGGAGTTCCTAAATGCAAGACCAACATGCTCAAGTGGGGGACTGCTGGAGGACAACACACAGTGTGAATATGGAGAGACACAGAATCCGGCTCATTTACTGCTCTGCCGATTGCTGCCAGAGACATGCACCGAGGACTTGGGTTTGGGCAATGACAAAGTGAAGAAAGTGGCTTCATTTTGGCAGTCCAGGGTTTGATCGGTACACGAAAGAAGAAGAAGCTTAAAACCAAATGTGGTCAATGCCACAAGGTGAATGCTAGCACTAATTCATCAAGTCCAAACACTGTTATATGCACTTCTATCTTCTGACTCATGGAAAAGTATTGGGATAAACAGATGACAAACACAGTTATATTATTCCCCTCTCCATTTATACCACATTATGATTTGGACTCAGCCTCCCCCCACCACCATTCTATATATAAATTTTCCTCAGGTGAAAACTTCCTGAGGAGGAGAGGAGGAATATGAGGGAGAAAATCTTTGCTTCTTCTCTCCATCCTCTGCAACTTTCTGCATGTGGAAAAAAGACCTTGGAACCAAATCAGTCATATACATATTATCTGGTGCATATTTGGAACCAAATATTACAAGAGAATGAAGAGCCTCCAAAACCTATTTCTCCCTTATAACACATTTGTGGAAACTGCAGAGGTCGAGCCGCATTGTGAGGTAACTGATGGCTTTGGAGAGACGCTTAATGAAATGATTTCATCATAACCCAAAAGGAGAGGGCAGGCTGTCCCCACCACCCTTCATCCTAGCTCACACATTTGTTGAGCTGGACTTGAACAGAGGACTCTCTATGTGTGGAGTATTTCCATACAATTAAGAATCAGCACATGATAATGTTCTCATGTTGCCTTTCATGGCCTCAGTTTTTTTCACCAATAGTCTACTGTCATGAGCTTTCCCAGTTGCAGTGCATAGTATTCAGCTGACTTGGGTCCTAGTTTGAGAGAAAGATGGGGTTGAGGTTAAAGGGGGAGGAATCATTTTGGCTGATCTGGACTAAAATTGGTAATTGAGTGCCATCAGACTACTCTTGATAAAGATGAAAACTGCTGAAAGTTGTTTACCAATATGGGTTATTGTTTTGGCATTTTTTGGATTACTGGAAGTCTGATGACAGAGACTGTCACAATGAGGACTTGCATTATAAAATTTACTGCTACATCATAATTCCCAGGCTGTTTTCAAATTCCATTTTCACCTGAAGGAATGATTTAACCATTCTCATTTGAAACAAAATCTCAGGTCAAATAAACCCACATAAACAAGTGCCTTGATTGATGCTACCTTCCTTCAAAGTATCTATTTGAAAAGCTAATCAACCCCAAAACCCATTTTCTCCTTGTAAGTTGGGCATTTAATAAGTTGCATCCTTGAGGAAACTGCTTGATATGTTACAAATTAGCTAACAATAAGTCCCTTGGAGGCAATTATTTCCAGAAAATTAATGTAATTAGTTCCAACCTATTAAAAATATTGAGAAAACAACAAGCTAATAGAATAGCTGGACAGAGGAAAAACTGTGCTTGACTAAAAACATCAGGGCCTCTAAAAGAAGAAGGTATGATATCAGTATGAGTTTCTTGGTTCAATTTAACACCTTATCAGTGAAAACCATATATTCATACAACACTTACAGTTTTATATCTTATCAGACAACTCATTTTTCAAGTGCAGAAATTTATGTAGCCAAACAAGCATTACTAAAGGTAAAGCCTCCCTTGCTTGAAAGCCAGTTGTGTCTGAATCTAAGGGGCAGTGATCTGCATTTACAGACAAAGAAAAAGTGCTACCTGCATCTGCAGACATTTCTGTGGCCATGTGGCAGGCATGACTAGACCATACCTGTCAACCGCGGCTCCGGCGAATCCGGGACCTGCGTGTGGAGGGCTACGCCACTTGCTACGGAAGTGTAGAGCCCTTCCACGCATGCGTGCAACGCGACCTGCGCAGATGGGCTGCGCAGTGCCTCCTTTCCCCCACTGCCGAAATCCGGGGTTTCGGCAGCGCGGAGCGGGAAAGGGCAAAAATCGACGCCGAAAACCAGGAAATCCCGGCCAATCTGGGAAGGTTGACAGGTATGGACTAGACACTAAAGCACACAGAATGCTGTTACCTTCCCACCAAAGCAGTACCTACTTGCAATTTCTTGCTTTCAAATTGCTAGGTTGGCAGGAGCTGGGACGGAGATGGGAGCTTACTCCATTATGCAGAACTCATGTCTCAAACTGTTACCTGCTGATCCTCAGGTCATCAAGTTCAGCATCTTAACTACTAAACCATCCCAATCCCATACCTATCTACTAAAGGAAAGTATCATCAGCCTGTGAAGACCCCCATGATTTGCAAAGTGCAGCAGACCATTAGTGGACAATGAACTTAATTGGGAAAAATAAACAAGTAGGAACCTGCGAGGGGTTCCCAGAGGCATCTAATGTTGGGTCATCCCCGTGCCTTCATTCCCTAGATATGTGATGGTGAACCTTGGCACTCCAGGTGTTCTTGGACTTAAATTACCAGAAGCCCAAGTTAGCACTCCTGCTGATCGGGGCTTCTGGGAATTGAAGTACAAGAACATGTGGAGTGCCAAGGTTCAACATCTCTGCCCTAGACAATTTTTCAAGGACCACCCTACCCCTGGATAATGGGCAGATTGCTCCCTGTAAAGTTGTCAACCCTGCCAAAAGTGGAAGAGGAGAAGAGGGCAGAAGATGCTTGCCCAGAAGTTCCAAATATTAAGTTCCAGTGAGGAGAGTGAGGATCTGAAGAATCTAGAAGGGAGAGGGAGATTCTGAGGTTATGAAAAGAGAGGGAAATGGTAGTAAGGATGATAGTGGGTAAAGGAAGTGAAGGGTAAGGAAGAAGAAGAAGGGGGAACCAGAATGGGAACACTAGATTGGCCACAAGAAGCCTCTTCCAGGGAAATGCTGAAAGTGTCAAGCTTTAGTTGGCCAGGAGAAACTATTACTCAGAGGAGGTCCTGCCTTGATGACAACCCCCACCCCCCACCCACACACACACACACACACACACTTGTATCCAGCTGTGATGATGGAGGAGGCAGTGACTTGAGGATTGTCCAAAAGTGGACTGATAGAGGTGAATTCCTATAAGATACAGTATGTATAACTAGACTAGCTTTGTTTGTTCATTCAAGTTAAATCTCAAAAGAAACTGACTCAGACCCTTATTCTGGACCAGTGGATCTGTTTGGTGCCCCCTTCCCTTGAAGGACTAATGGGCACATAGAACATTCATTGAGAACTGAGCACACTTTGTGACCATAGATAGAACATCGATTGATTATTGAGAGATTGAACAGAAAACTGCAGAAAGGAGAGGTGAGATGGAATGGAGTATCTCTGGGAAGTGGGAGGGCAGGTACTATGAAAAGGAGCATGTCATGCTCCCAGTTTGTTGAAATTACCATTCATATTTATATATGCCACCCTGAGTCGGGTTCTGCCTGAGTGGGCGGCATATATAAATATGACTATTAAAAATTAAATTAAAATAACTTCCCTGTTTGTTTATAAAAGTTGAGAATGAAGAATGGGATGTCCTGTAGGAACAAACATATGCATACTTTCAAAAATCATAGATTTCTTAATTTGCTTATCTCTCCTTCCAGATCTGAACATTTCATTGTAGTTTTCTGACCTCTTCCTAGTGCCTCAATGGCTCTAGTGTCCAAAGATGATCTTAGGTTTTACCAATCACATCTCTTGCCATTTCTTGTTTGATGCAGGAAGCACCGTAGCACACAGCATGCCTCTTCACTGTTCCCCCACTCACTCATTGCTTAGAAAGAACTAATTCATTATCGGTTTCTAACCTGGGAGTAGGGGTATACAGAAAGAGCCTCCTCGAAGACTGTGGTTTTCTTGAACCACAAGCAGGCTTACTCTGGTAATGGCAACTTTGTGTTGCTGGCTAATTTTTCTCACACTAGGTCAGGCGAAGGCAACCGCAGAATTAATTCACCAAAGGGTGCCTTCAGTTTGGCAGTTTCACATCTGGCCTAGACACGGAAGAAGGAGAAAACCAGGGAGGAACTAACCAGTTTATTGCTTCTAGCACTGGGCCTCTTCAGAGCTCCCACGTTCACCCTGAGATCAGAAGGAACTAAATTATGAAAGAAATTCAACTTCTTTGCCACAGCTTTTCCTTTGTGTCTCTTAAAACATGGAACTTATCACCATTTTTACCAAAACAAGCATGGCAGGAAAAATACTGAAGAAATCAACTCAGAACTAACAGCAAATGTTCTTGTTAAAAACAAGTTTCATCACCAACCACTGTTTTACAAAAAATAAAGAGAACTAAGATGAAACATACAGAAGTGGTTCCAGTTGTTTGCCAATGAGCTGGATATTTGTCAGCAGATTAGAAACCATGAACTACTTTAACACACTCAGTTCTGAAGAATCTAACTTTCAATATGAGGCTTTTAATTTGAAATGCAAAGGCAAGCGTGGCGCCAATATGGCCGCCGCGCTCTTTGCAGGTGCCCCCACCCCAGACTCAGACATCTGGGTAGTAGGGGGCATGGCCACCCCCACATAAAAGGGGTGGCCACGAGGCGGCTCGCCGCCATTTTGAGAGAGCGACGGAAAGGAGAAGTTTGCTCTGCCGCTCTTGCTTTGAAAGGAGCCTTCCTTTGCCAAGGGTAAACATTTTGGCTGCTAACGTCAGAGTGGGGGAACCCGCTCCACCCGCTCGCTTTCGCTGGGTGACTGGCCACCCAACAGGAGGGGCGCGGCGGCCGCGCAGCCTCATGCTGGGGGACGAGCTCCCCCAACCCCCACACAGTCTGCCCAGGCCCACGGCTCAAGCGGGAGCACTAGGGGGGATCAGTGCTGGGGTTCGTTGCCCCTTGGTGGCGCGGTGGGTGCGGTACTAGCTTTGGAGACTGGAAACATGGTTTTGATTCCTGGGAGCTGCACAAGGGGGATATGAAGAAGCCTCATTCAGGTGTCCTCTGCTAATAATCCTTTCCACACAGAGTAATCTCTGACAGGGAAACAAATAAACTGGCTTATCCCCCCCCCCTGCCACCAATGAAGTCAGTTGGGCATTTGCCTAACTGCCGTCCGGGCAGAAGACTCGGGCGGGGGCGGGGCATCACGGCTCACCGGGGGCTTCAAGCCCCATGGGCCTTGGATCACGGTAAGAGCCCTGGTGGTTTAGTGGTTAAGCTGCTGTTTTGCAGCCAAAGGTTTGTAGGTTTGATCCTGATCAGGCTCAAGGTTGATTCGTTCTTCCAGTCTTAGTATGTTGGAGGCAAATTGCTGATTAACCTGTAGCCACCAACAGAGTGCACTAAGTGCTATGGGGTGGTATATGAATGTGATGATTGCTTTAATCAGGGGGGCCCACTGCGGCCCAGGATGGGATCGCACACACACCCCTTGCCCCTCCACCCATGGGCCAGATCACTAGCATGGCCCTACGGCGGCCGCGGGTGCCCCTGGGCTTGGCCGAAGCTTGCGGGCCATTTTAGGGCATAGACTGCATGTGGGCTGTCTGTTGCATCTGGCCCACATTGTTCTGGTGGGCCGGACTTGATCGATCACTCACATATGGCCCGCATTGCTGCCTTTTTGAAGCCTCCGAGAGAATTGCTCTACCACCTCAGGACCCCGGAGCAGGGCCACATCCGGCTGCTCCCCCTTTGCCTGCCAATGCTCTGCGGCAGGCCCATTAGCCGGGCCGAGCTGCTAGAGGCCATCAGACCTACGCCTGTTGGTGCGCCGCAGCTCCCCGTGCGGCCTTCCCGGCGGGACCTTCTGCTGGTACCCGGTGCGACCTGGCCTGGACCTTCGGCGGCTCAGAGCTCGATTTCTATCACGAGCTCCGACGCCCCTCAGAGGCCGGAACCCCCAGTGGGGGCAGCCAAGGGGGGTGCACCTTGTGAATATTGTGGTCAAATTAGTGCACCATTTACACTGCTACATACAAATATGGGGGTGTTGTCTGCACCAACGCTATTATCTATCGGGCCATATGGCCCGCTCTACACTACCTTGCTTAGCTCCATGCCGACTCGGGCCATGACGACAGATGGCTACTCACTTCCCCTGGGCACCACTTGTCTCAGGCCACCAGGGAGGAGATATGCGGGACAAGTATGTTGACATCTTCACCCCCCCCCCCTTAACTGGGAACCAACCAAGGAGGGAAGGGAGGGGTGAGACGACGGGGTACAAGGACTTGTCCCATCATTGTAAGCCCCCTTGTGAGTGGCCTACCTGGCTACCAGCCTACTTGATCTGCGTGGCATGAGGTGGCCAGAACTGATCCCATTCCTTATGTTAATTAGGGATGCACCACCTCAGGATATCCTAGTAAATCACCTGGGAGGTGCTGATCTTGCACGGATCACCAGCCTTTGGTTGAAGGTATCCGTGCGCAGGGACCTGGAGGTTTTACACCGCATGTGGCTGCGGCCGCGGCTGCTATGGTCCCAGAGCATACACAGGCAACACTACAAAGGAGGACTTGATCCTCGTGGTTGGGACCGTACCCAGCGGTCAGTGAACAGAGTTGCCGCATGGTTTCCTAGTTCTGCAAGGTTCAGGGACATCGGTACCACGAGGCATGCTCCTCTTCCCTTGGGCGCGAGGCTCCCCTGTGCTTTGTGGTACCCGAGGTTCCCCCCCTTTATTTTAGCTTGGGGTGGTGAGCCCCCTCAGTGTGCCTGAGACACGGCCCTACTCTTTTCGACGTTCGGCCAGGCACCTCATTAGAGTCATCAAGGTACCATCCTTTTACCTTGTGCATGAGGTAGGGCTCCTCCTCTGGGCGCCCGAGGCATGGTCCTTTTTCATTTTGGCACAGGGTCACTGCCCCCTTTCTTTAATGTGCCTGCGGCATGGTCGCCTGCCCTGCGTCATGCAGCAGGGCACCTCATGGAAGTATCAGAGGCATGGTCCGCTTCCTTTGGACACGAGGCAGGGTGCCTCATGGGTTAACCCAAGGCATGGTCCTCTTAATACGGCATGAGGTGGGGCACCTCATGGGAGTACCCGAGGCATGGTCCTCTTACTGTGGTATGGGGCGGGTTACCTCATGGGAGTACCTGAGGCATGGTCCTATTACTGCAGCATGAGGCTGGGCACCTCATGCGAGTTCTTGAGGCATGGTCCTCTTACTGCAGCACCCAAGGCGTGGCCCTCTTAGATGGCATGAGACAGGGTACTAGAGACATGGTCCTCTTACGGTAGTGTGAGGCGGGACACCTCATGGGAGTACCCGAGGCATGGTCCTCTTACCGTGGCATGAGGCAGGGCACCTCATGGGAGTACCGGAGGCATGGCCCTCTTACTGAGGCATGAGGCAGGCCACCTCATGGGAGTACACGAGGTATGGTCCTCTTACGACAGCATGAGGCGGGGCACCTCAGGTGAGTACCTGAGGCATGGCCCTCTTACTGTGTCATGAGGCGGGGCACCTCAGGGGGATACATGAGGCATGGTCCTCTTACTGCAGCATGAGGCGGGGCACCTCATGGGAGTACCTGAGGCATGGTCCTCTTATTGTGGCATGAGGTGGGCACCTCATGGGAGTAACTGAGGCATGGTCCTCTTTCTTTTGGCACAAGGCAGCACACCTCCTCTGTGTGCCTTTGACTTGGTCCTCCTCCTTCCGGGGTGAGGCTGTGCACCTAACTGTAGTACCTGAGATATCATCCTCTTCACTGCAGCATGGGTCGTGCTCCCCCTCAATATGCTCGAGGCATGGCACTCACCCCCCTAGGAATCTGGCACGGACATGGCTGATTGGCCACCGGATAGGACTAGGGACAGTGAGACTTGGGCTGGCCACTTTAGGGTGGACCAAGTAACAAGGTGCGGATATGATCTATACAGCATGTTACACCTTTAACTTTGCTGACGCTTTATCCCGCCTGCAGGTCCCCCAGTTCCGAGCCGGGGCGCCGGACACAGAGGAACTTCCCTCTCCACTTCTGAGCAAGATGTAGACCTGTGGTGAGGAGAGGTTAACTGGGCAATTGGCCCAGTGCACACGTAAGGCGTCTCTGCACATGTTCCCCCACTTTAGGGCTTTCTGTAGGGAGGTGCAACTGCCTGACATGTGGCCGATCCCGGTTGATCATGCTTTGCAGTACATGGTGCACCTTCCTGACCAAGGTCTGGCCCTACGCACCATTGCCGCCAGGCTTTCTGCCTTGGCATTTATGGCTGCAGCACGGGGTTACGCTGCTCACATGGGTGTCTTCCGAATATTGGAGGGGTGTATTGGAGGGGTGGACACGTGAACGCGGCTGCCGCCCGGACACACGTCACCCTGTTCCCCTTTTTCTGCTGGTAAGCCTTGCTAGAGGTCGGCATGGCTTTCACTATGATCTGTATGAAGAGTCTATTTTTCAGGCAGCTACCTCCGTGGCTTTCTTTGGGGCTCTGAGAATCAGTGAGCTGGCCCCACTTTCAACAGGGGACATGTCCCATAGGGCACTGGAACTGGAAGATGTGTTGCTCAACCTGAAGTGGGCTCTGTGGAGGATTCGCTCCTCAAGGGCCAGTCAGCGAGGAAAGGGTAGTAGCATGATGCTGCCATCTGTCCAGTTGGTGCCCTACATGCGTTTGTGGCAGCGCGTGGTTCACGCCCTGGCCTGTTGTTCTGCCACCAGGATGGGTCTCCTCTTACCAAATTACAATTCTGGAGGGTTACTGGGATGGCAATTCACAGTGCTGGGGTCCCTGGGGCTCGTTACGGTACCCATTCGTTTCGGATGGGCGCTGCATCAACTGCGGCTGCATTTGGGTACTCGGAGGCTGACATACGTCCCATGGGCAGGCGGGGATCTGTGCGTTTTTCTCTGTATGTCCATCCCCTCAATGCATGAGTGCCTTGTTATGCCCTCAATTCTCTCCCCTTCTCTTACAGACCCTGTGTGTTTCCGCACACCGGTGGCAGTGTGGCTGGTGGGACACAGTTATGCACTGGGAGGCACAGTATGCAGCTTCGTAGGAGTGGGGACCCCATCTCGGGTTACGTGCAACCACACGTATACAGTGGTATGGTGTGCGCGGCATGGGGTGGCGGAACTGTTGCCATTCCTGATGTCCATTGGGGATGCCAGACCGCCAGATGTTTTAATTCTGCACCTCGGAGGCGATGATCTTGCACAGATCACTGGCCCGGCATTAACTACTTCCGTGTGCAGTGACCTGGCGTTTCTTCACCATTTAGGGCCGTACACACGGATGCTATGGTCAGACATCGTGCTGAGATACTATTATAGGGGAGGCATTGACCCCCATGGTTTGGACCGTGCCCAGCGGTCAGTGAATAGGGCTGTTGCCTGGTTCCTTATCGAGAATGGCTTGGGGACAGCCATTCGTCACCCGGGGATAGGGTTACAGGATTTTAGCCTGTATTCTGGAGATAGGGTTCACCTGTCAGCAAGAGGTATGGACCTCTTTTTGAATGACGTGCAAGCGGGCCTGTGACCGAATTGACGGTCGGGGGGGGGGGCGGTGAGTCATCATGGACGCCTCCTTGTGTGGCGGGTAGCACTGGTAAGGTAAAATTGATGACCCATAGGTATCCGGCAGGTTCACAATTGATGGGCCAACATGAGGATAGGTACAGGGGAAACAGTATTGGCTGGTCATGGGCGAACCATGAACGGGGTGATGCTAGGAGCTTGACAGCCTGCATCACCTTGATATTTTACCGGATAAACGTCATAGGGTAGGGTCAATAGATAGCATATTGACTTCGGTTAACAATTTGTTTGTGACGACAAACAAATTGATACAAATTGATACAAATTAGCCAATTGCCAATGGCAATTTTGGGTGGGACCTTACCAGTGCTACTGCGGCCTGCTTGCCTTAAATATTCACAATTGGATGAAACACCAATTGGAAGTTATAATTCGGAGTAGGGCATTATTCAATAAAAGTGGCCCAATGCTTTAAATCCAATAACGGTGTCTGTGTCTTTATTTGGGTGTGTGTGCCTGCAAAGACAAATTAATTGAAATTTGAAATGAGTACATGGTTTTAATTAGCCCTACAGAGGGAAATTATGCTGTTTACAACTCAAACTCCAGCTCTCTTCCTGCAATAGACAAGGTAGTTTTCTCCTCTGAATCATAGTAAACATCAACACACAATATGTCTCACAGTTATTCCTGACTCTCAGCATCTGCCCCTAAAAACTCCACTTTACCTTCACTTTCAAAATATCATGTCAATTTGTTGTGGAATTTTAAGGCAATTCTTTAACAGTAAGAAAGCTGCAAGTGCTTTGTAGAAAGGCATCTCCATCGGAGGTGGCAGGGGAATGCTGCTGAATGCAATGCATTCAGTCTGTTTAGTAAGTAAGCAAGGATGCAATCGGGTAGGATTTTGTTTGCTGTTTTGTCCACCTTTAGGGATGGTTTGTTCATTTCCTTCCCTGGTGACATGACATATGAGCAATAGTACCCCCAGAAGAAGGGAATGATAAACCACTTCTGAGTACTCTCTACTTAGAAAATCCTGAAAAGAGTTGCCCTAAGTCAGAATTAACTTGATGGCACACACAAACGTAGCTTAACATTTGGTTGGATAATCAGCGAGTTAAGTCTCTGGCTGTGGAGCCAGTGACTGGGAATTCAGGTCCCTACTGTGTCTCCCAAGAGAAGAGTCTACCTCTGTACTTATGGGCAAGCTGTCCCACAGAAGGGGAAGCAGAAAGGGACAAGGAGGTACATCTATTTTTATGTGTTCACCTTTTCTCTTTTGCTCCTTGTCTTTTAAAGGAAGGAACAGACTAAACAGGGTGGCTTGAAGGGTGGTGTGTTTTTTTGCCCCACTTACCCAACCACCAGATTGTTGCATAGGGATGCAATGATCACCCCAAATGACATACTGCACTTCAGCAATAGAGACCATGTAGTTTGTCATAACCCGTACATAGTTCTCTGTCCAGTTTGCAAAAGTATATAAAACTACTGTATGAAGAAGCAATGTACAAAGCAGAAGGTAATTTTAAAGAAATGTTCTTTTCTCCAATTATGTAAGAGCAGCTAGGGAGGGTTTTTAACAACTCAACTGAAGTGATTTTTATGCTATGTAACAAATTGGCTACACTTTGTGAGACCTATCGACTTAATTCCTTTGTGCGGAGTTGACAAGAGATGTATCATGTCTCACCTTTTTTTAAAAAAAAAAACCAGGCCTAAAAAGCCCTTGACTTACAGAGTACTACTTGGAAATGAAGAGGAAGTCACAGACAACTAACAGCTAAATTTATAGGGTTACTTAGTAGATTTAAAAATAAATAAATCTAAAATAATAATATGGATTGGACATCCCTTGGTGGGAAAGGAACAAATGGTATAAATCCAGTGATCAGTTGTGTCACTAAATGCATCTATAGGCTGCTGGGAAATTAGGAAGGATCACCATCAGTCTGAAATTGCCTTAGTAGGCTGCAGTGAAAGTGATTGTTTAGAAACATCAGCTGCTGTTGGGGACCTGTCCAGAGAATGGCAATGTAGGAAGGTTACCGGATTTATTCGAGTATAACGCGCAAAATTTTATACCCAAAAAAAGGCTCAAAGTTTGGGTGCGCGTTATACACGAGGACTGGGCCGCGCGACTCAAGAAGCCGGCGCCGGGTAGGCGCGGAGCACGCCGCGGCCCTCCCCCGGAGGGTTCCCTTCTCGACCCGGCGGGTGCGTGCAGGTGAGCGGCGGCGGCAGCGGGACCTGGGCAGGCAGGTCCCGCTGCCGCCACCGCTCACCTGCACGCACCCGCCAGGTCGAGAAGGGAACCCTCCGGGGGAGGGCCGCGGCATGCTCCGCGCCTACCCGGGCCGCGCGACTCAAGAAGCCGGCGCCGGGTAGGCACGGAGCACGCCGCGGCCCTCCTCCCAGGCGCCCAGGTCCCGCTGCCGCCGCCGCTCACCTGCACGCACCCGCCGGGTCGAGAAGGGAACCCTCCGGGGGAGGGCCGCGGCGTGCTCCGCGCTACCCGGGCCGCGCGACTGAAGAAGCCGGCGCCGGGTACGGTAGGCACTGCTGAGATGCGCCGTCTGCCCCACCCACGGGCCCAGGGGCGCGCGGCTGGCGGGATCTGATTGGGTGGCGCGGGAGACGAGGCGTGTGAAAAAAAATTTATACCAAGGTTTCATGGAAAATTAGGGGTGCGCGTTATACACGAGTGCGCGTTATACTCGAATAAATACGGTAGTTCCATTTGTTAGAGCAGTTTTTATATCAGGCAAGGTCAAGGGCTGTTGCAAGACTTGAGATTTCAACTATAAATGCCATGATAAACACCCATGTCAGTTAACAGACTTACAAGAAGGGTAGTTGATGGAGAGAAGCAGAGAGCAAAATGCAGCCTTCCAAACATTGCTGGTTTGTAATTCCCGTCAGTTTTTGACTGCAGTTGGAGTGATGCACTTTGCCCACTTCTGACCTCAAGGCTTAGTTGGTCAAGGAGAAGCAGTCTTGGGTGTGCTCATGTGTTAGCTAGGCATGCAGGGAAAATATTGCATCCAACCTATTCATAGACTGAACTATGTAGAGAACTTGCGATGACACATATTCCTTGGCATCTGGGGTGAAAGCTCATGAGTCTGCATTCTTGTTGCTTGAAAAGAGCATCCTTGAACTCTGCTAGGTAAGGTATGGGCCATTCTAGAGACATGAGCAATGCAGAACCACTATCCTAACTATGATGAAAATAATATTCATGTTTAAAATCAGGACCAATTTTAAAGGGGAAAATACATTTTCCTTCCAGCTTCACCTTCTCATTGTTTCTTTTTATGTGTGACCACAACATTACTCATGGATTGTCCTGTATAGGAAGGGCAAGAAAAAGGGAGTCCATGACAGAAAAATCACCAAATTCAAAGATCCCCCACTCCAGGACTGAAGATGGAAGAGGAGCCTGGAGAGAACAAGCTGAAGATCTTTATAACACTGGCAGATGGGAAACAATAAGGAGAATAAGACAACATTTGATCCATCTGAAGTAAATACACACTCCATACATGCTCACTTTTTGATGTTATAATGATGTTATAATCAGCGCCAAGAGTATTGTGGTAAAAACCAGAGTGAGTTCCATGTCTACAACCAGGAAGCTTCCAAAAAGGAGTCTCCCACAGGCCTCTCTTTCCACAGATAAATGCCGTGGGGTAGACCATGTCTCTTCCTTGTATCCTTTGAGATGAAAAAAGGTATCTTTACTTCCAGTTGCCATTTGTAGTTACAGCTGGAAGAAAAATTAGGAAAAGTAGAGTCTCTGACATACAGAGGAGACCCTCTACACTTGTTGCTTGGTGGGAAGTCAGAGGAAGAAGACGGAACTAACAGCAAAACAATGGAAACAATTAAAAAAAATAAGAAGAGGGTTTAGAGACTTGCCTTAAATGGCAGAGGAGGGGAAATAATTTTGCCAATCAAGTTAATATCTAAGGACATTGGGCTGTAAAGTCCCCTCCCACTGATACCCTGTGTTAGTTTATGCAAGATCGCTCTTATCCCAACACTTTTGATTGCACTTTCTTTCAGAATACACATTTCAAAGTACATTTTTGAGAATCCTTCAGATTGACAATTACATTATAATCAATAAATTAGGTCAGGAGGTACTGATAAGCAGTGCTGGTCCCACCTTTGAGCGGTAATTGGCAGTTGCCTCATTTTGCTGATATTGTGATGGGGCAGCAAGAGGTTAAAGGAGGGAGCCGGGTGTAGGGTTGCCATACACCCCAGAAAACCGGGATTGTCCCGATTTCAAGGTCAAAAAAATTGTCCCATCCAGTTCAATAAAAATCATGTTGAAGCCACGGATTTTTACGTTCACATTAAAATACAGCAATTAGTCTTTAAGGTGCCACACGTTGCATGGATGGTGCCCACAGAACAATCTTTCTGTGCCTCTCAATGGGCTTCATACTTCCCCTACCTTTATTACGAACAAGCTTAATTTGCTGTTCCCCCAGGTTGAACCCAACCATTTTTGTCAAGTATACTTCTGTCCCGGTTTTGTAGGAGAGAATTATGGCAACTCCAACTGGGTGCAAAGCAACCTTCTATATACCTCATAGGGCATAGGTTAACCTGCTATCTTCAAATGTGAGTAGAGGATGATACCCCATAATCCATGTTGGACCATTCAGTTTCTGACGGGGGCTGCCAGAGGGGATTCTGAAAGTTATAATCCCAAACTAGAAATGTTTCCAACATCCAAATGTACATAGGCTTTGTGTAACAAAATCTATACCCATCTCAGAGAGTGCACTTGAAATCTGTGCCAATACAGAGAGTGAAACTCTAATCTCTCCTTCATCCATTTTTTAAATGGAAGAATACCTGAACAGAGCCTAAGTGACAGGCTGTATTTTTTAATGTGTAAAAGTTGATCCTGGCAAGTTTTTAAACTTCTTCTAGCTCATTGTTGATTTTTTTAATAAAAAAAACCAAACAGACACAACAAGGTTAAAATGGCTTCAAGTGTTGCTGGTGTTTATTTGATAAGCATGTTGCCAGAGATTTTGAAGGCAGGTGGAATGAATCCCGTGTTTTTAGCTTCGAGGCAGAAGCACTGCAAAAAGCACCATGCAGGTATGACTTAAGAGCACAGTCCTACCTGATAAACATTGCCCACTAATGGATACGGTGCAGCTTGTCTTCACTGCAAAGGAGGAAACCCAATGGGAAAACAACAAAGCAAAACCAAAATCATGAAATACCTCTCCCCATCAAGAGTTTCTTAACAAATATCAGATTGTTTTTTCATGTCCCCTAATAGCAGTTCAAGGGGACGTTCAGAAATTTTTATATTATATTATATTATATTATATTATATTATATTATATTATATTATATTATATTTACACACACACGTAACCATCTTGTGTTTCTAATAAAAATAGTTACTCATTAATAGGTGAGTTAAGAAATTATTTCCCAAGTGCAGGCAATGTCTTGGTTAATTTCCACCATCAAAAGTCAAATGCAAAATCAAAGATGTGGCTGACCTTCTTGTCTCTTCTAAACCAGGTACGTATTTCAATTGTCATGAAATTGCAAATGACATTAGTTCTTTGGTTTTAAACCCCTCCCCCCTGTTTCTTGCCTCATGTACTCTGAATTGTAATAGTACCCGCTAAGTGGCAGGTTTAGACTTTGTGCTCTGAGATTTACACAGAGAGCATTTATCATACAGAGAAGAAAGATAGGCCATAAATGGATTTTCATCCTTACTGCCTGAAAACAGAGGCACTCTGCAGCTTTAAATTTGTTTTGCAAATCCTGATTATATCACAGTTATTGCCTGCAAAGTGGAGCAATACAAAGTAAAACCCATAGAGGGGGACTTAGGAACAGCTGCTTTTCTTTCTAGTTAGTATTGCTAGTCCATTTCTCTGGAGGAGCTAACAAAGGTTTAAGAAGTGATGCTATGATAATTAGTTCATTGTTAATTTAAATAATTAAAATAAATATTGCTAAATATTTGATGTGATCCTGGTCTATTCAGGATATTTAGAAAGGAAAAGAATTTGTACAATATTTTGCAAGGATGTTAGTATTGAGGGCTATAAAATGATGTTAGCTCGGAAGGATGCAAAATGGCAGGAATCATGAACACATGGGTTTAAAATGTTTAACTGAGAGTATAACCACACTGGCCCTTTAGATGCAGGCTGGTGCAGTCTAAATTGGGGTTGAGGTTCAGTAAGTAGCCATATGCCATTTGGTGTAATTGTTGTGTCCAAATATCATAGCCACCAGGATATGGACAAACCAAATAATTTCCCTGCTGTGTCTGCTCAACTATTACTGATGCTATCATTCAATTAGAATAACATTTTTAAAAATAATAATAATATTTATTTTCTTTGCCTTCTGTGTGGTGCCAATTGAGAAACTGCCCACTGCTGTGGTTATAATCAGCCATTCACATGAAGGCCAAGAAAAATATTTCTTTTAATTTAACCTAAGAGATCCAGCACATCAATGAGGGTCTAACAGGCACAAAATTTGACGGCGGCGGCATTGGCGGCGGCGGCGGCGGCAGCAATGACGATGACGATGACGATGACTATATTGAAAAGCGCCATACGGATAGGGACTTTCGTTTTGTGGTATTAGAGATTGTTAGACCAAAATTATTCGAACGATGTGACATTTACAAAAGATTGAGACAAAGGGAAGCATTCTTCATTCATTTTCTCGACACAATGTATCCTAATGGGTTAAACCAGGAGCTCGACTTGGCAGCGTTTCTGTAGGAGTACAATCCTCATCACCTGGGTGAGCTCTAATTTAGCTATCGGCTACACATGAGTCAGCTTTCAACTGTGATAAAGGTAGCTGTTTCTCATACACCTTTCAACGTCCATATGCACCTAATAATTTGAGCGGAGGCAGGACGCGGGTTTAAGAAATCAGCATTACACATTGGTAAGCTTGTATTCTCATTCTGTACATTCATTGTATTTTTATGTGCCTATGTTATTTATATTCAGCCATGTTAATCATTCTGTTTATGTGTAATTTTTATGTATAGATCTCCTTGAAGAAGATATTTCTTATTCAAAAAGTCGCTATAACTAGTATCGACTTAGAGAACTACATCGCTATTTCTGTGCACTTCCATGCTTGTACAGCTCATTTTTGTTCATCTTGGCTCATTTTCCTATTTACCAGCGATCAGCTATAGTTTTTGTTTCTACCCATAGAGGAATTTTTTATGTTATTACGTTTCTGGCTATATTTACACCTATAAAGACTTTTATGAAAATACGACGGTTGTACTCTTTTCTTAGCCAAGATATCTCTCCAAACGGTTTTTTCACTAGTTGAGCTCTTCACCGTTTGCGCCCCTTTCTTCTCGTGTTATCGTCATGGTGGTTTATGACAGAGGATTTGCATATACAGATTTACAGAGAGAACAAATTTTAGAAAAAACTTTGTCATTAAATATGGACATGGACACACAGAATAGCGATTTCTCCACATTAGAGACTCTAAAAAAGAAACAGGTTAGATTCCAAATGCATGCATCATTTTTGGCTGATTATCATCGTCTCTCCAGGATACCTCGAGGACTCAGAATTAATAAGGGACCCACCCTATTTAGACACAACAAGGAATTCACGGACAAATGGGCTGCCATTTTAGACCGTTGCTCCTTCGATCTTATTTTACTGATTATTGAACAATCACATAAAGAATTGGAAGTGGTTCAGGAGGATATTCAAAAGCTTTCTACTACTCTCCAGACGCAATTAGATCAGCCCACGTTCGACAAATCAGTAGAGGATCTCAACAATAAGATTCACCAATTCCGGGATTCCCTAGTACAATTCAAGAAGAAAAAGTTTTCTAGGGATACCCAGGACTATTCCTCTGATAGAGTTTACAGGTGGAGCTTTCAGCAAGGATCTTCTCGACCTAAGCGTGTCACTTGGAAAGACCAGACTTTCTCTTCGGACTTTGAGACTTCGGATTCCGATGCCCCATCTACCTCCTGTGATGAGTCCCAACAAAAGACTTATGATTTCAGAACTAGGAATCGACAAGGCTTGCCGCAACGCTCAAATTCTTTTTTAGGGAAAAGAAGGTCTCTGCGGGGGGGGGGGGTGGCAGGAAAACATAGTTTTCAATTTGTCTTCCAGACCGTTGGCTAACAATGAGGTACGTCTTCTTTCGCTGGGTCTTACTTTTGTTCCCACTCCCCATTACCATTCCTTCAACACTCCTGTTGATGTGTTTAAACTCATTAGATTGCTTAAATTGAAGGTCTTTTTTAAGGGGATAGATTCACAGTCCAGGGACATGTTTAAACCTAAGTCTCAGTTTAACCCACCAGTAGACGACCCTGCAATTGAGGTTTTCCACAAACAGGTACTCCGGGATTTGTCGCATATTGAGAAGAGCCACACCAAAGGTTGGCATAATTTATCTAAACAAGACCATGCCACCTTAAATGAGTTAGCACACGACTCTTCTATTGTCATAAAACAGGCAGATAAGGGGGGAGGAATAGTGATATTAGACACCTCTGATTACACGGCGGAGGCAATTAGACAATTGGGCGATGAGTCTTCTTATTTAAACATCAAACATGATCCGACTCATCATGTCATGAATATCATTAAAACGGTTATATTTGAGGGCATTTCTTTGGGCTACATTACACATAATACTGCTAAGTTTTTGTATAATGAATACCCTAGAACTCCTATCTTTCACCTGATTCCCAAAATCCACAAGCCCAGAATTCAGGGCATGCCCACCCCCGCCAGGCCAATCATCTCCGGCGTAAACTCCGCCCTCGAACCCATTGCTAAGTATTTGGATTCTTTCATTAACCCACATGCTAGACAAACCCCTTCATTCATTAAAGACACCACACATTTTATTTCTCAGGTAGAGGGCTTGGTCGTCCCTCCAACGGGGGTGCTCCTTACACTTGATGTGGAAGCGCTCTACACCAATATACCCCTTGAGGAGGCCAGGACTATTGCCCAGGATAAGTTGGATTCTAGAGCATCTTTACTTCCACCAACTCATTTTTTAATGGATTTATTAGATATCATTTTTGAACACAATTATTTCAGATTTGACAAATCATTCTACTTACAGGTAAGAGGCGTGGCCATGGGGTCCCCATTGGCCCCCTCCGTCGCCAATATGTACTTGAATAATTTTGAAAGTCTTTATATTCATCACTCCTCCAATCCCCATTTAGGTCACATCATATACTATGGCAGATTCATTGACGACCTATTCTTTATTCTTGATTCCTATGACATTGTTGACCAATTTGTACAATGGATTAATTCCATTGACAACAATTTACGCTTTACCCCCCATTACCATACTTCCTCCATCCCTTTTTTGGATGTGGAGGTTTACATTTCAGGATCTAGAAAGGTGGCAGTCAAATTGTATAGGAAACCAACAGATAGAAACCCATACTTAGCATACTCCTCCCATCATCCAGCCTTTGTTAGGAACAACATCCCTTTTGGGCTTTTTGCTCGTGCTAAAAGAAATTCCTCTACACCCGCTGACTTTCACACATCTGCTTCTGAAATTCTATCTAAACTTAACAATAGGGGTTATCCCATGCATATTATTAATTCGGCATTCCAACGAGTCAGGGATACTCCCAGACAGTGCTTGTTCGATAGGAAACAACGAGGTGGGGGCAATTTAATCAGGTGCTCCTTTGAATATTCACCAGTGGCCAACCGAGTCAAGAATATAATCTATAAACATTGGCATCTGGTTCAAGACCTTCCAGGTTGTAAGGACAGACCATTGATAGGGTTTAGGAGAGCGCTATCTATCAGTAATATGCTAGTACGATCAGATCATACTGCTAGATATAAATCTACTGAAAAATTGCTTCCCACAGGACATTTCAAATGCCATTCGTGTACGGTTTGCCAATTTTCTTGGGAAACTAAGGAAATTGAGGTTCCCAACAAGGGTTTAACATTCACCTTGCAATCACTCTCAAGTTGTGCCAGTAAATGTGTTATTTACATGTGGGAATGCCCTTGTCAGAAGCGCTATGTGGGTCTTACCAGCAGACCCCTCAGACAGCGGATTTCGGAACATAGGTCCAAAATCAGACATCAGGTTAAAGAAGCCCCTTTGGTCTCTCACTATATTGAAAAGCGCCATACGGATAGGGACTTTCGTTTTGTGGTATTAGAGATTGTTAGACCAAAATTATTCGAACGATGTGACATTTACAAAAGATTGAGACAAAGGGAAGCATTCTTCATTCATTTTCTCGACACAATGTATCCTAATGGGTTAAACCAGGAGCTCGACTTGGCAGCGTTTCTGTAGGAGTACAATCCTCATCACCTGGGTGAGCTCTAATTTAGCTATCGGCTACACATGAGTCAGCTTTCAACTGTGATAAAGGTAGCTGTTTCTCATACACCTTTCAACGTCCATATGCACCTAATAATTTGAGCGGAGGCAGGACGCGGGTTTAAGAAATCAGCATTACACATTGGTAAGCTTGTATTCTCATTCTGTACATTCATTGTATTTTTATGTGCCTATGTTATTTATATTCAGCCATGTTAATCATTCTGTTTATGTGTAATTTTTATGTATAGATCTCCTTGAAGAAGATATTTCTTATTCGAAAAGTCGCTATAACTAGTATCGACTTAGAGAACTACATCGCTATTTCTGTGCACTTCCATGCTTGTACAGCTCATTTTTGTTCATCTTGGCTCATTTTCCTATTTACCAGCGATCAGCTATAGTTTTTGTTTCTACCCATAGAGGAATTTTTTATGTTATTACGTTTTATGAAAATACGACGGTTGTACTCTTTTCTTAGCCAAGATATCTCTCCAAACGGTTTTTTCACTAGTTGAGCTCTTCACCGTTTGCGCCCCTTTCTTCTCATGAAATTGCAAATGACATTAGTTCTTTGGTTTTAAACCCCTCCCCCCTGTTTCTTGCCTCATGTACTCTGAACTGTAATAGTACCCGCTAAGTGGCAGGTTTAGACTTTGTGCTCTGAGATTTACACAGAGAGCATTTATCATACAGAGAAGAAAGATAGGCCATAAATGGATTTTCATCCTTACTGCCTGAAAACAGAGGCACTCTGCAGCTTTAAATTTGTTTTGCAAATCCTGATTATATCACAGTTATTGCCTGCAAAGTGGAGCAATACAAAGTAAAACCCATAGAGGGGGACTTAGGAACAGCTGCTTTTCTTTCTAGTTAGTATTGCTAGTCCATTTCTCTGGAGGAGCTAACAAAGGTTTAAGAAGTGATGCTATGATAATTAGTTCATTGTTAATTTAAATAATTAAAATAAATATTGCTAAATATTTGATGTGATCCTGGTCTATTCAGGATATTTAGAAAGGAAAAGAATTTGTACAATATTTTGCAAGGATGTTAGTATTGAGGGCTATAAAATGATGTTAGCTCGGAAGGATGCAAAATGGCAGGAATCATGAACACATGGGTTTAAAATGTTTAACTGAGAGTATAACCACACTGGCCCTTTAGATGCAGGCTGGTGCAGTCTAAATTGGGGTTGAGGTTCAGTAAGTAGCCATATGCCATTTGGTGTAATTGTTGTGTCCAAATATCATAGCCACCAGGATATGGACAAACCAAATAATTTCCCTGCTGTGTCTGCTCAACTATTACTGATGCTATCATTCAATTAGAATAACATTTTTAAAAATAATAATAATATTTATTTTCTTTGCCTTCTGTGTGGTGCCAATTGAGAAACTGTCCACTGCTGTGGTTATAATCAGCCATTCACATGAAGGCCAAGAAAAATATTTCTTTTAATTTAACCTAAGAGATCCAGCACATCAATGAGGGTCTAACAGGCACAAAATTTGACGGCGGCGGCGTTGGCGTTGGCGTTGGCGGCGGCGGCGGCGGCGGCGGCAGCGATGACGATGACGATGACGATGACGATGACGATGACGATGACGATGACGATAATAATAATAATAATAATAATAATAATAATAATAATAATAATAATAATAATAATAATAATAATAATAATAATAATAATAATAATAATAATAATAATAATAATAATAATAATAATAATAATAATAATAATAATAATTCAGTTTACCCTGCCTCTCCACAGACAAGCAGGAACAGTATTCAATTTGCCAACATCAAAAAGTAGCTCACTCATTAAGCTACTTCAGAATAATGGAAATTAAAATGAGAAGGAGCCTTGGCAGCAAGGCTAAATTTTGGTCCATTTCCAGTGTTTGCATGTGATGGGAACAAACTCATTTAGAGTGCATCAAAACAGTAGGACTCCCTGAGAGCAGTACATGGATGTACATCTGTTTCTTCATTACTTATTGAATAGGAAAGCATCATGCTCTCTTCAGTTATATTTTGGGGGGTGGCCCAATCATGACACATTTGTAGTCTTTCCACTGCAACAACCCATCTACAGTGAGCATTGGTTCAACTTCCCTTTCTCAGGATGTTGGTACTGCATCTCAGTGTTTCCACAAAGCAAGGCTGAAACTAGTGTCAACAGAGTCAGAGTGGGTGACAACCATCCCTGCTTTTCCAAGGTGGGTTTTTGCTACATCACACTGTGCATTGGTGTATTTTTGTTTTGCTTTGCTCCAGTGAATGATCTGCTTGCATAGACCCCAATACTGCACTGATGCTGTTAGAGGGTATACTGTGTATCATTTTACATTTCATTACGGATGGATTTCTGCTGGTCACTCTCCCTCTTCCCCACACTTCCGGGTCTTATGGCCGGCTCTTTGGCTGTAAACGGAGATGAACACTGCCCCCTAGAGTCAGACATGACTGGCTTTTGAGCAAGGTCGACCTTTACTTTTATAAATACTATTTGGGTGTGAATCTGGGCAGACTCTGGAGGATGGCAGAGGAAGCTGGTGTGCTGTGGCACATGGGGCTGTGAAGGGTCAGACTCGATGTGCAAATCAGCAACAGCATACTCTAAATAAATACCAATGCAACCACCATAAAATACCCTCCATATATAAGTGGTGCCAGTACTGGAATGATTTATTCAAATCTGCAACAAATATACTAAAATGACCCAAAGCAGCCCTTGGAGACATCATCACAGTGTGGATAACCCGTTTTGCTTAGAAGCAGACAAGAAGAGCAATTCCTACAGAAATGGATGTCTCCTAAGTAACACGTGGTTTTTATGCTTGCAGTAACTTGAGAGTCCTGTCATGCCTCCAGAGGAGACGCCTGATATCTCCCCAACTTTTCCAGTTCAAATGAGTTCAAAGGTAGATAATCACTTTGTGGTAAAAGGTAATTTGGCACTGAATGATATACTCATTCCTCTTCAAGGAGGGAGTGTAACAGAAAGACTCATGAATTTTAAAAATCCTATGAGAAAATTTAATAACCAACTATTTCCCTTTGCCTGTGAAGTAGGTTAATTTGAGTGAAAATGCAACATTTGCCTTAAAAGTACCAGCTCTTCATGCACTCCATTTTCATACTATGTGTGAATGCTTCCTAACACAGGAACTTTGTTCTGCTTTCTATATACTGAGACAAAGTATAATAAATGTTATTGCTAGATGGAGAGATCTATGTCATTGTGTTTAATGGTACAACAGGTAACATGTTTTTAGAGAAACAATAGAGCTGCTCTTTTCTATATTCAAGCAGAATTTATAGACCAGCAGCTATTACTGAATTTTTTTTTGAAGACATTATACATTTTTACTAGTGCTGGGTTGATATCTCAGAGAGCAATTGAAGATAATATTTAGTAGAGTTGTAAGAGCAACTAGTCAGAGCTTGTTGCTCTTGGTAAGAGGATTTATTGTCCAATGACACCTAAGATATATATGAAAGTTGTCCATGCCTTCTTGGGGCATTGTTGTGTTCTAATGACTTTACCTTCCACATGGATTACAATGTATCTGAGCCAATGTAACCTTGCCTATAGCAACAATGTAACCTTCAGCTGTATCATATAAACCCTGTAATAGGACGCGAGCTAATGACCACCAGCTGGCAGCAGCGAGCGTCCAAGCTCTCTTGGTCCGAACTCATCAAAGGCAACAGCGCGGGAAGCTTTCCCGCCACCACCTACACCTGGACAAGAAGGGCGTGACCCGCAATGACGTCACGCAGACAGTAGCCAATGGGCTACCTTGGCACCACGTTCAAATGTATTACTGCTGTATATAAAGAGCTATCGATCCGCCATTACCTCATGTTCCCTCTGTCCACGATGCAATAAACCTGAGTTAACCCAGCCCGAGGCTGTGTCCTGTGTCTTGGTTTCATACACTAAATTGGCGATGAAGGTGGGATAATGGATCCCCAAGGAGCAGCCAGGGCACAGAGCGGGTTCAACATCACCAAACCGCAAGACTGGGAGTTGTTCGAGATGGACTTCCATGCGGCGCTGGTGGAGCTCAAAGTCAAGGAAGACGATGAGGAGAGGAAGAGGGCCATCCTCACCCGCATGCTTGGGATGGAAACCAAGCGGACGCTGGTGGGCATCATCGCTCCGAAGAAGGTGAGCGAATTTAAGGCGGACGACATCATGAAGCTGCTACGGGAGCGCTTCCGACCCTCGAGGGCGATGTTTCCCGCTCGGAGCGCGTTTTGGAGGCGAGTCCAAGCGCCGGACGAGTCGGTCGAGGCATTCGTGGCCGCCATGAGGGTAGCCGCCGCCCCCTGCAAATGGGACAACATCCTAGAAATGGCCCTCAGGGACGGCGTGCTGTGTGGCCTGAAAGACAAGGAGGTGCAGCGCAGCTTGATGAATAAGGAGCCGCCACCCACGCTGGCAGAGGTCGTAGAGGCCGCGGAAGCCGCAGAGTCCACGAATGCTGGAGTGGACGAGATGCACCAGTGGCGTGAGTGGCGTCCCAGAGCCGGCAAAGCGGAAAAATCGGTGCACGCAACTCAACGGGCCTCAAAGTCGTCTTCGGAAGGCAGCGACGGTGAGGAGGTCCAGAAGGTCCGAAAAGGGGGGCGCCGCTGCGATGGTTGCGGAGCGGCCCATGAGCGTGCGAGGTGCCCATTTAGAAAGGCCGAATGCTACACCTGCGGCCGTCGGGGGCACATCGCCAAGGCATGCAGAAAACGGAAGGAGGGCCGGAGGCAGTCACCAGACCGTTCGACCAGGCCGGACCGTTCAGCGAGGCCCAAAGATGGCGTCCAGACCACGAGGAAGCAGGACGGCGTGGGCCGCGTTTCGGACAGCAGCGAGGACGACGTCCCAGTGTTCAGCGTGTCCGCGGAACAGTCCCATTATTTCGTGGAGGTACTAGTACAAGGGGCCCCTATCAGGATGGAAATTGACTCGGGGTCCTCATATTCTATAATTCCCCAGAAAGAGTTTTTGAAAATCGACCCCCACGTGCGGCCCAAACTTAAAACATTGAGGTCCACGCTACGAGATGTACAGGGAAACAGCATTCCGGTGTTGGGGGTCGGGAAATTTCGGGTTGAGTTTAAGAGACACTCTGCGGAACTGCCCCTAGTTGTCCTCAAGGGGGGAAGTTGCAGCCTCCTGGGGACGCAGTGGTTCCAGCCCTTAGGCCTGTTCATAGGGGGAGTACATTCAGTGGGGGTGGATCCAATACAAGCGGTGTGCGATGCGCATCCCGCCGTTTTTAAAAAAGGACTTGGAAAATTCAAGGGACCCCCTGTAGCTTTCGACCTAGACCCGGAGGTCCGCCCGATAAGACTCAAACCGCGCAGGGTGCCCTTCGCACTAAAGGACAAAATAGAGGCGGAACTGGACAAGTTGGTGGGCCAGGGGATTCTTATTCCTGTTGATTCCGCGGAGTGGGAAACTCCAATTGTAACAGCTCTGAAGGCTAACGGGGAGGTGCGCATTTGCGCTGATTATAAGTCTACGATTAACAAGGCGATTCGCCCTAATGCATACCCGGTGCCGGTGGTCAGCCACCTTTTGGCCAGGCTAAATGGGGGAAAGTGTTTCGCTAAGCTCGATCTGGCACAAGCCTATCAGCAACTCCCCGTAACTCCCGCCACGGCCGCGGCACAAACAATAGTCACACATAAAGGAGCGTTCCAGGTGTCGCGTTTACAGTTCGGCGTGAACTCGGCACCCGGCCTTTTTCAATCGCTTGTGGAACGCCTCCTGAAGGGGCTGGAGGGGGTGTTGCCTTATTTTGATGACGTATTGATAACAGGGGGGAGTGAGGCCGAACTGGCAAAGAGATTGGATAAAGTACTAACTGTGTTCGAGAAAGCGGGGCTGAGACTGAGGAAGGACAAATGTGTTTTTTTCGAAACCGAGGTCGAGTTCTTAGGGTTCCGGATCACACCCGAGGGTATCAAGCCTTCCAAATCCAAAGTAGCAGCCATCAAAAAGGCCCCTCGCCCCACATCCAAAACCGAGCTACAGTCATTCCTGGGGCTCCTCAACTTCTACCATACATTCCTTCCGCGGAAGGCGTCCGTGGCCGAACCGCTTCATAGGTTGCTTAAAAAGGAGGAGACTTGGATGTGGGGTGACGAGCACGAGAGGGCGTTCAAAGAACTAAAGCAACTCTTGACTTCTGATGCAATCCTAACGCATTTCGACCCCAAGCGACCGGTGGTCCTAGTCTGTGATGCATCACCGGTGGGGGTGGGGGCGGTGCTTTGCCACGTGTTGGATGACGGAAGGGAGGCCCCGGTTGCGTTTTATTCAAGATCCCTGTCCCAAGCAGAGCGAAATTACGCACAAACCGACAGGGAGGCATTAGCAATAGTAGCGGGGACCAAAAAGTTTCACGATTTTCTGTATGGCCGCCCGTTCAAAATCGTGACGGATCACAAGCCCCTGTTAGGGATTTTCACGGCAAGCAAGCCCACTCCACAGATCCTATCCCCGAGAATGCTGCGGTGGGCTATTTTTCTCAACGCATACCAACACGAGTTGGAGTACCGGCCCGGAAAAGAGATCAGCCATGCTGATGCACTTTCGAGATCCCCTTTGCCCTTGTCGGACGACCAAAAGGCTAGAGTAGAAAGAGACCGCCAGGTGTTGCTAATTGAGGTTTTAGACGCACCCCCAATAGTACCCGCCGATATTGCTAGGGCGACAGGCAAGGACAGAACGCTGGAGAAAGTCAGCTCATGGGTACAGAAGGGGTGGCCGGCATCGTCTCCAAGCACGGAATTCGACCCATTCTTTCGGAAAAAACTAGAGTTGTCCCTAGAAAGGGGGTGCCTGTTGTGGGGCCAACGGGTAGTGGTTCCTACATCCATGCGGCCGAGGGTGCTCAAACTGCTGCACGTCAGCCATCCGGGCATCGTTCGCTCGAAAGCGCTGGCCCGCAGTTACTTTTGGTGGCCACAGCTGGACGCGGACATTGAGCACATGGTCGGCACTTGTGAGGCATGCCAGGGATCCCGACCAGAGGCGGCCCGCCTCCCGCATAGGGAATGGGACACAGCAAGGGGGCCGTGGTCCAGAGTGCACGTAGATTTCGCTGGCCCATTCCGAGGAACCATGTTTCTCCTGGTGGTGGATGCGTTCTCCAAGTGGCTGGAGGTTATCCCAGTAAAGAGCACGTCCTCCGCCACGACAATTAGCCAACTACGGAGAGTCTTTTCCACGTTCGGTTTACCCGACACTTTAGTTAGCGATAACGCGAGTTGCTTCACCTCCTCGGAGTTCGGGGCGTTCATGGAGGCAAACGCCATTCGGCATGTCACATCCGCGCCGTTTCACCCGGCCACGAATGGCCAAGTGGAACGGTTGGTGCGTACAACAAAGGATGCGCTTCGGCGCATGGGCCCGGGGGACCTAAATCACCAAGTATGTCAGTTCTTATTAGCGTATAGGGTGACCCCCTTAGCGTCAGGTTACTCGCCGGCAGAGCTCTTGATGCGGCGAAAACTGACTACGATTCTGTCCAGGCTAGACCCGGCGAGAGTCGAGGATAAAGGGAAAAACATAGGGTTGGCAGTCTCGAAAGGGTTCGCCGCCGGCGACCCTGTTCACTGCAGGAACTATGCCAGCGCAGGGCCAGCCTGGGTGCCAGGAACGATAGTAGAACAGACCGGGCCAGTGTCATATCGGGTGGAAACGAGCACCGGCCTCCTCTGGAGGAGACACGCTGACCAACTGAGGCGCCGAGTGAGTGAAGGGCCGGTCCGTGGGGCTCAGCAACAGGATTCAGCGATAGGGTTCTCCCCCACCCGCTTAGCCCAAGGGGGAGACAGTGAGGGACATCGGTCCGAAACCAGGGGGGAAAGCAGTGATCCCGACTCATATCCTTTTGATACCCCAGTTCTATCAGAGGCCGGGGGGAGGGAAAAGGAATGTGCGGCCGCCGCCGCGTCCCCCGAATGGAATTTTGATTTTGATTTTGCGAGCCGGGGGGGTTTTCAGGAGTGTTCCCCCACCCTTCCAAGCGAGAAGAGGGGTTTTTCGTTAGCCCCCAGTGCCCCCGGTTCTCCCCCAAGAAAGAGCACACCTCCCAACAACGCCGCGGAACCGCGGCAAGCCACTAACGAGTCTCCCTCTCCAATTACAGGGCAGGAAACCAGGGGACAAAGAGAAGGTAGCAAACCCGGGGAAAAGCAGCCCGCATCGAGACCCCAGCGTGTTCGAAATAAGCCATCTTGGCTGAGAGACTTTGTCTCCTAGAAGTGGGGGTGTATTTTAAGTGTGGGCTCGAGACGTTGTCTCGTCCTAGGGGGGAGGGGTGTTGTGTTCTAATGACTTTACCTTCCACATGGATTACAATGTATCTGAGCCAATGTAACCTTGCCTATAGCAACAATGTAACCTTCAGCTGTATCATATAAACCCTGTAATAGGACGCGAGCTAATGACCACCAGCTGGCAGCAGCGAGCGTCCAAGCTCTCTTGGTCCGAACTCATCAAAGGCAACAGCGCGGGAAGCTTTCCCGCCACCACCTACACCTGGACAAGAAGGGCGTGACCCGCAATGACGTCACGCAGACAGTAGCCAATGGGCTACCTTGGCACCACGTTCAAATGTATTACTGCTGTATATAAAGAGCTATCGATCCGCCATTACCTCATGTTCCCTCTGTCCACGATGCAATAAACCTGAGTTAACCCAGCCCGAGGCTGTGTCCTGTGTCTTGGTTTCATACACTAAAGGCATAAAACTTGGAGTTTAGTTATTCCCTTTTGTTTAACAGAACACAAGGCACTAAACAACACTTGCACAGAGAAAAGTATAAGAAGCATAACACAAATGGGTTGTATTACCCCATCCCCTTTCACAGTAACAAGCACTTTACACAATAAAATCATTCTAGAAGCACCACAAGTTAAAAATAAAAGCTCTTTACTTACAATCATTGTCAGTAGTTACAAATAGAAGAAGGAAAAGGGTAAAAAATGAAAACTGTCCACATAGAGAGACTTTTCATGCTGTTTGTACATACTACAGATTAGCAAATGTGGTGCTGACAGCAGGCAGGTGTAGGCAAAGAGCCTAAATGAAGGAGAGAAGCAGGCAGAATAAACTAGAAGAGGAAGCTTAGTTTGCATCAAATTAATGGAAAAGGAGAAACACTTTTTCCACTAATATGTAATGTTAGAAGTGCAAACATTTGAGACTGTTGTTTTCCCCAACATTCCTGACACAGAGTGAGAAAATCAAGGCAGGAAGCAGTAGAGTTAATCAGAGGATGACATAAAAATACATCAGAAATAATCTATGAGCTCATTGCAACCAACCTGCCATAACAATTTCAACAGTATTTTTATATGGACCACCTTCATACTGGTAGCACTGAAGGGAATATTATTTTTTAAAAGTGAGTGCTTTCTTTTTGCTTAAAAATAATTATAATTGCTCATTATTAAAGAAATGACTCACTGGTTTGTTAGTAAAATGTCACCTGCAAATTTTTTAAGGTACAAAATTGGACAAATATGGTCAAATAGCTGTGTTTAGGATGAATAAGTAAATTTTACTCATTACATTAAAATTATAATATCTTTACTAATTATTATATTGCTTATAGGAAATATAGATCAACCCTTGAACAACACAGAAACTAGGGACACTGACCCCCACCCCCATGTAGTTGTAAATCTTCATTGTTCTGTGTCAATCCATATATTTATATATGGATACCATTTCCTTGTCTCCTCCATAGCCAGGTGGCAGCTGTACTGCATCTGCTTCCTGCTACTGCTTGGTCCTGCTGCTGCAGGTACCCTGGCTGCCCAACCTTTTGCCTGCCACCATTGCCCTGGTTGTACAACAAGATCCTAGCATCTCAGCAATGGCAGCTCCATTGGCAAATTAAGGATCTCAGAGTATTTTTCTGGCAACTGCAGTGCTGTGGTAAGGCAATTCATAAATTAATCCTCCTCTTCAAAGTCCCTACATGATTGCTGCCCTGCAACAGCAACTATCTAGGGACTTCATTAAAAAAATCTTATTTAAGTTCTACCACAGCATTCAAACCTGTGTTGTTGAAGAGTCAAGTGTATTCCAAATATAACAGTTTAATTAACAAATTAATTAACACTTATCCAATGCCTTAAATGATTCCATCATCTGATAGGAATGGGATTTTTTAGTTTTATGGACTAGATGCCCCATAATTCTCCATTCTGTAAATTCCATCTTTCAGACCTGTACCTTCTGACTTTAAATGAGACTCACCTGGAGAAAAGGCAAGGCTAGAATGGCTTCTCAGGGCAGTCTCCTTTGTAAATGGGAAGTTAACTAAGCCTATACTTGGCCAGAAAGACTTCCCAGGTAGACACTATTTTGTTGTCTCTATGTGTGGATTTTTCAGGTGGAATGACCAGAAAGGAGAATTATGGACCTTGTAGTCCAAATTTCCAAAAATATCCCATGCCATCTGGTATCAGAAGTAACAAATTAACCTCCAAATTCCTACATCTGACGTTGACCAATTAATTTTGAAGCTTAATCTTGCAAGCAGTTGCAATCAGACATTTTCAAAAAATAAGGAATATCATTCCCCAAATATAAGCTCTTCCTGGTATATAGTGTGGTCATGTATGTTGTGATATTTTGACACATAGATAAACATTCATCTACTTAAATCCATGATAGAAATGTTGGATATTCTTGTCTTCAGTCTAAGAAAAATGTAACATTCCTACCTATGATAAATCCTCCGAAATGAATAAGACTTTGGACTTTAAGATGTCTTTTCTAAGGAAGATTATTGTTGAATTTAGCCTCCTTTCTATATCTATATCTTTATAGGGTGATGGCCCACTCAGTGGAGGAAATGCCACTGGAAACCATCATATTGGGCCCAATGGCAAAATGAGCTGAGGAGGAACCACTTCACTATTCTAATTCCCAACAGTCATGGAGGCAGAAGAGGCCATGCCAGATGCATGGCACCTTGTTAATATCCACAAGGTTGGAGCAGTCCATTACAGTCCTGGTGTTAAATCCTGCATGTCTTATTTCATACGTGCTGC
Organism: Bradypodion pumilum; assembly: GCA_035047305.1. Lineage (NCBI taxonomy): Eukaryota > Metazoa > Chordata > Lepidosauria > Squamata > Chamaeleonidae > Bradypodion > Bradypodion pumilum. Next base: position 331,290,655 of record JAWDJD010000002.1, read on the forward strand.
AGGAGATGGCTCTGTGATTACATTGTGGGTCACTTCATGGCAAGCTGGGATGCTGATGCCATTTTTCCTGCCAGGAAAAAATTGCATACTCGGATACAAGTAGCATCCAACAACGACTATACCTTTATATTGCTTGGAAACCAACTACTTAAGATTCTAATCTTGAATAAATTTAAGAGGGAAACAGACATTAAATGTAAAACTTACTTGATAAAACATGTACTTTAGGAAATATTGACATGTTCTAAGAAACAATTCAACATCAAATACTGAGGAGAATTCTAAATTTTATAATGTGATTTTTTTTTAAAAAAACATAAAATATTTTTTAAAGGGATGGGGAGGAAAATTACTAGGCTTTGTGGGTTACTAATGGAGACATTACTATATTACCAACTACATTACCAATTCAAAACAGATGAAGATCTATTTAGCTAAAAAAAATCCTGAGATGTATGGCTTTACAATGTTGAAAGATTTTTCTTAAGAATGCTTGCCAGCACCTTCATAGAGCAACAGCATTTGGTTCCAGGATCCTGTTGTTATGTGCTGACCAACTTACAGTGACACTAAAAGTGCTTTAAAGAGATAGTGAGGTTCTTCTACTACTACTACTACTACTACTACTACTACTACTACTACTACTAAATCCAAATATTATTGATCATCATGGCAATCAACCATGAAGATTGTTCTGAGAATATAATGCAGTGGCCTTTCATTTGCCTTCTGCATCGCAACATGACACCTGTACCACTGATCAAGTTCCACGAGTCACTTTATGGTCTTGAGCCATTTTGGCATGCAAAGTCTTCATCAGCCCAAGCCAGTGTTGATGAAGCTGCTGTGCTGCCCTCCATTAAGATGGATTCAAGGGAGATTCAATCCACTTGGGGACCATAACCCTTCCCTGTGGACTTTGGCAACCAAGCCATTAGTCCTCACGGCTGTCCGGTTAGTTAACCGCTGCCTGACACTTGGCATTGAGTCACTGGCAGTATGGTCTACTCTATTACCTTAGCAGGATAGCCTTGCAAGACTAGCAGTGAGGTATTTAAGGAGTGGTTTTATCAGTTCCATCCCACCCCTCGTGAGTTTCCTTGACCAAAAGGGGATCAAATCCAGGGCTCCTGAGTCCTAGTCTATTACAGGGGTCTGAAAACCTGGTGCTCCAGAAGAGTCCAGATGTTCTCAGACTTCAATTCCCAGAAGCCCTTATCAGCATATGTACTGTCTTGGGCTTCTGGTAATTGAAGTTCAAGAACCTCTGGAGACCCAAGTTTGCTGACCCCAGTATTCTGCAATGTATTCTTTGTAGCAAAAATATTTAAACTATATATATTGCTATTTTACTGATATTACTATTTTACTGATATTGATAGCCTTAGCATTTTTATACACTGTAATCTTAGATATCTTTTTACATCATACCTTCTATTGTATTATGCATATATTGTGATTTTTACATGATATATACTGGATCCTATTTAGTTGAGTTTGACTAGAGCATTCTATAATCTCTTTTGTAGCCCCACCACAGTATGTTCAATCATGGTGTGAATGTTTTGTCTATATTCTGTTCTGGTCTTTAACTGCTTGATGTTCTGGTAGAAACACAAAGAGGCCGCCATAACAGGGCTAAGCCGTTTATTAGGCAGTCAGAACATGGAGAACAGTGGTGCAGCACTCCTCATTATATACACTCAGAAATGGATACATTTGGGCGGGAAGAGGCAGGAAGGGAGAGGGAAACTTGGAGGTTATCAGACCAGAGTGAAAACTGTACAAACTACATAGTTTAGGTGGGAATGCAGTCCCGTGATATTTACAAGACCAAGAAGGAGGAGACAAAATGGAGGATCGCAATGCTCCCAATTAGTTCACAAACATTACAGCATAAATTATATTCAAACACAACAAACTGTAATAAATTGATTGACCCCTGTCATAGCACATACACCACAAGGATCCTACTTTTGATAACTGAGATATCTGAAATAGAGATATCTGAAATAGAGATATATGAAATTTGTAGCATAGAAAAGGCCAGTGAATTAGTATGCATCCCTGTTTTACCTCTGAAATGGTGTTCTCCAAAGCAAAATTATACACTTTAGATGTATGTTCTCCTTAGACAGCCTGAATTACTAATGCAGTAAAGGCATATTTCCTCAATGGACTACAAAGAGAGAGGACCTGACGTTAAAAATAAGTTTAAACACAATCTTTTCCTCCATGGTCTCTTTAAGAAGGAAAAAAAATCCTCTGAATAAGCATGAAGAAGGTGGGGCTGAGTTAGAGATTAGTGATGCAAAGCAATCTTCCCAAGAGTCACACAGAAGCTCAAATTCGAAGTGAAAAAAGATGATGCCTGCTTGCTTGAAAATTATTTTCAGAGAAAAATAGATTTGCTGAAATTGCTTTCAGTTGTAGTTGAGAAAAGCTTTGCTCACAGACTGGATGTATCCCTCCCCTCAGTCCAGGTCAACTTTGTAGTTTCTCCATATTAATTTTGCCACCAGAATACCCAGTTTTCCACAGCAAAACAGCAGAGAAGTGCCAAAATGACTCTATAGCAGGGATTCTCAACCTGTGGCCCACAGGCCAGATGCAGCCCACGACACCATTTCATATGGTCCCCCACTGCCTCCACCACACCAGAAAGTGTTATGTGGTGGAGGAAGGGCAAAATGGCCATCTGGCCACCAAAGCTGTCTGAGGGAGTGTTGACCCAGCCAACAGCTTAAAAAGGTTGAGAACTCCTGCTCTATAGCTTTGCTTTAACATAAGGTGTGTGGAAACATGTACCTTGTTTAAAAGCCAATTCACCATTCCTGAAGCCTCCCAGCATTCAGTGTGACTTACCTAGTGGTGGGCTAAAAAATATTTACTACCACACTGTGGGCGTGTTGTGGTGGGTGTGGCCAGGGGGAAAGCCCTGTGTTGCACCTGTTAGACTACTTTATTTCAAACCTTGAATGGGCGAGGCCAGCCAGAATTTCTGCTACTGGTTCTAGTGAACCTGCTGACGCCCACCACTGGACTTTCCTCTCAAAGGAGGCATGTGTTCCCTATCTCCTTGCTTAGAGATGGTGGCAGCAAAATCAATGAGAACAGCCTTTGCTGGATAGATTCTGGGGGAACTATACAGGTCTCACTCCTGAATGTTGCCCAATCTGACTAGACATGTTGACTCTTTCACCTTCATGCTAGTACAATCCGGACAGGAAGAATACATCTGCGGAGTCCCTGTTCCTGAAGTGGGGATTCTAAACCTGTGGTGCACATTGCCAGACCCACTCCCCAATGATGACACGGACACTTCATTTGGATGAAAAATTGGGCCACTTTATTAACTTTAATTTAACTTTGCTTGGCTACTGCCAAGAACCAAACGGGCCATAATAGCACTGGTAAGGAGTACTCTAATTATGAACCCAACTTAAATGCACATCACAATTTGCTACCACTGCAACAAACTGTGTGACCCTGTCCACAACCTGTTTCCACTGAAACACATTGTGGACCCTAGTCAGGCTGCTACTATTTAGCACCTGATATTGTAATGCCTCCTGTAAATATTGGAGGAGTTGCCTGCTGGTTAAGCATAGCAACAGTTTTAGTTAAAAGCTGGTTGGCCATTCACACATCTTGTTTGTTTCATGTCCTCCCTATGGCCAACCAACTGTGTATACCAGATTAAATGGGTCATGCATTTCTTTCCTTACCAGTGCTATCCGCCACATGGGGAGGCTTTCACCAACTCCCTGCCTCTCCCTTTGACCGCATATGCGGTCAACCAGCCCATTCGGATAGCCGCCAGGAAGAGGTCCGTACCTCTGGCTGAAATATGCACCCTATCACCGCGATACAAATTGGGTGTTTATATCTGGATCAGGTGATGCGGGCCCACTGTCCCCAAACTGATGATATCTATATGTCGGGCCACTGCCCTATCCCGAGACTGTTCTTCCCGGGCCAAAACACGAGGAACACCCAAAACGTCCGGTGTATCCTGGTGCAACCACGTAGCCAGGAGCTGAAAGAAAAGAAAGAAAGACAAACAAGCAGGGTGCTACTGCAACAAAGAACGTACATAAGAGTGGAAGTGCCTGGATCTCCACCTACCCATTGTCCTAATTGCAGCATCCAAGTAGCCGCAGTCGGCTGCCGTCGACGCAGCGGCAATGCGAAAAGAATGAGTCCTAAAACCCACCCCATCTAGACCCAGATTGGCTAAGGCCGCCGTAATAACCCTCCAGAACTGGTACCTGGTTAAGGGCAAAGCATCCCTGTGACAAAGTAAGGGACCAGGTGCCAAACCACGCATGGGTAGGAAGGTACACAGAGCAAGAACCGGGCAAATATTGGCATCGCCACACCTATTCAGCGTAAGAGTGGCGCCCTTTCCCTGCTGGTCGGTTTTAGAAAAACACACGATTAAGAAAATATATTTGTGAGTAAGGGAGACATCAGAGAGCTCCAATGCCCTGCGGGACGTATCCTTGCGAGAAGCTGCAACCAATTCACTAATTCTAAGAGCTCCGAAAAACGCTATCGAAGTAGCAGTGTGAAAAAGGGCCATCTTATAACTATCGGTGCAAACCACCGGCCAAACTGTGGCTAGGCACGCCAGTGTATCAGGGGATATAAGCTGTTGTGCATCATGAGCCCAACCCTCCAAAACTCTATGAACCCGAAAGTCAGATGTAGTGTCTGCAAAACCATTAATCTTTGCATGGAAAGTCAGGACCGATAATCGGCCACCAGTGGTGTGGGTGGCAAGCCCCTTAGCATGCAGATGCACCATGAACTAAAGTAGGTGATCCACCGGGACGGGCCAAATACATGGTAGTGAATTCCCATTGCGAAACATCTCAAAGGCCCGGTATGTAAGGGAGTATACCTTATGCGTGCTGCTAGCCAGCGATAACCCAATGGCCCTTCTTACTTCTCCACGCCAAATTGCCATATCTCGGCTGGGAGTGGTAAAGGCAGCTCGTCGGCCTCCGGCGCCAGGGCCCTGAACCACTCTATCTGTAATCGGGATAAAGCGTCGGCAATGCCATTATTGATGCCTGGTACATGTCTAGCCTTGAAATGTATGTATAGGCATAATGCACAGGACACAAAGTGGCATACTAGGGCCATTACTCTTGGGGAATGGGACGTCTGGGCATTGACTATATGGACAACAGCTGCATTGTCACACCAAAAGTGTACTACAGAGTTTGCCAATTTCTCTCCCCACAGCAGCAAGGCACCCAAAATTGGAAAGAATTCTAGGAAAGTTAGGTCACGAAGCAATGCCGTGGACTGCCAAGTCTCCGGCCACTTGCCGTATGACCAGTGCCCATTGAAATAAATACTGTAGCCAAACGCTCCGGATGCGTCGACTGCACCTGAAACATGGGCTGATCCGAACGCTCTGCCCGCCAATAGGAAATTTGAGAGAAAGTCCAGCTACACTTACAGATCATTTTTGATACCCTTAGTAATTCACACCCTGTGATATTTGTGTGATAAAGCAATCATGGCATCACACAATCGCCTTGCAAAAGCCCTGCCAGGTAGCACAACCCTGCATGCAAAATTGAGCTACCCATGGAGAACTTGTAGTTCATGAAGTGAAGCCTTGCGCTTAACCAGAAGGGCCTTAATAGCATTCAAAATGCGGGCTATTTTGTCCATGGGCAACCTAGACATTTGGGCCACTGTATCAATCTCAATCCCCAGGAAAACTAAATTAGTAGCAGGCCCCTCAGTCTTCTTGGGTGCTAAGGACACCCCCAATTCAGTCATAAGTTCTTGAAATGTGGCAAGCAGTTATCCACACACCCCAAAAAACCCGGCAGCCCCAAACAAGAAATCGTCCAGGTAATGAACCACTGTGTGCACTCCAGTGCGGTGAACAAAAGCCCAATGTAAGAATGTACTGAAACGCTCAAAAGCCGAGCATGACACAGAACATCCAAAGGGCATGGCCTTATCAACAAAATATTGTCCCTGGAACCAAAAACCCAAGAGTTCAAAGTCGTCTGGGTGTACTGGTAGAAGGCGAAATGCAGACTTAATGTCACATTTTGCCATAAGTGCCTCATGACCACAAGCACGAACCATACGAATTGCCTGATCAAACGACGCATACCTGACAGAACAAAGTTCTTCCGGTATTGCATCGTTGACCGACCCCCCTGCAGGGTAGGACAAATGGTGAATCAAACGATAGTCACCTGGGACCTTCTTGGGTACGAGTCCCAGGGGCGATACCTTCAAATTATCATAAGGGGGATTGGCAAAGGGTCCCGCGACCCATCCCTCCTTTATTTCCTTAAATATTTTCTCTTTTGCCAAATCCTCCATCCCTCTTAATGATATCAAATTGGGAGCATCCTGCGGGGCCCACACACCAACAAAGGGTATGCGAAACCCCGCAAGAAATCCCTGCAAAAGATATTCTGCATCCTCCCTTTTGGGGTAGATGCGTAGCCACCGCTCAAGTACCTAAGTTTTAACTGGGGTGGGTGCCTTTAGAAGATGATACTGAATCCATGTTTGTGCAGCCTGCACCCTGCTGAGCTCGCCCCTTCCATCTCGCTCCCCCTGTCCTTGGACAATGGGTGGCCGAATGTGGCCCCAAACAAATAGTACATTCGTGTTTGTACTTACACTGTTTACAGGAACATCCGGCCACGGACGAAAAATTCCAACACAACAGGCGGGCTGGAACCCCTTGCCCTGCCATCTGGCGGGGTGATTGTGCAGTGCTGGACCGTTGTACAGCATGACCACAATGATATCTGTCCCCCGCAGCCGGGCGTGATGGGGTCATATATAATAACCAAAGTAGCTGGTTGGGCTCATCCCAAAGCATCTCCGGGTGAAGCGTGGCCTGCATACGAAATTCTTCATCATACGCTAGCCACGCCTGACCCGGAAAATCTACGTAAGCCCGATAAATTATGTCAAGATACTGTATAAGGGGAAGAGCCAAATTGGGATGACCCGAATCGACACCGCCGCATATATTAAATAGGCCGGCAGCCAATTGGCCCACATGTGTGGGGGCTTGCGACGGCGGGACAACTCCTTGTCCCTCTCATCCTCCTTCTCTTTCTCTTCTCTTGTTGGTTCTCTGTTTAGTAAACTAAACAAATCCACATATTCCCTATGCCAAATCTTTTCCCTAGTAGCTGGCAATAGATGGTCACCTAGGGGCAGGGAAACGCTTGCAGTAGGCAAGGCTGTGGTGGGCACAGTGTGGTAGGCAGTGTTGACGGTAGTGCCACAAGGCCACACAGGATACTGCAACACCGGATTATTAGTAGGAACCCTGTGCGGCACTGGTGTATATTGCGCACTCCTAACCCCTGGCTGGGTGGCAGCCTGTACTGGAGGCTGCATCGAAGGAGCAGGCGCTGGCTGCATAGGCCATGGCCAAACAGGGGCTGGTTGACATTGGACAACATGGGTGTGCTGACTTGCCCATCATACTCACCTGTTGTTGACCCACCGGCTGCACCCCCCAATGATTCTAGGCGGCCTGGGGCTTTGGAGTTCATGGCTGCAATCAAGTTTGCCTGCTCCGCCCCTGTCAATCCATGATGCACCGCACCTGCACCAGGTGCTTGAGCTGGCAGGCTGGCAAGTAGGGCAGCCTCAAGGCATGCCAGCCTCCAGTTATGCGAAGCAGAGGGCTGGGACACATGGGGCCCTTCAAATACATTGGCTACTGACCCCAAGGGCACAGCGCCTGGCGTCAGACCTAAGGCCCATTCAATGGCCGCAAAGCGTATCTCGTGGGCCGCCGGGCCAATCTGGTATACCCCAGGCAATGCTGGCAGTTCTTGAAAGTCCTGGGGTAGTTGCGAAGGGGCCATTGCAGCCGTTGCCATCCCCTGGACGGAGCAGTGCTCCCGAGTACCCAAAGCTGCGGCTCCGGCAGGCTGCTGTGGCTGTGGTGCCTGTCACCTACCCCAAGGCCTCCTGCTTGGTGGTGGGCCGTGGTCTGGACTTGTAGTTGGCCGTAAATGTGGCCTGGTAGCTGCCCGTGATTGTGGTCTAGAGCATCGGGCTTTCGTGGGGACAGCATTAGTAACCTTCTTTTTCAGTGCCATTAGCAGCAAAAGACAATCCACGTAGGTAGCAGACAAAATGTGCTTCAGAACACTGACAAAGAGAATGACCCTAAATGGTTTTTTTTAAAATTAATTGGTGGGTCAGTTAGACCTTTTCCTGACCAACCGTCACCGTCCACAAGGCTCACAACGGTGAGCTTATGAAGACTCTGCTGGCCAGGTGAACATTTGTCAGCTAGCCCCCCCACCCCTGGCCAACTGCCACCCTCCTCAAGGCCCACCTGTGATTAACACCAAAGCGGTGGTGGGGCAGCACAATCTGCGCTAGTCAGCCTGCTCCCAGGCAAACCGTCGCAGACAGATGCAGCGCAACTGTGTTAGCGAATCTTGGGGCAGCTCCCGCCGTGACAGCCCTCCAGGTCCCTGAGTATCCAGCCATCAAGGAGGCTCAAAATAGTGAGCCTCTCAAAAACACAATGCCACTCTGATGCTGCCTCTCCCCGGCGAGTGGCTTCGCAATCCGGCGGCTGCAAAGAGCCGCCGAAACCGCCACACAATCCTCAGATCGGCTGGGCAAGATGATCGCTCAAACGTGCCCTGGCCCAGCCGGATCTTGGGGAACTGCCGGGGTGCATAGCCGTTGCTACCCCTTTTATAGGAGTTGGCTAGCCACGCCCCCAGCTTCCTTGAGGCAGTGTCCATGCCTCGGCGCGGGGCCAGCAAAGTGTGCGGCAGCTAAACGGCTGCCGCACGTGCCTTTTCCTTTCATGCTAATTTTTGAAGTGGTAGCTGTGTTAGTCTGTGCAAGCATATCAGAGAATAAAGAAAATAAAACAAGACAAAAAATCCTGTGGCACCTTAAAGACTAACTCCTGTATTTGAATGTTAGCTTTCGTGGATCAAGTCCACTTCATCAGACATAAGAGTGGATTTTCATGGTATACATTTATGTATCTGATATAGACGCCCACAGTAGCTGGGCAAAATTAGTTGGTTCATGAGTTGGTTGGTTCAGCAGGAGCAACATTGGGCAGGCAGGGAAGCAGAAAGGAATGAGGAGAGGAGAGGAGGAAAAAAGGCTGTGGCTTGATAGCTGGGGATTTTTGCCAGACGCTAAGAGAGGATAGTAGCAAGTTTTGATATATTTATTTTTTATATCTTCTTGAGCTGGCATATCGCTATATATTGGAAACAGATTTTTTAAAAAAAGTCAGTGGCAGCTTGCAAGAAGAGCTGCAGGTGAAACTGCATGTGTTGCTGCTTGAAGCCCTTTCTATGGTAGAGAAAGATGTGTATATTATTAGTACCACACACATTTACACATCCCAAACTCTAAAAACAACAACAGATTCAGCAATCAGTGCAAAATAAACAATGGCAAGAGGTTGGTTTGAAATAACCCACTTGAAGGCCAAAATGCTGTGTGATTAGTTTTGTGTCAATCTTTAAACCAGTTCCAAACCTGGCAATTCTGATGTAAATGCAAGTTTTAAAAAATGCAGTCAAGGGGGGGTGGGGAGGTTCCCCTCTGCTCCTATTGCAAAGTATAAATAGGGCAGGGGGAATGGCTTGACCAGGACTTTCTCACTGTTACTTAAGTTTTTGTTTAAAGAGTAAGATATTTTTCCCCATTGGCAATAAAAGGATTTACAAGACATTTTCATCTTCACAGTGACTTTTTCTTATAATGCAACTAACAATTCAGTTTATTTAATAGAAATAGGGAAAAGACTTCTGTTAATAAAAGTTGTTGAAACTGTCCATGGGGCACACATAAATTGGTTTTTAACTAGGTCAGTGAAATTTATATGAGCAAAGGAAAAAATACTCCAACTCCAATGTCATTATGCATGAGACATCACAGTACCATGTACAGTATTTAGATAAGAGTGAAGCCATTGTAACAGTGGATGATGCCATCTGAAAACTCAAGCATCTGAACTCTAAAGAGAAGATCTGGGCACAAGAGATTCTGTTGCAGGTTAATGACAAGTAAGATAAGATAAATCTTTATTGTCATTGTCCCCTTGCGGGAACAACGAAATTTCTCGGTTGCTATATATCAACTATCAACTTGAATAAGGCATACCCCTTAATTTAAAACAGCTACAGAAGATAGTACCATACAGTACAATTTAAAAATTTTAAAACTTAAAAACTTCAAAAACTTTAAAATGTCAAAATATCAAAAATTTCAAAATTTCAAAATTCTAAAATTCTAAAATCCTAAAAATTAAAAATCTAAAAAAAATATTAAAATTTTAAAATAAGATAAGATGACTTCAGAGTCCAGAGTTTCCAGGCTGTTCGTCTGCTGGACTGTCAAACTCAGGAAGAACTAGAAGACTTCTCCCTGCCAACAGTCCAGCTCTGCAAAACAGTACTGAACCAGATGCAATACTCTTCCATACTCCTGCTGGTGAGTCAAGACTCGGAGCAGCACAAGTCTGACATTCACTTCTTTAATTGTGATGAAGTAGAGGCAGAGATGATTCATGAGGACATAGAAAGTGCACTTGCTGACCATAAGTAGAGGAAGAAGATTTGGCCACAGACACTCAAAGTTACAATACCTGTAACTTGGGGCCAATGAGGCTACAAAGATGCCACTGCCCAGCGCTGCTTCCCTCAGCCTGGGACAGGCTGTGGTAGAAGTCTGCGCGCCAACGCTCTGTCCACCCAGACAATGACAACCCCACCCCTCCATGCTCCTTCCCTCAGCCCAGGACCGGCTGGAAGAGGGTGGAACACATGCACCCAGGGCAGACAAGGCTACATAGATGCCGTCCGGATGCTGCCCAGTGCTCCTTCCCTCAGCATGGGATCGGTTGTGGGGGTAGTCTGAATGCCAACGTTCTGGCTGCCCAGATGCTGCCCCTGCCAGTGCTCCTTCCCTAAGCCCACGACTGGCTGGGGAGGGTGGAACACCTGCACTCAGAGCCAACATGGCTCTCCACGTCTCTCCCGGGCCCCTGCCATCAGTGCAGGATGGAAGATTCGGCTCAACTGGGGCTGCCGGCACTCTTCTCCCTCCTGACCCCACTCACCAGGAGGGCTTCAAAAGAATGCCGGAGCCATCACAGCTGTTTCAAGGCCAGGCTTTCCTTGCTCCTCCAAGGACGTTTGAGGTGTAGGGCTCCATCACAGTTGTTTGAGCATGGGTTCTGTTATGGATATTAGGTGGCCGAGGACATTGCGGTACTTATTTTGTTATTTGTTATTTCATTATTTAATGCTGTTTTATTGTATAATTTGTATTGCATAATTTGTCATATATATTGTACTGTAGAATTTGTATTTATTTGTAACAGTATTGTATTATATATTGCATTGTATTATCTATTTATTTTTGTTATATGGCCACCTTGAGTCCATACCTGTCAACCCGTGGCTCCGGAAAAATGGGACCTGCACAGATCGCGTGAGCACAGGTTGCTTTCCATGCATGTGTGGAAGCGCTATGTTGCTTGTGCAGCCCCTACGCAAGTGGTGTAGCACTTCCGCGCATGCGTGGAAGGGTTCCACGCATACGCGGAAGCGTTACGCTGCTTGCGTAGGGGCTGCGCAAGCAGTGTAGCGCTTCCATGCATGCGTGGAAAGCATTTTCCCCGCTGCCAAATTACGGGGTTTTGGCAGCGTGGGGAGGGTTATGACATCAATCGACATCAAATTGCGGGGTAATCCCGGCCAAATCGGGATGGTTGACAGGTATGTGAGTTGCACTTGCGTGAGTAAGGCGAGATAAAAATCTAACAATAAATAAATAAATTTTCTATGGAGCAGCATTATTCAGTGAATTCAGTTACTACATTGTGAAAGGTTATAGCAGAAGATGCAAACTAAGCAACTTGTTTTGCTTCCTCTGTTTAATCTCCCTCCATTTGTGAAATCATTAGAGAATTTAATTAACAATCAGAAGAGATAATTCTTAATATATTTTCAAAAAGGTTTAAACATATGTTGTCTAAACATATGAGGAGAGCCAAACAAAGGAAGTGAGCACTGGTAAGTTTTGCAGTTGGAGTAGAGCTGCTTTAGAGGCCCGCGTGCCTAACGGCACGCGAGATTGCACACTAGTAACAAAGGAAGAATATAGTCTTACTAGGTAGAAAGGTAGTAAACGTGTACATTTTTTGAGGGCCAGAATACTGCACTTGTTAAAATGGATTCTGAGGGAACAGTTGTAGTTACCTGCAATACTTGTGCCATGTTTGTGTTCTTGCCAAAGCATATGGAGAACTACACTTGCAGCAAGTGCAAGCTGGTTGCACTACTAGAAGAGAAGGTCCAGCAGCTAGAGGCCCGCATATCTAACCATCAACAAATTAAGGAGCTTGAGCTGTTCTTGGACAGAGCGGAACAGACTATGCTGGACAAAGAAGAGACAGGGCACAGTTCTGAGGGAGAAGGCCCTTCACTAACTGAGGAGGGAGATGTTTGGAGGAATGTGACTCAAAGGAGGAGAAGAGTAGGGGATCACTCTGAGAGTCTGAAATTACAGAATAAATTTGAGGCTCTTTCCCTCATCACACCTGATGAGGAACACACAGAAGAACAACTGGTTCCACCTGATGATCTCTCTTTCATCACACTTGATGAGATCCAGGAAGATAAACAACAGGAACAAACTGAGGTTCTCTCCCTTAATATGGTTGATGAGGTGCATGTAGATGAACAGATTGCAGGAGAGAGGCTCCTTGTACTAGGCGATTCAATAATTAGAAATACAGAGAAATGGATTTGTGATGCACATGATAACCGTATGGTGACTTGCCTGCCAGGTGCAAAAGTTGCAGACATCACAAGAAATCTAGATAGATTGTTAGAGAGAACTGGGAACGAGCCAGTTGTCATGGTACATGACAAGCGGTCTGTCCTGGAAGCCAAATTCAGGTTGTTAGGAAGAAGATTGAAGTCCCGGACTTCCAAGGTAGCATTTTCAGAAGTGCTGCCTGTCCCTCGCACAGGACCTACCAGGCAGGCAGAGCTCAGAAGCCTCAATGCGTGGATGAGGCGGTGGTGTCGAGAGGAGGGTTTCAGATTTGTCAGGAACTGGAGAACATTTTGGGACAAGCCAAATCTGTTCAGGAGGGATGGGTTGCATTTGAACCATGATGGGACCAGATTGCTGGCACTCAACATCAAAAAGGCTGCAGAGCAGTTTTTAAACTGATAACTGGGGGAAAGCCGACAGGAGCTGGGCAGCATCCGGTTTGGGAAAGTGTGTACTTGAGTAGTGAGGAGGATGCAAAAATTACTGAGCAGAGCAAGGAGCTAGTCACTAGCATTCTAGCAGAAGGATGCAAGAGGCAGTCTAACAATGCAACTGGACACAAAAGACTGTGTCAGAAAAGCATATATAAATGCTTGTATACAAATGCTAGAAGCCTCTGGAACAAAATAGGGGAGCTGGAATACTTAGCAATAGATAGATATTATTGGTATCACTGAAACCTGGTGGACGGATGATAACCAATGGGATACAGTTATCCCAGGCTACAAACTGTACAGGAAGGATAGGAAGGGGCAAATGGGAGGTGGTGTGGCCTTGTATGTCAAAGAAGTGATAAAATCGTATGAATTGGAATATCTAGGTGATCTGGAGTCACCATTAGAAGCTCTGTGGGTAAGAGTACCAGGCCACAAGGATGGTCTAACAGTAGGCATATACTATCGGCCTCCGACCCAAACTCTTGAGGGAGACTGGCAGTTGGAGAATGTTGTAAAGGAGGCATCCAAGAAGGGAAGCCTGGTTATAATGGGAGACTTCAATTACCCTCACATAGACTGGGTGAACTGTTGTTCAGCACATGATAAAGAGATAAAGTTCCTAGATATGCTAAATGATTGTTCCCTGGGACAGATGGTTGAAGACCCAACTAGAGGTACAAGAATCCTTGACTTGATCCTGAGTAATACTCAGGATCTGGTGCAAGATGTTAATGTGACTGATCCAATAGGGAGCAGTGACCACAACTCAATTATGTTTAACTTGATCATAGACCGCAAGTCACTGATAAAATCTAACACAGAGACCTTAAATTTTCAAAAAGGAAATTTCCCAAAGTTGAGGAAACTAGTAAAAAAGAAACTAAAAGGGAAAATTGAGAGTGTCCAAACACTCCAAGAGGCATGGGGGCTGTTTACAAAAACAATAACAGAGGCTCAATTGGAATGCATACCCAGAAGGAAAAAGGGCACTGTCCAATGTGGCTTACAGGAGCTGTTCAGGAAGTGATCAAGAGCAAGAAAAGCTCATTTAGAAGATGGAAGGCTTGTCCGAATGAGGACAGCAGGCAGAAACATAAATTCTGGCAGAACAAATGCAAGGCAACAATCAGGAAAGCAAAGCAAGACTTTGAGGAGCGTATAGCTAAAAATACTCAGAGAAATAACAAAGACTTCTTTAAGTACATTAGAAGTAAGAACCCAACTAGGAAGGCCATTGGACCATTAGATGACAATGGAAGGCAAGGGGTTATTAAAGAGGAAACAGAGATTGCAGAGAGACTCAATGAATTCTTTGCTTCAGTATTCACTGAAGAAGACAGAGGCCACATGCCCAAAACAGAGCCTATCTTCGTAGGGAGGGAAACCGAAGAATTAAGCCAGATAGAAATAACCAGGGAGGAGGTCCTTGCATGTCTTGTTAAACTAAACACTAACAAATCACCAGGACCAGATGGCATCCATCCACGAGTTCTCAGGGAACTTAAAGATGAAATTGCTGATCTCCTAGCCAAAATATATAATCTTTCCCTCAAATCAGGCTTTGTGCCTGATGACTGGAAGGTAGCGAATGTAACACCAATTTTCAAAAAAGGATCCAGGGGTGATCCAGGAAATTACCGACCTGTCAGTTTGACATGTGTCCCAGGTAAAGTGATGGAAACCATCCTAAAAGATAGAATTAATAGGCACATAGAAGAGAAGGCACTGCTAAAGGAGAGCCAACATGGCTTTTGCAAGGGCAAATTATGCCTCACTAATCTGTTAGAATTTTTTGAGAGTGTCAACAAGCATGTGGATAAGGGGGATCCAGTTGACATTGTTTATCTGGACTTTCAGAAGGCTTTTGACAAGGTCCCACACCAAAGGCTCTTGAATAAACTTACCAGTCATGGAATAAAGGGACAGGTCCTGTCCTGGATCAGCAACTGGTTAAGGGACAGGAAACAGAGGGTAGCACTAAATGGACACTTCTCCAAGTGCAGGGAAGTAAAGAGTGGGGTCCCCCAAGGTTCAGTACTGGGACCCCTGCTTTTCAACCTCTTCATAAATGATCTAGAGGTAGGAGTAAAAAGCAAGGTAGCCAAATTTGCTGACGACACTAAATTATACAGGGTAGTGAAAACTGTGAGAGATTGTGAGGAGCTCCAGAGGGATCTCTCGACACTGGGGGAGTGGGCAAAACAGTGGCAAATGAGTTTCAACATTAGTAAGTGCAGAGTGATGCATGTTGGGGCAAAGAACCCCAATTACATTTATAAACTGATGGGGTCTGAACTCTCTGCGACAAACCAGGAAAGGGACCTTGGTGTCCTGTTGGACAACTCAATGAAGGTGTCAACCCAGTGTGCCTCAGCAGTGAAAAAAGCAAACTCAATGGTAGGGATCATTAGGAAGGGTATAGAAAATAAGTCAGCAAGTGTCATTTTGCCTCTTTATAAATCTATGGTGAGGCCCCATCTGGAATACTGTGTACAGTTCTGGTCGCCATACCTCCAGAAGGATATTATGGAGCTGGAAAAAGTGCAGAGGAGGGCAACCAAAATGATTAGGGGACTGGAACACCTTCCTTACCATCTGAGGCTGCAACGGTTGGGCCTCTTCACTCTTGAACGACGACGTCTAAGAGGTGACCTGATTGAAGTTTATAAAATCATGCATGGTGTGGACAAAGTAGATAAGGAAAAACTGTTTTCCCTATTGCATAACACTAGAACTAGGGGACACTCCATGAAACTTTTGGGTACTAGTTCTCAAACAAATAAGAGAAAGTACTTTTTCACCCAGAGGATTACTGGTCTATGGAACTCCCTGCCAGAAGAAGTGGTGACAGCTGTCAGTCTTGACAGCTTTAAGAAAGGATTAGACAAGTTCATGGAGGACAAGAGTATCAATGGCTATAATTATGGATACTTAAGGACAATCTCCGGGTTGGAGAGATAGGCAGGATATCTCTCAACATCATTTCCAGGAAATCCTAAACAGGTGAAGGCATCTGCTTGGGAAATGGTGAGCCACTGTGTGAGACAGAATGCTGGACTGGATGGGCTGTGGCCTGTTCCAGCAAGGCTGTTCTTATGTTCTTATGTTGTTCTTTTCTGGGCAATTAAAACATTTTTCTTTTCATCCAGATTGAATTATACGAGGCTCCCAAAGCATTACAGAATCAAATATAAAGGATATTGATCCCTTTTGGACATCCTTTTCAAAAGGCCAATAATAACATAGCCCTTAATGACATGCATGCTGTCAACTCAGTACTCTTATGCTACCTGAAGATCTCATAATGCTCTTTGAAAGCCATTTAAGTTGGCAGTCATTAGCAGCTACATCTTGTAGTAATAAATTCTGAGCGCCAACGCTCTGGCCACCCAGACAACAACACCCCCACCCCTCTGTGTTCCTTCCCTCAGCCCAGGACCGGCTGGGGGAGGGCGGAACACCTGCACCCAGGGCCGACGAGGCTACATAGATGCCGCTCGGATGCTGCCCATTGCTCCTTCCCTCAGCCTGGGATCAGTTGTGGGGGTAGTCTGAGTGCATGCATGCTGTCAACTCGGTACTCTTATGCTACCTGAAGATCTGATGATGCTCTTTGAAAGCCATTTAAGTTGGCAGTCATTAGCAGCTACATCTTGCAGTAATAAATTCCACATCTTAATGAAGTATTGTGTGAAGTATTTCCTTATATAGATATATATCTCAATTCTAATCTTCAATTCTTGAAAGTACTCCAAGAATCATTATACCCAAACCCTTCCAAGGCAAGAAGTCTTCAGTTAAAAAATCCTAAATGTATGGCCATCTAACTCACTATACAAAAATGTCCAACGAAGGAAACCGCATTACCTCTGAGGTAGTTCATTCTACTATCTAATCACTCTTACAATCAAGGTGTTCCCAACCCATGGACCACCTGATGTTGCCCTTACCCTCCAGTTCACTATAGGGTTTTTTATTTTAGTTTTCTACTTATTCCCATTACCACAGGCCTCTAGTATAAAGGGGGAGGAGTCTGTTGTCACTTCCTCTACTTCCGTGGTTCTCCATGTGGGGCACATGATCCTCAGGGGGACAAATTGATTTTTAAGGGTGGGCAACTTGAGAATGAGTTATTAACAGTGAATGTCCTTTAGGTTTCCTCCATGTAAATAGGAATTCAATTTTTGAACAATAAGAATTATATGTCACTGGAGGGGGGGGGGAGAGATCAGGACTTTAGAGATGCTCAGGTGGGGCATGGCCAAACTAAGGTTGGGACCCACTGTTCTACCTCCACCTCTGCTGCAAAACCAGTCATGAATCACTCCTGTTGCTGCTGCTCTACACCTGACACATGGTACCATTTTTTCATTCTATTTTACTGTTATAGCATAACAACAGTACTTTGCCATGACAGCTGATTGCTAAACTGTCATAGCACTACAACAGTAAGTATAAGGAAGAAAAACTTTTTCAGGCTGCAGGGAATCCTGCAAACATTATGGAACAGAGGGACAATCCACAATATGTGCTAATGCATGCATGCAAACAGAAGAATATAGTGGTTTAGGAATCAGTACAAAATAAATGCCCCCAGTGGGTGTTTTAAAATAAACAATTTTGGCAAGATAATTCATACCCCAGCTATTATTTATTTATTTATTTAGATTTCTAGTGCTGACCCACTCACCACAGGTGGCTCTGGGTGGCTCACAACAAACAATAAAAACATCAACAATAAACATCAATATTTAAAAACAATTAAAATCTGAAAAATATATTAAAATTCTTTAAAAAGTTCTTAAAATGTTCTTAAAGCCCCAAGACTACCTTCCAATCATCCAAGACAGCTACTCTGCTACTCAGAACTGCCAGCCCACTGTGGCTATTTCACCAACCGCCCCCCACACCTGCTGTGCCAGCCAGGTCTTCACGCCCCTACAAAAGGGCAAAAGCTCTGTCTGCATTGTGTGTTCCTCAGTATTTTATTTGATTCTGAACCTGTCAAAATTGATGCAAATGTAGAACTTTTGGCTAAACTAGATGCACCCTTAGAGAAGCCCCAAAACAGCAGGAAACAAAATTAAAAAGAGATTCTAAATTATATTGAGAACTATCATTTTTTTGCCCGGCCCGGCCCGGCAGGTATAAATTGTGTTTTTGGTTGGAGTGGTTTTGGTGTGTGTGTGTGCGTGTGCGCGCACGCACGCACGCACGCACGCACGCACGCACGCACGCACGCACGCACGCACGCACGCACGCACGCACGCACACACACACACACACACACAGGGAGGAAGAGAGAGAGGGGGAAGAGAGAGAGAGGGAGAGAGGGGGAAGAGAGAGGGGGAAAAGAGAGAGGGGGTGGAAGAGAGTGGGGGGAAGAGAGAGAGAGGGAGAGAGAGGGGGAAGAGAGAGGGGGAAAAGAGAGAGGGGGTGGAAGAGAGAGAGAGGGGAGAGAGGGGAGAGAGAGAGGGGGAATCTCTGCATTCGTCCCATTGCCTGTTGGAGAAGGGGATGGATTTCTCTGGCAGGCAATGGCGAAACAGAGCTTCATTTTGCCCTTGCCTGCTAGAGAAATCCACCCCCTTCTCTGACAGGCAATAGGATGAATGTGGAGCTCCATGTCACCCTTGTCTGTCAGAGAAAGGGTTTTTTTTTTCTCCAGTGGTGGGCATCAGCAGGTTTGCACCAGTTCACCATAACCAGTAGCAGAAATTCTGACTGGCCAATCCCATCCAAGTTTTGAAATAAAGTAGTCCTAATTTGAGTGAAACACAGGGCTTCCCCTGGCCACGCCCATCATACCACATCCACAGAGTAGGTAGTAAACTTTTTTGGAGCCCACCACTGGTTTTCTCTGACAGGCATGGGCGAAACAGAGCTCTGCATTCGTCCCTTACCTGTTGGAGAAAGCAAGCCCCTTCTCTGATAGGCAAGGGACGAATGTTGAAGGGGCTGGTTTCCCTCCCTCTGCCTTTGCTTCCTGGGGAAGTGGTTCATTTTCATCGGTGGGCGGGGGCCGAATCTTTCAGCTCCCTCGATCTGTGGAAGGCGATGGCTTCCCTCCGGGAGATGAAGGCTGAGAATGGAGTGCTGTTCTCGGCCTGTGTCTCCCTGAGCCCGCCGAAGCCACGTGGGGAGAATATGGGCTCCCCCTCCTCTCCCCACTACCCCGTCGAAGCCATGGCAAGGCTGGCACCAGCCTTCATTGCTGAGGTGGTGTGGAGAAGAGGGGCTCCCCTCTTCTCAGCAACCCCACCGAAGCTGCAGCGAGGCCAGCGCTGGCTTTCGTTGTTGGGACTGCGGAGAGAAGAGGGGCTCCCCCTCCTCTCCTCAACCCCACTGAAGCCACGGCTGGCGCTGGCCTTCATCACCGGGGCCATGGATGGCTTCCCTCTGGGAAACAAAGGAAAGTGGTTGGCATGTCAGCCATTATTTTTACACGTGACGTTTGCCCTGCCTCCTCCACGCTTGCGCCCTTCAGCCTGATTGGCTGAGGAGTTGCGTGGTGCAGAGGATGCTGGGAAGCGTAGGTTTTTTGGTTCATGTTTGTGGGGCAGGTGCCCCACTCTCAACATCTGGACCCTTGCGGCAATGCTCACAGGGTCTAAAGGTAAGTGTGGGTGGCTCAGTACAGGATGGTTGGGCTGGGTGTGGCTGCTAATGCTGGACACGTATCACCCATCCACCATTTTATAGGTAAAAATGAGTAAGGAAAATTGAAGGTTTTTCCCCCCATAGTGAAAGCATTCTGACAGGAAATCAGAGGGTAGATTTTGACAATTAGTTTAGCTGCAATCTTGAAAAGCCCCCTCCCCCTCTCTGAATTAAAAAAATGGCAAGATTAGTACTGTAGTTTATTAACAAAAGTGAGGGGAATTTGTTTTGGGTGTTTCTGACAGTTAAAGGTACATTAAGATAAGAGGTTAGTGCTGTGCCTATGCATAACTTTCCTGGTCTAAATAATTTGATTGATTTCTGAAGGAACACTTGGTGCCCAAGAAAAATAAAACTGCAGCAATGCAGGCATCTTACATAGCTATATGTTTGGTGTATTTTTGACTGAAAGACCAGAAAAGGGTGGGGAGAGGAAATAATTTGAAGAAGGGGTTTATAAAATGAAAACAGCAAAAGAAGATAGTACCAAAGTTTTAAGGCCAGAAGCAATGGTGTTTGGAATGAAACAATGGCAAAACAGAAAATGGTACTTTGGACTCTGAGAAGTTACACTGCCATACTTTTTGTATAAGACTGGAAGAGATTAAAGATTAAAGGTATTGGAAAAAAATTAAAGTGAAAAGTTTCTAGAGACCATTTTAGTGCCTGTAGCAAATCCTGGCAGTCCACAATACAAAATACAGGCAGTCCGTGGACTGCCAGCCCTGAGGCTACAACCTCCTGACACAAAAGAAGAACTTTCTATTTATTTTGCATTGGTAGCAGCATTTTATACTTCTTAAATTTTGATGTCTTTTCCTTGAATAGTAGAAGCACATTAAGAAGGACCTCCTGACCCCAACAATAACTTAGATAGAGAGTCCAAAAAGTAATTAACAGGAACTTGCAACCAAATGAATACAGCTAAAAGATGAAACCTAGTTGACAATATGTTGCGAACGTGTGTCTTTAAATCTGATGTATAATTTTGGGCCATGATGGTAGGGTATTTATATAATCTTAGAACTACAGAGCTGGAAAAGAAGTGAAGCCAAGTTTGAGAACAAATCCCCAATACAAATTTAAAAAGCTAACTACAGTACTTCTAATGTAATGCTTACATAATACTAGCATAGTTCTAGGGCCTATACAGAGTGCAAGCATGACAGCATATGAGCATAACTCTCATGGGAGAAGCTAGGCTAGAATGAAGATCTTTTCCAATTAGATTTATACCTATCACCCACATTCTAGTGTTTCCACCAGTCAAAACCTGACACTCCTTGAATCTTTAAGTTTTAATTTGTATTCTTCTGCCCTTGTTTCAAGATCCGATAGCCTCCCTGGACTTTATGCTCTGCATAGGGTGTCTCTCGGAATCCTACCAGACCTCTAATATCTTGCATCTCACATAAAGATTAGCCTTGCCTAAGCATTTCCCTTCATCTTTATGAAGACTCATCATTTCTGACAGAGCCTTTATTCCTCAGCTGTAAGCGAGTTAAAACACCTGAAAGGACTTTAATTTCTTTCACTTAAGCACCCAGAGTCATGTATGAGAAATTCTTGCACACCTCTGGGGAATGTATTCCAAAAGAAAAAAAGGGGGAGGGAGTCAATCTTGTGTCTAGTGTGTAGCATGAGATGTGGTGTAGTACTTCATCAGCTACAGCAGGGATTCTCAACCTGCGGCCCGCAGCACCATTTCATGTGACCCCCCCCCCACTGCCTCCACCAAACCAGGAGGTGCCATGTAATGGAGGAAGGGCAAAATGGTAATCCAACCCACAAAGCTGTCTGAGGGCACATGACCCAACCCCTGGCTTTAAAAGGTTGAGAACTCCTGAGCTACAGTGATCAGAATCCTATTGGTATTCATGTAAGTTTTTTATAATTTTCCATGCCCAATTATTACTATTTGATGAGGTGACAGAGCACACCTTGGTCATGGGTTTGGAGCATTTTGATTATTCCTTTCTATTTAGTAAAGTGTGAGGTAAATATATATATATATAACAATGGCATAGAGAAACATGAAAAGATCAGTCCAAGCACTATCCCCCCCCCCCCCCGGCACTTCCTATGGTGAAAATCATTCTGAAACATTTAAAGTACAAAAAATTGTCTTTACTAACAGTTGTGATATGTTGTTACTGTCAGAATAAAGGGAAAAATTCAAATCTCCTCTATTTAGAAAAGATACTATCAATGCCCTCTACATGATCCGAACGGGCGAAGCAATGGAAAAAGCAAACAATCAGGAAGAGAGGATGGTGGCATGGTTCACAAGCCAGAGGCAGAAAAAGAATTTTACCAATGGATTACTGGCAAAGCACTATCATAGTAGGCTATAAAAACCTTCTCCCATGTATGCCCAATGTTAGTGC
The DNA here is from genome assembly GCA_035047305.1 of Bradypodion pumilum. NCBI lineage: Eukaryota > Metazoa > Chordata > Lepidosauria > Squamata > Chamaeleonidae > Bradypodion > Bradypodion pumilum. The sequence goes on from JAWDJD010000002.1 coordinate 331,312,991, forward strand.
ATGCAACATTGTTATTATCTCAGTAATGGCACTCAACTGAGATACACTCGAGTTCCTTGTCTGTTAGCTTCACTTGTTATGCAAACACCATCAGGATCCTGGCCAGTCTTTACTTAAATTTGTATATGTGCATACAGCCTTTGCTTAAAATTACATATGTGCATATGAAGATTGTATTGCCGTATTATGGCAATGAATACATGACTTCCCTATCAGTTTGAGGTGTCTTAAAAACAAAGCAAACCGTTTGATATACCTCTCTCTCTCTCTCTTTAACAAAATGCTTGGATAGCACAGCCATCCATAAAAACTTGATGGTTCTTCAAACTTGTCAGTGAAGCATCAGAGGACTTTTTTCCTCTTAGCTTATTTGTTAAAATGACAATGCATTTCCTAACACAAGTTACTGTTCTCATTTCCATTCTATCCAAAAGGCAGGATTCATGATGTGTAGCCATTCGACAGTCTGATAGGATGACAAATGCACATGAAGAGGTCCTGTCTACCAAAGTTCTAAATGGTTGGCATGCATTTATTTCAGTCTTAGTATTGTTTCCAGCTTTCCATCTGAGTAACAAATGAGGTTTTTTTTAATGAAAAGTATATATTTCTGCTGTGTCAGCAAAAAGAAAGAAAGGAAAGGAAAAGGAAAAAAGTGAATCTCTTAATAGGCAGTGTGATGGTTAAAGAATTGGTTGTATGAGGTAACTTTCACTAATCTATGCTGGTGCTGTTTTATTAATTAAAACAGGGTGGAAAAGTCGGTGAACAATTAAGCTGAAATAAGCTAGCAAAGGATAGTAACAAGAGCTAACTTGAGATGCTTCCTCTTCCATGGCCCAAAGGGCACAATACAGTGAAAGAAATTCTGTGATTACAGTCATTTTGAAGCTTCCCAAAATCCAAGCCAACATAACTAGTCAAAGATTCTAAGAGCTGTAAGCCAGAAAAGTAACTTTTTGAACTTTCGGGTATGATTTCAGTCTAAAGTGTATTGCTCCAGAAAATGTGTCTTTGGAACTTTGGAACATAAATAGTGCATGGACTCTGACTGCAATGTTAACCATAGGTTAATGACCGGAGATAAGGACTTCAATGGTATTAAGAACTAATAAATAGATGAAGATGAGGTGGATGAAAGGGAAAAACTCCAGGTATGTGTTAAACTGGGAAGACTTTCTGATTTGTTTAATACATTCTCCGGTACTACTGGCAGCTTCTTTTTCTGCCATTGACATCTTCTTTTTGATGCACTGGAAAGACATTGGAATGTAGGTAACTAGCAAAAAATTGGACATTGGAGTGTTGGAAGAAGCAAAAAAATGCACAGGAGAATGATACAATAAGATGAAAAGTGTGGAAGACCAACCAGCTGGGTAAGACAAAGTATAGCTCAGTATTGGCAGTAGGCCATGAATTTTATTTGAAAAACTCCTTGCACGACAAGGTTGTTTCTCTGTATGCTGAATTTGTGTACAAAGGCAGATGGGAAAGAAGGTGAAAAGAACCATTAAAGTTTGTCAAAAATAGGATCCCATGCTGCTTCTCACACTGCCAGGATGTTCAAGGCAGGTTTACTTGATGCTGCCAAAAATATGGATAATTTGTCCCAAAACAATATCCAGTCCAGGCAACTCCATGGCAAGTCTCAGTTTGGTTGACAGCTGTCCACAGCTGAATCTGCAGCAAGGCTTGCTTGGGCAACCACTGGACCTTTACCCTTTCCTATCTCATCCTACTTGAATAGAAACTTTCTATTTTGTCAAATTGCTTGTGATTGGCACAGAACATCTGCATTGGTATAACATAATCTTTAGAAACTTCCCTTTCCCCTATGGAGGAACAGATGAAGTGTGTCATTTGCTAATATCCTGAAGTGGCTCTCTTTTTATGCCACTTCATGGGATGGTAAAGAGACAGCTAAAAAATAACCATGACAAGCTTTGACAGCTGCAAGGCTCACTTTTGGTCGAATTACACTGGTAATGACCACCTCAGAGTGATTTATTGATGCCTAGCAGCATCAATAAAGTAGAAGTCCCTAATTCAGGTTCATAAATATGCCCAAATCACATTGTGTCAAATTGACTACACAGTGAATCAAACAGTGGGCTAAAAGCCTGTCTGTTTTCACCCTTACCAAATAATCTAAACACATACAGTATATTACTGTAATGTGTACATTGTGAACTAGAAGCTGAGAATAAAGATTTAAGAATTGCTGTGGTTTGCATTAGAAAACTAAATGGTCTTCTGAACTAAATGGTGTGGAAAAATATAATATTAAATCTTGTGTAGCCTAGTGATGTTTTATTTAATTATTATTATTAATATGTCAATTTTGGAATCACCTTTAGTGAAAGAAATAGTCATACTAGGTGAAATCCATCCAAACACAAGGTCATTAATTTTTTGAAGAGAGATTTCCTGGTCCCTACCCTTCACATTGCCTCCAGTGCTGCCCAGAAAGTTGCTTTTTGAGATCTGATGTGATTTCTACAATGGTTTTAATTTGAGGTCAGCTTCCAGTCTCTTTCTGCTAGCACAACACATTTTCAAATCTAAGTCCATGACTGGTATTATTTTTTTATATAACACCTGTATATTTAATAAAGACAGCCGTGTGGTCCTTACACAATGCAAATGTAGGAGCAAGGTGATACCTTTATTAGATCACTGCAAATAATCAAACATTACATGAGCTTTCATGATTCAAGATCACTTCTTCAGGCATGCACCAGTTTCTTGTGTATAGTGTAGGAAAATTTTCAATGAGAGTCCCAAAAAGTCATGGCAAGATATTGTACCAGGCTTTGTTTCTTAGAACTGATTTGGAAAATAACAGCAGGCTGGATCTGATATCATCTCCCACTCCATAAACACAAGAAACCAGATACAGTGATACCTCAAACAACGTCCAGACTTGGTTTCACACGTTTGGACTTTATATGGATTTGAACTTTGTATGAGGCATGCAAAATCATAGCCGCGATGCATCATACAACGTCCAAATCCTTGCCGTGATGCCTCGTACAATGTCGTTTCCATAGAGATACATTGCACTGTAACAGCACAGACTTCAGGGCAAAGTCAAGGAAACAGACAGGAAACTGACAGAACTTTAAGAAATCATTGTTTAAAGGCTAAATACATTACAAAAACATGTCAAACAACCCTGATTGTCCAAAAACCTGAAGAATGCTGCAAAAATCCCAGGAATACTTCTAAAATTCTGACAAAAAAATTCAAAAAATCCAAAATCACGCTCAAAATCAGCAATGCATGCATGTGTCCCGCCTTTTATACTGCCCAGGCACAATGCAACCTGGGAAAAACCCCAATGCCTCATACAAAGTTGCATGACTTTGTATGAGGCAACTTTTTTCAAGGAATTAGGCAATGTTTTATGAATTCGATGTTGTATGAAGCGGACTTTGTATGAGGTATTACTGTATATGCAAAATGCCTCCCTGCAGATAGCCTTCTTTTTGAAACTGCAAGGGTTTTTTGTGGTCTTGTAATATGGCAGTGGCATATTATTCTTGTAATTTTTTTGGTGATGAAAGGCCTATTTTCAAGTCAATGTAGACTTGAAACACAATTTTTCTTGAAACACAATTTTGATCATTGTATGAGGTTCCACTGTATTCGCCTGTGCACTTGTTTCTCTGTATAGATGACCCTTCTCAGACATACTTCCCCTGCTAAGCAGCAGGGAGGGAGGGGGAGCATTCTCCCTATCTAGGAATAAGGAGGTAGGACAGGTGAATGACATGATTGCATTACAGCTTGTCAGTATTGGTAGTTGGGATAAGAAGACTTAATAGATTGATGCTGCCCAGCACCAGCCTCTTTTGACTTCTGCTGCTGCACAGCCAATCAGAGCAAGTGGAAATAGCACATCAATGAATTAACTGGCTGTATTAGCACTGCTGTATGGATTTGTGACCTAGTAGGGGCCTGAGAGTGAGGCTGCAGTTGCCAGGGCAGAGTCTTCATTCAACACAAGTAGAGGGTCGAGATTTGGAGAAGACCCTGTAGTATGTAGGGGAAGATTGGAGGAATGAAGTTCAGATGGAGCTTTGCTTTTGTGAGTTAAAATGGATTTTGTTATTCACTTTCCTTTCTAAGAGGGGGTGAAGAGAGTCTTGGAATTTGGCCATGGTACAGATTCTTTTTCTCTTGGATAGTCAAAATAATCTAGGACTGTGAGAACAGAAGGAGAGACGTTGAATGTTGAAGTCTTATTGGGTAAGAGAGAAGAAAAGGTGGGACAAAGGATGAAAGATGGGTTTTGTTATCTTAGAATGGTAGAGAAGAAACATCATTGGTTTTAAACATTTTCAAGACAAGAGAAAAAGTATCCAACAAAAGTTGCTTGTGAGTAGTAAAGTAGAAAAATGTAATCCTGATTGTTAGCTGACCAGGCCAGGAAATATAGTTATTGCTTTCTTGTTTTAACAATGAGGGGGGGATATTCCTTTTTATTTATATAATGATTTGTGTTCTTGATTTTAACCTATTTTTCCTTCATATAATAAAGCTTTGACCTTTACAGAAGACTTTTTGGACGTTATTTGGAGCATAAACTGGTGGGATTATTGCAGTTCCTTTCGAACCTTTATTGGCAATTCACTACCTAATCTACCTATTGCTAAATCCTACCTGATCTAGTTGGTTTGTAAGAATAAACAACCTAGGATTGAAACCCATCATAGATTTCCCTAGTCTGGGCAGAATCTCATGTATTCTGAAGCAGCACAGGTCTTATGCTGACTTCCTAAATGGGTGGAGGTGTTCGTCAAGTGGAATGGGGTCCTGTGATAGTGGGATAATGGGTTACATTATCCCTACAAGTGTTAGCCTTGCTGTTTTAGTACATCCATACATGAGTTTACTGGACATTGGCCAGAGCAACATAATCCATTTGGCAAAGCCCTGGAGGCTTTGGAAGCCAAGGAAAGATTACTTGCCAGTATGAAATGATGGCTTGGTGGGGAGCTTAATGAGGTAATGATTCAGACTTGTTGAAGGGAGAGGAGGTGGCATTGAGGGCCTTCAGAGACCTCCATTCAATTTGCTATCACAGTCATTGGCTGGGGTGATCATGGTTTGGTCAGCCAACATGACCAGCTGGGTATGGAGATAGCATTGCAGCCCTCATTGTTTGAAATGTGCAAGGAGGGGTTGGGGAGGATTGATAGGGAATTGAAGACATGGGATTTCAAGCATGGATTATTTAACCTGGAAAATGCAGGCATATGGGTAGAATGCTCTCAGTTGTTCTAGGGAGATAATGTGGTATTTGTCAGATGCAGGGACTGACATATATTTAGAGGTGCTATGGCAGGACCTGTTAGCTGTGGTTGATGGCATGAAGGGTGGAGGGAGCTAAGTATGTGCTAACCCCTTCTGTAACAGGCAGTGCAGGGAAGGGGGGGTAGTAGTGAGCCCCAGAGGGTGCCATTAGGTGACCAAGCCCCCTGAATGACTACTGCAATTTGTGAAATTTGGATACACAAGCAGGGATGGCCTTCTGATGCAGCCTTGTGCTACGACTAGCCTCAGTTCATGAGACCTAAGAATATCTCCAGCCAGAACAAGGCTAGCAATTGACAGCAGGGTTCCAACACAAGGGACTTCCTCAGTCCAGGCTGGAGAGGGGTCTGGATGGCTGCTCCTATTCCCAAATTTATGTCCTGCCTCAGGTTAGAGGATTTAAAAAGAGACTAAAGATATATGGTCCTTGTTTGAAATCCATTTCTTGTTTACTGGTTATGGGGACAATGCTCATCAAGTGATGAAAGTGACAAGCTGTTAATTCAAAACCTTACGTTTATGATTTTTTCAAGTGAGTTAACAGAGAATGTAACTACACAAACTGGCAGGAGTGGAATAAACTTTTTCTCAAGATTGGAGGTAATTATTATTATTAATTTTTATTTATATACCGCTTTACTTGTCGTGAGACAACTCAAATCGGTTTTACAACAGGATCGCATATACATATCAATCAATAACAATACATAAATACTAAATATGCAAAATTATGAAACAATACTAAAATACTAAGGTACAAGAGATACAAGTTTACAGTTATAATTATCAACACTCAGATACAAAGAACAAGGGTCAAGATTAGTCCCTCTGCTCATGGAACACCTTTCATATGATCGATCTGGCAGAGGCTACAACTGTTCATTGCATCCCTCCCATACAGTTCAGAGGGTCCATAAGCCCACTCACAATAGCTTTTCAGAGAGCATACGGGGCTGGGAAGAATTAGTCAAATATGCCACTTTGTTGCTTTCCTCCAAGATCAGTTCAACTCTGCTCAGTACAACTTTTGAATTACTCTGAAACCTGTGCCCTTAACAAGTTTTGGTAACAAATGACTTCCCTCCCACCCTCCTTTCTTTCTTTCTTTCTTTCTTTCTCCATGACCTAGTTAATAAATTCACATAGAAACCTGCATCAAAGTACCAGAAGACACAGTCTGTAATTAATTTTTTTTAAAAGCAGATTACAATTATTATCCCTTTTTGCTATAGAACACATTTCACTCACAGAATTACTACACCACAGTAAGATATAACTATAAAGGCTGTGTTTCTCTCCTGAGGTTTGACATTACCTGTTTCAAGCAATTAAAATAATTTCAGATGCCTACAATGCATTCCTCCTTTGCAATTTGTCGTACCAATGCAGATAAGAAATAGCAAATTAATTTTCTCTTTTTGTACAGGAGCTGCTTGGTTTCATTTTTCCTAGGAGAAACAGGCAATCAACATATAGGTGTATTAATTAAATTAAATAACATGTAAAATTATGATGCAGCATAAGGAAGTATAAACTGGATTCTCAAATCTATACCTATAATTCCAAGTGTTAACTGCTGGAATGTGACAAAGGCTCCCGCACCCATCCACACTATCCCATACCGAGCCTCCTGCACTCGCCTGAACCCGGTACGGAGGTAACTGTAGGGTTGAGAAATACACCAGTGGGGCAAGAGCCCAACGAATGCGAACAAAGGGAAACAACTTCAATTCCCAACATTCTCTGCACCACGCCACAGCCAATCAGGCTGAGAGGCGTAGCAAAAAGAACATTGGGAAATGTGGCGTGGCCAATCAAAATTGAGCCGCAGAAAAAACCCGCCACACGAAAACAAACAATAAAAGCAAAACTACAAGTCCCAGCGTACTGCGCGTCATGAGCATGCAGAACGCTGAGAAAGCCGGTGCGCGAAAAATAAAATTACAAAATGAAACGGGAGCGCAAGTCCCCAGCAGGCAGACTCAGCGCCTCACAGCCACGCTGTGTTACCACCAAAAACAAACACCAAAATTAATAAAAAATAATAAAACAAAAATAAATCAATAATTAAAAAACATTAATAAACAAAAAAACACAAAATACACAAACAAAAACATCCACAATAACAAAAAACCACATACAAAACACCTAACTACAACACAAAATACCCATAAATTACACAAACAAACAACAAATTACACAAATAAACAACAATGAAATAAGAAAAATGAAACAAAATCAGAAATAACCAAACCAATTAAACAAACCTAAAACTCAACCAAAACAAAAAAGGACAAACAGAAACACCTCCCAGCCCACCACCACAAAAGCAAAACAAAGAAAAACCCCAGAAGAAAGAAAACCAGACAACTCACCAGCACGTCCTCCCTCCACAACGACTGGAACAGAAATGAAGAAACAAAGAGACTACATACCGGAAGAAGCCCCACCCAGAGGCCAGGAGAGAAAAAACAGTGAAACTAAAACAAAAACATTAGCAGCCCCACCTGCAGGGCAGAATAGTAAAAACAACTCAAAAAGACACAACAGCCCCACCTAGAGCCACAAGAGTAAAAACAAGTCAAAACATAACAATAAATCAAAAGTTTAGACAAATCACAAACATATGTCAAAAATAAAAATAAAATAAAAAGATTTATAACATCCTGTGTTGAGTTTTAAGTCAAATAAAAACCCAAAGCATCTAAACACAGTTTAAAAGCATTGAATGTAAAAAACATGTACTTTCACATTTTTTAAAATATTACCTACGGTACAACTATTAACAACACCCCCTCCCCCAAACTAAAACATTATTTGGTTAAATAAAACAATTTGAAACAATTATATCATCCTTTGTTCTTTTTTTAATCCACAAAAAAAACCCAAAAGCTGATCACAGTTTATAACATCCCAACAACACTGGGCAAACTCTGCTAGTAATGAATAAAATTGTACCTTTTCTAGTCCTCTGTTAAAAATAGGTCCTTTCCCACAATCATTTCTCAATAGATCTAAATAAATTGTTAAGACAGCAATGCTGTATCTGAAGGGATGTCACTTATATGTGACATTGGGCTGCAGTCTTCTTGACCATCAATTATCATTAGTCTTTGTACAATGTCCCAGAATCAGAAAGGAAACTATAGGGACCTGCTTGTATTTATTTGTGAATATAACACAGATAACACATTGACCTTGAATGATGAAACCCAGGTTAATCCTTTATAAATTATGCCATCCTAATCTAAAAAAAACCTTTGGTATTACAGCAGTACTTTGTGTGTGTGTTGGGATCAGTACATCAGGCATAGGTTGTATCCGATTCTAGGGTTTGGTGCTCATCTCCATTTACAGCCAAAGAGCCAGCGCTGTCTGCATCTTCCATGGTTATGTGGCAGGCATGACTAGACACTGGAATGCACAGGATGCTATTACCTTCCCATTGACATGGTACCTATTTATCTACTTGCAATTTCTGGCTTTTGAACTGCTAGGTTGGCAGGAGCTGGGACAGAGATGAGAGCTGAATTCATTGTGCCTCACTGAGGTCTTGAACTGCTGACCTGCTGACCTTCCAGTCATCAGGTTCAGTGTCTTAATCACTAAGCCAACACAGTCCCTACATCAGACATAAGAGGATTCATAAATGTTTATGCCAAAACTATTCTACACAGCAAAACAACATTTTAAAATTGGGGGAACCCAAAATAAAAAACTGTAATTTTGATATTGGACTTTGGATCTAAACCAAACCTGGCCTAGATATGAAAGACAGTCTGCTCTTGCTCTGTGCCAAATGTGGAGGAGTTTGGGCAAAGGATTCATGAGTTATGAGTTTTGTAAACAATAAAACTGTTTGTAGAAACATCTAACTTGTATGTCCCAGATTTAAAATAGTTCATATAAATAAAAAATACACTTCTTGCTTATCTTTAAGTAGGATGGTTGTTCCATCTGCTTTCTGTTTGTTTACCAGAAATACCATCTGCAATGGCTGAAGTAGAAATCCTTAATAAAGACATCTCAAAGGGGTAAAGCAGTGACTGTTATAGACTGCAAGGAAGAGGCTTACCTGCATTAACTTTCTAAAGTATAGATATATTGTTTGCAGGTTTTGTAAACTCTGGGGCAATATGAATGTTTGACTCTGCCAGTCAGATATAATTAGATGACACTCTTTTTTTTTTTTTTTAAATTTTTTTATTGATTTTTTAAAGCATAAGACATGAAACAAACATTTTATACATAACAGAAAAAAATAACAAAAAATTAATAAAAATAAAATCATAATATATAAGATAAGACAGACTATATGTTACATACACTTACAGACTTCATCACCCTAGTGCTATATACATTGTCCTAGGAGGTTGTGGGATCTCCCATTCATTTCTATTGTTCCCAAAATTTCATTTGGTCTGGTGTCAATTTTTTTATTTCATCTCTTGTCATTGAGTATTCCACAAATTTTCGCCATATTTTCCAAAATCTACTTTCTTTTATTATACCTTTCTTAAGATTTAATTCCCATGTTAGTTTTTCATTCAATGCGAGATCCCACATCTGCCCGTACCAATCCTGCACTTTTAACATTGTATCACTTTTCCAATTTTTTGCAATACACATTCTTGCCATTACTAACATCATAGACAACAACTCTTTCTTATCATTATCTATTTTAATATTCTCAACATCTGTCAGTAAGATGGTATCTGGTCCCAATCTGAGACGTACTCCCATAATTTTCCCTATCTCGATCTCTATTTTTGTCCAAAAGTTTTCTACCTCTTTACATTCATACCACATATGAACATATGTGCCCAAACTGTTTTTACATCTCCAACACATTTTATTGTTCTTCTTATCCATCTGGTGCAGTCTCACGGGTGTCAGATACCACCTCCATAACATTTTAAAATTGTGTTCCTTTATTCTGACCGATAGGGATCTCATAATTCTTTTTTTCCATTTATTTTGCCATTCCTTTTCCGTTATTTTCAAGTTCAAGTCCTGTTCCCATGTATTTCTTAATGTTTCTTGTGGGTTACCTTCTGTGTTTATTATTTTATAAATTTTACTAACCAGCCCTTTAATACCAGTTTCCTCCCTCCTAATTTTCCAAACTAATTCCTCAAATTCCGTCCTGTCTCTTTCTAGGCTTCGTTCTCTCCAGTATTTATTATTCCACTTATTCACCATAATTATCTGAAACCAATTCAGCTTCATCTGGGTATATAGCTCTCTTTTCCTCACATCATCTTTGCAGACTCGTATCCAATCTTTCAATAGGAGAACCCTATTTGTCGACAAAATTTCCTTAATCTCGTTATCCAATCTTATTGGGAAGTTATTCAAGTCTTCTATTTCAATTATCGGTGAGATATTCGGGGCCAATTTCATTTTAACTTTCTTCCATACTCCCAACATAGATCTCATCATTCTGTTTTTAATCGATATTTTTCCTATTTCCTTGTCTAAAAAAAAACTCTTACCAACTTCCTTTACTTCGTTCATCTCGATTCCCTCCCAGATAACCGACTCCTTCATCAGTATCTTAACTACATTCTTTATCTGGAAGGCTTTATAATAACTCTTTAAATTAGGCATTCCTAAACCGCCTTCTTTTTGAGGTAAATACCACATTTTCTTTAAAATTCTAGGTCTGCGTCCCCCATTACAATAACTATCAAATAGTTTTTGAAATTCCTCAATATCCTTATCTGTCAGCTGAATTGGTAAGGCATCAAATAAAAAATTTAGTTTTGGTAGTAACATCATTTTAGTCAGTGCTATTCTGCCGAACCAAGACAACTTCAGTTTTTGATATTGTGAAATTTTAATCTTAAGTTCCTTCTTTTGTTTATCATAATTTAGTCTTTTCAGGTCCTCTAAATTATTGGATATATTTATCCCCAGGTATTTCAAGCTCCCTTTAATCTGTAATTTAAATTCATCCCTGATTTTCCTTTGCTCTTCTTTTTCAATATTATTTAAAATTAATTCTGATTTTTCCCAGTTTACCTTCAAACCTGTAATTTGTTCAAAATCCTTTAAATGCTTTTGAATCCTTTCCATGGTTCTTCTGGGGTGTTTCATAATTAACAAAGTATCGTCTGCATATAAACTAATTTTATTTTCCAGTATTCCTTCTATATTTTTGTCTTCTCTTATTATATTAGCTAATATTTCCATCGCCATAATAAATAGAGTTGGAGATAGGGGACATCCTTGCCTTGTTCCTGCCTCTAATCTTAATTCTTCTGTTAAACCGTCGTTAACCCTGATTTTAGCGTATCCTTGTTGGTACAGTTGTTCTATTGTCTTTATAAACCTGTTACCGAATCCATAACTCTTAATTATCTCGATAATTGTTACCCATTGTACAGAATCAAATGCTTTAAAAATATCTAATGATAATATACCTACTTTCTCTTTATTTTGTCTTGCCACGTCTATTAAATTTAGAACTCGCCTTACTAAATCTGTCATATATCTCCCTTTCACAAAGCCGGCCTGGTCTTTATTTATATATTTATCCATAAAACTATTCAATCTGTTTGCCAGTATAGCTGTAAAAATCTTAGCATCTTGATTAATCAGGGATATAGGTCTGTATGATTCTACTTTTTCTAATTCTTTTCCCGGTTTTGGTAATAGGACAATTATTGTTCTATACCACGATGCAGGTACCTGTTCCCCTTTAAGAATACCATTATAAAGTTTTAACAATTTCGGGATTACTATCTCCTTAAATTCTTTATAAAACTCAGCAGGTAATCCATCCTCGCCAGGTGCTTTATCTACTTTCAGTTTGTTTATTACTTTTTTTATCTCTTTTTCAGTTATTAATTCTTCCATTCTTTGTTTATGCTCTTGGCTTATTTTATTTTTAATTTGCATTTCCAATCTATCTTTTAATTTATCTAGGTTTATTCTCTTTTTAGAGTATAGGGATTGGTAAAATTCTCTGACCACCTTGCATTTATCTTTAATCTTATTATGCCTTATACCCTCCTTATCCACTAATATCCCTATTTCTCTTCTACCTCTCTTTTCTTTAGCCGCTCTTGCCAACATTTTTGAATTTTTATTACTGTATTCAAAATATTCTCTTTTTAAATATGTTAGGTCTCTTTTCACCTTTTCTATATCATTTCCAATTAATTCCTTCCTTAGTCCCTGCATCTTTTCATATACTTTTCTATCCTTGGTTATTGCATGTATCTCCTGTAACCTTTTAATCTCTTTTTCTGTTTCTTCTTGCTTACTTTTTAACTGTTTATTTCTAATACTTGCCAACCTAATACTTTCACCCCTAAATATTGCTTTCATAGTATCCCATACGGTACCAATTCGTACTTCCCCTGTATCATTCCACTTCCAATTTTCTTCCCATTTTTCTACCATTTGATCTTTACTTTTTTTATCTCTAAACAATCTGGCGTTATATCTCCAATTTTTCGGGCTCTTTATAGCATCTATTTTCAATTCCACCAATACTTTTGCATGATCCGATTCTTTGAATATTCCAATTTCTATACCATCTAAATTACTTATCAAATTATCCGTAACAAATATGTAGTCTATTCTGGAATATGTATTGTACACTTGTGAAAAATACGTATAGGCCCTTTCCTGTCCTTTAAGTACTCTCCATGTATCTTTCAACCCCAAGGATTTCAACCAGTTATTTAACACAAACGTCTTATTTCCACCTACACTTCTCTTCATATTCGTGCTATCTATATTTGATCCTACTAGATTAAAATCTCCCCCTACAATCATTTTTGTTGTTTTTTCTTTCTCTAGTATTCGATATATCTTATTTAAAAACCTGTTTTGATGTTCATTTGGCACATACAAATTCACCAACGTTATTTCCTCTTCTTCTATCTTCCCCTTTATTATCAAGTATCTACCTTCTGGGTCTGATATACTTTTTATTATCTCGAATCCCGCTCTATTTGATATCAAAGTTGCGACCCCCCTAGCCTTTGAGGAGCCATATGATTTTTCGTAAACTTGGGTCCATCCTAAGAATAATTTATTGGTTTTTTCCGAATTCTGATGGGTCTCCTGAAGAAAAATTATATCCGGTCTATCTTTTCTAAGTGCCGCTTCCAACCTCCTTCTCTTCACTTGACAACCAGTACCTTTCACGTTCCATGTTAATACTTTTATATCCTTCATCTATTATGTATCTCCCTCCCTTTTTTTACAGTTCCCACTTCCTCCTACGGACATGTGATCAACATATAACATTTCCTTCACCTTATACAAAAAAGTAATAATAATAATAAAAAAGGAAAAAACATCTAAAAGAAAAAATACACTAAACAATCTACTACTCTCCCTCCCCATTTCTTTTTTACAAATGGCCTCCAAAATTCAGAGGGGGGAGGGGGGGGGTGCAGTCATACATAGGAGTCTGGATTGGGCCTGAACCTACTCCCCGTCCGGAGCTATTCCTCCTTCTGCCCCTTTTGGCATATTCTCGTTTCCATTGCTATCCCTTCTTCTATAACCACCAGATATAATCAATTCTTCCTTCAAATCAAACCACTCTTTAGTTCCTGCTTCCAATAATTTGGCCTCTATCATTACGTCCAAGACATTAATATCTTCATTGATTAAATATCTTCTTCCCAGATAAAAAAAACTTAATTGTCTTGGGAATTTCCAATTGTATCTTATTCCCCTTTCCTGGAATCTTTTTGTGATTGGCTTCATCGACTGTCTCCAGAAACGATCCTCCATTGGAATGTCGTTGTACACTTCAATGTCATGGCCTTCTACTTTTAAAACCTCTGGTCCTTTTTCACGTATAAGCGCCATTAACCTCAGTTTATCTGATACATTAGCAAATTTTAACATGACATTCCTTGACCCAGTTTTGCCCCTTCTTGAACCAAGCCTGAATACATTTACCACTTCATGCGGCGTGAAGCCATCTTCCATAATTTCGTCAAGCCATTTCACTATTCTTTCTTTTAATTTGTCTGGTGAATTCTCTGGGAATTTTCGAATTATAACATTTGCTTTTCTTAATTGTTCTTCTACATTTTCCAATCTCTTTTCATGGTCCCCAACTTTATTTTCTCTTTCCTTTTCTTTCTTTTTTAAGTCCATGACCTCTACTTTTATCATTGCTTGATCTTTTTTTATCTCTTCTTGCTCTTTTTTAATGGTCTTTGTTTCCTCTTTCATGTCTTCAATTCCCTTCATAATGTTTACTACTACATCTTGCAAATCCTTCTTCCATTCTATTCTAGATCGAGCAAACATATTTCCAATATTATTCCCCAGGGTATCAAATCTCTCGTTAAGAATTTCAAATTCAGATTTAGTTCCTTCTCCTCCCCCTGTCGCCGATGTCGTTGGTGTTGTGGCCGTGGACGTGGTTACGATCATTGTTGGTGTTGTTCCTGCTATCGCCGCTGTCGTTGACACTGTTGACATAGCTGTTGTTGTCGTTGTTACTTTTGCTGTTGTTATCACGATTGATTTTACCACAGCTGGAGTAGACGCCGTTGGTGATATTATTGTCTTCTGTTGCTGCTGCTGCTGTAGTTGTTGTGCCATCTTTTTCACTGTCTCTTGTTCCTCCAAATCCTTTATCTCTTGTTGCATTGCTTTTTTCATTTCTTCTTTCTCCTCATCCAATCTTGTAAGCCTCCTGAAACTTCTATCGGAGGACGTTGGTCTTTGCTCTCTTGTCCAAGCCAATTTCTTCTCTTTCTCTTTCCCTCTCCCCTGCCGTTTCATTCAAATATATTTCTAACTGCTTATTATCAATTTACATATAAAGTTTAATCATTCAAAATTCACCATATATTTTATCTCTAACCAATTTTATTAAACTTTCCAAATACAGTACTTAACCCTTATCACCTCCCCCTCCCTCTCTCTGTCCTATATATGCGCGTGTATTTACAGACACATATACACTCACATGTATACCCAGAGAGTCGTTCAAACTTCCGTTGTCCCAATTTAAATTTAATTAATTTCCCTCTTATATTTTTATCTACTTTAATATTTCCCCTCCCCACAAAATTCAAAATAAAATAAAAATAAAAACAAAAAAGAACAAAAAAAAAAAAAAAAAAAAGGGGGGAAGAAAAAAAAATTTTTTTTTTTAAAAAAAGAAACGATTAGAAAAATCTTATTTGAAAAAATATTTAAAAATTAAAAAGCTTCAAACCAGCCAAGAGAAAAAAAAAAGCAAACAAAAATAACAGCAATTAAAAAAAATTTTTTATCTCCAAAATTTAACTGTAGGGGGAGCCAACTCTCTATTGTAAATTGCAAACGATTTCCAAATCTCTTTTAAGAGGGGAAAAAGGGAGAGTCAGCAGAGACAAAGATAACACTGATGAGTTCACTTTCCTGTTCTCCAAAGTTCCGATCTACAAGCAATTTATTTCTCAAAGAACTACGCCACAACAGCTTCTTGCTTCTCTTTGTATCTCCAAAAAAGTGTATGCAGGGACAGGCTTATCGTCTCTCTTCTTCTTTAAAAACCAGTTCTCTTAGACCACAGCACAATAGCGGGAGGGGGAGGCAAGGAAAGGGGAAGAAAAAAAATTAACAAAAGAAGGAAAGCAGGGAATACTATCTTGCCCCTTTTACTTAGCCGTTAATTTATCCACTCCCACCGGCATAAAACATTTCAAAAGGGAAGAAAAAAAAATAAGAAAAAATCAGTCTCTTTACTTCTGCTTTCTATTTCCCCCTTTCTCTTTATAAGTCTTTACAACTTTGCTCACCGTCAAACTTCTTCGCTTTCCCCTTTGCTCCTTTCCAGCGCCTCGAAGCTCCGTACGTCTCCGATCGGGGGGGGGGGGCGACGAGACCAAACGAGCCCGCTACAAAATCTCTTTCGGCCCCCCAACAGATTTACTTTTAATTCCGACGTCCATTTATGCTTTGCCCATACTTTTAAGCTCTTTTACTAGAACGCCGCTTTCCTCCCGTTTCCAGAATTTCCGTTCTTCGATCCAGAGCTCTGGGGACTCGTCGCCATTACAGGTCGCCCATCCCCCCGCTCTCAAGATCGAAACTCTGTCCTACCTCTTTTTCTCGGCGCTGCTTTGGAGCATCCAATATATTTTCCACTGCTAATTTTCCTTCTCTTTTTCCTAATCCATTTTTCAGCCGGTTTCAGGGTCTATTTTCACTTTAAAAAAGTCACTTTCTTTTCTCTCCTTTCCGAGCGGAGAAAAGCTCGTCCCTCTCAGCTTTTAACTCCTTCCTAGCCAAAAAAAGCATTAAAGGGGGATTTTGTTTCTGGTTACAAAAATATTTAAAAATATTTAAAAATCTATATAGCTAAAATCAAGGTCCGGTGCTGTATGTTCCTTATACAAATCCACACCCTAGTTCCTTATACAAATCCACACCCCTGCACCGATCACGCTGAAACTTGGCATACATGTACCTTGGGCTGAAGAGACGCTCACTGTGGGGGTGTCAAGCTCCATGGGGAGGGTTACTCCCCTAAATCAATCCACAAAGAGGACACCCCCACCAACAGGAGAAAAAGCAAGGGGGAAAAGCCAACCATGGGGATTGTGATGTCATTGCCACAGCTCAACCAATTCTCAGCTGACCAGATCTGGGGCTCCATGACATCACAGGGCTCCCTCATACAAAGTGACACCCCTGCACGAATTGTGCTGGAAACTGCGTGCACGCCTACCTTCAATGTCTGGAGTGGCCGGCGTTGGTAACCAGCAGCCCGCCTTGGGGTCCTTGCCCCCAAAAGGGGCTGCAACACACCCCACCAGCTGGTAGAAATGACCAAGGGAGGTGACACCCTACCTGGTGTTCCAGGCTGTAGTGCATGTGTGAAATTCCATGCATGCGCCAAAGTCTGCCTGGCGTTCCAGGTGGCACATGACCTAGCCACCAGTATGGATGGTGGCAATTACGGCAATTACATTTGCCCCCACCCCAGCGACTACTGTCGGCAGGTGGCCACCATGGCATAGTTCCTCTGCACTCCTGAGGCACGCCTCGGGGTCAAGGGAGAACCCACAACCAGGGGACGGGCGGAGGACAGGACCAGGCTGCTGCCTTCCTCAGGCCTCCACCTCCCCCCATGGGTCCTCTGCCCCCCCCCCAAATGGAGCCTTCCTTCCACCTGACTCAACCCATGGGAGGATGGAGGGGCCGGCTGTGATGGCTACCCTCTGACTGTAGTTGCTGGGGAGGCCAGTGGCGGCGGCCAGAGTCAGGCTGAGACTGCACCTCATGGCAGGGCTGAGAGAATGGCTGAAACAACAGCAGACAAAAAGGGAAGGCAGCTGGGGGGGGCGGGTCTCTCCTTGGCCCAGGTAAGGTACCCTGGGCAATGCTGGGTCCTCTGCTAGTATATTTAAAAAAACTATGGAGAACACATATTCAAAAGTAGACTTTTTTAAGCTGTTAAAGTACCATTTTTGCTTTAAGTTATTTGCTTTGTTTAAGGTTTTTGCTTAATATAGGTAGCATCATTAAGAGAAGGTACGTCCTATGACAACTCAGGAAGTCCAACCTGCCTAAGCAGCTACTGATGCAGGTTTATAAAGGAATAATTGAATCTGTTCTTTGTTTGGTTTGGTGCAGTAACCAAACAGGATAGGAACAGACTCCAATGGATAGTCAGGGCTGCAGAAAGACGGATTACAGTCAGCCTGCCCACCATGGAAGACCTTTATAATGCTTGATTTAAGAAAAGGACAGATTCTTCTGTAGGCCAGATGTGAAAAGATATATGCAGAGCCATAAAAACCTAGATTTTAATTTTAATTTAATAGTCATATTTATATATGCCGCCCACTCAGGCAGAACCCGACTCAGGGCGGCATAATAGATATAAATTGTTTGATCTTCTTGTTTCTGGATGATATTATAGGGCAGTGATGGTGATCCTTGGCACTCCAGGTGTTCTTGAACTTCAATTTCCAGAAGCCCTGATCAGCAGGAGTGCTGACTTCGGCTTCTGGTAATTGAAGTCCAAGAACATATGGAGTGCCAAAGTTTGGCATCACTGTTATAAGGTCTTGTACACCAAAGCAACTAGTTTTAGTGACAGTTTTTCCCTATGCCATTATTCAATTGAACAAATAGTTATATACAGGTATATGAAGGATATAGAGAATAATTTTAAACAAATAATTAAATAATTCTAAATTGATGTAACTTTGGTTTTGGTGGTATATTCTGTTCTTTTTTTTCTGCCATATCTGAATCCGAATACAGTGATACCTCATACAACGTCCAAACTTGGTTCCACAAGTTTGGACTTTATATGGATTTGGACTTTGTATGAGCCATGCAAAATCCCATGAATGCTTCTAAAAATTCTGATGAAAAATATTCAAAAAAATCCAAAATCGTGCTCAAAACCACTCCTAAACACTCTTCGCGTCGTGCAAAACCCTTGTGCAAAACCCATAAGAGCAATGCATGCCTTTTATACTGCCCAGGCACAATGCAACCTGGGGAAAACCCCAATGCCTCATACAATGTCGCAGCAGCTTTGTATGAGGCATCTTTTTTCAAGGAATTAGGTGATGTTGTATGAATTCGATGTTGTATGAAGCGGACTTTGTATGAGGTATTACTGTATTGGCGATCTTCATGGCGATCAGCTTTGAAGACTGTCCTGAGAATATAATGCAATGACCTTTCATCTGTCTTCCACATTGCAGCATGACACACATACCACTGATCCAGTTCTACAAGTCACTTTCTGGTCCTGAGCCCTTTTGGCCCACAAATTCTTTATCAGGCCCAGGCCAGTATTGATGAACCTGCTGCCCTCCATCAAGATGTATTCAAGTTGGATTTAATCTACTTGGGGACCATCAGTCTTCTCTGTGGACTTCAGCACTCAAGGCCATTAGTCCTCAGGGTTGTCAGGTTAGTTAATGACACTCAGCATTAAGTCACTGGCAGTATGGTCTATTACCATAGTAGGATAACCTGGTTCATTGTTATATTATTACTGAGAGCTTTTGATACCAGAGTCAAATTCCTTGTGTGTTTGTTTCACAAGATCAATAAAGAATCCAACCCAACCCAACCCAACCCAATCCAATCACCTGTATTTAAACACATTTTTTCTTCTAATTATCAAAAGGCTAGGATCCTGGAACCAAATCTTGTAGTTCTGTGAAATGGCTGTAGAGCATTCGTAAGAAAATCATTGTAAAGCCACACATTCCTGAATTATTTCAGTCTGTTTTGAATTGTTCATGTAGCTACATTCCCATTAGTAACTTGCAGAGGCTGGATATTGTTCCTCCCCATTCCTTTAAAATATTGCTTTATATGGATTCCCCGTGCCCCAATGGGCACGGAACGGCCCGGCAGAGGCCACTTTCGGGAGAGAGGCTCCCTGGCCCGTGGGCTCTGCGAGCAGCCAAATTATAAGGGGGGTGGATAAATTATAGGGTTTGATTCACCCAATTCATTGACCTGACCTACAGCTCTGCCAGGTAAGCAGATCGCTATCTCCTGTGCATAATTAGGCAAACAACTCATCTCCCTAGCCTGGCGTAAAACCCTGGTGCAAATAGGAGTCATGATTGCCTTAGTCTAAGCCCAAAACAATGGTGTTGTTCCAGCCAGTGTTTGCCCGCACTAATTAACTTCCCCAAAAGGGATTCCCAATTAACCTGAGTAAATAGGTGATGTGATTCTCTGTCAGATAACCATCCTACCATGCACAGCCTTCTGCATAATATATACTGATGATTTTCCCTCAATAAATCACTGGTCTTCGCTCCATCTTGCCTCGTGTCATTCCTTTGACCAGTCTCCTCCGGGACCTCAAGGGCCGCTTTACGGCCCCAATTCCTACAGCTTTATGGTATTGTAATTTTTAAAATCAAATGCTCTCTTCAGTATTTTATGTTTAGTCATGCCATGTGTCTTGTCTGTTCATTCTAGTGTTTGAATGTTCCAGCACATAGATTAGAAACGTTATTTAAAAGAAGAAGATGATGATGAGAATGACACATAGGCACATTTGACAGAGCAAAATAAATAAATGTTACATTTGTAGGAATTCTTGTCACTGAATGGATCTCCTAACTGCAAGGCATTCAACCCTATATTTTCTGTTTCTTGAATTTGGTTTGGTTAACTGTTTTATAATGTCTCAAAATCAAGAAGTAGAGTAGCTAATTGTGTGTTGCAAAGCATATTACATAAACTGCTCCAGTGGGGTTCCTAACAGGAGCAAATGTTACCTTATATTAGAATTAGCAAAGGAATCTGATAACAAAGGGAGCTATTTTTAGTTCTGCGCTGACCTCATTCAGTCTGATATCAAGTTAGATTAAGACCTGAAGATAAAAAACAGGACTCCTGCTGTTCTTTTGCTTCCAAACATGCCTGAAACAATAATCAAAATTTTGTCAAGCCTTAAACAACATTATTCCAGAAGGTACAGTATATGACTAGACTTCTTTATTGACATGAATTTAGTGAGATGCTTCTCATTGTCATTCCATCTCAACAAGATGAAATAGTTGGAAAGAGGAGCCACTGTGACAAGTGCTCAGGATATTTTCACAACAAAATATTATGGAGTGTAACTGAGCTAAAATGAAGGTGATACCTTATTTTGGATCACAAAACAAAAAAATAATTGTGGGCTTTTCACTTCTTCAGGCATGCAAAGGTAAGGAAATCATCAATGAAAGTCCAAATGTTCATGGCATGTCTGCCCTTTTCTGTTTGCCAGGCTCTGTTTTAAAAATAAATATGAAGTAGCAGTCCATCTTATGTACCTCCCCCATTTGACAAACATAGGAAACCAGTCCTTTGCTTATTGCTCTCTCCAAATGGCTTTATTGAGCCCATAGGCCCTGTTTCTGGCCAGGTTAAAGCAATGCAAATTCCAGTAATCTCCATCAGGGGACAGGGATGGGGTGGGGGTGGTGACAGTTTACACACTAGGTATTCCAATTCAAAGTCAATTAAAATATTACCTAGTGGTTCAATTTGTAGAGATGCTGTCCTGATGTTAAAAGGTCTGTGCAATTCAGATGGCTGTTTTTTGTATCCTCAGTAGGTCCATAAACAAACAAATCAGCCGTGTGATCCATATGGATCACACGGCTGATTTGTTTGTTTATGAGCTAAAACTTGTAAACACTAACACTGAAGTAGGCCAACTGAATTCACCAGAACCTTTTCCTGAGTACCATAGGTTTGCAATGTTATTTTATATGTTATAGAACACTTGGTCTATGTTTGTATACAGTGTATACAATATCTCTATATCTTTATGATACACACACAGCACATAGAACTAGACAGTGATCTAAGTAACAATGTGCCTAGCTCAATAATTTTTTCAGGGAGTTTATAAGGAAAATCTTCTGACTGTACAATGTACATGCACACATTTATAAACAAGAATTTATCCTTTCTAGCTTCATCTCTGGTGTTACTAAGTGACAGCAAGGTTCTTGTGATTTACAACAACCTATGAAAAAGTGACCTTTAAAAGGTCCTATTATTAACACCCTTGCCGAAAACCTCTGAACTAGGCCATGACATCATCCATTGAGCCAATCTTTTTTTATGTCTTCTTCTTTTCCCCTGCTGTTTTCAAATTTTGCTAGCATTGTTGTCCTTTCCAGACTTATTTTCTCATGATACATTCAAAGTATAAGAGCATCACTTTAATCACTTTAGCTTTTAGTGACAATTTAGATGATTTGATCTAGAACCCACTTACTAACTTTTGGCTGGTTGATAATAATAATAGTTTCGTGTCAGAAATGACTCTGGGTTGAAAGGATTTTTTGCTGGAGAAACTTTGAATGAGGCGCCTTTCATGTCCCCAAGATCTTTTCCCATCAAAGTGGTCCCTATTTATATACTTGCAATTTCTTCCTTTAGAACATGCTTTCATCGTACAGTACTCAGATCTCAAACTGCTGACTTGCCAGTCTTCCAGCTAATAAGGTGAGCTTCTTAACCACTGAGCCACTGTAGCCCCATGGCTGGTCAATGGTATCCATAGAGCTCTCCTCTAATGTTACATTTTAATTGAATTCATTATTTCCCCTTTTTTACTTTCTTCAATATTCCTCTATCAGGTTTCCCATCCATCCATCCATCCATCCTTACTGAGAATATGGTAGTATTGGTAATAACCTTCATCATTACCTTCCAAGTTCTGCCTTCTTCTGATTTTGGGGCTGCAGTTTTTACCTGGACTGATCTTTGATCTAAGGTGTAGAAATTCTTTAACAATTTCAGTTTCTTCATTATTATTAAAGTTATGTAATTTTCTGTACTCATTTTGTCAAGCTGCTTTTGCACTTTTGAAATTTCATCAGTAGTTGTTTCCAGTCACTGGTATTTTCTATCAGAAATAGGGTGTCATCTACATATTTTAAATTATTTTTTTCTTCTTACCAGTCTTCACCCATTCCTTCGTGTGAACCTACGTCAGCTGTTTTGCTCTTCATAAGAATTAAACAGATAGGGAAATAAAATACTTAATTGCCTAACACCTTTGCCAATTGGAAACCTCTCAATTTCTTCATATTGTAGTCTAATGATACTTTCCTCTTCATAGCATAAATTGACAATCAGGACAATAAAATGTTGTGACACATTTAGTTTAGAATCATCCATAGTTTTCCATGATCTACACAGTCAGAGACTTTACTGTAATTTATAAATGCCATGAATCATTGTTTTGTTTTCCAAATTAGTTGGGCTATTGTTATTAAGATTTGATAGGTTCAGTGTCTGTAATTCAAAACAGCCCTGTTGGAATCTTATACAGTAAAACCTCACATAAAGAGCACCTCGCTTAGAGACTAATTTGCTTAAAGAGCAAAGATTTCTCTGAATGGTAACCTTGCTTAACAACTAAAACCAGCCAAAAACTCACTTAACAACTAAATTTGGGTTTGCAATCCTCCCCACTAGAAGTCACAATTGGTAACTTACAATGGTGTTTTGCTTAAAGAGCAAACTTGCTTTAAAGAGCAATCCTGTGGAACGCATTATTAATTAATTAATTAATTTTACATCCCGCCCTCCTGGTGGGAACACCACTCAGGGCGGTTAATTATGCTCTTTAAGCAAGGTACCACTGTATATTCTTCCAGTCATTCTGAAGGCAGCTTTCCCTTCATTTTCTAAAACCTGTATATTCTTCATCAGAGGATTATTTTTTGAAGGAACCTTTCAAACTTGTGTCTCCTTCATATAATTCTTCAGTATATTGTTGCTATCTTCTATTTTATCCTGATCAGATAAGATATTCCCCTGCTGATCTTTCTGTGTCTTTATCTTGGTTTAGATTTTCTTTTATTTCTTAGATTTTATGGTAGAGATTCCTTTTCTATTTCTGTTCTGTTTCATTGCACTGATAATGCAAGCACGACGCCAAAATGGCCGCCATGCTCTTTGCGGCCCCCCACCCCACCCAGACACAGACATCCTGGTTAGTTAGCGGGGCGTGGCCACCCCTCTTTAAAAGGGGTGGCCACGAGGCAGCCACACTGCCATTTTAGAAGCACTCCTCCAATTTAGGACCTTTTGCGGGCAAAGGCAATTGCCCAAAGTGTGGCCGATACCGGTCGACCAGATTTTACAGTATATGGTTCACCTCCATGATCAGGGGTTAGCCCTGCGCACCATCACCACCAGGCTTTCCGCATTGGCATTTATGGCCAAGGCACGGGGCTTTACTGACTGCGTGAATGACTTCCACATACGCCACGTATTAGAAGGGTGGACACGTGAACGTGGCCGCCGCCCAGTCACACGTTACACCATTTCACCAGGTGCTCTGATCCACCTTGCACGAGGTTGGCATAGCTTGTGTTACGATAGGTATGAGGAGGCTCTTTTTCATGCAGCTACCACTGTAGCTTTTTTGGAGCTCTCCGTATCAGCGAGCTGGTCCCATTGTCAAAAAGGGATGTGTCTTGTAGGGCACTGGAACTTGATGATATCTTTATCAACCAGGAGTGGTCTCAGTTGAGGATTCGTTCTTCAAAGGCCGATCAACATGGAGTAGGCAGTGGTGTTAGACTGCTACGATGTACAATTGCTGACATCTGTCCGGTTGGTGCCCTACATGCATTTTTGGCAGTGCGTGGCACGCACCCTGGCCCATTTTTCTGCCACCAGGATGGGTCTCCCCTTACCAAATTTCAGTTCTGGAAGGTGACCGGTATGGCACTTCACAGTGTCGGTCTCCCTGGGGCTCGTTACG
This sequence comes from Bradypodion pumilum, assembly GCA_035047305.1. NCBI lineage: Eukaryota > Metazoa > Chordata > Lepidosauria > Squamata > Chamaeleonidae > Bradypodion > Bradypodion pumilum. The sequence continues at coordinate 331,337,559 of JAWDJD010000002.1, forward strand.
GCACCCATTCTTTCATGATAGGCGCCGCTTCAACTGCGGCTGCGTTCGGGTACTCTGAGGCTGATATATGTCGGATGGGCAGGTGGGGGTTCTGCGCGTTTTTTCCTTATATGTACGTCCCCTCACTGCATGAGTACCAGTTATGTCCTTAATTCCTTCTCCTTCTTTTACAGAGCCTGTGTGTCTACGCACACCGGTGGCAGTATGGCTGGTGGGCCACAGTTACGTGCACTGTGCAGTGCAGTATGCTGCAGCGACAGAGTGGGGACCCCATCTCAGGCTGCGTGCATCCTGAGTATGTGTATGGTATGCATGGCATGAGATGGCGGGAACTGTTGCCATTCCCGAGGTCCATCAGGGATGCTGAACCGCCTGATGTCCTGATTCCGCACCTCAGCAGCAATGATCTCGCACAGATCACTGGCCTTTCCTTAAAAAAGTCGGTGTGCAGCGACCTGGCATTTTTACATCATTTATGGCCATACACACGGTTGCTATGGTCTGACATCGTGCCGAGACAGTGTTATAGAGGAGGCATGGACCTCCGTGGTTTGGACCGTGCCCGGCGGTCGATGAACAGGGCTGTTGCCTGGTTCCTTGTTGAGAATGGCTTGGGGACAACCATTTGACATCCCAGGATAGGCTTGCAGGATTTTGATCTATATGCAGGAGATGGGGTCCACTTGTTGGCTAGAGGTATGAACCTCTTTCTGGAGGATGTGCAAGCAGGCCTGGTGACCGAGCTGACGGTCTGGGGGGGGGGGCGGTGAGTCATCATGGACGCCTCCCCGTGTGGCGGGTAGCACTGGGTAAGGTAAAGATTTATGACCCATAGGTATCCGGCAGGTTCACAATTGACTGGCCAACACATAGATAGGTACAGGGGAAATAGGATTGGCTGGTCAAGGGCGAACCATGCAAGGAGTGATGGCAGGAGCTTCACAGCCTGCATCACCTTGATATTTGAATGGATACATGTCATAGGGTGGTGTCAGTAGATAGTATATTGACTCCGGTCAACAATTTGTTTGTGTCAACAAACAAATTGATACAAATAGATACATGTAGCCAATTTCCATTGGCATTTTGGGAGGAACCTTACCAGTGTTACTGCGGCCTGCTTGCCTTAAAGAATTACAATTGGATGATATACCAATTGAAAGTGATAATTCAGACTAGGGCATTATTCAATAAAAGTGGCCCGATGCCTTTAATCCAATACCGGTGTCTGAGTCTTTCTTTGGGTGGGTGCGCCTGCAATGGCAATTGTTCACAATTTCCCTATGTGAAAATTATTGGGAAATTATATTTAGGATTCTAACCCTATTTCCGTCTCATTTTACTTCTGCTAGTCATCTGTTGCCAACACTTTTTAGAGGTTCCACTTTGATGTTTTTCTTCTGACTGCAGGAATAGTACTCTTGAATTCCCACAGGGCTAATCTGAATTCTGTCTTCTTTCCATATCAGTCTTCTTCCTGTCTCCCATGAGGCATACAGGAGTCAGTCAGGTGACTTCAATCTCCTCCGCTTATCCTGCTCAAGATGTCCCACCTTGCTCAGTCATAGATCCAAAGTGGAAAGATGGAATTAGCAACAAATGCTATATAACAATATGCTTTTTTTTTCCTAAGGAGGAAAGTTTTCCCATATTCTGCAAATGATTCTGAAGCAATCTGGAGTGTGATTTATTGCCTCCTGGACACTTGCATAAAAGCTATCAACTTCTTCCTTTTTTGCACCTGTACTTATAGCATAAACTTGCATGATGGTTATGTTGACAGGCTTTTCTACCATAGATTTACTATGTTAGCTTGTTTTGTTAACTAGTTCCCTTCTCTAAGCAGATACTGTACAAATGCTATACCAGTTAAAGCCCTCAGAGATGGAGGTGAAGGAGCTGCCAAACATAACAGATGCTCTTTTTCATGCTTCATCTTCTATAATTGGTTTTCTTACCATTTGAGTCAGAAATTCTTGCTTAATGTACAGTGGCTATCTATTCATGAGTCTGCTCTCATTCAGTAAGAAACCCCCCCCCCTTTTTCTATTCCCTGTTGAAACTTGAGAGAGGTGCCTGGGAGCAACTACATTGACAAATAAGATGGAAATTGTTCTAGAATTGGGACAGTCAGATTTGTATTATTTTCTGTTGGCTACACAACATACACATTAATGGAAGCAAGTCCAATGCACACAAATTCATACAAGTCCAGTGCACACATATCCAATGCACACAAATTCATTCACATCAACTCAGGTTGGTTGCTTGTGCTGAAGGGAAAAAATCCTTGTCTCCAAATTCAATATTTCAGATTTTACAAATACTGATAGCACACCCGCCACAACTGCCTCAATTTCTATCCCATATCTATCTCCTCTGTCATAAGGAAAATAGGAGAGGTAGGTTTCTGTCACTTACTCAAATAGAAACTAAAACCAACATAGCCACTCTTCAAACACTCTTTCTTCATTTTCCTCTTCCTCCCACCTTCTTTTTGTGCTTCTCATTTCAACTCCCCGCATGCAATTTGCCTATAGCACAATGTGCCACATGCATAATCATTACCTCAGATATGAACATGTGGGGGAGATGAATTCTTTGCTTTTAGTGAACAGTTATTTCAGAGATAACTGAGTAGAGAGGGTGCTTAAAATATTCTGCTCATTGAATCAAGATTATCAGATCCCAATCCCTGCTTCAAGGGAATGGAAGATCCATTCTTGTTCCCACCTGTCTAAAACATGACTTCATATCCCCCATCCAATTGATTGAACCAAACAGCCTGCAGAGGTTTCATAAACATACCAGGATGGATTATTCAGAACTCAAGTCAAAGTCCTAGTTATTATTAAACCCTTGCATGGTTTGGAACCAGTGGGTTCTATCAGGTGATCCTGTCTTGGTGGTCTCCTTTATCATCTATAACATGGTCCTGCTTTAGTATACACCAAAACATGGATTTTGAAATATGCTATGAATCATGTGTTTCTGAAGTTAGTTTGCCCTTCTCCATTAATTTAGTGTTCTGGAAATAATAGGCAGCAGCCAGCAATATGGGCCAAACACACAACTTTCATTTGAAATAAGAATAGGTGGCCAGAGCTAACAACACACCCTCACATTCCTTAACTATCTCTGATCAGAACTGACAGTTGGAAAAAGCTGTTAGAACTGTTGACAGCTCTGTTCTCATTCAGAACCCTCCTGAAGTCTTGTGAGACTTCAAACCATAGTAAAGAAAATACATATTAAACTCTTTCACAACAAGACAAAATGGCAAACACATTTCCTTAAATATACAACAATTAAGTTGTTTGATAAGCGGAAATAGTTAGCAAAGCTTTTTCCATTCTAGTAACTATACAGCTGCTGCTGTTGAAGAAAAAATGGCAACCTTACCATATACTGAACCTGTATAGGCTGACCTGATTCACTGTAAGAGGATCAAATGAAATGAGAAGACTATCTGGAGGTATAAGTTCAGTAAATATAGGGGTCTGGTGCAGCAGTTCTTATCAAAGTGTATCACTTTGGAACTAGAAGGCCAGTTTTTAAATTCAGTGTTTTGTTTTGTTGAGGTGTGGAGACAGAACTAAATTGATGATGTAGCAGCATCACTGAGCTGCCTATGAGCCAATAATACTCCTTTCCTCTTTATATGTAGTGTTTATTAAAAAACCTGTATACAATATATAATATATGGGTTCAAAGAGTATTACTGGCTCATAGGCAGCTCAGTGATGCTGCTACGTCAATTTAGAATGAAAATGAAAGCGTGGTGCCAAAATGGCCGCCGCGCTCTTTGCGGGGCCCCCCCACCCGGACTCAGACATCCGGGTGAGTTAGGGGGCGTGGCCACCCCTCTATAAAAGGGGTGGCCACGAGGCAGCTGAGCTGCCATTTTAGATTCGCGATGGAGCAGAGAAGTTTTCTCCGTCGCGTCTTCTTCTTTAGCTTCGCCCTTAGTACCTGGAGCGGTTTTTCATTTCCTCTTTGCTACCGCGGTACTTCGGCCTCAGGATCTGATCCCTGGCCAGGGATCCTACGGCGATCAGACCTTGATTTTCAGGAGACATGGCTCCCAAGCGCAGGGCCCCGGTGGTGAAGCTGTCCCGTCGTCGTAAGCCACCGCACACCTAGGCCAATTGGTTGCCGGCATACCTCATATATATGGTGGTATACCTGAGGGCCCGGCCTGATTTGGCCATTCCGATGGTTCAATACCTCGACAATATTTACAGGGCGATGGTTGATTTCCCTGCCCCGTCGTGGTTGGCTTACGATGAGGAATTTAGGATGAGGGTGGCCCTACATCCTGAAATGAGGTGGGATGAGCCCTGCCAGCAATTGTGGCTCTTGTATATGACTCCCACGCATCCGGCGTCTGGTGATAGGTACCATTGTGGCCATGCCGTGTTGCGACACAGGTTCGCCTGCTGTGTTGGAGCTTCTCAGCTAATGGCGTGTGTAGCAAGTGTCAGTGTCGTTTCTGACACGAGTGTCCCTCTTGCTCTGGCCCTCACGCCGCCTCCACATGCCCGCGGGCTGGTGGGTCACGAGGCAAAGGTAGGGGTGGGCAGGGGGTGGTCAGAGCTCCCTCTGAAGGGACTAGCCATGCAAAAGGCCCCCTCCCCAATTAATGTCGATATGCTGGAGCGATGGCTCTCAGCTTATCCCAGAAGGGATGATTCGAGGTACCTGCTGGAAGGTTTCCAGTTGGGCTTTCGTATTCCATTTAAGGGTGTTTGGGGACCACAGGATGCTCTTAACTTACTTTCTTTGAAGGGTAATGAGGAGGTCGCTGCACAAAGCATAGCTAAGGAGGTTGAGGCTATGAGAGTTGCGGGCCCCTTTAGAGAACCACCATTCCCTAATTTGAAGGTCTCCCCTTTGGGGCTAGTACCGAAAAAGACCCCAGGTGATTTTCATCTAATCCACCATCTCTCTTACCCTGCGGGTTCTTTGGTCAATGATGCTATTCCTGATGACCTTTGCTCAGTCAGGTACACGTCGTTTGATCAGGCCCTACAGATGGTACGCTCATGTGGTCCCGGTGCCCTCCTGGCAAAGTGCGATATTAAATCGGCATTCCGATTACTGCCAGTGCACCCAGGGGATTTTGAGCTGTTGGGTTTTTGTTTCCAAGGAAAGTTCTACGTAGATAACGCCATGCCTTTTGGCTGTTCTATTTCATGTTCGGCATTCGAACGATTTAGCACTTTCCTCCAGTGGGCCTTTGTTCGCAGGTCAGGGTCCCGGTCTGTAGCCCATTACCTTGATGACTTTTTGTTCGGGGGTGAACGGGACTTGGACACGTGTACATGTCTCCTCACTACATTTCAGACACTTATGCGGGAACTGGGTGTCCCCTTAGCGCCCGAAAAGACCGAGGGCCCAGCTACCAAGCTCACCTTTCTAGGCATTGAAATTGACACTGTCGCACAGGCATCCAGGTTACCCATGGACAAGGTGACTCAGATCTCCGTGGCGATTTTGGCATTGATTGCCAACCGTAAAGTGTCCCTTCGTGAGCTGCAGGTACTTCATGGCCACCTTAACTTTGCCTGCAGGGTGGTGACACCTGGCAGAGCATTTGCCAGGTGTCTGTGTGATGCCATGGCCGGCCTGTTAAAACGCCACCACAGGGTCCGACTGACCAGGGGCATACAGGCAGACCTTTTGGTTTGGCTCACATTCCTCCAGGATTTTAATGGGGTCTCTTTCTGGAGATCAGACCTTATGGTCTGCCCTAAATTTCAAGTACAGTCGGATGCCTCCGGCTTCCTGGGTTATGGGATTTATTTTGAGGGGAGGTGGGCTTACGGCCGATGGCCTCACGCATGGCTGGGCATGGATCGCCTCCGCGATCTTACCTTCCTTGAGTTTTTTTCCCCATTTTGGGAGCACTGATGCTATGGGGCAACGAGTGGGCCAACTCAGTGGTCCATTTTTGGTGTGACAATGCGGCAGTGGTGCACATTGTCAACGCCCAGATGTCCAAATCCCCTAGGACATGGCATTGGTTCAATTCGTTTTGAGAAGCCTACGCCTCAATGTGCTGTTCAGGGCCAGACATGTACCAGGTATTAATAACGATATTGCTGACGCTTTATCCCGCCTGCAGATCCCCTGGTTCCGTGCCTTGGCTCCGGAAGCAGAGGAATTCCCCTTGCCACTCCCGGCCGAGATTTGGACGTTTGGCGAGGAGAGGTGAACCGGGCGATCGGCATGTCATTGGCACCTCGCATGCGTAAGACGTATCAACATGCTTTCATACAATTTAGAACCTTTTGCGAGCAACTACAGTTGCCTGAAGTGTGGCCAATACCAGTGGACCAGGTTTTACAATACATGGTTTATCTTCACAGTCAGGGTTTGCCCCCCCCCCCGTACTATAGCCTCTAGGCTTTCGGCACTGGCATTTATGGCCAAAGTGAGGGGCTTCACTGACTGTGTGAATGACTTCCGCATACGTCATGTTTTGGAGGGGTGGACACGTGAACGTGTCCGCCGCCCGGACACACGTCACCCGATTTCACCAGAGGTCCTATCCCACCTTGCACGAGGCTGGCATAACTTATGTTATGATAGGTATGAGGTGGCTCTTTTTCACGCAGCTACCACCGTAGCCTTCTTTGGAGCGCTCCGCATCAGTGAGTTGGTACCATTGTCTAAGGCGGATGCGACTCGTAGGGCACTGGCACTCGACGATGTCTATGTTACACATGAGTGGGCTCAGTTGAGGATACGGTCCTCAAAGGTTGATCAGCACAGCGTAGGCAGTAGAGTTAGACTGCTACGATGTTCCATTGAAGACATCTGTCCAGTTCGTGCCCTACATGAGTTTATGGCAGTGCGTGGTACGCACCCTGGCCCGTTTTTCTGCCACCAGGATGGGTCTCCCCTTACTAAATTCCAGTTTTGGAAGGTGACCGGTATTGCACTTCACAGTGTGGGCCTCCCTGGGGTTCGTTATGGCACCCATTCGTTTAGGATAGGCGCTGCATCTACTGCGGCTGCGTTTGGGTACTCTGAGGCTGATATAAGCCGGATGGGAAGATGGGGGTCCATGCGCTTTGCATTGTACGTACGCCCCCTTCATGTATGAGTACCAGTTAAGTCATTTTCTCCTTTCTTCTTTTACAGACCCTGTGTGTTTACGCACACCGGTGGCAGTATGGCTGGTGGGCCACAGTTATGTGCACTGGGCTGTGCAGTATGCTGCGGTGACAGAGTGGGGACCCCATCTCGGGCTACGTGCAGCCACACGTATGCGATGGTATGGTAAGTGCGGAATGAGATGGCGGGAACTGTTGCCATTCCTGTTTTCCATCAGGGATGCTGGGCCGCCTGATGTCCTTATACTGCACCTCGGTGGCAATGCCCTCGCCCAGGTCACCGGCCTTTCTTTAAAATTCATGATCTGCAGTGACCTAGCCTATTTACATTATGTTTGGCCGTCCATGCAGCTGCTATGTTTGGACATTGTGCCACGACATAAATACATGGGAGGCACTGAACTCCGTGCCCTTGACCGCGCTCGCCACTCGGTGAACAGGGCTGTTGCCCAGTTCCTGGTAGACAAGGGCTTGAGGACAGCCATCCGGCACCCTAGGATAGGTTTGCAGGATTACGATATCTATGCAGGAGATGGGAAATTTTGGCTTGAACCTACAATTGGCCCTTTGGTTCTGGCTTTTTTGCCCATCCCACACTGTTCCTAGTGTTTGAGAAAAGGGGTAAGTTGACTTTGGTCACTTTTGGCGGGTAGCACTGGTAAGGTAAAGATTTATGACCCATAGGTATCCGGCAGGTTCGCAATTGACTAGCCAACACTTATACAGGTTCAGGGGAAATAGATTTGGCCGGTCAAGGACCAACCAGGCAAGGGGTGATGGCAGGAGCTTCACAGCCTGCATCACCTTGATATTTAACGGATACACGTCATAGGGTGGGGTCAGTAGATAGTTTATTGACTCCGGTCAACAATTTGTTTGTGTCAACAAACAAATTGATACAAATAGTTACATGTAGCCAATTGCCATTGGCATTTTGGGAGGAGCCTTACCAGTGTTACTGCGGCCTGCTTGCCTTAAAGAATTACAATTGGATGATTACACCAATTGAAAGTTATAATTCGGACTAGGGCATTATTTAATAAAAGTGGCCCGATGCCTTTATCCATATACCGGTGTCTGAGTCTTTCTTTGGGGGGTGCGCCTGCAAAGAAAGATGAAGGAAGGAAGTAGAAATCTGCATTTCTATCCCACTTTTTTAAAAAATGTAAAGATGGCTCAAATAATGGCTGATATTTAAATCTTTTGAAGAACAAACACTGGGAGCTTTTGAAAATTAAAATGAAGTATAGCAGACAATTGAATGAGGTATGGAGGATATAATTACACAAGGGCTCAAAAGTCCTGGGTTCAAATTACTTTTTACAAGGTGTGTGTGGCAAACGTGGACCATGCCTAGAATGTCTTACATACCTGTTATGGTTGCCATAACTTGGAAGAAAGCTAATGGCACATAACAATAATGGATAAAGACTTTGAATAGCCATAAGACATGTGCATGAAAAGTCAACAGAAAGTGTTGTCTCACCTTACAGCCAACTAAAACCTCTCACACACATGTAAAATATCTCCAACTCATCCTTGACAAGAATACACCATTCTTCCAAACTCTTGGTGGCAGACCTTTTTACATGCTTACAGACAAAACACAATCTCAAGCAACTATTGATACTCAACAGAATATATCAGAAAACAAAAACAGAAGAATAAAAATATAAACACTTCTTTAGAAGAAGTGGACTTGATCCACGAAAGCTCACAGTAAAAAAATATAGCAGTTAGTATTTAAAGTGCTGCAGTGTTTTTTATTTTTTTTATTTTTTGTTATGCCTGAACCACAGACTAATATGGCTACTGAAGGTAAAGATAAGGTGGTTATATAGGATCCATGAAAGACCATGTAACCTGGATAGATATTTCACGAGGGAGATTGCCACCACAAAATTCTTTGCTTCAGTATTCACTGAAGAAGACAGAGGCCACATGCCCAAAACAGAGCCTATCTTCGTAGGGAGGGAAACCGAAGAATTAAGCCAGATAGAAATAACCAGGGAGGAGGTCCTTGCATGTCTTGTTAAGCTAAACACTAACAAATCACCAGGACCAGATGGCATCCATCCACGAGTTCTCAGGGAACTTAAAGATGAAATTGCTGATCTCCTAGCCAAAATATATAATCTTTCCCTCAAATCAGGCTTTGTGCCTGATGACTGGAAGGTAGCGAATGTAACACCAATTTTCAAAAAAGGATCCAGGGGTGATCCAGGAAATTACCGACCTGTCAGTTTGGCATGTGTCCCAGGTAAAGTGATGGAAACCATCCTAAAAGATAGAATTAATAGGCACATAGAAGAGAAGGCGCTGCTAAAGGAGAGCCAACATGGCTTTTGCAAGGGCAAATCATGCCTCACTAATCTGTTGGAATTTTTTGAGAGTGTCAACAAGCATGTGGATAAGGGGGATCCAGTTGACATTGTTTATCTGGACTTTCAGAAGGCTTTTGACAAGGTCCCACACCAAAGGCTCTTGAATAAACTTACCAGTCATGGAATAAAGGGACAGGTCTTGTCCTGGATCAGCAACTGGCTAAGGGACAGGAAACAGAGGGTAGCACTAAATGGACACTTCTCCAAGTGCAGGGAAGTAAAGAGTGGGGTCCCCCAAGGTTCAGTACTGGGACCCCTGCTTTTCAACCTCTTCATAAATGATCTAGAGGTAGGAGTAAAAAGCAAGGTAGCCAAATTTGCTGACGACACTAAATTATACAGGGTAGTGAAAACTGTGAGAGATTGTGAGGAGCTCCAGAGGGATCTCTTGACACTGGGGGAGTGGGCAAAACAGTGGCAAATGAGTTTCAACATTAGTAAGTGCAGAGTGATGCATGTTGGGGCAAAGAACCCCAATTACATTTATAAACTGATGGGGTCTGAACTCTCTGCGACAAACCAGGAAAGGGACCTTGGTGTCCTGGTGGACAACTCAATGAAGGTGTCAACCCAGTGTGCCTCAGCAGTGAAAAAAGCAAACTCAATGGTAGGGATCATTAGGAAGGGTATAGAAAATAAGTCAGCAAGTGTCATTTTGCCTCTTTATAAATCTATGGTGAGGCCCCATCTGGAATACTGTGTACAGTTCTGGTCGCCATACCTCCAGAAGGATATTATGGAGCTGGAAAAAGTGCAGAGGAGGGCAACCAAAATGATTAGGGGACTGGAACACCTTCCTTACCATCTGAGGCTGCAACGGTTGGGCCTCTTCACTCTTGAACGATGACGTCTAAGAGGTGACCTGATTGAAGTTTATAAAATCATGCATGGTGTGGACAAAGTAGATAAGGAAAAACTGTTTTCCCTATCGCATAACACTAGAACTAGGGGACACTCCATGAAACTTTTGCGTACTAGTTCTCAAACAAATAAGAGAAAGTACTTTTTCACCCAGAGGATTACTGGCCTATGGAACTCCCTGCCAGAAGAAGTGGTGACAGCTGTCAGTCTTGACAGCTTTAAGAAAGGATTAGACAAGTTCATGGAGGACAAGAGTATCAATGGCTATAATTATGGATACTTAAGGACAACCTCCGGGTTGGAGAGATAGGCAGGATATCTCTCAATATCATTTCCAGGGAATCCTAAGCAGGTGAAGGCATCTGCTTGGGAATACCCTGAAGGAAATGGTGAGCCACTGTGTGAGACAGAATGCTGGACTGGATGGGCTGTGGCCTGTTCCAGCAAGGCTGTTCTTATGTTCTTATGATTGAGGCAACAGGAGCAGATTACATGATTGAGACAACAGGAGCAGATTCTGGCTAGCAGAATGCATTATAAAAGTCCCTTGATATAAAACCAAAGAAAACTGGAGAAGATATATTTATATTCATTTCTCAGGACATGAAAACAGCAACTACATAAGTGAAAGAGATGTACAAAAGAAATTGCAATTTTGGAATCATCGAAGTGCAGTTGGGGAAAAAACTGTTATGTGTGGGACTCTGGGAGTGAGAATACAACACTGGTGTGGTTCAATATGCATTCTGCTAAAGTAAACAGCTAAGAAAGTGAAAGTTGGTTGGGGGGAAGTGAAAAAGTAAAGGGATGCAAAGAGTATAAGGCCCAGGGTCATTAGCTATCAGTCAAAGATAGTAATGGGACATTGTTGTGTTTCCACATTTTTGGGAGAGAAAAGCAAATGATATGGCAGCTCAAGTAGCTGGATATTTCTTAACATGACTTGCAAAGGTTGGAGGCTTGTACAGCAATTATGCAAAACAACTAGTTTGTGAGCACCTGGAGGAAAACAGAATGATTATGAAAAATAAACCTACCCTACCATGCACAGATTATCATGCACCAAACCAATTGTGCTCTGCTTGGTCCTCAGGTAATTTCACTGACTAACTGAAGAGGAATGTAATTCATATAATGTAGCTATTTTTCAAAATAAGAACTGTAGTGGGATCTTATTGGAATGGGCAACTCCTGCATATTGCAATGTTATCTATAAACCTGTTCCATTTATTACACTGCTGGACTTCCAAAATTGAACAGTTATGTCCTGAGATCTGATCCAGGATCCATTCTTTTTCCTTTTTCTAAGGAATCTCCTGAGACATTCATTGCTTGCTTATTTATCATACTTTTACAATGCTGGATATTGTAAAATTTATAGATAGCTTATATTAAAAATTCATCAAATGGGATAAATTGCCAAAAATCCTAGTGAGTAGGATATATCTGTGCAAAGTTGATGACATTACTGGCAGGGGAAGCTGACATTTTCTGTTTGCTGACTCCTAACAGAGCATAGCAGAGGAATAAAATTGAGACAGACTGCAGGAAGAGAGCAAAATTATTACAAAATATTGTGGTTTCTGGATATTGTAATATATTAGAGGACCTTCCTGGCATCCTTCAATGCAGTCAAGACAAAGGAAGACACTCAAAGATATACTAAGAAAGTAAAAAGGTAATAAGGATTATGGAAGAAAGAGATACTTGGTGACATGCAAAGTGTGCAATGTTTGTCTTTGTATCTGAGTACACAACAGCATATACGTGCAGTGGTTCCACTGTTAGAACAAAAAATGAGAATACTGGAGCAGGTAGAGGACACACTTAAAACTATAAGACAAGATGACGATAACATAAACAGAACTCTCAAGCAACATCTTGGGGGGAATCTTTGCCTATCCAGATGTTTCAAAAATGCCTATTATCAATCCCATCCAGTATGACACATCTTCTTTTGCATGATCAGCCCACACGAGCACATCTTGCACCACTTCCTCTGTGTTTGTTCATTATCATTATATTGATCTCTCTGCTCAGCCTTTTAAGTTCATCATTTACATGCATGAAACTGCAAAGTTCTCAGCTAGGACAACTGAAGATGTTTTAGACTTGTGGAAAATAGTCTTACACATCTGATGATAGTGACAGCCACTGCTAACTTTCATATGGAAGTTTGGAAAACAGTTGTGACAAAGAAAAGAGCTTATACACACAGACCATTCCGTAATTTCTGCATACAGCCAGAAGATATTGCAGGGCTGGACTTTCCTAGTTCTTTTTCACTATTATTAATATGTAAACACTTAATATTAAATCACTTTAGAAGTTCCACTAATTAATGCAAAGGGAAAAAGGAGCAGTGACAACAATGTGTTGTGTGCCATCAGGTTGGTTCAAAATGGGAATGATCCCATGGCCTTCTAAAAGGCCTTCTTATTAACAGGGGTGTATATTGCAAGTTGAACACCATGACTTTCTTTATTAAGTCAACACAACTGACTTTCTTCTTAAAGTGCCATATCGAATTCCAAATATTGGCTATCTTCATGGCAATTAGCCATGAAGTTTGTCCTGTGAATATAATGCAGTGGCCTTTCATCTGCCTTCCACATCACAGTGTGACACCCGTACCACTGATCCATTTCCGTGAGTCACTTTCTGGTCCTGAGCCCTTTTGGCACACAAAGTCCTCATCAGCCCCAGGTCAGCATTGATGAAGCTGCTGCCCTCCATCAAGATGGATTCAAGTGGGATTTAATCCACTTGGGGACCATCACCCTTCTCTGTGGACTTTGGCACTAAAGCCATTAGTCCTCAGGGTGGTCAGGTTAGTTAACCTGATACTCAGCTGGCAGTATGGTCTACTCTATTATTGGCAGGATAACCTGACCAGACTGGGCAACTCACTTTAGGATTTCTTTTTTTCTGGATACCTTCTGTTTTTTCATAGCATTATTGTTTTTTCCCCCTAGGAAGCATTTTCTTTGAAAATCACCAAAGCAGCCCACTTTTTTGATTGCTGAATGGCATTCTGTTGGTTGCAGGAGAAAAAAAGACCTGTATGCTGACTTCAGTGGCTGAAGAAGCATAACATTATGTTTTCCCTTTCAGCAAACCTATCAAATCAAGGCAGCTTTCAATTTAAGATTGTTTCACTTGAAGCACATTACAGTAGTCTTATAGGTGCAAACAGGTAGCAGTGAAGTATCAAACAGATGATAAAGTAACTGATAATCTCCACTGGTGATGGAATAAATATGAGGCTCATAAATAGTTGTATATGTATGAGTGTCTTGATGTGACATTGTTTCCTGTCTAGTCATATCAGAAAGGTACAGTGACATTATGCAATATGCCACTGTATTTTCACATCACAGCAACTAATTTGTGTCACTTGATAATGGCATGTTTGTTGGAATCAGTGTCACTCAATGGGAGGTTCACCCTTCCTTTGCATATGTCAAGGTTCTTTGCTTGAAACACTAATAGCAATCTGCACAGCCCATTACTTGGCAGGATCCCATCACTGTCTTATTAAAATGCCCTCTTTCCACTGTAGAAAATTTAATTTGGTTTTGTATGAAGGGGTGGAAAGCACAGAAAGATCTGATGCAGCAAGGTACACAACTGCTTTAATCATATGGTTATTTTGTTAAATCAAGAGAGGGGAAGTGCACAGCTAATGTAAAATTTGCTTGGGAATTTACCATAATGATGTTTATCATGAGAGTATTTAATTTTTCATTTATTTAAATTATTTTTATCCTTCTCAGACAAAAATAAAAAATCATACATTCAATGTGATCTATGCCTGAAGAGTTGTGATTGAAAAAGTCATGAGGCAAAAGGAGATGGTGATGGTGATGAGGAATCAGAGAAAGCCAGAAGTGTCTCCTCATGGCTTGTAGAAAGAACCTATTTCCTTCTCTTACTTAGACAGCTGCTAGCTGTGACAACTGAGGACTCTTCATAGAGGCATGATTGATATTTCTAGTCACATTACAGCTAATTAGAAACTACACAAAATCTGATAGCTAGGAAGTAGGATTTGATTTCAAGGTGGTTCACTCTCATACACCTTCTAAATATACTTTTCTCCCCAGAATTTCAGCTGGGCAACTGTTCAAGACAGGGAAATTGAGGTTTTGGACATTGAGAGTGACAAATCTCATTCAAATTATAGCAAGTATCATTAGTCAATTGGGTAACACCCACAGTTAATTGTTTGCTACTCTTTCTCATCTATTGCTGTCACTATCTCTCCTGTCAGGTTCTGTCAAGAGGTTTCTGACCTATAGTGATGCCATGAATTGATTACCTCCAGGAGATCCTATCATTAACAGCCTTCCTCAGGCCTTGCATGCTTCCTTTACTGAGCCACTTTGAGCCACTCCTTCTCATGTGAGGTCATCTTTTTTCCTACTGCCTTCAATGATTCCTAGCATTACTATCTTTTCCAATACTTTTTGCCTTCTCATGAAATATCCAAAGCACAAGAGCCTCACTTTAATCCTTTTAGTTTCTAGTGAGAGTTAAGAATTGATCTGATATAGAAGCATTCATCTGTCATTCTGGCAGTCCATGGCATCTATAAACCTTTCTTCCAATCTTGTTATTTATCACCTCTGACTTACAGTGAACCCAAGAGAAAGGATCTTCAGAGTTTCCTATCATTAACAGCAGTGCTCAGCTTTTGCAGACTCAAACTTGTGACTTTCTTTATTGAATCAATCCATCTTGTGTTTAACTTCTTTCCATGTACCTTCAATTTATCCTAGCATTATTGTCTTTTTTAGAGAGTCTGTTTTTCACATGATGTGTCCAACATACTTCTTATTTGAGTGCCATATCTGATTCCGAATATTGGCTACTATCATGGTGATCAGCCATGTAGATTGTCCTGGGGACAACATACAACAGTTGCAGTTTCATCACTTTTTGCTTCAGTAGAGAGTTCAAGCATGATCTGATGTAAGACCCACTGTTTGCCTTGTTATGCACAATGCTCTCTTCGAATGCCACATTTCGAACAACTCTATTTTTTCCTTATCAGCTTGCTTCACTGTTCACCTTTCACATTTATACATATAAATGAGAATACAGTAGTCTAACCTTGACCTTGGTTTCCAGTGACACATCCGTACACCTGATGATCTTTTCTAATTCCTTTATTGCTGCTCTTCCAAGTCTCAGCCTTCTAATTTGTTTGCCACAGTCTATATTTGGAATGATGGTTGAATCAAGATATAGAAAATATTTAACCATTTCAGTTCCTTCATTGTCAACATTAAATATAGTTATTTTGGAGTCATGGTTTTTGTCTTCTTTGTGTTCAGTTCTAATGCTACTTTTTCATTTCCTTTTATATCATCAAGTCAGTGCTATTTTCTGCTAAGAATATGTTGCCATGACAAATTACAAATTTTTCTCCCCACTTATTTTTACTCCTCTATCATCTGAATCTAATCCAACTTTCCACACAACATGTTTTGTGTGTAGAATACTCAGACACAGAAATATAATGCACACTTGTCTGATTTCTTTACCTATGGGAAGTCATTTTGACTATCCTTATTATGACAATCAAATTATGTGGAATATTCAACAATTCTAAAGTAATCCACAGAGTTTCATGATCTACACCAGGGGTGCCCAAACCTTTTGGGCCATCGGCCAGTCACATGGTTCAGGGGGCCAGTCGCTATAGCTCAGGGGCCAGATCCTGCCCCCATCACCTATTCATCCAGCTCACAAAGCCATTGATGTTCCTGGAAGTAGAATAACATGGAATGGCACATTCTACTTCCACTTCCATGAGTGACAAGGGCTTCATGGGCCAGATGAATTGGTGTAAGGGGCCGGATCCAGTCCCTGGGCCATAGTTTGGGCACCCCTGATCTACACAGTCAAAACCTTTGGTATAATCTAAAAAACAAAAAATCTCGTTATTTCTTTATTTTTTTTGGTACATACCAGTATCCAAAGTGTTTTTGCAATATGATTGCTGCTGTATCTTCCTTTTTTGAATCCATCTTGAATATTTGGCAATTATTTTGTTGAATATATCTATTACTATATCTCCATTTCTCACTCCCTACATTTTACTACCATTACTGTCTGGATAGTTCAGTGATTTAGGCATATGGCTATGAAAGTAGAGGTTGGAAGTTTGATTCCCCACTGTGCCTCCTGCAAGAAGACACAATCTGTGAGACCTTGGGCAAGAATGGTATGATGAACTACTGCTGAGTACTCTCTACTTATAAAATCCTGAAGGTGGCACCAGTGGTCAAACCTGCATTTTACCAACTGTGACCCATTGTCCAGCTTCACCTATTCCTTGATAGGTGGTCCCTGATAACATTGACCTATGCACTGGTAATTTCCAAGACGGAGCACCTAGCCCTAGGAAATGCTATCTGGAGTGCCAAATATCTGAAGTTACAAGTAGTCATGACTAAAGAAGTGAAGAAAGCTGTGTATAGAGGAAGAGCATTTTCAGCACTAGCTCTCACTTTATGGAATAGTTTACCATCTGAAATAAGATCAGCTCCATCTTTAATTGCCTTCTATAAACGAAGAAAAACATATTTTTGTCATCAAGCATTTTCCCCAAGAGACTCTCTTTCATAAAATAACAAAGATAATTTTGGTTTTAGCTTGAGTTACTAGGCTCATTTTGATGGAACTTTTTATAAACTTTTAAAATTCTTATGGTTATTCTAATTTACTGTTGCCATCTGGGTGGGTATGTTTAATTTCTTATTTGTATTTGTTGAATTGCTCCATTGGTTATGTGTTTATTTTAAGAATTAATGATTATTATGACTCTGTATATTATTGGGTGTCTTATATAATGTGAGCCACCCATAGAAGTGAGTTTGCACCAATTGGGGCAGGATACAAATTAAAAAAACAAACAAACAAACAAAAATCCCTGTCAATTACTCTGAGACATTGTGCTTAGTAATCACATGGTTGTCTCCTATCTTAGAGTTTCCGCTGCTTAATTACAGTGTAAGGGCCAAACTGTACTTTAACAAATGATGAAAGCTGAAGTCACTTCTGAGGCACCTGCAGTTTTTGCAAGATGAGTTCCCCAAAAGTAGTTTAATGCTTGCAGAATTGGGCCTCCATCCTGGAGGGCAGCTCTAATGCTTGCAGAGTTGGAACCCAGCTACCAATGCCCCAGACTTTGACAACAGCAAACAGTAGCTCAGAGAGTCCAAGGTCAGTCCAGGTCAAAAACACAGAGCAGTTGTTTCAGTTTCACAGGGTACAAAAAGAATCGTCAGAGCTCATACCTAAGAAGTTACAAATCACTTACATACTAAGACAAAAGGTCAAGCAGGTGAAGACATGAGCATGGTAGTAAACAATCCAGCTGGATAAATATATTACCTTTATGGGTTTTGTCCTGGCACGGATGGTTGCACTTATTGGTCTTGATGTGGGATGACTGTCTTCTTCATCGGACACTACTTTATTGTAGCCACTGGTCATGGCTGACCTTGGAGATTGTAGTTATTACTCTGTTATGCTCTCTGCTCCAGCATCCCAAGTTACTTGCCTTCTGAGGGTGTTATTCATCTGTCAAGCTTTCATGTTCTGCAGGAATTGGATCATCCTAATAAGGCCAGGCTCTGCCTCAGTCTCCCATAGCCTAGGAGGAAGCTGCTAGCTTTGGTTGTCAAGTTCATCCTCTGTTCTGGTTTCCTGGTGTTGAGGCAGGTCATTTTGGCTTTCCTTTTCCAAAGATAATTTGGTCCAATGGATCATGACAGAGACAGCATTCTCATTGGGAAAATTGGGACCAAAATTCACATTGAAGGAGATGCATCCAGTTCATAAGATTTTCTTCCCAATAACATGGCATCCTTTATTATGTGTGTCTCTAGTATTAGGTTGCTAAGACGCTGACTGGGAAACGGAAGGTCAGCAGTTCGATTCCCGAGTACTGCAGGACGGAAATGAGCTCCCGTCTTCATCCCAGCTCCTGCCAACCTAGCAGTTCGAAAGCAAGAAATTGCATAAATAGGGACCATTTCGGTGGGAAGGTAACAGCGTTCCATGTGCTCCGGTGTCTAGTCATGCCTGCCACATGACCATGGGAATGTCTGCAGAAGCAGACAGCGCTGGCTCTTCGGCTTAGAAACAGAGATGAGCACTGCACCCTAGAGTCGGATACGACTGGCTTTCGAGCAAGGGAAACCTTTACCTTTACCTTAGTATTAGGTATGCAAAAGAAGCCACCATTTACCTTCTGGAGATAACTCTGTTTACAGGTAATATTTCTTCTTTTTACTTCTAGACACTAGACCTTTTGGTTTATCTGCTAAGAATTTCATACTACAAAAAGAACATACAAATGGTCTGGACACCATACTATCCCCCAAAGTCTGTAAATTACAGGATTTTAGAGATGCTGTGTCGGTCACACACATTCATTTCTTAAGGAATTGTTTCTTCTAGTGACTAGGAGAGCCAGCCAGCTGGGCGAGCGGCGGAAGGGCCAGCCGCGGCCGCCGCCGGGCAACCACCCCCATCCGGGGGGTGAGGAGGAGGAGGAGAGCCAGCCAGCTGGGCGAGCGGCGGAAGGGCCAGCCGCGGCCACCGCCGAGCAACCACCCCCAGCCGGGGGGTGAGGAAGAGGAGGAGAGCCAGCCGCGGCCGCCGCCGGGCAACCACCCCCAGCCGGGGGGTGAGGAGGAGGAGAGCCAGCCAGCTGGGCGAGCAGCGGAAGGGCCAGCCGCGGCCACCACTGGGCAACCACCCCCAGCCGGGGGGTGAGGAGGAGGAGGAGAGCCAGCCAGCTGGGCGAGCAGCAGAAGGGCCAGCCGTGGCCGCCGCCGGGCAACCACCCCCAGCCGGGGGGTGAGGAAGAGGAGGAGAGCCAGACAGCCGGGCGAGCGGCGGAAGGGCCAGCCGCGGCCGCCGCCGGGCAACCACTCCCAGCTGGGGGGTGAGGAGGAGGAGGAGAGCCAGCCAGCCGGGTGAGCGGCAGAAGGGCCAGCCGCGGCCGCCGCCGGGCAACCACTCCCAGCCGGGGGGTGAGGAAGAGGAGGAGGAGGAGAGCCGGTTGAGCAGCGGAAAGGCCAGGAGAAGACCAACTGAAAGACGGGAAGAGGGCAGAGGAGGAAAACCAGGGGGAGAGACTCAGAGTCCCAGGCAAAGGATAAGTACCTGATATGCAGATGTAGAAGACTTAATATAGAAACTGACATAGAGACTTTATACTGACTAAATACAGAAACTGACATAGAGACTGTGTATAAAGTGTGATAATATGCATGATAATATGTTGTCTAAAATGTTTTAAACTTTTAAAAACTGTGATAAAATGTATGAGGAGGGAAAAATGGCGTAGACACCGGCAAGCCACGGCACAAATCTTGCCAAGAGAATCCTATTGACCAAAACAAAAGGCAAAACAAAGGGGCAGGCTAGGTGATACAGGATGCTTAACACCACAGAGGGGAGGAAGGGGAGGGACAGGAAAGGGGGAGGGGAAATGCAATGTTGTAAGGAACAATACTGCATAGGGACATGGAATGCGAGATCAATGAACCAAGGTAAACTGGAAGTGGTAAAAAATGAGATGGAAAGAATAAGCATTGATATCTTAGGCATCAGTGAGCTCAAATGGACAGGGATGGGTGAATTCAGCTCTGGAAACCATCATATCTACTACTGTGGGCAAGAAAACCTTAGAAGAAATGGAGTAGCCATAATTGTCAATAAAAGAGTGAGAAAAGCAGTAATGGGATACAACCTTAAAAATGACAGAATGATGTCAGTCAGAATTCAAGGCAAACCTTTCAATGTCACTGTGATCCAAATATACGCACCAACCACTGGTGCAGATGAAGCCACAATGGACCAGTTCTATGAGGACTTACAACACCTCATAGAACAGACACCAAGAAATGTCCAAATTATATTAGGAGACGGGAATGCCAAAGTAGGAAATCAAAAAGTGGAGGGAATAACAGGCAAATTTGGTCTTGGAGTACAGAATGAAGCAGGGCAAAGATTGATAGAGTTCTGCCAAGAGAACGCACTGGTCATAGCAAACACTCTCTTCCAGCAACACAAGAGGCGACTTTACACATGGACATCACCAGATGGCCAACACCGAAACCAAATTGACTACATACTCTGCAGCCAAAGATGGAGAACCTCCATACAGTCAGCAAAAGTAAGACCTGGAGCAGACTGTGGCTCAGATCACAACCTACTGATTGCAAAATTCAGGCTTAGACTAAAGAAAATAGGGAAAACACGGAGACCAGAAAGATATCACCTAGACAGCATCCCTAAAGAATACGCGGTGGAGGTGATGAACAGATTTAATGGCTTAGACTCGGTAGACAGAGTACCAGAAGAATTATGGACGGACATGAGGGACATCATGCAGGAAGCAGCAAAGAAAACCATACCAAAAGAAAAGAAGAGTAAGAAAGCAAAGTGGTTGTCTGATGAGGCTCTTAAAATAGCAGAGGAAAGAAGGAACGCCAAAGTCAAAGGAGAAAGAAAAAACTACAATCATTTGAACACAGAATTTCAAAGAAAAGCAAGGAGAGATAAGGAAAACTACCTAAAAGAACAGTGCAGAGAAATGGAGGAAAACAACAAAAGAGGCAGAGCCAGAGATCTTTTCAAAAAAATCGGCGAAATCAAGGGAACATTTAAAGCAAAAATGACCATGATAAGGGACAAAGATGGAAAGGAGCTAGCTGATGCAGAAGAAATTAAGAAAAGATGGAAAGAGTACACAGAGGAACTTTACAAAAAGGACCTCAACACTCCTTTTAATCACAATGATGAAGAAATTGAACTTGAGCCAGACATCCTGGAGAGCGAAGTCATAAAGGCCCTAAAGAGCACTGCAAACAACAAAGCTAGTGGAGATGATGGTATCCCAGTTGAATTTTTCAAAGCGCTAAAAGATGATGGCATCAAATTACTGCATTCAGTATGCCAGCAGATTTGGAAAACAAAACAGTGGCCACAGGATTGGAAAAGATCAGTATACGTCCCAATCCCAAAAAAGGGCAATGCCAAAGAATGTTCAAATTATCGAACAATCGCGCTCATCCCACATGCCAGCAAGGTGATGCTCAAGATAATACAGGATAGACTTCAGCAACATGTGGAGAGAGAATTACCAGAGGTGCAGGCTGGTTTCAGAAGAGGCAGGGGGACTAGAGACCACATTGCCAACATACGCTGGATCATGGAGAAAACAAAGGAATACCAGAAACAAGTTTACTTTTGTTTTATTGACTACACCAAGGCATTTGACTGTGTGGACCACTACAAGATGTGGCAAGTAATTAAAGAGATGGGAATTCCAGAGCACCTCATATGCCTCCTGAGAAATCTGTACATGAACCAAGAAGCAACAGTTAGGACAGAACACGGAATGACAGAATGGTTTGGAATAGGAAAAGGAGTAAGACAAGGCTGCATTTTGTCACCATGCTTATTCAACCTATACACAGAGCACATAATGCGCAGTGCAGGGATGGAGGAATCACAATATGGGATTAAAATTGCTGGGAGAAACATCAATAATCTGAGATATGCAGACGATACCACCCTAATGGGAGAAAGTGAGGAAGACCTAAAGAATCTCTTGATTGGGCTGAAGGAGGAAAGTGCAAAAGCTGGCTTGAGACTCAATATCAAGAAAACCAAGATAATGGCAACAGGCCCCATCAGTTCCTGGAAAATAGACGGGGAAGAAGTAGAAGCAGTGACAGATTTTACTTTCTTAGGATCAAAGATCACTGCAGATGGGGATTGTAGCCATGAAATAAAAAGGCGACTGATTCTTGGGAGACAAGCAATGAGAAACCTGGGGAACATAGTGAAAAGCAAAGACATCACATTGCAAACAAAAATTAGAATAGTCAAAGCAATGGTTTTCCCAGTAGTAATGTATGGATGTGAGAGCTGGACAATTAGGAAGGCTGAACGCAGAAGAATAGATGCCTTTGAAATGTGGTGTTGGAGGAGAGTTTTGAGAGTACCCTGGACAGTGAGGAGAACAAATAGGTCAATCTTAGAAGAAATTAACCCTGACTGCTCATTGGAAGGTCAAATAGTAGAGATGAAGCTAAAGTACTTTGGACATCAAATGAGAAGGGAGGATTTATTTGAGAAGGCATTGATGTTGGGAAAGGTGGAGGGCAAAAGAAGAAGGGGAAGGCCAAGGATGAGATGGCTAGATGGCATTGTAGACACAATGGGCACAGAGCTGGGAGGGCTGAGGGGGATGGTGGAGGACAGAGGCGCCTGGAGGAAAATGGTCCATGGGGTCGCAAAGGGTCGGAGTCGACTGTGCGACTGAACAACAACAAGTGACTAGTAATCTGTAAATTATAGCTGAGCCTCGAAGAATAACTGCTTTTACAGTGTAAATGAGCCCCACTGAAGTAAGGATGAAATCAGTTTTCAACTTCAGAATCTAAAGAAAGTGAAATTTATAAATGCTGGGAACAACTTTAACAAGTGAACAATAACAACAGAGAAACAATTCTCAAAGCGACTGAAGAATTTATTTGGTTGGAAGTGTTTTCAGTATTACAGTTCCTTGTTGGCAAGCTTCTGCAAGACATACAAATATAAAAATTTTAATTCTACAATGTAAAAACATATTGCACTCTTTTTTAGTATAAAAAAAGACAACAACATGCTGTTTTCTTATGGCATAGTTGCCTACAATCATACCTCAAATCATGCATAACTGTAGTATGCTTTGATGGCCATTCAAACTTGCACTAAAGGTATTTATTCTGCATTATTGCACCCAATCTGTTCTTTTAAAAGTAGGCAGTTCTTTAGTCTAATTCATTAACTGCACATTTACAAAGCTGTCTAAATTTATCATTCAAGATGGAGCCAATTACAAAGCACTCTTTTGGAAATGAAACCAGATTTATATACATTTACAAGAACATTCAAACTCTAAGCACACATTTATTTGAAGTAAAAATAAAACAACATAAGGAAGCTTATTTACTTACTTCTCTTCCTAGAAATCTGGCACAGTGTGATTTTTAACTCCTTTTCCTGCAGACTGCAACAAAGTAGAAACTTCAATTGTTTTTATAGTTCTCATAGGTGGAAAATGCCTGCATGAGAAATATGTCACAGACTGCATGATCTAAAATACATTTTAACATTTTAACCGATTTGATGCATTTTTTAAAGTTGTCTTTTTGTTTCTTCTCCAAGTTATTCCATCAATGGAGTAATGTGTAGGGCAGCTAAAGTTGATCCCAATGAATCAAGCTTTTGCGTATTTCTGGAGACATTATAGTGTTGGCACTCTAGATCATAGTGTGTGGGTTACTTCTTGGCAAGCTGGGATCCACCTTAAACAAATTCACGGCAGTGGCATTTTTCCTAAACCAGGAAAAATCTATACTCGGATCCAAATTCCAGCCAATGACAATGATAGTGCCTGCATTGGAGTTCTGAGACTGGTTATAATTTTTTTTAAAAAATGAGCTAAAGGCATGAAATTGTTGCTTTTTAGTGAATGAGGGGAAAGCAGTATAAATGGCATCCTCTATATTATGTATTGTCATTCATAAATTCATAGTGTATTGTACATGTTCACTAAACTTTGAATTTTTGGCTAATTTTGTTAGGAGCTGACTGAATAATATAGTAATATATGGTTGCCCTATCTGCAATATTGTATTTGAAGTCCCTAAAATTTTGGAAGTGAGAATGTGGATATATATAAAATGCAAACAATGTCAGACAGACTGGTCTTACTTTCCCAGTCTAATATGAATCCTGGCATGGGCTTTCTCTACATAATCCAGAACATTCTAAAAATCTGGGCTGGTTCAAGGAAACATTACACATATTTTAAAAACAATTGTGCTGAAAGAGAAAAGCTTCTGGATAATCTTTTCAGGGTGGTGCAGCTAGTGTGTCATGTTATGTATGTATGTATGCATGTTCATTATACTGTAAAGGCAAGATTGTAACCACTCCAGATACAAACGATATCAGCTGTAAAGGAACGCGAGCAGACAGCCTATAGAGGGCGGCTGCGAGCGTTCACTCTCACATGGTTCACATTGCGCAATCACGGACAGCCGCGGGAAAACCTTCCCCGCAAACAGCAGCAGGAAAGGAGGCGTGCCTGGGCGAGGCCACGCCGGTAGCAGCCAATGAGCTACCGTGCTACAAGATTCAAATGAAGAGAGCTACTGTATATATTGAGATGTATCACCGCCATTACCTCATGCTTAACTGGAACCTCATGCAATAAACCTGTGTTAAACCAACCCTTCGGTTGTCCGGTCGTCTTTGGTCCCATACACTAAATTGGCGACGAAGGTGGGATATGGCTGCCCACGGGACCAAGACATGCGCCGGCTACGAGATCAGGAAGCCGGGAGACCTGGAGCTGTTTGAGATAGACTTCAACGCAGCGCTGGTGGAGCTCGAGGTCTCAGACGAGGCCAAAAAGAGGGCCATTTTCGTCCGCATGCTCGGACAAGAGACCAAGAGGACCTTGGTGGACCTGATCGCGCCGAGGAAGGTGAGCGACCTCAAGGCCACAGAGCTCCTGGCGGCGCTGCGCGCCCATCTCCGGCCGGCAATAGCGATGTTCCCCGCTCGGAGCGCGTTCTGGAGGCGAGTCCAGGCACCCGGAGAATCGGTCGATGAGTTCGCCGCGGCCCTGCGGTTGGCCGCCGGCCCATGCAAGTGGGAACGCCCCGACGTCACCCTCCGGGACTGCCTGCTCTGCGGTCTGAGGGACACAGAGACTCAGCGCGCGCTGATGAAAAGGGAGCCGCCTCCCACGTGGCAACAAGTCCTCGACGCGGCACAGGCCGCAGAGGCCACGACGGCCGGGGTGCACGAGCTCCAGGACTGGCGCCCGAAGACCGCCAAGGCAGAGAGTTCGGTGCGCGCGGCCCGGCGGGTTTCGAACTCGTCTGCAGGGAGCAGCGACGACGAGGACGTCCGGAGAGTCCAGAGAGAGGGCCGGCGCTGCGACGGTTGCGGCGCCGCCCACGCCCGCACCAAATGCCCATTCCGCAAGGCCGAGTGCCACAACTGCGGCCAGTGCGGGCACATCGCCAAGGTCTGCCGGAAACGGCGCGAGGCCACCCGGAGTTCTCCAGACCGCTCGGCGAGGCAGGACCGCACCACGAGGCAGGACCGCACCACGAGGCCGAAGGACGGCACCCGGACCACGAGGACGCGGGACGGAGTAGGGCGCATCTCCGACGACAGCGAGGACGACGCGCCGGTTTGCAGCGTTTCCACGGAGCACCCCCGTTACTTCGTTGAGGTAGTAATACAAGGGGCCCCTGTTAGAATGGAGGTGGACTCGGGTTCTTCATACTCCATTATTTCCCAGGGGGAGTTCATGAAAATCGCCCCCCGCATGCGGCCCAAGCTCAAAGCGTTGAGGGCCACACTGAAGGACGTGCAAGGGAACCGCATCCCAGTGTTGGGGGTTGGGAAGTTCCAGGTCCAGTTCAAAAAGTACACCGCAACGCTTCCCCTAGTCGTCCTCAAGGGAGGTAAATGCAGCCTCCTCGGGACTCAATGGTTCCAGCCCCTGGGTTTGTTCATTGGGGGGGTGCACGCCGTGGGAGCACACGCCGCCGGGACTGATCCAATACAGAGCGTGTGCGACGCGCACCCCGAGGTTTTTAAAAAGGGGCTCGGAAAATTCAAGGGCCCCCCAGTGACTTTCGACCTGGACCCTGGAGTGCGTCCAATCAGACTTAAACCGCGCAGAGTGCCTTTCGCACTAAAGGACAAAATAGAGGCGGAGTTGGACAAATTGGTGGGCCAGGGGATTCTAGTTCCTGTTGATTCTGCGGAGTGGGAAACTCCAATTGTAACAGCGCTCAAGGCCAACGGGGAAGTCCGCATATGCGCTGATTACAAGTGCACCATCAATAAGGCGATCCGCCCTAATGCGTATCCGGTGCCGGTAGTCAGCCACTTGTTGGCCAGGTTACACGGGGGGAGGTGTTTCGCCAAACTCGACCTGGCCCAAGCCTACCAGCAACTCCCGGTGACCCCCGCCGCAGCTGCTGCGCAGACCATAGTCACCCACAAAGGGGCGTTCCAGGTATCGCGCCTCCAATTCGGCGTGAATTCGGCGCCCGGGATTTTCCAGTCGCTGGTGGAACGCCTCCTGAAGGGGTTAGAGGGGGTGTTACCCTATTTTGATGACGTATTAATTACAGGGGGGAGCCGGGCCGAATTAGCAACAAGGTTGGGAAAGGTCCTGACAATATTCGAAAAGGCGGGGTTGCGGAAAGACAAATGCGTCTTCTTCGCTACAGAGGTTGAGTTCCTAGGGTTCCGTGTCACTCCCGAGGGAATTAGGCCAGCCCAATCCAAGGTAGCCGCCATCAAGAAGGCCCCTCGCCCCACCTCCAAGCCCGAGTTGCAGTCGTTCCTCGGACTGCTCAATTTCTACCACTCCTTCCTCCCGCGGAAGGCAGCAGTGGCAGAACCGCTTCACAAATTGTTAAAAAAGGACGAGGCATGGAAGTGGGGCGACGACCAGGAGAAGGCTTTCAATGACCTGAAGCGACTCCTGGCATCAGATGCTGTACTGACCCACTTCAATCCCAAACGCCCGGTGGTCCTGATATGCGATGCATCCCCGGTGGGGGTGGGGGCGGTGCTATGCCACGTGCTGGAGAACGGTAGGGAGGCCCCGATAGCTTTCTACTCTAGATCCCTGTCCCAAGCGGAGAGGAACTATGCTCAGACAGACAGGGAAGCGCTAGCAATAATTGCGGGGACCAAGAAATTTCATGATTTTGTGTACGGCCGCCCCTTCACCATAGTGACTGACCATAAGCCTTTGCTGGGCATTTTCACCGCAGATAAGCCCACACCCCAGATCCTGTCCCCGAGAATGCTCAGGTGGGCCATTTTTCTCAACGCGTATCAGCACGCGTTGGTATACCGGCCCGGGAAGGAGATCAGCCATGCCGACGCTCTGTCGAGGTCCCCCATTCCCCGGGATTGCTGCCACGTGGGCGGAGTAGAGAGGGACCACCAGGTCCTAATGATAGAGGTCCTAGACTCTCCTCCAGTAGTACCGGCCGACATCGCCAAAGCGACAGGCAAGGACAAAACCCTGGCCACAGTTTGCTCCTGGGTGCAGAAAGGGTGGCCCGTGTCTTCCCCAGCAGCGGAATTCGACACATTTTTCAAAAAGAGACTAGAGCTGTCCCTAGAGAGGGGTTGCCTTTTGTGGGGACAGCGGGTAGTGATCCCCACGTCTCTCCGGCCGAGGGTGCTTAAACTGCTGCACGTCAGCCACCCGGGGATCGTACGCTCTAAGGCACTAGCCCGCAGTTACTTTTGGTGGCCCCAGTTAGACGCCGACATCGAACACATGGTCGGCACTTGCGAGGCGTGCCAAAGCTCAAGGCCAGAAGAGGCTCGCTCGCCACCTAGGGAGTGGGACGCTGCAAGGGGGCCCTGGTCCCGAATACACGTAGACTTTGCTGGCCCGTTCAGGGGAACGCTTTTCCTCCTCGTGGTGGACGCGTTCTCTAAGTGGTTGGAGGTCATTCCAGTCTCGAGCACCTCCTCGGCCACAACAATTAAACAGTTAAGGAGGGTCTTTTCCACGTTCGGTTTACCCGACACCCTCGTCAGCGATAACGCTAGCTGTTTCACGTCCGCCGAGTTCAGGGCATTCATGGAGCGCAACGCCATTCGGCACGTCACCTCCGCCCCCTTTCACCCGGCCACCAATGGCCAAGTAGAGCGCCTCGTGTGCACCACGAAAGACGCGCTACTGCGCATGGGTCCCGGAGACCTCGAACTGAAATTGTGCCAATTCCTGCTGAGATACAGGGTCACTCCATTAGCGTCAGGGTACTCCCCCGCGGAGCTGTTGATGCGCAGGAAGCTGGCCACGGGGATATCCAAGCTAGACCCCACGAGAGTAGAGGACAAAGGGCGGAACATAGGGGTGGAACTCACAAAGAGTTTCAGCATAGGCGCCCCGGTGCACTGCAGGAACTACGCCAGCGCGGGGCCAGCCTGGGTGCCGGGCACCGTAGTAGATCAAACCGGCCCCGTCTCATACCGCGTAGAGACCAGTACAGGTTTCCTGTGGAGGCGACACGTAGACCAACTCAGGCGTAGGGTCCCCGGAGAGCAGGACGCGGACGAGAATAGCATCGAATCAGCGTTAGGGTACTCCCCCACCCGTTTAGCCCAAGGGGGAGGAAAAGGGGAGCATGGGTCCCCACCAAGGGGGGAGGAAAGGCAATCGATCCACAGAAATCTTTTGCGGGAGTCCCCGTCAGAGAGGAGGAGCCCCGACCACACTCATACCCCGCGGAAGCCGCGGAAGTCTCCCCGAAATTCAGATGCCCATAGAAGTTTAGACGTTGATTTACAGTACCAGGGGGAGTTAGCGGAGTGGTCCCCCACCCGTCCTAGCGAAAAGAGGGGTTTCAGTTCAGCCCCTGGTACTTCCAGTCCCAGTAGCCCCTGTGAGTTAGAATGCAATATAGCGCCAATGTCCCGGAGACCGACACCTCCAAGACCGGAGGCATCAGCGAGTCCGCCCACCACAGTCTTAAGGTCCCCCGAGCAGGGATCAGAAGGTAGCCGTTCCACAAGGGCGACCTCATCGGTTCCGCGGTTCACATTAGGTGGGTCCCCGGGGTCCGAGGGCAATAGGCAGGGATTTACCTCCCAACTGTTCATTCCATTCCCTTCCCCGAGCGCAAGGCAGGCACAGACGCCCCACAGAGCCACTAACGAATCCCCGTTTCCCGTTGCAGGACAAGCACCCGCGGAGTCAGGGATCACGGGCTCTCCAGAATTAGGGCAGGCGCAAGCACGCCCCAAGCGAACGTGCGGCAAGCCACAATGGTTGCGGGACTTCGTCCCATCCTAGGGGGGAGGGATGTTATGTATGTATGTATGCATGTTCATTATACTGTAAAGGCAAGATTGTAACCACTCCAGATACAAACGATATCAGCTGTAAAGGAACGCGAGCAGACAGCCTATAGAGGGCGGCTGCGAGCGTTCACTCTCACATGGTTCACATTGCGCAATCACAGACAGCCACGGGAAAACCTTCCCCGCAAACAGCAGCAGGAAAGGAGGCGTGCCTGGGCGAGGCCACGCCGGTAGCAGCCAATGAGCTACCGTGCTACAAGATTCAAATGAAGAGAGCTACTGTATATATTGAGATGTATCACCGCCATTACCTCATGCTTAACTGGAACCTCATGCAATAAACCTGTGTTAAACCAACCCTTCGGTTGTCCGGTCGTCTTTGGTCCCATACACTAAACCCATGCAAGCCCTCCTCAATTCCCTTTTTCTTTCTTCTTAGTTCCTATTGTATACATACTCAGGCACAACTGAGCATTTAGCAAAAGAAAAAATGTTTCCTTCCAAGACTCGTGTTCAGTTAGATGGCATAAATATAATAAAGCAGTACACTTTGCCTCAATTGCAAGCAGCAGGGAGATTAATCTCTCAAGGAAATGATGGTTGTAAGAGGGTACTGAGTTACTAGCTTCCTGAAACAAAAACTTTTTTGTATCAGAAAGAACTAGGCTGAACAACTAACTGAACAAGTCAGAAAGACAGATAAAACTAAACTAATGAATACATGCCAGACAACTCTTCCGCTTAGTGTGCGCTTTGGTCGCATCCCCTGTAAGAGATGGGAGCAAGCAAAGGCTTGTCCTTTGGTCAGGCAGGGAGGAGCCTGGAGCCTCTTTCTAAGGTGAGGCTCCTTCCTGCCTCACCCTTCTGAATGTTTCTTCGCCGGAGAAGCTTCTTTTCCCTTCTCCAGCGTTTGCCCTTCGGATCCTCTTCGGATTCCTTTCTGGACTTTTTTTTTTAACCAATCCTTTTTCCATGGCTCCGGCTAGGAGGCCGACGTGCCCCCGGCACTGCCTCCATACTCCCATGCACCAGTTGCCATCTCTCCCTCCGGCCTTGACTGCCTGCATGCCCTTGCAGTGGTGCTCGGCACGTTTCTTCCCACCAGGGGATTCCTTTGCCATCTAGCCACTTGGGTCTCCCCAGGCCCTGGAGGCTGTGAGCTGGCAAGGGGTTGCTCTGCCCTGCTTTGCAGGGTCACAGCCATGGAAGAGTCCTGCGGTCTGCCAGGCCACGGGGCGGCCGCACCGCCATTGTCTTCCGAGCCGCCCAACACGGCTCTCCCTGTACAGGCCTCCACTGATCTCCCTCCTCCAGCTCTGATGCCTGACCTTTGCAGGCTACTCACCTGGAGTTTCTCCTTCTGGGGCCCTGAGCTCCAGCATGGTGCTGTGGCTCCTGGTCCAGCCCATCACGCTGGTCTTGCTCCTTCTGCTCCTTCCCTGGGACTCACTCCCCAGTTCCTTGGTGAGTATCAGGTTCAAGCTAACACACTCACCACACTTCATGCTCCTGCTAGTTTTCTGTCAGTTTCTTCCCCCGGGCAGCCCTGTCCTTGGCTCCCCCAGTGCCCCCCCTCAATACCTGTTGCTCAAGGGTATTATGGGCCCTTACCCTGACCTCCCCCTTGGCAGTCTACTTCACATCCTGTGTACCCCTACCCACCCACAGCCCCTCCTGGCTGGCCATATTGTGGCCCCATCGGGGGGCCCATTGGGCAGGACAGCAGTAAGGTGCCCAGCTCAGCCCTTCCTTTTGGGGACCAGTTTCTCCCTTTCGGGTACCACCTAGTGCAATCCACCAGGGACAAAATCTGCTGGAGGGGAGTGTCATGATCTTGATCTGTGAGGCCTCATTTTCAGGCCTCTGCCAGGCTTTTAACAGGCTTTGCCTGTTCAAGGTCATTGCTAGCTATGCAGTTAGAAATTCTCTTTTCCCGTCTCTGCACTCGGCTCAAAGCTTGAGCCAGCCCACTTCTCAAAAGCTACGTCTCTGCACCCAGCACTCAACTTCTAGGAGGAGATAGACAGAAGCTTCCAGAAGCATATCCAAATAAGGAGCTTCCTATCAAGATAAGAACTAATTCCTAAGGTGGGGGAGGATGCTCATCTTCTCTCTAAAAAAGAAGCATATTTCCTCAGCTCTTCAGTCCTCTGGCCTGGGGCTACCCAAGTTCCGTCAGCTGGACTCAACTACCTGGGGCAAATAAAATACCAAATTCCCTGAGATAACCTTTTCCAGGGCTATTCCAAAGGGAACCCATCTAACTAACTATTTTCTGTGTATTGTTTCTGTTCTTTTTCAGATACTGTGCTATGCTTTACTTAATGAAATGCATATTGGAAAATAAAGCTCTTTGTGAGTTTTAATACTTCAAGAGTTGATGTCTGTCTATCAGGCATTGTCCAAGTACCATAGCTCTCTGCTTAAACATGCTACCAAACCAAAAGTAACCGCATGTTCCCTGTAACCAACAGGTGGGAGATCATTGGGCTGACCAGGATTCCAGATGGAGAGGTGACAATTGACTATATGGGGAGTGTGGGAAAATGATGAAAGTGACAGCCTATTGATCATACCCAGCCTCTCAAAACCCACAGCATTCAGGTCACGCCCATGACAGGGAGTATGTTGACCTCTTCAGCCTTCTTAATCGCAATTCCCCCTCGGCTGACAAAGATAAGATGGATGATATGGACAAGGAACTGCAGTCTTTGTTTGCGCCTTCCTCCCTGGGGAGGGGGGATTGGTTTTTTCCCTTGCACTGGGCCCCCCCAGTCTGATCGGTTGGGCTGGGGTGGGTTGGGGGCCAGTCTTTCTATCCCCCGTGTGGCGGGTAGTGCGACTGAATCTTTCCAAATCCCATCTTTGCCGTCGGGTATGGGCACTGGTTGATTCAGTGGCTGGGGACAGCATTACCTACGGGTGTGCCTCACGGCTGCTAGATTAATTGTTGAATCTTGTAATGCTACTTGGAAGCCTTGTCAGCTTTCAGGCACATACTGGTTACAACCCTGCTACTTTATGCCACTGCCCGCAGACCTTTTCTCCTGAGGCAGTTTTGTTACCCTATTTGGTTATGCCTAACTGGTCTCCTACACACCCGCACTACTTATGCCCCAGTGCAAGATTGCTTTTGTTTATTGTTCAACAAAGTGGCCTATTTGTACTCTATCACAAGCATATGTCTCTTCACTCGGGGGTTTGCGAGCAAAGTAGTATACACACAGAACTTCCCACCAAAGTGCTCCCTATTTATCTACTTGCAATTTCTTCCTTTCAAACTGCTAGGTTGGCAGGAGCTGGGACAAAGACGGGAGCTCACTCCGTCCTGCAGTACTTGAGTATCTAACTGCTAACCTGCCACCTTCCAGTCAGCATCTTAGCCACTGGACCCACTGTATTTTCGCTATAATATCCAAACTTTAGCTACCTCAGTCTTTTGACTAGTAACTTTTAATGACAGTGGTACCTCGCTTAAAGAGCATAATGCGTTCCACGGGATTGCTCTTTAAGCAAGTTTTAAGCAGAACACCATTGTAAGTGACCAATTGTGACTTCTGGTGTGTGTGTGTGTGTGTGGGGGGGGAATTGCAAACCCTGATTTAGTTGTTAAGCAATTTTTTGTTGGTTTTAGTTGTTAAGTGAGGGCGACCATTCAGAGAAAATTCTGCTCTTTAAGTGAGTTAGTCTCTAAGCGAGGCACTCTTTATGCGAGGTTTTACTGTATTCATTTTAAATTTTGACAGGATATTTAACTGCTGTTGTCATCATTATAGGCACAGATACATATTCATGTTGAGAGTAACTCATTGTAGCACATTTGGAAGGACCCTCCCAAATATTCCTAAACTTAGGCTGGTTGAGAATAATTTTTTTTGGCGGGGGGGGGGATAATGTAGGTATCAAGTCTTCCAGCCATAAATAAGCCCCTAACATTCATTACATTTCAGAAAGTACTGCTGATTATCATGTCTTTGGTGGCTTATTCCGTAATTGTCGCTGAACCTTGAACAAGCCAGCATACTCCAACTAATGGTTATCCATGCTATCTCTAACTGTTGATGGCAAATCTGAGAAATATTAACATTCCATGATCATCTTTCTAATGACTAGTCACTCTGGAATTTTTTTAAAAAATTAAGACTTATTATTCTCATAGGGTTCACTGATTAATCAGTGCTAAACTCTTTCAGTCTGCTGATCATTCAGACTTTTCATCAAGTGCAGCATAAAACAACACATGTTAATGAATATTAGCGTGTCATTAGTCAGAGGATTAAAAGGTTTAAGGGAGTTAACAACAGGATAAACATCTTTTTAATTTCAAATCACTAGTGACATAGGTCAATCATTATTGACCAAAATCATTAAAGCCTGATAGCTATCCTCTGCCCTTCTGAATGATTTTTTGGGGAGGCGGTGGCCTTTTATACATTCTTCTCCATGAGACAACTTTTCTTAGTAATTAACACCATTTGCCATTCTTATTCAAAACTGAGGAATTTGTTCAGCATGAGGAGAACCTAATACATGTAGCAGGAGCTAGAGAATTACTATTTAGATGCTGAATTTGAACAAGCATTGTTAAAACAATCTTTAACATACTCGGGATGATTCATAATGTCTCAGATAACCACAGTTTACATCTAGTTCATGGACTGAAAATACACAAACAGAAAATATAAATGCAGAAAATGAAAGCATGAAGCATGCAGGTTTCCAAACTATGGCATGTATGGAAGTCTAAAGCCCTAACATTGTGGTACATAAAACCTCAGGTTCACTCCATGGCTTCCCTAACTAGTACCTGAAAACCTAGAATGCTACTTCCAAACTATTTAGACTTGTAGTTCCCAATGTGGGGTGCACATCCCACAGGGAGGCAATTTGATTTTATGGGGGGGGGAATTGGAAGCTTGTTTAGACCAAGTTAATGGCCTTTTAGACTTCCGACATGTAACTAGGAGTTCAGTTTTTGAATAATAATTATATATCATGGGGGTGGTGGCTAACATCAGGATTTTAGAGATGCTTAGGTGGGGCATAGCCAAAGGAAGTTTGGGAACCCATGCTGTAGACCAAGAAAGGGCACAATCCAATCACCAGGAAGTATCAGTCTATGTGGAAAGGGTTCATGTGACACTCCTCCTCTATTTTTTCCCTCCCCCCAAAGCTATGCCCCCTTGTAGATTCCTCACTCTCTCATCAGAAACCAGGAAGAAATTCCCCATTAACTTCAGCCAGAGGCCATTGGCAATATGGCCTTCCTAACAGAGAAAGCCATATGAGCACAAAAATGTCCCCATCATTATTTCTCATTACAAATAGGAGATAATGGTGATGGGGACTTTCTCTGCCTATATTTTTTCAAATGGTGAAAAATGTGGGGATGTACACTGCCATTTATACTGGGGTCAGCTCTTTCTGTCTCGCACCTCTCCCCATCAGAGAGACAGTATGGGGTGGGTAAGGTCTATCTGGTCATAATATCATACCTGTCAAGTTTTGGACATGAAAATAAGTGAAAATTTAGGTCCCGTCCTTCTCTCCCCCCTCCTCCCCAAAATCTAGGCACAACCAAGAGCCTAGAAGTGGAGGAGCCACAGAGGAGTGTTGGGCTCCCCTGGTGGAGGAAGAGCCACACAATAGGCATGACTGCTTCCCCTCACAGGGAAAAAAGCAGCCAGCAAGCTTACTGTAATAATTGCTCTTTGTGGATTTCAGCTTGGCATTCAACACCATTCTACCGCAGCGTTTGATATCTAAGTTGAGAGATCTGGGGTTACCCCCATCACTTTGTGGGTGGATATTGGATTTTCTGTCAGAACGCTCCCAGAGGGTCCAGTTGGGCTCTTATACCTCTAATATGCTTAGTACAAATACAGGAACACCACAGGGATGTGTGCTTAGCCCGCTCCTTTATATTTTCTATACGTTTGACTGTGTCTCTGTCCACCCTAGCAATAGGATTGTCAAATTTGCAGATGACACAACTGTGATTGGGCTCATCTCTGATAAGGAGGGTGAGACGGCCTATAGAGATGAGGTGGAGTGGTTGACAAAGTTGTGTAGAACCAATAATCTGCACCTCAACATAAAGAAAACAACGGAGCTTGTGGTGGATTTTAGGAGGCAGAGAACCCATGTCCAGCCACTTTTGATTGACGGAACCTGTGTGGAGAGGGTAGCAACGTTCAGATTTCTGGGCATTGAGATACAGGAGGATCTGTCCTGGAGTGCCAACACAAGGGGGCTTGCGAAGAAGGTGCAGCAGAGACTGTATTTTTTGAGAACTCTAAGGAAAAACCATCTTCTACAAAAGCTGCTGCTTGCCTTCTATCTCTGCGCTATTGAGAGCGTGCTCACTTATGGCTTATGTCTGTGGTTTGGGAGTATGTTTATGTTTATGTTTATTCGATTTATACCCCGCCCTATTCAGCACAGGCCGACTCAGGGCAGCTAACAACATATACATACCCCCCCAAAGGGTTTACATACAAAATATGAAATGCAAAACAAATACATATAAAGTACAAAATATACAGAAAAAATACAAGTAAAATACATAAGTATACAATAATACAATGTGTCTCAGCTGGAGGCAAGGCTACATAGAAATATCTAAAATACAATATATCCAAATGCATAACAATTACAAAGTTACAAAGAACAATATAGCCCCCTCTCAACCATAGTAAGTCCCAAGGAGCAGAAACATCGGCATCTTCCCACTTCTCCCGCAGCCAATGTCTGACCGGGAGAAGGAGTCGTTTGGGGCAGATGAGTAGTGCTCATCGGGATAGGATAATGTTGCACAGAATTATTAAAATGGCGGAGAGTATCATCGGCTGTCCACTCCCCACTTTAGAACAAATTTACACCATCAGGTGCCACAGGAAAGCATTAGATATAGTAGGAGACCCAACACATCTTGGCCATTGCTTCTTTGAGCTTCTGCCATTGGGACGGAGATATAGAACAATGAAGGTAAAAATGAGCCGTCTCAAGTTTCTTTTCCAGAGCAATTTTGGCCATAAATGGAAACTTTGGACTCTGAAGTCATCTTATCTTAAAATTTTAATTTTTTTTAGAATTTTATTTTTTAGAATTTTAGAATTTTGAAATTTTAAAGCTTTGAAGTTTTTAAATTGTACTGTATGGTACTATTTTAATTTGTGTTAATCTTAATCTTAATCTTAATCTTAATCTTAATCTTAATCTTAATCTTAATCTTAATCTTAATCTTAATCTTAATCTTAATCTTAATCTTAATCTTAATCTTAATCTTAATCTTAATCTTAATCTTAATCTTAATCTTAATCTTAATCTTAATCTTAATCTTAATCTTAATCTTAATCTTAATCTTAATTCTATTTTAAATTTCCCCCTATTCTCCCCTTATTCGACTGCATTTTATATTATGGTGATTTTTCATGGAACTGTTTTTTACATTTTAATCAGTTAATTGTCTACTGTTTTAGCATTTTGTGCCTCAATTTCATTTTTTAAAACTCTGTGTTTAAGAGAAAACCATGGAAGTATGCTGTTTATGTTGTATGCAAATATACTTGAAGCTCTCTCTCCTGGGAAAGATGGTGTTGAAGTCAATGAGCCAATCGGCTTCAAGTATATTTGTAGACAATTAACTGATTAAAATGTAAAAAACAGCTCCATGAAAAATCACCATAATATGAAATGCAGTCGAATAGGGGGAGAATAGAGGGAAATTTAAAATAGAATTGTTACAGTAAGCCTGGCTTTATGGCTGCCTTTTTTCCCCATGAGGGGAAGCAGTCATGCTTATGGGGTGGTTCTTCCTCCCCTAGGGGGAGCCCAACACTCCTCTGCTTAGGTATGAGCAACACACCTCATGAATAAAGATATAACACAATAATATATGGGAGATTTACATGCCCCTGGATTTTTTTAAAATATGGGCAATTATAAACAAATATGTGATAGTGAGAAGAGGGGCTCTAAATTATGGGGGTTTCCCAGGCAATATGGGATAGTTGACACCTATGCGCAATATTGGCTGCCGGAGCATGTCTATTATAGGTTCTATAGAAGATAGTATAATATATAATTCAGTATATCATAACATTAATAAGCTTATTTTTATCTGCATTGTTTACCTATCTACCAAAAAGTGGATAGATCTCCCCTCCAACAGAGAAAGCCTGATCTTTCCATGATCTGCTTAGATCACTCTTTCATCTGAATGCTATCTCCTCTTAAGTCTGGTCTAGAGGCCTGGTCTATGGAGCCATGAATAGACCTGCCTTCCACTGTCTCAATGAAACTTACCTGGCAGGGGAGACATCATGATTACAAAGGTGGTTTTCCCAGGGTGAGGCTCATCCATTGAACTTATTTCTCTTTTTAAGGCCTTTTAAGTTGGGTGGGGCAGTTGCAGTCTTCCAAATGTTAATTTAACTTTAAATTTAATTTAATTTAATAGTCAAACTTATATATGCCGCCCACTCAGTTAAACCTGACTCAGGGCTGCATTACAACAATTTTTTAAAAAACATATAAAAACACTTAAAACCCCCAATTATCCCAATCACCCACCCCACCCACTATAAAATGAGAAGAGAGGGTTATTAAATTGTTATCATAATATTGCTATAATTGATCTTACTACAGCCTATCCAGAATGACCAATGTTTATGTTTGGGGATGATTGTAATTGTAATTCAAGCAAGAGTTTGGTGTCCATAAGGGCTCCTATCCTGTTTTAAACATTATAAAAAGTGCTATCGGCCTATGTGGCAGAATGTCTGGCTCATAAATTCCTTCAAAGTAAAGCAATCAACAATAGTCACCATTGAGATAGGTGAGGGGAATATTAGTAGGCTATTACATTGCTTCTTTTTTTTGCGGGGGGGGGATGGAAAAGTTGACCATAAATAACCGTGAGCGCTATAAATTATATTTATTAAACACTAGCTTCAGTAAAAGCCTCATAACTATACAGCCAGTGGCTAGTTCCAGAACTAATTTTCAATGCTCCATTAATTTTGTTTGGGATTTTAGCACCATAAGATGAGCAATGTTCCATGGCTAAAGACACATAAATTAAAGCATAAGCATGTCATTTGAACCCACAAAAAGAATATAATAAGCCTTGTATTGTAATTTAAGTGGAGGCTTTGAATTTATCTTTGCCAGTTTCAAAAAAGGAAGAAGACAGGAAGAGAAGTGTAAATATGATACATTATATAATTAACTTGTGGCGAGGACATTCTCTATCAATTTCTCCAGCCTTGCAGCCTCTCACCTCCTTCAGCAAATAGTATGGCTTGTCAGTCTTTTGAATGCCAACATTTTAAAAGGTTTGGCTGACTGACATCAGTGTCCGGGGTGTATACTGGGGAAATGGGAAATATTTCAAACACATGGGCAAAATTAACCTCTTGGACCTAATTTTTCCCAGACAGACTGTCCATTTCAATGTGTTTATAACATGCACACAGATGAATTGAACAAATGTTGTGTGGGAGACAGGCAAGTGAATCATAATTGGATTGAGAGAGAGAGATAACACGTGTGTCAGTGCTGAAAATGCAGTAAACAAAACAGAAATAACCGTCCCCCCCCCCATAATACATTCAGCTAGACATGAAATCAGGTGTGATGATGACCAAATCAGTCTGTTTGCTTTCCATGCAAACAACTGAACATTTTTAAAAATCCAGTGGATTTTGCAAAATTCTTAATTAAGAATCAATTCATGCCCATGTGGCTTGGCCAAATTTAATCGACAGGGACATTCCTGGTTCCTGCCTGGAAGTGAGCTCCAGGTAAGCAGGCAATTAGCTCCACATCATATGAATGCCTGTCATGAA
The DNA here is from genome assembly GCA_035047305.1 of Bradypodion pumilum. Taxonomy (NCBI): domain Eukaryota; kingdom Metazoa; phylum Chordata; class Lepidosauria; order Squamata; family Chamaeleonidae; genus Bradypodion; species Bradypodion pumilum. Next base: position 331,376,721 of record JAWDJD010000002.1, read on the forward strand.
AAAACAACATTGGCATCCCTAATCCAGACCCATCAATATGTATTGAATAAGCAAGAATTCAAAGTCAGACTTTTAAGAGTTAACCACACAAGCATGGCAGAATATGTCAACATTCCATTCCATGGTTCACTTTTTTTCCCTGTTGAATATATGAAGAATTTGAATTTTGGAAAGAGGGAATGGACCTAGGGCTCTGGAAGAACTGCTACCACCTTCTTGCAGTACAGTATCTGCTACTGGAAGCAGTTGCTGCTCTCTGTCTAAAGTTAAGGCATTCACAGTTGCTTCATTATAGTCAGATGATTCCTGTCCAAGAATAGAGCGATGTGAAAGGAACTGGGAAGAGGTATAGAAAACAAAATCTTGAAAACAGCAAGATTTGATCATCTCAATCTTCACCACAGATGATACTTCATGAATAGCCACATCCAGATCCACCTGCACCCTGCCTGGTATTGCATCTGAAAAGCTTCTGTCGAAAACCCATGACAAAGGATAAACTATTACAGGTTAAAGAAAGTAATAAGATGGCAGGAATTGATGGCATTCACCTAAGGCTTTTTAAAGAACATACATATAAAATTACTCAGTACTGAAAGTACCAAACTTTCCTCTGAATATGTTTTTCTGTATGTTTGTCTCTTTCTCTCCAGACTCCTTAACAGAGTACTGGGAGAAGGCCAATGGAATACCAGTTTCAGGATCTGGGAAATTACAGTCTTTTCATTACAACCTCTATCCTAGGTAAAAGGGCATTATAGAATTTAGGTAGGAGGAGGGGGGAAACTGTTGGGAGTTAAATAAAGAGGCCAGGTATCTCAAGTTCTCTGCCTTTTTACTGCTCACACATGCCTCAGCATTTTCTTTGTCAATTTTCTATTTTTACATGTGTGTACAGTATGTGGGGCAACAGAAAGTAACCCAGAGCTCTTGAACACCCACTAAAATTTAAAATAAATGCAGAAGGAAGGGAATACCTTTATAGGATCACTTTTAAAAAATCAAACATCGTGTGAGCTTTCATGATCCAAGAACACTTCTTCTGGCATGCATCAATTTCTTTTCTATAGGGTAGGAAAATTATAAAGGAAAGTCCCAAAGGTTCATGGCATGATGTTCAGCCAGGCTTTATCTCTTAGGTGTGAGTTGGGGGTGGGGGGATAGCAGGCTTCATCTTATCACATGCACCCCATTCAACAAATGCAAGAAGCCAGGTATCTGCAAGAAGCCAGGTATCTGCAAATCAAAAGCCTATCCCATCCACTTGAAACTTTAAGTCAGGGGTGACCAAACTATGGCCTGTGGGCTGGACTCGGCCCATGGCACCATTTCATGTGGCACACCACATGACATTCAGCAGAAGCATCGAAGGCAGTGAGTTTGCTAGTCAGAGGAAACATCGAAGGTGGTGAGTCGGCTAGTTGCTTCTGCCACCTAGACTAATCACTGCCTCTTCCGTCTACTTGCTGAATCACTGTACGCGGGGCCCGCATTTTTAAATATGGAAGTTAGTCTGTTTGAGTAGGTGGTGATTTGGCAAGTAAGTAGAAGCGGTCGAAGAGGTAGGGACCTTGAGGCAGTGGTGAAGGTGATCTTGAGGCAGTGGCAAAGGCAACTTCAATTACTCTGATTTTAAGAAAATGAAGCCACATCTTTGTGTAATTTTATTCTGCAGTTGCTTTTGCCCTTCTTTTGTGTACCTGTGTGTGTGCATGCCTGCATGAGTGAGGGCAGGCGGGCAAGGGGGTGTATTTTTAAAAATCATATGGTTTGGTCTTTGTTTCCAAATGCTGATTTTTAAAAAACGAAGCCACATCTTTGCAGTCACTTTCTGGAATTCATTTTCTGTTGACATTGAAATTGTTGATCCCATTTACCAAATGCAACTAGCTGGACTACAGATTTGTGACTCTCTGAAAGATACATTCAAGTCAAGCAGCCTTACTAAATTCTATGCATCTCTCCCCTATGATGATGCAGTAAGACGGCTGGGGTGTAGCAAAAATAGCGCGGAGAACAACAACACTCCCTGACCATGAGAATGGAAAAAATCAAGTATATGTCTTTAATAAAAGAAAGTATTCACATGCTAGTCCAATGGTGAGGTATTATTAAGAATGTAATGCGGTGTGTATACTATTCAAAATTATATCCAGTATATCTATATGAAAAGGTATAAATCCACGTACAAAGAAGTATATCTACACACGCAAAACCAAAAGTGCAACAATATACGATACCCCTCACACATACAAAAACGCACCCATGAGAACCTCGCAAAAATATATAAATATAAATATCTTGACACTTTCCCGAAATGACTCCCCAGTTCACCCCTCCAGTGCTAGTATGTAACAGCAATCCAACAAATGTTGGTAATATAGTCCACAGCAGGAAGTCACTGGGTAAACTGTGAAGCTCTATCGGCTGTGAATGCTGTCCGTGATATAGTTGTCGGGAATTATTGCCCCAGGCAGTAATTTCACCCTTAATCTTACCAGGTTCTCAAATTGCAATTCAAAGGATTCCATTTATATGATCATTTGTTCATGTCAGTTAGCTTATGTGGGACAGTCCAGGCGACCCCTTAAGGTACGCCTAGGTGAACACCTCTCCCGCATAAAAAACTGGGTTGTCACTGCTCCTCTAGTTAACCACTTCATTGAGAGGAAGCATACATCTAGAGATATTAAGGTGGTTTTACTGGAGACTTATTCGCCCAATAAATATCAGATCGTGGATGTAGAGCACTTTCTCTTACAGAGAGAGGCGTTCTACATCCATTGTTTTAACACATTGGTGCCCCACGGGCTGAATACAGAATGGGAACTGTCCGAATTTTTGTAGCTCCGTCTCTACCACATTTTTGTTCATCTATGCATATATCCCTTTAAGAACTTCCGACAGGATTCCGTGAGTAGGTTGGTGGTATACAGGTCAATTACTTTCACATGTCCGCTACCCTATTATTACTATAAATGAAGCACTCACCTGTAAGAAATTAACGCGTGCACACATTGAAGGACAGTCTTATGGAGGTGCTATACGTGCCATGAATGTATTGTTAGGTACGTACCTTGTCCGTTTCATTTATTGTCATATATTTGCTATATTTTCATCTATATGCCTAGTGTACTTTTGCATGTTTAAAGAGGTTTTATTATAGCAAACATTATAGTATATATGTGTGTTTCATGTTGTATTTGTAGACTCTTGAGAAAGTTATTCGAAATGTCCAATTACCGGAAGGGCATTGGAAATTTGTCTACAATTGCTTGATGCTGCCCGCCGCATGAGAACCTGCTGTTGGAATGGATGTATTTTGCTTCCCGACAACTATATCACGGACAGCATTCACAGCCGATAGAGCTTCACAGTTTACCCAGTGACTTCCTGCTGTGGACTATATTACCAACATTTGTTGGATTGCTGTTACATACTAGCACTGGAGGGGTGAACTGGGGAGTCGTTTCGGGAAAGTGTCAAGATATTTATATATTTTTGCGAGGTTCTCATGGGTGTGTTTTTGTATGTGTGAGGGGTATCGTATATTGTTGCACTTTTGGTTTTGCGTGTGTAGATATACTTCTTTGTACGTGGATTTATACCTTTTCATATAAATATACTGGATATAATTTCGAATAGTATACACACCGCATTACATTCTTAATAATACCTCACCATTGGACTAACATGTGAATACTTTCTTTTATTAAAGACATATACTTGATTTTTTCCATTCTCATGGTCAGAGAGTGTTGTTGTTCTCCGCGCTATCTCTCCCCTATGACACATATCTTAATCTCAGGAAACATGCACTCAAAATGACAAACATCTTTGGAAGCACCTATGTCTGTGAATAAGCTTTTCCCCAAATGAAACATCTGAAATCTCCAATCAGATCCAGACTAACTGATGCACACTTGCATCACCTGTTACGATTGGCAGTGACAAACATGGAACCAGACATTGATGATCTCACCAGCCAAAAGCAGGCTCAGACTTCACATTGAAAGACATTCTATTCTAGTCCATTTTATTTGGGACATATTTGTTTGGTTGTTCTGTTTTTGATTCGTTGTGTTTTGTTGTATTATCAATTATCTGATATTGTGTGTACACCACCCAGAGTGGGAAATTTATAAATAAATGAATGAATGAATGAATAAAAATTATATTTTAAAAAAAATAGTCAGTCCCCTGAACAGTCTGGGGGAGCTTGACCCGGCCCATAGTTTAAAAATGTTTGGAACCCCATCTTTAAGTGTTTCTCAAAGGAAAAGGATGTGAAACTGATTGATAATAGTGTATGTTTGGAAAGGTGCTACTTGGATATATAATAATTTAGTACCATCAGGTCAGCTATGACTTACAGTGACTTTTTCAGGTTTTCTAGGTAGTGAATACTCAGAAGTTGGTTTACCATCCCCTTCTTCTGGGAATATCCAGGGAATGTCCAGCTTGTCCACAGCCACACAGGCTATGTATCTCTTTTTTTAGGAGGTACAGTGGAGAATCAAACTCCCAACCTCTGGCTCCACTGAGATTACAACATTACTAAATCTAGAAAAGCTAGGGTGGAATAGATTCTCAATCTGGCTGCCTTTTAAAATTCTGGTGATTTCACCTTGATAAATTGTTATCCTTTTTTTCAGTCAGTCGTCTTGAATTTACACAGTTTTGGTGATTTCTGTATGTTTTCAAGTCTTTTCAAAGAAATGTTTATTAATGTGTGCTACAGCACATCCAGGGCATATTACTGGTGAGTCATGACATATCATTCTAGAAAGAATCTATCTGACAACATCATATTGGTGTAAATGAGAAGCCCGTGCAAAGAATGAGCTAGCTGGAAGGTTTTTAGAAAGTGATGAACTTTGCACAGTTAAACAGGTGACTTTCTGATTGTCATTCTAATTACTTTCTTATCAAATGTGCAATAGAGTGACAGGCTTCCAGGCCCCCAGATATCTACATTTTGTCTTCAAAGATCAAAGGGTGGCAACTATTTTTCAGTATAATTAGCATCATTATCTCAGGGAGATTGTATACTACAGGTCAAACTCATAATAGTCCAGCACACAGCAATTAGGTGCAAATTGCCTTAATGTATTTTCCAAAGGCATTTTTGAGCTCAGTAATTTGTTTATTTCCTAAAGCTATTAGAATAGAAAAAGGATAACATTTCAGCAAGATGGTTTGACACTGTTTCTCAAGCAGAATCTTTGCCAGTTTAACCACCATTTCCTTGCCAGGGAGGCTCATTTATTTAATGCTTCTCTGTTTGCATATGATGGAAGCATTTTTCTTTTCCTGCAGTTGTCAACATGTAAAGAGTTGTTAATGGCCTTGGTGCAATTGTATCCTTTTATTAGAGATTATGGATTTACTGACCTGAAGATTGCAGTTGATATACTTCAATAACTAAATGTTTTTGTGTGGCTACTTAATAGACTGGCATTAAGAGTCCTCCTCCTAATGCAACCCATCCCCTTCTGTTTTTATTTCATTTTAATGTTTTTCACATAATGAAATGATAAAGGAAAGGGTTCAGTATACAATGCTGAGACATTGGCAGCTTCCAGAAGGGAATTATGTGCCAGCAGAAATATTACCAATTAATTTGCTATCATTTTGACAACAATTTTAAACATTGCTATTTTATTAGCTTTAATGCCAGCAGCACTGGGGCTTAAGTAACAACTTAGAAGCTGTATTTAAATTTTTATTCTACAGGTTGGCTATTTTTTTTAGTAATTTTAATAATTTTGGCCAAATTTAGAAGTAACATGTCGCTAGCATGTTGTAAATGAAAAACACACCGGTCAGAATCTTGTCACTTATGTATGCCAGTGTAAGTACAACAGCATAAATCACATGACACACTTTAAAAAGTTGATGCTTTTATTCCTTGTTGGGCAGAACATCATGTGACTGGCTTGCAACAAGATATGTAAATTATTACTGCATGGCAGGGCAGTGACAATGTAACACAGCAAAGCAATTCAGCATTCTACAAGGAACCTGGAGATTATTAATCTGCATAAAATTTGACACAATAGGAGTAAACATTTTGATGTTGCTCTATGACAGTGGTGGCCAACCTTGGTGCTCCAGATGTTCTTGTACTTCAATTCCCAGAAGCTCTGATCAGCAGGTAAGCTGACTTGAGTTTCTAGTAATTGAAGTCTAAGAACAGCTGGAGCATCAAGGTTGGCCACCCCCTGCTTCTATACCCAAATGTGGTGATGTTTGGTTAAATTGTTTCAGAGTTCAGATTATGTTTAATATAGAGGTGATTTGCTCCCCATTCAGACACAAGTGACTTTTTTCTCCAGCAGAACAGACATTGCTGAAATGTACTTCAAATAATTAATATTTTATCTCAAAAGGATAATAATTACCTTAGCCCCCTTTTTTATTTGTAGCAAATCTATACTGTAGTCATGGAAGTTCTTTTCTAAGACAAAATTAAAAATTTCATAACTCTGGAGCATAATCGATAGAAGCTTATCAGAAAGAACAATTGCTTGTCCTTATTTTCAAATATACGACCTCAGGGATTGAGTGAGGAGAGCGAAGGAGCCCTGGGCTTTGGTGACTTTTTGCTCTTTGTTTAATAGTCTCCAAAAATCTCCTCTCTCCACTCTGAAGAGGCAGAACTTCAATCAGAGGAGGTTTTGTTTTTCCCAGCAGGAAGACTACCTTTCCCTACTGTCTTCTCTGATTGGCTTTTCCCTTAAAAAAAACCAAAAACCTTTATTTCTTTTGAAAAATTCTCCCTTTCCTCTCCCTTTCCTCTCATCTCTCTTTTTATATTTTTACGTTTTTGTTTATTTATTAATATTTTTTTCAAAACATAGTTCAAAGATAACTTATAAAAATAAAAATGCATAGACAAAACAAGATAAAAGTAGAGTAAAAAGTAAAGGTTTCCCTTGCTCAAAAGCCAGTCGTATCTGACTCTAGGGTGCAGTGCTCATCTCTGTTTCAAAGCTGAAGAGCCAGCGCTGTCTGCTGCTGCAGACATTTCCATGGTCATGTGGCAGGCATGACTAGACACTGAAGCGCATGGAATGCTGTACAAAAAAGTAGAGTACAACAAAGTAAAACAAGAGTATAAAAATACATTAATAATAGTGTACCCTTTCCTCTCGTCTCCACTCTCTCATGACCACATACTTCTGGATTGTGTGATGATCGATGGGATTTTATTTATTTATTTTCAAATTTTTACCCCACCCTACTCAGCACAAGGCCAACTCAGGGCGGCAATCACAACATATTAAATACAATATAACAATACAAAATGCAATACCAAAGGTTACACATTAGGAAAAAATACAATAATCCAGGGGGGGGGGTTAGAGCCCACGGCTCAATGACTTTAAACATAGTTAACAAGGAGCGGGCTCACCAACCACGTCAGAGCCCAACTCCAAGTCCTCAGCAGCATCAAAGAGCGAGGCAACAGAGTGGCAAAAGAAGCCCGGACTCCTGTGACCAACACCTGTTGTGTTCTAATGGTTTTACCTTCCACATGGATTACAATGTATCTGAGTCAATGTAACCTTGCCTATAGCAACAATGTAACCTTCAGCTGTATCATATAAACCCTGTAATAGGACGCGAGCTAATGACCACCAGCTGGCAGCAGCGAGCGTCCAAGCTCTCTTGGTCCGAACTCATCAAAGGCAACAGCGCGGGAAGCTTTCCCGCCACCACCCACACCTGGACAAGAAGGGCGTGACTCGCAATGACGTCACGCGGACAGTAGCCAATGGGCTACCATGGCACCACGTTCAAATGTATTACGACTGTATATAAAGAGCTATCGATCCGCCATTACCGCATGTTCCCTCTGTCCACGATGCAATAAACCTGAGTTAACCCAGCCCGAGGCTGTGTCCTGTGTCTTGGTTTCATACACTAAATTGGCGACGAAGATGGGATCATGGATCCCCAAGGAGCAGCCAGGGCACAGAGCGGGTTCAACATCACCAAACCGCAAGACTGGGAGTTGTTTGAGATGGACTTCCATGCGGCGCTGGTGGAGCTCAAAGTCAAGGAAGACGATGAGGAGAGGAAGAGGGCCATCCTCACCCGCATGCTTGGGATGGAAACCAAGCGGACGCTGGTGGGCATCATCGCTCCGAAGAAGGTGAGCGAATTTAAGGCGGACGACATCATGAAGCTGCTACGGGAGCGCTTCCGACCCTCGAGGGCGATGTTTCCCGCTCGGAGCGCGTTTTGGAGGCGAGTCCAAGCGCCGGACGAGTCGGTCGAGGCATTCGTGGCCGCCATGAGGGTAGCCGCCGCCCCATGCAAATGGGACAACATCTTAGAAATGGCCCTCAGGGACGGCGTGCTGTGTGGCCTGAAAGACAAGGAGGTGCAGCGCAGCTTGATGAATAAGGAGCCGCCACCCACGCTGGCAGAGGTCGTAGAGGCCGCGGAAGCCGCAGAGTCCACGAATGCTGGAGTGGACGAGATGCACCAGTGGCGTGAGTGGCGTCCCAGAGCCGGCAAAGCGGAAAAATCGGTGCACGCAACTCAACGGGCCTCAAAGTCGTCTTCGGAAGGCAGCGACGGTGAGGAGGTCCAGAAGGTCCGAAAAGGGGGGCGCCGCTGCGATGGTTGCGGAGCGGCCCATGAGCGTGCGAGGTGCCCATTTAGGAAGGCCGAATGCTACACCTGCGGCCGTCGGGGGCACATCGCCAAGGCATGCAGAAAACGGAAGGAGGGCCGGAGGCAGTCACCAGACCGATCGACCAGGCCGGACCGTTCAGCGAGGCCCAAAGATGGCGTCCAGACCACGAGGAAGCAGGACGGCGTGGGCCGCGTCTCGGACAGCAGCGAGGACGACGTCCCAGTGCTCAGCGTGTCCGCGGAACAGTCCCATTATTTCGTGGAGGTACTAATACAAGGGGCCCCCATCAGGATGGAAATTGACTCGGGGTCCTCCTATTCTATAATTCCCCAGAAAGAGTTTTTGAAAATCGACCCCCACGTGCGGCCCAAACTTAAAACATTGAGGTCCACGCTACGAGATGTACAGGGAAACAGCATTCCGGTGTTGGGGGTCGGGAAATTTCGGGTGGAGTTTAAGAGACACTCTGCGGAACTGCCCCTAGTTGTCCTCAAGGGGGGAAGTTGTAGCCTCCTAGGGACGCAGTGGTTCCAGCCCTTAGGCCTGTTCATAGGGGGAGTACATTCAGTGGGGGTGGATCCAATACAAGCGGTGTGCGATGCGCATCCCGCCGTTTTTAAAAAAGGACTTGGAAAATTCAGGGGACCCCCTGTAGCCTTCGACCTAGACCCGGAGGTCCGCCCGATAAGACTCAAACCGCGCAGGGTGCCTTTCGCACTAAAGGACAAAATAGAGGCGGAACTGGACAAGTTGGTGGGCCAGGGGATTCTTATTCCTGTTGATTCCGCGGAGTGGGAAACTCCAATTGTAACAGCTCTGAAGGCTAACGGGGAGGTGCGCATTTGCGCTGATTATAAGTGTACGATTAACAAGGCGATTCGCCCTAACGCATACCCGGTGCCGGTGGTCAGCCACCTTTTGGCCAGGCTAAATGGGGGAAAGTGTTTCGCTAAGCTCGATCTGGCACAGGCCTATCAGCAACTCCCCGTAACTCCCGCCACGGCCGCGGCACAAACGATAGTCACACATAAAGGAGCGTTCCAGGTGTCGCGTTTACAGTTCGGCGTGAACTCGGCACCCGGCCTTTTTCAATCGCTTGTGGAACGCCTCCTGAAGGGGCTGGAGGGGGTGTTGCCTTATTTTGATGACGTATTGATAACAGGGGGGAGTGAGGCCGAACTGGCAAAGAGATTGGATGAAGTACTAACTGTGTTCGAGAAAGCGGGGCTGAGACTGAGGAAGGACAAATGTGTTTTTTTCGAAACCGAGGTCGAGTTCTTAGGGTTCCGGATCACACCCGAGGGTATCAAGCCATCCAAATCCAAAGTAGCAGCCATCAAAAAGGCCCCTCGCCCCACATCCAAAACCGAGCTACAGTCATTCCTGGGGCTCCTCAATTTCTACCATACTTTCCTTCCGCGGAAGGCGTCCGTGGCCGAACCGCTTCATAGGTTGCTTAAAAAGGAGGAGACTTGGATGTGGGGTGACGAGCACGAGAGGGCGTTCAAAGAACTAAAGCAACTCTTGACTTCTGATGCAATCCTAACGCATTTCGACCCCAAGCGGCCGGTGGTCCTAGTCTGTGATGCATCACCGGTGGGGGTGGGGGCGGTGCTTTGCCACGTGTTGGATGACGGAAGGGAAGCCCCGGTTGCGTTTTATTCAAGGTCCCTGTCCCAAGCAGAGCGAAATTACGCACAAACCGACAGGGAGGCCTTAGCAATAGTAGCGGGGACCAAAAAGTTTCACGATTTTCTGTACGGCCGCCCGTTCAAAATCGTGACGGATCACAAGCCCCTGTTAGGGATTTTCACGGCAGGCAAGCCCACTCCGCAGATCCTATCCCCGAGAATGCTGCGGTGGGCTATTTTTCTCAACGCATACCAACACGAGTTGGAGTACCGGCCCGGAAAAGAGATCAGCCATGCTGATGCACTTTCGAGATCCCCTTTGCCCTTGTCGGACGACCAAAAGGCTAGAGTAGGAAGAGACCGCCAGGTGTTACTAATTGAGGTTTTAGATGCACCCCCAATAGTTCCAGCCGATATTGCTAGGGCGACAGGCAAGGACAGAACGCTAGAGAAAGTCAGCTCATGGGTACAGAAGGGGTGGCCGGCATCGTCCCCAAGCACGGAATTCGACCCATTCTTTCGGAAAAAACTAGAGTTGTCCCTAGAAAGGGGGTGCCTGTTGTGGGGCCAACGGGTGGTGGTTCCTACATCCATGCGGCCGAGGGTGCTCAAACTGCTGCACGTCAGCCACCCGGGCATCGTTCGTTCGAAAGCGCTGGCCCGCAGCTACTTTTGGTGGCCACAGCTGGACGCGGACATTGAGCACATGGTCGGCACTTGTGAGGCATGCCAGGGATCCCGACCAGAGGCGGCCCGCCTCCCGCATAGGGAATGGGACACAGCAAGGGGGCCGTGGTCCAGAGTACATGTAGATTTCGCTGGCCCATTTCGAGGAACCATGTTTCTCCTGGTGGTGGATGCGTTCTCCAAGTGGCTGGAGGTTATCCCAGTAAAGAGCACGTCCTCCGCCACGACAATTGGCCAGCTACGGAGAGTCTTTTCCACGTTCGGTTTACCCGACACTTTAGTCAGCGATAACGCGAGTTGCTTCACCTCCTCGGAGTTCGGGGCATTCATGGAGGCAAACGCCATTCGGCATGTCACATCCGCGCCGTTTCACCCGGCCACGAATGGCCAAGTGGAACGGTTGGTGCGTACAACAAAGGATGCGCTGCGGCGCATGGGCCCGGGGGACCTGAATCACCAAGTATGTCAGTTCTTGTTAGCGTATAGGGTGACCCCCTTAGCGTCAGGTTACTCGCCGGCAGAGCTCTTGATGCGGCGAAAACTGACCACGATTCTGTCCAGGCTAGACCCGACGAGAGTCGAGGACAAAGGAAAAAACATAGGGTTGGCAGTCTCGAAAGGGTTCGCCGCCGGCGACCCTGTCCACTGCAGGAACTATGCAAGCGCAGGGCCAGCCTGGGTACCGGGAACGATAATAGAACAGACAGGGCCAGTGTCATATCGGGTGGAAACGAGCACCGGTCTCCTCTGGAGGAGACACGCTGACCAACTGAGGCGCCGAGTGAGTGAAGGACCGGTCAGTGGGGCTCAGCAACAGGATTCAGCGATAGGGTTCTCCCCCACCCGTTTAGCCCAAGGGGGAGAAAATGAGGGACATCAGTCCGGATCCAGGGGGGAAAGTAGTGATCCCGACTCATATCCTTTTGATACCCCAGTTCTATCAGAGCCCGGGGGGAGGGAAAAGGAATGTGCGTCCCCCGAATGTAATTTTGATTTTGATTTTGCGAGCCGGGGGGGTTTTCAGGAGTGTTCCCCCACCCATCCAAGCGAGAAGAGGGGTTTTTCGTTAGCCCCCAGTGCCCCCGGTTCTCCCCCAAAAAAGAGCACACCTCCCAACAACGCCGCGGAGCCGCGGAAAGCCACTAACGAGTCTCCCTCTCCAATTACAGGGCAGGAAACCAGGGGACAAAGAGAAGGTAGCAAACCCGGGGAAAAGCAGCCCGCATCGAGACCCCAGCGTGTTCGAAATAAGCCATCTTGGTTGAGAGACTTTGTCTCCTAGAGAGGGGGGTGTATTTTAAGTGTGGGCTCGAGACGTTGTCTCGTCCTAGGGGGGAGGGGTGTTGTGTTCTAATGGTTTTACCTTCCACATGGATTACAATGTATCTGAGTCAATGTAACCTTGCCTATAGCAACAATGTAACCTTCAGCTGTATCATATAAACCCTGTAATAGGACGCGAGCTAATGACCACCAGCTGGCAGCAGCGAGCGTCCAAGCTCTCTTGGTCCGAACTCATCAAAGGCAACAGCGCGGGAAGCTTTCCCGCCACCACCCACACCTGGACAAGAAGGGCGTGACTCGCAATGACGTCACGCGGACAGTAGCCAATGGGCTACCATGGCACCACGTTCAAATGTATTACGACTGTATATAAAGAGCTATCGATCCGCCATTACCGCATGTTCCCTCTGTCCACGATGCAATAAACCTGAGTTAACCCAGCCCGAGGCTGTGTCCTGTGTCTTGGTTTCATACACTAAAACACCAGACTGGGGAAGAGGGCTGAGGCAAGGCGGCGACAGCACCCAACTTAAAAGTCCTTTGCTGCAGCGGGAGCCCAGGTGCTCACTCTCCCCCGCGGCAAATGCCAGACCAGGGAAGAGAGCTGAGGCGAGGCCGGGCTGGAGGGAGGCGGGGCCAGTAGCCACCTCCCCTCCCAGTGGCAGGGGGCAGGGAGGGATGGCTTCACACTGTGGTGGCGTCTTCGGCTCCCTCTCTGGCCTTAGAGCCCTTTTTAACCTCCCTGCCCAGTGGCAGGTTAGAATGAATGATTCTGTTAGAATGAATGATTCTAACATTTTAGCATGTTAGAATGAATGATTCTGTGTTTTTGTGGGTGGACTTCCTCAAATGTGAGTGGATAGCAAAGAATGTAGCACATTGGGAAGGGTAAATTCAAGCAAAGCCTTCAAGCCCAAGCTAGGAAATAAAATGAACTCTGGAAATGGAGAACCATACAAATCCTCCAAAGAAAGAAATCACAATACAGTAGTTTGAAACTGTATTTGTATTCCCTCAACTACTCTCTAATTTGTATGTAATTTAAAAAAACCCACATCAAATCCTTCACTTGGTCATTTGGTTGGCAGAGACATAAAACAAAGTATTGACAGGCTTGCCACCTTACCACCCGGTGGTGTCCAGAAGTCTCTCAAACAAATTGCCCTGTATCCTAATGGTTGAAGCAGTGGTGGCATGAGAGGGGGCAGACATCTCAGACATCTTTTATTTGTATTTGGTGAGGGCTTGAGTGTGACCTGTAGTGCAAGCCATGCAACATGAGGTAATGGAGAAAGGAAAAATATGTTCAACAGATATGGCATCATGCCTCTCCTGCTGATTCACTGACTGGCTTCAGCTTAGCATTTATTTTCTTGTTCCTAGAAAGAGTTAGATGACTGGCCTAAAAAATGTAAATGGAAGATGTCATCAAGTATGCTATACCATTTTATACCTCTTGGTGCCCAAAGCTGGTGTAGTCAGACATTGTCACCTCAGGAATAGAATTTAACTCAAGAACCCAAATGCCTTCTTGCGCTATAAACACATCCTGTTAAGTTGTAGGATTCCTTTAAAAAATAACAACACCCAAAATAGCACTGCGTAAAAGACACTTACAGCACAACCTGACACATGTCTGCTCAAAAGTACATTCCATAAGTTCAGGTGAAGGTTAGAATAGAACAACTGAGTTGGAAGGGGCATATTAGGCCATTGAGTCCAACCCCCTGCTCAGTGCAGGAATTCAAATCAAAGCACAGTTATTATTATTATTATTATTATTATTATTATTTATTGTGCTTATATACCGCTTTACTTGTCTACTGACAACTCAAAGCGGTTTATAGAGCAATCCAATAAATACAAACAAAACATAAGGGGGAGGGGAGGGGGAGGAGGAGGGGGAAGGGGAAAATACAGTGCAAAATACAATCATAATGAGAATCACAATAAACTTTACAAAAATATCAAATCACAATCGATAATACAATTAATACACATCATAGAACAATAATAATTCCTTTTTTATCCCGCCAAGGCGGGCGCAGAGGAGAGCGGCTCCAGGTGCCTCACATCCCCAGGCCGATGACAGGGGCCGGGGAGAGGCAGCGGCGAGGTCCCGCGGCGTTGGGCACGTCTTCCTTTTTTATCCCGCCAAGGCGGGCGCAGAGGAGAGCGGCTCCAGGTGCCTCACATCCCCAGGCCGATGACAGGGGCCGGGGAGAGGCAGCGGCGAGGTCCCGCGGCGTTGGGCACGTCTTCCTTTTTTATCCCGCCAAGGCGGGCGCAGAGGAGAGCGGCTCCAGGTGCCTCACATCCCCAGGCCGATGACAGGGGCCGGGGAGAGGCAGCGGCGAGGTCCCGCGGCGTTGGGCACGTCTTCCTTTTTTATCCCGCCAAGGCGGGCGCAGAGGAGAGCGGCTCCAGGTGCCTCACATCCCCAGGCCGATGACAGGGGCCGGGGAGAGGCAGTTGCAGAAGAGATTAGGAAAAGATGGCAAGAATACACAGAAGAACTCTACAAAAAGGACCTTAACATCCCTGACAACCACAATGATGAGATCTTTGATCTTGAACCGGATATTCTGGAGTGTGAAGTCAAGAGGGCCCTAGAAAGTATTGCTAGCAACAAAACAAGTGGAGGTGATGGTATTCCTGTTGAATTATTCAAAGCCCTAAAAGAAGATGCAATTAAAGTGTTGCACTCAATATGCCACCAGATTTGGAAAACTCAGCAGTGGCCACAAGATTGGAAAAGGTCAGTGTACGTTCCAATTCCAAAGAAGGGTAATGCCAAATAATGTTCAAATTAGCATACAATTGCGCTCATCTCACATACTAGCAAGGTCATGCTCAAGATATTACAGGCTAGGCTTCAGCAGCATGGAGACAGAGAACTTCTAGAACTACAGGCTGGGTTCTGAAGAGGCAAGGGAACTAGAGACTAAATTGTCAACATTTTCTGGATCATGGAGAAAGCAGGGGAGTACCAGAAAAAGTCTACTTCTGTTTCATTGACTACACAAAAGCCTTTGATTGTGTGGACCACAATAAACTGTGGCAAATACTTAAAGAGATGGGAGTTCCATACCACCTCATCTGTCTTATGAAAAATCTGTATATGAGTCAAGAAGCAACAGTTAGGACAGGATATGGAACAGCTGATTGGTTTAGAACAGGAAAAGGAGTACAACAAAGCTGCATATTGTCACCCTGCTTATTTAACTTATATGCAGAGTACATCATGCGTAATGCAGGGCTGGCTGAATCACAAGCTGGAATTAAGATTGCTTGGAGAAACATCAACAACATGAGATATACAGATCATACTACTCTAATGGCAGAAAGTGAAGAAGACCTAAAGAACCTCTTGATTAGAGTTAAAGAGGAGATTGCAAAAGCTGATAATAATAATAATAATAATTTTTTTAATTTATATCCCGCTCTTTCTCAGCCGAAGCCGACTCAAGGCAGCCATTACAATATATATCATACAATACAATAATATCATAACACAATAATAAAGAAACAAATAAAAAATTAATTACAATATGTTATGTATGTATGTATGTATGCATGCTCATGATACTGTAAAGGCAAGATTGTAACCGCTCCAGATACAAACGATATCAGCTGTAAAGGAACGCGAGCAGACAGCCTATAGAGGGCAGCTGCGAGCGTTCACTCTCACATGGTTCACATTGCGCAATCACGGACAGCCGCGGGAAAACCTTCCCCGCAAACAGCAGCAGGAAAGGAGGCGTGCCTGGGCGAGGCCGCGCCGGTAGCAGCCAATGAGCTACCGTGCTACAGGATTCAAATGAAGAACGCTACTGTATATATTGAGATGTATCGCCGCCATTACCTCATGCTTAACTGGAACCTCATGCAATAAACCTGTGTTAAACCAACCCTTCGGTTGTCCGGTCGTCTTTGGTCCCATACACTAAATTGGCGACGAAGGTGGGATATGGCTGCCCACGGGACCAAGACATGCGCCGGCTACGAGATCAGGAAGCCGGGAGACTTGGAGCTGTTTGAGATAGACTTCAACGCTGCGCTGGTGGAGCTCGAAGTCTCAGACGAGGCCAAAAAGAGGGCCATCTTCGTCCGCATGCTCGGACAAGAGACCAAGAGGACCTTGGTGGACCTGATCGCGCCGAGGAAGGTGGGTGACCTCAAGGCCACAGAGCTCCTGGCGGCGCTGCGCGCCCATCTCCGGCCGGCAATAGCGATGTTCCCCGCTCGGAGCGCGTTCTGGAGGCGAGTCCAGGCACCCGGAGAATCGGTCGATGAGTTCGCCGCGGCCCTGCGGTTGGCCGCCGGCCCATGCAAGTGGGAACTCCCCGACGTCACCCTCCGGGATTGCCTGCTCTGCGGGCTGAGGGACACCGAGACTCAGCGCGCACTGATGAAAAGGGAACCGCCTCCCACGTGGCAACAAGTCCTCGACGCGGCACAGGCCGCAGAGGCCACGTCGGCCGGGGTGCACGAGCTTCAGGACTGGCGCCCGAAGACCGCCAAGGCAGAGAGTTCGGTGCGCGCGGCCCGGCGGGCTTCGAACTCGTCTGCAGAGAGCAGCGACGACGAGGACGTCCGGAGGGTCCAGAGAGAGGGCCGGCGCTGCGATGGCTGCGGCGCCGCCCACGCCCGCACCAAATGCCCATTCCGCAAGGCCGAGTGCCACAACTGCGGCCGGCGCGGGCACATCGCCAAGGTCTGCCGGAAACGACGCGAGGCCACCCGGAGTTCTCCAGACCGCTCGGCGAGGCAGGACCGCACCACGAGGCAGGACCGCACCACGAGGCCGAAGGACGGCACCCGGACCACGAGGACGCGGGACGGAGTAGGGCGAGTCTCCGACGACAGCGAGGACGGCGCGCCGGTTTGCAGCGTTTCCACGGAGCACCCCCGTTACTTCGTTGAGGTAGTAATACAAGGGGCCCCTGTTAGAATGGAGGTGGACTCGGGTTCTTCATACTCTATTATTTCCCAGGGGGAGTTCATGAAAATCGCCCCCCGCGCGCGGCCCAAGCTCAAGGCGTTGAGGGCCACACTGAAGGACGTGCAAGGGAACCGCATCCCAGTGTTGGGGGTTGGGAAGTTCCAGGTCCAGTTCAAGAAGTACACCGCAACGCTTCCCCTAGTCGTCCTCAAGGGAGGTAAATGCAGCCTCCTCGGGACTCAATGGTTCCAGCCCCTGGGGTTGTTCATTGGGGGGGTGCACGCCGTGGGAGCACACGCCGCCGGGACTGATCCAATACAGAGTGTGTGCGACGCGCACCCCGAGGTTTTTAAAAAGGGGCTAGGAAAATTCAAGGGCCCCCCAGTGACTTTCGACCTGGACCCTGGAGTGCGCCCAATCAGACTTAAACCGCGCAGAGTGCCTTTCGCACTAAAGGACAAAATAGAGGCGGAGTTGGACAAATTGGTGGGCCAGGGGATTCTTGTTCCTGTTGATTCTGCGGAGTGGGAAACTCCAATTGTAACAGCGCTTAAGGCCAACGGGGAAGTCCGCATATGCGCTGATTACAAGTGCACCATCAATAAGGCGATCCGCCCTAATGCGTATCCGGTGCCGGTAGTCAGCCACTTGTTGGCCAGGTTACACGGGGGGAAGTGTTTCGCCAAACTCAACCTGGCCCAAGCCTACCAGCAACTCCCGGTGACCCCCGCCGCAGCTGCTGCACAGACCATAGTCACCCACAAAGGGGCGTTCCAGGTTTCGCGCCTCCAATTCGGCGTGAATTCGGCGCCCGGGATTTTCCAGTCATTGGTGGAACGCCTCCTGAAGGGGTTGGAGGGGGTGTTACCCTATTTTGATGACGTATTAATTACAGGGGGGAGCCGGGCCGAATTAGCAACAAGGTTGGGAAAGGTCCTGACAATATTCGAAAAGGCGGGGTTGAGGTTGCGGAAAGACAAATGCGTCTTCTTCGCTACAGAGGTTGAGTTCCTAGGGTTCCGTGTCACTCCCGAGGGAATTAGGCCAGCCCAATCCAAGGTAGCCGCCATCAAGAAGGCCCCTCGCCCCACCTCCAAGCCCGAGTTGCAGTCGTTCCTCGGACTGCTCAACTTCTACCACTCCTTCCTTCCGCGGAAGGCAGCCGTGGCAGAACCGCTACACAAATTGTTAAAAAAGGACGAGGCATGGAAGTGGGGCGACGACCAGGAAAGGGCTTTCAATGACCTGAAGCGACTCCTGGCATCAGATGCTGTACTGACCCACTTCAATCCCAAACGCCCGGTGGTCCTGATATGCGATGCATCCCCGGTGGGGGTGGGGGCGGTGCTATGCCACGTGCTGGAGAACGGTAGGGAGGCCCCGATAGCTTTCTACTCTAGATCCCTGTCCCAAGCGGAGAGGAACTATGCTCAGACAGACAGGGAGGCGCTAGCAATAATTGCGGGGACCAAGAAATTTCATGATTTTGTGTACGGCCGCCCCTTCACCATAGTGACTGACCACAAGCCCTTGCTGGGCATCTTCACTGCAGATAAGCCCACACCCCAGATCCTGTCCCCGAGAATGCTCAGGTGGGCCATTTTTCTCAACGCGTATCAGCACGCGTTGGTATACCGGCCCGGGAGGGAGATAAGCCATGCCGACGCTCTGTCGAGGTCCCCCATTCCCCGGGATTGCTGCCACGTGGGCGGAGTAGAGAGGGACCACCAGGTCTTAATGATAGAGGTCCTAGACTCCCCTCCAGTAGTACCGGCCGAAATCGCCAAAGCGACAGGCAAGGACAAAACGCTGGCCACAGTTTGCTCCTGGGTGCAGAAAGGGTGGCCCGTGTCTTCCCCAGCAGCGGAATTCGACACATTTTTCAAAAAGAGATTAGAGTTGTCCCTAGAGAGGGGTTGCCTTTTGTGGGGACAGCGGGTAGTGATCCCCACGTCTCTCCGGCCGAGGGTGCTTAAACTGCTGCACGTCAGCCACCCGGGGATCGTACGCTCTAAGGCACTAGCCCGCAGTTATTTTTGGTGGCCCCAGTTAGACGCCGACATCGAACACATGGTCGGCACTTGCGAGGCGTGCCAAAGCTCTAGGCCAGAAGAGGCTCGCTCGCCACCTAGGGAATGGGACGCTGCAAGGGGACCCTGGTCCCGAGTACACGTAGACTTTGCTGGCCCGTTCAGGGGAACGCTTTTCCTCCTCGTGGTGGACGCGTTCTCTAAGTGGTTGGAGGTCATTCCAGTCTCGAGCACCTCCTCGGCCACAACAATTAAACAGTTAAGGAGGGTCTTTTCCACGTTCGGTTTACCCGACACCCTCGTCAGCGATAACGCTAGCTGTTTCACGTCCGCCGAGTTCAGGGCATTCATGGAGCGCAACGCCATTCGGCACGTCACCTCCGCCCCTTTTCACCCGGCCACCAATGGCCAAGTAGAGCGCCTCGTGCGCACCACGAAAGACGCGCTACTGCGCATGGGTCCCGGAGACCTCGACCTGAAATTGTGCCAATTCCTGCTGAGATACAGGGTCACCCCTTTAGCGTCAGGGTACTCCCCCGCAGAGCTGTTGATGCGCAGGAAGCTGGCCACGGGGATATCCAAGCTAGACCCCACGAGAGTAGAGGACAAAGGGCGGAACATAGGGGTGGAACCCACAAAGAGTTTCAGCATAGGCGCCCCAGTACACTGCAGGAATTACGCCAGCGCGGGGCCAGCCTGGGTGCCGGGCACCGTAGTAGATCAAACCGGCCCCGTCTCATACCGCGTAGAGACCAGTACAGGTTTCCTGTGGAGGCGACACGTGGACCAACTCAGGCGTAGGGTCCCCGGAGAGCAAGACGCGGAGGAGATCAGCATTGAATCAGCGTTAGGGTACTCCCCCACCCGTTTAGCCCAAGGGGGAGGAAAAGGGGAGCATGGGTCCCCACCAAGGGGGGAGGAAAGGCAATTGATCCACGGAAATCTTTTGCGGGAGTCCCCGCCAGAGAGGAGGAGCCCCGGGTTGCGGGAGTCCCCGTCAGAAAGGAGGAGCCCCAACCACACTCATACCCCGCGGAAGCCGCGGAAGTCCCCCCGAGGCTCAGAGGCCCATAGAAGTTTAGACGTTGATTTACAGTACCAGGGGGAGTTAGCGGAGTGGTCCCCCACCCGTCCTAGCGAAAAGAGGGGTTTCAGTTCAGCCCCTGGTACTTCCAGTCCCAGTAGCCCCTGTGAGTTAGAATGCGACATAGCGCCCATGTTCCGGAGACCGACACCTCCAAGACCGGAGGCATCAGCGAGTCCGCCCACCACAGTCTTAAGGTCCCCCGAGCAGGGATCAGAAGGTAGCCGTTCCCCAAGGGCGACCTCATCGGTTCCGCGGTTCACACTAGGAGGGTCCCCGGGGTCCAAGGGCAATAGGCAGGGATTTACCTCCCAACTGTTCATCCCATTCCCTTCCCCAAGCGCAAGGCAGGCACGGACGCCCCACAGAGCCACTAACGAATCCCCGTTTCCCGTTGCAGGACAAGCACCCGCGGAGTCAGGGATCACGGGCTCTCCAGAATTAGGGCAGGCGCAAGCACGCCCCAAGCGAACGTGCGGCAAGCCACAATGGTTGCGGGACTTCGTCCCATCCTAGGGGGGAGGGATGTTATGTATGTATGTATGTATGCATGCTCATGATACTGTAAAGGCAAGATTGTAACCACTCCAGATACAAACGATATCAGCTGTAAAGGAACGCGAGCAGACAGCCTATAGAGGGCAGCTGCGAGCGTTCACTCTCACATGGTTCACATTGCGCAATCACGGACAGCCGCGGGAAAACCTTCCCCGCAAACAGCAGCAGGAAAGGAGGCGTGCCTGGGCGAGGCCGCGCCGGTAGCAGCCAATGAGCTACCGTGCTACAGGATTCAAATGAAGAACGCTACTGTATATATTGAGATGTATCGCCGCCATTACCTCATGCTTAACTGGAACCTCATGCAATAAACCTGTGTTAAACCAACCCTTCGGTTGTCCGGTCGTCTTTGGTCCCATACACTAAACAATAATAATACAATAATCACTAATAACTGATCTGAAACTCAACATAAAAAAGGCAAGATAATGGCAACAGACTCTATCAATCCCTGACAAATAGAAGGGGACAGACTTTACCTTCTTGGGTACCAAGATCACAACAAATGGTGACTGCAGCCATGAAATAAAAAGATGCTTACTTCTTGGGAGGCAAGCTATGAGAAACCTGGGCAGCATGATAAAAAGTAGAGACAACACCCTGCCAACAAAAATCAACATAGTCTAAGCAATGGCATTACCAGTAGTAATGTATGGTTGTGAGAGCTGGATAATAAGGAATGCTGAGCACAGAAGAATAGATGCCTTTGAACTGTGGTGCTGGAAGAGGCTTTTGAGAGTACCCTGGACTGCAAGGAGATCAAATCAGTTGATCCTGAAGGAAATCAACCCTGACTGCTCCTTGGAATGCCAAACGGTGAAGATGAAGCTAAAGTAATTTGGCCACCAAATGAGAAGAGAACACTCACTTGAGAAGGCCTAGATGCTGGGAAAGATCGAGGGCAAAAGGAGAAGGGGGTGCCAGAGGATGAGGTGGCTAAATGGCAGTGTTGATGCAATGGGCGTAGATATGTGTGGGCTGTGGAAAATGGTGGAGGACAGAGGAACATGATGTACGGTGGTCCTTGGGGTTGCCAAGGGTTGGACTTAACTGTGCGACTGAACAACAACAACAACTCATGCCAATAAATATATGCAATATGATCCAAGCCAGTGAATTAAGTTATAAAATGGTGTACTGCACAAGATTTCAGCTAATTAATTAATTTTCAACTTAACATTAGCAAGTTACCTTTAATACAAATGTTTCCAAGCTCTTCATAGAAGCAGAGATTCAAAATTCTAGAGTTGGTAGTTTCTTTCATAAATGCTCTGACTATGCATTTTACTTTTGTCAATTATATTTCCACATGCAAAAAAGAGAAAAAAAATTCTTAGTTGTTATAAGATCTTCAAAGTAACAGCCCCTGTACTAAATCATTGTCCCCTTATAGCCTTGTTCAGGAATTTATAGCTAATCAGATTTTAATGATTTCTCTGGTCCAAATCAAATGCTTAAGTAAATAAAATAATTTTATTTAATTATTACATTTCCAATGCTCCTTTAGCCATTTTAATATGACAACACAGCTGGCTGGACTCATGTCAAAGTTGGCCGTATTAGAGCAATGTACTGGCTTTGACACAAAGCGACCACTAGGAAGGCTAGCAACCAGGTGGGAAGACTTGTTCAGGGCAAAGTTCCTGAGGCCCTGGATGAGACTGGCATGGGATTGGAAACAGTGGAAGATGATGCTTCGACCCGCCATGTCAACCTGACATGTGAAACACAGATCAACCAAGTAACCAAGTAACCATTTTTTAAAAACTGGAATATTTCCCACTATGGGTGGTGTACAGACAAATAAACAGCAGCAGCAAAATAAAAACAAACAACGCAATAAAACAAATGACAAAATAAATATCTGATGGCATTTGAGGGCAGGCACGCTCAAAACTGGCCAACTAATGTACTCTCACAGGTATGATATTTTAAAGGCTTCCAGGGATAGGGCCTGGCACAGCTCACCTAGTAGTGAATTCTAATATGATGGTGCTGCTGAGAAGGCACTGTTTCTAATCATTGCCTTTCTAGGAATCCTGAGATTTGGCAAATTTATTTATTTATTTATTTATTTATTTATTTTATTTATTTAATGGATTTGTATCCCACCCTCCTGGTAGGAACACCACTCAGGGCGGCTAACAACATGCAATATAATACAAAGCAAAAAGCAATACAGCAACAGTTAAAAACAGCATTAGCTAAAAACAATCAATAATCCCAGCTAAAAACAGAATTAACCCCCCCCCAAAACAAAAAAACTAATCAAATAAACACTAAAAACTACCCTCACTCTCCCTCCTCCCATAATAAAATAGCAGGAAAAAACCCAAAATAAGCAGGATCCCTCAGACAAGCTAAATGAGCCAGCAGGCTTGTACGGTGGAGTCAAGCACACCCCACACCCGCTGGCATAGCCAGGTCTTTAACATTTTCCTGAATGATAGAGGATCTGACTGGAGTTGGAGTTCTGGTGGTAGGAGGTTCCACATGGCTGGAGCAGACATGGAGAAGGCTCTCCTCCTGGCCCCAATAAGATGAGCTTCTTTTGCAGATGGACCACCACTGAGCCCCTCCTGTCTGCCCTTGTAGGATGGGCTGAATACCTTGGGGAGATGTGGTCTCTTAGGTACCCTGGACCGATGCCATGAAGGCTTTAAAGGTCAAAACCAGCACCTTGAATTGCACCCAGAGGCATACTGAGAGCCAGTGCAAATCCCAGGGCAGTGGCAAGGCATGGGCATAATGCCCGCACCCCATCACCACCTGAGCAGGTGCATTCTGGACCAGCTGAAGCCTCCGAATGGTTGCCAAGGGCAGCCCCATGTAGAGTGCATTGCAATAATCCAATCTGGAGGTGACCAGAGTGTGAGTGACCATGAGCAAGGAGTCCCAGTCCAGAAGTGGGCGCAACTGGTAAATTACACGAATCTGTGCAAAGGCCCTCCTAGCCACAGCTGCCACCTGCTCTTCAAGCAGCAGCTGCGAGTTCAGGAGGACCCTCAAGTTGTGCACCGGATCTGTCTGGGGCAACAATGCCCCATCCAGAACCAAAGCTGGTAGCTCCTGGGTAAGCATGGACCCCCGAACCCACAGCCACTCAGTCTTGCTGGGATTCAGCTGAAGCCCATTGTCCCCAATCCAGACCCGAACAGCCTCCAGACATCCAGTCAGGACTTTGACTGCATCACTCGGGTCCTCACGGGCTGAGATGTATAATTGACCTGGCATTCACCAGCAGCAGCCTAAGGGAGGGGTCACTCCATACCAGAGAATGAACAGGAGGACTGGAGTGAGGGACAGATAACAAACATCTGTCCCTCGTTCCCCGAGTGCGGCCTGCCCCTCGGTTCCCTCCATATTGCCCCATACCCATCACTACCAGAATGTGAGCCCCGGGAACCTCAAACTGGACTCCAGTCAGATAACCCCTCCCCCTTCTCAAGGCTATGCTGTCTTCAGTAATCCTGTGTGGAGTAACGAGACATCGGTTTCCCACGCACTCCAGCCCCCCTCGGAAAACACCCAAGATGGCCGGTGAGGAGGCAATAGGGGAGGCAGTGGCAATGAAGTCAGTGGGCCATTGTCCGAGCCGCCCAGATGGTGCAAGTCCTTCTCTCCCCTCCATCTCTCTGAGACCAGTGACAGCTGTGTTGGCAGCGGCAGCGATGGAGGATGCAGCTGGGTCCCACAGTGGGTCTTCCTCCCACTCTGCCATTTGGCTAGAGTGGGTGCCATGGGGGCAGTGGAAGTGGCCGGTGAGGAGGTGGTAGGGGAGGCGGCAGCAATGAAGGCAGCGGGCTTTAACCCATCACCCGAGCCATCCAGCTGGTGAGAGTCCTTCTCTCCCCTCCATCTTGCTGGGACCGGCAACAGCTGTGTTGGTGGCAGCAGCGTTGGAGGAGGCAGCCGGGTCCCATGGCGGGTCTTCCTCCCACTCCACCATTTGGCTGGAGTGGGTGCCATGGGGGCCGTGGAAGTGGCTGGCGAGGAGGCAATGGAGCTGCGCAGATTGTAATGAATGGGTGATGTGGGGAGTTGTTCTGAGGGAGAGACGCTCTGACGGATAATAAGGTCCCAAACCATATAAGGCCTTATATGATAAGACTAACACCTTGTTACTGTATCTCACACGATAGGAAACAAGAAACCAGTGCAAGCCTGTCAAGGCTAGGGAAATATGATCACATTTCTTGATACCTGTCACCAACCAGGCTGCTGTATTCTGGACCTGTTGCAAGTTCCATATTAGACACAAGGGCAGCCCCATGTAGAGACCATTACAGTAGTCAATCCACGAGATTACCAATGAGTGTGTCAGGTTTATGAGAGAACACATGTCCAAGTAGGAGCGCAACTGTGCAATCTGACGAAGGTGGAAAAGGGTAGCTATTTGCCTCTCTTTGAGGTTCAAAAGAGAGTAATGGGTCCATAATGACTCCCAAGTTGTGAATCCAGTTCCCAGTGGCTTCATATTGATATTAAACAACAACAGGGAGATAATTGACCCCTGTGGAATGCCTAATTGAAGGGTCCATGGGGCTGAAACAAACTCTCCAAGTTGATCTCTTTGGGTATGCTAACTAAGGAAGGAATGGAACCAGTGTAGTACAGTGCCCTATATTCCCAACCCTGACAAGCATCCCAGGAGGATATCATGGTCATCAGTATCAAAAGCTGCTGAGAGGTCCAGGAGCACCAGGAGAGATGAAGCTCCCCTGTCTACTTCCTGGAGAAGGTCATCTTGCAGTGCAACCAATGAAAGTGCGGCGCCAAAATGGCCGCCGCGCTCTTTGCGGGCCCCCCGGACTCAGACATCCGGGTGAGTTAGGGGGCGTGGCCACCCCTCTATAAAAGGGGTGGCCACGAGGCAGACGAGCTGCCATTTTAGAAATAGCGACGGAGAGGAGAAGTTTTATCCGTCGCTGTTTGTCCTTTAGTCTTCGGCTGTTTAGCCCTTGCGGTTCTATCCCGGCTGGGAAAGGAGGATCAGCGCACGCAGAGCCTTGTTTGCTTGGCTACTGCGTGCTTCGGCGCTAGGTTTTCGATCCCTGGCTAGGGATCCTGCTTTTTCTTCCGAACTTTCACCGGCCCTGCACCGGACGGGGGACAGCCGTCGGGTCGGAGGACCAGGGCTGCGCCCCCGCGGCAGGGCACTGTGCCAGCCTTGCCCACTGATACCGGTGGGGCTACTCAGGCTGGCACTTGGCAGCCAGGCTCCAGCTCGGTGGCTGGCCAGCTACAGGCCGGCCCCTCAGGGGCTTCGGCCCCCGGCCCGCCGTTACCGGCCATGGGTCAGGGCAGCGTGGGAGGGCCTGGTGTGGGCATACAACCCGTTCCCCCTCCGGCCCCTCATGGGCCGGATTTTTGGGCATGGCCCTATTCTGGCCCTGGCTCGCCATTTTGGGTTACCTTTCCAACTGCCTAGTGGGCCGTCCAGCCCACTCGGCCCACCTTATGCTGGGGGCTCTGTGGCAGTGGATGCTCTGTCAGCACGTTTAGCAGTGCTGAAAGCATCCTTGGGCATTGCACAGCCTCCTGGGGAGCGGGGGGCGCTTCTCTTTATTCAATAGGGGCCCCTTCATCGACCCCGGCTACCTTGCCGGCCGCTATGCTTCAGCGGGCGGCCAACCGGGTCGAGCTGCATGAGACGGTCCGGCCGGCCGAGCTGGTGTCTCACAGCTCCCCATTCTACCTGATGTCTAGGCTGGGAGCAGTCGGGGGTGATCCCAGAGCTCGATTCTGGTCGCGAGCTCCGACGCCCGCCGTGGGCTGGAACCCCCAGTGGGGGCGGCTCATGGGGGTGCACCTAGTGAGTATCAGGTTCAATTTAAGTGCACCAACACCACAGCCCACTTACGGTGGTGGGGTTCAGTGGCCCTGGCCTCGTCAAGTTGATGCGAGCGGGCATCAGTTACCATCTTATCCCAGTATCCCATGGTTTCTAAATGGTCCCTCGTTAAGGGCAGGGGTGTCCGCCTCTGGGGCAGTGCCGAGCATCGCAGGGGCTGTCCAGGTCCTGCTGCGAATGCCCTTTATACAGAATGTGCCATCGATGGCTTTGCCGACGGCTGGCTATTCCTTGCCCCTGGGTGATCATTTGTCGCAGGTCACGAGGGATAAGATCTGGAGGGGAATACGTGGATATTCTCCCTATTAAACTGTGAGCCCACTGAGGAAGAGAGAGAGGGACAGGATGACAGAGACAAAGAGCTGTCCCGTCGTCGTAAGCCACCGCGCACCTGGGACAACTGGTTGCCGGCATACCTTATATATATGGTGGTATGCCTCAGGGCCCGGCCTGATTGGGCCATCCCGATGGTTCAATCCCTTGATAATATTTACAGGGTGATGGTTGCTTTCATGGGCCCATCGCAGTTGGCTTACAATGAGGAATTTGGATGAGGGTGGCCCTACATCCTGAGAGGAGGTGGGATGTGCCCTGTCAGCAACTGTTGCTCGTGTACATGACTCCCACGTGACTGCGCCTGTTGATAGGTACCATTGTGGTCACGCTGTGCAGCGGGCTGCTCAGACACAGGCTCCACGCTAACTGGTGGGGCAGGAGGTTCCAGCCCGCCTGCTGTGTTGGACCTGCTCAGCTAGCGAAGTGTGTAATAAGCGCCAGTGTCGTTACTGACTTGGGTGTCCCCTTTTGCGCTGGCCCCTACGCCACCTACGCGTGCCCGCGGGTTGGTGGGTTACGGGGCAGAGGTAGGGGTGCACAGGGGGCGATCAGAGCTCCGTCTGACGGAACTAGCCATGTCAAAGCCCCCCCCTCCCCAATTAGTGTACTCATGCTCATCCAGGAAGGGTGGCACTCAGCTCATCCAGGAAGGGATGATGCGGGGGAACCTGCTGGAGGGTTTCCAATGGGGCTTTTGTATTCCATTCAGGGGTGTTAGGGGCCCCAAGATGCTACTAATCTAGTTCCCTTGAAAGGTAATGAGGAGGTTGCTCCACTGAGCACAGCTAAGGGAGTTGAGGCTATGAGAGTAGCGGGCCCCTTCTTGGAACCACCTTTCCTAATTTGAAAGTCTCCCCTATGGGACTAGTACCGAGGTAGAACCAGAGTGAATGTCGTTTAATCCTCCATTTAGCTTACCCTGTGGGTTCTTCGGTCAAGGATGCCATTCCCGATGACCTTGTTCAGTCAGGTACACGTCGTTTGTTCAGCCCCTATGGGTGGTACGCTCATGCGGTCCCGGTGCTTTCCTGGCACAGTGTGCTATGCACTCGGCTTTCCGATTACTGCCAGTGCACCCAATGGATTTTGAGCTATTGGGTTTTTAGGTTCCAAGGGGAATTTTACTTAGATAAGGCCAACCCCTTCTGACTGCTCTATTTCATGTTCGGCATTTGAACGATTTGGTACTTTCATTCAGTGGGCCTGTGCTCGCAAGTCGGGGTCTCGGTCTCTAGCCCATTACCTCGATGACTTTTGGTTCGGGGGTGAACGGGGCTCGGACACGTGCACGCGTCTCCTCACTACATTTCAGACTCGCAGGTGGGAACTGGGTGTCCCCTTGGCACCTGAAAAGACCGAGGGCCCAGCTACTAAGCTCACGTTTCTAGGCATTGGAATTGACTCTGTCGCACAGGCATCCGGGTTAACCATGAATGAGGTGGCTCGGATCTCCGCGGCGATTTTGGCATTGATTGCCAAACAGAAAGTGTCACCTCGTGAGCTGCAGTTTCTTCATGGCCACCTTAACTTTGCCTGCAGGGTGGTTCCACCCGGCAGAGCATTGGCCAGGCGCCTGTGTGACGCCATGGCTGGCGTGTTAAAACGTCACCACAGGGTCCGGCTGATCAGGGGCATACGGGTGGACCTTTCGGTCTGGCTCAAATTACTCCTGGGTTTTAACGGGGTCTCTTCCTGGAGATCAGACCTTATGGTCTGCCCTAAAATTCAAGTACAGTCAGATGCCTCCGGCTCCCTGACTTATGGGGGTTTACTCTGAGGGTAGGTGGACTTACGGCTGAGGGCATCACGCATGGCTTGGCACGGATCGCCTCCGCGATCTTACCTTCCTTGAGTTTCTTCCCAATTTGGGGAGCACTGATGCTATGGGGCGATGATTGGGCCAACTCAGTGGTCCAATTTTGGTGTGACAATGCGGCAGTGGTGCACATTGTCAACACCCAGACATGCAAATCCCCCAGGGTCATGGCATTAGTTTGTCTATTCCTTTTGAGAAGCCTACGGCTAAATGTGCTGTTCAGGGCCAGACATGTTCCAGGTATTAATAACGATATTGCTGCTGCTTTATTCCGCCTGCAGATCCCCCGGTTCCGTGCCTTACTCCGGAAGCAGATGAATTCCACTCGCCACTCCCGGCCGATATTTGGACGTCTGGCGAGGAGAGGTGAACCGGGCATGTCATTGGCACCTCGCACGCGTAAGGCGTATCACCATGCGTTCATGCTACTTAGAACTTTTTGCGAGTAACTACAGTTACCTCAAGTGTGGTCAATATCTGTGGACCAGATTGTACAATGCATGTTTATCTTCGCAGTCAGGGTTTGGCCCCCCGTACTATAGCCTTCAGGCTTTCGGCACTGGCATTTATGGCCAATGTGTGTGTGTGTGTGTGGGGGGGGGTTTCAATGACTGCGTGAGTTACTTCCGCATGCATCGTGTTTTGGAGAGGTGGACACGTGAACGCGTCCGCCGCCTAGACACGCGTCACCCCAGTTCGCCAGAGTTTCTGACCCACCTTGCACGAGGCTGGCATGACTTATGTTCGGATAGGTGTGAAGTGGCTCTTGGTCACGCAGCTACCATGGTAGCCTTTTTTGGAGCGCTCTGCATCAGTGAGTGGGTGCCAGAGTTGGTACCATCTGTGTAAGGCGGATGTGTCTCGTAGGGCACTGGAACTCGACGATGTCTATGTCACACATGAGTGGGCTCAATTGGGGATATGGTCCTCAAAGGTTGTTCAGCACGGCGTAGGCAGTGGAGTCAGACTGCTACGAAGTTTCATTGGAGACATCTGTCCGGTTGGTGCCCTACATGATTTTTTGGCAGTGCCTGCTGCACGCCCCAGCCTGTTTTTCTGCCACCAGGATGGGTCTACCCTTACCAAAGTAAAGTTACCGAGGGTGACCGGTGCCGCGCTTCGTGGTGTGGGGCCCGTTTTGGCACCCATTTATTTAGGATAGGCGTCGCGTTGATCGCGGCTGCGTTTGGGGTACTCGGAGGCGGATATGTGTGGACGCGTAATTTCTTATATGTACGTCCCCTCACTGTATGAGTACCTAGTTATGTCCTTCACCTCTTATCCTCTTTTGCAGATCCTGTGTGTCTCTGCACACCGGTGGCAGTGGGGCTGGTGGGCCGCAGCTATGTACATTGGGCAGCAGTATATGCTGCGGCGACAGAGAGTGGACCCCGACTTGGGCTGTGTGCATCTGCACGTATGCGATGGTATGGTATGCGTGGCACAAGGGGGTGGGAACTGTGGCCATTCCTGATGTCCGTCAGGGATGCTGGACCGCCCGATGTTCTTAATAGGCACCTTGGCGGCAATGATCTTATACGGATCACTGCTATTCCTAAACTGTCGAGGGGCTGTGACCTGGCATTTTATATCACGTATGGCTTACACGGTCGCTATGGTCTAACATCGTGCCGAGACACCAATTTAGGGGAGACGTGGATCTCCGTGGTTCGGGCTGTTCCGGCAGTCAGTGGACAGGGCTGTTGCTCGGTCCCTTGCTGAGCATGGCTGGGAGACAGCCATTGGACACCTGAGGATAGGCTTACAAAAATTTTGCTGGTAGGCAGGAGAAAGGGTCCACCTGTCGGCTGGAGGTATGTACCTCTTTCTGGGTGTGGTGCAAGCAGGCCTGGCGACCGAGCTGACGGTCTGGGGGGGGCGGTGAGTCATCTGGATGCCTCCCCGTGTGGTGGGTAGCACTGGTAAGGTAAAGATTTATAACCCATAGGTATCCGGCAGGTTTGCAATTGACTGGCCAACACTTAGACAGGTACAGGTGTAATAGCTTTGACCGGTCAACGACGAACCAGGCAAGGGGTGATGGCAGGAGCTTTTCAGCATGCATCACCCCGTGATTTGACGGATACACATCATAGGGTGGGGTCAGTAGATAGTTTATTGACTCCGGTCAACAATTTGTTTGTATCAACAAACAAATGGATACAAATGGATACATTGTAGCCAATTGCCATTGGCAATTTTGGGAGGAACCTTACCAGTGTTACTGCGGCCTGCTTGCCTTAAGAATTACAATTGGATGAATACACCAATTGAAAGTCATAATTCGGACTAGGGCATTATTCAATAAGAGTGGCCCAATGCCTTTATCCATATACCAGTGTCTGAGTCTTTCTTTGGGGGGTGCGCCTGCAATGAAAGCGCGGTGCCAAAATGGCCACTGCGCTCTTTGCAGGGGGCCCCCACCCGGACTCAGACATCCGGGTGAGTTAGGGGGCATGGCCACCCCTCTATAAAAGGGGTGGCCACGAGACAGACGAGCTGCCATTTTAGAAATAGCGACGGAGAGGAGAAGTTTTTCCCTCCACCCCCTCCCTAGTGAACAGTGTGATATTTTGGTCGCTTCGGGGCCGGGTGGGAATTTTTGGCCTGAACCACAATTGGTCCTTGGTTTCTGGCTTTTTTGCCCATCCCACACTGTTGCTAGTGTTTGAGCAAAGGGGTTTTTCTTTGACTTTGGTCACTTTAGGCGGGTAGCACTGGTAAGGTAAAGATTTATGAC
The DNA here is from genome assembly GCA_035047305.1 of Bradypodion pumilum. Lineage (NCBI taxonomy): Eukaryota > Metazoa > Chordata > Lepidosauria > Squamata > Chamaeleonidae > Bradypodion > Bradypodion pumilum. Next base: position 331,408,336 of record JAWDJD010000002.1, read on the forward strand.
CCAGAGGTATCCAGCAGGTTCGCAATTGACTAGCCAACACTTAGACAGGTACAGGTGTAATAGCTTTGACTGGTCAACGATGAACCAGGCAAGGGGTGATGGCAGGAGCTTTTCAGCATGCATCACCCCGTGATTTGACGGATACACGTCATAGGGTGGGGTCAGTAGATAGTTTATTGACTCCGGCCAACAATTTGTATTAACAAACAAATTGATACAAATGGATACATTGTAGCCAATTGCCATTGGCAATTTTGGGAGGAACCTTACCAGTGTTACTGCGGCCTGCTTGCCTTAAGAATTACAATTGGATGAATACACCAATTGAAAGTTATAATTCGGACTAGGGCATTATTCAATAAAAGTGGCCCAATGCCTTTATCCATATACCGGTGTCTGAGTCTTTCTTTGGGGGGTGCGCCTGCAATGCAGTTTCGGTGCCAAGGCCTTAAACCTGACTGGAATGGATGCAAGCATTTGCTTTCATCCAAGAACACCTGCATGTGATCCGCTACTACCCTCTTTATGTCCTTAACATCTGTTGCTAGATTTGACTTCTTGAGGAGCTGGAGGGCAATTTGCCTTCCTCCAGTGAAGTAAGCCTTCCCGCCACTGAATTCTAAATGTAAGAAAATCTATATCAAGAACTTTTAAGAAGGGGAAAACCCCATTATGCTGCACAGGAAAGCAGTTCATTATGTTGCATATTGTCAGTTAAAAGCAGAATGAAAAATGGTAGTTCAGAATGGCTCATTGGGAAACAGGCAGGCATACATCATGGGTTTTCCAAAAAGGGAAACTGAAATATTTTGGAATAGTAGTCATGTTAGTCTGTGTTTCAGACTGTGAAATATTTTGTCAAGCCAGCTACTAGTAACCCTTCCCATCTGGCTTGCCTCAACATCTGCTTTGAATCTCTCTCTCTCTGTATCTCTTCTGGGGCTAATCTTTTCTTTCTTTTTTTCATCCACTATGAATTTCTGATGTTGTGGGACTTCAAGCCAGCAGTTAATTTGGCATTTTCCCAGCATAATGCTGTAGGAAATGTTTCCTTAAAAAATTAAATGGTTAGCCCAGTCTTCTAAGGTCACTGCCATTAAAAAGAATGCATTCGTGGGGGCTTTTTTTTCTGTTCCTCAAGAATGAAATAAATTCCAAATTTGTGGCTGCTGCCATAGGAAGACACTAGCAATGAGGAGATATTTTATACAGATCTTGACCCCATCTCGTGAAATCCTGTCATCATGAGAAGAAATGGCCTGTGAGCTCTGTCAGATCTGTCCTTCAAAAAAATGAAGTAAAAATTGAGCATTTCATGAAAGAAATACCAGGTCTGGCCTATTAATGCTTAGGAAAAATACATTGCCTTGTCTGACAGAAATTTGACAAGAGTTTAAAATGTACTTGTAGATCTGTCAAGACAAGCAATGGTATTTTTTATAAGCATTTTTGGGAGATTTGAATGGAGATACAAATCAGTTGCCATGAAAGCTGTTCCATGGGTAAGAAGAAAGAGCTGCAGGTTACTGAGGGATTTTACTTATCAGCTGAACATTTTTCTGATTTGATTTGGTCTAAATGGTTGAGCTCAGCAAGATATCCTTGAATGAATGCCCTTATAAAATCCTGGAGTTTAGAATTCACAATTTATTATGCTTGTGGATTAAATTATTCTTCCCTTGAACAGGAGTCCCAAATGATTTCCAAAAGGTTCACTTATCTTTCTCGTAGAATTTTTTAAAGTGGTAGCCATGTTAGTCTTTGCAAGCATATCAGAGAGTAAACAAAACAAAACATAAAAGACAAAAACACTGTAGCACCTTAAAGACTAGCTCCTGTATTTTAATGTTAGCTTTCGTGGACCAAGTCCACTTCATCAGACATCTTTCTTGTGGCATCTATGTGCTATCCGTATCTAATTCTTGTTCTCTTCCCATTGCTTCCAGTCTTTCCCATCCCATTCAAAAACCTCTGGAATCAATAGGATTTATATAAGTGTTATCCTGCCATTCAATACTTATTTGTTGAGAGTGCTGTAGTTGGGACTTCTAGCTGGATCAAACTCATTGGAAACAGAACAGCATCATGACCTATGCAAGTCTGTTGCACTACTCTTCTGAAAAACTATGACTCTGTAAGAAGAGGTGAGCAAAATGATGCCTGTAGATCCATCCAGCCCCAAAAGATTAATATTATCGTCTCACACACCTCAATAACTGCCCTTGTCCTTGATCTTGGTCTCCACTGACACATCCTTAATCTATATAACTAAAATCAAGATGATGTGCTGTATGTTGTCAATACACAGCGTGGCACCTGCACTCCCCACCCGGACAATGCCAGCCCCACCTACCTTGCAATTTAGGTGTGTCTGGCGCAGGGTACCGGCAGTGCGATCTAGGTGCCGTCACCCCAAAAAGGGGCTGCGAAGAGGGTGCCCACAGTGCCCTGGGGCATGGTGCTGAGACCCGCACTGCACCCACCCAGAAATCCGGCACGCATGTGCAGTGCACGCATGCCCACAAGGCAGCGGGGACAGCACCAGCCTGGATATCTGACCTTGCCCCCTCCCCCAGAAGCCAGAGACGCATGCCGAGGAGGAGAGGACTTGCACGCCAAGGAGGAGATGAGATGAGAGCAGGCACCGAAAAGCCGGACCATGCTGAGGGGATGCCATCCGGAAGAGGAGAGACGCTGAGGAGCCGGTCTGCACTGCCATGCCGGGGAGATGCTGCATGGAGGAGGTGGGGAGACAAGAGCTGCAGGGCCACCCCAGCCACCAAGGAAATGGGCCCCACCGCATTGCCGAGGATGCCACCCGGTTGGTGGTGGTGAGGAGACGGGAGCTGAAGGAGCAGCAGCAGGTAGGCATTCTGGGAAAAGGGGCAGCAGCCCTGGTGGGGCCTACGGGGGTGGCAGGGGAGGGAGGGAGGCCGGCTTCACATTTCAGGGGGGCGGCCATGTGTGAGGAAGCCAGGAGAGGCAGCAGGGCCCCCAAGCCATGGGGTGCACATGGGGCAGACCGCAGGGGGCACATGCGGGACATGGTCTGGCAGGGGGAAGGTGGGAAAAAGTTTCACCCGGGGGAGGGCACATCCGGTGGTGGCACGTGGGGGACATGTGCACATACCTGTGTGTAGGGGGTGCATTCAGGAGAGGGGGAACATTGCCAGGGGCAGCGCACGAGGGACAATGCGGGGGGAAACCACAGCAGCAAGGCCACCACGGCACCACCGGGCAAGGCAAGGCTGCCGCAGGCGGCCACCGCACAGAGGGCAGGTAAGGCTTCACAACCCAGTGAAGCAAGTACCTCTGCTAGTGACATTTTCTAATTCTTTCATTGCTGCCTTTCCAAGTGTCAGTCTTCTTCTGATTTCTTTGCTTCAGTCTCCATCTGGATTGATGCTTGAACTAAGGTATACATTCCCCCCCCCCACTGTTTTAATTTTTCATTGTCAGCATTAACGTTATGTAGTTCTTCTGTATCAGGATTTTTATCTTCTTGTTGTTCAACTGCAGTCCTACTTTGACACTTTTCACTTTCCTTAAAATTTGTTTCAACTCATTGCTGCAATAGATTCCCTCAAATGAATCTAAAAACCTCTCTCTCTCTCTTTCTCTTTCTCATTTTACCAGAGCAACCTAGAGGCTGAAGCAAACTATATAAAAATAAATGGCACCTTGTTTAGATGGGAAACTACTATTCTTCAAGGTTTCCACAAAAAGGAGGGACTCATCCTTTTTCAATGATCCCACCCTCAGAAAGGGGTACATAAAAATCACATTTGAAACTATATGTTAACCTTGGGCCACAAAATTCCAACCTATAACCTAACTGAACAAATCAATCCATTTTGATCTTTTCATCTTCAATTTAAAAAAGGAACTCAAGTTCTTTTTATCCAAAATATGAAGAAATGTGCATTACAAAATTCTTATAAAAATGAACTGAACTGGAACGTACAGCTTCCAGACCAATGACAGGGCCTGTCTGCCCCTGTTAAATTCAGCTTTATTGTCAGCAACTCAAAGAGAGAATACAGTGGTACCTCGCTTAAAGAGCATAATGTGTTCCACGGGATTGCTCTTTAAGCGAAACACCATTGTAAGTGACCAATTGAGACTTCTGGTGGGGGGTGGGAAATTGTGAACCCCAATTTAGTTGTTAAGCAAGTTTTTGTTTGGTTTTAGTTGTTAAGCGAGGCGACTATTCAGAGAAAATTCTGTTCTTTAAGTGAATTAGTCTCTAAGCGAGGCACTCTTTATGTGAGGTTTTACTGTATTGTATTTCCTTGCTTGATATTGGCTTTCATTAGAATCTTTCATTTGCAGCAACCAAAGCAAAGCAATGGAAAGGCTAGGTAGCTTAATGACTTCTGGCCAGTACAATATCCTAACTGAAGGTGTGAGGAGGTATCTCACTCAAGCTGGCAGGTAGCAGAGAGTGAATAAAACTTCTGAATAAAGTGCACAGTTTTATTCATGATGAACCGAGACTTCACATGAAAGGGACTGTTTTGAATATGTGAAATGCTAATAAAATGAATTTTATTTGCCTCCAGGAAATGGTGCACTCCAAAAGAGAAGTCTGATGAACTGAGCTTATTAAATAGACTTACCATGGATAAAAAATGTATTGACGAAAAGGCTGCTGTACGCTTCAAACACATTTATTGCTGCAATGAATAGAAAGCAAGAAAAGTTAAAATTGCCTTATACATACTGACAGAGGGACCAAGGAAGTGATTTCAGGAAAACAGGAGTGCAAGAGAGAAGCAAGAGATCCTTTGGGTCCTGTGCTTAGGGACCCAGTTTTATACCTTCCTGATACTATTTATTTTTATTTATACAGCCTTATGAGTGGCTACTGGGAATAAAGCTTGTAACAGATAAATATTGCACAGATTTTCCTGATGTCTTTTTAAATTGCTTTTTAATTCAACACACTTTAATATTATCACTTATTTAACTTTGTTTTGATGTTGTACATTTTGTTTATTCTTATTTGAACCTTCTTTTACCTATAGTTTTCTTCCTCTTCTTTGCGTCCTCCTTTACCCCTTTGGGTGTCAAGGCATATCAATAGTTTATTGATTCAATTCAGTTTAAATTTGTTGCAAGTCTTCATGAGTCCTGGCTCTATAAAAATAGCACAGTAAAAAGATAGCATAGCATTGCATTGTATCGCATCACATCACATCACATCTCTGGTCTTCAAAAACTAATAGGACCCTGCCCCAAGGGGATGAAATCTAAAATGTGACAGAAGGTAGAAAATAGAAGAAAGGAAGGTAACTAACAAGTGAACTGAATGAAGGAAGGAAGGAAAGAAGAGAGGAATCTATCTATCTATCTATCTATCTATCTATCTATCTATCTATCTATCTATCTATCTATCTATCTATCTATCTATCTATCTATCTTTTCATTCTTATCTATTCACACCCTCATCTTTCTAGAGCCAGGGTGGGCATTTTATAGCTCTCCAGATATTGCTACATCAGGACTTCTCTTATCCCTCATTAATTATGAGGGGTTATGGGATTTCAGATCATAAAAGTATCTTACTTTATTTGTACTAGAATTTGTCCATGGAAATTCTGAGAAACCTAGTTTTAAAAAGTAACTTTGCCAGTTTCTGGATTAGTATTGCAGTCCAGCAATGTTTGGAAATTCACAAGTTGCCTACCTCTGCTCTAAAAGTTAGGTTTCCTTTATTGACATTTCTCTTTATTCATCCGTCTTGCATTTTGTTAGAACATAGCTATACAGGCATTACTCCTTCAATGCTGATCTTTATGTGTTAAATGTTTTAGGGTGCCATTCCCTTGAAACTTCTCTTGCATCACTAGCTCTATTAAAGCAACTGAAAAATTATTAGATATTGGCTTTCTTTTTTATTAATACTCCCCATAATCCATCCATGTGAAAGTGGGAAACAAAAATATGTTTGATAAGAGGAGGAACTGAATGGAAAAAGTAATTGTGTTAAAAGTTTGCATTTTTTAGCTTTGGGGGTAAAAACTCTCTCTACTTCACCACCACCACCCCACTGGCAAGAGGATGCATGCAGGTGACTGTGAACAACACACAGTGATAATCGCATCACATTGTAGTTTACTTTTTGCAGCTGCTCTTGGGAGACAAAGAGATTATCCTGTGCCAAGTTGACATGTGAAGCAAGCTTCTGACAGCCCAGAGTGTTTGTGTGTATCATGTAAATAAGTAAAATGGTCACTTGGGTCTTGCAGTTGCTTATCCTTCAATCATCTTTTGTACTGTCATTAGATGAGAAAGTGAACAGAGCAAAAACAACAGAAGAAGGAGAGGAGGAGGAGCGGAAGAAGAAGATGAAGCAATTGTTCTGGTACCTTAACGATAAAGTCCTATATTTTAATGTGAGCTTAAGTCTACTTCCTCGGACATAAGAGCAAGACTACATGGCAAACGTTTATACGGTGGCTCTAAGATAAAAAGACAATCATCTGTCAGGAGACACACGTTGCAAATTGTATGAGTCAGTGTGGCATTTCCCACCAGGCAATAATTTAAGGTTCCTGTTTGATATATAGGTTTTTTCCCTTGAAGCTTTGTTCTGTACAAAATGCTACTATGATTAGTGGGTAAAGGAGTTTGTTTATGTTCACTCAAATGTTTGCCAAAGGAGAGGGAGTGAATGCCAAACAGTGCTACAAGCAGGGCTCCATTAAAAACCAAGATCCACTCTTTGAGCGGAAGTGGAAGTGGCCGCTGCCACACCCATCCCGTTAGGCTGGCGTGCTGATTAATAACCTGTGCTGTAAATAGCAGAGGCCTGGGTTTTGCCCATTCGGGGCAGGGAAGGGTTAACATCTGCCCTGTCCCTGGCGTCAGGTTACAAACTGCCCTCCTTACCCCTTCATCAAATCTTCTTCTTAACAATCAATAAGTGTGGCTGTTGTGTTCTAATGGTTTTACCTTCCACATGGATTACAATGTATCTGAGCCAATGTAACCTTGCCTATAGCAACAATGTAACCTTCAGCTGATCATATAAACCCTGTAATAGGACGCGAGCTAATGACCACCAGCTGGCAGCAGCGAGCGTCCAAGCTCTCTTGGTCCGAACTCATCAAAGGCAACAGCGCGGGAAGCTTTCCCGCCACCACCTACACCTGGACAAGAAGGGCGTGACCCGCAATGACGTCACGCAGACAGTAGCCAATGGGCTACCATGGCACCACGTTCAAATGTATTACTACTGTATATAAAGAGCTATCGATCCGCCATTACCTCATGTTCCCTCTGTCCACGATGCAATAAACCTGAGTTAACCCAGCCCGAGGCTGTGTCCTGTGTCTTGGTTTCATACACCAAATTGGCGACGAAGGTGGGATAATGGATCCCCAAGGAGCAGCCAGGGCACAGAGCGGGTTCAACATCACCAAACCGCAAGACTGGGAGTTGTTTGAGATGGATTTCCATGCGGCGCTGGTGGAACTCAAAGTCAAGGAAGACGATGAGGAGAGGAAGAGGGCCATCCTCACCCGCATGCTTGGGATGGAAACCAAGCGGACGCTGGTGGGCATCATCGCTCCGAAAAAGGTGAGCGAATTTAAGGCGGACGACATCATGAAGCTGCTACGGGAGCGCTTCCGACCCTCGAGGGCGATGTTTCCCGCTCGGAGCGCGTTTTGGAGGCGAGTCCAAGCGCCGGACGAGTCGGTCGAGGCATTCGTGGCCGCCATGAGGGTAGCCGCCGCCCCCTGCAAATGGGACAACATCCTAGAAATGGCCCTCAGGGACGGCGTGCTGTGTGGCCTGAAAGACAAGGAGGTGCAGCGCAGCTTGATGAATAAGGAGCCGCCACCCACGCTGGCAGAGGTTGTAGAGGCCGCGGAAGCCGCAGAGTCCACGAATGCTGGAGTGGACGAGATGCACCAGTGGCGTGAGTGGCGTCCCAGAGCCGGCAAAGCGGAAAAATCGGTGCACGCAACTCAACGGGCCTCAAAGTCGTCCTCGGAAGGCAGCGACGGCGAGGAAGTCCAGAAGGTCCGAAAAGGGGGGCGCCGCTGCGATGGTTGTGGAGCGGCCCATGAGCGCGCGAGGTGCCCATTTAGAAAGGCCGAATGCTACACCTGCGGCCGTCGGGGGCACATCGCCAAGGCATGCAGAAAACGGAAGGAGGGCCGGAGGCAGTCACCAGACCGTTCGACCAGGCCGGACCGTTCAGCGAGGCCCAAAGATGGCGTCCAGACCACGAGGAAGCAGGACGGCGTGGGCCGCGTCTCGGACAGCAGCGAGGACGACGTCCCAGTGTTCAGCGTGTCCGCGGAACAGTCCCATTATTTCGTTGAGGTACTAGTACAAGGGGCCCCTATCAGGATGGAAATTGACTCGGGGTCCTCCTATTCTATAATTCCCCAGAAAGAGTTCTTGAAAATCGACCCCCACGTGCGGCCCAAACTTAAAACTTTGAGGTCCACGCTACGAGATGTACAGGGAAACAGCATTCCGGTGTTGGGGGTTGGAAAATTTCGGGTTGAGTTTAAGAGACACTCTGCGGAACTGCCCCTAGTTGTCCTCAAGGGGGGAAGTTGTAGCCTCCTAGGGACACAGTGGTTCCAGCCTTTAGGCCTGTTCATAGGGGGAGTACATTCAGTGGGGGTGGATCCAATACAAGCGGTGTGCGATGCGCATCCCGCCGTTTTTAAAAAAGGACTTGGAAAATTCAAGGGACCCCCTGTAGCTTTCGACCTAGACCCGGAGGTCCGCCCGATAAGACTCAAACCGCGCAGGGTGCCCTTCGCACTAAAGGACAAAATAGAGGCGGAACTGGACAAATTGGTGGGCCAGGGGATTCTTATTCCTGTTGATTCCGCGGAGTGGGAAACTCCAATTGTAACAGCGCTGAAGGCTAACGGGGAGGTGCGCATTTGCGCTGATTATAAGTGTACAATTAACAAGGCGATCCGCCCTAATGCATACCCGGTACCGGTGGTCAGCCACCTTTTGGCCAGGCTAAATGGGGGAAAGTGTTTCGCTAAGCTCGATCTGGCACAAGCCTATCAGCAACTCCCCGTAACCCCCGCCACGGCCGCGGCACAAACGATAGTCACACATAAAGGAGCGTTCCAGGTGTCGCGTTTACAGTTCGGCGTAAACTCGGCACCCGGCCTTTTTCAATCGCTTGTGGAACGCCTCCTGAAGGGGCTGGAGGGGGTGTTGCCTTACTTTGATGACGTATTGATAACAGGGGGGAGTGAGGCCGAACTGGCAAGGAGATTGGATAAAGTACTAACTGTGTTCGAGAAAGCGGGGCTGAGACTGAGGAAGGACAAATGTGTTTTTTTCGAAACCGAGGTCGAGTTCTTAGGGTTCCGGATCACACCCGAGGGTATCAAGCCATCCAAATCCAAAGTAGCAGCCATCAAAAAGGCCCCTCGCCCCACATCCAAAACCGAGCTACAGTCATTCCTGGGGCTCCTCAACTTCTACCATACATTCCTTCCGCGGAAGGCGTCCGTGGCCGAACCGCTTCATCGGTTGCTTAAAAAGGAGGAGACTTGGATGTGGGGTGACGAGCACGAGAGGGCGTTCAAAGAACTAAAGCAACTCTTGACTTCTGATGCAATCCTAACGCATTTCGACCCCAAGCGACCGGTGGTCCTAGTCTGTGATGCATCACCGGTGGGGGTGGGGGCGGTGCTTTGCCACGTGTTGGATGACGGTAGGGAAGCCCCGGTTGCGTTTTATTCAAGGTCCCTGTCCCAAGCAGAGCGAAATTACGCACAAACCGACAGGGAGGCATTAGCAATAGTAGCGGGGACCAAAAAGTTTCACGATTTTCTGTATGGCCGCCCGTTCAAAATCGTGACGGATCACAAGCCCCTGTTAGGGATTTTCACGGCAAGCAAGCCCACTCCGCAGATCCTATCCCCGAGAATGCTGCGGTGGGCTATTTTTCTCAACGCATACCAACACGAGTTGGAGTACCGGCCCGGAAAAGAGATCAGCCATGCTGATGCACTTTCGAGATCCCCTTTGCCCTTGTCGGACGACCAAAAGGCTAGAGTAGAAAGAGACCGCCAGGTATTACTAATTGAGGTCTTAGATGCACCCCCAATAGTACCGGCCGATATTGCTAGGGCGACAGGCAAGGACAGAATGCTGGAGAAAGTCAGCTCATGGGTACAGAAGGGGTGGCCGGCATCGTCCCCAAGCACGGAATTCGACCCATTCTTTCGGAAAAAACTAGAGTTGTCCCTAGAAAGGGGGTGCCTGTTGTGGGGCCAACGGGTGGTGGTTCCTACATCCATGCGGCCGAGGGTGCTTAAACTGCTGCACGTCAGCCACCCGGGCATCGTTCGTTCGAAAGCGCTGGCCCGCAGTTACTTTTGGTGGCCACAGCTGGACGCGGACATTGAGCACATGGTTGGCACTTGTGAAGCATGCCAGGAATCCCGACCAGAGGCGGCCCGCCTCCCGCATAGGGAATGGGACACAGCAAGGGGGCCGTGGTCCAGAGTACATGTAGATTTCGCTGGCCCATTCCGAGGAACCATGTTTCTCCTGGTGGTGGATGCGTTCTCCAAGTGGCTGGAGGTTATCCCAGTAAAGAGCACGTCCTCCGCCACGACAATTAGCCAGTTACGGAGAGTCTTTTCCACGTTCGGTTTACCCGACACTTTAGTCAGCGATAACGCGAGTTGCTTCACCTCCTCGGAGTTCGGGGCATTCATGGAGGCAAACGCCATTCGGCATGTCACATCCGCGCCGTTTCACCCGGCCACGAATGGCCAAGTGGAACGGTTGGTGCGTACAACAAAGGATGCGCTGCGGCGCATGGGCCCGGGGGACCTAAATCACCAAGTATGTCAGTTCTTGTTAGCGTATAGGGTGACCCCCTTAGCGTCAGGTTACTCGCCGGCTGAGCTCTTGATGCGGCGAAAACTGACCACGATTCTGTCCAGGCTGGACCCGACGAGAGTCGAGGATAAAGGGAAAAACATAGGGTTGGCAGTCTCGAAAGGGTTCGCCGCCGGCGACCTTGTTCACTGCAGGAACTATGCAAGCGCAGGGCCAGCCTGGGTGCCAGGAACGATAATAGAACAGACGGGGCCAGTGTCATATCGGGTGGAAACGAGCACCGGTCTCCTCTGGAGGAGACACGCAGACCAACTGAGGCGCCGAGTGAGTGAAGGGCCGGTCAGTGGGGCTCAGCAACAGGATTCAGCGATAGGGTTCTCCCCCACCCGTTTAGCCCAAGGGGGAGACAAGGGGGAAAGCAGTGATCCCGACTCATATCCTTTTGATACCCCAGTTCTATCAGAGCCCGGGGGGAGGGAAAAGGAATGTGCGGCCACCGCCGCGTCCCCCGAAGGTAATTTTGATTTTGATTTTGATTTTGCGAGCCGGGGGGGTTTTCAGGAGTGTTCCCCCACCCATCCAAGCGAGAAGAGGGGTTTTTCGTTAGCCCCCAGTGCCCCCGGTTCTTCCCTGAGAAAGAGCACACCTCCCAACAACGCCGCGGAGCCGCGGCAAGTCACTAACGAGTCTCCCTCTCCAATTACAGGGCAGGAAACCAGGGGACAAAGAGAAGGTAGCAAACCCGGGGAAAGGCAGCCCGCATCGAGACCCCAGCGTGTTCAATTTGGTGTATGAAACCAAGACACAGGACACAGCCTCGGGCTGGGTTAACTCAGGTTTATTGCATCGTGGACAGAGGGAACATGAGGTAATGGCGGATCGATAGCTCTTTATATACAGTAGTAATACATTTGAACGTGGTGCCATGGTAGCCCATTGGCTACTGTCTGCGTGACG